>JAIXND010000767.1:1256165-2512331 GCA_023646645.1 Varanus salvator macromaculatus | reverse complement strand
ACACACACACACACACACACACACACACACACACACACACACACACAGGAGACCCAGTGTGGTACAGCATTTAGCATGTGGGATTGGGATTCAGGCGATCCGGGTTCTAGTCCCCACTTGGTCATGAAGCCCCTGGGTGACTTGGGGCATCACAGGCTCTCAGCCTAAGCTGCCTCACAGGGCTGCAGCGAGGATAAAAAGAGGAGGGGGCCCTTCTAAATTGCCCAGGGTTCCTTGCAAGAGGAAGACAGGTGGGGTATAAATGCGATGAAAGTGGAAGACCAAAGAAGCAGCACCCGACCAGTTGAAACCCAGTTCTTCAACAAGCCAGCCAACATGCGGAAGCCTTTCTGGGAATACTCGAGTCAAAACTTCTGAGACTCGTATGCTTGGCGTGGCTGGTCCCTGCCCACCAGGGCTTCCCGGTTTCTTTCACGTCTCAGGTGCATGTGGCACAGAAGCACAGCCTTCCCAACTTGGTGCCCTCAAGATATGCCAAACTACACCTCCCAGCATTCCCCAACCAACGTAGTGGGGGATGCTGGGAGGCATACTCCAACATACCCGGACGGTGCCAGTTTGGAGAAGACAGAACAGGACAGGCGGTTCCCATTGCATCCGTCTCAGCCAGCCGTCTTTGACCTGATGCCCTGCAGTTGTGCTGGGCGTTCTTGGATGGTGGCTGGGGCTGATGGGAGCTGAAGCCAACAATGTTGAGATGGCACCGATCTGGGGCAGCTGGCCTAGCTCGTGAGAAGACGAGAGCTGTCATGGCCGTTCTAGACCAGCGTTCTCGAGCAGGTGTGGCTGCAGCATCACACACCCGTTCCTGTTTCCCTGCCACCAGCCCCCAGGTGCATGCTGGGCCCTGGTACTGGGCAGCGTGGCAGAACCTGTTGCTCCGTCGACAGCAGCTGATAGCTCCGTAGTGACTATCTACGGCTCTGCCTGGAGTTCGCGAGAGCTGAGCAGGGCTGTGAAGGACAGGTGTTTATGGGGGGCGTCCATTCATAGGGTTGCCCTTTTCCAGAGCCACACAGCATTGCTGGGTGCTTGCTCTCCAGGGCTTCAGAGTAGGGTTTTTCTCAGCCCCTCTGAGGATGCCAGGGACTGCATCGGGGCCCTTTTCGTGCAAAGCAGGTGCCCAGGCCCTGAGCTGCTTCCATCCACAGCCGGCAAAAGTCTTTCTTTGCCTGGTGTTCCCAACACGATGTTGATCCATGTGTTACCTCGAGTCTGGCCCCTGATTAAGTAACATGTTAAGCAATTCTTGTAGCCTTGTGTGGTTTTCATACACCACAGGGCACCTCCGTGGAAAAACTGGAGCACATTCCAAGTAGCATATGCAGCACAATCACAAACAAGCAATTGGTTCATCTAAATCCAACCAATAAGGGCTATATGGTCTGGGGTGCGTATTTAGGCAGCAAAATGCCCCCGAATTCCCAGCGCTCTCCAGGCAGCATCCTGGCGCTTTCGCGCCGTGCTTGCAGCGCCTCCCTCTGCTGTGAGCTGAGCCGCTCACGGGCCTCTTTTTTAGCCGCTAATGAAATTTGCACAAATGAGCCCCCACCGAACACCAGGCTGTGCCACGATTGGTGCAGAACTGGCCGGTTTGTGCAAATTGCACTTTGAGCAGATTGCACTAGAAAAAAGCACCCACTGTGGCCCATCTTACAGCTGGAAGTTCGTACAAACCCAAGTTGGAGCCGGAGGTCTGTTGAGTACGAATGAGCCGGATTTCCTCGTTTGGGCTGATGCCGGACAGGAGATCGTTTGGGCTGGTCTCCTGTCCAGCATTCTTACCAAACAGTGGCCAACCGGCTCCCCACAGAAAACCACGGGCAGGGCAGGGCAGGGGTGCAACTACACCTCCCACCCATGTTCCCCAGCAACCCATCTACATGGACACACTGCCTCTGATCCCGGAGGCAGCGTAAAGCCTTCAGGTCCAGCGGCATGGAGTGGCTGATCCTGCTGAATCTTGGAAGCTAAGCAGGGTCAGGCCTGGTTCGAATCCAGATGGGCGACTTGAGTGTAGGATCCTGTTATTGCTGTGAATCACCCAGAGGGCATTGACTGCAGGTAGTATAGAGGAGATGGTGATGATGGCGATGATGATGATGGTATAATAACATCACTTGCTTCATCTAACCTGCTTGGGCTTCTCAGCATGTGTTCCTGGGTATTTTAACTAGTGATGCCAAGATTAAGCTGGGAGGCTTCGTCATGTGAAGCAGTGGCTCTTTCCCACTGATGTTCAGAAGCGCGCATGAGCTGCCTCACTCCACCCTCGAGGCCCCAGAGGTGGCTGACACCCCTTCCTCTGCAGCCCCCGAGAGCAGGGAAGCAGGCCTCGTCATGCTTTGAAGGCCACAGGTGCACATCTTCCTTTCACAGGACAGCAGAGTTGGAAAGAGGCCAGGGGGCCCTCGGGCACAACCCCCTACCCAGTGCAGGACTCCCAGTTAAACCATCCCTCCCAGTTGGCTGCGCAGCTGCCTCCTGGGTGCCTCCAGTGTGGGAGAGCCCAGCACCTCCCGCGGTTCTTGGTTCCATTCTCACACCCTCTAACAGGACATTTTTTCCTGGTGTCCGCCTTCCTGCAACCTGAGCCCGTGATTCCGTGTCCTGCACTCTGGGATGAGGGAGGAGAGATCCTGGCCTTCCTCTGGGTGAGAACCCTCCAAGCACTTGAACAGGGCTTTCCTATCTCCCCGCGGTCTTCTCTTCTCGAGGCTAAGCTTGCCCAGTTCTCTCGGTCTCTCCTCTCATCCACATCCTTCCTCTGAACCCTTTCCAGCTCGTCCGCATCTTTCTTCCATGGTGGTGCCCCGTGTCCTTTTCCTGCCCCTTCCTTGTGATTCAGCAAACTGCTCTGGCATCAGGCATTCTGCCATGTTGGCTGGGGATACTTGATACTGGAGTCTGTCTCCTTAAGAAGTGCATCTGGCAGACAAGGCAGAATAAGAGAGCAAACCGTGGAGACGTGGAAGCAGCAAGGCCAAGACCCGCGGATGATGTTGGTGCTCAAGCCCCGCTGAAATGAATGCCAGCACAGGCCAGGCCCATCCCCATTCACTGCAGTGGGGCTTGTGCAGCTCGGGGATCCGTGCTCCCGCTTTGAATGCAAGATCCTTCCTGCTGCAGGCTTGGGTCAGCATTATCGAGCGGGGCGAGGAATGTACAATAAGCGTTCCCAACCCAGCCAGGAATAAGCCGATGCGGCGACCTCCAAGGTCTGCAGAAGGGCTGGCAGAAAGTCTGGCGTTAGCACACCGTGTGCCCGACTAATCCGCCTCCTCTTTTCACCCCGCGTCTTCCTGGCCCACCCAGGCTCCATCCTGCGACGCTGGAAGAGGAGTTGGTTCGTTCTGTGGGTGGACGGCAGCCTCGTGTACTACCACGACGACTCTGGCCGCGACATGGATGGCCGGATCAACATCAAGTTCAACTGCAGGGACGTCCGGACCGGGCGTGACTGTCGCGGTGAGTGCGCGCACATGGCTCGGGCGGCATGGGGCGTTGAGCACCAGCGGGGTGCTGGGACATGCTGTGAGCTCGTCATGGTGCTCCCCGTAGACGTGCCCCAGGGAGAGTTCAGAGCCGGGCAGTGAGGCTGCTCACACGTGCCGCTGGGGGTTAATACGCCTGCCAAATTCCACAACTTTTGCAAGACGAGTCACGCAAGCCACACCTGCAAGCTTCAGACAGGCCACGGGTTGTGGAAGGGTTGTTTGCCACACCAATAACCCACCCTGGCTGGGTTCAGATGACAGCACAAACAGTTGTGCAGCTTGCATATGCAGGACGGCACCATGGGTGACCAGATCCCAGGGGCTGCCTGTTCCCATGTGAACCAGGCGAGCGGGTTGATCCACGCAGGAAAAACAATTCCCTCTTTTTCCGAAGCAGGTCTCTTCTAAAGGAAGTGGGCCTTATCTTGGCCAGGCAAGCCCCAGAAGACTTTTGCTGAAACTGGAAGCAGGGAACTGTGGGTGGGAGAATTAATTGCCCCAGGTTGCAGCTTCCGTGAGGGGGAAAGCAAAGTTCAGAGGGAATGGGGACGTCTCAGTGGGCTGGCAGGTGATGATCAAGACCTTGCTGATCAAGAAATGCTTATGCAGTAGCCGTGTGTGTGTGTGTGTGTGTGTGTGTGTGTGTGTGTGAGAGAGAGAGAGAGAGAGAGAGAGAGAGAGAGAGAGAGAGATCAACCTTGAACAGCCTTGTTCAAACACATCTTTTGACATGGGGTTCAATCATGATGTCAGGGCAATCCAGTTTCTTTTGGGAAATCTCAGCTTTTTCTTAAAGTAAATTCTTAAGGAGCATCTTACGTAAGGCTGTGAAGATCGGTTGCAAGATGGGGCTGAATGGAAACCGGCCAGTCCAGTTCTTGCTAGTCCTCCAGCCCAGAGGAGCGGAAGCTGAGCAAGGCACCTCCTCAACTAGGAAAGCTCCCTGCTGCAGATGTTCCAGCTCCTAACTCTTCAGGAATTTCCACGGAATTATGGAAGTGGGGATGGGGACGGGACCCACCCTCTCTCTTTGCCTGACCCTCCTTTTGTGCAATGCTGATTGTGTGGGTGGGAGAACGCCTGATTAGGGCTTGTATTCCAAAGCCCTCCAGCTTTGCTCACCTAGCATGAGGACTAGGAGATTGATGTGGCTCCCCCAGGTACCCAGGGGGCACTCTTGTCATCTGCGATGCCGCCACCTCTTGGTTAGAAGGCTGGGCCAGTTGGCGTTTGCAAGGAGAGGTTTCTCACTCTGCCCCATCTGCCCTCTGTCCCGGACTGGCCCAGTTGCCACCGTGTTTTCTGCGGATGCCGGATTGGGAAGAGGGGGTTTTGTGGCTGGTAGGCTTGGGAATGAAAGAGGCTGCTGTCCCTGGAAGTCGGGATGGAAGAGGCGGGAGGGGAGGGCTCACCTCAAAGTGTCCCTCCCCAGGTATTCAGGACGCCCCTGAGAATAGCCCCAGGCAGCTATTCCCCTGCTGGGCGGCGTCCCAGGACCCAGACAACCCTTGACCTCATGGGGGGGGGGAGAAGGGCCAGCCCACCAGAGGTAGTGTCTCGCAGGGGTTCAGCAAACTGCTCTGTGCATGCTCAGAGGCTCTTCCTTTGCCGATGATGCTTTACTGGATGCGCACTGGAGAATAAGGGGCGTTTGCCAAAAAACAGTCTGTGGATTTGATCGTCCGAAGGGGGAACCTGGCTCCCGACAGGTGGAGATTCCCTGTCCCTCGCAGAAAAACCCCATAAGAGAGAGATCTCAGAGGTCATCTAACCCAGCCCCCAGCTGATGCGGGGAATAATCCATCACTCCAGAACTCCCACAAGCGCCCTGCATGAGGGCACAGCTCAGAAATCTTCTGGTCGAGAGGCAGAGAAAACTTGGTACAAAGCCTCACGCCCCTTGTGGCCGAGAGCAGTTGTAGGGTTCAGGGGCGCCACTGAACTCACTAGTTCTCCCCACACCTTGTTTTCCCGTCCGCCAGTAGCAACATCCTCCGGCTCCCTCCGTCGCCCGTGCGGCTCTGATTGTCCTTCTGGTGCCCTGGTCCTCCTGGTACCGCGAGCTGAGTCAGCCAGAGGCGTTGTTTGGCAAACAATCGATCGAAAGGAATAGTCCAAACAGAGGCCGGTTCATAGAGCACAGGGCTCATTTCTGAGCCTTCCGGCGGCGTCCGTGCGACTCCGGGCTGCTGCGCGGCCGCCTGCCAGGCTCCGGCCGAGTCGCTGCAGGGGCGAGATGCGGGGATGTCGATGCACACGGCCGGATGCACCTGCGAGCCAGGGGTCCACCTCATTCTTTGCTCCTCGGCGGCATCGAGGAGGGAGGGAGAGGGGGAAGTGCCTGAAAATCCGGCAGAAGCAGGAAGTGGTGGCGCCTCTGAACCCCTATCTAGGACCCGGGGACCCCCTGCATCTGCCAGAGCATCGGCCGCCCCTCCTCCTCGCCACCCCACAGTCCAGCCTGGGCGAGAGGAAGGGGAACTCAGGGGCTGCAGCGATGCCGAGCGGCTTGCTGTGCTTTCCGCTACAGAACATGCTCGGTGGGAATGTGCCGGGAGGCAGGGACTTCTCAGTGGCTGCCCCAGGCCTCCGGAATATCCTTCCCGGGGGACTAGGTGGCCACCTTCCCCGTGAGGCTTCTGCCAGCAGGCCAAACCTTCTTTTTCCAGCAGGCATTTGGGAATGAGGTAGGCGAGGCTGGGAGTCCATGACTGGCCCAAAGTTGCCCCGCGAGCTTCATGGCCGAGAGGGGACCTGAGCCCGATCTTCCACGTCCGAGTCCAGCGCTCCACCTGCTGCACCTCACCGGGTTGCCCACAATTAAGCCGCGTGCTTTCGTGGCGTTGGCTTCACTTGTAGCTAATGCTTTTCTTATTTCAAAACAGGGAGTGAAATGATGGCTTTTTCGGGTTCTTTTCTTCCCCCCTCACTCCCACCCCCAACTTCCCTTTATAGCATCTTGCCTGAAGAAGAGGTTTGTGTGTGTGTGTTTGTTTACTAAATTTATATGCTGCCAAGCAGCCCTAAGGGCTCTCTAGGTTGCGTACATCAGTCAGCAAAGCCAAAATACAAAACTTTAACCATGTAAAGTACTCAAATCAATAAAAGTGCTAAAAGCCATCAATAAAAATATAACCAACAATACTAATACTTTCACAATGACCATTCTAGATCATGTCCAAGTGAGACAGACAACCCTTAACGATCTACTAAATCTTTTAAAAACTGATACAATCATCTAGAAAATTAGTTGCTAAAACGGGTGGAGAAAAGTTTTTGCCTGGTGCCGAAACGAGAGCAGAGTAGGTGCCAGGCGAGTGTCTCTGGGGAGCCTATTCCCAAAATAGGGAGCAACCACCAAGAAGGCCCTTCTTTTGCCATCCGTCTTACCTCCTTGAGGGACAGCTTTGTCAGAAGAGCCTCTTGCCCAGATCTTAATGGTGGGTAGGTCTATATGGGAGATGGTGCTTCTTAGAAGTTCACACTCTTTGTGTGTGTGATCTTTGGGTTGGTCCAAACAGGAGGCAGACGGCATCCTTAAACGAAGCTACAGACTTGGGCTTACAAGAGCTGGACAGTCTGGAGGACTTTCAGGCACAGGGTGGCCAAAACTCAGAGGTACCTTGATGGCCATGTTCCAGCTGCTCAACGGAGCATCATGGGCTCCGGAAATGCTTCATATAATGGTCCCAGTTCCAGGTCAGGGAAAAATGGAGATAGTTCTAGCTTTCGGTTTCCCTTTGCGAAGTGAAAACCCATGGTTATTGGTAAGTGCAATGGTTATTGCAAGGGGCGGCATATAAATATTTAAATAAAATAAATAAATAAAATAAGTAGCCTTTGCAGTGATAACGGTGGGGATGTGGAGTCCCGGCTGATGAGGGTCCCAGTTAATTTGGAGTGGAACGACCCCACTTCTTCCTCTCTCCTCCATTCTGGGCACGCAGAACATTAAAATGGAGTCTTCCACTGTGGCTGCAGAACGGAGGCTCAGCACGGATCCGTGGCAGCCCCGCCAAGCCAGCGCGGTCTGAGCACAAAGGGCGCCTGTCCCAAACCCAGCTAAGGTCAAGAGAGCACTGGATGAATTTATTTTCTGCATTCCAGCATTCATGTGGATAACCGGGAATTCCTCTTGGCCACAAAATGTGCTTTTACAAATGGGCGGCAGCAAAGCTGAGGACCTACGCCTCTCACTGTATTCATTCCAAAAGCACAGGAGACTTAAGTGGGTAGTCCATAAGAATTTATGAAAAATGCAGCAAAGAAATGCCTTGTTTTGTTTTAAATTTTGGGTTTTTTTTTCTTGTAAGCTGCCCCAAGACGCTTGTAGTGGATGGCCTATAAAAGCTTTTGATTGATTGATTAATTAATTAATAATACAGAAAGAGATTGGCTCCTTGAGGCTGCTGAGAGCAACTCGGGTATCTATTCTTGGAGGTTAGTGACAGGCAGGGCCAAAAATGGTGAACAGAGACAACTTCTTTATGCAGCCTAGTTTGATAAAACTGAGAGGTTGCAAACCCCTGATGTATTTCAGTTTATTGCACTAATATCCCATCTTTTCCTTTCTTGCGAGGAATCCAAGGTGGCTCACATTGTCCTCCTTTATCCTCACAACAACCCTGTGAAGTAGGTTAAGCTGAGAGTCAGTGATGGACCATTGCCACCCAGGGAGTGTCAAGGCTGAGGCAGGACTAGAACTCAGATCTCCACCACCTCTGCTTTGCTCTAGTCCCCCACCACAAGTGCGTGTACACACACACACACACACACACACACACACAATGTTTGCCTTGGCTGCTTCCCTTTCCGGCCCTGTTCTTGCATTCCAGGGGTTGAAATGTAGACTGCAGATGAGTCTGGGGGCAGGTGAGGCCGGCGTTCCTCACGAGGAGTCGTGTCGTTGACGGCTTTCTATCGCAAAGCAGCTGCAGACACCATGAGGAATGCTTCTGAGCGATCAATCGATGGATCGATCGATCGGCTTTGCATGCCCCTCGTAATATGTGGCTCGCTGGACGGGTTTGCCTCAAGCCACCCTCCAGACGTGTTTGGCTACAACCCCCATAATCCCCAACCAGCCTCCTCTTGGATCTTATATTCCTAAATTCTCTAAATCATACGAGGCACACGATTATGTGGCGTGTGAGGAGTTCTGCGGCGGCTGAGAGCCGGCCTGGTCGTGGGAGTCCAGCTGGAACTGGGAAGGCCCCAGTCGGTGGGTCAGTCTGTCTGTCTGTCTTTCACTCATTTCTGTACTGCCCGATAGCCAAAGCTCTCTGAGTGGCTCTCAACTATTAATCAAATATATTTATTTAAAGTTTTTGTACGCCGTCCCCTTACTATATAGCCTCGGGACGGCTCACACGAATATAAAAGATATTTTATAATATAAAATATAAAAGATGCAATAGGAATACAATCCCAGGAAAACAGCCGTGCTGCTCCTGGGCCGCCCGGCGCGGCGCCTGCCTCTCCGATCGAGCCCCCTCACAGGTCCTCAAGTGGCGGGAGAGCACTGCAGAGGGGCCACCGGGCTGCCTTCAGCTCCTCGGGAGGAAACGAATGTTACACAGCGTGATTTTGAAGACGTCCTCCCATGCTTTTTATCTGCCAGTCAATCGTATTGTATTATACCTTTCTCTTGCAAGGAACCCAAGGCAGCTCGTAATCCTTCCTTTTATCCTCACAACAACCCTGTGAGGTTGGCCCAGCTGGGACTGGCTCAGAGTCACTGGGACTGCCCAAGGGGCTTCCCAGACTGGTTTGTGGCTAGGCTGGGGTAGCCTTTCCCAACCTGGTGCCCTCCAGAGGCTTTGGACTGCCATTCCCATCAGCCCTGGCCAGGATGGGCGGTGGTCAGGCAGTGGAGGCTGCAGTGCAAAACAGCTGGAGGGCACCAGGTTGGGGAAGACTGGGCGAGGAAGGGGGGGTCTCCCAGCCCTGGGCCTTGAGCGACTGGCCTCTCGCGTGTCGCTCTCTGGGAATCGGCACCCTCTGCTCGCTTGCGTCTGTTCACCAAAGTCCGGATCCACGAGGCTTTAACTTGGGGTGGCACAGAAGATTCGTGGGGCGGCCCGGCTTCGTCCCGTGGCGTATTCGATGGTCGGAGGAGGAAGGCCGAGCCGGCCAGGCAAGCCTCCAGGTGCAGGTGCAGTTGAACTGCGCAGCTATGTGCGAAGCCGCCAGAATGAGGCTTGAGCAGCAGTGCCGCCCGGCCGTTCACCATGTGGCCAGTTCGGGGAAGGGCTTCCCCCAGGACCGCCCCCCCCAGGATGCGGAAGGTTCCCCAAGCGCTCCCCAATGCAGCCGTGATGCGCCCCAAATTTCTTTTCCCTGCCGCTTGGTGCTGCTCGCCTCGGTTTTTCCAAGCGTGGCCCTTCAGCCTTTGGGGACTGCCTCCTGCCACTGGTAGCTTGAGTCTCAAAATGGCCATTTCCTGGATTACAGTTTTCCATTTTACAGTCTAACCTTGAGGACTAGAGGCAGAATTTAGATTTTGGAAGAGAATTCGGATCTGCTGGGGCCCAGCTGTGCCTGGCAGCCACCTCCACTGCTCTACACATCTGAACCCTTCCCCGAATCCACCCAGATGTGTTGGAGAGCAAGTGCACCCACTGCGCTGGCTAGGGATGATGGGAAGTGCAATCTCTGCCCGTCTGTTCCCAAAGCGGATGTCCGAGCAGTGCTCACGTGTTGGTCCCTTCTCTGCCCTGCTGGTCGTTTCTAAAATTCACCCCCTCCGTGGTTCCCCCGGGATCCGTGCCGGGTCACGCGCTGGTGTTTTGTTGTGGCTGACGAGGTGCCGCTGCCTCAGCAACTTCTTCCCGGGGGTCCAATTAGTTCAGTGCTCGCTCGGTTCGCAGCAGCGGCTGCAGCCGGCCTGAAACACAACGGCATTTCGCTACCTTTCCAGCTCTGGGTCGGTTCTTGCATTGCCCCGGGCTTTTTCCCGCGGGGGCACGTGTGGCGGCCGAAGCTTTTGCGTCTTGAGCATGGAAGTGTCCCCGCCACCCCATGGGAGATGAAGTGTGAAAGTACTTTTGTGCCAAGAATGTGGGCATTCCTGTTTGCATTGATCAGAACCAAGTTTCTAGACCTCAGCATTCTGAAAAGATTGCGGGGTGTATGCTCTCTGCAGCCGCGAACCTTGCCTGCAGCTCTCACATTTCCAAACTCCATGTAGTGAGTGCCTTCGGCGAATGGGGCGGCATAGAAGTTCACGAACTAACTAACTAAATAAAATAAATAAATAAAAATAAAAAATAAAAAAGGGACCGGCAGGGTAACAAGCCCTTGATGGATCCAGCGATGACAGCCATCCCAGGCAAACCCTGCCTGACCGAAAGTCCTCCCAACTAGATGTCTCCATCCAGATGTTCAGCACCCTCCGATCGATCCTGGCCCGGATCGAGCAAAAACACCATTTATTTTCAGTCACAGGGAGACATTTCGCCGGCCGCTGGTTCCTTGCGGCTCTTTCCAGAGGTGGGAACATGAAGCCAGCTTGCCAAAGGAGCTTTGCTTCCTTCGCTATTTCACAGAATCAGAGGAGAGTCAAGTCGGAAGGGGCCGAGGAGGCCCTGGGGTCCGACCCCCGACTGCTGTGGGGCACCAGTTTAAAGTGTGGGGGGTTCCCAGTCCCCATCTCGTCTCCGCTCGTCGGCTGTTCCCCGGGCATGGTGCTTCACGGAGCGCCGAATTCTGGCTCGCCGCTCGCTTCTGAAAGGAGCTGCAGAGCCGTTCGTGCAAATCCCTTCTTAGAGATCTATACTTCGGACTCAGGACTGTGTGCTGCTCATCCTCTCCGGCCGGGAAATCCAAGCTGTGCTGTGAGAAAGCGGCCTTTGCGGTCCGTGAAGCGACACGAGCGATGACTATTATTTATTTATTTAGAATATTTAGAATTTATTTAGAATATTTATATGCCATCCTGTCGCGAAGGCCTTGGCGAAGGCCACAGGATGTTGCCCGTGTCCCTCCGTCTGTTCTTGTCTTTTCTTTTTCTGCACAATCCTGTGGTGCTTTCTGGGTTAGACGGAGGGGGGGGTCCTCCCAGCCCCACAGATGGCCCCGTTCCCCTTCCCACCTCTGCTGCCACCGCTCCCGTTTCCCAGTTTGGGGGTTCGCAGGAACCCCACTCGGCAGGAAAGCAGTTCCTTTTTTTGCTAACTACAACAGGCCTTGGCCCACAGGAAGGCTGTGCCAACCACCAGACTGGAATCTGAGACATCAGCAGGCATTCCTGGCACACTTCCAAGTTCAGCTTCTCGACAGTGAGGTCTAGAAACTTGCTTATTCGAAACACTGCAGCAGGGAGCCTCCTTAGACAAGGCCAGCTTATCAGCCTGTCTAGAGCATCACGGCCTGCCCTGACTGGCAGGGGCCCCCTGGAGCAACAGGTACTGCCGTGCCGCTTGGGAGCCTTCAAACGGGGTGCCAAAGGCTGCAAGTGCAATCCAGCCACTTTCTCACCCTCTGCGCGCGTCTCTGTTTCCCCTTCCTCTTCCAGACATCCAGCCTCCGGAAGGGAAAACCCGCGAGTGCCTGATGTGCATTGTGCAGAGGGACGGGAGCAAAACCACGCTGTGTGCGGAGAGCGAAGACGACGCTGTGTAAGTCACCGCGATGTTGCGCTTGGCGAGTCCCTGCCATGCCCCGAAGCTCCGGACAACGCATCACACTGTTCAGTGCATAGCAAGAAGCCCACTTTACAGAAGGACGACTGAGGCTAGCCGTGGCCCAAAGCCACGGGGAAAGCAGAGCCTCTTCTCCTCTCTGCCCTTTGCTTCCTTGGTTGTCCTCAGGGCCTTGCTGGCTCTCGAAGGGTCGCCCGGGCCCTGCTCTCGCCTCCTGGAGGGCTTCCCCACGAACCAGGCACCCTCCAGATGTGTTGGACTGCAGCCGCTGGCTTGCAGGGTGCTCTGCCCCGTCCTCAGCCACCATCTGTAAAACGGGGACTGCCTGGGCCCTAGCCCTTGACCTCCTCCCCTCCTCCCCATGGCACAAAGGAGGGGCAGCTTTGGGGTCCTCCAAAGGAGACAGAAGAGCCAGTGGGTAGTGGGGGAACGGAATTGGAAGGGGGCTGCATCAGCCTTACAGTTGGTACCCTTCCATTGTGTTGGAGGTGCTGGCTGGGGATGATGGGAGGCATACTCCAAGCCATCTAGAGAGTGCCTGGCTGGGTTGCGGCCATTTTCAGAATGTCTCCCCTTGCATCTTTTAATCTGCCTCTAATCCACTTGGCCAAAGGTTTTGTTGGCTCTTGTGCTGCTTTCCCTCGCTGCCGGTGCTCTGAGTCGGGTGCCCCGGGGAGCTGCTGTTGGGCCCAAAGCTCCGTCCTTCAGGGACCCTGGAAAATTTCCACCGACCTGTGTTGGGGCTTTGTGTTTACAAGCTGGTGTTTTGCGATGTTTTCCCACCCTTGGCAACGGCCCGATCTGAAATAGTCCACCTGGAAGATTATTTACTGATTCCATTTCCGCACGCCATTCTTCCACCGAGGAAGTCAAGGTGGTGACATGACATTCCCAAGTGGTCTCCCCTCCGAGCCTTGACCAGAGCTGGACCTGCTTAGCTTCCCCCACTGGGCCACCTGTGCCTTCAGACTGGTGCATAAGGGTGCAGGGGCAGGCGGCGGTCTCCAGACACAGATAACCCTGGATGGCAGTGTGAGCGCAGCTTCTAACAGTGGCTGGGTTACCGCATGGGGGCATTGCAGCAAGATGCGGACCAGGCACGGTGGTGCCGTGATCAATGCCACCACGCAGACCCTCATCCCTGCAGCGACTCCCCCAAGGAACGCCCCCAAATCCAAGCAGGTGTGTCAGTCCTGGTCAGCAATCCCATTCTAGCAGCTTTTCCGCTCCACCAAGAGCAGGCCTTTGCTCAAGCTTCCGCGTCTTGGTGGTCCAACCCGGACCACAAGGCTTGGCATTGCGTCAAAAGAGTCACGCTATCTGGTTTATTTCCTCCATATATTGGAGTCTTGCAGCCACGCTCAGAGGGAAGAGAGCAACCGGAGGGGGTGGCGGATCCTGTCCTCATCCCCGCTAGGCAGGAAGTCTTGTGGCTTCCACCCTGCAAGCCCCAGTTCCGCTACACCACGCTAGCCCTGTGGACGGACTGCCCTTCTGGTCTAAGAAGTGTGCAGCTGAAGAAGGTGCTCCAGCCAGGCGTGTCCTGGGAATGCCCAGCCTGCTCCGCTGCTGGAATTAGGAGCTCAGGAGGACCCTGCACTTTCTCTGCCCAAAGCGCCCAATCCACTGCGTGGGGCAGAGCCCACAGGGAGCAGACAAGCGTCGTGACACCCCAGCACCCGCGTCCCCCAGCGGCTGGGCCTGTACGGCTAGTGCAAACCCAAGTCTCCATCACCCAGCCTTTCCTGCCCCGAGTCCCCAATGTGGACAGAGCCGGAGCAGATCCGTGGACGACCGGGAGGATTCCCAGGATCCCTTGAGCAGGGCTGCCTGCAGCGAGCGGCTTTGGGGGAATTCAGGCGCGTGGCGTGGGGCTGTCCAGCCCTCCCTCTGTGTGCTCAGCAGCGCTAGGCCAAGCCCTCTTTCAGCCCAAGCATGGAAGTCTGTGCTGGAGACGCTTTCGGGGCCACATTCCCATGGCAGGGGGGACTAGGAGCAGGAGGAGCGGAAGGGGCAGCACCCAAATACCGGAGTCACTAGCCTGTCTCAAACCTCTTTTGGAGAGCATTTCAGCCTTTGGGGACGGGAGAAAGACTCCGCTCAAGAGCTGTGAAGTCACCCAGGAATCAGCAGATGGAGGAAAGGTTGGGGTGGGGAGGGGGCTTGGCCACCTGGGGACCCCCCAGAGGCCTGGATCCAGCGCCTGGGTCTGAGCTTCACCCAGCCCAGTGCTTGCAAGGCGGGGCCAGTGGGACTGGGAACAAAGATGGGCCAATCCCCCCCAGCCCACGCCAGACCGGACTCGTCTGGTCTCCAAGCGCTTGTGGTTTCTGATTCTAGTTAGAAGGAGGGACCTGTTCTAGAGAGACTCACACGGACTACAAGCAGCCAGGTGAACTGACTGAATGGCGTGCAGCAGCCATGAAGGCTGGGGATGATGGGACTTGAAGTCCGGCACATCGGGAGGGTTGCTGTACACACAGGACCGGATGCGACACGGCTTGGGAGGGTTTCTGAAGTCGTCTCTAAGCCGCGACCGAAGGCAGCAGGTCTGTTCTCGGCTGCGCCGGCCAAGCAGCTCAGACAGATAATTAAAGATCACTCGATCGCGTCAAGCTGCACAGAGGTCGCCGTGGGAACAGCACCCTTGGCTAAGCCGGTTGCCGTGACACCTGTTGGTGTCTCGGCGATCCCCCCCTCCCCGGAATCCTATTAGGGAAATCCGTGATCGGGCGCTGCATCTTCCGGGACGCTTCGTTCACGCTTGCTGGGCAGGCCGTCCGGGTGTGGAAAAGCTTCGGTGGCGCACGCCGGAAGGGCACGCTTGTCATCCGCAGTGTTGCAAAACTCTGCCCACCCCTCCGCCACCCCCGGCGTTCCCATTATGGCCCCGTCCTCCAGACGTTTCCCCGGGCTTGAGCGGAGCAGCGTCTTCCCTTCCTTCTCCCGCGCGCAGCTTTGGAGGGGCACAAGCGGCCCCCAGGCCGCTGCGGGGCCACGTGGCGATGCCGGTCCTTGGGCGGGGAGGGTATCGCGATGGTTGCTCTCTTGCACCCACTCGCCTCTTGCCCCCGGCCTCCTGCATGGCCCAGAAAGTGGGGGCCGGGGAAGGGAGGGCTGGAGATGCCCCGGCCGGCTTGCTTCCGGCTTGGTGTCTCTCCAGCACGCCAGTGGGAGGCAGGAGGAGTAGCAGGGAGAAGGTCCACTTGCCAGCGAGGGACTCCTGGGTGGTGCCCTGCCCAGAGAGACCATGCAGCCAGGAGCCAGGGCCGGACACGGGGAGGTTGCACACCCCAGAGGCTTAAATCCCAGCCTGGCATCTCTCATCTCCCTCCTGACCTTCCTCTGCTCCTCAGTCTCACATGCTTTTCGCTGCATGGAAGTGTCGCTTCCGGGATCCGTGTGTAAAGACTCATCCATCGCCCCCAAGAAACCTCCCTGACTGCCTCTCCCTTCCATCTGGACGGAAGGGCACAGCATGCCCTTACTTCTCCCAACCCAGACTGGACTTCATCTCCTATCATCCCCAGCCAGCACGGCCTCTGTGAGCTCAGTTTTCTCCTGCTCAGCTCCTGCTCCGCCAGCCATTGTCCATAGCCTCTTCGGCCTTTCCTTGCTTTCCCAAAAAGAAACTTCCAGAAACGTGTTTGCAGAGCAAACAGATATTCCCAGAGTTCCCGAATCGGATCTCAGTATCAAAATTCCGAGGTTGCTTCTCGCGACAGTGAAATATAAGTAGCTTGTCTTATAGGAACTTCTGCAGGCTGTGGAGGAGAACGAGCCCAGATGGAGAGCCGCCGCTGGCCCAGCAGCCCCTTGCCCACGGTCCTGCGAATTTGCCCGCTCAGCACCCTCCTCTTCAGCCCCGTGGGCCACACTGCTGCCACTGCGGTTCTGGAGCGGAGGCTTCACTTTGTTCTGCCACTGGGCGCGGGACCAAACGGACGGCCGCCCCACACTCACTAGGGTGGGACTCACAAAGGGGCCTTGTTCCTTCCACCCGCTCTGATGAAAAGGCCAAGCTGCCCGCCAGAGAAGAGCCGTTCTGTTCAGGAGCATCTGCATGCCCAAGCCAGGACCCTCCAGCTGGGCTGGACTACACCTCCCATCATTCACAGCCAGCATGGCCTCTGGCTGTGATAGTCTGGCACGAGTTTGGTAAAGGCTGGACGAGGGGGCCTCCGGGGTGCCTTGTGATGCTCTCATCCAATACAGCCCCATGAACCCCTGCCCTTCCTGGCCTTCACTGTCCAAAGGGCCACACAGGGAAATGGAGCTCTTTCCTTTTCTGCTTCTTGAATATCTCTAGGGAAGCGCCACGGATATCTCTGGGGAGCTGCGCACTCTGTCTGGAGACGCGGATGCTGGGACACCTGGTTTCAGGCATCCACTGTGGGGCTAGGAACCTGCCCCTGCGGAAATTGGACCCTGCCGTGTAGAGATGTCGGGGCTGCCTTTGTTGACCTCCATGCATAACACTCCCCAAGAACTGCAATATATTTTGCGATGTATAGAATATATAGGAATGCAGGGTATATAGTTATGCATTGCAACAGACTCACTCAAATCTCATGTGAGGAAACTAGCCTTATTCTTTTTGTTTTGGCTTTTGGCTTTGTTTTGATTTTTGAAACTCACGCTAGAATATCAAATAGAAAAATCCAAATTCAAACCCAGGAGTAGAACTGCAGGGGAAACACTTTTTTCCTCCATTTGCTTTGGGGTGGGAGGGTTTGCAAGAGTCTCTTGGCCCCATTTGCTTAACTGCCACCGCCTTTGTTTTGTTCCCAGCGCTTGGAAGATGGCGATCCTGGAGGCAAAGGCAACCCAGGTGAGTCCTGCTGGCTTCCGTGGTGCTGATCTCAGTGTGGACTCCTCCAACCCCTGGACATGGTCCTTATGACCTAAGCTTCTAGTCCTCTCTGTGGTCAAGGCAATAGGCAAACCAGAGAGCAGTGCAAAATTTCCCACGCTTCAGGGAGAATTCAGCGAACTGCAAAGGAGATGCAAAGCAAGCATCTTGGACAAGGAGCCAAAGGTTAAGAGTGCAGGACGGAGACTCTGGAGATCTGGGTTCTGCACCAGCTGCGGGGGAGTCAGCTGCTTTGCGTGCCTGGGAAGGAAAAAGGAAGACTATGAATATAACGAATGACTGAATGACTCACTCAGTCATACTAGATCCAGGGTTTACCATTCCTTATTCAGGGGTTTGGTAGGAAAATGGCAGCCTGCTCAAAATGGCAGGCAGAAATAGCAGGGAGAATTCTCTTTGGCTGTCCAGAAGGAAAGGTAAGAGGAAGGGGGAGGGCCCTGCACAGCACCAAGCCCTTCCCACTGGGTTCAGCATCAGGTGTGCGCAGAAGGGAGGCAGGCAGACGGACAGCCGACACTGGCGGTGGGCAGGACGTAGATCTGCAGGTGCTTCTCCAGGCGCTCCCTGGACGCCTCTGCCAGCGGCTCCGGCTTGCTGGGCAGTTGATGCCCCAAGCACCCGGAAAGAGACATTCTGCCTCCCGTGAGGACGGTTTTCTGTCTCCATCGTTTACCTGCAAAGGGTAATGCTGAATCCAGCGGGAAGGGGCACTGTTGTGGCCATTCGCAGACCCCGATGGCGTTCAGGGTGGCCCTTCGCAGAGGCGGAGGGCGAGCCCCATTTGTCTGCCCTTTCCTTCTGCACATGGAAAGAGGGTGCTTTGTGTTGTGTTGTTTCCGCCTGCAGAGCTGGGCCAGGGTGCTCTTTGCCTGGCTGCCTGGTGTGCGCAGCGGTGTCTCCCACAGCCCTGGCGAGTAGCTCCCTGCCATCTGCAGAAACACGCATGGCTCTAGAATGTGCTCTAAGCAGGTGCAAGCCAGCCCCATCCCGCCTCTGCTGATGCAAAAGGCAGAGTCGCATCCCGGCTCCCGGGAATCCTTGCCATTCCTGCTCTGTCCTCCGAAACCCCCACCTCCTGATGGAGCATTCAAATCTACCGGTGAAGAAGCAGGATTGCGGCTCGCGGACGGAGCCTTGTGCGCCGTGCAGGACACCTTGGCTTGAATAGCCATGCCGTGGGGCGCAGAGGCAGGGCCTGCGGGGGGCTCACCCCACTTTTTCATTAGCCGGGCCAGTGGCTTTCCCTGCCAGTCCCCCCCTCCCCACTTCCCTCTGCTCTGAGCTGGAAGCCTCACGGTCCCGGGCCGAATGAGCTTTCCCAGCTACAATAGTCTTGTATGTTTCATTTTGCTTTCGTTCTCTGCTGCTTTTTCCCGCAAGGGAACTAAGCCGACATACACACGCTGGCTGGGAAATAAGGGGATACTGGGAAGTGCGGGCCTTTTCTGGCTAAATGCGCATAGGATCCCACTCTTAAAGGCAGGCGCATGCAGGATGCGATAAGCCAGTCCTGCCTCAGTCCTTCAGAAGTGAGATTTTCCATCTGGCGCAAATTTGCCCCAGGCGTGAGAGTGAGTTAATTAGGGCTGAGTGGGAGGGAGGGGAGGGGCCCTGCCTAAAGAGCTGCTTTCTGGGAACCGAGTGCTCCAGGACCTCCGCTGCAAGGGGCGTGTTTGAGCAAAGTCTCCTGCATCCTTCATGCGGCTGGCAAGGGGGGTGGGGGGGTCACACTTGCTGTGCACACTGGGTTTGGTCAGGAACCGGTTGGCTCCTCGCCCCCATTGCTGCTCTTGACACCGACTCTGCTCTGTTTTGCACGGAGCCACTTTTCATTTCCCGGCCTGACTAGTTACAGATCTATACATGCAATCAAGCCAGCGATCGATTGATCGCTTTCATGTCACCGGCGTGCAGCTTCAAGCCCTCGAGACTGACAAAAAGCCAATGTGTTTTGGGGCCAAAGCCTGGCTGTCTCGCACCAGAACGGGAAATTCAGCGGCCCTCTATTTTCGGCTCCGCTTCCCATCAAAAGTGCGTGCTTTTCTTGTCTTCCGGCTCTGCAAGGTCCTTCCCTCTCTCTGACTTACCTTCTGGGCAGCTGTGCTTGTATCTTGTACGAGGTTCCCCCATCCCTGCAACTCACTTTGGTTCTCTATTATTAGCCATTGATTTGTCAAAAGGCCGCAATGTCAGCGTGTCGGGCTGCTGGTGGGGATGGTGGAAATCCACCCCCTTCTTTCTGTGCTGTGGAGGACAGCATGGCATAGTGGTTAGAGTGCTGGACAGGACACTTCATCATTTCTGCCCATTCTAAGCACATTGCAACCATCAGGATATACCAGGACTCCTCATTTTTGTAACCCTAACCCTATCCTGCTGCACACCCCTAATTGTGATATAGGGCTAAACAAGCCACTATGATGGTGGCTGGTTTGCAGGGAAAGCCATATGAGGCGAGACTGAGGGAGCTGGGTCTCTTCAACCTTGAGAGGAGGAGACTCAGAGGGGACCCATTAGTGATGTGCAGGCATGTGAGGGGGTGTCACACGGGGGTGGGAAGAGACCTGTTCTCCCCTGCAGAGGAAGGCAGGACGCGCTCCAACAGAGCCAAGCTCAGGGAACCCAGGTTCAGGTTGGATGGCAGGAAGCACTTCATGACAGTCTGGACCCCGAGGGCATGGAATGGGCTCCCACGGGAGGTCGTTGAGGTCCCATCGGTGGGGGTGTCCAAGGACAGGCTGGACATGCACATGGTGGGCATGTCGTGAGCGGAGCCGGCTGGTGCCAGAGATCAGACTAGATGGCCCGGGAGGCCCCTTCTGACTCGCTCTGTTTCTATGGCGAAACATATGAAAGGAGGTGCATTGGCTACATAGCACTGCCACGGGTGAAGTGAATCGCACCACCTGTGCACGAGCAGGTGGATGTGGGGATTGGCCCCGATCCCCCCGCCGAGGACTTTACGCTCTTGCCGCTGACACGCAGCCACAGCTTGTCTTGCCCTTCCAGGTTCACCTGTATGACCCCTACGATGACTATTACCAGGCGGTGCCCCTGGACTCGCACCAGGCGCTGTATGTCAGCTCTGAGTACTACGGCAACCAGTATGGAGGTAAATGCCCTTTGCCATGAAGGGGGGGGCACGTGACAGGGTGGGGGGATGCATGCGCCCTTCGGGTGCAGTCCTGCAACTCCCACGCTGGCCGGGGAATGATGGGCATAGTGGGACACTCATCTCTCCACCCAGGCCTCCGGTGGCACCCTCGCACGGCGAGCTCTACCTGTGGAACCGTCCGCAGTCCCCAGGATACCTTACCCACCCTAAAGGACTGGCTACCCCCATGCAAGATCCAAGTCGGGATCACCATTAGAAATGTTATTAGAACATTTAGAAAATTATAACATCAGAAAATGTGCAAAGGGAACAACCGGTCCGGCTCCTGGGAGGAACGGTTACAACGGCGGGGACTGTTTCGCTTGGGAAAAGGGCGAGAAAGGGAAGACGGATGGAGGGGCTCAGAATTCCGCCTGTTGTGAAGACGGAGCAGCTTTTCCCCTTTCCCCTAATACAAGAACCCAAATGGGTCACCCCATGAAGCGGCTGGGTGGGAGACTCAGGACAGATCAAAGGAAGACCTTCACAGAGCAGCTCATGTACTTCTGCAAGATGCCGTGATGTCCCCTAAACTGGATGGCATTAACATTCTTGGATCAGGAGGAGGCGGAGGCCAGCAATGGTTGCTAGTCCTCATGGCTTTGTGCAAGCTCCGATATCAGAGAGAGTGTGCCTATGCACACAGCGGCCGGGGAGCATGGGTGGGAGAGTGGCTCCTGCCTGTGGGTTTGCTGTAAATGGCTGAACAGGTTGCTGGACTAGTGAACACATTGATGTGATCAGTCCTGGCCCTGTATCTTCAGGGGTTGGACTGGAAGATCTCCAGGTAACCCTTCACCTCTGCAGTTCTTAGCCCGCAGACTGGTCATGGAAGCTCTGAGTTTCCTCTTTTGCCTCGCCTCAGCATCGAGATTTCCCTTGGCTATCATGGCCATTGGACCTATCCGTGATGACCTCTCATTAACTCGCTTAATCCCCTTTTCAAAGCCATCTGTGCCAATGGGCGGCACCCAACAAGCTCTTCTGTATTCTGCAAAGAGCACTGCAAGATCCCGGAGCCGGCTGGAGCCGGGGGTCAGACTAGATGGCCCGGGAGAGCCCTTCTGACTCGCTCTGTTTCTATGTCCTTTTGGTAGAAGCTGCAATTTTCCCAGATGTTGCGTGAAGCTAACCTTTCCCTGTAAGCCATATGGGAAAGTTCTGCCTGCCTGGAAGGGGCCAGAGGGTCGTGCCCTGTCCTGAGCAGTGGGAACCCAGTGAACCTCTGATCATCCACCACAGACTTCCAGACAAAAGGAAGTTGTGGCTTTACTGCCACTGGAAAGGACTCCTCTCCGCCCCGTGCCATTTGAACGTGGCACGCTGGTGAAGGAGGCAGGCCTCTGTGCCTGCCCAGCAGTCCCAGCCGCGAGGAGGCCCTGAACACCCTCCCATAAACGTAGAAGCTGGAAGGCAGGACCCAAAACCAACGACTCGGGATTCGAGGAGCATCCTGAGTCTAGGGTGACATCTGCTGGTGAATTTCGCCAGAAGCACAGAGGAGAAGCAAGAGCCATGCGGGCCCAGAACAAGCCCGGCAGTCCGACAACGCCTTTGCGCTCGTCTCCCTTGAGCACGCTTGAGTTCCGCAGAACTTTTCTGACTGCTTCCCCTGGGAAGGGTTCTGGTAAACCCAACACTTGCTCATTAATTGCTACTCCCACTGGGGAATTTCTGGATCGTGATGCCGCTGGCTCCAGCGGGGAGGAAACGCCACGGCTTTCTCATGCTGGCCCGTGGCTCTGTGGCTTTGCCACAGCTTTGGCTGCATGGTTGCCTGCGTCGCCGGCCTTCTGCCCTCACGGAGGGGCAGGCCTTGCGAACCCAAGTGTGCTCCCGTTCCATTTCAGGGCTTCCCTGCAAGCCCTCTGTTGCAGCACTTGGAACAAGAATCTGGCCTAAACGAGCTCCAGGCTCCAAGGAATCTGGGATTAAGCACATAAGGTGACCAAGGCTCCATCTAGTGCAGCTTCACGTCCACCGAGCAGCCAACCAGCTGCCCACATACACCTGAGACATGAGAGCAGCAGCCCCTCCCAGCCGTGGCCTCCAGCCATGGGGATGTTTAGCTGTTCTATCTCTGATTCCAAAGGCAGCACAGAACCATCCGGGCGACTGTCGCTCGTCATTGTTCAACCCGTTGAAGCCGTCCGAGGTGGTGCCACCTCATCTCAGCGAGGGGAGCCCCTCCTTGTACCTGTCCTGAATTTCCCACCAACCCATTTCATGGGATGCTTCCTTTCGGTTCTAGCATTATGTGCGAGGGAATAAAGCTGCCCCCTCCCCATCAAAATAAGCACACCGGGGGGGGGGGCTGTTGCTTTCCACGTGAGACGGGGCAGCATGTGCTTCTTTGCACCAGAAAGTCGATGAAGGAGTCAGGGCTTTGCTGCATTTTAGGGCTTCTAGCGCTGTTTTGCAAACTGCCCGGGGATCTTTGGCTACGGGGCAGCATAGCCCCGTGCTAATACTTAAATAAATAAACGATACCTGTGAGGTGTAAGAAAAACTCTACTCCCGCACCACTTAACCCTGCAAAACAACCTGTGCATCTCTCGGCACGGGGTGGCTGGGGGAAGCGGCGGGGGATGATTTCACCGGCCAGCAGGGCTGCTGCGTGTGTCACTCACCGCGTTTCTCTGCCTCTCTCCCACAGCCCCCGGCATGACCCACGTCGTCATCCGCGAGGACCCGTACCGCGTGTCTGGGGACCAGATGGCGCTGGGCCTGCTGGCGGGGGCGGCCAGCGGGGCGGCCCTGGGATCGCTCATGTGGATGCCCTGCTGGTTCTAAGCCCCGCTCTCCTGCGACGTCCAGCCAAGCCCGGTTGCTCAGCCGAGGAGACGCGCCGTTTCCCTGGTGGGCAGCGGGGGAGGCCCCGCCGGCCCTGTAGACCAGGCTGGGCGGGAGGGAGGGGGGCTGCCGGGAGAGCTCTGAGCGACTCGCTCTCGGTCGGGGACGGTTGCTGACTCCACTGCTTCACCGTAGCCACACTGACGCCATGTTTCCCCCACCCCACTGAGTCAGGCTAGTAGCCTTTCCGAGCCGTAGCAGCTGAGGCACGGGCTGGGCCGGGCTGCGGCCGATCGGGTACGGCAGGCAGCACGCTCTGCCCGAGCCACCGCTTGGCATCTGCCCCCGCCTCCTGCCAACCCCAGTCTGGGCTGGAAGCAGAGCAGGAGGAAGCCTACCAGCCTCAAGTCCACCCACCCACCTTGTAGATTCTTGTAAGGGTCCCTTTGGTGCCCCCACACAGTCTGGTGAGGTCTGCCTGTGGATTCACAGCGCAACGGGGTGAGTGGCTGGTGTAACTTGGTCCGCGTGGGTTCCGAGAACAGCTTCGTTGTCTGCCCCCGTGGAACGTGGCCTGAGCATCCGCGATCGGCCTTGCTTGAGGGACACCCCGGCTGGCCGACGCGTCTTCTCTTCAGCCCTTTCCTTGCCCCGCTTTCCGCCCTCCAGAAGCAGCTCTGAGGGGCGGAAGGCGGGGGAAGGATCAGGCCAGTCCACGGTTGCTGGCTCCTGGCTTGGCCTGGCCGAGCCCATTAACTTGCTGCAGAACTTCTGGTTGTGCACACGTAGCCGTTGGTGGCGCTAACAAGTTACACTCTGCCGTAATGTTGCTGTAACATAACTTTGGCTTTCTATAGTGCGGTGCAGAACCTCAGACCGGAGCTTGGGGGCTTCCCAGGGTTTGCGCTTTTGTGTCCCACCTAAACGCATCTCCTCAGGCTTAGTTAGCAGTAGGAAGAGCTTGAAGCTGGTATTTTTTAACTCTCTGGACCCCACCCCGTTGGCCTTGGGCCCTGCCCAGCCATGGAGGGGCGTCCCTGGCTCCTCTGGGGTGGAATGGCATTGAGCCTCCGGGGTGCGAGGGGCTACATGTGCCAATGACACCCCGCATGGGTTTTCTCTGTGCTGCCCATCCACATGGCTAACCTGTGCCCCTCCAAATATTTGGAGCCACAGTTCCCATCGTGCGTCCCCGCTGACTAGGCTGGCTGGGGCTGATGGGAACTGGAGCTCAAAACACCCGGACGGCAGCCATTCGCTACCCTGATCCACATTTATTTATTTATTTATTTATTTTTCTATTTTTCTATTTCCGGAGAGCTGAAGCTTTCTGGACAGTTTAGAACAGCTCATAAAGTAGAATAAAATGCCATTTAATTGAAACGATCACATTTAAAAAGCGAATTTAAACCACTTGACTAGAGGAGACGGTTAAAAGAATAAGACTGTCACAGCTGGGATGCTGCTCCCAGCATGAACTGCTTGGTGTTGCTAAATGTCTTGACGCAGTGGGCAGCTTTCACTTGGCACCGAGGGGGTGGTAGAGTTGGTGCCAGGTGGGCCCCAGTGGGGAGCTTGTTCTATAACCGAGGGGCTGCCACCGAGAAGGACCCTCCTCTTCTTGACCCGGCAGAGGCAGGCTCAGATCCTGACCGCAGTGCCTGGGTAGATGGCACTGGGAAGAGGCGCTCCATCAAGACTGAGGTTGCTGGCCGTGACCGCAGAGGGTGAGCAACAGCAGGCAGACCCTTTCCCTGGCCCCCTTGCTGTGGATAAAACTGCAAATCTGTAAAAAAACCCCAGAACCAGAGCTCCTCTTCTAAGGATCTTGCGAAGCAGCATGACCAGCAGAGCTAGACTTGGGCTGAGCTCACATGACCTAACCAGCACAGGGGGCCTCTGCTAGCGTTGCAGCGTGGCATGCTTGGTTTTTAAAACCGCAGTAAGGAACGACGGTCTCTCCCATGGCTTCCACACCACACCATGGTTTCTTTGGTTGTCCAACCCGGCAGCGGGCTTTCCACAAGCCGGGGATGCAGCTAGAGTCCCCCGGAAAGGAACGGCACCGGAGGGCCCTGCTCCTGCCATCCAGTGCAGGACTGAATTTCGAGTGGGGTGGCTGAGGGATATCTGAGCAGGGAGAGTGGAAACCGTGCTAGCATGGAAGCCACGTGATCGTCTGTCTGGCACATCCGGGCCAAAAAATGCGCACCGTGGAACTGCTTGTTGTGACATGTGAATTCAGCCGTAGCTTTTCCAGGTCCATGGAAATTTGTCATTCAAATTTCACGCAGGATTGTCTGGAATGGTTTAGTGGCCATTCTGTTACCCGGGCAGTGGTCCAGAGCTTGGCCGCTGATCGATCGATCAATCGATCGATCGATTGCATTTGTATGCCGCCCCATCGCCACAGTCTCTCTGCCAGGGAAACACTCCTGAGCATTCATGCTCCACAGTAGAATAGGGTCATCTTACCACTGAGAGAGGTTTGCCATTCGGAGATGCAAAGGCATATCTAAGTTGGGGGCGGGGGAGCCTTGGGAGTTTGCAAACCAGCCCAGCTAATGTGCCCCAGTACATAAAATTGTCGTCGTCGTCCCCCTTGTGGGCCGAAGAGAGGATTTTTTTTTCTTTTTTTGGAGGCAGGAGCGGGGAGCCTCCAAAGCAGCGAGTGCGAAAGGTGACCCCTGACGTGGAGGGAATGTTCACGAGAACCACAGCGCGTCAGCTGCACACGGGCCCTGGCTTCCCTTGTCTGCGGTGCGTGTCCACCCAGAGAGGAATCGACCCTTGTAAGGCTGCCGTCGTGGCGGAAGGATGTGGTGGAGCACAGGCTCGTCCATCTGGCGTTTCTGCCGTTTACCAGTGCCCCGCTCTGCACTGAACAGAACCGGGAAGCGAGACGGTGCGAGGGACACGCCCTCCCGGCACGGGCGCTTGGTCTGCCTGCCCCTTGCTTCCTCAGTTTGCATTGCATGGCTGGAAGGGAACCGTAGGGCTTAAAAACTTTGCCCCCCCAAAGGGCAGGACCCTTGGCACCAACAGGCTCTTCTCCCATAACTCACCACACTAAAAACAACCATGAAGGTAGAGCTAATTTTCCAAGTTCTGCTGTTCCGAAGTGAATGCCGAGCAGGATGGGTGTCAGGGCACCCCATGCGCTGGATGCGAAAGGTTAGCTGTGGTTCTTTTAGGCTCCCCCGAAGGCCCTCCACATTAGGGGAGGACAGCTGCGGAAAGCAGTGGTGGTATTTGCCTGCGCACCAAGTGTGTTCGCCCGACATCCAACACAGGGATCTGAGACTCCAGTTTCCTGGAGGTGAGGGCTAAAAGGCAGGAGCCTCTCGGCTGTGGGGGAGAAGCCAGTAAACAGGAATGTCTTTAAAAGTCGTTGAAATAGCTTAAAACCTGTAACCAAATTGGGTGCACAAATGTTACGGAAAGGTGCAAGGGGCCATGAGTGTCTGCTAGAAGAAAGAGCAGGAGTCGGAAAGCTCTGCTGCCCATCCACGCCGAGGCAATAGATGGGAAGGAACAAGATGCCTTGGAGAGACTCATTTGCTGGCTTCTGGAGACGCTGAAGGCACGCTGGCCGGCCAGTCCGGTCTAAACACAGCTCAAGAGTCTGCCTTGCTAGGTGGGTTTAAGAGTGTGCTGTTGCAGCCTTTATGCAAGTAGTTCCTGACACCGGGGTCACTGCGGCCTGTTGATGCAAGGCAAGATAATAAAAACGCTTTAAAGTTTAGCAAGAGATGCTTTTAGGTGTAGGTTTGCGGGTTTGCCAGCAACAGGGTTGGCACCAGGCAAATGCGGCAGCGGGGAAGGGGGCTGTGGCAAATGCAGGTGATCGGGACCAAATCTCCATGCAGTTTTGAACGATACTAACAACTATCTCTGCTTTATTTTTGTGCATGGTTGGGGAGCAGTGAGAGTTTACAGACCCTGACCCTGCCCACCGTCCCTGCCCAAAGCAGGGAACAAGGAAAGGCGGCCCCTCTTCTCTTTCGGTGTGGCTGCGGTTGAAGCAGGCCAGGAAAGAGAGCGAGCAGACGGAGCAAGGCCTCTGCTTGGGGGCGGCCCTCCCATCATGCAGGGTGATGCACCTGCCTCAGGCAGCAGTGGCAGGTGTGGAAAACGGTGCCACGTTCCCCTGAGCAGCTGCACCCACAGCTCCCGTGGATGCTCAGAGCTCTCCCAGCTGCCCTTCCGGTGTGGCATTTGCCACAGCACCAGAGCAGCCGGCGGGGCTCTGGAGTGACCTGCTCGGTGCACCTCCAGGCATCAGGTGCTGCCACCTGTTCCCCCAGGCCACCCTCCCTGCCCACCTGGCCCTTCTCACTTGTTTGGCTGTCGTCTTGCTTGCTGCTTTTGCTTCTGCCTCCCCACCTGCTCCCAGGGAAAGGCTGGCCAGACTTCCGTGAGTGGGCAGTGGAGTCCTTCAGCTCTGGCAGAAGGCGGGCGCAGCCCAGCGGGCAGGGCTGAGCAGGCCATCAAGCGGTGGCCGTCGGCTGGCCAGCCAAACAGGTCCGCCGGCCAAGGGAGGGGTTGAGCGAGTGGTGGCAAGCTCCATTGCGCCGTGGGAGCGGGAGTCGGATGCGTGGAGAAGGGCCGGCATCCCCCTGCTCGCCTCCACACACACAGACGCCCGATCCTCTTCTCGGCCTTCCCCAGCAGGCTCCCTCCAGATGCACGGGCATCGCAACACCTATCATCCCCAGTCAGCATGGGAATGATGGGAGCTGTAGTCCCAACACATCTGGAAGTGCTGGGGAGGCTGCGTTCGCAATGCACTCACACTTCCGGGCTCAAGGACAACCTTTAATTCCGCAGCATCTTGGCTCCAGACTGAAACTGTCAGGTTTGCCTCAGATGAGTCGGGTCGCTGGTCCATCTCGTTCTGAATTGGGAACAGAGACGGCGGCAGCAACACGGCTCAGTTTCAGGCAGGCGTTTTTCCAGCCCTGCAGGGAGATGCTTCGGGGATTGAGCCTGCACTCTTTTGCATGCCGGGCAAGTGCTCCGCTTCTGCCCTGCGGTCCCTCTGTGTGCGCTTGTGAATCTTGTAAGATCGCAGGGTAAGGACTAGCTGTTTCCGTGTGCACGCCGCTTCAGTCCAAGGCTTTGTACTATCCGTCTGGGCCTTGCCTTGTAAGCTAACCGTCGCAAGATTAAAATATTTGCTACTCTGGAGTGACAACCAAATACAAGCTGTAAATGTTTGAGAGAGAGATTCTCCAGAAAGTGTGCACTCTGTACCTGTAACACGTCGTGGATGGATGTGGGAGCATATTACACCTGGGCTTGGAAGGTATCACTGCCATTAAGACGGTGCCTGCCCATGCAGGCGATCGGTCGACGAAGGTCAGAAGGGTGGCAGCCTTCTAAATATTATGGGCCATCATCAGTCCTTGTGGGGGGAAATAACGCCGCCAGTACCTGGTTGATATCCACACCCCAACAGCTAAACGAGGCCTCGCTTTGGTACGCTTTGCTTGGCACATTTCAGTGTCTGGGTTGCACTTGTGTCTTGTTTGCGAAGTTTGGTTCTATCAAACGTTGCTTAGAGTACTAACGATGTATATTTTGGAAGGGAAAAAAAAGCTATTTAAGAATAATAATAAAACATTGCTCTTTGCTCCTGTGTATGAATGTGGTCCTTCCAAACCTGCTTTCTTAAGCGGGGCCAATCCAGGAATGATCTACGGGTAAGAACAGCAGGCTGGATGGTTGTGGCGCCGAGTTTGGATGTGCAGGAATGGCCCTCGTGGCAGGTGCAACAGCCAAGCCCATAAGGTGAGCCCCAAAATGCAGGAAACAAGAAACTGAGTCCAGTCGCGTTCATTTCCCCTGTGATTGTCCTTTGAATTGCCCATCCAAGAAAAAGCATATTGCTGCTGGGAAAAGTCACTTTTCCCCAGCTCCTGGGAGGTCTGCATGTAAGCTCAGAGAAAACAGGGAATTCAGAGGGAGGGTGGTGGCACATGCCACATGCCAGCGAGCATCGGCTCCATTACACCACCAGCTGAAGCTGGAGCATGCTTTGCTCTAACCACACTCCCATGCCCTGGGCCACCGGGAGGGAATGCTAAGAGAAGCCGCGTCTGTTGCGTCTGAGTAAGCACAGCACCGCTGCCTTGCACGAGGTTCGTGCCCACCAGATGTGCACGGCACTTCCGCCCATGATCCCCCAGCTGTGGACAGCTGCAGTGGCACCTCTCCTTAACGCACGATGGAAACCCACCAGATTGCTTCTGCCTGCCTTCCAAGTTTTCCGATGTGTGTAGCAGACTAACCTGCCCTCACAGAAGCCCCTGACAGGAAGAATTCTGCCGTGATTCTAATTTGCACACGTTGCTATGAGAACAGGAGAGATGCAGCTAATCCCCAGATGAGTTGCTTCAACATCAACAACCCACACTGCTCACCGGCGCAGGGTCCGTTTGCTTCCTGCCCTTGGTTCTAGCGCCACCTGGCAGCCAGCAGGCTGCCTCCTGGGCTTCCCCTCCACGTCATCACGTCAGAATTGGCTCAGAAGCTATGGTCTATCTTTGCTAACCCGTGGTTTTTCCATCTGCTGCAAGCATTTTAATTAGGGCGGTTTGCTGAGGAATGAAACGGCAGAACTTGGAAGAGGTGGGCATGAGCAAAGGTGAGCTTGGCATTCCCGAGGCTCACCCCTCCATGGAGAGCCCGGGAATTCAGGCAGCTGGGTGGGTCTGCACAGCGGGCCAACCGGGCCGAGCATTTTTCATCACCCTGGGGAGGGGGGCATTTCAAAAAGCAAAATGGCTTTCAGTGCCCATGCAAGGACAAGGCACCCCAAAATGCCGAGCCCTGGAACAGGGCTAGGTCGCAGGCTAGGAAGTGTGCGCTGCTTCTGGGAACACCCGTTCTCCAGCGAACCTCAACGGGAACAGGGAAGCCTGAGCTCGCGGGTGGGTGGCAGCATCCCAGCTACTCGCAAGCCCTGGTGCTCCAGCCCTGCGGGCCCCAGCTCCACTGCGCCACCGACTGCTCCCTGTGCCCAACACCAAGTGGTACTTCACGTTGCAGCAGGAGAGTGAATAGGTGTCGGGGCTGCTTTTTCATTATAGATACACTCCTTGGGGGCGGGGGGGGGTCAATGCAGCTGCCCCTGGCTTGGCGCTTGATCCTGAGGACTCCTGAATCCCCTCGAGGCCCCAGGCAAAGTGCACAGAGACCTGCCCATTCCCACAGTGGTTCAAGCAACTCAGATGGGCAAGAGAACTTCGCCAGTGCTTCTGCTGTCGGTTTCACTCACGCTGAGAAGGCCGGAGGCGAAGGGGGCCTTTCCTGCAGCTATGAAATGTTTTACAAAAGGCACACTGGGACCCATACAGGCAGCCCGCGGCAGACAGCTAGCTCTGAAGGGCTTCATGGACCTGACCCTGTCCTCCAGGTACCAGAGCTGCTTCCCAAGGCTGAGGGGTGCATAATTGGTCCTACTCTGCATAGGCCTGGTGTCCACAAAACTCAATCGGGCCTTCTTCTGAGTGCACATTCATAGGATTGCACCAAAACTCCAACTGAATTGCACGCCTGACTTTTGGGTGCAAGGTGGGGGTGTCCTCCCAGATTTTCTGTAACTCGAAAATAGCCCAGGGCAGCGTTTTAACACAAAGCAATAAGCTGCAGTATTAGTCCTTGTTTGGCAGGATGACACCTTGAGCAGTTGCCATTCTGTGGCCAGAGGGCTTTGAGGAGGGTTGTGGGCCTTGAGGGGAAGCTTGCTGAAAACTTAGGTTCGCTGTCCCATGCTGAGGCTGCTGTGCATGGGAGGCCTCAGCCATCGCCCAGTATCACGTCCAAATTTTCTCCTTAACATCCTTGACTGTGTTAGGATGTGGCATAGAAGCGGTGAGAAGCTACAGCCACGCCACTCTAGCAGGCCAGCCTAGCTAGCTGTGCTCTGCTTTTTCATTTCAGCCAGAAAACATGATTATTCTGTTCTGAACAGCAGTAACTATGTGAGCTCTAATGCCCACTTGGTGCTCCTGTGCAAGTAGAATCACTCTCTTCTCGGTACCCCACCAGGTAACTGAACCTTGTACTCCAGAGAACGATCGAACATATGGGACCACCAGCACACACTATTATTTCCCCAAGAGCTCAGCTTTGCGAAGTGGCATTAAGTTGAAGCTCTCTGTCTCCCAGTAGAAACATAGAGAGTCAGAAGGGGTCTCCTGGGCCTTCTAGTCTGACCCCTGGTTCCAGACGGCTCCTCTCAGGACATGCCCATCATGTGCATGTCCAGCCTGTCCTTGAACACCCGCACCGATGGGGCCTCAGCCACCTCCCATGGAAGCCCATTCCACACCGTAGGGGTCCTAACCATCAGGAAGTCCTTCCTGGCATCCACCCTAAATCTTGTTCCCTGAGCTTTGCTCCATTAGAACGCACCCTGCCTTCCTCTGCGGGGGAGAACAGGCCTCAGTATGGTAGATGGAATCATTTCCAGATATAAACTAGAATGTACACAGCTTTCTTGTGTTCTGCACCAGCTGGGCTTCCAAAGCGGAGGCGTTGCAATCAATTTGCGGCTGTGACCACCCACCTTCGGATGCAGTTCCAAATCTCCTTGCTGCTCACGTGCAAGTGATGCAGCCACTCCAGCTGGGCTTCGTACCAATCCACCCTTGCTTTTTCACACAGGTCACTCAATTGTGAGAGTGACGCTGGAATGGGCTTCCACAGGAGGAGGTTGAAGCCGGAACAGTGAGGGTTTTTAAGGATAAGCTGGACACGCACATGGTGGGCATGTCATGAGTGGAGCTGGCTGGAGCTGGGGTCAGACTAGATGGCCCAGGGGAACCCTTCTGACTCGCTCTGTTTTTCAAGCACATCTACCAGCCCAACACAAGCTGGTTGGGACACACTCCCAGGCAGCTAAGCTGCTGAGTGTCTAGGTGCATGATGAGCATCTCACCTTCCCGGCACATATTCCCATTTGACTATCCCTTTTCTTTGTCTTTTTTTTTTTTTGGGGGGGGGGGTACCTTGTGACCTACTGTTATGCAGCATTTAGCTAGCCCCCCCCCTGCACCTGGCTGCACAGGATTGGACTGCCTTACCCACCCAGCCCCCACTTACTTCTGTGCCGTGCCACTATCTTTGCAACTAAGAATAGCATTAACTTCATCTTGCAGCCTTCTGGACTGTGGTTACAGCGACGGAAGCCATATTTCCCACGGCCCGCCATTTAAAGTGCGGTGGAGGCTTTTAAATCCCCATGTTGCTCATCATCCTGTCAAATCAGAGCTGACTGACTAGAAATGTGATCTCAGTTAAATTGGGCAACAGACTATTTTCAGCAGTTCCTATAAAAACCATGGAAAACGAGCAGCCGGTCAAGCCTTTCCCCCACGGGAAGAGTGCCTGTGTAAGATGACACTCGCCTGATGCAACAGGAGCATTACCTGAAAATGAAGTTTTCTCCATTAGAATGATTACTTGCTGTGTGTGCATTAGTCTGCTCATGCTAGCATTAACAAAAGCTGCACTTGCAAGAGGAAGGTAAGAGGTGGTTAAATGCATGTCCAACGAGAGACCAAAAGGTTCTAGGTAGGGCCGGCACAGGGGAAGGACTTCCGTTTACAGATATGGTGCCTCCTTTTAGCTTGGCTTTACGCTGGCCCAGATCAGCTTGTGTTGCTCTGTCAGGTATCGCCACCTGCGAATCACGGGCTCATTTCTGAGCACCGGCTCTGTACAAGCCAGGATAATCAGAGGGCCAAACTGGGTGACTTTAGCTAATCAGAGGTTGCACAGCAAGAGCGAGGGGCCAGTACTCCTTACCAATGACTGCAGGTGAGCACCTCTGATAGCGGGCATGCTGCCATGTTGCTGTCAAAGGCAGCCCTGAGTGGACCTGCCCGGAGAGAGAATTCCTTCTAGCAACAGCCAGCAGATGGCACTACGGAGATGTCCAGCGGCACAGGGCTCCCGCAATAAGCAGACTCCGTGATCAGGAAGGGCACAACAGGTACAAGTTCTGCAGTTCCTGACATGGACAGAGAGGACTCGAGCGTCTGAAGGCCCAGAATGAGTGATGACGAGTCTGCCTCCATGAACAGTACAAATGGTATGCAGGAACCTTAAGATGCAAGGAGATCTGAATAGGCTTGAGTTCTCTCAGACAGTTTTGCCACCAAGAACAGAGGGGAGGAGGAAAGGGTTATTAATTAATTAATTTAATTAGACCGTTGGAGGAAGCGGCAGCCGCTCACCTGGACAAAGGCCACCCTTTCTCACCAGCCCAAAGGGAGCGGCTTCTTTTTTTAGAGAAGAGGAAGCACCTCTGTGGGGCCAGCAGAAATAATCCCAATCCTCCCATCCTTTCACCCCTATTTGCACATTTAACAACAGTACACCTCACTGCAAGGGTGTATGAAGATGGCTATGCTGAGATAAAGGTTCCATTTGGATGCCAGGAAGCACTTCCCGACAGTCAGGACCCCGAGGGTATGGAATAGGCTTCCACGGGAGGAGGTTGAGGCCCCATCGGTGAGGGTGTTCAAGGACAGGCTGGACATGCACCTGGTGGGCATGTCGTGAGCGGAGCCGGCTGGTGCCAGAGGTCAGACTAGATGGCCCAGAGGCCCTTTCTGACTCGCTCTGTTCCTATGTTTCTATGAGCTGAGCATTCTTGGGACCAAGAATGAAGGCAGGCAGGCAGACATGGGCTGCAACGAGGAGGTCTGGCTACTCTGCTCAGATTTCTATCTTTCTACCATGGCTCCCGTCCTTGCAAACAGAAGAGGCGAGCCCACGAATGGGGACTAGGCCACATCCCATTCCAAGTGTAGAAGCTGAGCAAAATGAATGGAGAGGAAAGCTGTCTGTTCTTAGTGTTTTGATTAGATACTTTATTGGAAGCAAAAAATTCTGTGCATGTTTAAAAAATCCAACCCGTGTACACGTCTCATTGCTTAATAACCCAAGACACGGAAAACTCAATATTAAAAAGCAGCAAGATGGATCACGTTCTCATTTTTGCACACGTAGAATACAACAATACAGGAAAAGTAGCCTGGTCTCCTTTAGTTTCTTTTCAGGATAAGATCATCATCTGTTGCCATACTTAAAACACTTATTTCTAGACATGCTAATTCCAAAAGAAAAAAGGAAAAGGAAAAAGAAAAAGAAAAAGCCACCTCTTCAATATTGCATTAAAGCATTTGTATGTCTTAGTCTGCCCTTTAACATGACATTACTGGTATATGCAAAGTTATTGGAAACTCAGGTTAAAGTAATGGATTTTGCTATTCCAATTGCACAATGCAGGGAGAGACCTCACATGTACACATCCAAAGCTGGGATGAATGGGGAGGAGCCGCTCCCCCAAAATGGAGGGGGGTCCGTAGGTGAGCACTCCCCCACCCCTCCGTTTTAAACTATCGCTTGGACAGGGGAGACTCGTGAAGGCTTTCCCGTGCTGTACCCCTCCCCAGCTGCAAATACTCTTCCTGCAAACAATGTATTTACAGTTGCATTAACTGACACAGCAACTTCACAACGACTAGTACAGATTTAGACAGTGCACCTTCTAGAGTACGTGTGTGAATGGGTGTGCCCATGTCTCAGCTTGTTCCTTGGATAGCTACACCTTGTGACATCACCGGAACTCTAAATGGATTAACAGAATTCCTCAAAAGATACAAATAAAAACCCAACACAGTAAAAAAAAAAAAATAACAAAGCAAAGAAATAAATATTGAAAGAAACCACAGTTAATTGTAGTTCAGTTAAACGTAATACTAAACAACCAGGACACAGAACTCATGAAGACCCAACATAAAAAATGCTGAAACGAAGGCAAAAATCTGCATAATTTTAAGTTTTGTTTCCATCTTATGTTCCCTTCCTTCATCATCTCCAGGACTTTTAAAATCTACTTTTACAAGTGAACGCCTCCTTCCTCAATTCAACTGCAATTCAAGAATAGCTTCTCCTGCTCTGTCCCTTCTTCCTCCTAATTACTGGATTTTTAAAAGTTTGCTAGCTTGTGAACCTCCTTCTGGAAAGTGGCTCAGCTTAAGTAAATAGTCTTTAATGCCAGAGGCCACTCAGACTCTCCCAAAAGCAACAGGTGCGCTGAGGGAGAGCTTGTTTGTTCTACAGGGCTACTATATGGAAGAAAAGGAGGTCTCCCCACTCTGCAGAATGGAGGCGTGTAACTCTTCCCTGCCACAGAAAGCATCTTATTAACAGGTGCCCAGAAGCTGTTTGGCCATACCATAAACGACTGGAAATAAACAATTAAAATGCAATAGCCAACTTTGCATTTCTAAAATGCTGTTTAGAAAATGGGTCAGAGGATCTTGGCTGAAAAGGCAAAGCGGGCTTTTTTGGTTTTGCGAAAGGACAGGCTGAAGTCCCACGGCCATTCCACACCACTTGGCCTTCGGCACTGGCTATTCCTACCCTGCACATCCCTTTCTATCAAATCCAAACAACATTTTCACCCCCATTTCCAATATTTCAAAAAGTGCAATATTGTAGTATTTTTAAAAAGCAAATATGTACCTCTCTTTCTGGTTGTTTCTTTTAAGAATGACTGGAACATGCTAGGATTGTTTTGGCTCTTTTTAAAATTTCCTTATAAATAACGAAGACACCGACTTTCTTTTGTGCTTGTGAAGCTAACAGATCATCTTCACGAAACAGGCAGCCATGATGAACCGTGCTATGTTATGGATGGGGTGGGGAGAGGAACAAGCCGATAAGTTACACTGCTGTCAATGAGTCAGGGGAGGGAAGGGGAGGGAGGGAGGAAGGACGGAAGAAGCGGTGATGGTCTGGAGAAAGGGAAGGGGGAAGCAACGCGCTATTAGCATGAACAGCCCCCTTCGCTGACTGGCTGCTCTTGAGGCTTTTCAAGTTTGATGTCAATCACTGGAAAACAAGCGTCAAGGGAAATAAAAGCTGGAAGAAAAAGGAGGCCTGGCACTTGACTGGACGCGTCTCAGAAGCACGTGAGGTTTTGTGAAGGGACTCAGAAAGCGCATGTGGTACAGTCATCACAGGTCACTACCCAGTGATGCAGTAAGGAGATTTCGGACAGCAATATGTACTACTTCACTCAAAGCAAATGGCCGGCGAGCCCCTGGCCCCCTTCCACGCTTCTCAGCAGCCACGTTCTTGATTAATCCAAGGGAAAGGAGAACGTCGGCCCTTCAGGAATACCATTCAGCCCATGAAGCCACACATGCCACGTTTTACCACCGTTCTCACTGTTTCAAAGTTGAACAATGGTGCTCCGTGCTGCCCCTCTCCTACGATGCCCATCTTCATGCGCCATTGAAACAGCTGACATGGGGAGGGTCTGTGGGTCTCACGACACACGTGGCCAAGCTTTGGAAATAAACTGTGCTTGTTATAAACGGCTCCCCTGTCCATGTGGCTGGAGCACACACTTCACAGAACCGTGAGTGGAGCTCTTATTTACAATTAAGGACTTGATCTAAAACGAGAGGCCCCAGCCGGGCAGGGCAAGGCAGGGAGAAGTGAACTGCCACAGAGAAAGGGCCTTTTGAGTCCACTGATTCATTAGGGGAGAGCTCAAGATGCAGAAACCCTTTGCTGCAAGCAGCTTTGGAAGTCTTCTTACATCTGGAGGCTGAGCTCGCTTCCCTGAAGCTGGCTTTTGATGGCATGCTAAACATTTCTGTGCATCATCCTGCCCTCCCTTAGCTGGGACCGGCTGCAGCTACGAGGAGGCATCACTTAATGGATGGTATTTACATCTTCTCCGATAGCATCCATCCATCCATCTCCTTCTGACAGCTTGTCGGAGAGATGTTGCTTGATGTCACTCTTCGTGTTGGGCATCAAGGAGTTTCTCTCTGGGCTAAATAGGCCAGTGAGCACTTTGGGGGGGGGGGCTCCCCTGCTTGAACCAGCCGGGAACTTTATTCGCACTGCAAGTTCTTCCTGCCATGTGCTCATGCGCTTCCACACACTGGGTCCTTCACCTTGAGCGCAGCTGCTCACCCCGCGCACTAACGGCCACCTGGAGCCCCCTTGCAAGACCTGCCCCTTCTCGCGCCGGCCTCCTTTCTGAGTCACCCATGTTCTATCTGGGTTTGGTGCCAGCTCTTCGCCTCCCTTCCCTCCCCACCCCAATTCAAAAGGAGCAACTCCATCAGCACCCGCTCCTTTAGCCCACCCCCTGGGCAACACGGCACAAAAGGATACTGTCTTCTCTGCTTTTGTCCTGCGTGCTTTCCATGCCAGGCAAGGCAGCAGCCACACGTCGGAAAAGCTGGAGGGGAGCGGGAGAGAAAGAAGCCAGGTAACGCACATCAGAGAGGAAGCAACCAATTCAGGCAGGGAGGAAAACATCACATTACAATCAGCTGCTCCAGCTTGGGGACAGGGCGCCGCGCTTTAGGCATAGCCGGCAGCATTCCCAGCCAACACAGGAAGAAAAAACCCTGTATGTTCTTTCCAAGCATCTGGACATGTTTGCCTGCACATTTAGACACGTGCCATGTAAATGAAATTACACTCGCCTTTAATGAAGGTGAGAGGCTGAGCATCTGTCTTGGTTTTACATTCAACACACGCACGGCAAAACAATTCCCCTCAAAAATTCGCAAAGTTTGGAGAGAAACGCCCAGACACCTGCTGCCAGCATCCTCCTCCACTCAGCCCACTTCCGCTGCATCTTTGCCACCCCGACCCCAAAAGCCCTCGGTGTGGTTGGGGGCTGTACGCTCATGGGCCCCTCGGCCCAGCTGCCTGCACCTTTGCAGCTTCCTCCAGTACATGAAAGTGTCCCGGTCAGATGTGATGCGTTTTTCTAAAAAGTTACAGTCACTTGATGGGAACCAATTGGATTGCTGCATTTAAATCCAGCGGAGGAAAACTGACATTTAAAAACGCAGTAATCGCTTCTTTATGTTTAAGCCGGGAACCCAATTATGCCCTGGGCCAGGTTCTGCTCCAAAGCGGCGATACTAAAGAGGGGGGATTTGAGAAGCAAGTCAAGTCAAAGTAGATTTTCCAGTCAGAGCAAGTGGGACTAAATCCAATTAGGGAAACATTACAAAAAGCCGGAAAGCTGTATGGGGAATTTAAGGCATCCACACTCCAGAGCTCCCTCCTTCCCTCCCTGCCAGTGCCCGCTTCATGCAGTCTCCCCGGACTGCAGATTCTCACGAAGCGCCAAGGCACACGGGGCCGGCCAGACAATGCTGTGGCTTCGCCCCACGGCACACAATGCAGCACTGTTTGGTGCTGTCGCTGTCGCTTGTTCGCTGCCGACTGACCATTTGCCACTGTACAAAAAGGACAGACTTGGCTAAGCCTTACTGTTCCCCCCACACACCCCCTTTGTATTGTCGCTTCCTGACCACGCCTCCCAGAGGCCTCTGCGGGCTTCCAAGCCTCCTCGCAGAGAAGCGGAACGGGGTGTAAAGGAGAGATTCCTGCACGGGCAGATTCTGCACGGATGGCTCACCCAGGCCTGCTGTTTGAGCAATGCTCCCAAAGTAGGACGTATTCACTGAAGGAGGCCGGCCTGGAAGGGGCCTTCACAGGGGGAGGTGGGCTTCACGCCCAGCTGGCTCTCATAAGCTGGCAAATACTTCAAGCGCTCAGTTGAAGTGTTGCAACAGGAACTGCCAGTGCTGAGGGGACTGGCATTTGTCGTGACTCTCCAGCACCCCAACTGGATGGGGCATCCTCAGGGAGCGGCAGCAGAGTCGCGGCAGGGCCTGCACCCATCCTCGGAGACGCCACTGGGGATGAACTGCCCTTCTGCTTGGGGCCTGTGGCCACATATCTGCACGTGGCCTTCTAAGAACAGTTGGCCGTGGCACCTAGGAGCTCCTTTCATCCCCACAGAGCACGAGTCAAGCTCGCATTACTGTACTGCACGAGCGGCAAACACTGAGAGTCCGTCAGAACAGCACACTGCCTCCTTCGACTAGATGGCTGCCCCCAGGGTGGGAACACGTCGTGGTGGGGAGTCAAGTTTGCCAGCGCTCCCCCCCCCCCGAAATCTGACCATGAAGGGCAGTCATGGAAACAACACGGACGAATAAACCCACTCCCCGCCGTCTTCCCTGCTTTGCAGGCAATGCCATCTCCTACCACAGATAAGAAAGAATCGGGCAGATCCTGGGTAATCATTTTCTTTTTACCTAGGCACTGTTTTAACAAGCACCCACCAATGGTTGGATCTTTACTTCAGCAAAGGTATACTAAGATTTTTATTTTGGGGAAGCAGAGAGGACGGGAGCGGGAAGCAAGCCGCGCTGGCCCAGGAGGGAAGGAAAGCACGGGGCTTTGTCACCTCTGCGAGGGCCTACACAGAAGTGCTAACAGAACACGAGCCATCCAAAGCATCGTTCGGTGCTTTGGCGCTTCTTTTCGTGGCACGTGGAAGGAGATCAACAGCGTCTCTGAGTTCCCACCTCCCATTTGCTGCAGCACCGGTCTTTGTGTTAGGTGGCTGATGCTCCCGGAGCACAAGAACCCTCCCAGAGACCTGCGTCTGATCCGGCTCCTTGTACAGACCCTCCGACGGATAACAGCACCCTTCCCCTTTGCCTCGGCCTGCTGTTCCAACAGCACAATGCACTGAAAATGCTTTGCACACACGGGCAGGAAGCTCACCCTACAGTTTGTATGGCCAGGAACCACTGGCAAGTTGTCAAATGAGAGACATTCTGCTCCAGTGAAGCGGGCAGAGGATCATCATCATCATCATCGCAACTAAGTTAAAGCGTGACATCTCATCTTGCAAAATAAACTCTATTGTCACCAGTCTCCAGAGAGCCACAGTACTGCCCCCTGACACACACCCTGATGGCACCTGCCAGGAGAGAGAGAGAAAGCAGCCACAAATCTCCTTTGGAGCGTCGAAACTAGGCCAGCGCCTGCCCTGCAGGATCTCCCGGGCAGAATTCCTTTGAACAAAGGCACAAAGCGTTTCAACTTTCGCAAGGGTCACCCAGCGGGACACGTCTCGCTTGCATTCCGATCGCTGCTGCTTGTACTGAAGCGGCACAGGAAGCACTGTGCCCGCCACAATCAGGTGAGGAGAGGTCAGAGTGCTCTGCACTGCTTTCTAGAGAGAAGTGCTCCATCTTGCTCTGAGGCAGCTCCTGAAGCGCTAATAGTCACAAGGGCCACATGCTAGCTGCTCCTGCTGCTTTACCGCTTTATTCTTCGTGAGGGGCCGCTTCACGGCTTTTGTGGCAGGTGCATCTGCCGTGTGCTTGTGTACCGAGCACAGCAACTGGCTGCAACTCCTCCATGTGTCTTCCATCCTCGCCCCCCTTTTAAGGGGATGGTTCTGCAGTTCTCCTCCAAGCCTCGCAACACAAGCACACGAGACACACCTGTTGTGCTACGTGAAATAGCAAGGAGGACGCACCCGACTTCAGTGTTTGTGCAGTACTCTCTGGAACACCCTGAATGAGCACTCTTGCTTCCCATCAAGTGAAGGCAGACAGCAGCAGGAGATGGGCAACAAGGAAGGAAAGATCTTGCTTTTTAAGGTGAAAGAATTCACACGCTATTCCTGAGAGAAAACATGTTTACAGATGTATACTAGCATTTCATTACGAGCTGGGCCAACCTAGCTCTACATTTAGTTGTCCATCTTGACCACCTGCAGCTTGCACAGGCCAAGGGATGCCCTGGTCCCACATCCTACCTGTTTGTGCTTCTTACACAGCAGGGGTGGGGGTGGCTAGAAACACTAAAACGATGCAATCTCATATTCTCCAACACTGATCCCAGTCTACAAATTTAAGGGCCAGATTATAAGATGTGTTAAACTTTTTCAAGGATATGGGCTCACATGATCCCAGTACAGCACAGGTGAAAACGACTATTTGATGGTATTATCATGGGATAACTAGCCATTTCACCAACAAATTCTCCATGTGTCCAACTACAGGGACACATAAGCAAAACAAAAAACAAAAACCCAGAATGAATGAACCAACCCAACCCAAACCATTCGAGCTAAAACCAAAAGCGAGCACATCAATCCGACTTATTGTGATGTGCTCAAATTTGGAAACACCTCATCTTGGAGATGCTAACTTGTCATCTTTGTCATCAATTACACTTCTGTACTTCCCAGTGGCCAGAGAGCCCTGGGCAGTTTACAAAGACCTACCTGTTTTACGTTGTACCCTGCCTTTGCGCTAGTTTCGATAAACATTACATTCAGCTCTTTGGCTTTCCTCTCCCCTTCCTCGATAGATACTTGCCTGGAGGAAAAAGGAACACATTGAATAGCGTAGCGTTTCAAGCACCTGCAATCTTGGCTCCCCCTCCTCAGTACCTCCCGCCTACATCTGCCATCCCTGCTCCAACACACACACACACTTCAGAAGCACTCCTAAAGGCCACGTTCTCAGGGATTCCAGGCAGACTCTGTTCATTAGCAGGGGCTGGTATGTTTATAGCCTACAGTGAATGGAGTGCTATACGAAGCAGTAAGCGAGGGAGACGGGGCCCTGTAATGCACGCATTTTGCGGAGGAGGATACAGGTAACGAGTCGTGCATATTTCAGAAAGCGGTGCTATGCCAAAGGCTCCAATGAAGAGGGAGGTGCTGCACCAGCGTTGGGAGTCAGGACCCAGGAGCGCCATAGAGCTTTTCTACAAGAGGGTTCCACGCATACAAGGTGGTGGGCAACCAGATTCACTTCCAGAGACCAAGAACCTTCAGGGAGGCAGGGGAAAGGAGAGCATGCGAGTGAGGGAAGAATTGTGCTAGATGAGGAGGAGAGCGAAGCCGCTTTCTTGTTACTAAAAAGAAAGGTTCACGGGAAGGCTTCCTAATCCAATTCAAGGGCAAACTCTGTGGTTGCTGATTTTTATCCACAGTCTTGACTTTTTTAACTCATAAATGAAGAGTAGTTATTTCTCTCCTAATACTCTGGAAGTGTCTCTTGAGAAATGTGTCATAGCCTTCCACACAGATGGGTCTATAATGCCTTTCTACCCCAATCAACTGGCCAGGGAGCATGGTAACTGGGGATGCTGGGAGCTCCAGCTCAGACATCTGGAAGGTACCAGATGGAAAGGCTATGCTGCAATTGTCGATGGCACAGTAGCTGTGCCACATCTGGCTGGCAAAAAGAATCAGGGATGCAGCAAACGTGAACATCTGCTAAAGTGAGGGAACCGCCTGTGCACATGGTGAAATTTTCTGCACATAACAAAAATGTATTCCTAATAAAGTTAGAGGGGAAAGACATTTTTTCAAAGTAATTGTCATTCCAACATGCACATGTTGGCACACTAACATCCAAAGCAGGTGAGTAACATACGCAATCATGGCCAGGAAAATTTCTAGATTCTGACAGAAGTGGCGGGGAAGGGCTGCAAGCAGTCAGCCCATGGAACTCTGGGTGTGCCTGTGCTGTACACTCAGAGGAAAGTTGTGTACAAAAAAGTACAACACATCGAGTGGGCAAAGCTCAGGGAGCAAAGCTCACCAACAGAGGAAAGCTCAGGGAACCTAGGCTCCATTTGGATGCCAGGAAGCACTTCCTGACAGTCAGGACCCCGAGGGTGTGGAATGGGCTTCCACGGGAGGCCGTTGAGACCCCATCAGTGAGGGTGTTCAAGGACAGGCTGGACATGCACATGGTGGGCATGTCCTGAGTGGAGCCGGGGTCAGACTAGATGGCCTCGGAGGCCCCTTCTGGCTCGCTCTGTTTCTCTGTTCCTATGAACACTCCACGGCTCTGCTTGCAAAGCAGCAGATCAAACATGTTGCTGTGGAAAGCATGCATTTCTCGTGCTAAAGAGCAAGTAAGTTTTAAAACCGCAGCTGTCACCGTCCTCTACATTATCCCCAGGGACTCAGGGAAGAGCAGGCTGGCTTGTTTACAAGAGGAACACTCTTCCTCAGGACCCCAGTGACCGGCCTCTTCTCACAGCAATGCACACAGGCCATGGGCCCCTTGCACCATCCTCCTTTCCCCTCAAAAGCCAGGTCTTAGGCTCTGGAGCACACAGTAGTCTTTCCAATCAAATACGCTTGGCGTGGCCACAAAGGCAAGAAATGAATTGCATTACCTCTTATCTGCTAGATCTGTTTTGTTTCCAACTAGCATTATGATGACATCACTACCTCTTTCCGTTCTGACATCATCAATCCACTTTGTGGTTTGCTGGAATGAGTTTACATCTAGGAAGGAAAGGTAGACAAGAAGGTGAAGGTCAGCTTATCGAACGAGGCTTACAGTATCCGCATTGTAGTCAGAGCATTTGTGCGAGTTGCTCCAAGTCTTCCGTGACAGTCATCTGTGCGGCAAGCTTAGCAACGTTCTGGCTTGTCTTGTGAGGAGCTTCTCGGCAAAGGGGTGGGTCGCAGCCCTTGGCCGGCAATCGTGAACTAGGCTGACATTGGTATGGAAACAGCACATATCCCCACAGGGAAACCCACCAGACTAAATAGCACAATCCCACCTTCCTTCCCCTTAATTGTTGCATAAGCTATGGCTCACGAAAATAGAAGGCTCTTCATGGAGCACAACAGTTTGAAAGAAATCTACTCTTCTGAAAGAGTATCTCTGTGGAGTAACAGTGACACAATTACTACAAAATGAAGCATGGCTGTGAGCAAAGCAAAAATATTTCAGTGACTGTTCTTCTTTGAGATTTAATTGAAATCTTCTCTACTCCCCCTGCCAAAAAAAGTCTTCAGGGATGATTATTATTATTATTAGTATTATTATTATTATTTTGGAGAGGGGGGTAAGCATCATACTTGCACAGAATGACAGGTGCACCTGAGTGGCAGTAAAGTGAAGGCTGAACTTGTGACGTGCACATGGGCTCATTCCCATCAGGTCTCACTGGGGATGGCACATTTGGGCATTTCCTTATCCCACTTTTCCACTAAGAAGTGGTGACCAAGGCAGCTTGAAGAAATAAAAAGCAAGCACCAATTACAGTGCAAGAAAGAGCGATGCTGGAGAGAGTGCGTTCTCGGCAGGAGCAGCATCTCGGCAGAACGATTCTTGACAAGGTTTCAGGGCAAGCTGGCTGTGTGTGAAGTGCAAGAATTCAGTCCATCCCTACTTGTGAGCAAGACAGGCATGAGCTGCTAAAAGGGTTTCTGCTACGAGTCAACACTGGCAAACTCCTGAAGCAGGTTGTCAGAAGCTAACTGTTCGCCTAAACTTTAGCAGATAAGTTCACCTGGCAGGTAAGTATTTATAAGCCGCCCCGAGGCTTATAAATTGTGTTATTGTGAGCCGCCCCGAGGCTTGTGGCAAGGGGCGGCCTATAAATTTCTAAATAAATAAAATAAATAAATAAATAAGATGTATGAGTCCCCTTCCACACTAAAAAAGGGGCCCCCAAGGGAACTTACAGTTTAATTATTTAAAGAATATCACAAATAGATTCAGTTCAGGGAAAATTCAAGTAAATTAGAAATAATTCAGAAGTCATGTTGATCTAAAAGATTTTAACCTTGGTAGGGAAAACATTTCATGAGTAAGTGTGGCCACAGCAGAGAGGAATTGTGTTTCTCTTGGTGGTGCACACAGCTGCAGGGCAAGGTCTGTTAGATATCCTGCCACAAAACCATTTAGTGTTTTATAGGCAAAAGCCATCACCTCAAAGTACACCCAAAAAGAAACTGAAAGCCAGTGCAGCTGATCCAAGACCACTGCAGCCAAGTCAGAGCAAGTGCTGGAAACAGTCTGGCAACACACCTTGTGCCAGTTGTACCAATCTAACACTCTTCAGGACAGGCTTATGTCACGGGTGTTGTGTAATCCGAGCAAGGGGTGATGAAGGCATGGATCTCTGCAGTCAGAGCTGAGTCCTCCAAAGAGTGGGGGAACAATGGGCACACCCTTCTGGGACCAATGCTGGGTCCAGAAGCACCCAAGCTTTGGAACGGGTCCTCTGGAGCAGGGTGGCCCCACTTTTCGTACCTCGAGGGCCGCATGAGAGTTTCAACACAGAACCTGGGGGCCACACAATGAAATACGTTCTCTGACCACTCCTCCGGGGTGGCCCATCCTTCTCTTTCCTGCTCCCCCTGCCCAGAAACACCCCCCCCATGTGACCCCTGGTCCCTTCTTCCTTCTTGGAATTGGCATGCTGAGCCTCTTGTGTTTAAGCTGACCAACTCTCCCCAGCATGCCCTGCCCACCCCTGCTGACAAGTGCAAAGGCTCCGGGGTGTCTTTGCATCATCAGCGGGAGCAGCATGGGCCAGGCTCTCACGAGTCCACCAGCTTGACCCGCTTTCTTCCTGAGCCTCGGAAAGAAAGCAGAACATAACAGCAGCCTCAGGAGAGCTCGGCACAATCAAGCCTATGCCATCACATGAATCCAGACCGGGGGGGGGGGGGGCTCTGAGCAGCAAGAAGACCACAGAACAAGGCCTTGGGGGCTGCATGCAGCCCACAGGTCGCAACCTGCACCACTCTGCTCTAGAGGAAGTGCAACCCCACCTGGAAAAGGCTGCACCCCAAATCTCTAATTAGCTTTCTCTACTAACCAACAGAGCCCCCTCTCTCTCTCTCTCGCCTGAATTAAGTCTTGACTCGCTGGACCCCATCTTTTTCACTGCTGTCCACCCCCTCCTCGGCACTTGTCAAAGACAACACAAAGCTGGTGTAACATCAGCATAAGGTTGCACAAAAGCAGAAATGGTGCTGGGTCTAGTGGCAAATGCGGAGCATGAAACATACATCCTCAGTTTGAAAAGGACACACACAAATACAGTTCACTTGCCAGTCTCTTAATAGAACAAAAAGTTTTATGTTCATGCCTCAGGACACTGAATTCGTCAGAAAGTAAAGAACTTAAAGGTCATGTCCACTGAGGCTAAGCCAAACTGGTAAAAAAATCTTCATTTTACAGGAAAGACCTTAATTTTTCAGGCCTTTATGCTTAAATAGCAACTCTTATGAATTTGCATGCAATTCTTATCCTATTCAATTATGCAATACAAGGTGATTTGAAACGAAGGGGTTTTTTTTTTAAAGTTTAACTTCCTTGCAACTGAAAAGTTAGGTTTTAAATGCTTGCTAGCATTTTCAATTGTCTTTCAGAGGGAGATAAATAATCTTAAGTTTATGTCTTAAAAATGTACATACCTTCACAGGAAATGAAAGAACAAAACTAATTAGGAGAAAAGATGTTCTTGTGATATATGAGAGAAGAATGTTACAATTCTTGGAGCGCACGCCCAGCTCTTAGGAGCAAGAGAAAACAGCAGCAGGTGACTTCAGCAAAGAAGCTCACTTTGGGGATCCCCGTTTGCAGAAAAAGCCAAACATGTGACAGCAACACCCACAGAACAGCAGATGAACTAAGATGGGGGGTGAGTTTTCAGGAGTTCTGAACACACACTTGTGAGAGAGGGGATGGGGAAAGAAGTGAAAAATGCAAGAGAAAAAGCATGGAGATTTTGCTTCAAGGGAGAAGATCCAGGCAGACCTCTGGGCAAGATCTTCGTGGCTTGCTCAAGAGGATACAGGTGCGCTTGAATTTAGGAAAGCACAGACGCCAGGGATCAAGCCTGCAAAACCTCAGCTTTCAGCCTAGAGGTCGTCTTCCAAGTCCCCAGTGTGAAGCTGAATTTTGCCTAATCAGAGATGAAGAAATGCTTTCTGCACACGATCTTAAGACATGCTTTTCAGGTTGCAGGTGCAACCCTGGCCAGCTCTAGGTTTCAGCTCTTGTGAACCAAATTCAAAACATGTTTCTAGATGAAAGACATCTGAAACAAAACAGCCTCCCACCTGGAGCACCCGAGGAGGAACACTTTTCATGCCAGAATGAGGTACAAGCAGATGACTGTGGGTACAGCATGCATAGCTAGGCTTGACGATGAAGAAGGGGCGGAGAGGGACAGAGGAAGGGAGGGAGAACAGAGTCCCAGGAAGGCAGAAGTCCCCCCCCACTCACTTGTGATATCATAAACAACAACTGCAACAGTGGAGTCACGAATGTAGCTAGGAATCAAGCTCCTGAATCGCTCTTGACCTGCTGTGTCCCATAATTGCAACCGTACCTAACGGAAATCAGTCAAAACAAGCAAGAAAAAAACAAAGCGTCAAAGGCAGAGCAAAATATACCTACTTGTGATATCGTAAACTACTACAGCGGCAGCAGAGTCACGGATGTAACTGGGAATGAGGCTACGGAAACGTTCCTGACCCGCAGTATCCCACAGCTGCAACCTGATCTGTGGGATGGGAGAACATTTAAAAAAAAAGCCGAACTGCCCCTGAAAATGAATCAAACTGATTGCTTTTTTAAAGTAAAAAAGCCAAGTAAAAATGATAAGACTCATGCATGGAGGGAATTGCTTTGAGGTTGCAAGCGGAAGCAGGCAGCTGGGGCTTTTCTGTGGTTGAAGGAGGGTCTGTGGAGGGCAGGACATGGAATACTGACGGCAGTGCCAACCTAGCTGTTTCTTTCGCAGGCAGTATTTGGCACGTCCAGTTGCAGCTTGCTTGGGGGATTCAGAGGCATCCCTCCCTAGAAGGACCCCACAGGCACAAAGGTGCAAGGGCTGAAAGATCAGAGTACACCTGATCTTTCCAGAGAAACCAGTGGCTGCTACAATTAGCAGGCTGGAGACCAGTGTGCCTTATCCACAAAGCGAACTGGTAGCCGACAGCCGTGGCCCAAAGAGAATTTCAATTTAAATGAACGAACAAAAAGGGAAAACCAAATCAGCACTCATGACAGGGTGGGGTGCAGTCACTCTTAATGTGAATTCAGAAATGGCAGTGATCAGACTAGACTCCCACCAAAGGACACGCGAGGGCTGGGAGCAGAGGGAGAGTTACCACTGGCTCATCAGGGGCTAGGCATAGACCCTGGAAGGGCATCTTTCACTGGACTCCATGAACATGGTTTCTGCCAATATGTGTATTAATATATAAGCCTGGTAAGGACAGGGACCACATTAGGGGGCAGAGAATATCTTGGAGTAAGTAGCTAACATGCTGGATTTTAACTTGGGAATGCCAGGTGAGTCCCTTTGGGTGACATCTGCCCTGGCTCCAACTGGAAAAGAGGATGGATTGAAGGCATACAGCACAGCAAACTTGCTGAAGGCCAGCAGCTCTGGATCTGGTCGCTGTCTGGGCCTAGATGGCCTGGGATCTCTGTCTGTCACCCTGAGCTCCAACACGGGAGAGGTGGAATGTGCAGCAATAAAAAAGGATAATATATCCTTCACTACTTAATGTGTTCTGCAATAAATGCATAGGCCAGAAACAGACAACCTTGGGAATTTTAAAAGGAGGTTTTAATTGGACCAGCTTCTCTTAGTAAAAGACCAGGACCGATGTGAGCTAGATGGGCCCCTGGATCCGGCATGACATTTAACTGTTGTGCTATTGGCTCATTCGTTGGAAATTGTGGGGAGAGTTTGGGCTGAAAAGTCCTTTATGTATGGGAGATAAACAGAAGCAAAGCAGAGGATATGCTTTCCTTTCTGCCCACTGAACGATCTGGATCACACAAGTCTGCATTCTTCTAGCTTGGGAACATGCTGTACAATAAAAAGATATGACATTTTGCATCTCTGTTGTACTACAACATTGAGGCAGCTTTCACTCACTCTGTAAATTGCTGGTTTAATTGAGTGTCTCCGCAGAGCTAGTAAAACCCCCAATGCAGTCAAAAATGTCTTCTCAGCACGTTCCATTATGATCTGGGTTTCTGAATTCACATAAAGTCTGCCTTGCAGTGTGTGCCAAATTCGATGTTTCTCAAGCCAGTGGTGGCAGGCCGCACGGCTCTGCGCGAAGGTTTGCGCTGGCGATGTCAGAGGGGCGACCCCCCCCACTGCGGCTGGCTGGATACCTGGCGGCAGCAGCCTCAGCTGCTCTCACCTGGAGGCCTAGGCTGCTCTAGCAGTTGCATATCGTGTCCTACTTAAGACAGTGATCCACACTCTTCGTACCAGAGTACTAGCTAGTTACCACAAAATTCTTACTCACTGTGCGATCTTCCAAGTACATGGTTTTGGATAAGAAGTCAATGCCAATTGTTGCCTGCAAAACAAAGTTTCCACTGGTGAGTAAAAAAGGAAGTGCAGATCCTTTCTCCAGGTAGTTGTGTTTCCAGAACGAGAGAGCTACTCTACTGTGAGTTAACAATGAAAATAGCACGAAGTACCTCAGATACAGTGTTGGATCTACTTAAATGCAACATTAAATGTAACATTACAGTCATCAGCAAAACTCCTTTCAGATCTCAAGTATGTGCTCGACAATACATCTCTATGGACACAACTGTTAACATAAGCAGCAAAAGTTGACCTCTGCTAGGAGCTCTCAGAACTTCATACAAAAAACCTGCTCTCCAAGAGATTTTCATGCAGTGCATAAGCGCGACAGAGAGAAAGCGCAGAACAGCTGGAGAGCTCCAAAAAGTGGACTGACCCTGAAGATTTTGCCCACTGCATTTGGCAAAATCATACCTGCCTTTTCACTTCCCAAGGCCTTGGCAAGCACATTGCTGTGCCTGGAGTTTCATCCTTACAGATGCATGAAACACACGTTTTGTGCTGTACTTAGAAAAATAGAAGCAAAGCGAGTCTGAAGGGGTCTTCCCGGCCATCTGGTCTAGCCCCCAGCTCCAGCCGGCTCCGCTCATGCAATCCCCATCATGTGGTTGTCCTGTCTTTCCTTGAACAGCCTCACTGATGGGGCCTCCACCACCTCCCGTGGAAGCCCATTCCAAATCCTAGGGGTCCTCACTGTTAGGAAGCACTTCCTGACATCCAACCTGAACCCTGGTTCCTTGAGCTTTGCCCCACTGGAACGCGTCCTGCCCTCCAATGCAGGGAAGAACAGCTCACGGCACTCACATACCCAAAAACTGTTAAAAGATCCCCTTGGATCTTTGGATTTTTCAGGCTGAAAAGATCCAGTTCCTTCAATCTCTCCTCATATGTCAACCCTCCCAACCTGGCTACCATTCTTGTGACCCTGCACTGAACCGATTCTAATGCAGCTATGTCTCTCCTATAATGTGGAGCCCAGAGATGGACTTAATACTCCAGTTGTGGGCACACCAGAGTTGTGTACAGCGGTATCAACACCTCCCTAGAGCTGGAAGCCATGCTTCTGGATATACATCCAAGGGTGGTGTTTGCCTTCCTAACCACCACGTCACACTGCTGGCTCATGTTCAGACTGCTCTTGACCTGAGATCCCTTTCACAAGTGCTGCTCTTCAGCCACTTGTGCCCCATCCTGTACCTGTGACACCTATTCCTGTGTCCCGAGGGCAAAACCTTGCACTTATCCACATTGAATGTCATTCTGTTGTCCCCCACCCAATTCCAGAGCCTGTCCAGATCCTTCTGGATTCAGATCCAACACAAAACCCCAGGGGGGTATTCCAAGAAGCAGCAGACAATGCTAGAAAGGACTGGATATTTCCTTTGGAAGAGCCCTACACTGAGGGATCAGCTCAGTACCTTATCTGCATACAGCGTAAGGGCTAGAGAAGAAGGAAAAATGCAAGCAGATTTGCCTTATGGTATAGCTGATGGTATAGCTGATTATTAGAAAGCTATTTAACACTTCCCATCTCCAGCAACATTTAAGGATTTCAGGGTGGATCCTGCTTCCTGTATGCACATCTGTTAAGCTAACGTTGAGGTCATTTCTAGCCAATGCTATGATATCTTATGCTGAAAAGGATCCTGGCCACATGCAAAACTCGACTTCTCCACCAAATCTGTGCTATATGCAGCAGCTGCTCCAGTCAACAACGTGGTTGCATCTAAACCACAAACTTAAAGTGCCTTAACAAGTCTCAAGGGTTTGCGTTGGGTACGGTAATGTCACCAGACAGTGTAGCATCCCATTCTGTCCCTACTGTGTGTGTTTAAATTAAGCAAGCAAAGAGGCAGCTTTACTCAAAGAGTGCAAGGTAGCTGAAATATTATAACTCTGCATGCATTATCCTGCTTGCTAAACAGACACTACAATGCCTGCCAAAGCAGCAGAATTTGGACTTTATTCTGGAGGGAGCATGCAATGATTCATACATAAAATGGAAAAATTAAAATATAAAATTACCTGCACTTTCTGAATGCTCATAGAACTCTGTGCATTTTTACTCTATGCTATGTGAGCAACATATTTTTGCCAAGCATATAATTTCATCCCCTTCTTTTTTTCTCAGAACCAGTAGGAAATGCTGCATGGATTTCCAAGTCTATGCCACTGCTACTCGCCTGAAAAAAGCTTATCAATAACTGACAGGCAATAGCTGAAGTCCTAAACAGCAGCTAGCAAATCCGTATTTTCCACAAACAGCAAACATAAGTGCTCTAATTCTTCTATAGTGATGGCCAAGAAAAAACTGCTGTAGTTCAAGGAACTTCTGTGAACTCATGGGTATGGTCAACGATACCGCACAGAACATTCTAGATCTAAACACAGCATTAGGCGGGAGGTGTGCCTGCTCCAGACACAGCTCCTGCTTGCCTCTCAGTTTTGAGTTTGCCACAGAAGAAATCAAAAAGGACAAAATATGAAAGCCTTTGAGAGTTCACAGATGACCACTCAAATAGCAGCAGTTACAGACAAACAACCTCTCTGTCCTTTCTGGTCTCTGCAGCTCACACCTGTGTGTAACTAAAAAGCAGAAAGACTTACTGAAGAAGGGAGATGTCATGCTAGGATGGGAGAAAGGACAACTCTGCCAAATGAGGTTGTGCCTAATGAATGTAGGTGGCTGAGGCTAATTATCCCAAAGTGGGCTGGCTCGGAAAGCTCAACATCCTGTCATTACTAGAACCCCATCTGCCATTTCAAAGTTCAACCTGTATGGTTGGGAACATGATGCATGTGGTAAAGTCTCAGAACCAGGGGCCAGTGCAAAAGCTAGTACACTGTTTCTTAATTGCTTCCCAAGGCTGCCATTTTCCAACATCCTTAACACTAATGTTGGCCTGTTTCACCCTACACCCTTGACAAAGTAATTGCTACACGACTTGCACCCGGAAGTGGTGCAAGCTTCTTCCAAACAATGCAAATTCCCAAACAATGCAAATTCAGCAGACATTTGTGCAAATTATTCTGAGCATGCAAACGCAGCTCCCCTTATACTGAGGTGGTTTGTTTCCCACTTGCCAAAAACCTTTGGTAGAAAGGAGACAAGGACTTACTGATTAAATTTGCAAAGCACTTCAACCATGTTCATACAAGGTAATGTCAACAGCGGAACCAGACAAATAGGGGAAGCCAGCATGTGTCCCCGCTGGGAAAGGCCATGACTCCTGTTTGCCTCCATCCCCGCCTCTTTCCCCACCTCTATTAAAGAAATGGGGCACAGAGTCAAAATAACCCTAATGTGTTTTTCCTGGCCATATGCAGAGAAAGGAAGGGAGAGAGCCCTGCTAATGCAACATGGCACATAACTAGGGTACAGAAGAGGCAGGTGCAATTAGGGGACAAACATTGTGAGAAATCACAACCTGAAGGACAGAATAGGTCTGTCCAGCCCCCCCCCCCCGACCCCCATCCCACAAAAGGTGTTTCACTGCTCAGAGTTTAGTTGCTTGCTCTGAAACTGCTTGGCTCATTCCATCAAGCTTCCTACCCATGGACACATCCATATTATTATAAAGCACTGAGGGCCAAGGTTCCAGGGAAAAACTAGGGCACACATTCCACAGAGAAAAAGAGGACCATGAGAAAGACAGATGATTACATAAAAGAACTGCTCTAACAATTCTGCAATTGCAGCAGGTGGAAACAGAATGGATGTTTGTTCTGCTGGGAGGCTTAAGGCTTATTTGGGCCATCGTGCTTCACAAAAGTTTCACTGATTCTGCTGACGCAACAGGAATTTCTATCTGGCGATTGGATCAAGCCCTGCTCAGGTGGTGGGAGGGCCACATTCTTAACTGGAGGGAAATAGGCAGACAATCCTTTTAGATGATTTGGAGCAGGAAAGCCTATTCCAGCATTCCTTTAACGAAGAATGCAATGTAGTCTCTCTCTCTGAGAATTATGTAGACTACCCCTGACTGCCTGGAAGTCTCTGGAGAAGTAGCTAGCAGGAACGCTTAACTTCAGGATGTGTGGCTGCTTTGCCAATGCCTTCCCAACTCACACTCCTAGAAGCCAGATTTACCTAAAGAGCTTCAGTCTTAGTGGGCACAATATAACCTCACTCTATGAAGTGCACCCAGTCCCAGGAGCAAAACTATGCCAGTGAAAAAGCAACCCTAGACTTCCTGGAAACTCTGGAAAATCCCCCACACCCCCACCCCGCAATTACTATACAATATAGTAAAAGAAAACAGCTAGACATCTGTCTTTCTGTCTATCTATGCATTACATCCCCCTCACCCCACAAAGCTTTCTGAAAGGAAAGCTTCAAGTCCATACATAGTTTTTTCATAGAAGGAGCTGGACTACCAAGGAACTGAAGTTTTTGATTGCATACAGTGATAAGCCAGAACATAGAAACATAGAAACAGAGCGAGTCAGAAGGGGCCTCCCGGGCCATCTAGTCTGACCTCCAGCACCAGCCAGCCAGAGGAAGAAACCACAAAAGGAAGGGCACCCCCCGCCCCCGCAGTCAAGCGCAATGCAATTGAATGCCACTGGAATCACCTGGTTCCACCTCAGGACTACCGCAGTCATCGCTTGCACCCCAGTAATACACTGATGGACTGACGCTTCTCATAAACGGGTGACCTGGACCCGATGGCCTTCTTGGCCCCTTCCAACGCTGCTATCTATGATTCTATGACACTCTGTTCTTTCCAAGTTGAGCTCGCAATTAACAAAGGACATCCCTTTGCATTGCAGAACGACCTACTGTACATTACGTTTCTGATTAGCAAAATGGCATATGCTCATTACTTTCAAGGAGAGGATGGCAATGAACTTCCATTTCTATACAGCCCAAACGCTGAGCAAACTGGCCACACATCCTGAAGTTATGTGTTCTGTGCTGCTTATCACAGGCAAACCAGGGAGGCAGAAGCTCCCGAGAAAAAAATACGCAAGGGGAATCGTCTCTCACTTTCTATGGCAGTCAGTACAGCAGCTAATGCATTTTGAATTTTTGGGTGCTTTCAAGAGATGCCTGATACTTTAATTTTACTTTTACACCTAAGGGAAGAGCCACAGTCCCCTGGCTCTGCAATGTTAAAACAATCAGGTCCCTCTATTTCTGGAAGTCCATTCGGCAGAGTGTCTGCACCATATGAGTGAACATTTGGAGCTCATGAAATGTATAGCGTCTTACCTGGTAGGTGTTGTCAAAGCTGTCATACATAAATCTGGTGATCAAAGAAGTCTTCCCCACTGGAAGAAAAAGTCAGACAATATTGAGAGAATGTTAGACAGATCTAAAACTGTGATTCCAGGTGTTATGCTTTTGCTAAAACAGTTTAATACACATATAATCAAAGCAACAAAAAGGGGAGACGTTTGACATAAATAGCACTTTGACAGTGAAGGTGCTCTAGAGCTAGCAATTAACTAAGCAAAATATGCCAAACTAAGTTCACATTTGAAGGAGTTTAACTTGGGTGTGCAAAGAGACACAGGTGGCTATTGCCATGGCTGGCTCCAATCGCAGTGCAATTGTTTACTGACATCTCACTTCCTTGGCACAGGGAAGCTTCATCCCACACTGGATGGGGTGGCCCATTTCACAGGTCTCAAGGCTATTTCTTGTGTCATATTTTAAATGATGGCCTCCATTCTTACATTTGAAAATTCAAATAACCATAACCCAACAGCAGCTCTGGATTTCATTGTTGGACCTCTGCTTGCTGTGGCCCTCAGTTTTTTGTTTGTTTTGGGAAAGGACCAAATGCAAAGAGGTCTCTGCACACTTTGCAAATACGAGAAACCTAAGAACAGCCGTGTTAGATCGGACCCAGGGGTCAAGTTGTGTCTCCACTGGAGTGCAACAGTGCCCTTGTGCCCAGATTCCTCAGCAACTGCCTCTGATACGAGGAGACAGCACATATCCACCAGGTGCAGCTCAAGTGCTGGGGCAGAGGAATGCCACACGGTAACCATCCACCTGCACCACAGCTGCTTTTCCGTCTTACTGTTTCCCACATATAACCAGAAACCACAACCAGCACCGATCGGCACGGCAAGGACCCAGGGGCACCAGTGGCTGCAGTCTTCACTCAGGCCGTGTCAGCCAACGCAATGCACCAGCTTACAAGTTGGCCACCCAAGAATACAAGCTGTCTGGGTTATGCATGAAGGCTCGCCAGTAACCTTCTCTCACTGCTCCCAACACTCTTCCCTCAGCGAACAGAATTCACTCTATCGAGGTCTTTCACTACGGTCGGAACAATCGCCCTTGCACAGTGAAACAGAGAGATGTGCCATGTGAAGTTAAGTCCATTTCGTGTCCCATTGTGTGCGCACTTTTAAGTTACTCATTTTGAAAAAGTGACTGGAAGGAGTGAATACTGGGTAGTTCAACACTGTTTTTGACCACTTTTCTGGTCACCGCAGGCAACACAAAATTATATGCAGATGAGTAGGCTGCCACAGCAATGACTTAAGTTTTCCGTCCCTCCAGCAACCCACATTTCTATACTGGGCATGGCGGGCGAGGGCAGGTGGGGTGCCATCCCACCTGTTCCTATGCCAAGCTGGAAGGAGGCAAAGAGCCCTCACTATACTCCGCACGGAAAGCAAAGGAGCCTCCACCCCGAGGCACCCCACCCCCCTTTTCTCTGCCACCCAATTCTCTCCCCTTCTTCACCCACACGGCGTCTTTGGGATCACAAACCACTGCCTCAGCCTTTGAAATGGTTACAGATGTGGTCCATACAGGATCTGTTTTCCAGTGAGGAGACTAGGGACACAAAAGGTTCTCTTTCATAATCAACTCAGGGAAATGGCCTCAGATCTGGGATCCCACCATTTTAATTCAGTGGTGTGACATAGTGGTGAAGAGCATGGGACCGGGACCCGAGTGATCTGGGTTCGAGTCACCACTCAGCCATGGAGCCAACTGGATGACTTCGGGTCAGTCGCAGACTCTCAGCCCAACCTACCTCACAGGGTTGCTGTTGTGGCAGTAAGACTGAGAGCACCAGGAAGAGAATGTAAGCCACTTTGAGCTTGGAAGAAAAAAGTGGGATATAAAGCAAATAAACAAACAAATATCAGATTGCTAGAGTGAAAGCACATTTAAGTATGAATGTTTCAGGTTACAACTGCCAGCATTTCTGAACATTGGCCACTCAAGTCCCAAACATCTGGAGGACAGCTGCCCTATGTGAAGAATTTGCATGCAGAAGACCCCTGGAGCAAACTCCAGGATCTTCAGGGAGGGCTTGGAAAGACCCCCATCTGATACCTGGAGAACTGTTGCCCACCAATGTAGGCAATGTCCTGGCAAATACTTGGCCCAAATTCCTTTGCACTGTAGTTTAAACATCCTGCAATGTTGATGTAGGAACCTACAGAATTCGTACTAAAGTTACTGGTATCTACACCTCCCTTGTGTGAAATATTAACATATTTTCATATGACAGAAGCAGCATGCAATTTAGCAGAAGCAGTCATACTGACATGCTGTAACTTCTCACTGACCTATGGACCTGCTACTGTTAACTTGAGACACATAGCATCACTGCATCTTAGAATATTGGAAGGGTCCATGAAGGCCATCTGGTCCACCCCCTGCTGTTGCAGGACACCAGTTTACACCATCCCACTCAGGTGGCTGCCCAGTTTTGCCTTGCATGCCTCTAAGTGTGGGAGGGCCCACCATCTTTCTAGGCAAGTGGTTCCACTGTTGTGTTGCTCTGACAGTGAGGAAGCTTCTCCTGATATCTAGCCTGAATCTCAGTTGTTGCAGCTTGAATTGATTATTCTGTGTCCTACAGAGATCATGACCTTCCTCTTTGTGACAGCCTTTGAGGTACCGTATTTTTCACTCTATAAGATGCGCCTGACCATAAGACGCACCTAGTTTTTAGAGGAGGAAAACAAGAAAAAAAAATTCCGAATCAAATAGGCACATAATCACAGGCACATTCCCCATCACTTCCCCATGGGCTGCACATCCGACAGACTTACTGCACACACACATTCGCTCTATAAGACGCACAGACATTTCCCCTGACTTTTGAGGGGGGGAAAAGGGAGTCTTATAGAGCAAAAAATACGGTACTTATAGAGAGATATTATGTCCCCCACTCAGTCTTCTCAAAGCTGAACATGCCCAGTTCCCTCAGTCTCTCCTCACAGGGCAGTGTTTTCCAACCCTGGATCATTTTTGTTTGCCCTCAATTGGGCCCTTTCTCATTTTTCTGCATCTTTCTTAAATCTTGGTGCCTAGAATTGGACACCATATTCTAGATGAGGTCTAACTAGTGAAAAACATAGGGGAGCTACTTCTTCTCATGTTTTGGAAGTAAATATTTCTGTTAATACATCCCAAAACAGCATTTGCCTTTTTTTGCAGCTGCATTGCATTGCTAGCTCATATTTAGACTGTTGTTCACCTAATCTTAGGAAAAACCAAGAGATAAGATGTTTAGAAGAAGGATGACTCTTTAAGTGTAGCACTGTTCATATGCACTGCTTAAGAGGCATGAAAATTAGGAAAAGTATCATCTAAACAATCTAAAACAATAAACCTGTGGAAGAGAGAGAAGATGGGGCTTAGGATCAAATATCCTTTTTCAGAAACGTAAGGAAATGTGTTGCTCAGCGGTGCTGACAAGGATATGAAACGGATATATTACTCCTAAATTATAGCTTTATAATTAGGAAAAGCAGAAAAAATGAGAGCCAGTGTGGTGTGGTGGTTAAGAGCCTGGGACTGGGACTCAGGCGATCCAGGTTTGAGTCTCCGCTCGGCCATGGAGCCAACTGGGTGACTTTGGGCCAGTCACAGATTCTCAGCCCAACCTACCTCACAGGGTTGTTGTTGTGGGGTTAAGATGGAGGAGGAGAATGATGTCAGCGGCCTTGAGCCCTTTGTAGGAAAAAGGCAGGATATAAATTCAAAAATAAATAAATAATTAAATTTAAAAATGTAACTAACTGTTAATCTGCTTTTGAGTTCTGTTTTTTGCAAAACATCACATAAGCCTCTCATTAGAAATCATGTAAATATGTCAAAGACAGCTGAGCAAAGACAGGCCAAAGACACCTGTTCCCCATCTTGACTTCATACACTACAGCTCAGAAATGTTCTGTGAGAAAAACATCACCCTCCCCCCACACTTTTAAGAACGATGTACACCCACATCAACTCTTTGAAAGCTTCTGAAATGTGTTTTGCCTGTAACAACTTTCTATTTTTTATATGCAGTCTATGCTCTATCATATTTTGGAATCTTGTCAAGATTGCTCAAAATTTAGAGGAGAAAGTACATGCCTAATTTCAAAGGCCTACATTACTAATTTCTGTCTGCTGATACCAGAAATTCTGTGAATTTATGTTTTCTTAGGGAATGGAATGACATACACAGCTGAGCCACGATCAAGTTACACCAAATTCCAGTTTCATCAAATCCCTAGACAAGGGGAAAAAATTCACAATATTGAGCTAGATGGGCCAATAGTCTGACATTTCCTATGATTCTGGAAATTTACATTAGCTTTGGGGCAAAGACTGTTTTGGTCTATGCCCTCTCACAAACAGCCCAGGTTGATCAAATACTATCACAGGGGTCAGATACCCCAACCCAGACTCAGAGCTAATCTCCTCTTCTGAACTCATTGCATAATCCAGTCCCTACTCTTGCGTGCGCACGCACACACATACACGTGCACAGACGATGCTCCACCACCTTCATTTCACCTTGCCACATCTCTCTTGAATTCACAGGGCTGTGTTTTGCTGCATTATATAAAATGGAAGCAAGAGAATAGAGGTGTCCAATTCCTCCTACAAGTGCAGCCCCTCTCCTTTGGTGCTTTCTGCCATTCATATGAATCTCAGATTCCGGGACCCTCACAGACTAGGGCTCAGCAACAAATTGCCAAGTAATACAGCACTGCTCAAATAGCATTCCCGACAGTCAGCTGCAAAACAGTTACTCTGTCTTCCAGATGTTTTGGATCATGATCCCCATAGCTCTCAGCCTGCATGGGCAATATCAAAATTGATGGTGAGCATCATGTTGTCCTGCCCTATATTGGCAAAACACAAAGGAAATGTTTGGGGTTTTTTTTCCCATGATAGTATTTGGAAATGTCAAGTGCAAGAAAAATTAATGGATCCCAAACTCCTGAATTCTACGAAACAATATTAGTTAAATCAGGGAGTGCTTTTATCATGTCTGCAGATGTACAAGGCAGCTAAGGCTGTCTCTTCTGTCAGAAGATATTTCTATGATTCACTGGGGAAAGCAAGTCTGAAGTTGAAATTCATGCATTTATGACATGGGGCTTCCAAGGGAGGTAGTGGAGGGGAGGGTGTTCAGTGAGGGTGTTCAAGGGAAGATTGAATAGCCACACATTGGGGATTGCATGAGTGGAGCCAGCTGAAGCCATGGGTCAGACTAGATGGCCCAGGAGGCCCCTTCTGACTCGCTCTGTTTCTATGTTTCTGTGACATTTATACCCTACCTTATTTTCATTTTAAAGAACTCAAATCAGCTTACATCATTCTCCCCTTCCTGCTCTCCATCTTATCCTTACAACAACCCTGTGAGGCAGGTTGGGCTGAGAGTGTGTGACAGGCACAAAGTCACCCAGTTGGCTCCATGGCTGAGCAACCATGACTAGCTACTACTAGTTTTCAGAATTTTCTTTATATTTCTTTGGCAGTCCAAGAACAAACCGAGGGCTTTCAGGTCCAGGATACTGCTTAGTTTTCCTTATATTAAAATGTGCTGCTGCTTAACTATAGCTTGCATCTTGCCATCCCTGCTGATTTCTGCCACTGCTGCTTGCGATTTTTACTTAGTTCTATTTAATGGAAGTGTGTCTGCAACAAGCAGATTAGGAACTAGAAAATAATTTAAGGGAATTTCGAAACTGAATCATTCAAATATAAAATAATGCAACGTACACCCCTGAAAGACTAAACACAATGAATGATCAAGTATTGAAGATAGAATCTAGAGATGTGCAAGAGCCCTCGAAATTTAGTGACTGAGCAGCTGGGAATTAGAAACTGGGAAAGGGCCAAGGGAAAAACTGTGGCAGAAAGAATACAATGCCCGGCTCACTGTAAAATTCACTGTGTTGCATTTTTTAGATAAGATCTTCTTTGCTGTACCCTTCTGAATTATAAGCTATCTCCTGCAAGCAGCATATCAATGCACAAGGGTGAGTCAGACCAGAGTATCCCATGAATTTAGTGATTGGGAAGACACATCCAAACATTTCACCAGCCAATGTTTATGCACCTCAATAGGAAAGCCAATGAAATGCCCATTAGTCCTTCAAGGAACTGAAGGGACTGTCTCATTTTCTCTTAAAGGTAAAAGGTAAAGGTTTCCCCTTGACAAAGTCCAGTCATGCCTGACTCTCGGGGGCGCTGCTCATCTCCGTTTCCTAGCCGAGAAAGCCAGCGCTTGTCCGCAGACAGTCTCCGTGGGCATGTGGCCAGCATGACTAAACACCGAAGTGCACGGAACGCTGTTACCTGCCCACCAAAGTGGTACCTTTTCATCTACTTGCATTTGCAGGCTTTCGAACTGCAGGGTTGGCAGGAGCTGGGACGGAGCAATGGGAACTCACCCCGTTGTGCAGATTCGAACCGGCGACCTTTCAATCAACCAGCCCAGCAGCACAGCGGTTTAAACCACTGCGCCACCTGCAGTCCCCATTAGCATTGTTCTAATATAGGTAAGGAGAATGACCTGCCCAAGGCTATTCAGAGAAAGCCACAGTAGCGCAGAGATTCCAAGCTAGGTGTTCTCCCTAGTCCACATCCAACACTCTGCATCATACCACACTGAATCTTGGTGTGCAAGATACCCACATTTCAACCTGCTCAAAGAATACAGTTTCAATGCAGAAACCTAAAGACATTGTATTGAATTCCACTGTTTTTAAGGCAGACCCTTAACTGTTGCACCTTCTGGAGAAAGTAAGTAATTTAACTACAAGGCTACGTTGTAAAGCATATTAAGAAATGGCCACTCCGTATCTTGCGCTTGTGGAAGTGCTTAGCAAGAGAGGCTTGCAATTTCTCTTTGCCAGCCGTCTTTACCTTGACTGCAAGAAGCAGTTTTGCTGTAATGAGACACAAGGGAAAATGAATAAGGAGTTCAGACTGAAGGAACCTGTTAAGCTGTGAGCAAAAACAAAATAAAATCTTGTTGTCTACGAAGGATTCGAATTCACTCAAGGCCCGGCAGTTTTATTCAAGGTGACAAGCTAGAAAGAATTATGCCAGGTCACTCAAACAAAAACTTGAGTTAGCCTTTTTCACTACCAAAATCTCACACATACTGCTAGACCGTAACCTACTCTGAAAGTGGCAAACTAGACCAAAGCATTTTTTTTCAGGATTCTAATGTCAATCAAAAATATTCAAGCTGTAATGGAGGTATCAAATTAGTAACTGGTATTCTGTATGCATTAAGTAAACATATTTCTGTGTAATACTATACTGGCAGTATATGCAGTCCTTTTTCATTACATCTTTATTGCTTGGTGGTGTCAACTTTCCCCAGAGACCTGTCCCCAGGGATAAAACTGCTCACCTTTGAAAAACAGTGGAGATTTCAGTCCTAATGAGAGCTCACTAGCTCTCCAGGCATCGAGGAAGATATTAGGAATTACGGTGTCCTTCCCAAATGGTTTGAGCAAGGTGAAGAGACATGGCAAGTTTTTCAGAATATGGGTAGAAACAAACATATAGACATGAAGGCAATTCTTCGAAAGAAGTAGGATCTAGAGATAAATACAGAAAGCTAAACCAAAGCTTGGTAGCCTGAACAAAGAAGGAAGACATGTAATGCCAGTTTTGTCAGGAATGGTGATGAGAAGACAGCAAAGGGATGCACACAGACCGCCACACCCCCCCCCCGCCCCAGTGGAAAAAGAGTAGATGGGATGGTGACGATGCTAAATTTGTCCAATTTCTTGTCTAGTCATTCTGGTGCAATCATGCCAGAAGGTGAAATGTTGGAGAATGGGAATGTCAGGTTTTCTGAAGGCTCAACTGCATGAGGCAACCCAAAGGTCAGGGAGGCAGATCGAGAGGGGCAGATCGAGATGGCACTCTGATAGCAGCTTGTTCTCCACTCAAGAGGCAAGCTGCTCATACTAACTAGGCCGAAGTCTAAGGATGGGAGCAGGTGGAGCTCCTCTGACTTCCCCTGACAGGCCTCGCCCGACAAATACTTGTGCTTGACATTACCAGCTGCACTGCTGACTGCCGAAACCCGGAGAAAGCAGGCTAACAGCTCCCCCTACTGGCAAGCTCACATTGTGGCTGCGTCACACACTGGAGCACTTGGGTCTGGCCCCCTTCAATCATTTGCTCGAAATTGCCTGTGGTACTTTAGAACTTCAGCCCCAAACTAAAGACAAAGGTACTTGTAAGAGAAGCAGAGCAGCTTTAAGATTGCGATATACCCTGCATGCAAGCCTCTATAGTCTGCCTCATAGAATAAGCACATGACATCCCATCTATTCAGAATGGAAAGCCCTGCGTTCAGTACCAAAAAATCAGAAATTTAGGAGCTTGTTTCTAAAAGTTATCATGGGAATCTAAAAAGCTATTTCTAGACAGAGCTGCTGCCCACATGGATTCAAAGAGTCGGGAACATCTTGTATAGTTAGCAGAGCCGGACTAAGTACGGCTGCTTGCAGGCACTTGCACAATGGCTAGTGCATCCAATGACGAGCTTCTCAGCAAATGTTCTGACAAAACGACGATGGCTGAGAATTCCTCACTCCATCTGGGTTAAAATCTAAATGGATCTGGCACTAGCAGCCTGTGGAAAATAAAGATCCTGCATGAACAATGGGTTTGGCTGTACGGCTCCTCAAGCAACTCTGAAAGAGAACAGCTGTTACGCAACAGCTCTAGTTTGGCTACATGAAATGGTCCTTCATGCGAGTGTTGACTCTGTTGTCATCAAAGGTCGCAAGTCCTAAAACTGTTGTAGACTTCACCTGCACTCGCTCTGTTCTCCAGCATCTCCACTACTGTCTGAGCGAGGGGTCAGAAGCCACTGCCTTTGTTGGAATGCTGCGTTCCATCGCCTTGCCATCATCCAGCCCCAAAAGATTGAGTGCAGAATGTCGCCCAATCAGCTGTCCTGAAGGGCTACCTCTTTCCAGCACCCAATTCCCTTCCTTCAGCAAAAACGGAACTGCCTTCTGATTCACTGCTGGGTCAGATGCAAGATTAGTGTATTACAAAGCCCTGAACAGCTTGGGACCAGGACACCTGAGGAAGCACCTTCTCCCACACCAACCTACCTGGTTACTGAGGTCATGGGAGGACATTCTCCTGCTGGTTCAACACAGAGTCACAGCCCAACAGGATCCACCCGGAGAACGGCCCCTTTTCTATGGAATTCCCTGCCTCAGGAGCTCAGGCAGGCACCAACCTGCTCTGCTAAGGACAATTTTAGAGAGCCAGTGCGGGGTAGCAGTTAAGAGCATGGAAGTGGACCTGGGTTCAAGTCCCCGCTCAGCCATGGAGGCAACTGGGTGCCTTGGCAGTCACAGACCCTCAGGCCAACCTACCTCATAGGTTTGTTGTTGTGGGGATAAGCTTATGAGCAGGAACAGTGGGTTTGTAAGTTCTTTTTAAGAAAAAAGGCGGGATATAAATCTAATAAATAATTTTATTCCAGGAAGCCTAGCATTCCTGACCAGCCATGGGCTTAATGTTATTTTGTTTTTAATGCATGATGTTAATACCTTTATTTGTTTTAACCTTTAAACTTGTCCACTACTCAGGAATTTGGATATATAATGGTACAGAAATACTAAAATAATAAATACATAATATCTACATAGACATATTTCTAAACCTTGAATTTGAAAGTATCGTATCAGTTGAAAATGTTCAGAGTTCTGGAAGCAGCCTTCACATACAGTGAAAAACAAAAGAACGCAATTTAGCAACAACTTGTATGGACTTCTTTCTGCTAGTGAAAGCCCACAAATAAGGGACTCCATCTACTGTCTCAGTGGGCTTAATTTGGCTTCACCAATGATCAAACCTGCAACCTGTTCGTAATACCAGGATGTGGTACACAAGCAAAAGTGCACCTCTGTGTATGTATGGAGTGCTTTTCCTCATCACCAAGAGCCACTACCCTGTCTCCTCTTACATGTAATGCAGACTGCAGAGGTCTTCCAGCAAAGAAAGCGTCTGAGGCATGTAGCTTTGAACTGTAACATCTCTCATTTTAAAAATACGCTAGTTGATTCCTCAATGTAGCTTGCCTTCAAGTCTGCTACTCTATTTATAACCCGAAAAAGCAGTTTTTGCCAGTACCAGCATCTGGTCACCAAGTAACTGAAAGGGAGACAACTTTCACAAGGTAGTGACTTTCTGCCCACAGCCATGTCGCCTTGGAGAACTGAAGAAGGGCTGGTGAGCATAGCTTCCATGATGCTGCAAAGAAGTGTAAGCAGGTAATAGGACTAAAAAGGTAAAAAAGGTAAAGGTTTCCCCTTGACGTTACGTCCAGTCATGCCTGACTCTAGGGGGCGGTGCTCATCTCCGTTTCCTGGCCGAGGGAGCCAGCGTTTGTCCGCAGACAGTCTCCGTGGGCATGTGGCCAGCATGACTAAACACCGAAGTGCACAGAACACTGTTACCTGCCCAGCGAAGTGGTGCCTTTTTATCTACTTGCATTTGCATGCTTTCGAACTGCAAGGTTGGCAGGAGCTGGGACGGCGCACGGGAGCTCACCCCGTGTGCAGATTCGAACCGGCGACCTTTCGATCAACCAGCCCAGCAGCACAGCGGTTTAAACCACTGCGCCACCTGCAGTCCCGTAATAGGACTAGCACGCAGCTTATTAGCATTGCGGATAGTTTGCACTATTCTTCCACATCCCAAAGGAAATGAGATTTCAAAGGAATGGGACAGCTAATGTGAGTAAAACTGAACAGCCTGAAATGCATATTCTGCTTCTTTCGTTACTGGCTTGGCCACTTCCATTGCTGCTCATTCTCTCCTCTGACCTTTAGAATGCACTTTCTCCTCCCTTACAGGGCAAAATCCTGCATCTAGCATCTAATACTGTTTCTTCCTACTGGTTCATTTACACGCCTTTTTCTTTGTTGCTCCTGTAGCTGCCTGGCAGCATGCTGCCTCCGATTTGAGGGAGGGAGGAACTGCCATTGTGACTGCAAGTAACTGCTCTGGGCAGTTAGGAATTTTAGGGGCTGGGAGAGAAGGAGACGAGCAAGACAGACTAAAATGAGGTAGGGAGAGTTCAAATTTCTCTCCAATAATAGCATTGCTCTTTCCTCTCATTAACTTGTTCTTTGGCCAATTAATGTATTAAGATTTTGAAAACTGGCTTCTTAATCCCTTCCTTCAGAAAAGTAGCCCCGTTTTAAGACAATTTGCTGCCTGCAAATAAAAGGAGCTATTTTGTTTAACAACCAGAAGTAGCAGTTCCTCCAAGTTGGGTCTCCACAGATGCCTTTCATTATCTCAACCCCTTCACATTTAGTTAATGCCCCTTATTATGGATTCCAAACTTCTCCCCACTTCAGTGAAAGCCACATACAATCAAGGATATAATTCATGGGCTACAGTTAGAAAACTAGCAGGTTTTTTTTAACAGGAAAACAAAATGCTTTAGTCTTCAGAGTTCTGGAGTACATCTTGAGAACATGAAGGCAGAGCTATTAGTATTCTGCAGCTGCTTACTGAATGTTCCATCTCATAGTTTCTCAAAATTTTTGATACCAAGGGCAATTTCCTGGATTAAAATTTTAACCACACTGTGCTCTCTATTCAAAGAAGGCAATTTCCTTCCTTGATCAACTCCAAGTTCCAGCTGGTATAGAATCACAGAACAGCAGAATTGGAAGGGGCCAGAAGGTCATCAGGCCCAACCCCCTGCTCAGTGAAGGGCCTAAGTTAAACCATTCTTCTCAAAGGACTGTCCAATTGCATCTTGAATGCTTCTAGTGTGGGAGAGCCCAGCACCTCCCTCGGCCATGGGCTCCATTGCTATACTGCTCTAACAGTTAGGACATTTTGCTGGCTTCCTGTAACCTGAGCTCTGCACTCTGGGATGATCAAGGAGAGAGCCTTGCCTTCCTCTTTGCAGCAGCCTTTCACGTACTTGTAGAGTGCTATCATAGGGGTGCCTCAGTCTTCTCTTCAGGAGACTAAAGATGCCCAGTTCTTTCACTCTCTCCTAGTAGGGCTTTGTTTCCAGCCCCAAGATCATCCTTGTTGCCCTCCTTTGAACCCTTTCCAGCTGGTCTGCATCTTTCTGAAGCTGTGGTGCCCAGAAATGGACACAGGATTCCTGATGAATGATGAATAAAGAGAAACTGGTACTTCATGGTATTTTAAAGTTATACTTCTGTTAATACAGCCCAAAATAGCATTTGCCCTTTTTGCAGAAACATCACATTGTTGGTTTATGTGACCTACAACAATTCCAAATCCTTCTCACTTGCAGCATTGTTGTGCTAAATATTTCCAATATTTCCCTTCTCAAAATGAGGCATTTGGTTTCTTTTTCCTAGGGGCAGGACTTGGCATTTGACCCTACGGAATTTCATTCTGTTGTTTTCAGCCCAGCACTCCAACCTGTCAAGATCACCATGAATCTTCTTTCTGTTCCAGGGTATTAAGCTATACCACCCAATTTTGTGGCATCTGCAAATCTGTTAATCCTTCCATGCACTTCCTCATCCAAGTCATTAATTAAAATGTTGAACAACTCTGGGCCCAGGAGGGAAGCCATTTGTTACCTCTCTCCAGTTTGAGATGGTGCCATGGAGGTCCAGTTTGTCACCAACTGCGTCTCCACCTGATCCTTGTTGCTCCTTGCCCATTTTCAGCTTGTCTGCCCATCAGGATATCATGGGGCACTTTGCTGAAGTCTAGATGGATTATCTGCACAGCATTCCCACAGTCCATCAGGAAGGTTACCCAATCAAAACATGAAATCAGATTAGTCTGGTGAGGTTTGCTCTTGAGAAATCCATGCTGGCTTCTAGTAATCACCACATTATTTTCAAGGTGGCTGCAGAGTGACTGCTTCATAATGTGCTCCAGAATTTTTCCCTGGATTGAATCCAGACTGACTGGTCTGTAATTCCCTTCCCTTCCCTTCCCTTCCCTTCCCTTCCCTTCCCTTCCCTTCCCTTCCCTTCCCTTCCCTTCCCTTCCCTTCCCTTCCCCTTCCTTGCAGATATGGATAGCATTTGCTCTTCTGCAGTCAGCTGGCACTTCCCCTGTCCTCCATGATTTCTCAAAGACAATAGACAGTGGTTCTGGAGAGTTCTTCCACCAGCTCCTTTTGGACTGTAGGATGGAGCTCACTGGGCCTTGAAGACTTGAATTCATTCAACCCAATCAGATGATCCATGACCATTTACCTATCAAACTTGAGCTGCCATCCTGTTCCAGCAGCTTGTACTTCCCCTTCACGAGAAAGGTCATAGCTCTTCTTTTAGGAACAGACGAGCCAAAGTAGGAATTGAGCACTTCCGCCTTTTCTTTGTCATCTATTATCATCTTGTCATCCACACTGAGTAGCTGAACCCCCATTTCTTCCCTCTGTCTTTTACTTTGGACGTATCTGAAGGCGGCTTTTTTGATGCTTGTAGCATCCCTCACTAGCTTCAGCTCACTCCTAACTTTAGCCTTCCTTTAGCCTTCCTTTCATGCAATTCTGTGCTATCTGCCTGTATTCTTCCTGTGTAGCATGGCCTTTCTTCCACTTCCTATACATGCCCGTTTTTATTTTCAGATCACCTCTAAGCTTTTTGTGAAGCCACACGAGCTTCTTCTGTTGCCTTCCACTGTTTTTTCCTTGTTGGAATTGTTTGTACCTATTCCTTTAGAATTCCCTTTTTTATGTAGTCTTCCATTCTTCTCCTCTTCTTTTATTCTACCTATCTGTAAGTGGTGACCTATCTTCTGAGCTTCACAAAGTCTTTTTCAGATGTAGTGCAGAATGGACCAGAGAAGCTCAATGCCTCATTACACCAGTCACTGGGAGGGATGTCATTTCCCATACCTTGGGCAAGTGGAAGTATGAAGTATTTGCATCTAAAGTCTGAGAATTGTTGTACTATGTCCTGTGGCATATAGGTTTAATTTTTTTCAAGTGTGCAAATATACAAAATGAGTTCTCCTTAGCAATGAAAACGCAGGGGGAGCGGGGACTGGGCAGGCATTCTCCAGATCTCATGACAGAAACAGAAACACAGAAACAGAGCAAGTCTGCGAGTCAGAAACACAGAAACAGAGCAAGTCAGATGGCCTCCCGGGCCATCTAGTCTGACCCCTGGCTCCAGCCGGCTCCGCTCACGACATGCCCACCATGTGCATGTCCAGTCTATCCTTGAACACCCTCACCGATGGGGCCTCAGCCACCTCCCGTGGAAGCCCATTCCACATCCTCGGGGTCCAGACTGTCAGGAAGTGCTTCCTGGCATCCAAATTGAACCTTGGCTCCCTGAGCTTTGCTCCATTGGAGCACGTCCTGCCTTCCTCTGCAGGGGAGGTCTCTACCCACCTCCGTGTGACATCCCCTCACATACCCATATGTCGCCAACATATCCCCTCTGAGTCTCCTCTTCTCCAGGCTGAAGAGACCCAGTTCCCTCAGTCTCGCATCATGATCATCATGTAGATACCAAAGAAATTCATTTCTAAAGAAAGCCTCAAAAAACATTTCCCTACCCTACACCTAAATCAGTGGTGAGGATTAGAATGTTTAGATATTCAATCAAACTTTCACATGTAATAAAGAAAAGGCCAACTCTGGTCCAAGCACAAGTTAAGGACTTCATACCAGGTACACTTATGCAGTTTGCCGTCACACTGTGATAATTGCAGCTTATCACAACATCTTAGAAAGTAAATCCATCAAAAGATGTTTACTGCAAAACTGATTGTGTGAAATGACCAATAATAAAGATTTTAATAGAACAATTAGGATGCGGAATATGATTTAAAGGTATAATAAATCAATTATGTCCAGGGAATTTTGTGACTGTGTTAGTAAATGATGGCATAATGGAACAATTATCCCTGGGCCAAAGTACCAGACAAAGAGTGTCCTCTTTCCCCAGTACTGTTTGCTCTAGCTATATAATTATGAGCGAACAATATTAGGAATGATAATATAATAAGAGGTATGGGTTTTGAGAAAATTAAGATTAGTCTGTTGATGATACGTTATTAACAATAAAGAATCCATTTGAAGGTATACATCAGGTTAAAATACACTTAGAAGAATTTGAAGAGATAACAGGTTTACAGGGATAAATCAGAGATGATGTTTTTTTAACAGGGATAAAAAGGAAAAGATTAGGAGAAAATCTGAAGCTGGACAAAAGAAAAAAGCTGGAAGTAGAAATTATACTAAATTTGAAGATATGAGAGTGGAAAAGGAAAAACAAGACAATAAATGGATGAAAGCGATAATAAGCAAAATTCATAAGATGAGGGTTAATATGATCCTCTTAAAGCTACATGGGAAACGGATTTAAGAAGGAATATTAATAATGAAGATGAGAAAATGTGGAGTAAGAGAATATTAAAATGTGTATCAGCAAGAATAAGGGATTTTTTTAATGAACTGAAATGGAGATGGTACCTAATCCTGGTAAAATTGAATCATACGGATAGTAAATAATCTAATTCATACTGAAGATGCAGCCAGGGAGTGGGTACTTATTTCCATATGTGGTGGGAATGTGAATATATAATGGAGTTTTGGAAAGAGGTTTTTAAAGAAAGTAGTAAAATATTGAGTTTAAATATTGAAGGAAGTCATAGGATCACATTATTGCTAGTATTTGGTAGAGAAGAATGAAGATGAAATATTATAGTATTAATAAACTTAATAACAGCTGTGAGATTAATTATAGCAAAGAATTGGAAAGTAAAACATGATATTAGTTGAGCGATTGGTGCAGAGAAGTTTGGAATATAGCTATTAATGATAATAGCTATTAAGTTAACTTCAGATATTAGAATGGTTTCTAATTGGTAATGGCATTCTAAATATATGAATAAATTTGATATTTGGGGACCATTTATTGGGTATGTGTTTATCCAAAAGGGAACCTTCACAAGATTCACTGCAATTTTGCAAAAGAGATGGAGCCTCTTGAAAGACTAAATGATATAGCATGTATCCAGTGGTCCCAGTGGTGGGATGCACAGTATTTCTTATGTTTTAATTGTATGTTTTTATTTTAGTTGTACTGTATATTTAAAAAATAATTAAAATCTAAATCCACCAAAGATCATGGAGAATAGGTCTAACAGCTACTGGTTATTATATCTAAAATTATTTCTAGGCCAACTTTAGGCACAGAATGTAAATCCTCCAAATTCAAAGGCAGCACAGGCTCTGTTGGCAGGCTTTCTTGAAACTCCTTGGGACAATGACAGAAAACTGATGCAGGATTAGATGGTGCTTCCATGATCCAAGATGTTTCTTATGTCCTGAATTCTTTTCCAGTGATTACAGCGGAACTCTCTGGAGGTTAACACACTGTGGACTTAGTGCAATGTCTGTAGCATACAAGACTTGTTAATTGCCCAATACTGTAATTTTACAGAAAATCAGCTCTATATTAAATACTGTTATTACAGAGCCTTTTGAAAAGATGAAAGGAGAACCAGTGTGGTGTAGTGGTTAAGAGCATGGGACTGGGACTGAGACGATCTGGGTTCTAGTCCCCGCTCAGCCATGGAGCCAACTGGGTGACTTTGGGCCAGTCACAGACCTTCAACCCAACCTACCTCACAGGATTGTTGTGGGGATAAGATGGAGGAGGAGATGTAAGCTGCCTTGAAGGCAGGATATAAATTGAAAAACAAATAAATAAATAATTTTAAGTGGCATTTAAAGGGCACTCAGTTTTGGTTACTTTACTTTGTAAGTGCTAATATTACAAATTACATCAACATATATTATAAACATAAACTATCATTCAAAACTGAAAAATGTTATAAAGCACATGGTAGATTATTAAACTTCTAGATGTTGTTGGACTGCAAGCTGCATCCCTCACTGTTGGCTACACTAATTAGGTTTGATGGCAGCTGCAGTCTACCATTTGAAGGGTCATATATTCCCACTCCTTGATCATTTTATGCAAAATTCGCACAAACATACATGCTGTTCAGAACATACTTATATTTAGAACTCAAACATATAAGCACTTCAGTTAAGAATTGCATCAAAACTACCATATATAATCCAAAAGTAGTTCATGAAAACACCACAGATAATATCACATCAACATCTAGTACAGAGGACAAATAGCATTGTCAGCCTGGCATGGGGCCTAACTAGAGCCAACAGAGAATCACGAAGTCTCCCAAGCCAAGGTATAGACTGCTCTTAAATTCAGATATATGCCAAGTGGTAAGGAATTGCTTAAATGTTCTTGATAGCTTTACGAGAGAGGAGACTGGGAACAAAACCAGAACTAGCTGGCTCTACCTGCCATTGTTCCTGGCTCCACCTTTTGGTGACCATCCACTGTTCTGCCCAACCAAGGAACTACCAGCACCAGCAACTCCTGCACCCTCTCCTACTATCTGAAATGCAAGGGAAGCAAGCAGCAGCGCTCAGAGGGATTTTGCAAACCTCGGAGGAACAAGGGAGACATTCATGAGAAAGGTGAGGATGATCTGGCAGAGCAGACACTTCCCACAGCCACCAAACTGCATTGTATCCAGCATCTTCCAAAGACATATTTATGTGAGAAGTCTTCCTTGACTGACCAGCTGCTGTTCTTATTGATATTCTGTTTTAATACAAGGTCTTCTTTTTCATTTTTATTGTTCACTGCTCTGACATCTGTGTAGATGTGGAGCAGTATATAAATACTGCAAAAAATAATTGCTCCTGCACTACATACACAAAAGCATACTCATTTCAACCACAGTCCAACCCTTACAGGCATTAAGGCTTAGCCGTACCGACCTGAGCATTCTGAAAGTTATGTTTTTCCCCCAGTTCCTCAGAATTTAAATTTTTCTGTTTTTCACTACTACCTCATCCACATTTGATTTTGCATGTCAAAGGTTTGTCTTTTGCCTTTTGCATTCTCTGTATTTTTGTAATCTTAGTATTCCTGTAACTCCAGCCAATGTGTTACTTGGAACAAGGTATAAGGGCCCCTCCCCTGCTTGAAACAAAAGGCAGAATCTATGATGCTCTCAAGGCCGAGACATGGGAGTGTATGCTCCTGCTAAACAGCTTTCAAAAGCCAGAACATAACAGAACAGAGTCTAAGCAAGAGAAGACCTGAATATTTAAGAGTTCAGAGTACACTGTGGTTTGCATGGTAAGAAAGGGGGAAGGGGAATTTGGACACAAAACCAGTTAACTGCAAAGAAAAGTATTTTTTTCAAAATGGGGCAATCATCCACATGCAGCAAATGATGGTTACAGTTTAGAATATATTCCTCTAAAGGGCAGCCGTGTTCCCAAGGACAGCCAAATTTACAGTCTCAGGCTTTTCCTCACCAAGCAGCCCTCTGCACTGGCTTGCTAAGACAAAGCCCTTTTAAAAAATAGGCCATCAGCTAAGTATACAAGACTAAAGGATGAAGGGAGCCCACATGAATATTTATGACTGTCTGCTGCAAAGAAGCCATGAAAGGAAACTATAGAGTGGAGTGAAATGGCATGAAATAATGAGAAGTGACATTCACCCAGCAGATGAGCATCTCCCAAACGGAGGCAATGCTGCACTCACAGTCACTACTACAGGGGGACTAAAACCAACCCAACTGACTCCAGAAGAGTACACAAATATGAAAAGAGAACGCCCTCCATTTTCGCCACAGGGGAAGCCTTCATTCCGCAGGCCTTCAGGAAGCAGTTGGCTTCCTGAAAGCCTGTTTCAGATAGTGCTCTGGAAGACTATGGTAGTCTAATGACTTGCATATAGGTTTTGGTTTCAATTTATGCTGGCTGAATCTTTCAGAGAATAGTTTGGATTTTGAAAGCTTTACTCATCTTTATAACTAAAACAGGAAGAGTGACTCGAATTAGGAGTTCACTGTTAGAACTGAAAGGAAAGCTGTATTTTAAAAACTAGAATGTCTCCACCTGGAGCCCTCCTGCAAGTCCCTCTCCTCAAGGAGATGAAGGGGGAGGTTGCGAGGAGGAGGGACTTTTCGGTGGTGGCCTCCCAACTGTGCAACATTCTACCGCCAGAGGTTCACCAGATGCTTCCCTTATTGAGTTCCAGGTGCCTGACAAGAGCTTTCCTTTTCCAGTGTACCTATAGCATCATCTAGACTATTTACATTGGTATAATTTAATCTTGTGCACTGATCTATGTTTTAATTTAGTTTATTGTGACATTATTTTGTTTATTATGAGATCTTAATTGTATTATTTTATTAATGTTATTTGTTGATTTTGGAGAGCCAGTTTGGTGTAGTGGTTAAGAGCATGGGACTGGGACTCAGACGATCTGGGTTCGAGTCCCCGCTCAGCCATGGAGCCAACTGGGTGACTTTGGGCCAGTCACAGACTCTCAGCCCAACCTACCTCACAGGGTTGTTGTTGTGGGGATAAGATGGAGGAGGAGATGTAAGCTGCCTTGAGCCCTTTGTAGGAAAAAGACAGGATATAAATCAATAAATAAATTTAATGCAGTAATGGCCTAATGGCCACCCAGAGAGTATGTTGCTAACAGGCGGGTTTAAAACAAATTTAATAAACAAATACATAAAAACTAATTTACACAGATTCATATGCTTTTGATCAACTGACATGCTGTACTCTATACCAAATAACAGTTTTAATTATCGTATTTTTTGCTCTATAAATTCTTTTACTTTTTTCCCCCTCAAAAGTCAGGGGAAATGTCTGTGCGTCTCATAGAGCGAATGTGTGTGTGCAGTAAGTCTGTCAGATGTGCAGCCCATGGGGAAGTGATGGGGAATGTGCCTGTGATGATGTGCCCATTTGATCCAGAATATTTTTTTTCTTGTTTTCCTCCTCTAAAAACTAGGTGCGTCTTATGGTCAGGTGCGTCTTATAGAGCGAAAAATATGGTATTTAGGCTAATCTTCTCGTTCTTCACAAAGAGTGCTGCAGCAGGAAAGATGCCTCATTTATACATGATAGACTGCAACACAACCATAGAAACTATCTTACACAACCATAGAAACCATCTTGCACAACCATAGAAACCATCTGGGCATAGAAACCATCTTACTCTAAGGCCTAGCCAAGCACTTGTCAACTGCTGCTTATATTACTTCTTCCAATAGCGGATGCAAACAGTGAGTGTTGACAGTACTAGAGCAAAACAAGGCCACTGGGAAATGAGAAGGAAATATAAGATGTTCAGGTGAATCCTAAGATTTGCAGAAGCAAACTTTTTTTAACCAGTGGAACAAAAAACGTAAGCACTAATCAATGAAGGCTGAACATACTCAATAGCCATGGAACAGTGAGTGTCAGAAAGAAGCAAAAACATGAGAGCAAGAGCGTGTATATAGAATTAAATGGATGGTAAGGAATGCAGGTGGCATAGGGGTTTTAACTGCTGTGCTGCTGGGCTGGTTGATCGAAAGGTCGCCGGTTCAAATCTACACAATGGGGTGAGTTCCTGTTGCTCCGTCCCAGCTCCTGCCAACCTTGCAGTTCAAAAGCATACAAATGCAAGTAGATAAAAAGGCACCACTTTGGTGGGCAGGTAACAGTGTTCCGTGCACCTCGGTGTTTAGTCATGCCGGCCACATGCCCACGGAGACTGTCTGCGGACAAGCGCTGGCTCCCTCGGCCGGGAAACGGAGATGAGCAGCGCCCCCGAGAGTCAGGCATGGCTGGACTTAATGTCAAGGGGAAGCCTTTACCTTTACCTTAATGGTGTATTTTATCTTGTTTTTAAAATATGCTGCTGTGAGCCACCCAGAGAGCATCAGCTGTTGGGCAATATAGAAATCAAATCCACAATAAATCAGAGAATGGTTCGAGTGTTGAGCTGGGACTCAGGCGCTCTGGGTCCTGGTCCCCACTTGGCCATGAGGCTTTTGAGCCAGTCGCTCACACTCAGACTTGCCTACCTCACAGGGTTGATGCTTTGAGGATAAGATGGAAGGTGGATCAGGTAAGCCACCCTGGATTAAGAGCATCAGAAGAGCTTCTTAAGGTGGCTCCTTTGGGCTGTAGTGCCAGGGCAGAGGGAGGAGAACGTATCCCTCTCCCCTTGCTCTGTCCCATACAGAATTTTGTACCCGTCTCTCCTGATCCCCATTTTTCGCATCTGAAACAGTGGTTTTAGACCACTGTAATGGTGTATTTTCGGACTGCAGGTGGCGCAGTGGTTTAAACCACTGTGCTGCTGGGCTGGTAGATCGAAAGGTCGTCGGTTCGAATCTGCACAACAGGGTGAGCTCCCGTTGCTCCATCCCAGCTCCTGCCAACCTTGCAGTTCGAAAGCATGCAAATGCAAGTAGATAAAAAGGCACCACTTTGGTGGGCAGGTAACAGTGTTCCGTGCACTTGGGTGTTTAGTCATGCTGGCCACATGCCCACGGAGACCGTCTGCAGACAAACACTGGCTCCCTCGGCCAGGAAACGGAGATGAGCACCGCCCCCTGGAGTCAGGCATGGCTGGACTTAATGTCAAGGGGAAACCTTTACCTTTAACCTTTACCTTTAAAGGAAGATGTTGTTGGCTAAAAGTCTGAGCATGAGTTAGGCAGTGAGGCAGACCAGGAAGGGTGTCCACTTTAGTCCGGACCAGAGGACTAAGGGGTCCTGGGAGGCTACACCCCTTCCCACCCAGAAAGATCATCATGGAACGTGGAAGTCCATCCAGTTAACATCCATCAATCAGAGAAAGAACAACTATAAGGAGCTTGCATAATTCTTCCCTGCCACAATGAACTGCCAGTTCCGACTGCTAGTTGATGTGAAACTGCAGAAGCACCTTCTGGCAAACACATTCTGGCTCCAACCCTCAGCCAGCTGATAAAGGGCTGCTAGGTCTAGTGCATGTATACATGCAGGTAAAGCAGGGGGGGTTTGGGGGGCGGGGGGGAGTGCTGCAGAAGCTGCTGCTGGCAAGCCTGAGAATTGTAATGTGTAGTACCGTACTTTTCGCTCTATAAGACACGCCTGACCATAAGACACACCTAGTTTTTAGAGAAGGAAAACAAGAAAAAAAATATTCTGAATCAAATGGGCACATAATCACAGGCACATTCCCCATCCCTTCCCCATGGGCTGCACATCTGACAGACTTACTGCACACACGTATTCGCTCTATGAGATGCACAGACATTTCCCCTTACTTTTGAGGGGGGAAAAAGGGAGTCTTATAGAGCAAAAAATATAGTATATATCTTCGAAAGATAGGAAGATACATTTTGTTGCAGCCAATACTTGCTGGCCTAAACTGCCATCACAATCCTAGAGGCAAAAAGTTTAATTTGGAAAATTAAAGCAGAGACTCACCCACTTATGCATAGTACATTTTATGTCACCAAAGGGGGCCACCCCCATGCACATCAGAATCATAATTTTCATCTCTTCTTGAGACACTTTCCCAGTTTCGGGGCTGGAATTTTCAAAATGTTTTCTACAATAACCAAGCAAGGTGCCTATTTTTTACAATGGGAAGAAAGCACGCAGCACGTAGGAAGGTTATACGGTACAGGGTGCCCTACATAATACAATCCATTTGCATGTGCTGCCAAGGCCGTGCCAAACTGCATCAGGAGCCAGGGGCAGGTAATCATTCTTCTCTGTGAAAACAAAAATATGGCAGGAAACAAATGGGATCACATCAGTCCAAGACTGGCGCTCCTGAAGTCTAGAAGGGGCAGGTCATTGCCTTCTTACAATTTTATTCCACAATACAGCAGACTTAGTCTGACAGAACTCAGCTCAACACTGAGAAGAGAACCTGTTCAAATGAACTTGTTCATTCCTAGACCCAAAGTGTGATGGGAATCCAGACACCTGTTTTCGATTCAAAGAATTCCAGTTCATGCTTTTAATGGAATTTGCCTAACCCTAATTTCCTACATTCTAGGAAGAAGTGACAGAAGTTTTAAAAACTGTTGTCTGATCTGATGTACACAGTTATTCCTAGATAGAAAGAGGAAGGACACTTCCACTGCTTCAAAAGAATGCTAAAATATTTCGTCCCTGGCTTAACATACATCGACTCCCTATGCAATTCCCCGGGTAACTGAAGGCTTACTGCAAAGCAGATAAACTTGAAGAGGCATCTGATCCTATTCTCCCAGCATCATCTACCTGCCCTGAAGTGCAGGTTGCAGGACTTAGTTCCAGTCAATCCATCAGGCAACAACTAATGCCAATAAGCTCTTTCATGTTTGCTGGTGCAGGAGCATCGCTCTAGCTTAAGAAGACCAGCGAGTTTATCACCTCAGCATTGGTCAGAAGTCAAGTCATTAGTAAACGGCTCACACCTTACAAAACAGATGACTGGGAGAGGATGCAGAGTGAATTTGAAAGATGCTGCTATTGTGTTATGGTCCTTTGGCATCTTTTTTATTGTTCTAATATAGGGATGGGACTGCAGGTGGCGCAGTGGTTTAAACCGCTGTGCTGCTGGGCTGGTTGATCGAAAGGTCACCGGTTCGAATCTGCACACGGGGTGAGCTCCCGTGCGCTGTCCCAGCTCCTGCCAACCTTGCAGTTCAAAAGCATGCAAATGCAAGTAGATAAAAAGGTACCACTTCGGTGGGCAGGTAACAGTGTTCCGTGCACTTGGGTGTTTAGTCATGCTGGCCACATGACCAAGGAGACTGTCTGTGGACAAACGCTGGCTCCCTTGGCTAGGAAACGGAGATGAGCACCGCCCCCTAGAGTCAGGCATGACTGGACGTAATGTCAAGGGGAAACCTTTACCTTTACCTTTACCTAATATAGGGGTGCATGTTTTCTGGGGATGGCAGAAAGTGAAATGCTGCCTTGAGGCTTCCTTGGATAGAAAAGGAGGGTTCAAATAAAGAGTAGAATCCGTATGCAAAATCCATCAGACTTGGCTTTAATGTTTTTAGTTTATCTTGTTTTCATTTCAGTTTTGGAATGTATTGTTTTTTGTAAACTATCCCAGGAATACAATTGTTGGGCAACATAAAAAAACTAACATACTAATCGATTTAATTTCACTGAATGATACAATTTACATTTAAAGAACACAGAATCTTTTTCAAACAGCATTGAAAAAAAGAGCAAGAAAGTATGTAAACATGTTCTTAAAAGGAGTCCAAGAAGTTCTAGGTTCAGGTAAATCGGTAAAAAGTAGCAATTTTATAAAGATAAAATCATCAAGCATGAAGAAAAAAAGCCTTACTAAAGAAAGATCAGCAAGATTAATTCTGTCTCACTAACTTTTAATTGGTGACTTACAACTCCACATGCAATTCTAACAGGATTCTGGAACACTGAACTATTCTAAAAATCAGAATCAAAATACAGAATTGAAATGCTTCAACTCAGGTAAAAATAAAACTGTAATAATTTGGTTTACTGCATGGTAATAAAACTGTAACAAGCTGTAACAAAGCTGCTCAGTTGGGGAAGATCTTTTTAAATAAAAGTATCTTCAACAGGCACTGAAAACAAAAAGCCAGCGCCGTCTGACACCCACAGACAGCGAATCCCACAGAGAGAGGGGAGGTACTTTTAAGTTTCTGCTCCAAGTGGACTCCAAACAGATCACAAGTCCCTGCGAAACAACCAGGACTGCCTCATCTGATGAGCCCAGCGACTGGCAGTCTGGAAAAGCAGAAGATACTCTCAAACGTCTGTGTCTCAAGAGCTTTACACATCAGGAATAAAACCCTGACCTTGGCCCGGGAGTGCAGTTCCCACAGCAAAGCAGCACATGCTGAAAGGGGCAGCTCCTGACAAGAGCCAAGCTGCAGCATCCCGCACCAGCTAAATCCTCTGGAGCAGCCTTAAAGGAAGTCCCACGGGCAGCATGTTGCGGTAATGCAACAAAATTCAATAGGGACAAATGCCAAGTTCTGCTTCGAGGGAAAAGGAAGCAAATGCCCAGTTACAAGAGGGGAGAGACCTGGCTCAACAATGCTACACGTGAAAAGAAATTAGAATTGTATTGGACTGCCTTTGGGAGTATAGATTCCAAATTGCGTGATTTGCTCACGTGATACTGGCCCCCTCTAGTCATCAATAATTAGGCCCAATCTCGAGCACAGTGTCCAATTCTGGACCTCAAGAACAATGAAGACAACTGGAAAAGACTCAGAGGAGGGCAACAAAGACGATCGGGGAGTGGAAACAAAGCCCTGTGAGGAGAGATTGAAATAGCTGGGCTTGTTTGTCCTCGAGAAGATCAGACTGAAGGGAGCCATGATCACATTTTTCAAATACATTTTCAAATACATGAGAGGCTGTCACAAAGAGGAGGGCCAGGATCTCTTCTTAATCATCCTAGAGTACAGAACATGGAAGAAATGGGCTTAATTTACAGGAAGCCAGATTCCAGCTGAACATCAGGGAAACTTTCCTGTTAGAGCAGCATGACATAGAAACATAGAAACAGAGCGAGTCAGAAGGGGCCTCCCGGGCCATCTAGTCTGACCTCTGGCACCAGCCGGCTCCGCTCATGACATGCCCACCATGTGCATGTCCAGCCTGTCTTTGAACACCCTCACCGATGGGGCCTCAACGACCTCCTGTGGAAGCCCGACAATGAAGTGAAGGTCATGGGCTCTCCCACACTGCAGGCATTCAAGAGGCATTTGGACAGCCATCTGTCGGCGATGCTTTAACTTGCACTGAGCAAAGAATTGGACTTGAGGGCCCAACTCCACTATTCTATGATACCAGGGTGGATAAAAATGAATGATTTTTAAAATAAAAAATCAGCTTTCTTTTATTTAAATCAGATTTTATTTAAATTTGATTTTAAAAAAATAAAATGTTTTTTGAGGAAAATCTATCTAAAGATAGTTTCCTATTGAAGATACATTGTAGAACAAATTCATCATGAAATAAGGATTAGTTTTTAATTATGTAGCATGAAACTGTATGTTCATGCATTGTTTAAAATTTTTGGTAAATGAATTCCGTTAATCCAGTCACAATGTCATGCTCTTCCAGAGGTTTCTGTAAGATTATGGGGCATTTTTTTATCTAGACGATATTTTTTTAATCTAGAAGATATTATCACAGATGCTTGGTTTTACAGTTCTCAAAACTGTGAATGTGTGTCTGCAGATATCGCATGCCTCTTCTTCACAGCAAAAATGCTATAAAAGAAATATACAGGATTGAGAAAAAGACCTTAATCCCATTGTTCCTTTGCAAATCTATGAACACAGAATCAAGTCCTTACCTCTTAAATGCTAAGTGTCAAAAAATGCAATGACTAGAAGACTGCTGGAAGTGGACTAGATCTGCATAAGAAGGCAAGGGTGAGAGGGGAGCGGCAAGCAGTAAATCGAAGTGAAACCTTTAGAACAGAATACCCTACAAGTCTTTGGGTTTTTCATGCATAACCTGTGCTTTACCATGTTATTCTTTCCCTGGACAAGAAAACTTTTAATTGCAGCAGGCTGTAAAAGAGGCACAGTTTTGGGAATATTTTAATGAAGTTCCTCTACCTATGTGTAAGGCATGAATGCATGCAAATTATGTAGAAAACCATAATTTAATTCTTACTAACGAGTGATTTAAATTGTGATTTAATTCCATATGCTATGATCTCTAGAACTCAAAAGAAGCTGCAGAGCTGGAAAAAAGGACAACCAAATCAATCAGGGAGCTAGAAAAAGTATGAAGTGGGGGAGACATGATCTGGTAGTATACAATTATCCCTCTGGAACTAGGAGAGCCAGGAATACAAGGAAGCACTTCTTCACGTAGTTATACTATAAAATTTACAAGATGTAGTGATGACCACCAACCTGGATGGCTTTAAAAAAGGGTATTAGACAAATTGATGGAGGAGGCTTATCAAGGGCTACATGACATGATGACTATATAATACCTAAAATATGATGGGCAGTACATGTAGGGATGGGTCCAACACCTCTGCAGGTACACCCAAAGACAACATGAGAACTAATTTTGAGTCAGATAGAGAAGGGAAGGGTATTTTAGGATCAGGAAATGTGTCAGAACAACAAAACATGGGGGAAGATACCCTGTGACTAATCTTTTGAAAGACTGGGCTTTCAGGATCTGTGGGAATGCAGGAGTCTTAACAGAGAGTAAGAGGAGAGAATACAAAACCCAAAAGTTAGGCTTCACAAGAAAAGGGAAGAGCAATGCTGGCTAACATCACTTTCAAAGAGGCTTACAGTCCGGGAGATGATCCTATGAAAAGACCCACTTTGAGAAGGTAGCCTGCTCAGCTTGAGAAGATATGATGTATTCGATTGTATAAGTTTCATGACAATTTTCTTTCATATGCTCTTACAAACTGAACTAACTGCAGCTTATTACACTCTTGAGATGCAAAGCCTGTCTGGAACTTTTGTCTCTTTTGGCTGCCAGGGAATATTGTCTGTAGCCCAAGGCTACTTGCTTGCATGTAGCTTACATAATAAAGCTAATTGACTAGAAATACAGCTTGACTAGAAAGAGAGCCAGGGGCCAGGCACCAGACCCCATGCCTTTGCATGCTACTTGCCAGGAATATGACTGGCAGTGGTGATTTGAGGTTGCACTATGTCCTACGCGCAGGCGTCCTATAGATACTTGGTTGCCTACTCTGCAAACAGTGGACTAGACAGGCCTTTCTTCTGAGCCATCATGGTTCTTCTTTTCTTGAATACAATTTGCTGTCACATATTGCCATATAAATAGGATGCATACCACAAGTTAAGAAAGGTAGCATCCAATTCCAGAGATTGCTGGCATGGTTAACAAACAGCTTCAAGGAAGCTATTAGCAAAAAGAAGTTTTCCTTCAGAAAATGGAAGTCTTGCAGACACGAGGAAAACAAAAGGGAGCACCAAGCTTGCACAAGGGAGATGCAAGCTGGCAAGAGATTTAAAAATCATTTGGAGAAGCATATTGCTAACAATAGCAAGGCCAATAATAAGAAATTCTTTCAATATATCAGAAGCAAGAAACCAGCCAGAGAGGCAGCTGATCACTGGATAATGGAATTAAAGGTGCACTAGAGGAGGATAAGGAGACTGCAAAGAAGCTGGATGAATTCTTTTCACCTGTCTTCATGCAAGAGGAAACAGAACAGATAACTGTTTCTGAATTTATGTATTCAGAAGGGAATGTGAGGATTTAAGGCAGATGGTGGTGACAAATATGAAATTCTCAACTTTAATGACTAACTGAAAGTCAATAAACCATCAGACCCTGATGATATCCATCCTAGAATTCTTAAAAAGCTCAAGCATGAAACTGCCAGTCTCTTTACAAAAATATGCAACATGACTCTAAGATCAGCCTCTGTACCAGAGGACTGCAAAATGGTCAATGCAACATCAATTTTTAAAAATGGTCTGGGACATTATCCAGAACAAATATCAACCTAACTGACTTGTACATTGGTTACAAGCATTATTGAAGATAAAGTCAGAAAGTACGTAGAGGGACAATTCCAGCTGAAAAAGAATCAGCACAGCTTCCACAAAGGCGAGTCCTGTCTCACTTACCTTTTAGAATTATTTTAGAGTGTTCATAAGCAAGTGGACAGGGTGATCCAGCAGACATTATTCCCTGGGACTTCCAAACAGCTTTTGACGAAGTCCCCCACAAAAGGCCCCTAAGCAAACTCAGCACTCACGGAATAAAAGGGAGGATCCTCTTATGGATCACTAACTGAATAAAGAACAGAGAGCAGAAAGTGGGAATAAATGTTAATTTCTTTCAATGGAGGGAAGTAAATGGGGGAGGAGGGGTCCCACAGGGCTCTGTAAGACCAATGCTTTTCAACAGATTTGGAATTAGGAGTGAGCAATGAAGCCGCCAAACTATTCAGAGTGCTGAAAACCAAAATGGATTGCGAGACCTCTCCCGGCTGGGGAAGCAGGCATCAAAACGGCAGATGCAGTTCAATGTAAGCAAGCATATAGCAATGCGTGCTGGCACAAAAGAATCCCAACTTCAAGAATCAGTTGACAGGACCTGAATTAGCACTGACTAATTAAGAAAGGGCTGGCGCAGTTGTAACGGACAACGCAATGAAAATACCAATGAACTGTGCAACTGCTGCAAAGATAGCAAACTCCATGTTAGGTATTTCTACTACTACTACACTGCATTTATATCCCAACCTTTTCCTTCTTGCAAGAAACCCGGGCAGCTTGCGTAAAACTCCTCCACTCTACTCCTTCACTCCATTTTATCCTCACAGCAACAACCTGTGAGGTAGATTAGGCTGAGGGTGAGTAAGTCATTCAATGAGCTTCGTGGCCAAGTATGGCTCTGAACCGGGTTCTCCCAGTTCCCTGAAATAGGAAGCAGGTCCAAGGTCCCCAGTCCAACAGTCTAACCACTGCACCACAGTGGCTCTGTCTGAAAACAAAGCTGCTACGATCATATTCTCCGTATTAAAATCTATGCTGTTACCACATTCGGAACATTGGTGAGTTCTGGTTACTGCGCCTGAAAAAGGATGTGTGGAGTTGCAAGAGCTACAGAAAGGAACAACAAAAATGAGCAAGAGGTTGAAGCAACTCCCCCATGAAGAGAGGTTACAACAGCAGAGACTGTTTACTTTAGAAAAAAGGCAAGTAATGACAAGTGTGTTCAAAATTAGGCATTGTGTGGAGAGGAAGGTGTTTTCTCTCTCTTCCATAATACCTGAACCTGGGGAAATCCCATGAAACGGGTTGGTTGGAGATTCAAGACAGATAAAAGGACAGAGCACATAGTCAAGCTCTGGACTTCACTGCCACAGTCGGATGGCTTTAAAAGGAGATTGGCCAAATCATGGAGGAGAAGGCTATCCATGGCTACTAGTCTTGTTGGCTATAGGCAACCTTTGGTATCAAAAGCAATATGCCTTTGCACAGCAGTTGCCGGGAAGCTCGGACAGGAAGGGGCAGTTGTATATCCATCCTGCCTGTGGGATCTTGTGGGCAGCTGGTTGAGCACTGTTTGAATAGAACGGTGGACCTAGATCAGGGGTCAGCAACCCGCGGCTCCGGAGCCACATGTGGCTCTTTCATCCCTCTGCTGCAGCTCCCTGTCGCTCAAAATATGTGTCACAACTGCCAATGTGCAACACCTGGTGCACATTTATTGAGCTTTTCGAGCCCCGGTAGGCCAACCGTGGATAAAGCCAAGAAAAGAAAAGTTTCAGAAGAAAACAGAATGTTTAATGGTACATGGGCAGATTCATTTGCTTTCACTGCTGATGAGACTGGTTTACCAGAATGCTTAATATGTGGTGAGAAATTGGCAAGCAACAAAAAGTCGAATGTTGCAAGACATTTCCAGAATAAACACACAGCTTTTGCTGAAAAATATCCGGATAGAGATGAGAGAGAAAAAGGCATTTCGGAACTGATGCAGAAGGTTGATCTGAGCAAAAATCATTTCAAAAAGTGGATTAAGTCTGCAAATTCAACTATATATGCAAGTTTTGTGGCCGCTCAGGAAATAGTCAGGCATGGGACGCCATTCACAGATGGAGATTATATAAAAGAATCATTCATTGATTTCATAAATGCAAACACTATAGTTTTTTATACATAGCATAAAGGTAAAAAACGATATATGCTGTTATCTTCATTTCAGATGTCAAAAGGGTTTTGTGGCTCCCGGTGTTTTCTTTTCTGTGGGAAACGGGTCCAAATGGCTCTTTGAGTGTTTAAGGTTGCCGACCCTTGACCTAGATGGACCACTAGTCTGGTCTAGAATGGTGTTCCACATGTTCTTAGCCTTTTCCCTTTCCTCAACTGTTAATCAAATTGCTGCCATGCCATCATTCCATGCTCCCTCCAACTCCAAGCTACTAACTCCTTCTTCATACTTATCATAACATTCCATACTCCAAGCAATCTCTTCTCCACACAAGCACAACCTCAACCATAGTTCAGTACTCAGATATTCCCAATATCCTTTCAGATGTTAGCTACAGGGAGCCAGGAATGTCAGGAAACATTTGGATACTGTGAGTAAAGTGGAAAATATTTCAGGTAGCATGATTTTTCCAAAGCCTGAAGACTGCAGCTATTAAGTTTTCCCCAAAGAAAAGAAAAAGAGCCCATTGGCAATTATAAGCAACACATGCCAGACATAAAGGCTCCAGAGCACCCCTGAGCTGCACCTGCCACTGCAATGTTAAAGGTAACTTCACACCTCCTTCCTAAAAAAACAAAAACACACACCATAGAAGCTGACCAGAAATAGCCACACCATGTACCATTCCCCTCAAGAGATTCCCTTTGTAATACCCCTAGATGTGGGCATCATAATAGCAAGCAAGAAAGGGTATTTTTAGAGATGGAGTCACAGATCTTGAAAATTACTTCTTCAAGATCTTCTTTGTGATACTTCTAAGATCATACCGATATTACGCCTACACCATCAGGTAAGCTGCATTTAAAATCCTGTCACTGCAATTTCCAGACATGTTACTCGGTTGCAGAAACAGTCTTGGGAAACCTTAAAATGAATAAATTGATTAAGGCATAAGATTTTCTAGATTACAGTCCATGAAAGTTGATAACTTGAGGCGTGCCAGCACTCTTAACCCCTCTTAATGTGGTAAGAAGGCTGGAATCAGGAGCCCCCATTCAGTCATGAAACTCACTGGGTAGCTTTGGACTAGTCACATATTATCAGAATAACCTTCCTCACAAGTTTGTTGTGTGAGGATAAAATAGAGAGATTATCCTTGTAAGCCACCTTTTAAGCCACCTTCCTTGCAAGAGGAAGAAAGGTAGGATATTAATGCAATATAATATCACCACCACCACCACCTTAGCAGGTTTCTTAGGCACCATAAGCTTATGTTAATAACTGCAGCTATTTCAATAAGCCAATGACCTTTTTAAATATAAACACCAAACCTGGAGATAAATCCATAAATATACCAAATGCAATAGAAATAACTACATGCCAACCAAGTTGGAGAACACTGGTGCAATTGGTTTATTGACAGATTCCCTTTCACAGTGAAACCTAATCATTAATGCTTCAGAGAAACCAAGGGGTAGCTATGAACTGGGAGGTGCTGGGTGGCCTGCCCAATTACTGCAGCCCGCTTTGGCATTTTTGAGCATGACAGACTCCAGTCTATTCAGGCAACCTTTTGAATGCTCAAGCCACAGTGGAAAGACACTGTGCTTATCATGCCCTGTAAACTTACTGCAGCTGGTGACATGCTTCACAACTCACCACTGCACTGGGCCGCAACAATTGGGTGAACCTGGCCCTTGTGAAAGCAAGTATTCCACCACAGTAACATGTTACCGGCCATTCCAGAAATATCTGTGCTTGAGTATGTAAGCAGGGTCTGACTGGCCACATGGAAACAGCTCTGGTGGTACTGGACTCCTATGCAAGGAACTATTCATGCCAAACTATAGTATAAACTAGGGTAGCTTTAGTGAGTAGTGCCTGCTTTGAGAGTTTTTTGTAATTCCAGTAGTCCTAGTGGTACCTCTGACAATAAAGAATGCTATCTCCAAATGTCTACAAAGAAATATATGCCCTATGTCCAGCATATATTTGGAGCAACTACTCCAACTATATGGAGTAGTTGTCCAGCAACTACTCCTATTTCCTTAAGATGTCCAAGATGGCAAATCGGCCTTTCAAAGTCCTAATTCTGAAGTTATGTTATGTTAGTCGTGAAGTCATGCCCGACCCATCACAACCCCATGGACGACATTCCTCCAGGATCTCCTGTCCTCCACCATCCTCCGGAGTCCCACTAAGCTCACACCGACTGCTTCAGTGACTCCATCTAACCACTAATTCTGTAGTAGCCAGAACCAAAATCCATCTTTCCTGCATTCTATCTGTAACCTTAGTTCACCTTTCTCCATTTTGTCATGTGGACATGGATCTATTTCACCCTGAACTATAGTGTGAGTCTACTATAGGTTTTAAAGCTCAAATCATAGTTAGAGCTGAAGGCATACAACAAACCATGGTTTAGAGAAGCTTGTATGTTAAGCTCCATTTTATTAGCAACACGCCTTTCCAATCATCTTGACTTTAAAAAGGCTTTAGTCATGAATTCAGATGATGCAAGCATAAACAAAGGAGCCTGCAGAAGATAACTGGATGCAGTGGATTAAGGAATGGCGTTTACTCAAATTAAAGTTCAGATCTTTTCAGATCTGCTTGAAGCTGAAGAAACTGCTTCCAAAATGCCATTTTACTATGCACCAAACACATGGCAGGATTAGAACAGTGTATTAATCCTATGTTTTATCTATGGGAGCACTGAAAAGGAGCTACGGAATTGCTGGGATTGCCTAAAAAGACCAAGTTTAGACTCAAGAGGGAAATTCACAGTACTGTTCCTAGCAGTTGAAGCTTAATTCTTCTTGCAGTGATGAATTAATCTATTTTATATATTTGTTATCCTGGTTGGTTATATATTAGATATACCTGGGAGAGTACTGAAAGTCACACAAGGTTGATTTATTTTATTACGTATTTCAGAGTATAAGGAGGAATAACTTTGCTCGTTTGTATGGAGTTACCTGTTATGTGGAATGGACATCCACTGTGACCCAACCATTATGTTAACTTCTCCAATTGACAAGGACTGGATTGGTCAAAATGCATTTGCAATACTGCTAGTGCGCATTTATATAGCCCTGGATTTAGAAGTTAATATTGTGACTATGTGTAGCCTATGTAGGTGATGGATTGATGGGCATTTTTGTCTCCTGATCAACTGTATAAAGTTTGAGTGAAATATTAATATTTATATTAAAATGCTGTATTTTTAAATATGCATAATGTTCCTTCAACCAACTCCGTGTTTGTGTTTTTGCAACATAACTAATTCTTCTGAATACATCCAGCCATCGTATGTCTCACAGATTTTAGTCAGGAGCTGCAAGTACAGGTCTAGTTCCAGCATGTCTAGCGTTTGCTGGCTGCATTTTCAAAGACAAGGGGCTGTGGTGGAAATGCATTTTAAGTCAAATAATGCTGCCACTTCCCTTGAATATTTTAGTTACATAATTAAGATTGCATGAACAGATTCCTTATGAAGCAGAAGGCACTCTGCATTTCTTCCACAATGCTATTTATGCTTTTTTCCAATGCAAGTCTAAAAATGAATGCATTTTAAAGCACGCTTTAGACAACCAGTGTCCCAGCTTTACACCCTGTTTGTTTGATCAATATTTGAAAATACATACATACTTCAGAAGGTATCCATATTCAGGCACTAAAACTCAAAGCATAGACACCTTTAGACATGAGCTAGTTCCATAATTTAAAGATCAGCTCATAATTTATCAAAAGATTTGTCCTTCCCTCCCTTTCTCCCCATTCAATGACTATGTGCCACGTTTCCCACCTAGGCCTTACTTGTACAGTATATAAAGCAAAATATACTCTTGCAGAATCTTAGAATACTAGAGTTGGAAGGGGCCACTGTACCCAACCACCTGCTCCATGCAGGACTCCAAATTAAAGAGTCCCGGCCAGATGACTATCCAACTGCTCCCTGCACGCCTCCAGTGTGGGAGAGTCTGCAATCTCCCAAAGCAATTGGTTCCATTTCCGTACTGCTCTAACAGAAATTTTTTCCTGATTTCTAGCCAGAATCTGGCTTCCTGTAGCTTGAACCCATTATACTGTGTCCTGCACTCCAGGATGATCAAGAATAGATCCTGTCCTTCCGCCAACATTCTTCAGCTAGCCACTCCCCCATGCTGGCTGGAAAAAGCCAGGAAGTGAAGGTATTTTCTGGTAGACATGCAAGAACTGCTCATTTTAATGTGATTATACTAGTTCAAGTTTCAACAGTATCTTTGTCTTATGTTAATTTTCCTGTTCTGCTGAAAATGCATGATATTTTTCTGATTTATGTAAAAAGTTTAAGTTTGGAAGAGTTTATGTGTAGTACAGGCAGTCAAGAGTGTTAATTCCTAATTGTGGAGAGAGAATGGACCCAAGAGTCTAAGATATAGGTTTTCTTCACCCCCAAAAAGGGAATTGCTCGAGGTACACTGAAAACTCTGTATGCTTAGGAACAGGGATTAAGAAAACATACCAAGGTTTGTTTAACTGTCTGTCAGACAAACATTAGGACAAAAACGTATAAATAGATCAAGAGTTACTGTTACGTGTGAATCATGTCAGTGTCAACTGAAGAGGTAGTAATGGGCTTTTTTGGAGAGAGGGAAGGGATAGATTCCTTTTACATTTCTTTTTGATTCACTTAAGAGCCTCGTGAGGCATTAAAGAAATCTGCCCTTCCTTAATTGTTTCCAACCTAGACATCTCGATTTGTTACCCTTAATACACTCAAGAAAGATATTTCAGGGGAAGCAGAAATGGAATTGACTAGACAATCCTGTCATACAAAGATGACAATCAAGTGCATTTCTTACTCTCCATGGGACTGTTGAGGGAAATGCTTTCAAATGCTGAAGAAACTGGAAATTTTACCACATAGGTCAAAGTTTCCAAGAAGAGCTTCAGAGACAAGATGATTTAACCTGTTGTTTGTATGACAAAATTGAACAGATTACATGTTGCTAAGTAAGAGCTTTGAAAGGCTATGACTGTTTTGCTGATATACCTAACAGTTTTCTTTAGAATGAGAAGTTATCCAACCTAAGCAACCAAATACCATAACTTCCTGACATTTCTCTATTTTAGATTCTACTTTTCTAACAGTACACTGAATATAACCCCCTCTTCCAAATTAGTCTATTATATAAGAGAAAAAAATTGACCTTATATTTAATTATCATCCTCTATTAAAATACACTGTCATTTATCAGGGCCACAATCAAGTCAACTTAAAGTGTCAGCAGTGGCGAGGAGTGCTTTCCATCAGCTTCAGCTGATCCATCAGCTGCGTCCCTTCCTGGAGCTCGACTCCCTAACAACGGTGACACATGCGTTGGTGACTTCCCGGTTAGATTTCTGTAACATGCTCTACGTGGGGCTACCCTTGAAGACGGTCTGGATACTTCAATTGGTGCAGAATAGAGCTGCCAGGCTGCTGACGGGGACTGGGCGTGGTTCTCATATCACCCCAGTTCTCCGTCAGCTACACTGGCTTCCCATTGAAGTTCGGGCCCAATTCAAGGTGTTGGTTATGACCTATAAAGCCCTTAATGGCTTGGGTCCTGGTTACCTAAAGGAGCACCTGCGACCATATATGCCCTCCCGCCCCCTACGATCGGCGACTGATGCTCTCCTCCGGGAACCCTCTGTGAAGGAAGTGAAGAGGGTGAGCACCCGGAGGAGGGCTTTCTCTGTGGTGGCGCCCCACCTATGGAATGCGCTCCCCAGAGAGGCTTGCCTGGCGCCGTCTTTATTTGCTTTTCGGCGCCAGGCGAAGACCTTTTTATTTAAGAAATATTTTAATTGTTAATTTATTAATTTATCAGTTTATTTGTAAATTAAATGGTAAATTAAGTTAAATTGTAAATTTTAGCTTTTTATAGGCTTATTTATAGTTTTAATTTGGAACTCTGAGATGGGCCAATTTTAGACTGTATAATTTTAGATTGTTTAGTGTGGGTTGTTTGTTATGTTTGGTTTATGTTTTTGTTTTATATTATATTTGTTGTGAGCTGCCCCGAGGCTAGTTGGCAAGGGGTGGCATAGAAATTTTTCAAAGAAAGAAAGAAAGAAAGAAAGAAAGAAAGAAAGAAAGAAAGAAAGAAAGAAAGAAAGAAGACAGACAGACAGACAGACAGACAGACAGACAGACAGTTAGTTTTTGTGGAAGTAATTCAGCAAGTCAGAAGAATGGAAAATGAATGCTTTAAGACAGTATACAGCACACAAGGACCAAGTCCTTGAGTTTTGGTTAATCATTCATAGCCTAACATATTAAAATGGAGCATCTTCCCTTCTATTCCAGTAGGAAAAAATTAAGTTCTGAAATTTGCAATGATTGCAGCAAATTATGCAACAGTTCAAGGTTACAGAGTTATATATAAAATGTGCAACTGACAGAAGTGGAACAGTAGCATAACAATGCTTGCCAAAGAGCTTGGCCCCTAGCAACTCAGTTCGTCTCAAAATCCTAGCACTTGCAACTCTCCTGGCACTGTGAATGTCACTGGAGGCACAGTAAGAACACACAAGAGTAGGAGTGGTAGAGGAGGGAACGCTCTCCCTGACTGCTTTGAAGTAGCTGCTACGACGGAACAGGAGGGAGGCGGGGGAGCTGGGTCGGAGTTCAGATTGTGCAATGGGAGCAAGAGGGCCACCAAACTAAAAATAAGACCCTCGGTTACAGAGGATGACTTGTAGGAGATCAACCCTCTACACTTATCAGTAAAAGGGCAGCCAAAACCATCTTGTGCTTTGGCTGTTTTTCTTCCAAGCAAGGTTAGCATATCACCAAATATGCTATCACACCTTTAATATACTGTGTGGAAGATTTATTGCAATCTCCTAAGTCACCATTTTAATAGGAAAAAAAAATCAAATATGGACATGCAATTCCAGCCTTCAAGTCTCACACTTTCTATGCATCTGTGAAGAACCAAGGGTATAGCACCTTAACAAGAGTCACTGCTATATCAAGCTAATGGCCTGATTCACCAAGGCATTCTCACCGACACTGATCATGTCCTCCAGGTACGCATGCAGCACGATTTGCTTGCTAACTAATGCAACGAGCAGACTGTAGTCATGGTCCGGCTGAACATATTTCTACATGTAGGAACGCACCAAGTCCATCTGCATGCAACGTCAACAGCAGGCAGAGTTAACGTTCAAAACCAAGGTGTGTGATTTCAACTAAAATAGCCATCATAAATTCTACCAGAAGTGTGTCTGTATCGGAATAAACCGAGCCAGGAAGCTGCTAGCTCAAATTAACTCAGACATTCTCAACTTGGGGACAGCCGGTAGACAGAATAACTGCAAGGACAATAAAGTCTGGCCTTGGCTCTCCAGGGAACTCTCCACTTGCCCCACACACCAACTCCAACATTTAAGATGTCTCTGGGGACGTACTGAAAGCATTTATGGTACAACACGAAGAGCAGTGTGGCAGAGTGGTGACATGGTTGAACTGTGACTCAGGAGACTCGAGTTCTATTCTCCACCTGGTCATGAAGCTCACTAGGTGACTCTGGGCCAGTCACTTACTCTCAGCCTAGCCTACTTCGCAGGGTTGTTGTGAGGCTAAAATGAGGAAGATTGTGTTCCTGACAGGAAAAAGGTTAGACTTAATGGAATAAATAATAAACTGCTATCATTAGTCACCTAATGAGGTAGATAATGTTTACAGATCTCTTTCATCCACATTCACAGTGCAATGATTTTCGGAACAAAGATCAAGCCAGCTTGAACTAGAAATGATATCACGTCGCAGGTCATTTTGACCTGACAGGTCAGAGTTTAAAAACCAGTCAGCAACTAACTGTGTGAACTTCCAACTTCCAGCTCAACAGGAAAATTAGAAGGCAGACTTATGAGAATAAACTGTTCTCACTTACGACCACAATAATCCCAGATTAAAATATACATAAAAACATAAACTGATTCTTAGATAAAAAATAGAAACATAGAAACATAGAAACAGAGCGAGTCAGAAGGGGCCTCCCGGGCCATCTAGTCTGACCCCCGGCACCAGCCTGCTCCGCTCATGACATGCCCACCATGTGCATGTCCAGCCTATCTTTGAACACCCTCACCGATGGGGCCTCAACGACCTCCCGTGGAAGCCCATCCCACGCCCTCGGGGTCCTGACTGTCAGGAAGTGCTTCCTGGCATCCAAATTGAACCTTGGCTCCCTGAGCTTTGCTCCCTTGGAGCGCGTCCTGCCTTCCTCTGCAGGGGAGAACAGGTCTCTACCCACCTCCGTGTGACAGCCCCTCACATACCTGTATGTTGCCAACATATCCCCTCTGAGTCTCCTCTTCTCCAAGCTAAAGAGACTCAGTTCCCTCAGTCTTGCCTCATACGGCATCCCCTGCAAACCAGCCACCATCCTTGTGGCCCTAATCCTCCCACTTCCACAGCCTCCCCTCCTTCCTATTCACTAGTAACTATGTCTAATTGGTTAACAGATCCTTTGCTTCACTACATAGTTCCATGCAGCATTTTTTTCAACCAAGGCCACCACGTCCCTGGAAGATGCATTAATTATGAGAAACTGTGGATACGTGTAACCAAGCAAAAGGATTCAGTCTACATGTAGGTGGCCATAATCACCAATATGAATAAAGCAGCAGTAGCTGGAAATAATTAGAGTCCTAGCTATTCTTAGGAGGGCTGTGAATCTTTTTGTACAAACACGGTTATTGGTGGGCACAAGGCTCATTGCAGTAAGCAACCAACCACTTCACTACAATAAGCATATGCATTGGAGCTAATCTTTTCCCCTACCACATGGAAGACGTTAGGAACTCATGAACTGCAATGGGTCAGAAAGAAGCATAAAACACAATTGGGGACTATATTTTATTACTTGTATTTATTAATTTTTCTACCATTCAATAGCCAAAGCTCTCAACAACTCATAAAAAACCACAAGAATGATATTACATACATTTCAAAAAGAAGAAAAAAGTGTGCCCACAGCTGGAGTCATGTGTTCAATTCTGGGCCCCTCATTACAAGAGATATATTAAGGTTGGAATCGGTGCAGCGAAGGGCCACTAGGATGGTGGCTGGTTTGCAGGGGAAGCCAGATGAGGCGAGACTGAGGGAACTGGGTTTCTTCAGCCTGGAGAAGAGGAGACTCAGAGGGGACCTATTAGCAACATACAGGTACATGAGGGGGTGCCATGCAGAGGTGGGGCATGACCTTTTTTCCCCTGCAGTGGAGGCCAGGACGTGTTGCAATGGAGCAAAGCTCAGGGAACAAGATGTAGGGTGGATGCCAGGAAGTCCTTCCTGATGGTTAGGGCCCCGAGGGTATGGAATGGGCTTCCATGGGAGGTGGTTGAGGCCCCATCGGTGAGGGTGTTCAGGGATGGGCTGGACATGCGCATGGCAGGCATGTCATGAGTGGAGCTGGCTGGAGCCGGGGGTCAGGCTAGATGGCCCGGGAGGCCCCTTCTGACTCGCTCTGTTGCTATGTTTCTACTGCAGTCTGGACCTCAGCACCAGTTATGACAGAGGTTAGATCAGGAGGATACTAAGAGAGAAGGTGTTGTGGATAAGATACTTTTGCCAAGTGGGCACACTTACTCGAAAGGCAGGATTATGTCTAACCTCTGACAGTCAAACACAACACAGCACCAACATCAAATAAGCCTTTTCTGATACCTGTAAGAGCAGCAGTTTAACACAGCAGAATACAATTTCAGATCCCTGGATTATGACAAGTGATTATTTGTTTATTTATTTATTAAACTTATATTCCACATTATTAGCTCAAGGGTTTTCTAAGTGGAATACAGTAGAAAAACACAATATAACAATCAAAAAGAACAGTCAAATAAAACAATAGTATTAGCCAAAAAACACAATACAGCTGAGGGATGATAATTTAAAACAGTATAAATTAAATTAGCAAAGTTATATAAACAAACACCTTTAAAATTATCAAAGATAAAATCAATTGTTGAAATGTCTAGAAAATAAAGTTTTCACCTGACCCAAGAAGTTTGTAATGAAGGCACCAGGTGAACTGCTTCCAGGATGCAACTACTGAGAAGGCCCCTCTTCTATTTGCCATTCTCTATTTATTAGAGTTTTTGTATATCATTCACAATAGCCAAAAGGCTCTCTGAACAGTGTACATTAAAAATTAACAAAAATCCAATACAATAAAACAGTTCAACATAATATACATATTAAATATAAACCATAGCGCTAATTGTTGAACTAATGCACAGTGCAGCACCAAAAGCTCAAAATAAAACGTACAACAGCGATGGCTAGAAAAAGAGCTCACTCTTTTTCCTTGGTGATTGGCCCATAAGCAGTAAGAACCATCTGTTGTTGCTGCTGCTGCTGTTGTTGTTTGGGGGGGGGGGGATATTTTGTTTGGAATGTATCACTAAACCACATTTCCCTAACAGCCAGCAGGCTAACTTCACTTGTTTCTATGGTTATTTTCTTCTGCAATAGTCCTCTTTTGCATTACAAAGCCAGCCAGCCTGGCCATACCTAACATAAAGACTTTAGTTAGAAAACCTTTTGTCTTGAACTGCTTGGAAGAAGGTGCAGGGAGGAAGACCCATCCACAAGATCTATTCCAGTAATAGCATAAAACCTGCCCATTTATTTCCAACATTCTTTGCCAATTCATATGCTGGATTTTCAACAAATATCTTGTCAATCCAACTGTTTCAGCATGCTTCAGACATTTTAAGCATGCATTTCCTGACATCTGGAAAGCAGCCTTCCAGTTTTCCTGATTATACTGTTATGGCTGCAATCAGACTCATTATTGATGGCTTCTCAGTTGTTAGAAACAGATTTTACACCTGCCACTGCAATAATGCTAATAAAAAAGTAATGAAAGGCTTTAACTTGTATCTCATGAAATTATGTCCAATATTTGATTTCAACACTTATTTTTAACATGCTGGGTCTGTGTTCTCATTCCCATTTTCCAAGTTTCTGGCACTTTCAACAAGACCTACAATAAGTCCAACACTGACTGAACTTAAAGGTGCATCAGCATTAGGCAGAATCAGCTGAAACAGATCCAGATTCTGAGAAGGTGACCCATCTTTGGAGACCCGAAAGGGACGCAAGCTGCCGTGCATTTGCTTTCTCTGGCAAAACTCATGCTGCTCCTGGCAAAAAGGACAGAGACAAATGAAGCACCCTAGCTCTCCACCCCCAGCAGATGTCCTACTCAGCCCTCTTCCAGGTAGCACTTCATATTTTTTCCAAACTCTAAAAGTAAAATTCTCAGGATACCAATCCTGCACCCAGAACTATGCTTATGTAATGCCCTAACACAGGAAAGAAAACAGAAAAGCCTGAAAATCGCGGTTCTTGCTTTGTTGATAGTGCAGCAGGATCCAATCCTAGCTTTTTAAATCATTTTATGCATTTATTTATTTGGCAACATCATGAAAATCATGTGTTTCTGAACATCACACTACACGGGCAAGCTTAAGGTAAGGAAAGTATGACCCTCCAGACATTGCTGGATTCCAGCTCTCACTAATCTCAGCCAGCAGGCAATAGGCAGGGATAACAGGCATTGGAGTCTAACATCTGGAAGACTCAACCCTGGCTTGAGTTCATGTGGGCTGTTTTAGAAGCCCCAGTGGAGCCAAGAAGAGATTTCTCTCCAGATCTGGGCTGCTCTGGGACTTCACCTGATGATCCGAACCAGAAGTTCACAGGATTAGTCCCAGGTCCTGCTGGAGTTTCCTGATGAGTCCCAGGCAACAGCCTTGGAGGAAGAACTGGCCTCAGAATCACAGGTCTTTCTATTTGCCTCCGTGCCTCGTTCTTGCCTGATGTATATCCCGCCTCTGTCTCACCTCGCAAAATGAGCCTTCTTCCTGGCTGTGGTGCGGTTCAGCTCCTACACCTTACCAGGGCCTTGCCACAAGGTATCTGCACTTCTGTCTTCCTGTTCTTGACCTTGGCATGCCCAAGACTGTGCCCAGCTCTTGCCTCTAATACATAAGTCCTAGTTCCTGACTTCAGACTGTTCTGTATAACTTGGACTCGCCACTGAACTTCACTATTGGACTTCGCACTTTGTCTCACCTCAGTTTCTGTTGCCTTGGCCTTGGCCTTGTCTCCTGCCTCCCAAGTCCCAACCTTGGCAAATCAAGTAATCTAATTATAGCTTCAATATATATTATTAAACGCCTACAGTTAGAAAAAGTTGCATAATTCTACCTAAACTTACTTAAATATGCTAATTCACATAGGCAGCACAGAAATGGTTGTAAGGGAGGAGCCATAGCTCAAGGAATTAACAAACATTTTGCGTATAGAAAAACATGAGTTTAAGCTACGATACCTTTAGGTTAAAGAATCTTTAGTGGCAGAAGTGGGAACAACTATTACCACTTTTCCAACTCCACACATGTTCTCGTGCTCTTTAATGGTGCTTCTGTAGATGTGTCACGGCTCTGACACCAATAATGTATGTTCCTGTAAGCCCTGAGGTACGGCAGAGCACACACACTAGCCAGCTGTAGGTATACGAAGATGGTAATTCCACTCAACTACATTTCTGGACATGCTAAGAATGTGAGTACCGATTTAGAGAATGATTCCAAGGTATCAGCAAGTGATTGACAAAAAGCTAGCTTTCTGTTCCAAGTCAGGCTCCAGCAACTTTCATTAATATAATGAGAGAAATGCAATTCCTATATCCAGCCATACATGCTGACTGCATCAGTGCTCAAATTTACATTAAGTAGGCCAGAGTTCTGAAGAATTCTGGCTTATACAAGCAGGCTGTACTGAGGAAAATGAACATGTGAAGCAGGACCATTCCACCAGCCCTGATGAAATGATTTTGTTTCCCCTTCCCTCCTCACGCCATGTTCTTTGTACGCTCTTACAATCTGAAGAGATTGTAAACCTGTAGGCAGGGGCTCTCCTGCCTAAGTTATAAATAAAATATAAGTGACTCTGAGAGCCTTCTGACTGAGGAGGGCCCTAAAAATACTTCAAGTAACTAAATAGAACAGATCACGAGCAAAGCTTACCATTGCACCCAAACTCAACTTCTGGTTTGTCGATCACAGAATAGTAGAAATGGAATGGGGCAGAGGGCCATTGGGTCCAACCCCCTGTTCAGTGCAGGACTCCCAGTTAAACCATCCCTCTCAGATGGTTCTCCAGTTGCCTCTTGAATGCCTCTAGTGTGGGAGGGCCCATCACTTCCCTAGGTCATGGGTTCCACTGCTATACTGCTCCAATAGCAGGAATTTCTTCCTGATGTTCAGCCAGAACCTGGCTTCCTGTAACCTGATCCCGTTATTCCATGTCCTGCACTCTGGGATTGATCGAGAAGAGAAGCTGGCCTTCCTCTTTGTGACGGCCTTTCAAATACTTGTAGAGTGATATCATATCTGCCCTCAGTCTTCCCAAGGCTAAATAGGCCCAATTCTTCCACTCCGTCTTCTTAGGGGTTTGTTGCCAATTCCTGATTCATCCTTGTTGCTTTCCTCTGAACCTTTTCCATTTGTCTGTATCTTTATTAAACTGTGATGCCCAGAACTGGACACAGTACTCCAGATGAGACCTAAGCAATGCTCAGTAAAGGAGAACTAGTACTTCATGTGATTTGGAAGTGATGGCCCTATTAATGCAGCCTAAAATAGCATTTGCCCTTTTTGCAGTCACACCACGTTGTTGGCTCATATTCAGCTTGTGATCTACAACAATTCCTAGACCTTCTTGCTTGCAGCATTGTTGAGCCAGGTATTCCCCATCTTGTGGCAATGCGTCTGGTTTCTTTTTCCTAGGTGCAGAACTTAACATCTATATCCATTAAATTTCATTCTGTTGTTTTCAGCCAGTGATCACCTTGAATGTGATTTCTATCAGATAGTAGGGTGTTACCTATTCCACCCAGTTTTGTGACATCTACAAATCTGATCATTCCTGACTCAAGTCAGAAATAAGACAACTTCAAACCATGGCTTCAGATTCTGGCTTGTTAGCAGAGTGACAAGCAGGAGTCCCAGTTTCGGCATAACGCTAAGCTTTTCCTTTCTGGCAAGGAAAAGCTACTGAAGCTGTTCCTGCTGTTCATGTGTGAGGAATCAGGTGGGGGGGGGGGAAATATCTAGATTTTCTTGGTTCTGCTCCCTAGACTCCAGCTCAGAGGCCTATCAGAGAGGGGGCCCTATCCTCACACATCAGTCTGCTCAGATAATTTCTCCAATTCTGAGGAGACAGAAAAACAGAAGTACGCAGATCACTTGGCAGTTTCAAGGTTACTTGAAATGAGGTATCCAGGCACTACAAGGTACCTAGTAAAGATTCTCAGGCAAAGTGTGAAAACTAACCTGCCTTGAAAAAGAAGGGAGATTTTTCAGAGCTGGGGGCAGATAGATAAGCACTTCTTTGGCCCAATCAGGAGACAACAGAGGAAGAGGGTGGACCAGCTCTGAAGTGCCTGGCATTCTTGCATGGCTGTCCAACAGGACGATGAGTCTAATTGTTGCACGGGTGGTATTAGGGGACTGCCATGCGCACCCACTGCCCACATGCCTGCTTGCAAGCCAAGTTCTACTTCTACACATCTGGCATGCAGGCTTTACATATTTAGCAGAGAAATAATTAAATGCAAAGAAGAGACTTGCTAGCTTTCCTGAATATCCACACACTGCTCATTTCCTAGGCTAGGGAGCATGAGAAAGAAGTCCAACAAGAGCAAGAGAAACCAATTTCAGAAGGATCTTCACATCACTAAGCTGGAGTGATCAAGAAGCACGCACCGATCTGGTTTCTCTGGGACAGGCTACATTAAAGGAACCCTTAGATACACGTTCCTTGTTGAAGAAAATGATGCGTTAAGAGAGAGATGTACCAGATTTGAAGCACAGCAGCAAAACAAGGTTAGGTGCATTCCTGAACAATCCTCTCTTCTTCCAAACTTGTTAGTTTACCCCTGCACCTCTAAGCATTTCAGGTTCTTGATGTTTTGGGAATGCAACAACTAAGAGTTAGCTCCAGCTTTTTTCTAAGTCTTGGGGTTGGTCAGTGGGAAAATAATCATTCTTGCAGTTGCTCTGGGCTTCTTATTGTCCTGGGAAAGCAGTGCAATTGCAAATATGATCCTAGTCCTGTCTTCAGTTTCAATGTTGACAGGAAACCTGTGGCACAACATGTTTCTCACAGGGGGCAATGGCACGTTCACCATTATGAGCAACATTGCGAAACCATTTGTTTCCGTTTTTACCATTAACATAAACCCTGCACATGACTGTGCTATAGTTACATCACTCACAACCCAAATTTCAGAGTGGCCAATCTAAGCAGTGACATTGTGCAAGATTTCCGTAAGTACTCAGGTTTGCAACTGTAGGAAAATTCTAGTGCTGGGGCAGCCACCAAGAACAGTTGCATGCCACTTTCCACCAGTAAAACGGGATGGCTTTATAGGAGTGATCCAGAACAAACTATTTCTAGCATGACGAGAACTGAAGAGGAAGAAGTCTTCCTTCTATCTTTAGGGTCTTGTCAACAAGGTCAATGAATGGGAAGGAGATCCGCTGTGCCCTTCCTGTAGTCTAATGTAGTTGCCCCGATTAATCCATCTTAATTTGTCACCCTCCCCCTATTTTAACCAAATCAAGCTCCATTCTTCCTTCAGAATACTGGAAATGGGACATTAAAGACATGCCTTCACTGCGGGAACGGGACAAAGAGTGAACACAGAGCCAAGTGGTTACTTCTCACAGTATGTGTATAACCACTTGGCAGAGCAATATGGTCAGTTGGCTTACCAAGAGGAAGGAGAAGTTTTGACTTGCTTCTGGGGAATGCAGAAGAGCAGCAAGCCTAAGTAAGGTGCTGCCAAGAAGTCAGTTCAGATGTATATAAAACCTTGAATATATGGCAGCCTATATATAGTCAGATATTGTAGTTTTCTAGCTTTTTCATTCTCAGAATCGCATATTAAACAGAAAACCACAACAAATTCGTGCAGTTGGTATTTTACAAGCTTGTATATTGATATGTAGTCATGGGCTACTACTGCCAATACTTTCAACTGGACTTATTTACCAATTCTTTTCCTTCCTGGGTCACACTTACCTTCACTGTAGAATACCTAAACGACTAACTGAAGATAACTACCTGTTCCACCTTCACCTGTCTTCAGGGTACCCAATTAATACTGCTTGCTTTAAGACTGTACTAAAAAAACCTAAGAAAATTACTGTGACAGAAGGCTATTCTCTTGGCAACAAGATAAGGAAGCTTTTGTAAAGCAGAAAATTAAATCTCTCCGTAGACAGGATTGACAAGAAAACTGCTCAGGGACCAGACTGCTCGACTTCCATATAGTTTAAGTCTAGACTTATGTCATTACAAACCATTGAGTGGTATCTTCTTGTTGTTAGTCGCGAAGTCATGTCCGACCCATCGCAACCCCATGGACAACATTCCTCCAGGCCCTCCTGTCCTCCACCATCCCCCGGAGTCCACTCAAGCTCATGCTGACTGCTTCAGTGACTCCATCTAGCCACCTCATCCTCTGCCGTCCCCTTCTTCTACTTTTTACTATGTATGGGTATGAAAGCTGGTCATGGGGAAAGATAATAGGAAGAAAACTGATGTATTTGAAACATGGTGCTAGATGAGAGCTTTGGACTGACATGGGGCAAACAAGGGGGTCCTAGATCAAATCAAGTCAAGAGTATTCCCTAGAAGCAAAAACATCAAAACTGAGACTATTATACTTTGGATACAACATGAGAAGGCAAAGCTCCCTGGAGAAGATAATCATGCTAGGCAAAGGCAGAAGAAAAGGAAGGTCAAATATGAGATGGATTGACTCCTTAAAGGAAGCCACAATCTTGAATATACAAAAGATGAGCAGGGCTGTCATGGAATGAACATTTTGAAGGCCTTTCATTCAAAGGATCTCCATAAATCGGAGATACATGGCACCTAAAATAGAGCATTTGGGTCATACTTCCTATAACCCTCATTTCCTACAAAAATTTTAGAGTCCTTGTGGCACTGTGGTACTGCAACCACAATGCTTGTCAAAATAGTTCTTCCAGCCGCAATCCACCCAGATGCTACTAGCAGCGCTCTTGGCCTTCCTCTGACTGCCACATCTAGGGAGGCTTGGCGGGCAGCCTCAAAGAGGACAGCCTTCTCAGTGACAGTCTCCCAATTATGGGACAAGCTCCCCACTGAGGTCCACCTGGCACTTACTCTACTATCCTTCTAGCACCAGTTTAAAAGTATACTCCATGACAAGATATTTAATGGTTATGAACAGTATTTGGTGTCATGAGCTGGGGTCCTCCTCCTGAGTAAACATGCCACTCTGGCACTCCTTTTTCCAACAGACGTTATTGTGACAAGCCTCTGAGTTCACTCAGAGTGAAACGATGAGCCTTCTATAACATCAAGCATTCCCTTGTGCCTTTACAACCCCTTCAGTGCCTTGGTCCAGAAAGTGGGGCACTGTGAAATCATGCTCATCTGCAGTCTTCCTGTCTTTCAACCAATCGAGCCTTCCGCCAGTGCCGGCACCGAGCAACTGGTGCCACCTTTTCAGGAGGAGGGACTTCTATGTCTGACCAACGACTGAGGTCTCTATCCCCACTCCCCTGCTGTGAGACATGTCCAGCCTCCTCCCCATGGACTGTCAGACTGGGGCTCCCACCAGCCCGAACTGTCAGTCCCTCCTCTTCTCCTGTCTCGTCATTCCTGGGCCAATTGACACTGGCTTCCTCAGCCCCAGCTGCCAACGCCCCCCACTCTGTCTTCCCAGACATTCCCTAACCTTGGTCTCCCACAACAATCTCATCTTCACCGCCTGAGCTTGACCTCCCCTCAAACTGGGCAGCTGCTCATGCATGCGTGGCCTCCTTGGTAGGGTGCATGCACATGAAACTTGGGGCATTACGCTGGCTGTTAAACTGCTCTTGTTGCTTCATCAATATAGCCACCCAGCTGGAAAGAATGCAGGCTTTTGTGATACATAAGCCTGCAAAAAAGATACGCAGATTATACTATATACTTGTATAATCATACATACCTTAAAGCATCTTAAATACAGCATGATTATCAACTTCATACAATATATAAAAGCCAGATGGGAATTAAGACATCTCTGCATGTAATCTTTTACAAAAATGAAGCCAAAGAAAGGATAAATAACTATTTTACAGTTCCCATTATATCCCACTTTTCTACATAAAATATAATCAAAGGGGTATACAAACATGAGCATTAATACAACATAACCTGTGCAGTATAGTGGCTACCACATTAGAATAGGACCAATAAAATTTGGATTCTAATTCCTCTTTAGACAAGTTTATTGCCTGTTGTTTTTCTGCAGTCCTAGCAATATGAACTGGTTTTAGCTGTAAGAAGTACTTATAATGTAATTATGTGCTTTACTGTCTTATTCTATACTACATATTATTGCATTTATCACTGTTGTTCACTCCCCAAAGAGCTTTGACTATTGGGAAGTATAGAAATTAAACAAACAAAAATAATTTGACTGGCTGAATTTGGACCCATTGCTCTCTCTCAACCTATTTCACAGAGTTGATATAAGGATAACAAGCCAGCATGAAATCACTAAAGGTAGGATGAATTTTGTGTGTGTGCACACATGTATAAATAATACCACAACAAATAACAACAGCAAAAAAGATTATTCTCTGTCCACTATCAGCATATCACAAAATTTGTGCTCATTCTGTGATATTATTTGAGAAGATTTCCTCCACCTCAGAAATCAGTAGTTTAAAATTCTGCAAAATTCATATTATAGTTTACTTCAATACAGTGTAGATTCCCTTGGAATCTTTACAAAGTTGGGTTAAGTCTGATCTAGGTCAGTAGTCTACATACCAACACCATGACGACTATACCATATAGTGTCATATATTCATTATATCAGATACAAATATTAACACAATGCAGTATTACAAATATGAACATCATTGTACATTACTTAGAATATATTCAAAATTAAAATAAGCACTTGGATGTAAAGAAATCCCAGGATTTAATAAGCAGGAAAAAGATCTAATACAAAGTCTTCCTCTGAGGCCTGTCTCAAAAGCATCATACAAACTAGAGAAAATCTGCATCCGATTAGAACAGGAAATTGAATATTAAAGGCAAAAAGCTAGTACTATGGTTTCATTTTATCAATACTTACTTGGTACAAACATCAGTCCTGAAAATCATGCAAATAAATGGCACACAGAAGAACTCACTGCAAGCTCAAACCAATGTATTATTTCATATGGTTATGCTTTTCACCCACAGTGGATAACTAAACATAGTGGGTTCTTATGTCACTTGAATTGAGATCACTTCCCACAGAGTAGCTTGTTCCCTTCACACACAACATGCAACCTTGAGAACATATGGGCTGTTCATGGGGTTGTTTTACCCACATTGGTTTGTTGTGTCATCCAAAGTCAGGTGACTGATCAACACTGCGGTGTTGATGACAAGTGAGGCACTCGGGCAGGAAGGGTACAAACAAGACATCTCATCCACATCCTGAGAGAGAAGAACCTAGCTTCTCATGTGCTGGGTGATGGGGACAACACTGGCGACCACTAAGGAAATCCATCGTTCCTTTCCCAAGACAGCCAATCTTTCCTAACCATTGCACTAAGCCCTATGCACCTATGGAAAAGGCACCACAGCCAAACCATTGCACTAAGCCCTTCACTGAAAATCAAGTCAGAAAAACATGAACTGCCTTTAAAAGTACAAGAAAAGAACCTTCCACTGTACTTTTAATTAATGGGAATGTCTAACCTACTACTCTTTGATCATATTCTAGCCCTTGCAATGCCTTGAAATCCACAGACAACTTTGAACAGATTTTCCTTAGAGCCGGTAAAGTAGGGATCATGCTGAGGATCCAGAATTAAATTCCCTGGTATGCAGAAACAACCGAAGAAATACAGAAACTGAGTTCATTGAGAGAAACTATTATACAGAGATAGATATTATCTGTAGGAGTACCATATCTGAATTATTTTTGGCCTAACCAAGCAGCATCATGTTTTGTTTTGTTATCTAGCCCCTGCAGGGTAAGAATGAAGTGCACAGAGAACGTAAGGAAATTAATGGGAGAATAAAAGTTATTAAGTCTGAAATTAACCATTGTTAGCTCCCTGAAGAAACTGGGGAACTGAAAAAGCATTAGTTGCCAATGGGCTCTAAATGTTTACCCTGTGACAAGATGTTTGTCCTGTTCCTTCTTGGAGGTACAGAATAGCAAAGACGCCTTTATGCCAGGATCTGTGATGAAACTGGGCTTTCAAGAATAGCAGCTAAATTCCAGGAGTGAGGATGGGAGTAAATGTTCGATAAAGGGGATGCAGAGATTAGAAAGGAACAGGTAGCTTGCCCACCTTTCTCTGACAGCTTTGCAGCTCATCTCTGCCCATTGTGGAGAACAAGCCTCGAGACTGGAAAGAGATTCCTACGTGGATTGGGAGGTGCTCGATATCCGCACCTTCCCCCCTCGGAAGCAAAGCCATTTTTTCCACCACAAGGAGGACGGAGCTGTCGTGCAAGGGCCTCCATAACACCCCCGCTTCATCTCATATGGGGGGGGGCTGAAATAAGGGAGGCAGAGCAGCTGCCTCCAACAGGGGGTGAATCTGGGGGGATTCTTGGCCGGGAAGCGAGGGAGGCATTGCCCCCTTCCTTCCGCGCCCATCAGCACGTACAGGTCAAGGGAAGGGCCGCGGCTGCTCCTTCGACGCCGGGGGACCAGGAGCGCAACATGCCGCCCCCAGCGCCACCCGCACCTACCGGGCTGTACTTCCACGAACAGGAGGCACGGGGGCAAGGCAGCGGACGAGCCGGGGCGGCGGGGAGGAGAGCGAGGGCTCCGCCTGGACGGGGCCGTCCTTCCCTCGCCCTCGCCGTCGCCCCCGCGGGCCGGGCACCGGGCCCCTCACTCACCGCTTTGCTCCCCGAGGAAGACCAGCTTGAATTTCCGCAGCGGGTTGCCGAAGTCGCCGCCCGCCGACATGATGAGGAGGAGGAGGAGGAGGAGGGTGGGCAGCAGGACGAGGAGGGTCCGGCGCCGGCGCCGCCTCGCGGAGCTGCCGCTCGCCTCGCCCGCTCGCGGAGAGGGACGGGGCGCCGGTGGAGCGGAGGAGGCGCAGGGGCGCAGCAGGGCCGCCGGTGCTCCCCCTTCTGGAGCGCGGCCGGTCCTTCCCCCTCACGGAGACTGGGAGGCGGGCAGGGGGCTCGGCGCTCCTGACCGCGGCGAGGCGAGGCGAGGCGGCGCAAGGGCGGCGGGCGAGCGGCGGCTCGAGAGGCAGCCCGACCCAACCCCGCCTGCGCCGCGGAGGCGACTCAGCCCCGCCCCGACCGACCGACCGACCGACCGTCCGTCCGTCCGTCCGCGCGCGGCCTGCTCGCTCTCCCTCAGGCGCGGCGGCGGCGGCGGCTCCTCCCCCTCCTCAGGTAGCCGCTGCGCGCGCGCTGCCAAGGCCCGCCCACAGCGCCCGATCCCGGCAAGTGGGGCGGCGGCGAGCGCGCGCCTGTCTGTCACTTCCCTTCTGCCAGGGACGCCGCGGCGGCGGCCGAGCCTACTGCGCAAGCGCGCAAGAGGAGAAAGGCGTGCCCCAGCAGGCTCCGGGGGCGGGCTTTGAGCTTTCCCGAGGTTTAATACCGCGGCGGCTTCCGCCTTGCGTATGCGTGCCACTCGCTCGCCGTCCACCAGTATGATTGGCTGATCCGCCCTTGGGAGGCAGGGCTTTTGTCCTACTTTCGTTTTTTTCCTCCCACGTGACTCTTCCTCCAGCTTTACGTGGCGTTCATTCTGAAAGGTGCTGGGAGCGCGCGGGGGCTTCTGGGGGGGGAGGGGGGCAGGCGGCTGTGTTGGCAGCAAGAATCGCTCCGAAGTCCTTGCATGAATTAAACGCTCACAGAAAATGTGCAAATGCTCAGAGACCTTCATCAAGCAAGAGGGGACGTTTTGGAGATGATTATGGTTATTATTGCTTCGCATTTATATCCCGCTTTTTTTCCTTGTGGGGCATCCAAGGCGGCTTATTTAGCTCAATTTTTTCCTCTCAACAACTCTGTAAGGGAGGATGAACTGAGAGGCTGAGACTGGCTGAAAGTCGCCGAATTTGCTTCATGGCCAGTGCTTTTTCTGTAAAAACAAAAAAAAAAAAGGTGCAGGAACTCACGTAGCGGGCAGTAAGCGTGCGACCACACACACACCAATCCCAAGCCGGGCAGCGGAGCAGCACCCTCACTATCGGACAGCAGACACAAAAGCAGCCTGCAGGCACTATGTTAATAATGTTTGCTGCTGATCTGCTACGATTCAAAATCACTTCGTAAAATCCATTGGAAAAATGGTGCCGGAATGCTGTTCCAGTGCGTTCTATGACAAAAAGAGCCCTGCTCATGGCTAAGTGCAGACTAGGACCTCTAGTCTGACACTCTGCACCGCACACCACTGGCTCCTGGAGCAGGGGCATGGTATGCTGGTGAGCAGGGAGGTTTTCTCCTTAAGTATGTCCAGCCCCGGAGCCTGAAGTGCCTCCTTCGGCCTCATCTTGGAAGCTGAGCAGGGTCTGGCCTGCTTGAAATCTGGATGGGGGACTGAACGTGTTGTGAACTGCCCAAAGTGTTACGTCGTGGTGAAGAGCGTGGGACGGGGACTCGGGCGATCCGGGTTCGAGTCCCCGCTCGGCTGTGGAGCCAGCTGGGTGACTTTGGGCCAGTCACAGACTCTCAGCCCAACCTTCCTCACAGGGTTGTTGTTGTGGGGAGAAGATGGAGGAGGAGAATGATGTCAGCTGCCTTGAGCCCTTTGTAGGAAAAAGGCAGGATATACATCGGGGGGGGGGGGAGCTTTGGTCATGGGTGGTATAAACGTGTAATGTACATTTTGTCATGGGCAACCATTCAGTTGTGTCTGACCCTTGGCCACCCCATGGCTCTCCATGCCTCTCTGTGTCCCACGGCTTCCTTCAAGACCACCACGTCCATCCCAGTGTGGTGTCCAGCCAACAGGTGTTGGGGCGGCCCCTTCTTTTCCTGCTGATCACTCCCAGCATGATTGACTTTTTGAATGAGTCAGCTCTCATGTAGGAAAAACAATGGAAAGGCTCATAATAGAGATCTAGTGATGCTAGATAGGGAAGGGAGGCTGACAGCCACACAACACGGCTTCCGCAAAAACAGGTCCTGCCAGACAAACCTTGTGGGATTCTATGACAAGGTTTCGAGATGGCTAGATGGGGGGGATGCAGTGGATGTGGAATACCTGGATTTCAGCAAAGTGCAATCCCCAACATGTGGTTGTCCAGCCTCACCTTGAACACCCTCACCGATGAGTCTTCAAACACCTCCTTTGGAAGGCCATTCAATATCCGAGGGGTCCTAACCATCAGGAAGCACTTCCTGACATCCAACCTGAATCCTGGTCCCTTAAGCTTTGCCCCACTGGAACATGTCCTGCTCTCCACTGCAGGAAAGAACAGTTCACGCCCCCCCCCCCCACATTACATCGCCTCACATACCTACAAGTCGCTCAGTGATCACCTCCCAACCCAGCTACCGTTCTTGTAACCCTGCACTGAACCGATTCTAACTTAGCCATGTCTCTCCTATAATGTGGAGCCCAGAGATGGACACAGAACTCCAGTTGTGGGCACACCAGAGTTGTGTAGAGCGGTATCAATTGAGGCTTGTTTGAAAGGGGGCAGCATACAAATATGTTAAATAAATAAATATCAACACCTCCCTAGAGCTGGAAGTCATGCTTCTGGGTATACATCCAAGGGTGGTGTTTGCCCTCTTAATCACCACATCACACTGTGGGTTCATGTTCAGACTGCTGTCGACGAGTACCCTGAGATCCCTTTCACAAGTGCTGCTCTCCAGCCACTGGTCCCCCATCCTGTACCTGTGACACCCATTCCTGTGTCCTGAGGGCAAGACCTGGCACTTACCCACATTGAATGCGATCCTGTTGTCCCCCTGCCCACTTCCACAGCCTGTCCAGAGCCTTCTGTCTCCGGATCACCCACTCCTCCTTGAACAGAAAATAGGTTGGATAAAATATAGTAATAATCATACCCTAGTGACTGGGTAGCAACTGCAGAGGAGAACTGGGTGTGTTGGAGCTTTGTCTTCCAGCGAGTCAGCACCTGGGCCATCTAGGCAGGTGTCCAGAACCACAGGTGTCTTGAACCCATACACTGCGCTTTGGGAGTGACCCAGTGGGTGGAACTGAAACATAGAAACATAGAAACAGAGCGAGTCAGAAGGGGCCTCCTGGGCCATCTAGTCTGACCTCCGGCACCAGCCGGCTCCGCTCATGACTCCTTCATGACTGACTCCTTCAATGCACAGCATACCATGAGAAACTGGAGGTGGCCGACTGACCACTGAAAGGCTGTCTTTGACTGTGCTTCTTCCTTTATCAGCAGCTCAACCCGCAGAAATCAACAGATGGCTTTGGCACGGGAGAGATCGGCCTTATCATTCTGTTAAAACTGCACATCAGCCTGCCATTAAAAGTACCGCTCCAGTGGTCAGACGAAAAGCTGCTAACCCTATGAAGGTATTGATTTATAAGAATGTGGACAGCATCCAAAGTAATTACCTTTCCTAATGCCTGCTGTAAATTAATAATAAATGGGTAATTTAAAGGAGGAGGAAGACTTGCCCATAAATAATCACACATGCGACACTATCTGGTTGCCACAGGGGCCTTCCTTTGAAAGGCCTATGCTTTCAGCTTTGGTACAGTTCTCTTCACAAGCCGAGTCCCAGGTGGCTCCACTGGCAACAGGAAGTATTTAAATCATTTGTGACTAAGGTTTTCAAGTGCCTTCTTGGAACTGCTCCCATCATCAAGGGGGCTGGGAACGTGAATGAGCCTCAGTGAGCTGGAAAGGGTGGGAAATGCCACCTTTTGTGTGTAAAAGGCAGAGGTTGGGAGCAGCTGGTATTGCCTTTTTTATGTTTAGCAAGCTGGGGAAAACTGGGCTCATTTATAATCATCCTTGCACCAATTTGAGTGTGGAGCGTGAGCTCAGAAATTTCTGCTCTCAGTGACGATCTCCTGACAATTTATCCTGAAATGAATCGGAGCTGCCTGGCTTCCTACACAAAGAATGCAAAAATGGCCCATGTACGACGCCCGCTCACTATTTCAGGGAGGTGTTTTGCAGAGAAAAACTCCCGGATGGATTGTGCCCAATGGAGGTTGCCAGGCCCAAAAATACATCCACCCCACCACAGCATATGTCAGCTTGCTTCTCCCCCATCGCCTTCCCAAAATGCCAGCGCTTTCTGCCATCTGCCCATAATGCTGTGGCATTCCTTCATAGTGTTATTTTTATCATGTGACTGAATCACAGTTGACCTGCATTTTTAATAGGGGGAACATGTGGGAGCTGTTTCCAAATGTTGCAGCGCAGAATGTCCGTGTAGGAATCCAGCCATTCCATCTCCCCCAATTGTCTGTTTCCTCCTCCCAGTTAGTGCCGCTGAGCACATTCTGGCCTCCTAGGACTTGGGGGAGCCCCCCCTTCTCCCAGCTGGGGTTTGTTTTCCTGAAAATAGTATTCCTGTCAAGTGTTGGACTTCCCCAGGCCTGCTGAATCCACCTCCTGGGCACAGATGGTGCTCGTCCACATAAAGAACGGCTCGACCAGCCTAAACCTCAGAGCCCATTGGGCTCATCCAAAGGAGCTGATGAGTGGGAGACATGCAACAGATAAACAGCTCAGAAAAAAACGTAATTCTAAATATACAGTGTTTTGGTTTGGTCAGGGCTTTTTTTGTCATAGAACGCACTGGAACGGCGTTCCGGCACCTTTTTTTGACAGATTTTTCCAAGCGATTGTGAATCGCCCTGTTGGGCGTAGCAGGTTGGCGGCAAAAATAATTAAAATAGTGCCTGCAGGCTGCTTGTGTGTCCGCGCTGGTTGTGAGGGCGCTGCTCGGCTCAGGGTGCTGCTCGGCTTGGGATCGGTCGTGTGGTCGCGCGCTGAGTGCTTACTGCTGGCAGTGACCATTATGTTTATGTGTGTGTAGAGTGACTGCCTACGTGCAAAAGGTAAATAAGTTCTTTATTCCAAAAAAAGTTGGTGAATTGAAAATCTTTTTTAGCGTAAAAGTGTGACCCCAAGACATGCGTTCCGGCACCTTTTGGGTTTTTTTTTTTTTTTTCCAAAAAAGCACTGGGTTTGGTTTCCAGCTGTCAAGCTTTAAATGGTGGGCAAAGCGATCTGGTGGGCATTGCCTGCCTGGACTTTCGACATAGCCCTTCACCCAAGGCTCCTGAGCAAATTCAGAGATCATGGAATAACAGTGTGTGTGTGTGGGGGGGGTCCCCTTATGGATCACTAACTGGTTAAAAAACAGAAGGCAGGGGGTGAGAATCAATGGCAATTTCTCCCAATGAAGGGATTGGGAGTCCCACGGAGCTCTGCATTAGGACCGATATTTTTCAACCCATGTACAAATGACCTGTCATTAGGAGCGAGCAACGAAGTGGCCCAGTTTGCTGATGATCCCAGCTATTCGAACCAAAAGGGATTGTGGGAAGCTCCGAATAATCTCTCCAAATTAGGAGAAAAGGCATCGACATGGCAAATGCAGTTCAGGGTAAGCAAGTGCAGAGTGATGCATCTACAGTTGGGGCAAAAGATCCCAAATTCAAGTATACACTGATGGGATCTGAGCTAGCAGTGACTGAGGAAGAAAGGGATCTTGGAGTGGTGGTAGACAGCGCAAAGAACATGTCAGCTCACTGAGCAGCTGCTGCCAAAACGGCAAAATCCATAATGAGGAAAGGAATGGAAAATAGAACTGCCAAGATCCTGCTTCCTTTGTACAAATCTTTGGTGTGAACAGTCCTGATTGCTTTATCTGAAAGGGGAAAGTACTGAGTTGGAAAAGGTGCAGGGAAGGGTTACTAACATGATGAGGGCTGGAGCAGCTCCCTTACAAGGAACAGCTACAACAGCTGGAATTGCTTCGCTTAGAAGAAAGGCGAGGAAGGGGAGGCATGCTACAGATGTTCAGAATTATGCTTGGTGTGGAGAATTTTTTCTCCCTCTCCTGTAATAGTAGAACTGGTGTCAGCCCATGAAGCTGATGTATGGGAGGGGGATAAAAGAAGTCCTTCTTCTCACAGTGTATATTCACACTATGGAATCCGCTGCCACAGAAGGGGTGATGGCCACCAATTTGAATGATTTTAAAAGGGGACTAAACAGATTAAAGAATGAGGAGGCTATCCATGGCTACTACCCTTGCTAGCTATGGGCTCCCTCCTTCATCAGAGTTGGCATGTCTGCACACACCAGTTGCCGTGGAACATGGGTCAAAGGAGGCCTTGCACCCATCCTTCTTGAGTGATCCTGTGGGCAGCTGGTTAGCCACACGAGTTCAAAGCGCTGATCTAACAAGGCTTTTCTTATAATTTTATGGGTGGGTTCAGTATAAATCAAACTCAAGGACTTGGTGAACTTTCAAGGGCTGAAACATGACTTGACTTACCATTGTCTGAAGCTAGTTGTGCTAACTGGTTCACCCCATAAAGAGAATGCATGATTTGTTGTTGGATTGTGGAACGTGGGTTGTTCACCCTGGTTTGTTCTCTCAGCTGAATTTAGGCCACAGGGATGTCAACAGTCCATAGTTAATGGCAACCAACACTGAACTCTTGAGTGTGGGTTTTCATGTGTGCAAACCTAATCAGTAAGGAGCACAGCCATTCCTAAGTATATGAACAGTATTTTTGCTGTGCACCAACTACAAAAATTCCATGTTTCAGAGACAGCAAGCCCATGCTATTTCTTACACTACTATCTACCTGTGGAGTTATAAAAGCCTTTAAACATGGGTCATAGGGAGCATTGCTTCCATGGGTCTCAGTGGCATGATCCATGCTTTTAAGAACTTTTACATAATTCCCTATAAACAAGTACATGCCACACATCTTTAATTTTTGAGACCCTGGCTTTCTGTATTTTGCGACATAACAAATTATAGGTGTGTTTCCGAAAGCAGTTGGTACTAAAGTAAATAAACTACTCCTGTATAATCAAGTAGCTGTGGAGACACATTCTAGAAGCAGTAACAAATACTAAGCGTAATAACTAAATACCACAAGTTTTTATTTTATTTATTTTCTGGGTCATGTTATTTATCTAAGCCGCCTTCTACAATGGGAACTACTCCCCTCCCCGCAGGCCACACTCAAAATGGCTGCCTCCCTGGGCTAACACGTAGGGACTAATCAGAGAGCTAATTGGTGGGGTTCCTGCTGCCAGCTTTGATTGATGCTTCTGCAACCCTATGACAAAAGCAGCAAGGAGGCCTCTCCCAACGGAGAGGGCGGGGAGCTTCTGCTAAGGTACACACAGCAGGGCCATCCTTAAGTTTGGTTGCACCGCGCAAGGTCTTGCCACGTTTGAGAGTCGCTGTTTGCGCGCCGCAGCTATTCCGGGCGGGACACACCCTCAGTCCCGTTGCAAGGATATCCTGGCACATTCCGACGTCTTCGCCCGTGGGGGCAAGCCCCACCGTGTCTGTGGAGAGGTTGTGTGCTAGCCTGCCCATAGGTAGAGTGGCCCGGGCATGCCAGCCGCTGCAGCCGCTGAGTCACTGCATGAGTCCGTTCAGGACGATGCATTCCGTGCATTTGCATTGCCATAGCTCAGCCTTCAGTGCCAGCGCAGATGGCGGTGCAAGGGAGTTTGGCGCCTTCCACACTACTGTCCTTTTGTTAGAGAATACAGGGCAAGGGATCTGTGGGCCTTGGCTGGGATTGGTGTGCTTTTTTGCACCCTCCCTTTAAGAACTGGAAGGTATGCAGGTCTGTTCTTTCCCTATGAAGCTCTAGGCTTGGGTGCACTGGGGGAAGCACCTCTTGCTCCAGATGGCTACCCAGACTATGTACTGTCGCTTTTTTGTTGTGGGATTAAAGGCCTGCCTGAATAAAACATCTTTTGTCTGTCAATGAAAGGACAATAGAAACCAAGCTAGACTCCCTCAGCAGGGAATGTCAGGCCTGGAAGCGTTTCTACGGGGACTGGGATGTGACTGCAAGTATTTACCCATTTGCAGATTATTTGAGCTCCTTGGTTCTGGGTTGAACATATACAGAATGCGACAGCGTTGTGCTAAATGTAGTGGCGGCTTCATATCCCCCTCCCAGAAAATTGGAATATAAGGTTCCTGTGTAACTATTGCACACACACACACAGCTATATTATATTTTATATTTTGCAACAATATAATATAATAATAGATATTGCAATAATATCCTAAATATTCTCACCATTGCTATTATAGCAAAACAACCTGAATGCAACGCTACATTAAAAAAATAGCCGATTAGCTATATTTTAAATTCAGGCACGGCTGATGTGGGTTGTACGCATCAGCCGCATCAACTAGAAATCGTCTTGTATAATTCTGTTCGATGAAAAAGCTCTCCAGCGCTGCTGAAAAAAAATGAATGGCTCAACCCCAGAGGGAAAAGGCTCCTCCCTGTCTTTTTCGATCTCTGCTCTTCGTTCTTAACCAATCAGAGCTGTCGAGGGGAGGGGTTATCAGTGATTGGCGGCTGCTCCCATCCGCAGTCTTCCGCTGTAGCGGAACTGTGTGCCAACGTACCAGGAAGCGAGGGGGACACCTTTTGTCGTTGAACCCAAGCGACTGGGGGACGGGTGTAGGCAGCGAGCCTATTCAGGCTCGTGCTTCTTCTGTGGCGTCGCCGTGGTTACTGCCTGAACGGTCGGCAGGGGCGCTTGGAGAGCATGACCGCTTCTCTCGCCAAAGTATGTACCCTTTGAGTGGGAGTGGGAGGAGGGGAGAGACGGAGCGCTTCTTGGCGCTACTTATTTAGAAGAGGTCTTTTCCCATGATCCCTTGCTTGCTCCTAACATGGCCGCAGCATGGCCATTCCCAGAAGCCTTTGCAGGCCGCGGTGCTCAATTAGGTTCGTGTTGGGGGTTGAGCTGTCTTGGTCGTTGTATTTGGTTGGATGATGACACCAGATATTTTAGCTAAAGAATTTTAGGCTGTGGTTTTGTATGCCCCAGCTTTCCCCTACCTGGTTGGCGGGGAATGCTGCATTATTATATTTAAATTCTGCCAGATGTCCTTCCAAGGAACTCAAGATGGCTTACGTAATTCTTCGCCTCCCTGCTACTTATTCTCACAACAACCCTGTGAGGCAGGTTGGGCTGAGAGTCTGACTGTCCCAGAGTCACCTAGTGAGCTCTATGGTTGAGTGGAGGCTGGAACTCGGATCTCCTGAGGCCCAGTCCCACATCCTAATTTAGGATTTGTTGCGATGGGGCGGCATATAAATGTTTTAATAAATAAATAATAAATAAATAAATAATAAAATCCTTAACCACTATACCACACCTCCACTGAAGTCACTGGGAGTTACCTCTAAGTGGGTTGCATCATGAAAATTATGATTTTAATAATTGCAACAACTGATACTTTAATAATTAATATTAATTAATTAATGCCCCTGTAGACATTATGGATATTATTCTGAATGAATGCTCAACTTTAGAGGGACGGAGAGGGGGCTCCCAAACTATTGGAGAATATGAACAATATTGAATTGAAGTCGAGGGCCAAGGGCAGAGCTGACTCTTGAGTACAACTGGTGGCAACACATTGTAAACTATCCTGAGATTTTTGCCTACTAGGACGGCATACAAAACTTTAATAAATTAATAAATGCAGCTCTGGTAGTCCTGTGCAAGATTGGTGACTGCTGTCAGCATACAGGAGTATACTGGTGAATCAAAGGAAAGAAACTGGTTCAGTGTCCCTTAGGCTGATGTTTGGTTTTTCATTCCCAACCAACATTCAGCTGTGGTGGCCAGTTACACACCAAGAAAGAGGATGAATTTCCAGAAAAGGGTACAGGGTTGCACAAACATCGCTAACTGATAGTCATAGATGAACATTTTGAAATAATTACTATAATTAAATAGAAATTCCAATCATTTCCAAATAGAAATTCCAATCATCTCACTGTAGTGGGTAAGACTGTGACCAGGTGATTTGTGTGCCTATATCAGGGGGGTCCTCAAACTTTTTTGACAGCCAGTTGAAAGGTGCCGACGATGGGTGCGGGCTGCCAGGGCAGTGCGGGGGGGGGGCAGGGGCGGGCAGGCGCGTGGAAGTCACTTTCTCCGAGCGAGTCCAAAACGATCTCCACACAAGCAAGCCGGCACCTCGACATGCATGTGCGTGCAGCGATTCCAAAACCTCTGTTGTGGGCCGGATAAATGGGCATGGCAGGCCGGATCCGGCCCACGGGCCGTAGTTTGAGGACCCATGGCCTATATAGTCTTCTGTCCAGATACTGCTAACTGTAGATGGACAGGTTAAAATATTATAAATATAATAAATAAAATAAGAAATATCACCCTATTTATTTGGGGAATAAATGGTAAGTTAAGACAGCCCTTTATTCCAAGGCCCTAAAAGACTTACTTGGTTACTAGGGGCTTAAGATGATTACCCATCCTGCTGTTTTCCATTTTGCAGGGTATAATTTAGATGTTTAAAATTTTTAATGCTGTTTTGATTTTATGGTATTTGCATAATATCTGCATATTTTGTTTTTAGGTATTGTTGTAAACCACCCAGACAGCTTCAGCTATGGAGTGGTAGTGTTGTATTTATCTATATTCCACCTGTTCCTAATGATTGAGACTCTCGGCAGCTCACAATATTAACGTTCACATAATTAAAAGAATTACATCTTAAAAAGAAATTGCCACCTACCTTAAAAACTCTATAAACATATAAACATTAAAATTAATCCAGCTGAAACTCACAGGCCATTCCCAAATGCCTGCTGGAATAAAAAAGATTTTAGCCTGCTTACAGAACCATACAGAGAAGACCCCAGCCTTGTCTCCCTAAGAGGGGTGCTCCAGAGCCTGGGGGCAGCCACAGAGAAGGCCCTTTTGCATGTTCTGCATAGAGTCTGCGCAGGCTCATGTGCACGAACAGGTCTTTCAGATAACTTGGACCGCAGCCGTGGAGGGTTTTGCAGGTTATCGCCAGTACCTTGACCTGTGCCTGGAAACAGACTGGGAGCCAGTGAGACTGTTCCAGCAGAAGAGTCATGCGCTGCTTGCAGCCAGCTCCAGCCAGCAGCCCGGAGCAACTCTCTGAACCCGCGGAAGTTCCCAAACGCTTCAGAGGCAGCCCCACGTAGGGTGCGTCACAATCATCCATAGGGGATGTAACCAAGCCGTGTGTCATGTTAGCCAGATGCGACAGCAGTAGGCACAGCAGGTGCTGTGGTTTTAACTGTGCGCATACACTCTTGGTCACTGCCAGAACCTGGGCATCCAAACTCAGGGCTGAATCCAGAAATACACCCGAGCTGCGAACCTGTATCTTTGGGGTGGGGGGCCGAACCCCATTCAGCACAGGCAGAATCCCTATTCCCTGATTCACTGACCAGGAGCACATCTGCCTCATCTAGATTCAGCTTCAATCTGTTAGCCCTCATGCACAGAAATAAAATAAATAAATAAAACTGCCTGTTCAAATTCTCATTCAATTCTTGGGGTGCCAGTATTTATGCAGCAAAAACAGCACCATCCACACATGAGGGACATATTAACAGGCTTAAAAGAACTCCAAGTTGGCAGAAATATGAACATTTTTTAGAAGAAAGCTTAAGCCCAAAACAGCCCAATGAGGACTCAGCACGATCAGTGTCCATGAGATGTTGGAGTGCAATGAAACAGAATATCCTAATTTTCTTGTCTTCCTCAAGGAACTGATCTAATCCTTTAAAAAGCTACCTATACTAGAAGACCTTCCAGGATCCCGCTGTAATAAATTGCACAAGGTTGTGTGTGAATGCTTCCTTTTGGTTGCCCAAACTATTTTATTTATTGATTTGGATTTTTATATACCAGTGTGAGAGAGCCAGTGTGGTGTAGTGGTTAAGAGGGTGGGACCGGGACTCAGGAGTTCTGGGTTTGAGTCCCCGCTCAGCCATGGATCCAAGTGGGTGACTTTGGGCCAGTCACAGACTCTCAGCCCAGCCTACCTCACAGGGTTGTTGTTGCGGGGATAAGATGGAGGAGGAGAATGATGTACGCTGCCTTGAGCCCTTTGTAGGAAAAGGGCAGGATAGAAATCAAAAAAACACATACATACATACATACATACATACCACCCCATTCCTATAGGCTCTGGGTGGTTTACAAGATAATCGGTTGCCGTGTGTTTTAATGCATGACCCTCCCCCTCTGTTTTGGGATAATCTTTATGCAGTGATGCTCCTTGTTTGATTTCATCTGCTCAGGATTTTATAAGCCTCTGCCCTGCCCCTGTACGGTGCAATTCTTCTAAAGCTAACAAATGCACATTGTGCAGCCCTTAAGGTGCTGCATTCTCTTAATAGCGAATGCCAGTCGCTTATCTTTAAACACTTTCTCCAGAACTCCTGTTTTCTTTGTGATGAATAGAATACGGTGGATGGGCTTCGTATACACTGACTTGAGGAAATGTGTAGCATTGTTAGCTGAAGACAAGGGTCTGGCACTGGGAATAAATGCAGCCTGATGCATTTTCCATCTCCGTGGATATCATTTTGCTGTTGAAAGGCGCGCATAGGAGTGACCGAGTACGCAAGAAGAGAAATCGAGTTTTTATGTGTTCTTGTCCACATAAAAACTCCAGCCTTTGAGGCTTCTAATAATACTTCAAAGAGTTTTCTGATGGCTTGCAAACCTGCTACCCTCTGGTCTTTTGGGCAATATAAACATAAAATGCAAAAGAACAACCCTGTTGCTTGGAAAGCTCTCTGCAGCCCTACTTTATTGCAGGGGATTTTACTCTTTTCTCCCATGCCCATCCTACTAGGTGCTGTGCTGGGGAAAGGAACCCTTCTTAAAAGAGGCGTCTGCAGTGCTCAGGTAAGATCACTGAAGTCTAGGCAGTGGTGACATTGTTTATCTCCCGTCTAGAGTAAATGTGTGCTTCATAGAATGGTCACACTAAAGTCAGGGTCTCCTGGCTGGTTTTCAGGCATGTCTGCATCATAGCCCTAGTTCGGTACTTTGACTCAGCCAGTGTGGGACACAGAACCAGGGGAAAACAAGAAAAAACACCTGGTCCTCTCCCTATTTACCTGGAATTCAATGCGCTTTGAAAATGTACTTCACCTCTAAGTCAGTCCTAGAGGAGATCAACTCTGACTGCTCTTTGGAAGGCCAGATACTGAAGATGACACTCAAATACTTTGGTCACCTAATGAGAAGGAAGGACTCCCTGGAGAAGAGCCTGATGCCGGGAACAATAGATGGCAGAAGAAGGAGGGGACAGCAGAGGATGAGGTGGCTGGATGGAGTCACTGAAGCAGTCAGCGTGAGCTTAGGTGGACTCCGAGGGATGATGGAGGACAGGAAGGCTTGGAGGAGTGTTGTCCATGGGGTAGTGATGGGTCGGACACAACTTCGCAGCTAACAACAACAACATGGGATAGCAAGTATTGGTGTTCTGTTCTAAATCCTTTTGCATTGCAGCTACTGCTGCTTGTCTTGACTCCAAAACTCCCTACGCAGGCTGTTGGAGGAATCAGCCCAGGATCTTATCATTATAGCAACACTGGGATTGGAACACCTTGAGAAGCGGTTGCAAAATGTCATGGGTGGGAGCATCAGTGCAGTGTAACCGTCTGCTTTCTTTTTCCTTTAGTCTTACCTCAAAAACATCCAGAAGCGATCCCATCTGCTCTGTAGGTAAGAATGTCCTTTTAATAGACAAGGCAAGCATCACATGCATCCTGTTGGAAGGAAAACTTCGCCTCAGGTGCCCTGCAGTGCTGCATGAAAAAAGTGATCCCTTCTCTCTCTCTGGAAAGGGAGAGAGTGGGCCTTACCCTGATAACATGCATCATTATTTATAAGAGCTTTTAGAGGCTGCACAAAAATAGAATACATAAATCCGTACCCTCAGTGTCAAAACCTAAAAAGGGTTCACATAAACAATTCAGACGGAGGAGCAGATGCTATGCAGAGTTGTTTGTAATCATCATAAGAGCCCTGCAGAATTGAACCAACAGCTTGGCTCATCCAGCATTCTGTTTTTGAGGAGTGGCCAACCTGAGACCTATAGAAACCCCCCAGCAGTATGCACGAGCAATAGCCCTCTTCTACCACGGACTCCTTCCCTGCTTCGCTCCTTCTTTCAGTGAGACAGGGGCTAGAGCTGACATGTATTAATTGTCTGACCACCTGTGTGCAAACTTGCAAACAAGTACTACTGAACCCTGTGGGCTTACTTCTGAGTGAATATATTTATTTTATATTTTTAATCTGTCCAGTGGCACTGTTGTCTGGGCAGATTACAAGCAAACACACAAGTTTGTGTGCAAAGGTTTCTTAAAGTGACACTCGGGTACATACACATTGCAGTATACAGGTCAGACAATGACTCAAGTCTGCTCTAATTGGCAGGCAAGAGCAGGAGGTGCCAGGAATTGATTCAGGGACCGTCCACCTGCAAAGCGCACAGGTCTCCTGCGCAGCCTGGTCCCACGCTTGATGGGGCCTCGGCAGCAGGTTCCAAACGTCCTGCCTGGTCTTCATGGAGAGATTGCCCTGCTGAGGAGCCCCTGCTGCTGAACTCCTACATGGTGCAGAGGACTCGGGGGCAAATTCTAGGGTGCACAGCAAGCTTAAAAAGTGTGCTGGGCAGGCCTGTCGTCACTGCCTGACGACAACCAAGAGTGAATCGCTGCATGTGGTGAGAGGCGGACGGTAACAATCAAGAGGCGCTTCAGGAAATCTCGCTTCCCGTTTCATTGATTACATTTCTGTCCTGTCCAAGAGCCGAAGTTCCTCAGGTGGTTTACAGAGATTTGCCGTTACTGCTGTTTGTATTAAGGAACCTCTGATAAGCTTCCAAAGACCGACAGGGTTCACGGGGGTAGGCAGAAGGTAGGTCTCCGAAGCTTCCTGCATTCCTGAACTCAGGCTAAGCGGACTGTGGCTTCTGAGAGCTGGAAGTCCCAGACAGCCGGAGGTCCACATCTTGCCCATCCTGACTTCGGAGCATACTCTGAAAAGCACTGGATGAGCGGGTTAAAGATGCCTCCAGCAGCCTAGCCGTGGCCTTCTCTTCACACTAAGGCTTCCGTTGTGGTTGCTTCACAGGGGGAATTGCTGGGTCTTCCAATAGCTCTGTTTTGTTTCCTAAAGGCAGCTCGCTGCTGAACTGCCACCGGCAGTACAGGTCCCAGCCCACGCATCGAATCGGCCGGTATGGACATTTGCTTCCCTCAAAGGTACGTGTTTCAGATCTTAGACCTCACTGACTCTGCACCTTCTTCAAGACGGGGTTGAAGCGGCTGAGGAGTTAACTGTGTGAAGTCATTGTAACTGCTCTTTCCCCCTTCCCCACGTTGTTCTGTGCTTAACTGACTATTTTCTGGAATCTTATCCATGCCGGAACTTAGACAGATGCAATAAGCATCATGATCACCATTATCTATTAAAGAAATGTCAGATGTGGAGGGAAAGGGGACAGAAATAAGTTTCCCACAAAATAAAATGTTTGTGATCTCACTGAAAAAAATATTTCAATCACATAATTGTATCAGGTCCCGTTTTGACGGTAGCCATTTTCCTTCTTTCAGTCTCAGCACCTGCCTCTTTTTAAACTTCTTTTGCTCTGTAGAGCAGTGGACACTGTTCAACTGGCCAAACTGTGTTGTGTGCCTGTTGCTGGCTGTGCCACAGGAAAAGGCTGCCTGAAACTTCTTGAAAGATGTAATATTTTGAAGGAGCCCATTGTAATTTGGAAAGATAATGACTCAGTAATTCATCTGGGCAGGAAGCCTTGAAGGCAGAGAATGAAATAGGAACTGTGCATCCTAGTTTGTCAAGAGTCTTCCAGGCAGGAAAGATTTGAATTGGGTGAAGATACTGAGAATCTGCCGAACCTGGTCTTCTGGATGGAGGGAGGGAAGTACAAGGGGAGATCTGAGCTGAGTCATGGCCTAGCAAAAGCAGCACAGAACTGCACAAGGGAAGCAGAACGGTGGTTGGGTTATTGATGAGGCAAAGGCCATGTTCACACATGTAGTACAGCATTCCCCAACTGGCACCCTGCAGATGCATTGGAGTGCATAGTTTCTGGTCAATGTGTACTAGTGAAGTACTTGATCTCTGCTTGGCACTGGTTAGGCCTCGTCTGGGGTACTGCATCCAGTTCTGGGCACCACAGTTTTAAGAAAGACAAGCTGGGAAGGGTTCGGAGGATCTGGGGACTGGAAACAAAGCCCTGTAAGGAGAGATGGAAAGAACTGGGCATGGTTAGCCCCAAGAAGGGCAGACTGAAGGGAGGGGGTAGGATAGCACTCTTCAAGAACTTGAAAGGCTGTTGCAAAGAGGAAGGCCGGGATCTCTTCTCAGTCATCCAAGAGTGCAGGACATGGAATAACAAGCAGGAAGCTCAAGCAGGAAGCCAGGCTCTAGCAGGACATCAGGAAGAACTTCTTGACCGTTGGAGCAGCACAATAATGGAACCCATGTGCTAGGGAAGTGGTGGGCGCTCATACGAGCGGCATTCAGGATGAAACTGGACAACCATCTGAGAGGGATGGTTGGTGTCCTGCACTGAGCAGGGGGGTGGACCCAGTGGCGCTCTGGCCCCCTGCAAGCCCTCCATTCTGTGATTCTGTGAATGTGGCCTTGAGCAGGAAGAAGCTGCACCAGGTGTTGGAGGCCTGTACTTGGTCAGGAGGAGGCCTGCGCTCGCTCTCCTTGACACTGCCTTGTGACGCCATCTGGACCAGGGCTGCAGGTTAACGGGAGCAAGCGCCTGCTTCAGAACAAGCCCGACTAAAGCCATGAGTCATGAAGCCGCTTTGTTAGGACTGCTGTTGCTGCCAAACTGAGCCTGGCTCCAGGCAGACGAGCCCACTTCAAGGCAGAGCTGCCAGACTGGCCTCCTCGGCCATCTGGAGCAGGGAGCACATAGCCCAGGCTAGCTAGCCTCAGCGCTTCCCTGCTTGGGCACATCTCTCTACCGCAGGAGTAGATGCCACACAAGCTGCATGCAGCCCACAGGAGCCGTGCGCAGCTGGTACGTGTCCCTTCTACTCCCCGGCCGTTGCTGCTGTGCAGCTGAAATCCCAGCAGCGCCTGATTTGGCACGAGGTACATGGGCAGCACCTGCCTCATTTCCCCACAAAATTGGGCTTCTCACAGCCCACCAAGGAGCCCTCAGGAACCTGGCCCTGCTGGGACTGTGACTGTGTGGCCATGTGCAGTAGGGGAGGGGTGCAGTTCTTGCCCCCTTCGGGGAGCTCCCCACGGGTGGTCCTCCTGAGTGCGGTTGCATCGTGAAAGCGCAAACAGAGCTGCAGTCGACTGCCTGCCGAGATTCTCCGGTCACAAAAGAGGGTGCCTGAGCGACTTGCAACAGTCCTAAACTTCCTTCGCTCCTCCAGCAGCACCATCCTCGCTCCGTATTTCCCCATGTCAGGAGAACCTCATTTTTAAGCTGTCCTGAGCCGCTCTTGCCCTGTCCCGGACTTCCACCCCGAGCTCCCTCTTCCGGGGCCGCCAGGAGACACGTGGCTCTGCTCAAAACCTTCAGCCCCTTCAGCCATGCAAGTCAGTCCTCTCCGGGGAGGGCGGGCCAGATGGGATTCCCTGCCAGCAGCCCAGGGAGTGCCAGATGGCTTCTCTATACTTCTCTTTGTGGTCTTTAGCAGTGCTGTTTACTGGACGTGTTCCTGTCTCTTTGCAGTGGTCTGATTCTCAGAAATTAAGCAGGCAGAATGTTGGTGGACAAAAATGAAAAGCAGTGGGCATGTTTTGCCTGCCTGTTTGCTGCCTGTTAGATTGCTAAGAAAGGCCTTGGAGCGGCACAGTCCATCAAACTTCAGTGAATTTCTCATGTTTCTCTTCAGAGACTCTTTCTCCTTCCCTTTCTCTTTTTTAGCATGTTATTTTTCAAAAGCGATGTAGAGCCATCTACATTTCACAAAACCAGCTGTTCATCCAGTCAAATTCTTTCCTAACATCAGTATATCCCGCGGCTGTGGGATATATTAATGTTATTAAAAAGGCAATAAATAAATAATTCTGGCATTATTCATTCAAGAATGCCAGACTCAACCAGCTGCAACCATTGGGTTTCCATTTTTGTCTTTCTCTTCCCGTTTGTGCTGGCCTGGCTGTCGCTTGCGCTGCCTGTGTCTTGCTCTCCAGTCTTGCTCTCTGGAATTTTGATGGCCTCCCCTGTTTTGCAGACACTGACCTAGCAGCTGTTGTTGTGCAGCCAGTTAATTCATAAGGCTTTTTGTATACTAAATCTTTAGCGTAATCACAAAACAAACAAGCAAATGGACCCACCCTTATAGTATAGCCTAAGATGTTTTTCAATTTAATTTTTTCTTTCTTCAGATTTTATTTTATTTTTTTTACAACTGGGCCTAACCACCACTTAGGATAAAAATCACCTTGGCCTTTAAAACCTTTCCAAGAACTAGTACTCTGATCAATGTTGATGATTACAATGACATCAACACACCACCCCATCCTAATTTCAACACAATATTCTCTAGTATTCACATATATTTGGGGTGATACTCATTTTGCCCAAGGGCATCCAGTGCTGATCTTCATTCTGAGCTGCCTTTCCCGCCTGGTGCCCACCTGATGTGTGGGATTGCCATCTCCAGTTAAGTTAGGGAGCTGCGGTCCATTCCTTTGGATGGCAGCCGATTTGGAGATCAGCTCAGGTGAGCACCTGCAAAGCTCCTCTCCTTGGCCCTTCCTCCCCATCCCTGGCTGCTCATCCTGTGACAGGAGAGCAAGGCACATGCGGTCAGGCAATGGGCCACCCGTTTGCCAGCAGACGGAACGGAGAAGGATAGGCCCCGGGATCAGTCCCAGCTCCTGAATGGGAACCGGGTCGAGTGCGGAGGACCGTGTCGGAGTTGCTGGAGGTTGAGAGAGGTGCTCTGGCAGGGATTACAATCCCAGGCCACGCACAAGCCAGTCATAAATGCAGAAAAACGCTGAATTTAAGTGGACACGGCTTTTTCCTCCACAGGCTTCCAAGAAGAGGAAGGCCTACCCACACATGAAGGAGATCGATCCCGGGACAGAGCACGAGTATGGCTCCTTGAGCATCGTGATGACTGGCTACGACATGGCCTTCGTTGAGCACTATACGAAGTACATCCACAAGCTGTGCAATCGACTGTCCATCATCGTGCAGGAAAGGTGCGGGTCAGGGACCTGCGTCTCTGCTCTGAGGCAGCTGGGAGAGCCTGGGCAGCGAGGCCCCTTCCCTCGTGCTGCATTTCTCAGAGCCGATCAGAATCATGTGACTCCTGGGCTGGAGACCGCATCCTGGAAACTGGAACAGTCAGCTGTGGTCCTTGAAGCTGTCAGGATAGCCTGGTCAGATCTTGTAAACTGGAGAGGAGGGCTGAGCATGGCCAGAGTTTAGCTCAAGGATGGACAGCTTTGCGAGTTTGGGGCCTGCTTCCCACAGATTCTGCCCCTTTCCAGGCGGCTCTTCTGCCATTGCCAACAAAAAGAGTGGAAACGAGCGCATGTGTCTTTTCTAAGGCACCACGGCACCAACTTTTCTTTGAATTACTGTGCAGCATGGCAGGAGCAGGGCGGGGATCCATGTGGCCTGTGGGCCGTATCGTGTGCTTGGCTTGTGCAGCCCCCCTCCCCTGCCCTTTGACGATGGGGTGGCCAGATGCAAAAGAGGACTGCCTTCTTGCACCTTTCACAGTCATGCAGGAGGGCATTCCAGCTGGGATGGTTTGCACGACAAGTTATACTTACAGATCTTCCCTCTTCTGCTCAAAAGTGCAGGAGGAGTCCTGTCCCTTTTTGCAGCTGGCCACCCTACATGGTACTAGAAACAAGGGGTGCATCATTTGCAAAAGTGGCCACTTATTTTGCCTGGCACACCCCTGATTGACACTCTTGCGGAAATTCAGCTGAATCCTTATAGAATATAAGTTGCTTATATATGCCTTTGTGTTATAAAGTCAGACCTGCAATATCCTGCCTTCTTCCTCAGAAAACCAGAATTCCAAGCCAGGCTTCCGTTTAGCGCAAGCTGTTCCTTAAGAGATTGGACCGCTCATCTGAGAGTGGCTGCTCCACTTAATTGCAAAGATGTTTGCCTAAGGGGTGAGGGGCTCCCAAGGAAAGTTAGCCCTTGTCCGTTCTTGTGCTTACAGTAACAAAACTGATGGCCAGCTAGGTTTTCCTGGTGGTATTATTCCAGTGACCCTAATTTACACATTCAAACCCACAGCCAAGACTGCCAATAATTCCTCCATTCCTGCTTGAAAGGACAATCTCCTGTAATCAGCGCTATTGTACTGAGTCCCCTCTGCAGACTTCTCACATTCTTCTGACTGTGTTTTCATTATTTCCTCATCATCTGCCCTGCTGCTGTGTGTGTGAGACACAGAACCTATGACGCACTCTGTATATGTTCTAAAATCTTGTAGCTGGCCATGAGGGCCGCTACCCAGGAGCGTGCTGTTGTAAGTTTCTGCAGGGGACTGGGTTGTCTCACCAGTAAAAATCTGAGCCTTCATTCCTCATGACTGGAATTCCAGGACTCTGGCAAAACACACCCAGCAAATGCCACGAGCAAGCAGGGATTTCAGGCCAGGTCTCCGGAAGCCATGCCCAGTCAGACCAGTTTTCCATGTCCACTGCTGGTTTATCCTAAAGAGCAGTCTCTGAACTCTGTTGCTTTTCTTTCTTCCGCCCACTCTGAGCCTTTGGGACAAGGCCTGTAAATGAAATACACCTTGCTGATTTTTGCAAAGTGCATCTTCAGGGCAAATTACACAGGCAGGTTGATGCAGAAGCAGGAGTTTGAGCAAACAGCCCTCATTAACACAGGCAGCCTTGCTCCATTTAACAAAGGCAGCCCACCTTGCATTGCTGATTAGGCGCAAAGGCTCCCTTAAGAGCCTCATTCCCCCAGGCCTAAAGTTCGCTTCTTTCTGCTGAGTATTGCAAAAAGCCCCCATTCCCCCTGCCTCCCTCTTTATCTCTGCCTCTCAAATGCTGAGACTGGTTTACCCTTTCCACAGCTATGCCATGCCCACCAGGACCACGGAAGTAATGCTGACTCAGGAGCAGGGGTCCAAGATGAAGCTCGACGGCGTTCTTACAACCCACCAGCGAGTTATACAGGTAGGCAGGAGATCTGGCCTGCTCTTTCCTTTTGCTTTGCTTTCAAGTGGCACTTCGACATCCGCAGGCCTTCAGCGTCATCCCTGGAGCAGGCAGTTTACCAGAGCGTGCTGAAAAAAGAGGTTCCATGCACTCTTAGAGGGCAAGCCCCTTCCCTGTTTGTAGCTGCCGCTCTGTGCACATTGACTGAAGAGCTGGCTGCCGGCGGAGGTGTGGCGATTTGCCTATGTGTGATGAGAGCTCCTTTGCATCACCGTCGCAAGACCTACTTCCCGCCAGATTGTTGGCTTTAAAATGAGCAGGTGTCATGAAGAAAAAGCAAAAGAGCATAGTTGTTCTCAGATGGGCAACCTTTCAAGAACCACTAACGGAGCAAGGATGGCACTACCTCCTCCAGGGACAAAGGAGAGCGACACTGGGGCCATTTTGTCAGTGTGCCATGTGCAGTGCAAGATCGAGCTGTGAGCTCCTCTCGCCTTCAAAGCTCTGCAGGCAGCGTTAGACATAGTCGGGCCTTGGGGGTTTCGAATGCAGTATTTCGACACTGCAGTTTCTCAGTCATTTAAGGGTGCGCCGCTATGCATGCTGAGATGGAGAACAGGCCTCCAGCTCCCAGCATGCCCCAGCCATTTCTGGCTCAACATACATGGGATCGCAGCTTACCCAAATTAAGTTCTTCCCTTTCTGCCCAGTAAGGTGTGTGTATGTGACCATATTGCTTCCCAGTTGCTTCTTCCTGTGGGCCAGTTTTAAATAGTTTAATAGTTAATGGTTTTTAATTGTTTATGTTGTGAGCCGCCTCAAGGCTAGGTTGCAATGGGGGCGGCATACAAATATGTTAAATAAATAAATAATCCCAAATACCAGGTACCCCAAGGGTGGGTGGGGGGTCATATGAATGAATTTCACTGAATAGTGGCCTGCCATTAGCTACCCTGTTCCTGCCCTTTGACCTCCCACCCCATGCCCGACCCTACAGTGTGAGCTAGAACCAAGACAACATTTTGCAGGAATTTTGCGTATTTTCCATGTTTTGCAGTCTGTATTAGATAGCACTAAACCATACAGAGAACTTTGGCTATAAGGTAGTATAGAAATGATAAAGACGACGATAATGCATCATCAAAATGCAACCTTCAGATTTCTGAATCAAAATGAAGTCTCACTAAAAAAATAACTGACATTCGTTTCCTCAATTCTGTTGCCTGTTATCAGTGAGCACAGCGTGATACAGGAGATGGAATGCTGGATGTGAGCAAGAGTGAGGGGGCTAAATGGGGTCAACCCCATGGGAGCATTTTGGAGGAAAAGTGCAATACAATTGTCATTTTGCCACTTTCCAAATCAGTGACAAAATGGCACAGAGTCCTGGTTTCATGCTGTACCTTTTGCTCCTGGTAGAAAAGGTTTCTTTATCATGCGGCGTGGCGTTGGACGGGGACTCAGGAGATCTGGGTTCTTGTCTGCATTCAGCCATCAAGGTCATTGGATGACTTGGGATGACTCACTGATTCTTGGTCTATCCTACCTTACAAAGTGATTGTGAGGCTAAAGGGATTATGTAAGCCACCTTCGGTCTCTTGCAGGAGGGCAAAGCATATGATATAAATGTAATGCAGCCATAATAATGACGACGTGCTGGTAACATAATCGGTCTAGTTTTGCATCTTTGTTCTTTGGTCATCTGGTGATTTAATTCACTCCCCAACCCAGATCAAAGGTTTGACTGCCACATTTGCACCCATTCTCTTGGAAGTCATTCAGAATAACCAGCCTGAAGGAGTCCATCTGTTAGTGAAAGAGGTATGTGGAGTCTGGCTTGAAGAGTTCACTGTTTCCTGCCAGGGCTTGTTCTGCCATGAAGCAGAGCGATTCGGTCATCTCAGGCAGCTGCTTTTGGATCTCTTGCTATGGCAGCAAATTGTTATTTAGTTTGTTTTTATTGTATTTCTTCCAGTGGATCACGTTTTGTCAGAGCTCTCTGCTTTGACCTGTCCGTCTTGGGTGGCCCTGCATGGCAGAGCTCATCGCTTCATTGAGCTACACAAGCCCCTTTGCCATGGCGAGACAGTGATCCATGAAGGGAATTGTATTTCCACCCTAACCCTAACCCTTATGGGATTTGCTGTCTCATGGACCAAAGTAACTTGGCTGTGTTTGGACACGATGCACCTTGGTTTGGGTGGTCGGGGCACCATTCGCTGCCGTACCTCAGGCAGCACCATGTTTTGGGCCAGCCCTGCTAAGCAGAAAGTGACGGAAAGTTCTCAGATACGCACGGCTGGATACCCTGCTCTACAGATAGTCCAGTAGTGCTGGGCATGTCTTCGAGCTGATGTCCCTCGCTGACACGGCGGTGGTGTGATGTGCCTGCACTTAAGAGAGGAGAGGAATCTGTTCGGGGCTCAACCTGCTTATGCTCACATACCTTGGGTAGCTCCAGAGGCCGCTTCCCCCTTTGTCACGAAAATGTGGTCCCAGAAAGTAGTGGTGCTGAGCAACGTTCGCATGCGCTGTCAGCAGGTATAAATGGCGCATGTGCATTGAAGTGGCCAGGCTTCCCTGTGATAAGCACAGAATGGGGGTGGGGGGGTGTTATTTTTATCAGTTCCTGACCATGTCATGCTGGCTGGGAAAGGCGCTCTTGGCCTTTTGATTTACTGTCCTCTGTTCAAGAAGTTGCAGTCTGAGGAATTATGCTTGCATAATTTTTGTCTAGAAAGCCCTTTTTTCCCCTCCTCAGCTGCACCAGATGCTTAAATGCGTGTCTCCTCCGCTGCTTGCCCTTAATTTACGTGCCGCCAGGCACTCGTTAGCTAATACATCGCAGGCAGCCCCATGAAGCAGAACCGTGGCTCAGGCCGCTGGCCCCAGAGCTGTATCTCCCTGCCTTTGGTGCACGGGCAGAAAAAGTTGGGGCATCTGCAGGAAACGTGACCTTGGGAGAAAACCTGCTTTCAGAAAACACATTTTGATCCTCCCGTTTCCCAGACTTCACTGTGGCTTTTAAAAATGCTGACAACCGAGGTGCACTTTGCAAGGTTCGCTTTGAGCGAGTATTAAAAATGACCGGCCCCACTTCCCCCCACCCCAGTTCCAGCTTAAGCTGCCCACCGCATGCCAGCTGCTTTGCACTGGATGAGGGCTGCGCATCTGGTCACATCTAACAAGCGGACACCTGCAGCACCGCCCCACGGAATCTCCGAAATGTTTGTGCGCTGAGAGGAGTTTCTCTGCCCTGGCCAAAGTGTTGTTCTCTGGCCCCTCTCCTGCTCTTGGGAGCCTTGTGGGTTTGGCAAGGGTGGGGAGATTCAAGCGTAAGATCTTTTTTGGAAGGGAAGGAGGGTGCACACCAGCCCCCCCCCCCCCGGCTAATCTCTGCTTGATTGATAACCACCTGCTGTTTCTCTGAACCCCTCCGCAGCATACAGAGGAAGACTTCAAAATCCGACTGAAGGACCGTCCAGAACTCGAACAGCTGCTTTCCCAACTGAACTGAGCCAACCCGGCAGCTTCTTACAAGTGCCCGTAATACCTAGGTGTTTGGGTTAGTCCAACCATCTTTCTGGCCGCTTTCCGTGATTCTGTGGAAATGGAATTCTGTATTTTCCGGGCATGCTCGCTCTGCCACTGCGGGCCTTTTCCCGTAATAAACAGTGAAAAACGTGGTATGCTCTAGTGTGTAGCAGTGAGAGTCTTTGTTGGGATCATGCATCCAGAGAACACTCATTGTTTGAATTAAAATGTCAGAATTAGAGGAGTTTTTGCAACTGCAAGTAGCACCAACATTCACAAGACCATCCACACTCACTCAGACTTGCACTTGTCAGAACCTGCCCGATTAAAATGAGAGCACTCTCCCCTGACCTGGTGCCCTCCAGATGCTCTGGGCTGTGACTCCCATCATCCTCAGTCAGCACACGATGCCATGCTGGGGGTCGTAGGAACTGTGGTCCGAAATGCAAGTTGGTGAAAGCTGGGTCGAAGCATGTTCCACCTCCAGAATGCTTCTTGACAACCAAGTGCCACCTGGCGAATAGTTGGAGCAGCCCCAGTGAAGCAGGAAAGGCCAGGACTGCCAGATTCCACAAAACCGTCTCTGCTCAAGTAGCAGCACTGAGAGTAGGAATGACCACAAAAAGTCGTATTTCTTTCCCCATCCCCATTTCTTCGCATGGTACAGAAAATGCTGCCAGTCCCTTCAGCAGTCCTGTAAGAAGGTCTGCCCCATTTGGTTTCAAGTCCATCTCATGCAGCAACCTTGCTCTCTCCTTAAGCCAGTGTTCCCGCACGTTTCTGGCAAGCTGAGTAGAAGTGTGTGAATTCCTTGCAGTCAGAGGATGCACCCCCCCCCCTCAGCATCCTGCATAAGTCACTGCTCCAGGCATGACTCTTCTGGGGGCAACTCATTTTATTTAATGAATTAAGGTAACATTTCTAGGCCACCATTAAGGGTAGAGCCATGCCTACCTGCACCGGGGCTGGTGAAACACGTCAGTCAACGCTTCCATGCAGAATCCACCCTCTCCCCCCCCCCCCGGTGCATTGCTCTTTCATTCTTACATTCAGAGAGTTGGTGGGCAGCTACTGTGGGGAAGGGTCTTCAGGGCTCAAGGGAGCACTTAACCTTCAGGAACAAAAGGATCTGGGACAATTGCTAGTTATGCATCTTGTGTACACGGAAAGCACCGTGGGAATGGAGAACGGAAGGGAAGCACACGCTGGATTTTGCCATTGGCACGGGGCAACTGGGGGGCTGTGCCCCCTGCTTCCCAGGAGCAATGTCAAGCCCAGGGGAGACCAGCCTGGCCCATCAGCCCGAGAAGCAGCAGCTGGCAGCAGTTCATCTTACACAAAGCATCTCTAGAACAACCTGCATTTCATTCCTGCATCACCCCAAAAGATAAAGAGATCGATTCCACATTTATTTTTGGCAGGACAGGTCTCCCGTTAAAAACACAGATGCAGTGACGTGGTTACTGGAATGAGCCTCGCACTGGGCGTACGTCCCTGTAGAACGGGGCTCTTCTCATCTTGCTTTGCATCATCAAGAACGAAGCACCAGTGCAGTCCTGCCCCGATGGTCTTTGAGCAGCCCGCAAAGCAAAGGGGCTGCCATGCTGCCAGCTCGCCTCCACTCAGCTCGAGCCACGGTGCAGCACCTGCCGTCTCTGCACCTCTTCTGCGCGCTGCTTCTGATACTCCCTCATGCAGTCCTTAAAGCTCTGCACTTGCGGCTGGCACTTGCGCCAGTCCTGGTGTTCAGCCATGCACTCCTGCACCGCATAGTGGAAAGCAGCACAACCCGTGCGCGAGATCATTTGATCAAAGGGATCCTCCTCCTCCTCCTCTGTTTTCGATTTCCGGCTCCAGTTGTGGCCAGGTGGGCTGGCCGTGGACATACTGGGGGATCTGGATGAAGGGTGAGTAAGAGATGAGAAAATGAGCATTTGAAGGAAGGAGGAGGCTGGGGAAATCCAGCCATCGGAAAAATGCGCTGCTGAGATTTTCATACCTACCAGGTACCACAACCACAGATGCAGAAATGCTGATAACTTAGATCATCTCTTCCAAGATAGCACCTGCTGTGGGAGAACAAAGAATATCGAGTGCTTTACTTCAGTGCTAATACATGCAAGTGTCCGTAAAGATTGGTGTGATTGCAGATGCTGTCAATGGTCCAGCTCTCTCGGGTGGCAGGAAGGAAAGGAAAGGCCTTCTGTGTGGAAGGAAGGAAAGGACACAGTCTCCTTTTGCACGGGTACAAATTGTTTGCTACAATTTGCATGCAGCCACTCCTGGCTAATGGAGGAAAAGCATCACTTGCGGAGCTGCTGCCTGGCCCCCTCGACTGACAAATAAGCTTCATCACTTCTGCCCAAGGTGCCAAGCACTGATAAGGTCCAGGGGCTCAGGACCGGAAGACAGAGACAAAAAGCAGAAGCTTGCATAATGCTGATTTACATGTGCTGTAAATGATGTATTTAAAGGACCCTGTCGCCTAAAGAAACACCTACCTGTAAAAGATAAAAAAAGGTCTAGAGGAGGAAATAAGGGCATTGGATTTCAGGAAAAAACCCCCAGGCAGAAGGGCGGGAGGTGGAGGCTAGTAGAAGAGGAAGCACATGTGTCGGTGGACTTTTAAGGGACCCCTTCTCCGAGGACAACCCTATTTGTAAAAAGGGAGGTACGGACAAGGCAGAGCAGAGCATTTGATTTCAGAAAAAGCAAACTCGAGCTGAAATTCAGGGGTGGGGGCAGCAGGAGGTGCAAAAGCCCCGCTCTTCCCTTCCCGAGTGCCCTGGACCCGCGCCATGGAGAGCAGGGCCACGGTGGGGTGGGGGGGCGGCTTCCCAGTTTCTGCGCGCCAGCCCCAGCGGGACACGCCGCAACACCGCCCCGGCGAAGGGCGAAGGACGCCGCCAGTCTCCCTTCCAGAGGCGGCCGCGGCCGCACCTGCTTAGCTTCGCCCGCGCGCCCGGCGCCCCGCCCACCGCGCTACGCGGGCACGCCAACGGCCCCGGCGCCCCGGGCGCCCCGGCGGCCCGCGCTCACCTGAGCCGCCCCGCGGTCCCCGCTCCGGCCCGCGCCGCTTCCTGGGCGGGCGAGAGCGGACGCGCTTTCCGGGGCGGGCCGGGCCGGGCCGGGCAAGATGGCGGCGGTGGTGCGGCTGCAGAGCGACTGGGACCAGGTGCTGAGGTGGGCGCGAAGCCCCTCGGGCGAGGCCGCGCCGGCCCCCCTTCCCAGCCCCTCCGCTCCGGGGGCTTCGCCGCCCGCGGGTCTCCCGGGCGAGGCGGCCATGTGGGCGGGGGGCGCTTCCCTTCTGCGGGCCCGCCGCGCCGCCCCAGCGCCGCGCGGGCCCTGCCAGCCTTGCCCGGCCGCTAGTCCCGCCGCCCCTGCGCGCCCCGGCAGCCCGCCTTCGCCCCGGCCCGAACCGAACCGAACCGTCGCCCCTCGCCCCCCAACCGCGCCCCGTGCAGAGGGCTGCCTTGGCTGGGCTCCCGCCGCAGCCGCCCCTCGGCTTCCTCCGACCCTCACCTGCCGCCACGGGTCAGACCTTCCCCCTGATGAATCTTAGGGGAGAACGGGGAGCCTGCTGCTATCCTGATGGAAGAGTGCCGGTCCCTTGGCTGTGGCTGATGGGAGCTGTTGCTCCGAGGGTCGTGGGTTCCCCAGCGAGCGGCTTGAGAAGCCCCTCTGTCGAGGCCGAGACCCTCCGGGGCAAGGCCCCTTTGCTGGAGTGGAGCTGTTTTTTCCTGCTTATTGTCATCATGTCGCATTTATTTCCCACCTTGTTCCCTGCCGTGAGGAACACAAGGCTGTCAGTTGAGCTGGATGCTGGTCTACTCTGGTGCATTAATTGCATTTTCATGCATTTTATATCCTGCCCTGAGACATTGTGTAGGATATAAAAGCTTTCCATAAATAAATAAATGGGTTTATTATTGTATCAAGGCAGCTTTCAGTGCTATTTTTGGTAGAAAGTCACAGTACAAATGAAGCACGCAACCAAAGGACGGTTACTTATCGCTAGCACATGGGAACGAGGCGGGTTATATTTTATCAATGCGTAAACCAAGGGACAGCATGCATTCATTTTGGGATACCGTTTTCATAGTGACCATCTCTGTCTCTCCAAGGATGTTCCTTTCATATGTGGCCCTTTATGCTAACTGGGGTTTTGTCATCTTTATAGGAAGAATGAAGAGGAGGCATGGCTGAGCTGCAGAATCCCAGGTGAGTGAGAAGAAACCCAGCCTCTTCTGCAGGAGTAACATTCAGTTCAGCTTTGTGTCAGACCAGTTCTGTCCTCTCTTCCTCTGTCTGAACCTATAACCTGTGATACAGAGGCAGCCCCTGTCAGACCTTTAAATCTTAAATTTGAGATTTGGAAAGTTTTTCTTTTGACCTCCCTAAATCAGGAAAGGATCCATGCAAATTTTATAATTTGTAAAACTGTTTAAACTCTTTAAAAGCCTGCAGGTTGCTAAGGTGAGGGGAGAGGACTTTAAGTCTTGCTTGCCACAGTACCTTATTTGCAAGTGAAAAAGCTTCTTGTATGAATATTTTTGCTTGATTATATTTGCTGTATTTCTATGTTGCTCATAATAAAAGTTCTCTGGGTTGCATACATAAGTAAAGACACAATAAAATGTGATTTCAAATAAAACATTGATATGCACAATTGATTATGCTACAGTTTATTAGTTTAGCATTGTAGGCGGTAAGAATGGTGTGACAAACATGACAGATAACTATTTTTGAGGCATTATTCAAAGTTTATTTCATTGGCCATACCAGAAAGTCTTACAGCACATCTGCTTCTAAGGAAGGCCTTATCACTGCAGAGCCATTAAAGGTGCAAACATCTGTGGAAGTTTAGACACAAAAAAGTCTACGACTCCCAGTGACCTGCCAGTCTGGTGTTTTTCTGTCTAAGCATGCAGAGGATAGCAGCCTGAGGGAAAGAAGATGGAATTGCTGCACAATGCCTCAACTCCCAATAAAATTCCCCAAGTGAGGCAGACTGAACACGACAATAAAAGCCTTGTCAAGAAGATCCTGAGATAGCACCTTTCTGCTAGCTGTGTTTTGAACAGGTTTCTCATTCGCTGTGCTAAATTTTCATGAGCTAGGCTGATGTTAAAAGCATGGAAGCATGGAAAGCCATTAAAAAAACTCATTTTGTTCTGTTTGTTTACTTGGAAGATTTACAATTTAATTCTCCTGTTCCTTACATTTGGCTCCAATCCTGCTGCCCTATGAATGCTTACTTGTGAATAAACACCATGGAGACAACAAGATTACTGAGTAATTGCAGACAGGTCTATGCCATGACTGAATAGACCCGCTTCTTTTCATTCATTTCTGCAAATGGGTGTATTCATTTCGTCTTGCTTATTGGAACTGAGCTCATCATCAGAGCCTACCCCACCTGGACTCCCTTTACTCCAGTTGTCTGTTACTGATGGCTCTGTGGCAGGACAGCAAGGATGATGAGCAAAGTCAGCACTGGGCCCAGCTGCCAGTCTGCTGTCAGCCCCCATCTCCACTCCATAGGCCACCAACCAGCTACTGCCCCGGTGAAGTGTGCTGATTAGGTGTTGTTATTCTGTTTCAATTTTACTTAAAAGTCCTCCTTAGGAAGATCTGTATTGCAAAAGGTGGGTTATAAATAAATTACAATAAATAAATTCCAGTATAAGAGCTTTCTCATCCATTATTTTCACAGCCTCAGTCACACATGAAAATGAGACTAATAATACTGGCCTATCTCACAGGACTGTTGTAGAGATGGCCGTGATAATGCATGAGTGTCTAATTGGTGTGGGCATGTGTGGACCAACAAGAAACGTGGAAGTGGTATTTCTGAAGCCAGCCATCAGCAATAACAATAGAAGTATCAATAGTTGACAATGGCTTCTTTAAAATAGTTTTGTCCAAAAGGCTTCCCTTTTGTCCTTTGTGTCATTGTCTTCTAGGAAAGTCCACTCTGTATGGGACCCTGACATGCCAGGGGGTGAGCTCAGATGGAATTCCTGAAATCACCGCATCTGAAGGATTTGTTGTCAGTGAAATAACTAAGGTACAGTCACTTCTGCCCATATGGTTGAAAGGCAGGCTGATCACTGATAGAGTTGCTATTCAGCTCTGTAGGGTAACCCTTTCCATATATTGTTTACGCTCTGAACATTAATTGTTTTTTTCCCTTCTACTGTATTTCTCTTGCCATCCTCTGATTTGGGGTAGCAATAAATTCTTGCAGTATAACTCAGCTTTCCTGAGCTTCTGTTATAACTTTGTTTGTGCATTGGACTTATATTCTGCCTCTCGACTGTCATGGTTCCAATGTGAGTTAATGGCATTTTAAAATACCATCACACCACAGAATGCCAGCCTTTAGCATTAAAGTGTAAATTGAGGAGCAGGAAATTGCTAAATGCCTATCAATAAATATCAGTGCATAAAGAGAGCCTAGTAAGAGGAGCTTGGGAAAGCATCTTTCTGGTACTTTTGGAGTGCTAGGAGAGCCAGCATGGCATGGTGGTGAGAGTGCTGGACCGGGGACCCAGAAGTCTGGGTTCTAGTCCCCATGCAGCTCCCTGGATGACTTTGGGCCAGTCACAAACTCTCAGCCCAAACTACTTTACAGGGTACAGTGGTACCTTGGCTCACGAACTTAATCCGTTCCAGGACTCTGGTCATGACCCAAATTGGTTGTGAGCCAAGTCAAATTTCCCCATAAGGTTCAATGTAAATAAGGTTAGTCTGTTCTGTAAATATATATATTTTTGAAAATCACAAAAATTTGAAATGTAACAAAGAACAACAAAGTACATTACAGTAGAGAACACTAACCTAGGTGAGGGGGAGGTTATTGTTTGGAGGGAGAGTCCAAACGATTATTGTGCAATAGCGATTGTGCTGGGGGGGAGAAGGGCGCAATCGCGGCCATCACCCCCCCACCAGCATGACTGCGATCGCACCCGTGCAGGGAAAACAGGCGCGATTGCGATTGTCACCCCATGTGGAGTTTGCAACCTGAGGCAATTTTTTTCTGAAATTTCTGTTCATGACCTGATTTGGTGGTGAACTGAGGCATTCGTGAGCTGAGGTACCACTGTAGTTCATGTGAGGATAAAATGGAGCTTTGTACGTTGTCTTCCTCACAAGAGGAAAAAAGGCAGGATACAAATGCAATGCCTTGATAGTCATATCTCCCTGTTGTATCTGCCAGCAGCATTTTCCATCAGTCGAATCCACCGAACGCTTTTCAATAGCTACTTCGCATAGGCCACCTTACAGTAATTTTACTCAACCACTGAAGTAACCAGCATTTCATCAGCTGCGTCCCTACCTGGAAGACGACTGCCTAATGACAGTGATGGATGCATTGGTTACTTCCCGATTAGACTTGTGTAACGCGCTCTACGTGGGGCTGCCCTTGAAGACAGTCCGGATGCTTCGGATGGTGCAAAACAGAGCTTCCAGGTTGCTGATGGGGACTGGGCGTTACTCTCATATAACCCCAGTCCTCCGTCAGCTCCACTGGCTCCCCATCAAAGTCCGGGCTCAATTCAAGGTGCTGATCATTACCTATAAAGCCCTAAACGGCTTGGGACCTGGTTATCTAAAGGAATGTCTGCGCCCATATATGCCCTCCCGCCCCTTGAGATCGGCAGCAGAGGCCCTCCTCCGGGAGCCCTCCGGGAGAGACATCAGGAAGCAAAGTACCCGGAGGAGGGCCTTCTCTGCAGTGGCGCCCCATCTGTGGAACGCGCTCCCCAGAGAGGCCCGCCTGGCACCGTCGTTACTTGTTTTTCTGCGCCAGGCCAAGACCTTTTTATTTAAACGTTATTTTAATTAATTGTTAATTTATTTATTGGCTTTAATTTATTGCCTGGATGTTTCCAGTTTTTATATATTTGTATTGTTATTTATGTGTTGGAAGCCACCCTCAGGCTTATGCGAATGGGGCGGCATACAAAAATCCCAAATAAATAAATAAATTTCCTCTTTAGAAAGATCCAACAAATATAATTTTTTAATGCATGAGAAATAGTTCCTTTTTCTCATGTGAATGGCAGGCTCAGATACAGATAGTGAAAGAACCGCTGGAACAGATAAAACTGACACAGTACAGTAACTCCCATGCCTAAGATGTCTGTCTTAAAATCACAGGAACAAAACAAATGTGTGGAGGTGATGTGGTTATATCCATCTTTAAAATATCAAGCTCGGTTCTGGCAGTTTCCTCTATTCTCTTGCCTGGAGTTATCCACCAAATTGATGCCGTCTTGTTAGAGTTCATGATGAGCGAATGTACAAGTGAGCTTTTGATAAACACGAATGTTACCTCTCCCCTTTTCCCTCCTGCTGCAGAAAAGTCTGCTTGTTTCCTGCCCTCGTGAAAATGCCTCCACCAAATTTCTGGCTCCCCACACTACATTCTGTAGAATCCATCCAAAAAGTGTAAGTGTTTTCACTGACCTGCTTGAAATGGGCTGTCTTGAGACAAAGATGCCATGGGTTAATTCAGTGAAATGCAGTGTCTTTGATAACTTGTCAGTAGCTTTGTGCTAACTCCATTGGTGTTAGGAGATCTGGAAGCCTGCTTGTGCCTATGGTTTTGAGTTGGCTGCCTTTTTGATTCTCTAACTGTGTTTTTAATGTATTTGTTTTATTATTGTTTTAATCATGGTTTTATTTTATTTTATTTTTAAATGAGTTCCTATAACCGCAAAGCCCATCTTGAGTGTTCTTTTCTTGGTGGACACATAGATAAGATCAAAGTGGGAACACCCATGCTCATTTTATGCATGATTGTGTATCATTTGTGGCAATACTGAAAAACCTGACTATAGTTTTTGTGATTATATAACTTTGATTTTTATATGTCAAAAAACTGCTCTGGGAGTTGATAGGCTAATGATATGAAGCAGATTTCTAAGCAGATACTTGGTTGTGTGGTTTATTCAATAGCTCCTGGGCTGAAGTGCAGCAATTAATGCTGGGTAGGCAAAGTGTTGCCCTTCAGATTTTGTGAACCACAGCTCCCATCTACCCCATACAGGAAGTCCCGTGGTTTGGGATGACGTGAGTTGTAATGAATCGCACAAATGCCTGTTTGTTCTGGGCTCTTCTAGGCTGTGGTACGTCATCTTTTTCTGCCCTCGCTTTAGGTCACTTGCCTGGACATTTCCAGTGGCGGTGGGCTCGGCGTGTCCACCAGCGCCGATGGGACCATGAAAATCTGGCAAGCCGCAAATGGAGAAATAAGAGTAAGAACCAGATCTGATTGAGCTGGGTCCTGAAGCTTGCCTTTTGGTGATCTGTGACTAAGAAAGTCCTTCGTGGGGGGAGGGCAGTTTCCCCGACCACTGATTAAACTCAAAAGCTTCAAAAGCAGTTTGAGGGCTATAAGGAAGAGCTGTTGCAAAGAGACCCCGTGATCAACGTGTGCCTGCTTGCTGCCAAATCGTGGCTAGGAAGTTTCTGATAATTCACCTTATTGCTGCTGGTTCTCTCAGTGGAGAGAGCAGCCGATTGTTCTTCCCCTGACGGAATGCAGGACTTGGCCACAAGACTGAGGGCCCACTGGCCTTTATGCCACAAGCAAGCCCAAACCCTCTGCCTGGTGAAAGGGAAATCCAGTAAGTTGGCCATTTCACTGCATCTTGACTGCTTTTTGTGTAGCAGAGTTTGCAACAGTGGCCTAATTCTCTGGAGGTAGTAAACCCATATGTGGGTGGAAGCTGGCATAGAAAATATGCCGGGGGGAAGCTGTGCTAGAATATCTTTCCCTGATGTGCTAATTTTTTTATGTGTAGGGATTTATTTTTTGTAGAAAGTGTATCCCATAACACGAGCTTCAGCCCCCAGTCAGGGATGGCGCCTCAATGAGTACTAAGTCCTGGAGACAGGAGGCATAAGGGTATCACGTCGCATTCTAGAATGTGTTAGCCTTGCTCAGGGCTAATAAACCCCCCGCATGTGGGGGCTTCTGCTAACAACAAAGGCAGTGGCGTCTAGGCAAGGTGTGTACAAGATGCAGTGGGATTTATCAGCACCAGGATTTTCCCCGCCCTGAGAGCCAGTGTGGTGTAGTGGTTAAGAGCTGGGACTGGGACTCAGACGATCCGGGTTCGAGTCCCTGCTCAGCCATGGAGCCAACTGGGTGACCTTGGGCCAGTCACAGACTCTCAGCCCAGCCTACCTCACAGGGCTGTTGTTGTGGGGATAAGATGGAGGAGGAGAATGATGCAAGCTGCCTTGAGCCCTTTGTAGGAAAAAGGCAGGATATAAATCCAAAAATGAATGAATGAATGAATTACACTGCTGGAATGCAGAGAGCTGAGGGAATGGGAATGGGTTTTTATGTGGAAAGGCTCACTTCTGGTACTCAAATGGGGGCATTCCGATTTCTTTAGGTGTGTGTCTTTGGCATCAGGCTCTGGTTGATGGATCTGCACTGCCTTTGTTGCTAAGTAACACAGCAGAGAATGAGTCTTGTGACTGCATCACTAGCAGCGAGTTCTTTTGTCTTTCTAGAGGTTTTTGGCAGGCCACGTGTACGATGTGAACTGTTGCAGATTTTTCCCCTCCGGCATCGTGGTCCTGAGCGGGGGGATGGATGCCCAGCTCAAAGTCTGGTCGGCAGAGGATGCCCGCTGCGCTGCAACTTTTCAGGGCCACAAGGCAGGTACGGAGAATGGACAGTGGAAATACGCGCAACTGTCATAGTTGTCTCTAAACGGGTTGAGTCCATTTGCTCACTGCAGCTGCTGGGTCTGCAGCTCACCTTCCCTGTCTCTGTCCAGTGCTCCACGGAGTCCTCTGGCGCATCACTGTGGCGATGAGAAAGTGGCCATGTCATCTCCCCCCCCCCCCGACATTCCTTACCTACCATAAAGTGCCCCACACTCCCAGGCCCCACAGTGCCCTCTTCTCTGACCCGTGGCAGAGCTGCAGCATCTCCCCCGTGCCCCCAGTTGCCCTTAGCTACTTATCCGGAGGACAAACTAACTCCAGAAGAGCCATGCGGTGCTTCCCAGGAGAACAAAGCACCCCTCCATGTTCTTGCCTGGAGTGTCAACAAAGCGTCTTCTAGCGCCTTGGCTGGAAAGCTAGAGGACACTTTCTTGGAAGATTCCCACCGGAGCTGGGCAGAGGCGAGGCTGCCCAGGGGCACCAGGTCCCTCTGCAGCTGAGCAGCAAAACGAAGCCGACGGAAGTAGGGAACTGCCCTGTGGTTGGGCTGGGCTGCAGAAGGCCGCCAAAGCCCGGCGCCAATGCAGGGATGGTCCCTCCTCCTCTGCCTCCAGTCCCATCCTTGGAGCAGGTGAGCAGAGGTGTGCCTTGGACCCGCATGCCAATGCATGAGGCTTCTGGTCTGGGGCAAGAGGGGGAACAGTCCCCTGGCCAGCAGGCTTGCCCCTGGGGCAGAACTGACCAAAGCGAGCGTCCCCCCCGGCTGTCTTTGCCACCCTGTTTAAGGGGTTGGTCCTGGAGCTGCACTCTGAGCCAGTGTGCTGGGTGGAGGCGCTCCTGGCTTCCCCTTTGGGGGCAACACCATGTGCTTTCCCTGCCACGTTACAGGAATCCTGGACACGGCCGTCGTGGATCGCGGGAGGAACGTGGTCTCCAGCTCTCGGGATGGCACCGCACGCCTTTGGGATTGCGGGAAGTCTGCTTGCCTGGGGGTCGTGGCAGACTGTGGCTCTCCCATCAATGGCATCGCTGTGGGAGAAGCTGACAACTCCTTGAACTTGGGCTCGCCTGAAAAAACACCCAGTAAGTAGTGAAATGGGACATGCGTGGTCTCTCTTTTTCGTTAAAAAGGCACTGCTTATTCTGTTCTGCCACCTGTCAGTTCATATGAAAATATACACCATCTTGGTTTTGCTGAGTAATTTGCTGCTGGGAGAACAGGAAATCTTTTGTTTTTGTGGATTGGACAGGGCCGAAAAGGCAGGAGGGGCTCTTCCAGTGACCTTTACCTGAGAGTTTAGTGGATAAGTTATCCTGGGCTAGAACGAGGTAAGCCACTGGGCCAGCTCACTGCAGAGCATCTTCGGATGATTGCATGACAAATGTCATTTTAAAGATCTGATTAAGAAAGGACAGAAGCACTGGATAATACTGTGTATATTTTTGTCTGCAGCGCCAATGCGATTTACAATCCAAATTTTTATCTTGGGTGAACATTCAGTATAATACATTTGAACAAGCACGTTGGGAACAAGAGTCACCCTTTTAAAAAAATGAAGGCACCGGCCTTTGCATGTTTAGTCAGAAAAACGTGCTACAGCTCCTGGCATACCCAGCCAGGCATCCTGGGCATGATTCTTTCTAACATAAGGAGAATCTTTCCTTTGGGTTGATTTCATAATTGACGCCTTCCCCTGCAGCTTCATATACTCATCATCAGTCTCAAAGGACATTTATAAGCTGGCCGTGATGGTTGGATCCATTGCTGTTAATCTGTTTTCCCCCAGTGTAGCCATGGTTCCATCTCTCTATATATATCTCTGGGAGTTGTAGGCCTTTTTTCTATACAAATATGCATAACTTTGTGCCTTAGAAGTACATGTTGTTGTTAGTTGCGAAGTGGTGTCCCACCCATCGCGACCCCATGGACAACATTCCTCCAGGCCCTCCTGTCCTCCACCATCCCCCAGAGTCCACCCAAGCCCACACTGACCACCCCAGTGACCCCATCCAGCCACCTCAACCTCTGCCGTCCCCTCCTTCTTTTGCCACCTGTTGTGCAGATATTGAAGAACAACTTGGAATATGGGTACCCATATTATACATGTTTCTGTTCCATTTCAGTTCTGTGAAAAGGGGGGTGCAGAAGTAAATGTTTTAAATAAATAAATAAAATGCCTTGGGCCATCAGCCATCTTCTCTCTCAGTGCTCTAGTAGAGGTTTGGAACTAGGCCAGGAGTAAAGCATTGGAAACGGTGGGGCACGGAGGGGCGAGGTGGAGATGGAGCCGGTTCCTTTCACCCACGCGCCCTCTTCCATGTAAAGAGTGACCATAGGAAGCACAGCAGTGACTGTCCCCGTCACTCTAGGTAGCCCTTGTTGACCCTGAGATGTTCACGAGATAAACAGCTGCTTTTTATCTAACACAGGTGAGCGTGAAATTGGAACCGAGGGGAAACTCCTGCTCTTGGCTCGGGAAGACAAAAAGTTGCAAGGCATAGGGTTGCAAAGCAGGCAGCCGGTAAGAATTCACTTTGGCCGTACTATTTCTTTTGACCCTTTGTTGCACATGTCCCTAAACAGAAAACAGGAGATTTTTTTAAAGTATGCCTTTTTAAAAACGCCTTTTTAAAAGTTGGATTTTTAAAACTTTAAATTGATTTTACTTCTCTGTAACTTAAATAACAATTGAACCTCCCCATGAACCTGCAATTAGTTTCATAAGTTAAACCTACACTTAAAGGTAAAGGTTTCCCCTTGACGTGAAGTCCAGCCATGCCTGACTCTCGGGGGCGGTGCTCATCTCCGTTTCCTAGCCAAGGGAGCCAGCGTTTGTCCGCAGATGGTCTCTGCGGTCATGTGGCCGGCATGACTAAACACCGAAGTGCACAGAACACTGTTACCTGCCCACCGAAGTGGCACCTTTTCATCTACTCGCATTTGCATGCTTTCGGACTGCAGGGTTGGCAGGAGCTGGGACGGAGCAACGGGAGCTCACCCCGTGTGCAGATTCGAACCGGCGACCTTTCGATCTACCAGCACAGCAGCACAGCGGTTTAAACCACTGCGCCACTTAGAGTTTCATAAGAATGAAATTATCTACCAATCAAACATGGGCATTAATTTCAGTTTTTCATCACATGAAAATGGTTCTGTCCAGCCTTAACAACAGCTCTTTCTTTGATACAATCTCTCTGGCAAATGCACAAGCCAGAGGCTATTGTTCTCTGCTTTTGTTGTTGTGGTGCCCAAGCACAGAAGTTAGTTTTATGGAGCGTTAGTGACGGCAGAAAAGAAAATCCAGCAGAGTGAACGAAAACTGATGATTCAAACAGATCCATAAAATTAGAGTCAAACCGTTTGATCAGACCTTTTCAACCTTGTAACTTTCAAGCTATCAGTCATAGGGATTTCATTTTTGTTAGGCACTTCATTTTTTTGTGAAAACAAGGTATTTGTTATATAGGTAAAAAGGAAAGCACACACCACACACCCACACACACACACACACACACAGATGCAAAGGCTACTTGAAATAATGAAATAGTGTAAATAAAACTATTTAGCTGTAACTACATGTGGCTTAGTGGTTCGTTGTTTGGGAAAATACACGGAAAAGTTTAAAATGGAGATTTGACCTAAATCAGTATTTAAATCAATTGTTTTGCTGATTTATATTAGAATTAAATCCATTCACCCTGATAACGTATAAGAAGACTATGACAGTTTTTCTACAAAAGAGCTCCGCTAAGCTTTCTGCACAGTCTGTATTTGTGTGAGGCAGCAACCTGGGAGCCAGTGTGGTATGAGAGAGGCACTGCGGCATAGTGGTTACAGTATTACGCTGGGAGAGGCCTCGATTCTAGACTGAGTCAGCAGTGAAGGCCACTGAGTGACTTGGGGCCTGTCGCTGACTCTCAGCCAGCCCTGCTCACTGGGTTGTGGTAAACATAAAATGGGTAGGGGGAAGTGGACCATGGAAACCACCTGGGTTTCTGTGCAAGAGGAGAAAGGTGGGATAGAAAGGTGATGATGATGATGACGATGACGACGATGACCCATGATAATACTGAGGTCTCTGGCTGACCAGAGACAGTCTGGGAACCTGGTGGATGTTCTTGCAGTACAAAGTTCATGACTTTGTCAGAGCCGTCTGGGTTGCATTTTTAAAAAATATTCTTTTCTCATCTATGGAACATCCTCAGCTTGACTTCCTTCCTTCTCCCTCAGGTGTTTCTCTTTGTTGGCTCTGATGCATTTAACTGTTGTGCCTTCCTGTCCAGCATCTACCTCCTGGGAGGGACGCAAGATGGAAACATATACCAGCTGGATGTGAGAAATACCAAGTGGGTAGGATTAAAGTGTGACTCTTCTGTGCTCTCCGGAATGGGAGGAATTGTGTAGGAGGGGAGGGGAGAATCGGGGCATTCCCTGAGCCACTAGGTCTCCTTGCAAGAAAAACAGACAAAAGGTGTGTGTTGCAACAAACACAAGCTTTTTGGGCCCGACTTGCACCGTGTTTCAAGCAGGATTCTGGCCAATGCATATGGTGTGAGTGCCTCTTGATGACAGAAATTTGTTTTCCCTGCTTTCTAGGGCTCCAGTTAGAATCGTTCATAGATCAGGAGCGCCCGTGTTTTCCTTGTTACCATACAAAGACGGATTCATCGCCAGCCAAGGTAGCCCTGCTGTTTACTGTCCCATCATTAAGCATTTTCTGCTTTTAGCTGCTATTTGCTCCTCTCAGGCAGAGGCCTTGTGGGGCTGTGAAGGAGCCTGCTCTTGCATCCAGAAGGCCCGGCTCGCTTGCCTCTGAGCGCTTTGCCTCACCGGGAGGGCTAAAGACTCAAACGAGCGTTTCGTTACACAGAATGTTGCGCTTCCTAAGCCAGCGACTCCTTGCTCTTTTCCATCCCTTCTGTGCCTGTTTCCAGGTGATGGAAGCTGTTTCATTATGCAGCAGGATCTTGACCATGTTGTTGAACTCACTGGACCGGACTGTGACCCGGTATACAAGGTATTGTTCGAAAAGCTGCGCTCCCTCTTTGGGTGGGCAAAGTGGTTCCACACAAGAGGAGAAGGAACAAACTAGCACTTCAGTCCAAAATCGAGAGCGGGAAAGGGAAAGTGGGGGCGTGCAAGAACTTCGCAGCCCCTTCTTTTCGTCTAAATGTGCTCAAGTTTGCACCCTACGGTCTGAATGCATAGCCAGTGCAGTCACCACAATACGGGCTGTACAAGTCCAGGGCTTTGACGTAAAATAGCGCAGCAGACTGTACAATCGAGGGTGGTTTTCTTGTCAAGGAGACCAAGTGAATGAGCTTGCCAGAGGCCCCGTGCAAATGGCTGAGGCGCGGCTTGGCCTGGGACTCTCCCAGCCCTCCGCCGATGAATACTCTCGGTGTATGTATAAAATATGCACCCAGCTCTTCATCTCAGGGCAAGTCGCCACACACACAATCTTGTTAAAAGGATAACGCGCAGTGACCAGTTGGGACCAGTGTCCCATCCAGGCCTCACATCAGCTACCCTGCTGTAATACGTGCGCCCTCCCAGCTCATCAAAGGCCTCTTTGCTGTTTCGGGACCCCATGAGATTAGTGGCAGCCTTGTTATAGATTCTGCCCTTAAGAACTCGCCAGACCAAGCAGCCTGGTCAGAACTCAGCACCACTGAGTGGTAGCACTATACTAACACTTATATAGTGTTAGTATAGGATTATAACTATAATGGTTATAACTATAGTGGTTAAGAGCGTGGGACTGGGACTCAGGCGATCCGGGTTCGAGTCCCCGCTCGGCCATGGAGCCAACTGGGTGACCTTGGGCCAGTCACAGGCTCTCAGCCCAACCTACCTCACAGGGTGGTTGTTGTGGGGATAAGATGGAGGAGGAGAATGATGTAAGCTGCCTTGAGCCCTTTGCAGGAAAAAGGCAGGGTATAAATCAAAAAATAAATAAATAAAAAATAACACTCAAGGATAGGCTGGACATGCACATGGTGGGCATGTCGTGAGCGGAGCCGGCTGGTGCCGGAGGTCAGACTAGATGGCCCGGGAGGCCCCTTCTGACTCGCTGTGTTTCTATGTTTCTATATGCTGCCCCATTTGCCCCGAGGCTTTTGCGAATGGGGCGGCATATAAGTGTTCCAAACAAAACAAAAAACGAAACGAAATGAAACACAAAATGAAACAAAACACTATTGGCCCTAAGTCTGATCATGTGAGTGGAGTTATTGCCATGTCAGGAGCACTGTTAGGCCCCCCTTAGTTGTGACAGTGCGTCTCTCTACTAATCTGGGAGTGCTGAAAGGGGACCTTTGCCACCAGGAGGAGCCGAAATGGCCGCTTTCTGGTCAGCATGGGATGCAACACCCCCCACCTCTTTCGAGTGGGCTTTAATTTTCACTTTTATTTCTTTCTTTTCTCCACTTTCTGCTTGCTTAGGCTCATTTCATGTGACTTTCTTAAAACCATGAAGCATCCCATCTTTTACTCCCCATCTTGTGACTGTTCCCTTTCTCCCCCAATAGCAGGCAGATTCTAAACCAGATCCCCCCTTTATTTGTTGATTTGATTTCTACCAAAAAACAGCTCTTTACCCTGATCTCACTTCTGGCACCTCCTTTATTGTGGTCTTTCTAGATGGCTGTGTGGGAAAAGCAAATCTACACGTGTTGCAGGGACGGCATAGTAAGGAAATACCATCTTTCAGACCTCTGACTTGAGTGAAGCTTCAAACGCTGGACTACAAATGCTGGACAGATTTCAGGGATTAATTTAAAAACACCACTGTGACCGAAGCCATGCCAGTGCCGTGTTTCCAGGATTCCGTGCAGGAGCACGAATGGATCGCGCGTGTGTGAGCGACAGGGACCGTGTTGTGATCCAAGCTGAAGTTTCTTGCCGAGGGGCGTAAGCGGAAGAGTTTTATGATAGCCTCTTGCACTGAGCCTCACAGGACGTTTGTTGGAGTTGTTCTCAGTGCCCATCTTGTGGCTGTTCCTGAGAGGGGCGAGGAGCTGAATGGTGTGAGGAAGTCAAGTTTCCATCTAAAATAAAGCTGCTTTGATTTCAAGCTGTTTTTAATTGACTGTCTCAGGAATGGTGAGTATTGGTTTATTTTTAATCCTCCACTCTCAACAGTTAAAGGATCTTGGGTGTTTCCACTGGGTCTCCTTTCGTCTGACATCTCTTATCCATACACCTTTGAACCAAATGTGTCAAGGAATTCACTTTCCTTGGGGCACTGATTACTTGCAGTTGTAAATACGGTCCAGAAATAAAGCAAGGAATTTCACTAGGTCATATGGCGATGACCAGCACGAATCACGTGTGGAAAAACAAGAACATCAGTTCCACAACCAAGTGCAGCCTGGTCCGAGTGATCGTTTTCCCTATAGCAACCTACAGTTGTGAAAGCTGGACAATGAAAAAGCAAGACAAGAGGAGAATCGACTCATTCGAACTGTGGTGGCGGAGGCTGCCGCGCATTCCATGGACAGTGAGGGTGACGAACGAGCAGCTGCTGGAGCATATTAAGCCACACGTGTCCCTGGTTGGCAAGATAACAAGGTTGAGGTGTATTTTGACCATGTCATGCGATCAAGCGCATTAGAAAAAGATAGAATGCTTGGAATGCTTAGCGGCAAGAGAAGACCTGGTCGCCAAAGAGCGAGGTGGCGAGGCTCCATCAAAGAGGATGCGGGCCAGAGCATCGTTCAGCTGAAGGAGGTGGCACGGGATCAGACGGTGTGGCGAGATCTGGCCCATAGGATCGCTTCCAGTCAGACACGACTGAGCAGCCGAACATGAGCCTCCATATACTTTTCCCAGGCCAGCCTGAAGGTTTCAAGATGGTACACAAGCTTTCACATTCGCAAGAACTCTCCCACTGGGCAGGCAGTAAAAAAAGGGGGGGGGGGAGGAAGTTTGGGTGGGTTGAAGTCTTGGAGTGACCATTTTGGTACAGTCAGAGGAAGTGACAGCCAAATGCTGTGGTGGTTTCAGGTTCCCCCAGACTGTGGGGATGACTCAACAAACAGTGGCTGGTTTCTTCCATTTTAGAGAACTTAATCTAGCTCTTACGGGGTCTGTCATCATCCTTAGGTGAAGCAAAAAGGTTCTCTGGAAGGTGGAAAAGAGAGGTAGAGAGAAATTTGACCCCCCCACCCTATTTAAAGGATAACATGGGTATAAAGATCACCTTATTTATGTAGTAAGCAGAACAACTACCTTGTAGGATCTGTAGGCTACCTCTGCTGTTGTTGGATAAGGCTGTAGGATCTTGGAATGTGTTTTGCTTGACCTAAATTTGTACTGTGTTTTAGTCAAAAGACATGGATAATGAAATAAGAGGGGGAAATCCAGTTCAAACTGGGTTAAAATCCAGTGAAATATTTAAAATCATAAAACTAAAATTCTGTATTCTCTTTTTTAAGACCCATCTGGCATCTAAAGGAATAATTCTTGCAGTGGGTTTGATCCAGAGTTGAGCATGGCCTAGAAGGCCTGCACAAGGGAGCTGCTCCCACCCACCCAGGAGCTGCTTCAGCCCCTTGAAATGCTACTTGGGGGACTGAGGGGTGCTGCGGGAAAGGGGATCTCTAAAAATCAGGTTGAGGGTTAAAGTTAGGGTCGTAAGTTTGACTCAGCCTGGATCCAGCTCTCAGAACGAGGAGTAGATGTGACTTAACCTAGAGGGTGCTTTGTGGATGAATAGAGGTACCTGGGCACCTGAGCAACATGTCCTGCATAGCTTGTGGTTTCTCCCATCAGCTTTGGTTGATGTGGAGCGGTGCAGTCTTTTCTTCCTAGTAAAATTCTGCGAGACACAGCCATTCCCCCTCCTGGGTTTTCAGCCAGAAGAGGAAAAGGCATTCGCACAGGAAGCCCATGCCCCCCGCTTTGCATGATCTGCAGCTGAGCGGACAAGACTGGTTTGGTGTGAAGGGGGAGCACGTCGTCGGCCAGTCGTTCGAGCAGGGTCAACACAAGGCCACGAAAGCTCCAGCGACCGCTTTCCCAAAACGTGGTAGAACTGCAGCCATACAGGCGAGGGCTGCTCCAGCCTGAGACAGCAGTAAGCTGAGCCTGCCCTTTGTGAATTTAGATGTTGCATCGACATCACATTTTTAGACCCCCCCCCCCCAAAACAAGCCTCCAAGCCAGTCTGCTAAACATGGCCACTAATCAGACGATGAAGGGATCTTTTCCCGGGCTCGTGTGTGCCAAACAGGCAAAATGCAGTGGCTGCTACCCCGTGCTGGATGGCCAGTGGCAGGAGGAGGTGCAGGGCAATACTGCATGCCCCCACCCAAACGGGGGGCCATCACTACCTCCTGGGGCAGCGAATGCCACAGTTGGTGTGAACAGTGCTTGCTTTTGTGTGCCATCCATCTTTTTCAAGTACCGTATTTTTTGCTCTATCAGACGCACCTGACCATAAGACACACCTAGTTTTTAGAGGAGGAAAACAAGAAAAAAAATATTCTGAATCAAATGGGCACATCATCACAGGCACATTCCCCATCCCTTCCCCATGGGCTGCACATCCGACAGACTTACTGCACACACGTATTCGCTCTATGAGACGCACAGACATTTCCCCTTTTGAGGGGGAGAAAAGTGAGTCTTATAGAGCAAAAAATCCAGTAGCTCTTTGTTGGGAGATTCGGGACAGATAAAAATGCAGGACTCGTTCACACAGCGCAAAATTTACCTATGGAATTTGCTAGTACAAGTTGCGGTAATGGCCGCCATTGGGGTGCTTTAAAAAGAATTGGAAAAAAATCGCAGTGAGCAAGGCGAATCCTAATGACTATGTTATCCGCAGGATCAGAGGCACCAGTTGCTGGGGAACATGGGTAGGAGGGGGCTGCTATGGCATGGCTTGCTTGTGGGCCCCGGTGGCCAGCTGGTTGGCCACGTGGGACCAGAATGCCGGACTCGTGTCCGATCCATTATGGTTCTTTTCATGTTCTTGATTGGCTTACCTTATGTTTTCATTATCCACAGCAAGATAAATTTGAAATTTTTCTTGCATGATCTGCAGCTGATCTGCGAAGCAGTGTATTGATGTACAAAATAAACAGTTGTAATGGGATTCCCCGGGTCAGTTATTCTTACATATTTTTCTGACTTGGCCATTTAGCCTTCCTTACCCCCAGTATGTTTAAAAAACATATTGAAAGTATCAAAACTTCCTGTATGACAATTTGAGAGTCCTGGTAACACTTTGTGTTTCTGGGGTAAAGTCTATGGAAGCTTACACCAAAGTAAATTTGTGCCTGCTGCAAGCTTTCTTTTTCTTTGCAGCGGAGTACCACAACCATCTTTCTAGAGAGCTAAACTGCACATACTTCAGGTCTACAATGGCTTAAGCCAGACTAAGCATACGGAGAATCTGCTTCGAATGTCATACAGACATGACTCTAAGAATCCGAAGATGAAGGAGACCACACCAGCCTTGTAAATATTGTGACATGTTACTGAAGTATAGTCCACCTTTCTGCCAAGAAGGATGGCATTCAAAGCCAATCACAAATAAAACACGATTAGAACAACAGTAAAACAAATGCATTAAAACCAAAACATCACAAAAATTGGTATTCAGTTCAGTAGACCTGTTTCACACGCCAAAGTCTTGGGTGCATAGAGAACGCTTAGTGATCAACAGAAAATAATAGTATTTTTTATTTCCTATTCATGTTATTGTGCATTTCACCAAAGTAAAATCTAAAACACACTGGAATCAGTAATTGTATGTAAATATTGGTGCAACTAGTGTGAGCCAGAGTGATGCAGTGGTTGGAGTGATGGGCTCCAGAAAGCCAGATTCTGGTCCCCATTTATCCACAATGCTCAAGTACTTTGGGCCCAATACTGCCTCCCTGCCTGGCCTTCCTCGCAGGGCTGTTGTGTGCGCAGAGGAGGATGCAAGAAATCTGATGCAATAATAAAATAAGCGCAGAGGTATCAGTGATGCACCAGCCTGATCCACCTCTCGGGGTGGTGGTTGTGGGGATGCAAGGAGCTGTGCAGCCGCCCTGGCTTCCTCACGAGAGAGAGACGGTGGACTCTAATGCAATGGAGCACGAGGTGGCGCACGTGTCTACTGGAGAGCGGCATCTCCACGTCGCCGGCTCAAACACGAAAGCGGCGCCCGGGCTTCCAGTCCCGGAGCACCCCAGCGGTTCCCTGAATCAGGGAGGCAGCTCAAGAGAGCGGGGCTGCGCCGGCGCAACTTTGATCGGGATCGCAACCTCCCCGCAAGCGCAGCGGCCACCGGCCGTGGCCGGATCAGGCGCCGCCCGCTTAGCGCTTCCTCCGGGAACCGGCCTTCCTCCGAGCTGCCGGGGCGTCGGGCGCAATCCCATCATCCCCGGCCGGAAGGGCAGCGGGCGGCTGCGAATGATGGGGGCTGCGGTGCCTAAGAGACAGGCCCCTTGACGGCAGCGGGCACGAAGGGCGCGCGGGCTGCCGCCTTGCGGGTCCCTTGCGCGGGGGGAGGGGGAGGACTACAACTCCCGGCATGCACCGGGCCCGGCGGCGTCCCTGGCAACGGGAGGGCCGAGCAGCGGCTGGAGGGCCGGCCGGCCGGGCAAGGGGCCGCCGCCGCCGCCGCGATGGGGCAGGACTACTACGCCGTGCTGGAGCTGACCCGCAGCGCCAAGGATGCCGACATCAAGAAGGCGTGAGCCCCGGGGGCGGGGGGGGAGCCGCGGCGTGCACGTGTGTGCCGCACGTGGGGACGCGCCTTGCGTGCGCGGAGGGTCCCGTGCCGCGGGTCTGCAGGCAGCGAGCCCTGCAGGATGCTAAAGCGCCCGAGTCCGGGTCTCCTCTTGAACCACGACACCGCACATTCCCTCGCATGCAATGCAGCACTGGGCCCATTTGTGGGTCTCTCTGCTCCCCATCCACGAAAACGAATCCCCTCAAAAGACACGGTTCTGCTTGCAGGCAGCTGCGGCGGTGGAGGCAGGTGCCTTTTAGCCTGGCCCCCCGTGAGGCAGCGATTTCCCCTGGGAGGCCCCCTCAACCTGCCTTCTCTTTTGGCAGCAGAGTAGACCCTCCTCTTCACCCAGCAGCATCTGACCAGGCTTTTATCCAGATCTTTAATATTCCTTGTTTGTGGAAAATGTTGTACAGTTGTGGTCCTTCTCCTTGCACAAGCCACCAGCACATTAGACGAGCTGGGCTGGATCAGTCCACACGTCCATCCGGTCCAGCAACCTGCTTCCCAGTGTGCCCCATCCCTCCCCGTTGCACTCACGTAAAGGGTTTGGCCCCGATTTGTGTCTTGCAGTTACCGGAAGCTGGCGCTGAAGTACCACCCTTACAAGAACAAGGAGCCGTGGGCACCCGAGAAGTTCAAGCAGCTGGCCGAAGCGTATGATGTCTTGAGCGATCGTAAGTAGGAAGCGATTCTGGTGCTGTGTGCGCCATTTGCAAAATGGAAGAACTAGCGTTTGGCTGCTTACTGTGCGTTCCTAGGAATGCCCTGGGGCATGCCGGAAGCTGTGGGCCTTTTTTTCCTAAACAGAAGGAAGCTGTGGGCCTTTTTCTGTTGGCAACATACAGGTATGTGAGGGGATGTCACACGGGGGTGGGTAGAGACCTGTTCTCCCCTGCAGAGGAAGGCAGGATGTGCTCTAACGGAGCAAAGCTCAGGGAACCAAGGTTCCATTTGGATGCCAGGAAGCACTTCCTGACAGTCAGGACCCCGAGGGCGTGGAATGGGCTTCCACAGGAGGTCGTTGAGGCCCCATCGGTGCGGGTGTTCAAGGACAGGCTGGACATGCACATGGTGGGCATGTTGTGAGCGGAGCCGGCTGGTGCCGGAGGTCAGACTAGATGGCCCGGGAGGCCCCTTCTGACTCGCTCTGTTTCTATGTTTTCCTCTCTAATCATGGGAAGGTTTGCTTCCTGTCCTGAAGGAACATCAGGCAATATCAGTTAGATGTCTCTTTATACCACTGCATTAACCTCGGCTTTCCTCAAAGAATCCTGGGAACCACAGTTTGATAAGAACAGCCATGTGGGACCAGACCCAAAGTCCATCCAGTCCAGCAAGCCTTGCACAGGGTGGCAGACCTGCTGCCCACAGGATCCCTCCAGCATTTGGCTGCAAGGCCCCTGCCCAGCTCTTCAGCAACAGGTGTATGCAGGCACGGCACTTCTGGTGAGGGAGAGCGCACAGCCCGACTGGTTTCGCAAGAGTGCAGAGGATCGTGTTTGCAGATCCAGCACTTCATGAAAACTGCCATTTTAAGTGTTTAAATTAAATTCATACCCTGCTTTTTCTCAATGAACTCAAAGTGGCCTAAATCATTCTCCTGCTGCAATATAGAACACAGAACAGCAACAAAAGATCATAAAATGCAAGACAAACTGTAAAAAACAGATTTTAAAAGCTACAACTGTTGACACAAATTACGCCTCGGAATCTCTTAAGTGCTTAACATTATGCCCCCAAAGAATATCAGAATAATTACATGTGCTGGCATGGTCTGGAACAAGCAGCAAAGAACCTTCTGCTTTACAGAATATCTGCTCCTGGCAGAGACGCGGTTGGCTAGGAGTGGTTTGTCAGTCTGGCTCAGCACAGCTGCCAGCGTTGCCAGACTCCCCTTAAGGGTGGTGCGGCAGGGACTGTCATGAGGAGACATAAAGGCGCAGCAAATTTTGCCATTCTACGTGTGCATGTTTCTGTGTGTGCATGTACATGTGTGTGTGAGAGAAAAGAGCAGACTCATACCTGACAACCTTCCTGCCTCCCCACCAGTCTCCTTTCCCCAAATAATCACTTCCGGGTCCCAGTTTGTTTGTTTATTTTATTTATTAAAACATTTATATGCCGCCCCATCGCAACAAAGCCTCGGGGCGGCTTACAGCATAAAAATACAAACACATTTGTATACATTAAAAACCTATATGTCTATCCTTCCCCTCCGGTGCATCTCGGCAAACCTAAAAATACAATAAATTAGGTATACAAAATCATACACAATAGACCAATAAACCACATAATTTAAATAAATCAGCACGATTAAACTATAAACAAATAATAACCAAACTAGACAACAAATAAATACATAAATACCAACAATAAACTATAAACCAAATAAACAATTTAACAATTAAAAAACAAATAACGACGGCGCCAGGCTGACCTCTCTGGGGAGCGCATTCCATAATTGTTTACCATTTATTACATAAATGTATGTGATAATAAAAACATTTCCACGTATGTATTTGCATACCTCCAGAATCTCTCCCTCCAAATGCGTGGCGTCTCCTTGTTCCTTAGCCATGAAGAAGAGCATCTACGATAAATTTGCGGAAGAAGGCCTAAAAGGAGGGATTCCCCTGGAGTTTGGGATCGATACGCCCTGGACGGAAGGCTACGTGTTCCATGGAAACCCAGAGAAAGTCTTCCGGGAGTTCTTTGGAGGGGACAATCCCTTTGCTGGTAGGCCCACGTGCTGCGCTGGGTTAGAAGGCCTCCTTCGTCTCCCATCCTTCCCACGTGGCCTGCCTGGGCCACGGTTGCCCGCAGGTCTCCTAGGGGCCTTTCCGGAGGCAGCAGAAAAGCGTCTCTTGGTATTAAGCGCCAGCTGGTCTATTTGCAGGCGGATGTCACACAGACGCCCGAGTTTTGTAGCTCCTGCAAAACTGAAAACTCTTCCTCTCATGATGAGCAGAAAGGGCTTACTTCCCTAGCCAGTGGTGGAAAACTCTGAAAGCCATTCCCATAGGAGCTTTCCCTTTCCCATTCCCATTCCCATTCCCACAGGCCGTGACTTCACCCTTTACAGAAAGTCCCGTCTCACTTTCTGCATCACCTGATGCTGAGCCATGGAGTTGCCCAATTCTCCTTTTGTTGTGGGGCCTCAGGCTTGCTAAATGTTTCATCCTGCAAACACTCTTACTTTGTTCTAAAACAGCATCACTTTTTAAAGTAAAATTAATGATTTCCCCCCCAAAAAAGTCCACCCACCCCCTAATGCTGCCCTTTTCTTTCTCTGGCTTAGAATTCTACACTGGAGAAGGGGGTGAAATTAACATGGCTTTTGGGGGGCTGAGAGGAAGGGGGGTGAGGAAGAAGGACCCCCCCATAGAGCGAGATCTCTACCTTTCGCTGGAAGACCTCTTCTACGGATGCACCAAGAAAATCAAGATCTCACGCAGGGTACGGAAAGAAACTCTGTGCCCGGATCAGGGGGCTTCACAACCCTCTCAGGGGGGCAATTCTGAATGCAGGTGTCCCAGAACCCACAAGTGGAAAAGGGGTAGATTCCAATGGTGTCTCTCTGTGTAAGAGAGAAAGCAGCTAGAGCTCTTGGATGGGGCATGGAGCCTTCCCGACCTTGCCCCCTTCCCTCTCCGGCTGCACATCCCAGCATGCTTCCGCTCATCACTGTCGCAAGGTCGCCACCTCCAACCAGAGATGCCACCGCATCTCCCCTGCTGCTTTTGTCCCTGGGACTGACTTTCTTGTCCCTTGTGATGTGCCTGTCAGTTCCCTTCCTTCCACCGTTTCCCCACTCAGCCTTTGGCAAAGGATGCTGGCAGTCAGGACCCCCAGGGTGTGGAATGGGCTTCCACGGGGGGTGGTTGAGGCCCCCTCTGTGCGGGTGTCCAAGGACAGGCTGGACGTGCGCACGGTGGGCATGTCGTGAGTGGAGCCGGCTGGTGTCGGAGGTCAGACTAGATGGCCTGGGAGGCCCCTTCTGACTTGCTCAGTTTCTATGTTCAAAGCCAACGTTCGTCTAAATGAAGTTCATGCAGATGCCACTCCAGTTTTAGTCTTAGCTTGCACGCTCCGTGGGGCGGAGACCGTTCGTACTCTGGACGTGCCATTCACATCGGCAGCAACGGCCAGTGGAGCCTGCAGGTGAGAGCCTGCATCTTGCTGACGATGTGACATTTAGGCGCCCGCGGCCTTCCCGAGATGTCCTCCCGAGTCCTGTGTTGTGGCATCGTCCCCAGCCTCCCGAGTCCTGTGTTGCGGCATCGTCCCCAGCCTCACAAAAGAGCCGCCTCGCATGCCTTGACTGGGTGTCTGTGGATTCCCAGGCCTGCTTTCTCAACCCCGCAGGTGATGAACCCCGATGGCCACGCGTCCACGATCAAAGACAAGATCCTGACGATCGACGTGCAGCCCGGGTGGAAACAAGGGACCAGGATCACCTTCCAAGAGGAGGGCGACCAGGTGACGCGAGGCGGCCGTGTTCTTGCCCAGGTTGACCTGGGAGGCTGCCTGCAAGACCTGATGCCACGTCCGGGGAGGGCGCAGTTCCCGGATGGGGATATCCCGGGTGTTGTGCTGCTCGGACTTGAGTGGGCGAAGGGCCAGGAAGGACCTGTTTCCGGCCCTTCCTGAGCCCAGCCCTGTCTGGGTCCCACACGGCCACCCTGGGCTTCCTACCGGCGCAGTCCTGTGCATGCCTTAGGCAGAAACAACAGGCCACGATTCCTCTGTTTTAGGGCCCAAATATTATCCCCGCAGACATCATCTTCATCGTGAAGGAGAAGATCCACCCCAGGTTCAAGAGAGAGGGCGACAACCTGATCTATGTGGCCACCCTCCCCCTGGGGAAGGTGAGGCAGTGGGGTGCCAGCCAGAAGGGCAACCCAACCAACCCCCCCCCCCAAATTTTCCAGAATGTTTTGCACTGCCTGACATGCCACTTACAAGGTAATTATTGGCGGAATTGTGGAGTCAGGTGGCATAGACTGCCCCCGCGCAGCAAAGCCAGGCAGACTTCAGACTGGCAGATTCCCCCGTTTCTGCACTCCAGCCCCCAGGCGGAACTCCGCACGCCCTGCTTTCCCATCCCCCGAGGCTGGCTTGCGATTTCACTGCAGCTCTGCCAGCCACAACAGGTTCTCAAATGCCCCACTAGCCCTTCTGCCGGGCCAGGCAGGCTTCCTCGAGCAGTGCCCGAGGCCAGCAGCGCGCCAGGATCGACCCCAGGCTCGTGCCCACCAGGTCTCGCATGATCCTCCCTCCTCTCCGCATGGGCATCTGTGGATTGTCCAGTTGCGCCAGCTGCAGAGAGTTTCCCTCTTCAAGGAGGCTGCCTGTCGCCCCTCTGCACGAACCTCAGGCCTGGCTTTGGCCAGCTTCTGATCCACTCAAAACACAGAGGGCAGCTTCCTCCAAGAGCAGACCACTCCAGCCAAAAGCCGGGCCCCTGGGAGGCGAGCAGCCCTGCTGTTGCGCCCTGGCCTCAGCTCGCCACTCTCCCGCAGGCCCTGATCGGGTGCACCGTGGATGTGCGGACGCTGGACGAGCGACTGCTCAACATCCCCATCAATGACATCGTCCAGTGAGTGCCATGCGGGGCCCTTGGCTTGGAGCAAGGGGGGGAGCTTTCGGGAAGCACCGGGAGTGGAAGGGCCCCCTTCTGAGCGCCTGTCAGCAGCCTGGGGCCCCCACAGGGCCGCCTGGAAGGCTTTCCTGCAGAGTCCTGCCTTTCCGGAGGAGGCAGAGAGCCCACCAGGCCCTGCGGCAGTGAAAACGCTTCCAGCTTGGGGGGCGGCTACAGCCAGCAGCTGTCGGGTTCCCGTCCCTTCCGCTCCATCAGCATTGCACAGAATTGCCAGGGGTCTCCAGCTCCTCCACCTCCCGACCCGTCTCCATCTCACCCTTGCAGCCCCAAGTACTTCAAAGTGGTGCCGGGGGAAGGGATGCCCTTGTCCGCAGACCCCACCTGCAAGGGGGACCTGCTGATGCACTTCGACATCGTCTTCCCTGCCAGGCTCACGCCGGCCAAGAAGGAGCTCTTGCGGGAGGCCCTCCTGCAGTGAGGCGCGGGGCCAGCACCGGAAGGCCCTGCCCTCGCTCCCCTCATCCCCAAGCAAGGAATAAACTTATTTTGCTCAGTTCCTGCTGCCTCTTTTGCCACAAATTGTCTGGGGACAGCAGGCGCAGCCTCCAAGGTGGGCTCAGCTCATCCAGGAGAGCCTAGATCGGTGGGCTATATTAGGGTTAGGGGAGTGTAGGGTCTGGGCAGCGGTGGCGAACCTCTGGCACATGTGCCACAGCAGGCATGCAGAGCCTCTGTCGGCATGCGAGCCAAGTCGCCCCAGCAGCCACGCATCGGATAACAGCGCACACAGGGGCTATGCGCATGCTCGGAAAGGAGTAGCGGCGGCAGGCGATGACGCCACGAGCCGTGACTCTTTAGCCGCAACTTGTCTGAGCTTTCGCGTGGCCGGTCAGTGCGCTGCCAAGGCCATTCATATATTTGCTTGGACTGGCTGTGAGCTGTTTTTTTCTAAACTAAAACCTCAGTTTCAGGTTTTATTGCAGTGTTGGCACTTTGCCATAAATAAGTGGGTTTTGGGTTGCAGTTTGGGCACTCGGCCTCTCAAAAGTTCTCCATCACTGGCCTAGATCAACAGAAACCTGCACCCGTGTGCAGGAGTTTCGCGTGAAAACCGAAATACTTTCAAGATTTGCCTGTTGTGGTAACTGCGAGAGAAATCCTCCTCGGAGATGCAGGCATATACTTGCGCATTCAGAGGACTCCCAAGTCCTCGGTTTGTGCGAGCCGGCCCTCCCTCTGGCCTTCATGCAGGGGACAAGCAGGTGTCGGTTGAGGTGTGCAGCCCCAATCCGTATAAGGCAGAGGTGGAGCAGTGCCACAGGGCTTTCCCCGGTAGGATGGAAGGAACCGGAAGGCTGCTCCTAAGATGACGACCTTTGAGTGGGAAAGGGTGGAAGGAAGCCGGTTTTTAAATCCCCAGCTTTGTAGGGCTGCCTTCTCAATCCAGCACCCTCCAAATGTGCTAGATTGCAACTCCCATCAGCCCTGACTAGCACAGCTGGCTGGGGATGAGGAATGGTTGACACTGGAGCAAAAGTCTGCTCAGGGGAACAACATCTCAGGGTTTGATTCCAGACCCCTGTGCAGTGTGAGTGCGGCATCCTCCTTCCCCCGAGAGGAAAAAAGAGCTCCGAAACACAGGTCAACGGTTGGTCTCTTGCATAGCCTTTATTAAAGCACCTTAAATATCTCAAATCTCTCTTTAAAAATGCTCGCCCGTCTGCGTAGAAAGAAAAGCTGAACGAGAGCTCACATGCAGCCCTCAAGTCAAGTTTCTGCAGTCCAAAATTCTTCAAAACTCAATGTGGTGCTTCCAGCAAAGAGGACAATCTTAAAAGGGAAAAGTACAGGAGCACATTAAAAACCCATTGCTAAAAGCAGTAGGCAGGACCGCCTGCTCATCGCGGACTAGAAGCACAAGGGTACGACAGAAGCAGTTTGAAGCCATACACAGAAAGTTGCACAGAGAGGTAGAAATGTCGAAACGTCGGCTGGGAAGGGAAGATCTGGGCAGAGACGAATTCTGTAAAGTGCACCCATCCGGCGACTAGAAGGGCGCCTCCCATGATCCACGGGCAGCCATCAGGCCGCGTTTCAGCTGCTCGTAGGTCACGAACATCACCACGTTCCACGATCCCAGCCGCAGAAACGAGGGCGTAAAACTGGAAGGAGGAGACGCTGTTAGAGCCCCGATGCAGAGGAACTGCCGCCGCGACACACTCAGCTGCGCGTGCCGGCTGGCCCGGATCGGGACGAGGCACCTGCACCCCACACCCAGACCCAAGCCTCTCTCTCTGATTTCTTCATTTCTATGCTGCCCGCTGCCGAAGCTCCCTGGGCGGTTCACAATGTTTAAGATTTCAACCAGGCCGAACCCTCCTCAGCTTCCAAGATTAGGCAGGATCAGGCCCCTCAGGCTATACAGAAGCTCTAGCCCACCCAGGATATCCTACATCTTTCCTGAGTTTCCAAATCAACTAAACAGGAAGTTTTTTGATGCATCGATCCTGCCAGAGCCAGCTCTGTTTTTCAGGAATGTTTTGCCCGGTATATTTCTAGCCCGAACGTGATGCAAAGGTTCTCTCCCACTCAGGATCGCCAACATGAGGGCTTGCAGGAACCACGGGGCCTGGAAACACCTCCCAGCTTGATTTCCTTTGAAACCCATTGAAGATGTTTCAAAATTACACAAAAAGCCAACTGCTCATCTTCATTTCCAGAAACACCTCCAAGCCCCCTGTGAGCTCCAGATGCGTCCTTGGAAAATAGAAGATAGAGAAAGCTGCCCGGGGGGGGGGGGGGGATGTCCAGCCCGAACTTTGGGTGGGTATTGCCTAGGATTTCTGCATGGGGGCTACATGAACAAAAAGAAGTTCACCACTTGTGAAGTGCTTGTTTTGGCTTCTTTTGAGGGGTAAATCTAAGGGAAGATCTCCGTCCATAGGAGCCTGCCCGGACCCTAAGATCCGCTACCGTGAAGGTCCTCCAAGAGCCTCCTTGAGTGAGGTGAGGACGACAGTTACACTAATAAATTTATATCCTGCCTTTTTCCTCAAAGGGCTCAAGGCAGCTGACATCATTCTCCTCCTCCATCTTATCCCCACAACAACCCTGTGAGGTAGGCTGGGCTGAGAGTCTGTGACTGGCCCAGAGTCACTCAGTTGGCTCCACGGCTCGGGGTGGGGGAGATACAACCCCAACTGCTGAGCCCCAGTCCCATCTTCTTAACCACGACACTTCCCTGGCCCTCCACACCGGGGAAGCTCAACGCTGTGGGTTGAATCTACCCAGCTGCCCCAACACGGCGTGTAAATTACTGCCTGCAATTCAGAACGAGCAAGAGCCCCGTTGCTGTGCACGGCTCCAGGGTCCGGGAGCTCCCGGCAGCCTCTCACGGCACGGAGAGAACCCCGACTTACCCTTTGTAGAAGGCCAGGGGCCCCTCTTTTCGGAGCATGGCGAGGGCACACTTGACGGCACTTCCGTACTGACCCGGGACAGAGTTCATGTATCTGGTCTTCACCACATCGACAGGGGAGGCGATGACCGTCGTGCAGAAGCCGGCCCCAAACGCAGAGGTGAAGTGGCACGGGAGGTTATCTGAGTGGCGAGGGGGAACAGAGCAGACGGGGATGAGCTGGACAAGGGTGTCCATCCTGACATCCGGCTGAGACAACACCAGATTGTGTCGAGCTGCTTTGCTCACAACCGGCCATGTGGGCGGGTCCATACGGATCAGCATTTTGGAGAACGTTTCTGACATATTGGAGCAAACGTTTCTCGTATAAAAACATGGTCTGGACAGCCAGAGACAATCCTCTCCGACCGGGAACATTACAGGAATAAACCTTTAGGCCCTAGGCCAAGTCCACCCTGAACCACGATGCCTTCACGCGTTCCTGGCATCATCTGGTGGTTTCGTCGGCTTGTGCGCGTTTCTTTTCCCCGTTCTAAAAAAGATGAAGCGCCTCTCCTAAGAGTTGGTTCCTGGCAGGAATCGCTTTCGGCCAAAACACGCTGGCATTTCGGGGGCCATCGCTTTTGCCCTCACTGCTGCTGGGCACAGTTCCGGAGAGCTTCCTCGAGACGCAGTGGGGCCCTTGGGTGGAAAGGGCTCAGCACCGCTGGAGAAAGCTTTCCTGGGAGATTGGTGCGTGTGTGCACAGACCTACACACAAGGGGCCTCTGCTGCGTTCTTTTGGTACGGGCTTACCCAGCAAGGACTGTACCACATCAAAGGCCCCTTACTTTTCGCCAGCACCAACTTTCAAAGCATCTTTGAGTCAGAGCTGAGTTCCCTCTATTGTCCTGACCTGTCATGAGGTTGTATTTCAGGAGCGCGTCCTTGATCAGGTCGTAGGTCACAAGCTCAGTACAATTCACAAGAGCATTCCGGGTGATATTTGGAGAAGTCCCTAGACAAGGGAGGGAAAAGGTAAAAGGGCTTTAGAAAAGTAACGGGCAAAATTAATGTCTTAGAACATCGCTCGATCGCTACATCATTAGCGGCCACAGTACTGGATTTTTTGGAGAGGGTTCAAGGCAGCCCATCTACCAGCTCCAACTTGGGACTTGCACTACCTCACTGCAGAGAATTCAGGGCTTTGGTGGACCTCAGGTTTAACCCTTCCTTTTTTAAAGCAAGATTTTGGCCTTAAAAACTGAGCAGGAAACACACAGAGGGAGTGCAAGGGACCCGCAGCAATGCCTGCGTTATAACATCGTGCGTTAAAAAGCTGCAGGAAGGCCTGTGATTGAGGTAGGATTTGATTTAGGCTGCAGGAAAATTGCACAGCGGGCTCAGGAGGAAAAGGGAACTTCAGCAAAGCACCTGATGCCCCCACAAGTCTTGCTCAATGCGGCTTGAGAACAGATGGGCAGAAGGCTGGGACTTCAGCTCCCAAAAGCCCCTGCTGCAATGACTCATGGCCAGGAATGCTGGGAGTTGTAGTCCCAACATCTGGAGGTCAAGCCGCTGCCCACTTCCCATCTACAAAAGGCAGGTGTCGGAGAACTCTCCGTGATTCTGCGCAAGCCGGAAACTCTGAAACGGGGACCGCAAAGCCAGACCACCACGGCCCTTTGCAGGCACCCTGTACCAACCTTTCCAGAGGCCTCGGAGGCCCTCCTCCCTAGCAATGGTCTTGTAAGCATCCAGGGTCCCCTGGTACCGGCGGCCCCCCTCCATCCGGGCCTGCGCCTGGAACCTGACCTTCACCACATCGGTGGGCTGGGCCACGGCCACCGCCATCGCGCCGGTGGTGCAGCCCGCAAGGAGACGACTGCCGATGCCGGCATCTGCCAAAATCAACAAGAGACGGCGGCATGGTTAAAAAGCAAGGAGGGACCCCCTCAAAGCACCTGCAGAGGCCAAATAATCACAGATCAGAGTCCACCGGGACCCAGCCCCACAGAAGAATCTGGACTGCCAGAGGCCCCCCGCCCCCTCCCACAATCCTTGCAAATTAGCCTGTCTCCAAAGTTCAGCTGCCCACAGACACCTTGACAAGCAGCTTGTGGCACACCAGGAAGCTGAACCGAAGCACTGGCTTTGTTGCAGCTTGCAAAGGTCTCCCTGCCCAGCTGCCTACAGGTATTTACAGGTCTGTTCCACAGACACCTTCCAAGTTCCACCTGTAGGGAATGGAGGAACCTGCAGCCCAGGACTTGGCCACGGATACAGAATTGGACACAGTCTTCCAGGTGAGGTCTGGCTAGGGAGGAGTATAGGGGAACTGCTACTTCTCAAGATTTGGAAGTCATACTTCTGTTACTGCATCCCAAAACAGCATTTGCCCTTTTGGCGGCTGCATCGCATGGCTGGCTCATGTTTAGCCTGTTGTCCACAATTACTTCAATTATCTTTTCAGTTCTGTTGAGCCACGTACTTCATAGAAACATAGTGAGTCAGAAGGGGCCTCCTGGGCCATCTAGTCTGACCTCTGGCACCAGCCGGCTCCACTCATGACATGCCCACCATGTGGACGTCCAGCATATCCTTGAACACCCTCACCGATGGGGCCTCAATGACCTCCCATGGAAGCCCATTACACACCCTCGGGGTCCTGACTGTCAGGAAGCTCTTCCTGGCATCCAAATGGAGCCTTGGTTCCCTGAACTTTGCTCCGTTGGAGCGCATCCTGCCTTCCTCTGCAGGGGAGAACAGGTCTCTGCCCACCTCCGTGTGACACCCCCTCACATACCCGTATGTCGCCAACAGGTCCCCTCAGAGTCTCCTCCAGACTGAAGAGACCCCGTTCCCTCAGTCTCGCCTCATACCCCATCATCCCCTGCAAACCGGCCACCAACCTTGTGGCCCTGCGCTGCACTGGCTCTAACTGACTCTAACTTCCACGCTAACAACCGAAGCATGCTAATGAGCTTCTCACTGTTCCGACCGAGAGCCTGTTTTCAGTTCTAGGTATCTCTGAGCAAGTACAGAGAGCCTTGCGTCTTTCCACCTGGTAGTCACCGTCAGCCTACGCACTTGGGTTCAAGCTAACGGGCTCCAGGGTCAGAAAACAGGGCTGCCCCGTCGACCTCAGCCCCAGCACCTCTCCCTCAGCATTTGTGCCCAGAGCAGGATGCCAACTTACGCTCTGATCCTTTGGTGTAGAACTGCTTCACCGAATCGTACAGCCCGATGCGGACGGAGGCGAAGCTCATCTGGCGCTGGAGGCCGGCCACGAGGCCGTTGTACAGGCTCTGGGGCCCTTCGTTGCGCACCATGGTGGCCATGGTGCCAAAGACACCCTTGTAGTTGGTGGGCTTGGCAGTCAAGGCCTGCTTCGCCTCTCCTTGGATCTGCACAAGGGAGAATCGGTGTGGTGGGGGGAGAAAGATGTCACCGTGAACTGGGCACCTGGCACAGACGGTGGCCGGCCAGAGGTCTGAGTTGGAAGGAGGGCAATCTCGACTCTGCCCCGGAGAGCAAGGGAAAGATACACCGCACTTCTGTCCTTGATTATTTAAGGAAAGGAGGATAAATTATACATGAGTCCGGGGGGAAGCCTCTACCTGGCACCTCTTGCATGCACCTGTTTCTAGGGGAGGGAGGGGGGACTTCCAGCTTGAAGGCCCCCACCCAGCCCCTCAGCTTCCTTCCCAGGTCTTACCCCCTCCTCTGGCATAGGAAAGCTCTTATCTCCAATCACCAGCCAACAAAGATAAGAGCAATGAAAGCAAAGATCCCTTGCAGAAAGAGAGGCACACAATATAAATGTTGTCGTGTTTATTCTCCACCTTTCCCTTCCTGTCCCGAACTCAAGGTGGCTGCCATGACCACCCTCCTCTGCACTTCACACCCACAACCACCTTGTGAAGTAGGTTAGGCACAGTCACTGGTCCAGAGTCACCCCATGGGAGTCACAGGCAGGTGGGGACTAGGACCCGGATCTGCCAAGCCCCGGCCAGCTCTCTCACCACTGGGCCGGACCGGCTTAATGCATCGCTCACACACAAAGTAACCGTGCTGAGCATCGAAGGACCGAGCCTCAGCGGCATCACAAATGGTGAACCTGCATTTTTGTGGACCCCGATGGAGGGAGGGGAGGGAGGGAGGGAGGACACTCAGTCAAGGCGACAGGACGCCTACTTCCGTGCATTATCCGTGGACGGCTTCTCTGGCACGGCGGCTCACCTGCAGTCTGACTTTCGCTGTATCCAGGGGGAAGGTAATCAGGTCGGCTATGCAGGCAGCTGCTCCAGCACCCACGAACTTGACGGCGGCCGTCGGGGGGACTTCGGTGGGCTTGAATCCAACCATCCTGACAGCTTCGCCCCGGCTTGACAGATGCGGTGGACACAAACGCAGGGAGGAACACCGCGGCGCGCCGACGTAGCGAAAGGACAAGACAAGTGAACTCTGCCCCTGTCTGGGAGAACGCAGAAGGTTCTTCCCATCCGTGATGCGGGGGAAGGCTGAGCACATCGCACGGAGAAGAGGAACGGTCTGGCACTAATCCCCAAAGACCACCTCCGTATTTTCGAACTGCCGCAGCAGAACGGGCTCACCAGGAACACCCAGGGCAGGTTCACACATTACAGAGCCATAAACCCAGGTCTGCCGGCATGTGTGCCCTCCGCATAGGGTGGGTTTTGCATTCGAGACGGCCGGTTGGCCTCTGTATGAACAAAAGCTGCACCAGACGGACCCTGGGCCTGATCCAGTGCCCGGGCTGCTCCTGCGGCCTCATGTACGCAAGCCCTTTTTGCTAAATGCTGAACAGGAGGAAAAGTGCAAGGGGTCCTTTTAGCCGCTGCTCCTCCCCTGCCTCATTTCTGCATTTCCCCTTGCCGTCCAAATGCCACGTTCGGAGGAGACTCGGATGCTGCATGCTCCGGATTCGGGAAGCAACAGGAAGGAACGTGCCCTCCGCAGCTGCCTGGGAGCAGCTTGGGCAGTCTCAGGCTTACCCAGCGGCTGCAGGGCAGTGTGACGCCTCCCGCCCGCTTTGCATGCAGCACCGCATGGCCGGCTGAGCGCCCTCCAGGCCGCGAGCCTTTCCGTTCTTTCTGTGGCACGCACCACACTCCAAGTCGGCGCCTGCCAGGGGTTCAGGACTCCAGTTCCCATTGTCCCCAGCCAGCAAGGCTGGCAGGCCAGCTTGGGGAAGCTGGAGCATGGTACAAAGTCAGCAAGTTTAGGCCATGCATGAAGCATTCCCCTTTCTTGTGAGAGTCACCAAGGACTCGCCACGGCGTGTTCCCAGGCTGCGTCGGATGCTAGGCCTCATGCCCTGGCGACAGGAGAAGATGCATCTTGTGCGGCTGAAGCAGCTCCCCGATTGGTTGTTGCTGAGCAACAGTCGGCAGAGGCCCCGCATGGCTTTTAGGGTGAGTGCATCATTTGATTGCTGAAAATGGTTCGCCCCGGAGGGTTAGCCCCACAACGGGAGCTCTGCATCCCGGCCTCGCTGGATGGCTTTTCCATAACCCGAGGAATCCGCTTTTCTTTAAGGCACATCAAGGTGACTGGATTGAGCAACAGGCCGGTGGGCCAGACCTAGCCTGCCGGGAACCTCCAGGGCTCTCCAGGAAGCCTCTGGCCATGGGTGCACGGTCTGGGGATTCCCATCCCACCCCCTGCCCTTGCAGCTCCCTCTGCAGCTTGCCAGAGCAGGTTTTGGAATTACTGCCTGGAAGTCCTGAGGGCGGATTTCTCATTCCCAAAGGTTTGGATGTTTTTTTGTTTTTGTTTTTTTTGAGAAGAAGGGAATAGCAGGATTGGTGAGAAAAAGAAATTGGAGTCAAGGCCTGTAGCCAGAAATCACAGCAGTATGGCGAAATACCGGCTTGAATATACCCACAGATGGTAAACCAGATTAAACACCTGAGCTGATCAGATGCCAAGAAACTCCTGAACGGTTTATCCTGCAAAAGTCACAGCGAGTATCAAGAACTGCTTGTTCAAGACATTGTGTTTTTCATGGAGAAAGGTACAAGTTCTCTAGGGCGATCCGACCCCTTCCCTCACTGGTGACAATGCATGGGGCCAGGGCACAACAGGTGTCACCGACACGGTTTCAGCCATGGCTTTGCATCCCCAGGGTCTAGAAACTTACTCCCTTGTTCAAAACGGAAATCAAGGTATTTAGGAGGCAGAATGTATTGCAGTGTAAGTAGTGTAATTCTGCTGAGCACTGCTAGAATTGCAGAACGGGCAGCCTAATAAAGCACAGCATGTAGGTTTGGCCAATTCTTGCTTTGAGGCTTTTAAAAATTCTGTTGCATAAGTCTCTGGCTTCTAGTATCCATGCAGAGGGAGCTACTGACTAAAGCATTTTCTGCAGTCATTCTTTTCCCCGTAACTGACCATTTTGCAGAAAGGGGAAAGAAGAACGAAGAAGCGGAAAAGCACGAGCTAGCTACAAGTGAACGGTTACCTTTTCTTCCCTGCACTGGATCAGAATCAGATACGCTCTTTTCCCACGACCGCGTGGAAATGCAGCGAACCAAGATGTGACTGGACCCTTCCCACTCCTCAAAAGCCAGAATTACCTTATTCAAGTATGTCAGGATGCTGCAGCTTGATCAGGATTCTCTAAAGGTGTCCCGTTCGTCAAAGTTGTTCAACGCCCCCACAGTCCGACTCCCTTGACTTTCCATAGAAAAATTTGCTGAAGGACGACACCTAATACTCATAATACTTATCCTAGGGGAGCGAAAGGGAAGAGATAAAGACGTCTGAATACAGGGGCACCAGCTCAGACCTGCAGTTCCAGGATTACAGAAATGATGCAAAGCCAGACTTGGAAGCCTTGGCCCTCGCTAAAGCTTGATCGGACCTTCCCACATCTGCTGCTTTGCATGCAGAGCTAATTTGCACTGACAGCTCACTGCTTCCCCGCAATCTCCAAAGCAGGAACCTGTTCACACTGGCACCCGATTCCCATTTTAGCAGAAGCAGCCCAGAAGCTGACGGGCCATCTTTGCACTAGCAATAAATGGCAGAGACAGCAACCCGCGCAAGCAAACACTCAGTGGGCACCCAGACGGGCCTCTTCTGCAAACTCTGCAACTCTGACTTAGGAGAGCAAGTAACGCCCGCCCACGCTGGGGGACTCAGGGGCTCAGGGTTACAGGACAAAGGGAAGTCGAGATTTGCGTTTGGAGAGTCACACGTGCTTGCAAATCTGTGTGGGATTAAAGGGCCCTGTCTCTTAAGGGCAACTCTGCTTGTGAAAAGAGATGCCTGGACAAGGGAGGGGGGCATTTGATTTCAGAAAAAAACAACCCTCCAGCAGGCTGAGCAGTCCTTGACTTCCAGGGGTGCCTCTGGAGAGCAGGGCTGGAGGACAGGCAACCTCCTAGAGAGTCGGGGTTCCAGAGGAAAGATGCAAACTGCCCCTGTTGGGAAAATTTGGGCAAATCCTGTCTTAAAAGCATTGCTTCTGTGTGCATTTGCACTGTAGGATCAAATCCTGTCTTCCTTCTCAAAACCAAGCTGTCACTATTTAAAATGGCATTCCCCCACTCCCTTTCTCTCACCTTTAGCTGTGGGCTACAGCAGACAGAGCCATTCAGTCCAAATATACATTGTTAAATAATCATTGTTGGAATCAGTATCTTGATAGCCCAGAGGGCTGCGTGTGTCCTGGTCAATTCAGAACATTTAGAATCTAGGTAAGAGTTTGAGTTCATGCATAGTTTCAGTGGCTTGAATTTACATGTTTAAGCAGACCTGGAGATGGGTTCAGGCTTCTGAACTAAAATGTCAATACAGGCATTAGAAATATTGTGATCTTATTGTTACTGTGTGATTGACTGACATTCCTTTATCTGTTCTGTATGGGATGACCTCAGAATCTTATTGTAATCTTTACATTCTGTCATCCATTGCCCTGTACCTGTATGTGACTGGGAGTGTATAAAAAGTCTCTAGTTCTGTTGAAGCTTCGCAGCAGAGTTCACCTCTTGCTTGCCCGGTAAGGCCTTATCGTGAGTCAACTGCGGGGCCTGGGATAGACAATAAAGACACGGAGGTTCATAACGACTGATCTTTCCTACGACCCCGAGTTTTATTTCCCTTCTCAAATTGAGATTCCGGGATTCTGACACCCCCTAACACCGCCTTTGGGTACAGCAAGAGGTGTCCTACACGAAGGTAATCTTTTGCAAGAGCTCATTAAAGAGGCTGTTCTAGTCACCCTTTGGCACCATTTACGACATGCAATTGGCACCAGCAGCAAACAAGATCACGCTCCGTGCGCAACGTTAATAGCCCAGAAGTAATCTGCACTCAGATCAGATTATTACTCAGAAAGGACAACAGGCTAGGACAGGCCACGCTCCTTCAACAAAGAAAAAAGACATGCGCAAGCGAGGGAGCTGGGCAGAAATGTCGCTACACAGGTGTCCGACTTTCAGCCCAGGTTGGGGTCTACTCTCCGGGTTTTGCCTCTCTCTCTCCCCCTTTGTGCTTTGTGCTCAAGCCAGCCAAACAGAAGAATTTGGAAAGGCCTGGAAGCCGGCCCACTTCCATGGCATTCCGGCTGGTCCTAAACATGCTGCCCATCCATGGATTTGGATGAAGGATGGGCTGCGGCTCAAGGCCAAGTTACATCTGGAGGGCTGAGTTCCCAGCACTCTCTCCAGGCGGGACTGGGAAAGACTGTGCCCAACTCCCTGGAAGCTCTGGCTGCTGGCCAGTGTCTGTAACAGTGGGCCAGGCAGAGCGAAGCCAGGCCCATGAGAGGCCGCTCCTCTGCTCCTCGGAGTGTGTGTGGGGGGGCTTTCGGGGGGGCATTGCAGTGTTGCAGGTGATCTGCTCATCTGCGAGGAACAAAGGCCCAGATCAACACTTATTTATTTATTAAAACATTTATATGCCGCCCCATCACAACAGAGCCTCGGGGCGGCTCACAACAATTTTAAAATACAATAAAATCATAACACATATTAATGTATCCCTCCCCCCCTTAAAGCAGGTCAAGGGTTAGCAGAGCTGGAAAAGGGGACCAAGGAGGAATGGGAAGGCGAAAGGGATGCCCGGACCAACTCCGACAAGCGCATTCCATTCTCTCGGTCGGACGCTGCTGCGTAGTCGTGACACAGGGGTTATTGTGGCATGCATCGAAAGTCCTACTCCTACTTAGAGGAGACCCACTGACACAAATGGAGCTCGGGTTAGAGACGCCGTGTCCGTGTGCAGCAGTGGAAATGGGGCACAAGCCGGACTGGCGTGGTGCGTTTAGAGCAACGCACCCACCCAAAGCAGAAGGATCACTTGCTTTTCGGAAAGTAGCGGGGAGCCGGTTCCGCTCCAGATCAAACTGGCTCGTGATGCTTGACGTGGTACTGAGCCAGCAGGCGCCAAGATCTTGGGGAGCAGCCCTGGGCTAGATGGACCAACCATCCGACTCAGTATGAACAGGGGACCCCAAGTCCCCTTTGCCCACTTAGAAGGGATGAAAGATGCCGGCCCAAGTAATCCTGTGATCGACCAAGGCCGAAAGCTCCCCTTGGAGGCTGAGCACAGAGGCAGTCTGGCTCCCCGCAGGTTTCTCTGACTTTAACGCCAATCATGCCCAGCCAGAGGACAATGGGAGCTGCAGTCCAAAGTCTCCGGATGGCATCAGATGCCTAGAGCTGAGAATGGGCAGCGATTGGGGTCACAGCGAACAAGGGGTGACTAGCAGATGTTAACCAGGAGTGCATGGAGCAGCTCGAGTCTCTGCCCTCCCTATGGGGTTTTCCGGCCCAAAGGCACTTGGCCCTCGCTTGGGGTTGCCGGCTACAAAGCATCCAGGTCGGGTACCCCACTAATATGCCTCGCCCCCAGAAATGGCAGGCGGGGGGGGGCGGAATGCGCCGGAGGGTGAAGCTTCGGCTGGAGAGGGGCGTGTGCGAGGGAGGGGCTCGAAAGGAGGCAGTTGGGGCGCCCTGATCGTTGCCCCCCCCGCACTCCCATTTGTATGGGTCTGCGGTGAAGCCACTCCCAACCGGGCGCCCCTCTGATGCGTCGGAGGCCAGAATAGGGGAGCTGCAGTCCCCACCTCCGGAGGGCCCGGGGCCGGGTAGGCGCCGAGAGGGCCATTTCCGCAGGGAAAGGGAGTCGAGCCCCGAGGCAGCCTCGGGGGGGGAGCAAAATCGGGGGCGGCGGAGGAAAAGCCCGGCGGAATGAGCCCGGGGGACGCCGCAGCGGCGTCGAATGAAGGGGCGGCGAGCGGGGCAAGGAAAGCGAGAGGCGGCCCCCAACGAGCCCTGCACCCCGGAGGGAGCGAGGGAGCGAGGGAGGGCCCCCCCATCGGGACTCACCTGATACCGGAGGGGAGCGAGCGAGCGAGCGAGCGGGTGCGAGGAGCGCGGCGAAGGGAAGGGACGCCAAGCCGCGCCGGGCGCCCTTTATAGCGCCGCGCCGCCCTCGCCGCGCCCACGGCCGGCCCGGGAGGCTGCGCGCCGGCAGGATCGGGGCGGCTCTGGCGCCGCGGGCGGGGAGGGCCGGCGGCCGCTCCTCGGGGCGCGTACAGAGCGCCGTGCCCTCGCGTGCCCCGAGTCCCGGAAAAGCCCGCTGCTCCGCACTGCCACTCTGGCCGGCCGGCCGGCCGGCCCACCGAGCTCCGCAGGCTGACTCTCGAGGAAGCCGCCTTCCCGCGCCTAGCTTGGGGGCGGCACGGACGGGGCCCCGCGTCGTTTACTGCGGCCTACTTCGGAGCAAGCACGCTCTCGCTGCCCGGACGGACGGACGGCGCCCCTTCTGTCGCACACGCAACGGCGAAGATGCGCAGGAGACGCGGATCGGGGCAGCGAACGGCGGGGGCAGACGGACGCCCCCCCGAGCCCCGCAAGCGGCTCGGCGGCGCCCCCCGCAGGCGAGTCCGGCGGAAGGAGCAGGTCACCCAAAGGCGCGCAAGCGCAGCGACCTGCGCCCGTCTTGGCAGCGGGGGGCGCAATCCCTGCTCTTCCCCCTGCAAACATCCCGCTTTGCCGCAATGGCCACGATCCTCGCATTGCGCAGCTCCTCCCTGCGCCCCTCTCGCCCTCCCAGACCGGCGCCACGCCTGCCCTTCTGGAAACTGCACATGCTCAGGAACACTCTTTCCTCCTGACTTTGTTCTAGGGTCCGTGGTTGGCGAGTTCTGCAGGGGGTCCCCCTCCCCCCCTTCTCTTACTTGGCATTTCCGCATCGTCTCCCCTACAACCTCCGTACTCCACGGTCACCGACGAGGAGCCAGGGAGCGGGGCACGTCCCCCGAGCGCTTTTTATGCAGCTGCCCGTGTTTTTCTCCTAATCAGCCAATTTTTCTGCGCTTGCTGCCCCTCCACCTGCGACCACCCCTGGCCTCCCTGACTGCAGAGATCAGGCATCATCAGCAAGGCACGAATTCCCTGATAGTGAATCCTTCCGCAGTCCAGAATCTACACCAAAGGAGATACGTGCACAAGCATGGAAGAACAGAGTTTGTCAGGAGTACAATTTTTAGGTTGGGGGGGGGTTACTTTGTTGTAAAGCCCAGAGAACTTCAGCTACCGGTGGTATTGAAATGCAATTAATAATAATTAATAATAATTCCTCCAAAATAACCCAGTAAGAGCTGAGTATGCTCAAAACGCTGACATTTTTATTTATTTACAGTGTTAAGTAAATACACATGCTGAATGAAAATTTAATTTACATAGTCAACATAAAGGGGTGCATTTAATGTTTCCCTTCCTTTTTCTTTGTAGACAAAAATATAGATAGAGGCCCTTAGCTGCATGGAGGTTTTTATGGCACATCATCAGAACTGATTCTGTGTTAGGGCCCAATCCTATGCCTGTTTAGAGAGAAATTTGAGGAAAGTCTATAATTTGAAGAAAGTCTCTGACAAATATTGCTGCAAAATTCTTGACTTGTGCAAAAATAAAATCAAGCCATATATTATTTTTCAAAAATTAGTTTACTTTGAGTAGCAGGCCTTTGTTCTGCTATTAATGTCAGGGGCAATGTTGCTCAGTGGTTAGAGTGCTGGATAGTAGATCTAGGAGACCCGGGTTCTAGTCCCCACTCAGCCATGAAGCTCACTGGAGGACTTTGGGCCAGCCTCACCTACCTCACAGGGTTGTTGTGTGGATAAGATGGAGCACAAGAGGACGATGTGCAGCCCTGAGTTCCTCCAAAGAGGAAAACGAGGCGGGGTGTAAATGCAACGTAATAATAACAACAACTATTTGTCACAGCAGACAATGACTAAGATCTCTGCTTCAGAAGCTCCGCAGTTCTCCATCTCGGAGCTTTTACCCTGGGAGGCGCAGCGGGTTATTTCGAGACCGTTTCCCCACATTTATGATTTATTTATTATTGAAAGCGTCTGCATGGCGCCCAGTTGTCTTTTATTTTATTTATTTATTTATTTGACATATTTGTATGCCGCCCCCTTGCAAACAAGCCTCGGGGCGGCTCAACAACAATAGAAAAATATAATTTTCGGTGCTGTTAACTGCGCCAGGGCGGATGCGAGATCCACAGGCCGGTCTATGGGCAAACCAAGGGAAGCCGGTCTCTCCAGCCCTGCCTATCGCTGCTGCCCCCCAAGTGTGCTGGCCGGGGATGGTGGGTGTTGTGTTCGCGGCTCTCCCCGTTGGCCCTTGCTAAGCTGCTTATTCTCAGGCCACGCCGGCGGACCAATCACGGGCCAGGGCTGAGTCTGCAGACCCCCAGGAGACCCTCCAAGAAGCTCCCCACCATCAGGAGACGAGAGCCGCCCAATGGGGTGGCCCAGAGAGCTGCGTCCTTCCAAGCCCTTGGGAACCGTCCCCAACCTGGTGCCCGTGCAGGTGAGAGCCTACAACTCGCCCACCTCTGCGGGGCATCAGGTTGCTGCTATCCCAAATCCCACCCTGACTCTGTCTCCCTGTGCGTTGGGTAAAGGACTGACTTCTGAGTAGTCCTGCGAAGGTTGTGCTGTTCATAGGAGCTGCTTGTGCAGAGACGCTGGCTTGCTTTGCTGAGGGATGCCGCCTCGTAATATTCGGGAGGATTTTGGAAAATTCCGGCCAAAAATTCCAGCCAACTCTAGCAGGGGAGATTTCCTTGAATCCTGCAGGTCTTTTAGGAAAATTGTTCCTGGTGGCGCTGCTTTAACGCTTCCTCTCCCCCTTGTGCGTTTGCAATCGTGGGATGCTACTGGCAGCATTTTTAGGGGGTCCCGAAGTTACCTTTGAAAGAGATCTATTAAATTAAGACATCGGAACTGGCCAGGATCTTCTGTTGTTTTCTGGATGGTTGACAACCCTACAGTTGACAGCTTGTTGTAAATTGTCCCGAGATGCCAGTAGATGGACGGACTATAAAAGCGTTAAATAAATAAATGTAACTTTAGTCCGTTGCTTCAGTTCCTCCTCCATCCCAATCAATGCAGCCCTGTGCTTTACAGCTGCTGTTGTGATCATCTCTGAACCCTTTAGCCTGGTCTTGCGTGCTTACTCAGAAGTATGCCCAATGCATTCAATGGGGGTTACTCCCAAGGAAGTCAGCCTAGAACTGTAACCTTGGTCTTATTTCCTAATTGTTGCACACATAAACATACAGGTTATGCTGTAGGGGCGTGAATTTCCAATTCAGGAGTTTTCTTCCAAGACATTCCAGGCTTTCTTTGAAAGAACCCCTGAATTCACCACATCGAGTTAGCTTTTTGGGAATGTTTTACTCAGAAACATGTTTTACTCAGAATGTTTCGGGAATGTTTTACTCAGAAAAATGTTACCACTCTTAAATTAAGTGATTCTTCCAACTTCACTGTCTCCCAAGTTAAAGAGAATTCTTGAAATGGAGACCAAGGCAACTTTTTAGGCTGTCGTTATATTTTCTGAGCAATTTTCTAGAGATTCAGACAGCAGAAAACTGCTTCTCCCATTAAGACACCATCTTGCAGGTTGCCAGGTAATTGGGGAAAAGCTGCAGAAAGCTTGTTGGAAGGGTTTAAAATCTCACCTTGCCATGTTTTAGGATGATCCTGCATCATCATCATCATTACTTCTATTATCATCATTAATTTGTTACTTATACTTTGATGGTAGCTTTTAAAATGTTTTGCGGCATAATTCTAATTTTTGTCTGTTGTACTCCTCCTAGAGAGTTTTTTGAACTACAAAATGCTGGTTTTGGGTGGTGGTGGGGGGTTGGCGCTTTACCCTTTTCCTTCAGTTTCCTCCTCCACTGGATCGTGGCCCCCCGAAGACCTTCTTCAAAATTGAATTCAGCCCTCAGGCTAAAAGGAATTCCACATCCTAGACCTAGGACTCTTTCCAGCTTTTTTTTCTGGCTGAGCTCCTGCACCGGACAGGCTGAAATTCAACAGGTGAAGCATTTCTGGTGGTAGCCACATTTCCTGGCAGCAAAACTTGATCACAAGTTGTCCTCACAGCACATTCTGGGAGGTATCAACACTTAAGCAAGTTACTTGTACATCACAAATAATGCTTTAAAAGTATTTTCTCCACGTGTGATGCAAGACAGTTCCCTCGCTCAGTTGTCTGCTCCCCTAGAAGTCCAAGCCGCCGTCTTGGAAACGCACCGGTGCTGCTAATGGAAATGCTGCACAGGCGGGAGGAGAGTCATCTTCCCAGCACTTTGCTAGCAGGCAGAGGAGCATCTTAGGCAGCGGCAGCTGGCAACCGTGACTCCAAGCACCATCTAGTTCCTTGTCATTATCTCAGCTGGGAAACTGAGCAAGCCTGCAAGCAATGGTGCAGCTCGCTCTGCCAGGTGGGCAGATTTTGGAAAGCAAAGGATCACGGCCAGGTTTGGAGAACAGCTCCGATGAAAGCTGTGCTGGATGTCCTTTGGGGCGTTTCTCCAGTTCTTTTCACAAAGCTCCTCTGCTTGCTGAAGTGCCCCTGTTTGGAGGGTTGCTGGAGGCTCGGACAATTCTACAAATGTTATGGGGCAACATCGAAGAACTAGCTACACCTTTAACGTTAAAAGTGGATTCTTTCCAGGCAGTGAGAGGTCCAAAAGGTCATGCGGAACGGTCCCAGGCGTGTTTGCTGAGAATGCAGCTCCACGGACCACGGGGGCATTTCTTGGCAGACGTCTTGCATCTGCCGGGCAGAGATGCAGAAATAGATCTGCTTCGGCTTATATGCAGCTCAAGGAGTGAAGCAGGGAAGAATGATAGGCAGTGAGGTCAAAAGGTAATTAATTAATTTTCCAGGATTTCATTTCTATGCCCCCCATTAGCCAAAGCACTCTGGGTGGCTTACAACATTTAAAAATGTTTAAACACACATGCCCACATGCAAATGTACAACAATGTTGAACCATCAACAAGAAAGAATGCGAGGCCCGATTAAAAACCGCATGTCCCTGTGTTGGTGCTGGACCCAGAAACACCATTCCATAACGGGGGGGGGGGGGACCATCCGGAAGCGCCTTTCCTTGATAGCCCCCTTCCAAGCCTCCCTTGGAGAATACAGGTAGGAAAGACACTCCGGCAGGCATGGCCGCCCCGAGTCTTGCAAGCCCCCCAAAGCTGAAGCCTAAGCCAGTTTGACGGTTGTTAACAAGGAACAAATTCTTCGCAAGGGCCTGGAAAAATGTGCAGATTCCACTTTAGCTGTATTTGCCCCTCGAATCCTGCCTCTCTTGGAGAGTTACAGTCGACAAAGGCTTCCCCCCTTGCCCAAGCCGGGCACACAGAGAGGGGGGGCTCTCCCCACTGTTTACTACCCCCACAAGACAAGATCTGTTTCCCAGGGCGGCTGCTTCTCCAGCCTGGCTGGTGTTCGCAGGTCAAGGGGTCCTGCTGTGCCCCAGAGGAGGCTCGGTTTGCTCCTTGGTGGCAGGCCAGGAAGTAGATTGCATGCCTTCGTTTTGACAGCTTGGAGGGGAAGGTTGCAGCTCCAGGCAGGGCATGCGGTTTGCATGAAGGAGGTCCAGCCTTGGCCAGGTAGGGCTGGCAAAACTCTGGCCTGAAGCTCCGGAACAGCATTCCTGGAGGTCTGTTGCTGGCACTGGGCCAGTGGAACGGAGGGTTTGCCTCCGTTCAAGACAGCACCTGATGTCTCGTGTGTGTTCAACTCCCCGTTGTCGGATTTCGGTAATGATCAGGATGCTGACCCGGGAAACTACCTGCAAAATGGCAGCCGCATCGCGCAGGCTATGTGGTAAGCAAGGCTTCAAGGCATTAACTCTCCGGGGGAATTGGCTCTCTGGGCAAAGCATGTGAGCCAGGAATGATTCCCTCAGGGGCACGTCTGTCGATCCTGCGGAACCGTCCCCAGCAGACGCTGCGATCGCTCATCTCTCCTGCGCAGCCAGCTAGTGCAGAGCAGAGGGGAATGAGCGCTTCTCTTATTCTGGTAGTGGGACTTTACTTATGCATCCCAAAATAGTGTTTGCAGCTGCATCGCACTGCTGGGTCACACGCAGCTTCTTGTCTGCAGCAACTCCGAGGTCCCTTTCACCCTCAGTACTGCTGAGCCAAGAATTCCCCATCTTGTGTCAATACAGCTGATTTTTACGTTTTTATTTTTGCCCGGGTGGAGGACTTGGCATTTGCCCCTGCTGAGTTGCGCTCTGTTGTTTTCCACCCAGCCTTCAAGCGCGTCTGGGTCACCCCGGATCTTCTTTTTGCCTTCCAGGGTGTCAGCTATGCCACCCAGCTTAGTATCCTCTGCAAACGTCATTATCGTTCCCTGGATTTCCTCATCGAGACCATTCATAAAGATGTTAAAGGGCACTGGTCCCGGGACTGGGCATTACCCATAACTCCTCCCCAGGTGGCATTCCCCAAAGCCATCAGTCTTCGAGATTTTGTTGGGCCTGTAGAGCCAAGGAGAGCTTTGAAGACCTCAGGGGGACTTTTTGGGGGGCCCGGTGCCTCCCCTGGTTCCGCGTCCTGTTTGTGCAGTGACTAACAAGATGCCTGCCACGGGGAACCCATAAGTGGGACATGAGTGCAATAGCACCCTCCTACCCATGCTCCCCAGCAGCTGGTGCATGTTGGCATTCTGCTTCCGACACCAGAAGTAGCATGCCATCTTTTGCCCCGCACGAAGCTTGGAGGATTTGTGAGCCAGGATTACCCAACGGAAGAAGCAAAGATGTTCTAGCAACCGCTTGGAAAATTTCATGGTCAAGAAAATTATGACTTCCGTTCAAAAGAACAATCCCATGACTGAGCTTTGATCAGTGTTAGCAGTCCATTCAAAGTGTAACTCTGAATATTTACTACAGAGTAAGGCCCACTGGGCTGAATATGATTTGCATCTGAGTAGGTGTACTTAAGATTGTCCCGTCCAATTGATGTACCGTCCGCTGCATGTTTCCTTGTTGTCTATTCAATACTGAATCTAGCTAATGGTCGATAAACTAGGCCAATGTATAAACTCAACCAATCCATTTGATTAATGTTATAAAGAATCTTAATAAAAATATACCCCAATGAACTGGGAAACTCTCTATATAATAAATACTATTTTATAAGTTAATTCAGCTGGAGAGAAAAGCCAGATTCTGCGGCTGCTCCTGAATTAAGTAGTTGTAAATCTCAGAGAGGCTTCTGCAAAGCAGAAAAGTTTTGCTGGGGGAAACACCACAGAAATGGGAAGAGAGGGAAGGACTTGGATCTCTTTGTGGCGAGAGAGGCATTGCTCCCTGGGACCATCGCGATTTAAAAGCTGACAAGTCCGGATAACTGTGTGGCTTCCCACCAAGGCTCAGGAATATCCGACAAGATCCACATAACCTGAGAATTTGACTCGTGGGTGGAAAGAAGTCTGGCATCGCTGCTTTAGGAGAGAGAGACCTTCCCTCCTGTTGCTCCCACGTTATCAGCAGCCATGGCATGAAGACAACACAGAGACTTGGGGAACCTGAAAACTGAATGATGCCAACGTTCACAACTAGAATCGGCTTATAGATACGCAAACAGCAATAGGAATAATAACGATTTGTAATATTGCTTTATGGATTCAATGACTGGTTTTATTGGATTTGATCATGATTTTATCTGACAAACCACTTTGTGGTTTGCCCATTTAAAAAAAAATTTTTTTTGAAAGCAGTATAGACATTCTTTGAACCACATAAACATAATTAAGTGCATCTTTTTCTGGAGTGAGATCCAGCGAATTTCTCCCCTTCCATGTAAACTTCACAAAGTGCAGCACTACTCAGATTCACCTCTGAATATAAGTACCAATATTTATCCGTCCCTTAGAATCCTTTGGCATCTCCAAATTTGGGCTAAAGGGCATAAAAGTCCACCTGTAATCCCTCCTGGTTTTTTTGCCAGCCGGGTCTCGTTGGTGTTTTTTGAAGTCTCCCTTTTGTTAGTTTAAATGTTAGGCATCGTCGGGGCTCGATACAGCCCAAAGTGAAGCAATTAATATAATTGATATTCGCTTCCTGCCACCATGACAAGAACAGTTCATAAAAGCTTCTTGTCCGAGCTGCTTCTTCCGTTTTCCTCTTCTGCATCTCTCTTGGGGAATCCCTGGCGTGATTCACCTTCCTGTCGCAGAGACGTGGTCTGGCTTCAGGATGGGGATTCCCAGGCCGCCTGGGCCAGGACCATCAGCCTTTTCAGCTGCTCAAAAGACACGAACATCACCACGTTCCATGATCCCAGCCGCAGGAAGGATGGAATGAAACTGAAAAAGAAGAAGCAGCATCCCAGAAACCCGGTGAGACGGACCACACGCCTCTTCATTGCTACGGCAGCGCATTGCCAAAACGGAGAAACTGCATCGCCAAAAGCCGGGGATGTCCACCTCTATAGCATTTTCATTTGCAAGCATATACCGTATTTTTCGCTCTATAAGACACGCCTGACTATAAGACGCACCTAGTTTTTAGAGGAGGAAAACAAGAAGAAAAATGTTCCGAATCAAATGGGCACATCATCACAGGCACATTCCCCATCCCTTCCCCATGGGCTGCACATCCGACAGACTTACTGCACACACATATTTGCTCTACAAGACGCACAGACATTTCCCCTTATTTTTGAGGGGGGAAAAGTGCGTCTTATAGAGCAAAGAATACGGTATGTGCAAACACACGTTCCAAAATGATCGCTATGACGGAAATGGAAATGGAAGGCAGATTTTAACATGGTGGGAAAACCTGCCTGCTTGGATGGGCCCAAGAGGCGCCAGCGCTCCCCGCCCGACCCTTTCGATGGGCACTTGAAAGTGGGGGACCCTGCAGAGCCCCACGGACTGAGCTCTCATCCCAGGCGAAGATTGCGAGGCAGAGCTCAGGTCGCACCAGGGCAGAAGAGCAACAAGAAACCTCGCCTACCCTTTGTAAAAAGCGGTGGGGCCCTCCTCCACCACCATGGTCAGCGTACAACTCAGGGCGTTCTTGTACTGTCCCAGCCTGGAGTTCATGTATCTTGTTTTGACGACATCCACGGGAGACGCCACCACCGTCGCGCAGAAGCCGGCTCCGAAGGCGGCGACAAAGTGGCACGGGAAATTATCTGTTGATGGACCCGGGAGATTAAAGGATTGAGGGAGCCAAAACCCTCGTGCCCAAGAGAGCTTTCTGGATACACACAGATTTGTTTTCCGCTGGATTACTTCCCCTTCAGTATAAAGGGGACAGGCTCTCCGTTTCCGTGGGGTGGGTCTCACTGGGGTGGGTGCCACCCATATAAAAGCATACACAGCTGACGCTGGCTGACGTTGTTCTCGATGCTTGCTTAGCCTACACAGATTCCACGCTTGCTTCTAGGACTCTCATTCCCAAAACACTCTCCCAACTTCCTTCAACCCAGGGCAGCCAGACCTTTGCACCCAGGGCCAAATTCCATTTCCTTGGTTCTGGGAAGCCACGTTCCAAAGGTGGGCCAGGCTCAAGACGCAGGGTCCGGACCAAGCACCGGGAGACCACAACCCAAAATCCCACACTATCTTACCGCCTGTTAATGAGGCCTGTGGGGAGGCTTTTCCAAAAGCAGTTGCTTTTCCAAAGATGGCGCTTTTGTGCCATTGTCCTGACCTGCAAAACCAGCTATCAGCTGCTTTGCTTTTCCCGTAGGTTCCTGGACATTTCATCCCCATTGTTGGTTTTCGTTTTTCAGCGGTTCCCTCCCTGAAGCGGCAAATACTTCGCGATTCCTATGTTCTGTACGGTGCTGTACCTTTACATCATTGAACTACCGTCCTGGGACTTTGAGTGAAGGATGGTAGATAAAAGCTTTAAATAAATAAATGCACCCCCCCACCCCCGTCTGTGTACATGCCTTATTTGTTTCAGTCCTGCAGATGGAACTAGTCACCGGTTTGACTCTCACGACTGTGTTAATTAGCTACTTGGCCAAAAGGCTCAGAAACTGCGAAACCGCAGGACGGGCTGGTTGACGCTCTTCCTGGTGTTTGGGGCCAGGGGGCCCCCGTACCTGTCATCAGGTGGTATTTCAGCAAGGCCTCCTTGATGAGGTCGTAGGTCACCATCTCGCCGCAGTTCACGATGGCGTTGCGGGTGATGTTGGGCAGCGTCCCTGCAAAGCAGGGGAAAGCAAGAGGCTCATGGCAGGGATCCCTTCGCGGGATCCCAGCAGCTCTCCGGACGCTGCCGCGAGGGAGCGAGCGTGGTCTCCGTACCTTTCCAGAGGCCTCTGACGCCTTCCTCTCTCGCAATGGTCCGGTAGGCGTCCACAGTCCCGTTGTACTTCCTGGGCCCGCCGACGACTCTGATGTGTGCCTGGAAGCGCACTTTGACCACATCGGTGGGCTGGGCGCATGTTACAGCCATCGCTCCAGTGGTACAGCCAGCAAGCAGCCGGGTGAGGATGCTGGCATCTGGCACAGGGAGAGAGGGAGAGGGGATCATCATCATCATCATCATCATCATCATCGCTGCCGCCTCCGCCACCACCACCACCATTCCCTTTCAAGAAACTCAAGGCAGCTCACACCATTTTCCTCCTCGTCTCACTCTTATCCTCACAACAGCCCTGTGAGGTGGGCCAGGCTGAGAGTCTGTGCCTAGCCCAGAGCCACCCAATTGGCCGCATGGCTGAGCAGGGACTCGAACCCGGACCGCCTGAGTCCCAGTCCCGTGCTCTTAATCCCAACACCGCACCAGCTCTCTGGCACGGATTGGTGTGTAGGTTGCATTTCAAGCGCAGCATGTTCCAGCTCCTGTCGTTTCATTGCTGGCTGTCCAGCGGTTAGTTAAACAGATTGATGGTCAGTGCCCAAGGATGGCTGGTTGGTGGGAGCTCCTTGCGTCAGAACTAACTCGGAGCGGCTGACGAGAGACGTTTGCTGGAACTTGGAGCAGTTGACCTACTCTCTGATCCCTTGGGAGTGTAGAACTGCTTCACGGAGTCGTACAGCCCGATCCGGATGGATGCGAAGCTCATCTGGCGCTGGAGGCCGGCCACCAACCCGTTGTAGAGGCTCTTGGGCCCCTCCATCTTCACCATGGTGGTGATGGTGCCGAAGACTCCCTTGTACTTGACATCCTTAACTGTCTTGGATGCTTTCGATTCTCCTTGAATCTGCAGAAGAAACGGCAATCGATATGAGTGACAGCCGTTCTCCAGGCACCTCCAGTACAAGCGCGTCGGGTTTTTGTGCCAGTTAATTATCCTGGCGCACGCCCACCCGCAAAGCAAACATCCTAGAAACTGCATTTGGATGAAGGTACCAAACGTTTTCAGAGCAAGATTACCCCATGAGCCTCTCTCAGGAAGCTACCGTTCCCAGAGTTCCCCAGAGAAAGGAAATACATATTAAAACAGTTAATGTCTTGCAGTAGCGATGGTTTTAATTTTGCATTGCTTTAGGATTGTATCCCACTATTTAAAAATGTGCCCAGGGTAGCCCATGACAAGCTGCAGCCCTGGCGAATCCCACCCTGTTTCCTCACGCATCCCCTTGGATTTCGCTGGCCCTGCGGTGCCCTTAGGGCGGAGCGTCGAGGCCAAACATCCCCTGTCCACACTTCTGTTGATATCCTCATGACTTATGGGGTACCGCTACCAAGATCTCCGCGTTTTATTCCCTTTCCTGCCGCGGATTAATTCTGGGCCTACGTTTGCTTGGTGCAGAGGCTTAGATCCCTCGTGGCTTTGGGCTGATCCACAAAATTGTCCTTTTTGGTGCATGAGGTTCTCCTGCGTGGGCTCCGCTATCGTGGATAACTTGGGAGCTTCCCACTGGTGCTGAGGCAACTGAGACACCCCATCAGTTCTACTGAAAAAGGTGCTCAACAGGGCTACCCACCTGCACGGTTTTCGGGGCCCACCTGGCCCTGCCTCCCCCGCATGGCCACTGGGCAGCAAGGTGGCCACTGCCCCGGGCACAGCTCACCTGGAGCCTGACTTTGGCCGTGTCCAGGGGGAAGGTACACAGGTCGGCAATGCACGCGGCTGTCCCCGCACTGAGGAACTTGATGGTGGCCGATGGTGGGATGTCGGTGGGCTTCAGGCCGACCATCCTGCTGATAGAGGAGTTTCAGCCCCAGGATGAGGAACGCCCTCTGAAGCTTACATTCGGCCCTGGACTGCTGAGCGAGAAATGAATTTGTGCGTGGTGAGAACAGATGAACCTGTGGGGAAGAGATGGCGATTTTCCCTGGGTCCAGATCCAGCAATTGCAGCATAGACGGTGTGGAGACCTATGTAAGATGCTTTGGGTTCCCCACAAGAGGAGAAAAGGAGGATATAAATACAATATTATAATGATATGTAAATCAGCGTAATGCGAATGGGGCAGCTTCTGTACACATAAATTAATTAATTGTATGCCAATTTGTACTTTTTTGTCCTCTGGACTGGGCACCAGTTTTTCTGGGGCTTCAGGATGCCCCTGGTCCCCTGCATTCAAGTTCGGCTCGCCCCAGGTGCGGATGCCCAAGCCGGCAGCTGAAGACTGCTCCGCTGTGGTGCGTGCCCAGGGGATGGTGCGGTGTGGTGCTGAATGACACCGTTGTGTTTCATGGGCAGGGGGCCGCTTTCTGGGGATCTCTGCATGACCGCAGGGGCATTCTTTCCAATTGCCCAAATAGGGTCAGGTTTTGGAAAATTGACGCTGCACCAACAAACCCGGCGGGAAAGTGCCGGGGGATCCTTGGTGGGTTCTTTTCAACATTAAGCTAGTGAATCCAAGTTATCTGAGCACCGTTTTCCCTCCCCGAGCCCTGAAGCACGAGCGCATTCATCCTTGCCCTGATCTCCCCACTCCAATTAGACAACCTCTGATTTGTCTCTTGAAAATGCAACGAAAATGGAGAGTTCGGAGAAGATTCAAATCGGGAAATCCTGGGACAAACCCACGCCCTCCCAAACATGCAGGACATGCACCAACATGTGTTCTCGGCACCTGCGGAAGGCGAGTTTCTGCGCACCAGCCGCACGTTTGTTGACATAATCACATTTAAAATCTTTGAGTTCTGTATCTTGATTCCTTTGCTTGTTCACAGCTCCTGGTTCTTGTCTGATGCAGAGTGGGATCTACATTTTATCAGCATCAGGAAAGATTTGGGATTTGGAGACCAGAAAAGTCCGTCTGGGGACTGTTGGGAATAATAGGACATCTGGGGAAGAGTGGCTGGAGAGCAGCACTTGTGAAAGGGACCTCGGGGTGCTGGTCGACCGCAGGCTGAACATGAGCCAGCAGTGCGATGCGGTGGCCAAGAGGGCGAATGCCACCCTTGGTTGCATAGCCCGAAGTGTGGCTTCTAGATCAAGAGAGGTATTACTACCACTCTACACGACGCTGGTGAGCCCGCAACTGGAGTATTGTGCTCAGTTTTGGGCCCCTCATTACAGAAAGGATATAGCCAGGTTGGAGTCAGTGCAGCGCAGGGCCACAAGGATGGTGGCCGGTTTGCAGGGGAAGCCGTATGAGGCGAGACTGAGGGAACTGGGTCTCTTCAGCCTGGAGGATACTCAGAGGGGATCTGTTGGCGACATGCAGGTATGTGAGGGGGTGTCACATGCAGATGGGTAGAGATCTGTTCTTCCCTGCAGAGGAAGGCAGGACGCGCTCCAACGGAGCCAAGCTCAGGGAGCCAAGACTCAGTTTGGATGCCAGGAAGCGCTTCCTGACAGTCAGGACCCCGAGGGCGTGGGATGGGCTTCCACAGGGGGTGGTTGAGGCCCCATTGGTGCGGGTGTTCAAGGACAGGCTGGACATGCACATGGTGGGCACATCGTGAGCAGAGCTGGCTGGAGCCAGGGGTCAGACTACATGGTCTAGGAGGCCCCTTCTGACTCGCTCTGTTTCTCTTTCCGTCTTTCCTGATTAAACACGCAAAGGGTCGCTCTCTGTCTTGCAGGGCATCCACATGCACCGAATCGCCCCCAATTGCATGCACAAGCAAACCCTCAGCTAAAATCCTGAATCCCGGCAGCTTCACCCTCTAGCCTGAAGATAATCCGGCCAAGAGCCTGCTGCCCGCCAAGAAAACAAACATTTCTTACTTGGCCTGGGAGAATCTCTCCACAACTTCTTTGTGAGCTGGTCTGAGGGTTTCCCTGCTGAAAGGCAGTCTGTAAATACAGCAGATAAATTGTAAGTGAATCAACAGTCAGACCCAACCGTGTGGCTGCGGCAGAAGCAGCATCGTTATTTCTGTTTGGAGGAAGCGTCTGCTGGAGCACTGCTTGTCATCTTGTCCGGACCCCCATTTATAGGGTCTGCCCGGCTGGCATTTGAGCAGAACGCGGATGGACAGATGAAAACAGAGATCGTCTTGCAGGGTCACGCAGTCCAACAGCCTCCTGCCGGGCCACTGACCTAAAATAGAGCCGGGCCATTTAGATTTGGTAATAGTCTCAGGGTGTACCCATATTTTTCTTCTTTGTATATTTACCATCGGCAGTGTGCGTGTGTGCAAAAGGTGTACACTGCCAAGCAGGTCCCGAGCACTAGGGTGCGTTTTCGGCATCCGCTGGGCAGGGCAGGGATTCATAACCCAGGCTCAGGGACCGCACCAGGCCCTTTAGGGGGCCCATGCGGCCCTCCGAGGTTCCTCGAATGGCCACGCCCCCTTGTCCTGGCCACGCCCCTCCCAACCACGCATTCCTGGGATTTCCCCATTCCGAAAGGTGAAATGCTTCTCCTGGGGCATCAAGGGGTCTGCCCTCCAGCAAAATGTTTCCGGAGGAAGCTCCGTCCGGTGCCGCCTTCGTCCGTGCGGGTCAGGGCAGGCATCTGTGTCTGAATCTTGCCGTGAGCAAGCGTGACTTTGATGGACTGTGGGATGAGGCAAGGCCATTCCGTTCCCAAAGGGAGAGGCTGCATTTCCTAATTCAGGGCGGACCGTGTCCTGCTTTGACTTGGGATCCTGGAAGCGTGAGAGGCTGGACCCCCTGCTTCATCTGCTGACTTGGGGCCCTAAGTGTTCCCTTCCGCACGGCCTTTTCCCCCGGCTGCTCCGGGCTGGGCTGGCCACCCTCAGTTGGCGCATCAAAAATAGCCTTTGACGTACTGCAAGAATCTGGACTTTAAGGAGGGGTCGCTGCGGCGCACCTGCTTCTGCTATTTTGGAAAGCGGCTCCGGCAAACGGAGCAAGAAGGGCAGGCCGGGGCTCAGGCGGAGAGCAGGGCTCCCCCAGGACTTCAGGGAGTAACTCGATTTGCGTGGCCTTTGCCCTTAATAGCTCGCATTGCCCGGTGTGCTGACGGCGCACGCGGGAGCAGCTGTGTGGGCACAGTCGGCCGGGTAAGTAGGGGAAAGGGAGGATTCTCCGGCCCCCTGTGAAGAGCGATCCTTCCTTGCGGTGCCGGTGCCTCTGACGTGCCGCGTCCCCTGGCAGACTGGGGGAAGGGCCCCCGGTCCCATCGCCACATTTTCCCTTTGGGTGGAACATGTCTGTTTTTTACGCCCTTGTAGCCAGACTGGATCGATGTGCAGGGAAGCTCAGAATTGTCTTTGACATGGTGCATGCAGAAAACCCTGGAGCAAGATTCTGGCTTTAAGAGGACTTTAGTCTGGGCTCGCATGCATTTCTCTCCGAGTAAATAGCAGGATCTTACCCTAGCCCTCTGCTACCTGCTGCTTGAGCCATGCAGCAGAAGATGCTGGAGCAGCTTTCTCCAACCCGGTGCCCTTTGGATGTTTCGAACTATGGCTCCCGCCGTCCCCATAGAGATGATGGGAATTGTGGTCCAACACTTCCAGGTGGCACCTGGTTGGGGAATGGCATGGCCGGGACTGAACCAGAAAACTTGTGCATGCAAAGCAGGCATTTTACCATTGGCTGGACTCATCTGTAACTCACCTTTCATTGGTTGCTTGGAATGACACCTTCCTTCAAGACCCCATGACAGCAGAGTTGCTGCCACCCAGGAATTGGGGCCCTGATAGGTGATCTCTGAGGGTCTCATCAGCTAATCTTCCTGCTTCTCTCTGCTTCTCCGGGACAGCATTCTTGGCATCAGGGAACAACGTGTTCCCCAGCCGCCAGAAGCTCGCTGCGATGACTCACACCGAGAGGGCAGTGTGGCACAGGGGACACTCCGTGCAGTCTGCTGGGTGGCCCTCACACCTCTGCTGGCTTTCCCCTTGGTCACTGGGTTGAATTCGTATTATTTTAATTTATTTTTCGATTTATATCCTGCCTTTTTCCTGCAAAGGGCTCAAGGCAGCTTACATCTCCTCCTCCATCTTACCCCCACAACAACAACCCTGTGAGGTAGGCTGGGCTGAGAGTCTGTGACTGGCCCAAAGCCACCCAGTTGGCTCCATGGCCGAGCGGGGACTCGAACCCGGATCGCCTGAGTCCCAGTCCCACGCTCTTAACCACGACACCGCACAGGCTTATTGGGTTTGTTTCTCTGGAAAAACCACATTTTTTACAAGAAGAGGTAGATATGCCTCCTAGTTTAGTTTAGTTTAGTTTAGTTATTAGTCTACAGTTAACCGTTACCGATGATGAGAATTCTCTCCCCCTGCCATCGGGCCCTGTTGCGGATCTCGCATGGTCGCTTAACTTGTACTTCACATGCTGAACTCTGGCTTTCTCGCAAGCCTGCCTCCTTGCATAGCCCTAGCTGGGTTGGCGCGCACACACACACACGCACACGCGCACAGCAATGCCACGCCGCCCGAGCCTGCCTCCTTGCACAGCGCTCTGCACGGTGATCAGCTGCTGCTGCAGCCCATCCGATTGGAGGGCCTTGTCCGAAAAGTGGGCAGGGGGCGGCTGCACACCTGGTCCTCCCCGGCTTCCAGCGATTGGGACCCCGAATCGTCCGTTGTTCCTCCTACACGTGGACATTTTCTATTTGGTGGAGAGGGAACAGACCATGGGCAGGCGATGGGTGAAGAGCTGTGTTTTGGAAGGCTGATTGCTTTGTGTGTGATTTAAAACTAGGCAATGGCGTGGACTCTCGAACTCGGGGTGGCGCTTCTCCTGAGCTTCCGTTTGCGAGCATCTCCGTAGCTGTAAAACCCGAGACTACCCTGGGCTCAAGCCGTAGCCAGCCTTCACTCGGTCCTTCCACTAGCTAGGCCTGCGCAGAGACCTTTGTCAAACCCAGTCTTACTCTTTTCCCGCTTTCTAAGCCTGGGCTTTTTGGGTTGATTGGAAACTGGGAATCTGTTTGAGCAAGGCAGCTGGAGTGATCGGTTCCTGTTGGATCTCCTTCCTGATATTTAGCTCCCACTATAACTTTATAACAGGTTCTCCTTCTGGGCTTTTGCCAGTTTTGATGTGCTCTAGTTTTGGCTTCGGCTGATAATCTATGGTCTCTAAATGATTACCTGGAGCAATTACTCTAAATATAGCTATAAATAAGGAGATCCATAAATAGCTCTCACTTTCTCCTCTTTGCTGTCTCCCCACTCCTACGGTTTGCTCAGAGAGAGACCACACGAGGAACGGCTTGTCCTCTCAGTTTGCAGCTGGCACCGAACGCAGGAGGAGGACGAAGAGGAAGATGCATGGCTTTTAGTGACATCATTGCATTTCTCAGTGTACACAGAGCGTCGCTTCCTTTTGCCAGGCACAGTTTTGCAAGCGTGCTCTTTGGATCAGGGCCTCACAGTCTAAAGGCATAAAAATGTGGGTTCAGGGCTTGGCCCACACACTCCTTATTGGGTGTCTGGGGCATCCAGTTCAGGGAAGTGCGTCACTCGCTGATGGAGCTCCCGAGTTATCTGATAGCATCGTCTCCGCAATGCACGGCAGCGAACTGACATTGCTCCATTGTCCCAGCTGTACAGCAGCAGGAAGTGAGGAACTCGGACAATGTGCCTGCGCATGGAAGAGATCCAAGGACGGCCAAAGGGGCACCGTGGCGGTGCCAAGTGTCACAGCGGCATTTTGAAGAGTTTTTCATGGCTGCATCATGCGCATCTGTTGTAGGGGCCATTCCTCGCTCTGGTGTCCTGCAGATGTGCTGAAGTTCCCATCATACCCAGCTAGCAGATGTGAACTCCAACACATCTGGAGGGGACCAGGTTACCCTCGGCCTGAGACACTGGGCTGGAGGAAGGCTGATTCACATGGTCACGTCTGCATCTGAGAAGGCCTTGCGGTGCTCCAGTCTCCTTTGGGTTCCCGAGGGCAACTGGATGGCCACAGTTTGCACAGCATGCCAGACTGGATGGATCCCCGGGTCTGATCCAGCAGGGCTTTTTTCATAGACGCACAGTCTGTGCTTCTGGGCATGTGGAAAACCACAACTTTATTACTGTATTCTAGTTGAGCTTATGTGGCTTCCAGGGCCTGGAATAATAACCTGCAAGGTTAATATAACAACACAGCCTAGAGCCTGTCCACTCCACCATTGCTGCAGTCCTCCCAGCTTGTCAGACTACACCCTCCATCTTCCCCAGCCAACATGACAAAAGGCAGGGGACGGTGGGTTGTAGAGATGGCTAGTTGGTTCAATTACAGTGCACTGTCTCTGGAATCGAGCTTTTCAACTGCTTTTGCAGGGGTGGTCTTGGAGCCCCTCAAACTTGCCACAACACCCTCTGGCCCATTGCCCCTGGAGGACAAGACCGCAGTGAGTAAGACGTAGCAAGCAGGTCTTAGCTGTGCGTTTGGAGAACCTTCCCAACTTCCCTGAAGGTGGGACAGATTGCTGGAGGAGGTGTGTGGCCCTCTTTTGCTATGTATTTAAGCAAGTGCTGAGCCATTAGCCAGCTGGGATGCTGTGGTCTCATCCCCCGTGGCAGTGCCTGCACCAAGTGGGGGTGGACTTGATGTTCTCTAAGGTCCCTTCCAGCTCTTAAGTCTATGACCTGCTCCCTTTGCTGTAAGGTGAAAGTTTGGTATTAATATATGAGGGTTCCTCAAAGTTTCTGCACTTTTTAAAAACTCTATTAAGGATTTCAAAAACAAATTACATTGCTTTTCTACAGTCACCTTCCTTTGCGATGCATTTTTCCCAGCATCATAGCAACTTAATGCTATCAGCAAAAAATATATAAAATTATTTATAAAATATAAAAGTGCAGAAACTTTTTGAAGACCCCTTGCATAATGGATGAGTAAACCAAGAGAAGGGGCGGTTTTATGGGTTCCTCCTTTTTCTTTTAAAGAGTTACTCAAATGATGGAGCTTGAGCAATCTTCTTTCTGGCTCTTATTTGGAAGCACCCGAAAGATGTTCTGCCTCATTCCTCTCTTCAGCGGTCCTAAATGTTAGAAAATAAGCACTGTTTTCTGCAGATCCAGTCCCCAGACTTCCACCTTCGGGGAGCTGAAAGTCTTTGTTCATCCTCCCATAGGGGCTTGAAGGACAGGGTAGGAGAACGGCTGGGGCTCGCTGTTTTGGGCCTCCAGTGCGGATCCTCGGAGAGGGGGCACTCTGCTAGCCTTTCCCAGCATGGTGCCTGCAAATGTATTTGGAGCATGCTGTCTGGGGATGATGGGAGTTGCATCTAATGTATCTGGAGAGGAGCAGGTTGGAGAAAGAACAGGGAGAATATACAGAGCAGTTGTACAAATAGAAGAAAATGCACCTCTCCGTGAAGAGGCAGTGAATGTGGTCCAGAAATTAATAGCTTTCTTGTGGAAGGTGGCCAGTGATATTTTAAACGAGTGTTAGAGCGTCTTTTGTGTTGCTGAAGGGAAGTTTGTGTGGCCGTTTTCAGGGGCAGCAAAACATCCTTGGCTGTCACCAAGGCCCGGTTTGCCCGAGGGTGTGCAGTTTGTGTGAAACAGGCTGCCCCGCTCAGAGCGGTTGTTTCGATGGCATCACTGCATCCCCAGCCCCATGGAGTGTGTGCAAGTGCCGGATGCTCGGCTTTTCCAGGAAGCTGCCGTGTGGGAGGGGGCAGGCTGTGGGACCACAACTCTGCTTCCGAGAGGCCTCGGGCCTGATTCAGCGGCGCTCTTCCTGTGTGCTGCTCTTAGCTCTGGTAGGGCATAGAAACATAGAAACAGAGCGAGTCAGAACTCCTGGGCCATCTAGTCTGACCTCTGGCACCAGCCGGCTCCGCTCACGAAATGCCCACCATGTTCATGTCCAGCCTGTCTTTGAACAGGGCAGGTGGCCATCTTCAGCCAGCAGGACAATTTCCTAGGCCAGTGCCCATGATGTAGTTATTAAAGAAATAGACTCGAGGTCACAAAAATATAAATTGTACTTTATTGTACAAAAGAGTATCACAACCAAAAAACACACTATTTACAAATAAGTTTCCATTTGGGACCGTGTCTTTTCAAGGTGTGATGTTTTTAGTGACTTAAATGAGCCTTACAGTACCAGTAAAAGGAACAATTTATATCTGCAAAGCCAGGTGCATTTAGCTAAAAGCACACCCTGGTTAGCACTCTATTCACAGTTCGGACCTAGCAATGTGCAACATGCACAGGTCCCCCCGATGCGCCCCCGTAAGCAGAAGGCAGCACTGGAGAGAAGGGGGCAGCCCCTGGCTACATAAACTGTTCCAAATTCACCCATGCCACCGCCCCCCCCAGCTTAGTCTAGAAGGCAGCATGCTCATGCCATTGAGGGCATCTGCCTAGACATCTGGTCTGTGCTCCAGGTGGGCAAATGCCCACCACAAAGCCAACAATCCTTTTTGTCTCCCTTCAAGGCTGGAACCTGGTTTGTGCCGCAAAGGAATGTGAGGGTAGGAAAAGCAAAGCGACGCCTTCATCTCTCGCATCCTTTCTCCCCAGGAGAGAGATTCTGTACAAATGGCTATTTTCTTCATTGAGGGGTTTGAAAAAGGAAAGGGGGGAGAGGAACGCAGAAGGAATCTAAAAAACTGTGGGGAATGAGAGGGAGATGCCACTGTTGGCCCCCTGGGAATACCCTAGCCCCCCCAAATAAGATAAAATCCCTCCCCTCCCAGAAGCAAGCGGGGAAGGTGGCTCTGGCTGTGTGGAGAAGGTCCCGCCGCAGCCTCGATGGCCTTACTGGGAGCAGAGCAGTGCGGCTCCTGCCACCCGGCCAAAGAGCCCTGGGCCATGCAGCCGCTGACTTCTGGGGAGCCGGGCCAGGACTGCTTCTGCGTGCCCCCTGCCGTCGGCTCAGGGCCTTCCTCTTACTTGGTCAAGCGGGATGGAGGCTCCAGGCTCCCTGAATAATGCAGGAACCCAGGATATGAGGGAGGGGCAAAAGCACCGAGGGTGGAGACCGAAGGGGCCCAGCTGCAGCTACAGCCCAGAGCCAGGCCAAGGCGGGCGCCTCTTTCCTGCTGGTAGCACCCGCGGTCTAATTGCCGCCTTCCCTCGCTAGCTGCAGGGCTCCTTCTAGGAGATCCGGAAAGGTGGCTGTCAGATTCGGCTCGAAAAGGCGGTGGGTTGCGTCTTTGGCGAGCATCTTTGGTGACCTCTCACGTTGGGCACAGAACCGCTGTACAAATAAGGACGGGCTTGCGCAGGTGTGAGACTCGCTTTTGGCTTGGCTCTGAGCTCCCACAGCTCGGAGAAACAAGCGTCCAGAAACAAGCAAGTCCGGCTTCTGCCCCGAAGTTTCACAGCTTCAGCCAATGCGCTTTGGCCTCCTTGATACGTGACTTCTCTGCTACGGTTTTTTGGAGAATTGTGTTGAGAATATTTTGGCAATCCTTTTCATTTCCTCTTCTGAGAGCTGAGCTGGGGTCAAGCGCCGCTTGTCGCGGTTCTCCCTTCGGCAAGGGATTCCGGCGGTGCCGGCATCACTACCCGGTCCCATCTGAAACAGAAGACAGCCAGACTTACGCGCTGGGCGCACAGATCAGCTCTTTGCAGTTATATCTCCTTGCTTTCAGGGTTAAGTGCCTTTCCAGCAAAATCATTCCCTTCTGCCTGACTGAGTTGCACTATCAAATGAAGTGACTTTCAACATAAAGAGAACCTTGATGACCAGGGGCCCCAGACCAGCCCCTGCAGGTGTTTTCTGTGCAATCCGACAAAAGATGTCGGACTGGCTGCATTTTTGCTTCCACTGAAAGACCCCTCTGCCCCACTCATCTTCCACAACGAGGCCCGTGCAAGAGGGAGCCCGCTGCCCACTCACTTCCACTTAAAAAGGGTGTGTGTTTTTGCATGGCAGAGCGGAAGTACGTCTTCCAAGGCCTGACCTGAAGTGCCGCACCCAGGACTCTGAGTCAGCTGCATTTCCCCTCTTCTGTCGAGCAACAGAGTCATGGGAAGGAGGAACGTGGTCACCGGACCTTCCCAAAGCGGAAGTGAAAGTAGCAGGGCCGTTCCTGCCCCCTGGAAAGGGAGCTAAGGGTACTTTGCAGCCCACGAAAGTACTTGCTTTGCCAAAAGGAAATGTCTTGCAGGGGAACCTGGCGCTGCTTGTCGCTTTGCAGTTGCGGCTGGGGAACGGACTTCACTGCCCCATTGCAAGAATTACACACGCGGAATTGTGCAAAAACATATGGGAAGCGCTGCACTAATTTCTCCCCTTGGTTCAGGCACACCAGAAACAAAAACGACTTCAGGCACATCCTGAGAAGCCGGGCTCCCTGGAGGACCCTCATGCGAGGGGAGGTCGAGGGCAGAGGGAGAAGGGCAAGGCCAACTGTGAGCTGGAGACCTCAGCCCTGAATTCACAAGAGCTGGTCGGGGCTGTCAAGGATGGGGCATCTTGGAGGGCTCTCACGGGGTTGCCCTCAGTCGGAGATGATGTGATGACACATAGCGACAACACTCACACACGAATCCTGTGGTTGCAAGGAAGTGTTTAGACCATTCCAAACACTGCAGCCACTCCTGACTGGTCTTCTTTTTAAGTATCTGTACAGGCACGCAAGTCCTGAGAGTGCACGGGGGGTTGCCAAGACGGCAGCTGATCCCTTCTCCGTGCTGCAATCCCAGGCAGGAGCAGCTACCGCGGCTGAAAGCACTAAAATTACTGAAAGTGCAACCTGCGCGAGTCAGCGCAGCGCTTCTGCCCTTGACCTCCGTCCTGCTTTAGTCAGCAAGTGATAATACGCAACGTGAGAAGTACGGACTCAGTCTTTTCCCGAAACGCCTCTGTGCAGGGCTCTCCCACCGCCTTTCCCTATCTCGGCTTGCCGGGGAACTGCTCGGCGTGGCATGCTCCTGATTTGAGCAGCCGGCCCCTGGACTGCTCTGAGCGGCCGGGATCTGGCCTGGTGGTCTCCCTTTTCTGGGTCATTTAGACAGGTTGCTGGCTGGCCTCCAGCTGGGGCAGCTGCGCTGAGGGTGCGACGCACGGCAGCGCAGGGGATGTTTCGCACGCCTGTTCGAGGGGGAAGCAGTTGCTCCTTCACAGCGCAAATGCCGCAGTTGTGAGAAGTTCCTGAAGGAAGTCGTGTGGGCGACCTGCAGCGGAGGCCAGGAGGGCCAGGGCTCAAGACGCACCCATTTCCTGTGGGGCCGGGAGCTCCCAAGCACTGGCTCTGGGCCCCAGCTCTCAAGCGTCCAGATGGGGAATGGGATTCAAGGGCCTGCAAGCCCCCAGGCCAGGCAGGCAGGGCCAGAGGGGCAGACAAGGGCTCTGCTGGTCCGATTTCCCCCGTGGGCCAACTCCCGACAGCAGCAGAGCCCCAGCCTCAGAGCGCATGTGGGCCAAATTCGACCAACAAGGAGAAGAGCCCAAGAACTGAAGCTGTGCAGGATCTGCGCCATTCCAAGACGTCCTTGTGGGCAAGAAGGGTGCCAGGGGGCCGCCTTCTCCTGCGGAAGAGCAATTCCCAGGGGCGCTGCTGCACCGGCTCCGCGCAGTTCAGTGGGGAGGGGCAGCCGTTGCCCTCCAGTCCGAAATGCGAAGGCATCGGGTGCTTGCCGAGCAAATTAAACACACTGAAATGCAGAGAGTTCGTGGCCCCAGAGGGAGGAATTTTCCAGCCGCTTCCTTCACGCCCTGCTCCAGCCAGGCTCCATTCTGCAGCCGCAAATGCCCCTGGGTTGCATAGTTTCCAGAGCTCCCTCTGACACCGCATCTTGTTGGCCCCTTTCCCTGCCAAAGGAAAGCGCTCGGCCCAGTTCAGCTTAGGATGGAGACATGAGGGCCAGTTAACATCTGACCCGGCTGGCTCGACCTTTGCAGGGATGACCGTAGGGGCCTGTGGAGTTAGAGCGGCAGCTTTTGAACCACAGACACACCCTCTCGCTAGCATCTTGCAAACGGCTGGTACCGATCGCAAAGCGTTTCCCCCAGATCTCTCGCTTGCCTATGACGTCTCAAGACCCTGCATTAATGCACCCTTTCCCCTTCTCTGAAAACCAGGAAGAAGAAATCAGAGGCTGAGTTTAGCTCCCCCTGAGCTAAGAGGGAGGACTGCCTGGGCACTGCGCACGAGAGACAGCGAGCAACTCCGCTTGTGTCTGACGTCACTCCTGCAGGATCAGGCAGCTCAGAGGACCAAGAAGATTGGATGCGACAGGCGTGGCGTGCAAGGGAGGGATTCACCTCGGCAAGCTCATCTATCCCAAGGATGCAGAGGGAACTGTGACAGTCCTGCATTGTCGGACAGCGACCTTGGCTGACGGGGCAGCAGTGGCTCTAACACAGATGACAAAGAAAGCTTAAATTACCATTTAAGCTGTCACTCTTCACTTTAACTCAGTGGAAGGGAAAGTGCTTGGTGAACTGAAGGGCCTTTTCCCCCCAGTGCCGACCAACGTGGCAGTGTGGACTTGCCAGGCATAATACTGTTCATTATCTTACAACCACGGCATTTTGAGAACTGGGGGATCTTCCCTAGGAGAAATAGACCTATGGAGCATTTTCCACTTCAAGCGAAGCGCTGGACGTGTGCTGTGCCGCAGGGGTACCTTCCCTGGACCGCTTGCAAGAATGCAGAGCTCTTGTTGCTGTGGCCACGGATCCTTCCATCAAGCAGGAGTTCCTGCATCCAGGGCAGGATTACCTTAAAAAATCCTACCTTGATCCCTTAGTAATCTCACCATTACCTTGAAAAATTCTAATGTGATCTCTTGAACAGTGACTCATAGTCAGCATAATGCTCCATGAATCGGACGAGAGTTCAAATCCTGCCACAGGCAGACGGAACCGATCCACCCCCCAGACCCCTCCCGATCCAGTGGCTGTGCACTTTAGCTTCTCAAAACCTGCCCTTTTCTTTCACCATTTCGAAATCCAGAAATGCCTGTCAAGGAAATCCTGTGACTGTGCCATTTATTATTGGAACCTCCAGGGTTTATGGGTGTAGCTTTGGGTTTACAAACAAGATGCACCCTCTGATGGAAACGTTTTCTATATGCTGGTTCCCTCCATAGGTCAGAGGAGGGGGAAAACTGATCCATCCGACATGTGTCTGCCAGGAGTGGCAGCCAATTCGTCATGCACAGTGAAACTTACACCGGGTCACCGGATTTATGGGGTCAATATAAACAACTTTAGGAGGCAGGCTATAAAAAACTAAAACACCTGATGCTTTAAGGAAAATTCTTCCGAAGAAGCCAACATCCCCTTTCCAAGCATCTCAAAATAAGTTTATAAATGAACGACCCAATGTGTCTCGCTGTATCATTTGTAAACAATGATTCATGAAGAAGCGAGCGTGTGTTTCTCTAACGACCCGCCTTTCTCAGAGGCTCTGCGTTGTAAGCTCATTTGTTAAGCCGATGCCCCCTGCCAAGGCCAGAAGACGCAAGAGCAAAATCCCGGCTTTGGGAGTTGCCCATCCTAATTTCACTTGCTGGTCTCTCATCCACAGTTCCCCCTGCCTCAGCTCCCATCCAGGTCGTTCCTGCCCTGACACGTGCTCCAGATGCAGGAATGCGGTGACGGTGCTTGTCCAAGTGGGCAGTGCACAAGGGCTGGGGTGCCATTCCCAGCTGTGCTCTGGGGCCATCACAGCTCCAAAGGCTGGGCCAGACCCCACAAACAGGCTCCCCGCATCCCCCTCGCCAGTTTCCCTCATTCCACCCTGCACTACCATGCTATAGCACTCCAGGTCAGGAAAATCCCAGCTTGGGACAAATCCTGTTCAAGTTTAGACCAATAAAATATGCTGGGGAATGTTGGGAGTTTAAGTCCTTTTTCAGCCTGAGCTGTACAAAATTAAAGAAGTAGCAGGTGTCCTGCAGGTTGAGGTTCAGGAGCTCTGGTTTCTGCCGGAGCCATCCCGGTGCCCCCAGGAAGCCCGCCAGCAGGCAAGGAGGGCTGTTCTGCGGGAAGTGGCACTCAGAAGTACACTGCCCCCTTGCAAGAAGCTTCCACTGAGCTCTCCTGCCCCATTAGAAGCCCACGTGGACATGCTGGTTTCTCCCGCAGGATTCCGGGCAAGGAGCTGGTACCTCCTGGACCAGTGGAAGCCCCGTGTGCTTGCCCACAGGGCCACCCTTCCTAGAAGTAACCCAGCCATTTAAGCCCACCTCCTGGGCATTGCTTTCAAAAGATGCTCTCTGGGTGCGAAATCCTGCACCTGGCACTGAGCTCCAGGCTGCTGTGATGCGATGGCAGAATTACTGGATGGGCAAGGCCCTGCCAGGTAAGGCCTTTGGCGGGCTGGCCTGGTGTACCTTGGAGAGCGCCTCCTCTCTGGGAGACCAAGTGTGACTCTGGGGACTGCCCTGCCCTCTGGCTTTCTGTCTGTGCCCCAACTTAAACACGGGGAAGCATAACAAACTGCCCTACTTACTTTACCAGTGGCCAGTGAGGCAGAAGAAACACTGAGCAGTCTCATGGAGGCCTCCAGGTGTTGTGGGGGAAGGAAGAAGTTTGGGACCACAACCGGGTCTGATCTGAGGGGCCGAGTCAAGGAAGAAATGCCCCTGCCGGAGTGCGGATTCCTTAGGCTGAGCCACAGTTCTGCCTGAGCCGCCTGGAAGAGGGGGGGTTGTGCAGGGGCTGTGTGTGCTGCCCTAGGAAGCCGCCTGGGGCACAGGGTTCGTGTACGGAAAGCCCACTGTGACTTTGTGCTTCTCAAGAAGCCCACTTTCTCCTCCCCTCTGGAGCTGCATGTGGCTGCCTGCTATTTGGGGTTTAGCGTGCCCTCTGTTAGTCCACCATGCTCTGCACCCCTGTATCAGACTCCCTCCCTCCCTCCCTCATGCGTGTGTGCATGCGTGTGCGAGTCCTGCACGCTTCTCCCTTAGTTGGAAGAGCGCTATGGCTCCTGGTTCAGGCAGCCAGGCCAGATTCTTGCTATTCCAGCCAAGTCCTGCCTGCTGTGGCTGGTGGAGGTTCTGGTGGAGAAGGCTTTCTCAACTCCTGCTCCCTGGTCCTTTCTCCTACCTGCTCCTCGAACCCAGGACCTTCTGCAGGGAAGACAGGTGCTCTAGCCAGGTGAAGATGCCAGTAGAGCTGAACACAGCCCGTTGCCTTGCACCTGGTCCACACAGCTCAATACTGTCGGCTCCTGGTGACAACTCAAGCGCTGAGCAGGGCTGCCCAGGAGCGGACGTTTTGGAGGGCTTCCACTCACAGGGTCACCATAAATCTGAGACGACTGGACAGCACACAGCAACACCAGTGACAGCGTTCTCCAGGACCTTTGGTGATCACAATGCCTGAACCCGGGACCTTCTGCATGCGAACAGAAGGCATCAACATAGCAGCAAAGCTGGCACTGTCTGAAAGGAAACGGCAACCCTGACGACAGACTGCTCTGAAGATGGACTGTGGAAATTTAAGGCCTCAGCAGAGAAATGGCCCATTGGTGGGGAGTCTTAAGGGTACTGGTGGAAGGTGTGCGCATGTGAAGCCACATAGCCTCGCTCCCAGGGAACACAAGGGCAAGACCTAGTAAAAACCGGAAAGGGGGATGGATGGGTCTTGCCAGCCATTACAAACAGGCATGGCATCTGTTACTGATTGATTGATTTATTTAGAAAACTTCTAAATAACAATAATATTAAATAATAAACTGATCACAGTGGTAGTTTTGCAAGAAGACACTTCAGGCTAACCAGAGACTTAAGACATGAGCTTTAACCTGAAACTGTAGGGAAATTATAAACTGGATCTGTGGTTGCTCTGCCCCCGTTCAAACCTGGTGCGGAGCCTGTGCATCAGCCTCCACCTTGGACGTCTGGGCCTGAGGGATCCTGGCTGCACTGCTGTTTGAACTGCCTCAGCCTTACACCACTAATGCTTTCTGTTGATACACTGCGCATGGATTCAAGTGCATTAGATGGTTGTGTGTGTGTGTGTGTGTGTGTCCACCAGGACACTCTGCCAGCACGGAGGCTACTCGTCCGGTCCCTGAGGCTAAGGAGCTGCTAAGGGAGTTGCCCTCTGCTTGAGAAGCCATTTCCACTGGTGGACACGATGTCACACTGTGTGGAGGGCCTTGGGGAGCATCGGTCTTCTCCTACTAGTCCCAGCAGGACGGGGTCACATGATAGGAAGAGACCGCATGGCAGGGTTCCATTGTTTATTCAAAGCCAGGCTGCTGGGTCAGTTGGACGGACGAAAAAGGATACAGCGCCACAGTGGGCTTTGGAAGCTCATCTGATTCTGCAGGTGGGTCTCTGTGACTCTTGTCAGGGCAGCTTCCATTCTGCTGTGCAGCATCCAGAAATTCGGGGCAAGGCTGATGCCTCTCACCCCTTGAATTGGTTTCTTCCTCAGCCTGGGAGGTACCAAGAGAACCCCCCCTTTCCTCCTCCGTCTCTGGAGCAACGGCCTCAGGGGCCGCAGAGTCTCCACCACCATGACCTGGCCTCAAAGGCCTTCCATCACCCCGTTTGCTCTGCATTTCCAGCGCTCCTTCCAGATCTGGACTCTGGTCTTCTCCGGGCCTGTCCTTCGGCTGATCTGCAGCTGAGACGGCTGCAGGCTGAACCAGCTCTCCCGAATCATCGCCGGGGCGCTGTCTTCCCACACAGGGGTCGCTCCCTTCTTTAGAGGGAGCGTTGCTGGGTCTGGCAGTGCTGGGCGAGCTCCGAGGACCTTCCTGGGAGACACTGGGCAAGGGGCTGCTTCTGGTGCTGCCCTCTTCAAGACTGCCCACAGGCAGCTCCGTGCCCCTGACCACCTCTGCTTCTTGGTCCCCCTCTGGCTCGGACAGAACGCTGGACCAGGGGCTGGTCTTGTCAGTCACGACGGTGATTTCATTGAGAGTCCTTGGCTCAATGACGTCCTCGTCGTACTCGTCCTCACTGTGGGACTCGGCCGTGTCCTCTGCTTTCTGGCTGCAGTGTGTGGGCGAAGGAGGGCCGCTCGGCGAGTTGCCTCGGCCAAGGAAATCGTACGGCTCGCCTCTTTCACAAGGGAAGCTCACAAGGGGGCACAAAGGCCCTTTGTCGACGCACGCTCTTGCGGGCTCCTTCCTTGGGTCAGCTTGGGACACCTTGCTGCTGGCAGGACCCTTGCTCTGGTCCAGAACATCACGAAGGGAGTCACTGGCGCTCAGGTGTCTGCGACCATCTCCGCGAGGACTTGCAGATTCTTCGGCATTTCTCATATTATTCTGAAGGTCTGCGGGTGGAGCACAGCTGAGATGCATTATTCAAATAAAGAAGGGGGGGGGAGAGACAAAGAAAGGTGCGTGCGTGCGTGTGTGAAACAGGCCAAGAATGCCACTGCCACCGAGAGCCCGTGTGCCCGTGTGGTGGCCAGGAGTGCAGGACTGGGAGTCAGACCCGGGTTCTAGTCCCCCCCGCCCCAAGTCTGACCCCAACCCTACCCCACAGGATGGCTCTGGACCAGACACAGGCTCTCAGCCCAACCCACCTCACGGGGCTGTTTTTGTGAGGATCACACGGAGAGGAGAGTGATGTCAGCTGCTTGAGTTCTTCGAAAGGAAAAGGCGCGGTATAAATGTAATAAATAATAATTATGTGGTGCTCAAATGCAAAGAACGAGTAAAAGACGTTTCTGTGATTCGGTGGTGTGCAAATGAGGAGCCAGCCCTGGAGGCAAACAGCCCCTCCCAGGAGCACCCCCAATTATTGCACGAGCATCAAGCACAGCTTAGGGTTCGGGTTACAGGAAGGGCACTTTAGCTGGAATACGCTGTGCTCTCAGCAGTTGAATAAATTTGCTTCCCGAGTTGTGAAGCGAAATAATTTGCCCATCTCCTGGATGCTTCTGCAGAGCGGCTCTTCTCTACGTGACTGCAGATGAGGAAAAGGCAAGTCCAGAGCAACCAGCCGGGCAGGGACATGCTGGGCTGCCTCCCGATTCAGGAGCAGCGGAACAATCCGCTCGGAAGCCAAGCAGAGATGGGAGCAGAGAGTGGCTCATGCTCCTCATCTGCACCAGGCAATTGGCTACTCGTGCGCAGACTTCATGTTCCGCAAGACCCTTGAGAAGGAAAAGGCGGCCCCTTTCGTTTCCCTCATACGATGCAAGAGCAAGTAAGACTGCCCCAGCTCAACAGAATGCTGATGCTCTCTGGCTATCTAATGTGTGGGGAACTTTCTCCACCACTGAAAACAGAGGTGGGCAAAAAGCGGCCGACACCACATCTTCAGTTAAACAGAAGTCAGTGACGACCTTCAAAAGGAAGGAAGGATCTGGGCAGGGAATAATGTTATCTCTGTGGAATGTCACTGGGGGAGGATCGCCTGTGAGGCCACAAAGTTCCCTAGAGCAGTGAGCTAAAATGATCACTGCAAAAAGGAAAGCAATGTGGCTGAAAGGATCTGGCTGCCAGAGATGTGCGCAAGAGAGATGAGCTGCGTTGTGGGACTGGAGTTCTAACGGGAGGCAAAACATGCTGAACTCCCTCGGTGAAGTGTTGGGGCACAGGATGGGAGAAAACCGAAGAGCTGCCCACTGGTGTACGAAAAAGCAGAGATGGCTGAGAGAGGAACTTGCAAAGTTGACAAGTTGATGCCTCTTTCACACAGAAAGGAAGTGCAGCATGTGTGAAGGGGACAAGTTCCTGGCAGGGACCAGCATTTGAAAGAGGCCCACTTGGTGGCACGGGGCTTTCCTGGAAGCATCCTGAAGAGTCTGAAGTGCCTGCGGAGATCCGGACACTGAGCCACGGATCTGACCTCCGAGCCTTCGGCCGGAGCACTGCCATGTTCAGCTGGCAGACCCGCCTGGGAGAAGAGCTCTGATTGGGGTGGCTCAGTGTTGTTAATCCATTGCCTTTCCACAGTACCCCACAGCCACAGCTGTTGGATCCGACAACACGGATCATGGCCTGACATACACGCTTGGAAAGCGCCAGGATACGGGGCTTCTAGGGGACAGATCTCTTGACAAAGAATGGGCCATTGTTTAAAAGGGAGAAGGGGGACCCAGCAGCCGGAAGGTGGCGACTTCTGCAGCACACACGTTGTGGGACAGAAATGGAGCCTTTGGGGCCATACATGCTACGATTGCGTGGAGCAGCACAAAAAAGTGGGTAAAATAAAAGAGGCGGCCAGAAAGAGAGGACGAGACCGTCTAAATAGGAGTTTGTGGCCCAAAGGACGGGGGAAGCTTCCCTGAAGCAGCCACAATGGTGGGCGAAGAGGAACCCTGGGAGGGGGGCTGCTGCAACCCTGCCGGGGGGTGTGCACTGAGTCTGGGGGAGGGTTCCCACCAACAATTCCTCAGCTATAGGGGTTTCCTGAAAGAGGCTTCGCACTGGGGCACAGCCGGTGTGTGACGTGAAGAACAAGATGTTGTGGTGAAAAGACAACGAAGCAAAACGTCACCCATCTACCTGAAAGGGGGAAATGCAAGGCCTGGGGTGCCTGGAAGCTGGCCAGTGTACTAAGCCATCCTGCCATGTCATGATCTACCTGGAGGAGGAGGAAGGGTTCTGTTTAGTGCCTGGGCGAAGCCTCATTTCCTCCGTGTGTCATAAAACTGACACACCTCAGCTGAGAGCAAGATTAAAAGGGAAATGAAAAGGCCATGGGGAAAAGCAAGCACACGACACAAGATTCGCAGGTGAAACGTCATGGTAACCTGTTGTGGCCAAAAGAGCAAAGCAAGAAACCAGGAAAGGAAAACACATTCGGGCAGTCTCCAAAGAAGCTTTGTTCAAAACAGCCTCACTTCTGGGTTGGGAGAAGGCGTGTGGAAGACAGGCAGGCTTGGGAGAGGATTGTGCGCAAGTCCAAAACAAGCAGTCCTGCCCTCTTAACAGACGGGAGGGAGAGATGATAGAAAGGGCCAACAGAGGAGCAAATGGCGGACGTACGTGCTCGTGTTTGTGTGCGGGGGCCTGCGAGTGATAAGGCAGCCTGTGCCAACACCCACGCCTCCCTTCTCGGACACCTTCTCAGGGTCAATCCGGATGCCACAGTAAAAAAAGGGGAGTGGGCAGGGATGGGATGGACAGAGGGGCACTTGGCGTGTCCTTCCTATTCCCTGCCTGGTTCTACCTGATTTGAAATTGCCCTGCTGTATCACTACCCTCCCTGGGCAGTGGAGCGTCTCTCCCCCACGCCACCCAGAGCTTTCTCCGCCACGGGCCCTGCTGTGGCCCTGTCCTTCCTGGGGCCCCCTGCCAGGCTTCTCCGTGTGGCTGCAGCAGCTTTCTCTGCCTGTCAAGGGTCCTCCGAAGCCACTCGCACAGCTCTGAGGAAAGGAACGCTCCCTTGCCTGCCTCCCCCCGCCTTCAAATAGTTCAACTCACCAACAAGCAGGCTGCTGACTTGAGAAACAAGATGGTTGGACTTTGCCAAGAGATGGCGACCTTCTGGGTCCACCGTCCTGGCACCAAGGTCATCTAGGTTTCTGCCGGGAGGACCCACGTCGGGATAAGGCTTGGTCAACTTTTGACGGAAGTACCTCTGAATCTCATCCAGCTCACTCAGGTTTTTTCTGGAAGAAATGTCCAAGACAAATTAGATCTCTATCATACTGTTGAGAGCCTTTGGTGGGGTGCTCAATGATTAGATGTGTAGCTTTCAGACACATGCAAATTTCATCAGTTACCTATTCCAGGTGCATTTATGGAATTCCCTCCACTCAGACGAGCCCAAAAGCTGGTTTGCTCTCATTTCTCCTCATGGGAGTGACAAAGATCTTTAATTTCACAAGAACTTTGGGAGTGCTGGGTGGATACAGTGGATGGAATTCATTATCGTTCTGCTACCTGTGCCCTTCTGCTTAACAGAGCATGTGCGGCTTTTCCTAACCTGGCTGGAGAATGCTGGGAGTTTTAGTCCAAAGCATCTGGACACCAGGTTGGGGAAAGTTAATCAGTGTTTTAATCTTATGCTCATATAGCAGCTGACTGTCTTCAACATTCATTTGAAATTTGCTTTTTGGAATTAAGCTTGTAAATTCCTTTGAGGGTCTGCTTGGCCATAAAGAAGCCAACAGACACTCCCCTGTGGGTATTAAGTGTGGGAGGGAATCCGGCCATCCCGTTTGCCTCATTTCTCTTCTCCATCTGCACCAGTCAATTACCAATCCCTGACCTCTTCCTCTCCCACTGACCTAATACAGCTAAGTCTGGAAGAGGAATAAGAGAGTCACTGTAGTCCAAGAAATCTGGCATCCAGAAAGAACTCCCAGCTTCGAGGCAACCTCTGAGCAGTTTAGAGCTTAGCACATTTTGGAGAACAAATACAAACATCTATTTCCTTGTTACTTTCAAGAAGAAGCATTTACACAAGAATTCCAATATTTCTTTGTTAATTATGATAAACACTACACGTGTAAAGTTGTTTGCATGGGAACATTGCCACATAGCCCATGCCGTAACTGCTCTTTACGTACCCCAATTTCATAAAATTACAGGAGACCTGTGTGTGCTAAGAAACAAAATCCAGCTAGGTAACCTGATTTGAGCAGCTTTGCCACTGCCAGTCTGCTGCTTCTGCTTGCCCTCCGCCTTTCTGCAGTGCTTAAGGTGCTTTTACCTGAGCGTCCTGAGAAGGGAATTGCGTGAGGAACGGGACAGCGAGTCCAACCTTCCCACTTGGCTGGTGATCCCTTCTGCCTGCTGCAGTGACTCATGGAACTGGCGGATGTTCTGCACGTGCTCTTCATAACGAGGCATCCAGGGCCGGGAAGACCCCGTTCTGCGAAGGAAGACACGCTGCTCAGTATTCTTGGGCTGGTGCACTTCCTCCCGTCTCTCAGTGTGGCCACAGGGCTGGCCATGGCTTGCTGGGGATGTTGATTTGCAGGAACAGGTGGGCCCTGGTGTTAAGATGTCTGTGAAATCGCGTTCCCATGTTGCTGCTGGGGGTTATTGCGTGGGAAAATGCCTCTCTATGGTTTTGCTTTATGAATAAGAAAATAGGAAGGTGGTCTTGCCCTGGAGGGGTGGAGTGTGCAGCTAAATAAAATTCTAGAAAATAGCTAAGCACTGAGGTCCTTGCACACACGCTGGAAACATACGTTGCAGGACAGTGTAGCTCCTGAGAGGGTGGAGCGGTCGACTGGGCAGTGAGTGATGAGGGGGGCCAAAGGCAATGGGGAATCGGTGCCCCGTTACGCTCCTGCAGTGACACTGCACACAACACGAGGGACATCAATTAATGTGCTAGAACAACTTCCCCAACATGGTGCCGTCCAGACATGTGGGACTACAACTGCTATCAGCCACTGGAAAGGCTATGTGCAGACGATGGGAGTGATAGTCGAGCATACCTGGAGGCACCAGGGTGGGCAAGGTGGCGTTTGAGGATAGAGGAGAAGGGGAACTCTGATTTCCCAATTCCGGAATGCTGAAGTTTGGCGTGTTGGAGAAATGTCACAGCCCCACAGGGGAATGAATTCTTGATGGATGGAAGCAGCGGCCACGGCACAATCATTGTACAACTCCCCGGATGGCCTCTCAACTCTTTGGAAAGGCCGTGGGCCTCCACTTCTGCTCACCCTGCATGACCGGCAGCATCTGCGCCCTTCAAGGAAGAGGGAAAAAGCATCTCGCTACTTCTTGTGGAGAAGGCGGGGAATGCCGCATGGAACGCAAAAGGGCTTGAGGCCGGAATCTGCAAAACAGTTGAGATGCCTACTTTAAATGGGCCTTACTAGGATCCAGCTTGTGAAGCTGAGAGAGAGAGACAGACACAGGCAGAGATGAAATACTTACTAACTGGGGAGCAGAGTAACACTTCCAGATGGCTGCTTCCCCTTTTGAAAGTACAATCACAGCACACTGGCAGGAAGACAAATGATCCCTGGATCACTTGAGCTGTCAGCTCGTGTCAAACAGAGCACACAACCTGCACATGGAAGGTCCAAGGTCCAACCCGCGGCATCTGTGACAGGATCTCAGACAACGGGGCTGGGAAAGACAGTTTGCGGACGCTCTTGGCCAGACAGACCAAAGCTCTCACTCAGGCGGGGCTGGGAAAGGAGGCCTGACACTAGAAGGAGTACGCCCGAGAGGTCCCAGTATGGCCTGCCTCGTGTTCCTCAGACAGCACACCTCCTGCCCTTGACCACCATAATCTGGGGGCTGCACCGTTTTGTCTAGATTCTTCCTCATGCCAAATGGCTGACATGCCTGTTCGTGGGCGTAGTTACTTGCAGTAAGGGCTTCAAGGTGCAATCCAACCCACATTAGGCAGAACATTCCTACAATTCCCAGCACTTCCCAGCCCTGCCTATCACTGGTACGGGGACCCGAGAGCTTTTCTGAGTCTGAATTTAGCCCCTGAGATGGAAGCATTCAGCACTCCTGAAGCAGACAAGACTAAGCTCGATCGGCCAAGGAGCAACAAGCATATTCCTAACCAAAGCTCCTGGCAGTTCAATGAGAGAGACTACAAGGGAGCAAGGGTTTCTAGCAGCAAAAATTAAGAGTTTGCTGCATAAATTAAGCAGCAAAAACAAAATACTCGTCATTTTGCCAGCGATTGAAAACCCAGTACAGAACCGGGAAAAGACACGCACGGCTGATCCTGGCGCTTTCGTCCGGCTCCTTGCCTGCCTCTCCTCTTTGAGATGGATGATGCTTTGAAGCGGGGAGACGGCGACCTTGATCTGCCCCTGACATTGTCCACTGAAGTCCGTGATGTTGTACCAGCCACACACGACCTGGAAGCCAGAGAGGAGTGGGGAGAGATCCACAGAGGCAAAGCCGATCACTCGCTCGACGTCTGCTGGGAGAGGAGAGGAAAGAACCACACACGTCGGCCTGGGAATGCTTGGGTGACCCTGGGCCAGTCACAGACTCTAAGCCCGACCTACCTCACAGGGCTGTTGTTGTGGGAATAAGATTGAGACCAGGAGGAGGAGGTGGAGGAGACAGATGTAAGCTGCTTTGAGTTCTTTAAAAAAGCAAACGTTGGGAAGAAATAAAGAGAGAAATCTAATAAATAGATAAGTAAGTAAATAAAATGGGAAGGCCAAGGCAAATTCTGATGGCTTGACAAAATGTGGAAAATACTGGTATTGGCCTTTAACATATTTGCTTTAATTATTTCACTTTTATTTTCGCTTTTTGCACATCACCTCTCAACACCACTTTACAGACGGTATGGACTCCGTGCAGCGGTGTGCAGCACTTGTAAAATAATGGCTTTGGGTGATGCTAAAAAAAGAGAGAAGGGAAGGGCTAAAAGCATCTCGAGCCCACCGAAGCCCCCCATGCCTGCCTCCCCAAGGACCAGCCTGCACACCCCAGACGGCCATGCACTGGTCATTTGCAGCACTGCGGCAGCGCATCGCCAGGTGTGGCGAGAAGGGCGCATGGGGACCAACCTCCCCAGCTTGCTCTTTCCTGAGTGGCCACACACCGCAGGGAAAGACAAGCGCCACCCCAACGGAGAGGGGAATGTCAGGGCATGACGCCCTTGTCATGGTCAGATCACTTCCTCGTGAGGTTTGAGCTCGAGAGTGGCCTCTCCCTCTGTAAGGGTGCGGACCAGATTGTGCTGGTCAGCCCATGGAGTCGGATGGATCCGGATGGATTCCTGAGGGCTCTGGTGGATTTTCCGGTTGACAAGGCTGGTACTCCTGTTGATACCCTGGTTGATATGTGGAACGGGGAGATGACCAGGGCTATTGACACGATCGCTCCTAAGCGCCCTCTCCAACCAGGCAGAGCCTGTTCATCCCCGTGGTATACATCTGAATTACAGGTGATGAAGTGGGTTGGCAGACGGCTAGAGCGTAGGTGGAGGAAATCACGGGACGAATCTGACCGAACACACTTAAGAGCCCATTATCGGGCCTATGCTGTGGCGGTGAGGGCGGCGAAGAAGAGATTCTTCTCCACATCCATTGCCTCCTCACAATGCCATCCAGTGAAGCTCTTTCGGGTGGTGCAGGGGCTGATAAATCCTGGCCCCAAAAAAGATCTGGTGCCACCCTCGAAAGCCCGCTGTGACAACTTTGTCACACATTTTAGGGAGAATGTTGCTCAGGATTCGTCACGAGCTGGACTCTACTGTTGATACAGACTCTCTTGGGGAGGGGCCAACCGCACCATCTTGTCCCCCATTGATGGATGAATTTCAGTTTTTGCGGCCCGATGATGTGGACAAGGTGCTTGGATTGGTACGCCCAACCACCTGTTTACTGGACCCGTGCCCATCCTGGCTATTAAAGAGCGCCAAGGACGGGATTGTGCCCTGGATCTTGGAGGTGGTAAATGCCTCCTTGAGAGACGGCCGGGTGCCTGCCCCTCTAAAGGAGGCAGTAGTCCGGCCAGTCCTAAAGAAGGCATCCCTGGATCCAGAGGTGGTTGCCAACATCCCATTTCTGGGCAAAGTGCTGGAGCAGGTGGTGGCGGGACAACTTCAGGCACTCTTGGATCTAGACCCATTTCAGTTTGGCTTCAGACCCGGGTACGGCACTGAATCTGCCTTGGTCGCCCTGTACGGTGACCTGTGCAGGGAGAGGGATAGGGGGAGTGCATCCCTGTTGGTTCTCCTGGACCTCTCAGCGGCTTTCGATGCCATCGACCATGGTATCCTCCTGGATAGGCTTGCGGGACTGGGAGTTGGAGGCACTGCTCTGCAGTGGTTCCGCTCCTATCTCAACGGCTGATTCCAGAAGGTGGTGCTGGGGGACTATGGCTCTGCGCCATGGCAGCTACACCATGGAGTACTGCAGGGGTCCATTTTGTCCCCCTTGCTATTCAACATCTACATGAAACCGCTGGGAGAGGTCATCCAGAGGTGTGAGCTGTGGAATCATCAGTACTCTGATGATACCCAGCTCTACCTCTCGTTTTCCACCGATCCAGGTGAGGCAGTGGCTGTGCTGAACTGGTGCCTGGCCGAGGTAATGGGTTGGATGAGGGCCAATAAACTGAAGCTCAATCCTGACAAGACGGAGGTCCTGTTGGTGAGTGGTTCGGGTGAGTACCCGGAGGACGGCTTTCTCTGCAGTGGTGCCCCACTTATGCAATGCGCTCCCCAGAGAGGCTCGCCTGGCGCTGTCGTTATTTGTTTTTCGGTGCCAGGCGAAGACCTTTTTATTTAAGTTATTTTAACTGTTAATTTATATTTATTATATTTATTGTATTTTTAATTTTCATCTCGAGATGGGCCAGTTTTTAAGTAGTTTTAATTACTGAAATTGTTTGATTTTGTTTATTTATTGCTGTTGAGCCGCCCCGAGGCTTATCTGCAAGGAGGCAGCATATAAATATGTTAGTAAGTAAGTAAATAAATAAATGTAGCACAGCAAATACATAAACAAGCCCAGCGCTCCCTCTTGAGCCATGATGCTACTTCATGTCCCAGGGGAAGGAAGAAAAATCAGCCCCAGGGCATGGCCATGCATGGGGAGGCGGTGGGGAGAAGAGATTTCTTTCTGACCCCACAGTGGTGACATCTGGACACAAACAGTTAATACTAAACATATCCTGCATTGCCTACAAATGCCCACTTTCTAGCCACTTGCTCTCCTCCTATATCATCTGCGGCGAGTCCTTCCCTCCTTCTCGCCTGGCTCCTACACCGCTGGGCAGTTTGCTACTCCTACCCTCCGAAATCTCCCCTTCTTCTCATCAACAGCCACTTCTCATTCCAGCCAAACAGCCTCTGCTCATGATCACGAGCTGTTTCCAAATGATCCCGCGCCCCCGTGTGGAGGCAGGAGCCTCTCCAAGCCTGCCTGAAGATAGTTCTGCAACAAAGACCATTTATAGGCCGCACACTCTTCTCGCAGTTCTGCCCTCAGCAGGATATTTTCTCTCCCTTTGTGCAAAAGAATTCAAGGACGCAGAAAGGAGAAACAAGCTTTGTGCTCTTATCCCTTCCACCAAGGCCAGTGTGAATATGTAATCTGCCCGGATGGCTCTGGTTGTGGGGAGGACTAAACATATAAATCAATGAATAAATAAAGCTGGCAACAGATATTTCTTCTGGCAAACACAAAAGTGACCATTGTTTCCGCTGTCTCCTCCTGCAAGCTGAAATTTGCATTTGGGGCTGAAGGAGCACTGAGAAGGTGAATTCTTGTGCTGGGGCGCAGATTTGCAGAAATGTGTTCAGTGTTTGCCTTAGCCCAGTATCTGAGCTGTGGCAGAAACTGAACTGCAGTGGTAGAAGGAGATTTGCTGGTGAGAAAGGGGCTGCAAAGGCCTATTTAAAAGGCCACAAGATGAAGGATGGAGAGACATGGAGGACCCGCCTCCCAAACGCCTCCAGAGAGGATTTTTTTGTGCATCTGAACAGTTAGAATGACCCCAGACTTGCTTTAATTTAGTGTTTCATTGATGGGCAAAGAACAACAAATCGTCAAGTTCTGCATAACAATCTGGGCATACCAGGGACTAAGGGAAGGTGAGGAAGCGCTTCTTTCTCGTGGCAGGACACGGCATCGATTCAAGGATGAAAATGTCGTTCAACGGCAGTGAGAAGAGGGATGAGGCATCAGACATGAATAAGCTGCCCAAAACTTAGATGACTTGGCCATGTTAGGAAAGAACGAAGCCAAGAGATGGTTCTGGCAGCCTGGGCTTTTGCCATCAAAGCTATTCTCCATCCAGGGCCGGGCTTTGCCGTGCCACATCGGGGTGGGGAAGTGCTAGGCTGCAGAGGTCCCCAACGGGCCCACAGAACATCCTTGGCTGCCCCTCAGGGTCATTCAAGGCCATTTCCACACTGCCCCCGGGGCTGCTGCTGGCTGCCTCTCTCAGCACTTCCTCTGTGCTGAAAGAGATGTGGAGAAAGCAAAATTGGTGGGGCAAAGACCCCCACGAACCGGCAGCTCTGAGGGATGCTGGCTTGTTAGGGCGTTTGGTTGAGCTCATGGGAAGCGGAGACCTCACCAGGAGATGTCCTGCTGCACAGCTCAGTCTCTGAGCTACAAGAACTCTTCAGCCCCTCGAAAATCCCTTTTCCCAAGAATTGTGCTGACTGGGGAAGAGGGCTGTCATGTTACGACTCATCAGTTGGCACCGGCTGGAGGAAACCTCCTCTAGAACATGGATTTCCCAATTCTCTTCCCTTCGGCTTTTAAAAGAGTCCAGCAATGGACACATGAGATGAAAAAGCAGCCCAATCCTGCCCTGCATACTATGGTCTCTTCCTATTTTTGCTTGAGAGTTTAGGGGAAGGGGGACACGGGTTATTTGGCAACTGCAATTAGAAAAGAATACCTGCTTTATGCCACACTTTAAAGACCAGCATTTGTTGTGGATCCAAGAGAAGCTCTTTGGAGAGTCTGTAAAGGAGAGAGGAGTGAATTCAGAAGTGTGCCAAAATCGTAACAGGGCAAAACGCTACTGAAATGCCAACATGTCGCCTGGACAGCCAGTTGCTCCTCTTGGGGTACGGAGCTAGGAGAGTTCATGCCGTCTGGGATTTGCATGTGTCTGGAGAAATTCCTTCCTGCTGAGGTCCTGCCACAGGAGGGCAGTGAATCCGGCAGACTGCCGGTGGGGCAGGTGCTGCCACTGCGGGAAGGCCACCGGCTTCAAGGTCCTCTTACGTACCTGGTCTGCTGCTGGAAGTCCCACACAGGTGAGTCTGTATTTTCAACCACTTCTGTGGTAACGGGGAGATCAGCATCAGCAGTGACGAAGGACACGTAGCTACTGGGCGATGTCACTCCACGTTCGGTAAGGGGACTCCCTGAAACCCAAGGGTCAGTTGCCACTTGTGAAATTGACAGTGACCTCAAGAGAGAGAGAAGAAGCCCTTCCCAGGGCAAGATCTACCAGGGAAGGAGCCGAGAGGTGAGCTTGAATAAGGATGGCCTGATTGTGGGTTCCTGTGCATCGTGAGAGCTCAGCACTTTCCAACTGGCTATGCCAGGTTACGCAGATGGGACAGGAAGATGGAGAAGCCCGGCTGTTCGCACATTCACACACAGGCATGTGCAACCCATAGCCAATTGACACGAGGGCTGAGTCTACTTGGCAAAGGCTACTAGGCATGTCCCACCGGGACCGGCACAGGATGCCTCGAAAGGCAGTACAAGGCCAGCACTGCGAAAATGAGAGTGCCGTCGTGTTTTTCTAGCACGGTGGCAGGCAGGGTCAAATAGCAAAACATCCCAGCATATTTTGCTCTGAAGCTCTTACAGCCAGTAACTCAGCCTTCGAAGGGATGTATTTCAAATTGGAGAGATGCGGGATGCACAAAAGCTGGGAAGCCATCAAACCACCCGAAATTGGGACCCCAGGTGGGTGGCTTTTGGCTCCAGGGCTGAGCCCACGACTTGCCCACCCCCTTTCAATTTGCCTTAGGCTTCGACGACAAATGTTTTGCCTAGTTGTTCAGAGAAAAATAGAATCTGTGGAATATTTTAGAAGGCAAAAAGACAAGCCTTTAGGCAGAACCAGAGAGAAGCTGTTGGTTCTCTGAGGCAGGAAAAACAACCCCCCTTCAAACAACGGGTTAGTATGCTCTGTTTCAAAGCTTGGAGCTTACTCCCACTGGGTTAAAACAAAACACAGGAAGAAATCTGAGAGAAAAGAGATTAGTGAATCAGTTAATTGGGCTGACCTAGTGTGTCTGCTGTTCAGCACTGAGTTGTTTTGCCCCCAGCCAGAACACCAAAGCCAGCATCTGGGAAACGGCCCCCACGCTGCCTCGGCGACAGAGACAGTGTGGAACGCACATCCCACAAAACTGCCCCGAGTGGGAGGCAATTCTGGCCACAAAGGCCAGGACAAAGAGCATTTTGATGCGGGTACCTTCAGGCAGCGATGCCCTTCTGCTTGGCTGCCTTTCCTTGACTAGGCTGACATCGCTGTACTGATTTTGCTTCCGTATTTTCCACTGCCCTGCACGTTATCATATTCATACCCAACTGAAAGTAGACTTCACTACCTGCCACGATTTATAACGTGCTCCATTCGAACACTCAGGTTGCACATCATCAGCAGTTGAAAATCAATTGTCTTAGGGTGCAATTCTGTGCGTGTTTAAACGGAGCCAGTCAGTGATTTCCTGCAAAGCGAACCACCCGGGGAACTCGGATGCTGCGAGGAAGCCTTTCAAGGGAGCAGCTCTGCTGGCCGCACAACTCAGTTCTCACCACTAGGTTTCTTCCTGGGACAGGACCAGCTTGTTCCTATTGTTTCCAATTTGGGGAGGGGGAAGAACAGCAGGTTCTGACTTCTGGAAATGGTTCTGCCCCAGATAAGCAAGGGAAGAAACATTTTATGTCACTGTAGCAGCTTCTTGAACATAAAATCTAACCAGGAGAGCATTTTCGTTAGCAAAGCTTTTGTTCAAGTAGCCCTGAAATCAGGCCCCAACAAGACCGGGGGCCTTTTTAGGCTAGAACCACTCGATTCCTTCGGCATGCAAACGGCTTGCATTTGCGGTGTTTGTGGTGCTGATCCCCGGCAGAGTCACTGGAAGGATCCATTCGTAAGAACGAAAGAGGCTGCCTCACCCCAAATCAGACCACTGGGTGCTCTGGCCCAGTGCAGTCACCCATGACTGGCAGCAGCGCTCCAGCCTTCCTTATCACCTGCCCTTACTCAGCCCGAGAGAGTAACGAGAGAAGGCAGGGCGTGGGCCCGGGACCCTCAGCATGCAAAGTACACGCTGTGCCGCTCAACTTCGGTCTCCCCACGCCTTAAGAAAACCACAAAAGGCACAACCAGTTGAGACCCGAGATCTGCTCGGTTCTGGGAAGCCCAACTAACTAGGACAGTGGTGGCGAACCTGTGGCACGCGGGCCGCAGCGGGCACGCAGAGCCCCTTCTGTCGGCACACGAGCCAAGCCGCCTCAGCATCGCCCCAGCATCCGAGCATTGGATAACAGCGCACATGGGGGCCATGCGCAAGCTTGGAAAGGAGCAGTGGTGCCAGGGGATGACGTCACGAGCCGCGACTCATTGGCGGCAACTCGCCCGATCTTTTGCGTGGCCAGTCAGTGCGCTGCCAAGCACATTCATATATTTGCTTGGGCTGGCCGTGAGTTGTTTCTTCTAAACTAAAACCACAGTTTTCAGGTTTTATTGGAGTGTTGGCACTTTGTGATAAATACCATATTTTTCACTCTATCAGACGCGCCTGACCATAAGACGCACCTAGTTTTTAGAGGAGGAAAACAAGAAGAAAAATATTCTGAATCAAATGGGCACATAATCACAGGCACATTCCCCATCCCTTCCCCATGGGTTGCACATCTGACAGACTTACTGCACACACACATTCGCTCTACAAGACGCACAGACATTTCCCCTTACTTTTGAGGGGGGAAAACGTGAGTCTTATAGAGCAAAAAATACGGTAAGTGGGTTTTGGGTTGCACTTTGGGCACTCGGCCTCTAAAGGGTTGGCTGTCACTGGCCTAGAACATTCAAACATTTTACTGCTTGGGCACCATTTCTATTTAAGAAAGAAGAAGCACTTGCAACACCTGATCGGTGCAGGTGAGGTTTTGCTTTGGTTTTGGTCCCAGGTACTCGTGAAAGGGAGCCATAGCGATGCCCATTCTGGGCTTATCCGAATGCAGATCACGTTCCACAGCATGAATTTCAAGGGATCCCCATCTGAAGTGCCCCCTTCTCTTGATGCTGTCCAGAGCTGCTGGACATCTCTCGAAAGCCAGGATGCCCGTGTGGTCAACCTCACTATGTCATGAACGGTCATTATTCATTTCATTTGTTTGTTTGTTTATTTAGAAAATTTGTAGGCTGTCCATTACCGTTGTTGCTGGACGGCTTACAACAATATTTCAATCCTAAATAAAATGTTAACCGTTCCACACTACATCTAAGCTTTACACGTACATTTTACCTACATGTAAGCTTTGAGCTCTAACCATTAGCCTCACTGCTCAGAATCTCACCCTGCCTGCAACCTTGCATATAAATGCCTGCCAATTTATGATAATACCTTTGCGTGCCAGATGAAAAAGCCATCCATGAAGGCTCAGGCCAGTGAAAAATGTGTGAATTTTTAAGCTGCTAAAACACAGTATTTGCGAGGCAACGTTTGCGAACCCTTTGAAAATTCTTGCAAATTGAGGCATTTGTATTTATTTAAGGCCTTTTTGTGCCATTCCTATTTAGTCGACCACTCTCAGGACAATTTCCAACATGAAATGTTGGAAATGTATATGGCTATTGCAAATGAATTTTTTCTCTTTCCCTCGGAGGCATTTGTGTGACCTTGCAGACAAGGACAAATAAATGAAAAGTGCATGTCTTCAAAGAAGCGGCTGCAGAGGAGGTGAGGCCTTTTTTAATTCCCTAGGCTTTTATTTCCTGGGGAGGAAAGCTATGGCAAATCTAGACAGCATACTAAAAAGCAGAGACATCACCCTGCCAACAAAAGTGCGCATAGTCAAGGCGATGGTTTTCCCAGTTGCAATGTATGGCTGTGAAAGCTGGACCATAAGGAAGGCCGAGCACAAAAGGATTGAGGCCTTTGAGTTGTGGTGCTGGAGGAGACTCCTGCGAGTCCCTTGGACCGCAAGGTGATCAAAGTGGTCAGTCCTAGAGGAGATCAACCCTGACTGCTCTTTAAAGGCCAGATCCTGAAGATGAAACTCAAATATTTGTCCACCTAAGGAGAAGGAAGGACTCCCTAGAGAAGAGTCTGATGCTGGGAAGGATAGAGGGCAAAAGAAGGAGGGGACGGCAGAGGATGAGGTGGCTGGATGGAGTCACAGAGGTGGTTGGTGTGAGCTTGAGTGGACTCCAGGGGATGGCGGAGGACAGGAGGGCCCGGAGGAATGTTGTCCATGGGGTCGCGATGGGTCGGACACGACTTTGCGACTAACAACATCAACAGGCTTTTATTTATTTATGTACTTATTTAATTTTCATGCCACTCCTCAGCCCAAGCTCTTTTTTAATCTCTGCTTGGATTATTTTTATGCTGCTTCTATAGATTTGCCCATTTAATGATAATTGTAATGTATTTTATTTTTAAGAGGCTTGTATACTGTTTTAAATATTTTATTACGGGGAGGGATGGCCCTTTTCTCTGCTAAAGGCTACATTCCCTTCAGCATTGATCTGTCAAGGGCCACATATGAGTGGTGGGTAACGGCTTAAGCTAGCAGTGGGCAGGATCAGAGATAAAAGTGTGCCAGTCTCCCCCTTTTCGTATTTTTCAGTCACCCTCTTTTCTCTCTCCTCCTCCTCTGTCCTGCCCAGCATGTTGCCAGGAAAGAAACAGACCGCTCTTGCTAGACTGGCAGACTTGGAACTGACTGCAGGCCGAGGCCGAGTGCTGTTGCAACCAAAGGGCTGCAGGTTGCCCACTCCTGTTTCATTACAAGCTGCCCTGATAAAGCCTTGTTTGAAGCGGCTTTCTAACTTGAAGGGTGGAGTACACGGCTAAATTACAAATGAAATAACACATAAACCAGCCTTTGATTTGGTAGCAGAGAGCAGGAAATAAATGTTTTAAATGAACGAGCATCCCCTTCGAGCCCACTGGAGGGACTGCAAGCCGTACACATTTCCAGAGGTCCAGTACGTTGCTCACCTTTCAAGCTTAAGTGCATGGCCCTTTCCACAAGGATGCTAACTGCAAACGACTTCTCGGGATCCTCTGGAGGAGGCGGCACCTCTGGCGATCTCTCACGGGGGATCTCCGCCACAGGGGGATTTGGCTCCAAGGGCCGCTCCAAATCTTGCTCCGGTCCCTCCTCTCTCATTTCGCATTCGCTGCTGCCGCTACCGCCGCCTCCACTGCTCCCATCTTCAACAAGCTCAGGTGTGCGAGGGCTGGAGGAAGCCACCGTGATGTGAACTCGTGCGGCAGCTCCCAGCAGGTTTGCAGCATTGCGTCGGAACAAGGGGAAGACACCTGTCATTACAGGACGCCAGGTTAAATCAAAAAACGAGAGGTTTACCTGGCACTTCAGGGAAAAAGAGAAAACTACTTTCCCTATATTTTAAGGTTTGACTGTTATTTTAATATGGGCTTTATTGTGAGAAATGGATTAGGATGCTGTGTTTTGTTTTGTCTTATATATTGTCATACTGTTAAACCATCCTGAGACTTCAGTAAGGGATGGTCTAAAAAGTTTTAAAGAAAGAAAGAAAAAGCTGTACAATTTTACAAAAATAAAATTTTGCATGATACACAAGCCTCCCCGTACTGTGCCACATGGGCAACAGGAAATGGCACTGTGCCAGGCCAGCCTACATGCCCATTTGGCCTACAGCCCTCTCCTTGGTCCAGCAAGAACTCTTCAAGATCTTAGGGCAGAGGTCTTTCCTCCTACCCACGACCGGATCCTTTCAACAGGAGATGGCAGGGTGTGAACCCAGGACTTTCTGAACTGAAAGCAAGTGTTCTGCCACCAAGGAATGGGCCTTCCCCATGTAGCCCACAGCTCCTTTTTCTTAGAAAAATGAGCGTTTGGAGAACTTTCCTCCCTCTCAAATATTTGTAACGTATCACTTCAGCACAGGCTGCAAAACTAAGCTCACCGATTCGTCTGCCTCAGACAGTATTTTCCTGCATCTGATTCAGATTAACTGGCTTGTTTAGACATATACGGAGTGCTGCGATCAAGCTGGAGGCAGGCTGCAGTTGCGGCCTTCTAGGTCTGTAGCCTCACAACAACACCGCCTTCTATCATCGATATTTAAAATTAAATTAGATGTTCCACGAAGACTGGAACAGCACAGGAACAGCTCCTAAGCCTGAACTCCTGAACTATTGCTTTTTGAGATTGGAACTACCCAGGAGCTACTTCCACCAAAAATTACCAGCCCCCTCAAACTGTCTTCTGCGTTCCAGTGGTCCTAGAACTGGATGACAGCACTGATCCTCTCCACTTTAATGCAGCAAACTCTGCCGCTGAATCAGCTGCCTGGTGGGTGAACATTTGGACCAGGGACGGAGGAGGCAGGATAAGTATCTACTGGCACAAACTGCACTGCACTCTTGCCAGCTGAAAAGCAGCAAGGAAACATGCATTTGCAGTGTATCCACTGACTCGTCTCTCACCCAGGTAGGAAGATGTGGGCAGGTGCCCCATTCTATCCTCCTCCGCTGGAAGCAGCCAGAATACCGTATTTTTTGCTCTATAAGACTCACTTTTTCCCCCTCAAAAGTAAGGGGAAATGTCTGTGCGTCTTATAGAGCGAATATGTGTGTGCAGTAAGTCTGTCAGATATGCAGCCCATGGGGAAGGGATGGGGAATGTGCCTGCGATTATGCGCCCATTTGATTCAGAACATTTTTTTTCATTTTCCTCCTCTAAAAACTAGGTGCGTCTTATGGTCAGGCGTGTCTTATAGAGCGAAAAATACGGTACTTGTTTGGCCCAAGCCAGGCAACAGGAGTGCACGGAGATCTGACATTCTTCCACTCATTCATTCATTCTAGATTTACACTGCCCATCTGCTCAAAGGCTCCTGGGTGGTTTACAAAATTCTATGTATTTATTATACTTCTATCTCATCTTTTTTCCATCCAAGGAACTCAAGGTAGACGGTGGATTACCTTCCTTTCCACCTCCTCACAAACTTATCCTTGCATCAAAACCCTGGGAGGCAGGTTGGGCGGAGAGCCTGTGACTGCCCAGAGTCACTGAGTGAGCTCCATGGCTGAGCGGGGACTCGAACCCGGATCGCCTGAGTCCCAGTCCCGCACTCTTACCCACTATACCACACCGGCTCTTTTTAGGGTTCACAGATACGTAAGAAGTGGCCCAATGCTTTTGAAGTCATCTTTGGAGATAGCTGTCACCAAAACCTTGGGCGACAGATGCCATATGGCAATTGTGCATTATATAAATATGTCCAGCACGACTAATATTACATTCTATGGTCACTGAGAGCAGAACATTGCCCGGATGGTTGGTAGCCAGGGACTGGGCCAAAGATGGCTGGCTACTGACTGATTCCAAAGCCACTCATAAACATACCACTAACTGTTTGCTTTCTTCTCGAGCTCCCTCCGAGCCCCGCAAGGTCCACATGGGCTGATCCAATCAGGCGGTCTGTCTCCAGGGGTCTCTCTGTGCTGCCTTCGTTCCCATAAGCTCGCCACACCTGGACCTCCAACCGTTCCTCCCTGAAGTACCACAGCAACATTTGGCTCCAGGGAAGATCCATTTGCTTGCTTTTCTTAAAGGTCACCGTCACGTGGTTATGGTCGTCGGCTAATTTGGGCCTCCGAAGGGATGTCCACGTGGCCTCTTGATCATACAGCTTATAGCGAAGGTAACAATAGACACTTTTGTTTAAGTGTGTCTGTCCTGCAAGTAACACACACTTCAGTGGTAGCCACAGGCAAGGGATGAACACAGTCACCGCAGCAAGCTTTCGAGCAGGCTGGCTTCCATCCTCATCGTCATCCTGCAAGCCCTCAGCGCAGCTGTCCTCCCAGTTCCAGCCTAAAAGCTTAGCGGCATCCAGAACGCGTTCTCGGTCCTCAGAGTGAGCAAATGTTACAGAAACCTCCAGGCCTCCGACGACAGTCTGCAGGACATTTGCGCAACGAGAGGACACCAGATCCTCTGGCAGAGTTATTGGGTACCAGCCACTGATACCTTTAACAGAGAACACACAGGGAGACACAGAGCGATGGAGACTTTTTGTGTTAATTCAGCGGGTGCATCTTTGCCATAAGGTCGTTAGAGGCACGTATCACCAAAGTTAATGGGGAAAAACACAGCAGCCTTACCTGATCTTTTGGTCAACAGGTCCCTGGTTGGAACCTTGGCAGTTCCCAGCAGCTCGTCTCTTGGAGCCTGTGTTTTTGTTGCATGCGGGGCTGTGGGATAAAAACCAAGGGCATGATACAAACATTCATTCAATTCACCTGTATTGAAACAGCATTAGGTGTGGCACCGGAAAAGCAACTGGCACCCTTTGGGGAAAGGCCTTCCCTTACGTTTGTCTCCAGAAACTGGAACTATATGGCTGTAAACGGGTCGAACTACAATTTAGAAAGTCTTTGCTCTTTGTAACATCTTTTATATGGTTGATTTTTTTCTGTCTTTTTTCCCCTGTACAAGTAATTACTTAATTAGGTTGAAATGCATTCCATGGAGCAATGCATTCCTTGATCTCACGGAATTCGAGGCAGGTGCCCTAGTTAACTGCAGGATGACTCTTTGGGGTACTTCTCCATGTTCAGTGGTCGTCAGTCCTGGGAAATTGGATGCTCTGTTCTGCCACCGGGCACTGCACTACTGCTACTTGTTCATACTTCGGGTACAACAGTTAATGTTGAAGTTCGAGCCAGGATGAAGGCTTCGGACACCAGCATTCACAAAAACGGGCAAACGCTAACCAAAGCCAATCAGTCTTGATAGACCCCAAGGTAGCTATACACAAATCAGGTAATGAAGTATATATTGATTCACTGGCAATGGACACCAAGGGAGACCAAGAAATGGAATAGGAATGCTTTATACTGCAGCTGAACATACACTGAGTGGATGTGGGTCATCCCCCAGGATAGGAGATCATGGGAACAGGTTGCCATACAGATGTATGTCTTTTAAAAATAATGAGACTTATTAATAATTGGGAAAAACACAGAACCTATAGAAAAGTTATTCATGATCTGTAATTTCAACATAAATGCTCTATTGCCATTTCAAACATATTTGAAAAGAATCGAAAATTATGTCTGCATTGAAGATTATGTATTGAATGATCAAATAAATATAATTGTTTGAATCTAATTTTCTTCTTATAATATTGTTTTATTTAAGAAAAAAAGGGAACATTTAATTACTAATTGTTGGTGGGTTTGCAGATATGCTATAAGACAAGTTATTTCTCTGACATTTAAGTGAAAGCATTTCTTTGTGTGGCAAATATTAATTTTAATTAAGTATTGATAAGTTAAAACTGAAGTTATAAATTTGATAGAAAGTATAAAATTACCATCTTTCACATAGAATTTCCCTTATCTAGTACTATATGTATTATTTGGAATTTGTCATCTCTTGGTACCACTACATATGAGGCCTTTGAATTGTGGTGCTGGAGGAGACTCCTGCGAGTCCCTTGGACCGCAAGGCGATCAAACCGGTCAGTCCTAGAGGAGATCGACCCTGGCTGCTCTTTAGAAGGCCAGATCCTGAAGAGGAAACTCAAATACTTTGGCCACCTAATGAGAAGGAAGGAGTCCCTGGAGAAGAGCCTGATGCTGGGAACAATAGATGGCAAAAGAAGGAGGGGATGGTAGAGGATGAGGTGACTGGATGTGGTCACTGAAGCAGTTGGTGTGAGTGTGAGTGGACTCTGGGAGATGGTGGAGGACAGGAGGGCCTGGAGGGGTTTTGTCCATGGGGTCGCGATGGGTCGAACGCGACTTTGCGACTAACAACAACATTATTCTTAACAGAGTGATTCAGAAAATAAAGCTCTGCAAACACTAAGTCATCATATTATTTCCACTTCCAATGCACTCAAATCTATTCAAATATCAAAATGCAGTTGCATTGCTGCTTACTGCCAGAGCACCTCTAACATTTCTCACACAAATCACACCGATTCATGGAACATGTGAGAAGACTTTAGCTGGGTTTTAACTTCAAAAAGCCCTGGCTGGAAATTTCCCAGGTCCATTCCCCCATGCCCATGTTACACACCGGTGCTCAGGTTCTTGTGGAAGATGGAGAAGACAATCTCCGAAAACTGCAAGAGCTCCCCCAGACAACAGGTTTCCCCACTGCTTCGCTGCACCATGAGGTTGCACGTGAACTCAGCGTGGTGCTCGAATTCCGGGCAGAACGTACGAGCCACGGCTCGCGTGAGGCGCCTCTCTGCCTTGGGGAGGAAGGGGACTTGGACAGACACATAGGCATTGACTCCGACCTCTGCGCTGTACTGAAGGGACGGGTTCTTTTCCACCAAAGCCCTAGCAAAGAGAACCAAAAGAACAAATGGACACGGAAGAAGCCAGAACGATGCCCCCCAGCTCACCCACACACACGTTGTGAAATAGATGGGTTTGTGCTTTGGTATTTCGTGGGAGCACGGGCATACAGGACGCTATCTATTTGATTGGACTATTTGGGCATTTAACTCAGCATTGTTGACACTGACTGGCAGCAGCTTTGCTGGGGAGAGGATGCTCCTTCGCATCAGCTCCTCCCTGGTCTTCCTTTTGCTGAGGATGTCGAGGAGGGAACCTGGGACTTCCATACACTAAGCAGGTGGTGGCTCCACCTCCCGCTCGAGGCTTCCATGGCCAGAATCAGCTGGTTTGTGAAAAGCTCTTTCTGTAACAGAACTGCTGCCTTGATGCCTAACCCTAACCCTGAAATTTACTTGCCTAATTGCTTCTGCCTAATTATTTGCATAAACGCCTTTTTACATTTGTAAACCCCAAGCTGGTGTGTACGGCTCTCCCCCTCCGTTTTATCCTCACAACGACAGCCCTATGAGGCAGGTTAGTCTCACAACGACCTGAAGTACCCCAGGGAGCGTTGGGGCCAAGCAGGGGTATGTGTCGGGGAGGGAACAGAACGCTGCCTCTCAAGTCCCAGCCCAACAGTCTAAGCACAACACCACAGTGGCTCTCAGAGAAGGGAACCGACCGTTACTGATTAGATCTTTTCTTCGAGGGGCACTTGACCACCTGCCCAGGGACCCTGGCTTTGAAAACACTGGTGCAGCAGTGCAAAAGGACGCCCTTCCTGGGTGATCTTGGGTGCAGCGGGAGCAAAAGGCACGCAGCACGGGAGCTGAAGGGAGGGAGTTAACGGTGGGGGGTTCCTTCTCACCTTGCTGCTGCCTGCAAACCAGCTGCTGAGTGTATCTGGACAGAAATAGACACCGCCTGAGCAGCCAGGACGCCGTCGGCTACTTTTGGGGAACGGCTGTACTTTATGCTCACGTCAAGCAAACCTGGAGGAAGGGACATGGGGAAGAGAAAGAAATACGCATCAAGCTCTCTGCTCTGAATGCTCGGCTATAAATGCAATTGCTCTCTGCAGAAAACGCTAGACAAAAACTTTGGCAAAGCGTCCACTGTTGCTATTGGTGAAGAAGCCCAGTGGATGAGCTTCCTAGAAATGGATGCTCCGGCTCATCCGGTTGATCAGATGGAGCTTCATGTACGCGGGAGCAGGAGTTCCCAAGGAAGGACGAAAGGGAACGATGCTGGAGACAGAGGGCCAGGCTTCCAGTGCCTGGGCGGCTCTGGATCTACTGGGCAGCTCCAGGAGGCAGGAGAGATGCTTTGTTAGCCTCAAGGTGGAGTTTCAGCAAGGCAAACACAGTGTTTCCAACCTTATGCTTGGCCTCAAATGCTAACGTGTGTGAGAGAGATTTGAGGGCAAAAGCAAGAGGCGAGAGAGCATGTTGAACTCCTTGCCGACTCCACAAATCTGTCCCTGTGTCTCCTCTATCCTGAACTGTTTTTCTCCTCACACTGTGAGATACAAGGCAAGACGAAAAACCAGCAGAGAGAAAGGCAGCCTGGGGAAAGAAACTGAAAGGGGGCACTGAGGGCCAGGAGAACCCCTGCATCAAAAACACCCTCCTGCTGACACGTGAATCACCACATACATGTTGTCAGACACTGCAGGAAGGCCCCCACTCCCTCTCCCGTCTGTAAAATGGGCACAGCACTTGCAGTGCAGGAACACTAGGAAATCTTTAAACACCCTGAAATCAAGTGAAGCGAAATCCAACCTCTGGCATAACAACTCAGTGCCACAGAGCAGGTCCTAGAGAAGATCATCCGTGCAGTTTCGCGTGAATCCTGCTCTGCTGTAAAAATCACGAACGTCCGATTATAAAGTAATTGTGTACGTTACTCATGAGCCCTCAGTGGGCTGGCCATTCGTTATACAGCATCTTCCCTATTCCTGCATCTGTTTACCTAGTCAAGCAGAAGCCTCAGAGATGAGAAATGCTGGCTGTGCACTCCAGTTGTTCCACGAAGGGGCGGGGGGGGGGGCTTGAGAGCACCAAGGCAAGTCTTGCATTACCTGAGGACCGTGGCTGCAGCTCCCCTGAGCCCTCGGTCCTTGGGATCAAGGGCAGACTGAAGGTCTGGAGCCCCACCTCCTCCCTGTGCTGCATCGTCACCATGGCACACAGGCGTGAGAGTGGCAGGGTTCCTCTGGCGACCATCTGCTCCCGGACATTGGGGTAGTAATACCTGCACGGGGTGTGAAATGGAAGGGCCTTTAGGAAGCAATTCTTCACCTGGCCACTGAAACAGGTGAGCTGTTTACTCCGCTGGGCTGCTCCAAGTGCGCTGAGTCAGGGTCTGGGGCCTGCCAGGGGCTCGACAACCACACCGGAGGGAAACCGTCTTGCGCCACCCGACGGAGGGCTGCCTGCCCCGCCTAGCTGCTCTCCCAAAGCCTCGGCAGCCTCACCCATCGCCTGCTGTCCTCGATCCAGAGACGCCCTGCAGTTCCCACAGGCTCAGTTCCACCCTCAAGCCCTAGCCCAGCCTATCTTAAGCTGGCACCCCCCAGATGTGCTGGACTACACTTCTCACAGCCCCCCAGTCAGCTCCCATAACCCCCTGGATTATGGGATGCAAGTCCAAGGCACTTGGAGGGCACGAGGTTGCCCTGGACTGGGGTGCGAAAGCTCAGACCTGCAGCCCAAGTCCAGCGCTCCCAGGACGGACATGCCCCACTGCCACACGCTGCCCACTGTTCGCTGGTGTTCTGGCTTTTGTCACTCCCTTCACCCCACCCTGAACAGCTGAAACGCCACTCTGAACATGTAGCTCCTGGCATGAGAGAGAGGTCAAGCTCGCTGGCACTCTGCCCCTGCCCCTTCGGCCTCAGTCCATGCCCACCCCAGAATTCAGGCTCTGAAGGGGTCTCTGAAACGGAGCCAGCCCCTGGCCGAATAACATTCTGCACCCTCAACAACATGCAGACCACCAGTGTGCACATGTGGTGGGTGGGTGGGTGGGTGCGCTTCACTGGGCTTGGTGAGCCACAGGCTGGGCAGGCGCAGAGGCCTTGGGGGCCACTCCCCAACTGTTTCCCAAAACAGTTTCTGGGCATGCGTCCAGGCTCCAGGGACAGGAGACTGCCGTTATCAAGGCTGCCATCTCCTGCTCGTCCCCCCACCAGGAGAACTCTCTGCTGCTGTGGCTGCCCACCACAGCCCCCTTCCTCACCCCTCCTCTTGAACTTTCGCCCCCTCTTTGCCTCTGGGCTCCAGCCCCACTGCTCTCCCACCCTGTGGCTGCTTTAAAGGTCCTCTCTCAGCTGCCGGGCTACTGCTCACCTCCTGCCCCAACCTCCCGGCTGCTCCTTCTGCTTCAAGGCTGACCCGCAGCTGGTGAGGACCCCACAGTGAGGAGTCCTCCCACGCAAGTGTGATGGCTGCATTGGGGGGGGGGTGTTGTCGGTGGGTGGGCAGGCGGAAGCCCAGCTTGTAGCTGCGGGAAACTAACCCATGGGGCTGCTAGCCCACGCCCTGTCTCTTAGGCCCAGGAGAAAGCTGTTCAGCTCATTTCCTTAAATAAGCTGCTACAGGCAAGGTTGCTACATGGTGAGCACACCAGGATGGAGGGCGAGGAACGTGTCCCAGGAGGGATCTGCACCTGCCAGACCGTTCACGGCTGCTCCACGTTTCCAGGAGGTTCTCGGTTCTGTAACTGACATCACTGGCAGTGTTCTAAAAACAAGGTGGCTGCTTCAAAACATACTTCGTCCCTCCCAGAAATAGGGTCAGGAAGCCGCGTGTAGCCCTTAAAAATGTAGTCATAGCTTTGGTGTGGGCTGAAGTGGCTGATCCTGCCTAATCTTGCCAGCTAAGCAGGGTCAGGCCTGGTTAGAATCTGGACAGGTGACTATGGTTCTATGATTATTGTTGCAAACCACCCAGAAAGCTCTGGCTGCGGGCAGTACAGAAATGCGGGTGTGTTTTTAAGCAATAGTTAGGTCACTCTTCAATATAAACTCCCAGTGCAGTAAAGAATCAATAATACAATTGCAGTATCTATTAAAGGAAATGAAAATCAAACATTAGTTTTCAAAAATGGGAAGGAGAGTTCAGAAGCAGCTGCCTCAAGATACAGTCCAGCAGAACTGTAATTATAAAATAGAAATCAGTTGCAAAACAGGTTGCTAGGCCAGGGGAAACGCTTGGGCCAGCCCCAAACGGGCACAGCCCTGGTGCCGGGAAAGTCCTGCTGAGGAGCACTTTCCGTCAGTGGCTGCCATAACGTGAGAGGCCCCCTGTTGAACTTCAGGCGGCCGGGGGACCCAGAGGAGGCTCCTGGAGGGAGAACAGGGGCCTTGGGCAGGCATGTGGGGAAGGTGGAGGTTCTCAAAGCTGCTTTGGACTCCAGACACAGGAGGATCTAGCTCAGCCTGAGCTCCGATCGCCCAGCACAGCGCGATACCAGCAGCTAGGAGAAAAGCCTGTTGCTTCCTCCGTGAGCACTGTGGAGATGGCGGCGCACAAGGGCAGCTACCTGCACCAGATCTCAAACTGGATTCCTCCTCCGCCTGCCAATCCTTGTGCAGAGAAAGCACTGAGCAGGAGCTGCTGGACGGGGGCATCAGCAGGAACCGACAGCGAGTGCAGACGGACATCATCGAAGGCGGGGTCCGGGACGCACAAGGTCGTTGCTGAGCGGAAAGGCTTGAGCTCCAGGCCTGCAGAAGAAATGAGACCAGCTGAAGACTCGCGCGGCAAGTGGCAAGGGCCCTCGGGACTGCCAACATGGGTCCGGCACCGGGGTGCACACAGGCCTGGGGGCATTTTGCAGGAATCTCTTTCTAAGGGAAAGGCTAAAAGGAAGCCTTGGGGGCAGAGATGACGACATGCCGCTCAGGCCCTCGGATGCCTTAGTTCTGGGCTGCATCTATCCCGTGTTGCTACTCTTCCAAGGAGTTCTGGGTGGCACAGGCGGATTCTTCCCTCCCCACCTTATCCTCCCAGTGATCCTCAGCTTTGGTGGAAAGGGAATAACTAGGTCAAAGTCACTGAGCGTATTTCATAGATTATAGGGTGTTCGGTCTGGGGTGTTTCAACCCCAGGTCCAACACTTCATCTACGGAAAGACACTGGACGCAGGGTAACAGTATTTAAATAGTTTTTAAATAGTGTATTATTTTTATTGTAATTGTGTTTATTATTGTTGTTAGCCGCCCCGAGGCTTTTTTTGCGAGGGGGCGGCATATAAATATGTTAAATAAATAAATAAATAAATAAATAACAGTAGGGGCATTGCAGAAGGATTATAGAGTGAGAAATGCCGGCCAATTCAAGGAAAGCAAAATCCGGCCACGTTTCAGTCACTAGCCAAGGTGGCCCGAATGAATGCCTTCCCCTTCCTGAATGCAACTCAGATTGCCATAGACTTTGGGCCTGTTTGCATATTGTGACAGCTCCCAATGGATTCGTTTGCCCCCAAGAGAGGCCACCGCGTGCTCATTAACCGACTGTGTTTGAGGGTCGGACAACCCTCGAACAACCCGAAATGCCTGAGTTCACACAGCAAGTCACAGCATGTTGGGTGCCTGGAGTCACCATGCAAAGAGGATGCCTGCAGAGATCCTGCAAAATTCAGTAACCCATGCAGGCAAATTAAACCACAGTGGGCTGTTGTGCAAACTGCATCTGTATTAGGCAACACCTATCAGCCCTTAGCTTGTTTCTAAGTACAGTGTGATACATCTGCGAATGGGTATCATTCCAGGATCCCTTGCCTTTCCCGGCCCACCAGAACCCCTGGCTTGGGTTTCCTTCTGGAATTGGTGCAGAACTTTTTTAAGTAGACCTACAAAGAGGGTTGGGGTTACATGGTTAAGAACTCTGTGTCCTGGGAAACTTCATATTTTTGGAACATTCTTGTGAATCAGCTATTCAGGAAGAAATTCCATCTTCCAGTTCGTTCGTTCGTTCGTTCGTTCGTTCATTCATTCATTCATTTCCAAATTTATATGCCGCCCCCTTGCAAAAAAAAGCCTCGGGGCAGCTAACAAGAAGAAATAAATACATTAAAAAGAGCAATAATTACACTACTTAAAAACTGGCCCATCTCAAGATTACACATTAAAAATACAATAAATATAATAAATTCCACGCTTGACCACCTCTGAGTGCAAAGGAAGTGAATACAAAAGCAAAGTCTCCATTGGTGAGAACAGGGATTTGGGTGAGAGGCCCCACTGATTCCGCTTCTTGGCGAATGCTCTAGTTGCTTTTATTTTACTTCCAAAGCTCGGAACACATTTCTCTATCACCCGAGAAAGCTCAGTTAAGAAGCCAGAAATACTGCGAACCAACAAGCGACGCGGGAGGACAAGTGGCACTTCCACAAAGCAAACCTACCACTCTCGCGTAAAGCATTCCCATGCAGCATGTCGGATTCCAGCTTCTGAACCGGGAAGTGGTACTGCACGTAACAGTCGGCCTCTCCCCAGACGGTAGACTGGAGGGGAGCGAGTCCCTTGACACTCTCAATGCGGATCTCAAAAATGTGCTCCATCAGGCCTTCCCGTTCTCGGTCGGCTGGCTAAAGACAACAAAAGCATCTCATCTCATCTGCACACTAACTATGGATCCTTCATGCTCTGAGTTTTCAGTCCAAGGTATTTGCAAATAAAATAGATTACTTGTGGCTAATGGGGCAGGCTAAAAATCCAAGAAATAAATACCTGGTTGGCTGATCTGCAACATATAGTTTATACACTTAAACTGAAATGGAATCATGTATGTATGTATTTATATTTTTATATACAGCTCCATTCCCTCAGCTACAGTCTCAGCTGCAGTAACTGGATGGTCTACTCTGAAATATTCTGGACAGGCAGCAATACAAAACAGCTCAATTTATTTGATTCATTTCTAAGAAGAAAATGGAATCCGAGACAGTTCACAATCAAGCAAACCTTTAACGAAGAAAACATTGGTTAAGCACATTACAACTGCAGTTAAAACCCAGTAACAGCACAATCGAAACAGTGCCCAACCAACAGAGCAGCTTCTGTGCCCAGGGCTTGCCGGGGAGCAAACGCCACGAGGGAACCGGCCCGGTCTCCCCGGGCAGCCCAGCAGGAGCCAAATGCTTTACTTTACTTCCCTCCCATCAGGTCCGTCTCAAAGGCGCTGAGGGCCTTGGACACTGACCAAGGCTCAGGGCTAGCCGGGTATCCAGGAAGATGCTCTGTGGTTTGCGGGCAGCCACAGCAAATGCTTTTGTACGGGCACCGTATGTGCGCATGCATTCCCAAAATACCTTCGGAAGAGGGGCAGCAAGGGAATCCAGAGAATGTGGGGGGCGCAGTACAATGGGAGGCACTACCCCTTCTTCATTCTTCAACCTCTGCAGCGCCACGATCTGGTCGGCAGACCCCATGGCCAGAATGACCTTCAGGCTCCCGCTTTCGTGGCCAGTGAAGACATCGACTACTGGCACAGAGCCATCCACCGCCAGCACCGGGTACTGGGCCTGAAGCAGCAGGCCGGAAATCCTGGGGTCCCTGAAAGGAGGGGACACAAGCAGGGTAAGGGGGGGTGCTCTCACATGCACTAAACTGGCTGCCCCACAGACGATGTGCCCTTAGGCTTCGGGGCTCTTCCGCAAGGAGGAATGTTTCCATACAAACGTGGAAAAGGTGGGGGAGACCTGGAGAATGGGGTTCTTGGGACTGGGGAGCACTTCAAATTTTGGTATATTCTGAAGGAATAATAATTGTAGGGTTTACAAAAAAGAAAATTAGCATAACTCAGATAGGCAAATACACAGGAAAAACATAAAATGCGTCATCGTAGGTCCTCCCACCCCCATGAACAAAGGAAGGCGGGCAATACTTTCCCACATCCAATCTGCAGTCTGGCCAAGGGAGAAGAATGCCTTTGATATCCAAGATGCTGGATATAAAATTGGCTTTGCTGCATTTGGGGGAGTGGGTGGGTTAGCAGGCAAGGCACACGGCAGCAATCCACGCGCTCGCCAGTTGGCACATTCACCCAGCACCCAAACTCATCCTGGCAATCAGCCACAGAGGGCTGATTATTGTGCAATCAGCCCAGGGTGAGCCCCACAAACAACAGAGCTCATTGTGGGTTGCTGGCCCCCTCCCTCCGCCTGGTCCTCCCACAGGTATCCCAGGGAACACTGTGGGAGGAACAAGTTGCATCCACCTTCCCTGCCATGGATGAAACACCTTTTGGCCTTTTCTCCTTTAATCCCCCTTTTGTGCTGGAGAGCACCACCTTTTGAGAGCTGTTTTGCCAGTTACAAGTGGTCCGTCCGCGATGCCCCCGTAGCACTTTGGAGGGGCTGGCTATGGTCGCCCACCACATTTCTTTTCTAAAAGAAAGAAACCCCTAAAGTTTGCAAATATTTGCACACAGTACTAAAAAAAACAGGTGACGCTGGGCTGGTTGATCGAAAGGTCGCCGGTTCGAATCTGCACAACGGGGTGAGTCCCTGTTGCTCCGTCCCGGCTCCTGCCAACCTTGCAGTCCGAAAGCCTACAAATGCAAGTAGGTGAAAAGGTGCCACTTCGGTGGGCAGGTAACAGCGTTCCGTGCACTTTGGTGTTCAGTCATGCCGGCCACACGACCACGGAGACCGTCTGCGGACAAACGCTGGCTCCCTCAGCCAGGAAACGGAGATGAGCAGCGCCCCCAGGAGTCAGGCATGGCTGGACTTAATGTCAAGGGGAAGCCTTTACCTTTACTAAAAAAAAAGATTTCGGGTGGCAGGACACCAGATGTCTGGAGATCCAAGAATGTTGCCACAGGGAGCTGGCCTGCAGTGGCTGCTGACAAGTGAGGCGGGTGGGCCTTCCTGAGAAGGCACAAAACCCCTGGAGCAAGCTGTGCGTTGTTCACATAGACTGCTGCCCGGGCAGAAGTCACTGCGGGGAAATCGGTCTGCATGACATGGTACCCCTCATGTGTAGCACCCCACCACGGGGTGTCATGTCAGGCAGACCTAGATGTTGAGACTCCCTGCTTAAGAGACTCGTGTATATAGAAACATAGAAACATAGAAACAGAGCGAGTCAGAAGGGGCCTCCTGGGCCATCTAGTCTGACCTCCGGCACCAGCCGGCTCCGCTCATGACATGCCCACCATGTGCATGTCCAGCCTATCTTTGAACAATATAAAATACCCTTGCCCCCCCCCCCCCCGTGTCGGTCTTCAAGGCCTGGCCACGCAACTGTGCTGAGGGGGCTCCTCATGCAGAACCGCTGTTATGCAGTGAGACCTGGGTTCAAATCCCCACCCCCACGTGAACGCAAACTGAAGCATGCTTTGCGCAAGTTGCTGCCTCTTAGTGGACATGAACGCCTCATGCCCCAAACTGAATCTCCCAGGCGGGTTTGAAGGAACAGTCCACATCCCTTGGGTGCTGAAGCAAGACAAAAGTGCAAACACAACAACTATTTGAACACGGAATTTGAGAACAAAGGAAGAGGCGTTACTTGAATGAAACATAGAACTGGTGCAGTGGGAGCTTCACCAGCCCGAGCAGTCGGTCTCCCCTGGGGCTGTGCACCTTATTCCAAGCTTCTATTACCATGACGTTGTTCTTCAGCCTCTCCAGATGTTTAGGTGTCAGTGAAATAGGTGTCACCTAGAGGTATGAACAGATAGTTAGCAGGGCAGCCTATATCTATAATGCTTTAGCCTTTGAAGTTGCACAAATAAGGAAGATCGCATGCACAGCAAAGCAATTTTATTCTGGCCGCTAGCAAGCTTACCAACTTTGATTCAACAAACCAAGAAAAAAAGTTAGCTGATGAGTTTTAAAAGTTAAAGGCATAATCCTATGTGAGTTCAGACAGAAGAAGGCGGAACTCCCAGCATGTCCCAGCCAGCCTAGCTGGGAGTTTGGGGTGCTAACCTTATCATTCGAAGGAGCGGAATCTAAGTGGTAAGGATTAATATTAGCAAGTTGCTTGCTACATTTTAGCTGTGGTTTTGGAGAGTAAAGTGCTCACGTGCCTGGGAAAAATGGAACTTGGGCTGCGTGGTCCCCCATACAACAGCAGACCTTGTGGCTTCTTCTGTGCTGAAAAGTTTGCAGTTGAGATACAAGTTGCAAGAGCCGTGGCGCCCAGCATCCTGGGGAACAGAGACCTGCCCTTCTGGGACCATCAGCAGGACATTCAGCAGCAGCCCTTCCTCTTCATAGGCGTTTAGCGGGTTCAGCAGGTTCCGGGACGCGGGCGTGGGCACACGAGGCTGGCCAATGTCGACGCGGAGCCGTCCTGAATCTGCAGGCCAGGATTCCTGGCTTCTCTTTGAGGAGGGGCAATCGCCTTCTTTCGGGAGCCAGGGGCTTTCAGCAGGGGTGGTGCTCCTGTCAGCAGCTGAAAGTGTTACCACAGGGCTCCTCGCAGCGAACACCGGAGCTTGCGGTGCCAGGTTTCCTGCCCTGGCATTGACGCTGGAGAAGTCTTTATTGTCAGCTGCAAGCTCCAGTGACACCTGCAGCATAAAGGGAGCCAGTTCAAGTTACCTGCCCTTCTATACCTGTAGTTTTCAAACTCTGGAGAAGCGAGGCATTCGCTGCAAGTGTGCAATCCTCAAAATGAGATGGGTACTGGCAGACAAACCTCCCTGAAAGACAACCTGCCCATTATCTCTCATCTTACCTTCCTCTGTGCCATCACAGGTGATACGCTGATTACAGAAAATGCTAGGTGTGCTTTGGGCGGCACCTTTCCTATGCTAGAAGTGCAGAAGAGGCCCTAAAGGTCGGGCCAATGCCCTGTGGGGACCCCGGGAGATGTCCCAGAATCTTCTGCAATGTGGAAGGGGTCTGGTTGGCATTATGCAGCATGTATTCCCCACTTTTCTTCCTCCTGTAAGGAACCCAGTGGGACTCCTCTCCATTTTGACCTCACAAATGCACCTTGTGAGGTAGGTTAGGCCAAAGTCACCCAGGGTCTGAGTGGGGACCTGATCCTGGGTGTCCCAAGTCCCAGGCCGGTGCTCCAACCCCTATGCCACACTGTCTTTCTCTGCAGGGATTTTTCCATCAATTACAGGCAGTAACAGGACAAGTTGATTCTTAAGCCACTGCTGAGAACAATTTCATGGGAAGTGTTTATCTCGTATTCTTAAATGTCTGTGTGTGTGTGTGTGTGTGTGTGTGTGTGTGGGCAGAGAGTGAAGTCCTGTAAGTCACAAAGCCGAGAGAAGCAGGGCTCCTGGTTCGCAGCCCTGCTTGGTGAAGCTGTTCTGGAGAATGCAGAGCTACCGACAGAGTTTACAACCAGCAGCTGCTGGTCGAGAGCAAGCATTAAGCTGTAGAATTTATCTAGTGGTAATTCGACCAACAAAGCTTAGTTTAATTCCCAGTGCAAGCATCTGTTGAGCTGCCTTTGTCTTGCCTACATCTCCCACGAGCCTTGGCTGGCACAGCCAATAGTGAGGGATGATGGTACACAGAGGCCGAAACATGCAGAGGGTCACAAGTGGCCCACCCTTGTCCCAGAACCACCTAAGTATGAATTCTGAATGGTTAGAAGATATTGGCCGAATTCACACTCAAGGCAGCTGGTTGGTCACTGCAGGAACAGGAAGCTGGACCACACGGATCCTCATTCTGACCCAGCCAGGCTCCTCATGTGCTCTTCATACTTTGGCAGTGGAAAACAGGACACCCAAGAGAAAGACAAAATGTGCAACAGCGCAGGAGTGTCTTACGCACCTTCAAAGGGCCTAGCCGGGCTGGAGCACCATCTTCCTTCACTGGCAATTCACAGCTGACCATTAGTTGCTCAGACTGAATCACGTCTCGCAGAGGAAAAGCTCCTGAGCCAACCAGCAAAGGCTGAAAAGGAAGGCAGGGGGATGTGAGGAAGCGTTGTGCGTTGCTCTTCAAAATACGGCGTAAGAGCTTCAGCTGCAGGCAGTTTACGAATTTAAATAAGTAAGCTGTACTGTGTCATGTTCATGGTGGTGAAGCCCCAGACACAAACTGCTTACAAACATTTCAGCAACCAGAAAATAAAGCTGACAGAATGACGACAGCCCAGCTTCACTGAAGGAAGAAAGAGCTGTCAGTCAGGTAGAGCCCAAGGTTTCACAGGATCATAGAGCTGCCAGGGGCCAGAGCGCCACTGGGTCCAACCCCACGCTTAGTGGAGGACTCCAAGTTAAACCCTCCCTCTCAGGGGGCAGTCCAGTTGCATTCTGAATGCCTCCAGCGTGGGATAGCCCACAGCCTCCCTAGGTCATGGGTTCCATTGTTCACAGAAAAATAATTCAGTGCTAAATACGTGTTAAGAACACAGCTGTTCGGCCTTTCCAACAACAAAGTGCTCGAGGCACCTAGCCACACAAACTGAATCAAAAGACACAACAAAATGCATCAAAAAGCCATGAAACACACACTAAAGGGCAAACGGCACCCCCCAAAAAGTCAACACCAGCAGTATCAATAAGCAACAAATATTAAGGTAAAGCTAAAGGCTTCCCCTTGACATTAAGTCCAGCCACGCCTGACTCTCGGGGGCGGTGCTCATCTCCGTTTCCCGGCCGAGGGAGCCAGCGTTTGTCCGCAGACGGTCTCCGTGGGCATGTGGCCGGCATGACTAAACACCGAAGTGCACGGAACGCTGTTACCTGCCCACCAAAGTGGCACCTTTTCATCTACTTGCATTTGCAGGCTTTCGGACTGCAAGGTCGGCAGGAGCTGGGATGGAGCAATGGGAGCTCACCCCGTTGTGCAGATTCGAACCGGCGACCTTCCGATCTACCAGCCCAGCAGCACAGCAGTTTAAACCCCTGCACCACCTGCAGTCCCTCAACAAATATTAGGATACCAATAAATATTAGAAGTATCCAATTACAAGGAACTGTTATGCTGAAAGTCTACAGAACAGGCTTTGCTCCCTTGAGGCGGCCACGGGAAAGGAAGAAAGGCGGAGCACTGTCCACCTGAGTGCCCACTGGAACAGCCCTGTCCAGGAACAGCCCTGTCCACAGAATGCAAATCCTCTCATTTGGGCAGGACAGAGGTGACCCTCACATGCATATCTTTATGTCCAAGCAGGCTCATGTTGGAGAAGCAGGTCCTCTGGGCACTCTTGTTTTGAGCTTTCCCTGACCTGGTGCCTTCCAGACATGTTTGGACTGCAACACCCACAATTCCCAGTCAGTGGCCCTGTCGGATGGGAATTCTGGGAGCTGTGGGCAAATGCCTCTGAAGAACACCAGGTAGGGGAAGGCTGGTTTAAAGCAGATGTCTAGGCAGAAAAAAGTTCTGCAGTTCCCAGCATTCCAGTCAGCATGTACAGAATTGCACCCTTGGGACGTCAAGGCAGGAAACAGAAGTTGGAATTGCACAGACACCCCAAATGCAATTCTTGCCAGAAGGAAATCCCATGGTCCTTATAACGTGCTTTGGCCAGCGGTCCTGGACCAGATGCGCTTTCAGTCAAGGCAACCAAATGTGCTTCACACCTATGAGATTGGAACCCTGATTCCAGTGGATCTGGATGATCTGCTTCATCTGGGAGGAGATTCTTGGTAGCACTTACCTTCCTTTGGGCACCTTTTTTCACATAGATGTTAAACTCGAGGTCCGAGTCCCACCAATGCGTGATCATCAAGCCACCGAAGTGAATGGGGAACACATAGCGCTGCTGAAACTTCACCGCTGGAAAGGGAGATTGGCAGGGAAAGATGCCAGAAAGGGTGGGAAGGGAACGACAGGGAGAGCTTCAGCAAACATTTCGAGGGTGCAGCGGCAGAAGCAAGTCGATGCCATTTCTGGGGGCATGTGAAGAAAAAGGCAAAATGAGCAGCCCAGAGCAGGTGGGCAGAGCTGAGGACCACCTTCCAATACACTCCCTTTTATGTGATAGCCTGGGCGGAGGGCGGGGGTTAAAAAAATCAGGTATGTTTGTAAATCCATTGACTTTCATGGTTAATACAACAACAGATCTTTATCCAAAAGAAGAAATACTGAACTCAAAGAGGACAAGGAAATAGACTTTTGTTTGTCCTGACATGGGTATGCAGAAATTGTGCAGAAAAATAAGTGCCTCTCTCAGTGTTGAGAGCCAGATGCATCCATGGCTCAAACCTCCAGGAACTCCGAAGGATTTTTTCTCATTCAGTTCCCTGTCCCAATTACATCACTGATCTAGCTCCCAACAACTGTCATGCTCCTCTTCCAAAGAAAGTGAGGGGGGTGGCCTCAGGGGGAGGGCCTTCTCGGTGGTAGCACCCTGGTTTTGGAATGAGCTCCCCAAAGAGGTGTGCCAGGCACATTCTGTGCATTCTTCTCAGCACCAGGCGGAGACCTTTTTATTTTCCTGGCATTTTAACCATCCAACTTTTTAATTTCGTTTTTCATATATCTCATTTTATTGCTGTACCACTGCTGTGCTGAATAATAGCAAGAGCAACTATGGCTTTGTTCTTTTAATTTTATTGCTGTGTGCATGTGTTTTTAATTTTTGTTTAATTTAAGCTTTTGTTAAACACCCAGAGAGCCGCCTCGGCTATTAAATGAACTGAATAAAGAAAGAAAACAATTGGGACCATTTCAAAATCCCACACAAATAAAGTTCCGCAGTGATAACTTTCACCCCGCTGTCTTACCTTCCCCTGCGGTTTTACTGGAAGCCACCCGCACTGTTTCGGTAGTTATGGCAACCTGTCCTGTTCCAGTCTTTGAAGCTGCCACTGGAAAGTGGTACTCGACAAAGTAAGTCCTATGAACAAATGACAGAGAGGTTAAAAAACTTTTGCTGTGACGGCACTGAACTTCTGGTGGGAAAAAAGTCAACAACCCCCTTCTCCAGAGTGGTCTCACTGGAATGAATGGGATCCTGGGGAAGCAAGCAGTTGTTAGACGGAATATTTGTCGCGGCAAAAATGATTAGGCTGTTCTGAGCTAATGATGTGTATATGATCATTCATTTTGTCTCCAGCCCACAGCTTTGCAAGCATCCGTGGTGTGCTTAAGGTAGCCTAGGGTGCAATCTAGTCCAGACACCAATAGTCCTCCAGAACTGAAGAATTATGGGTATCCTGAGGTGGGAGGTGAGGTGGGAGAAGCAAGGAGCTGAGGTCACCTCCACGTTCTCCCTGCTCTGCCAACCATCCGGATGGCTGATTTTGTCCACCTAAGCACAATGCCTTGGCATGAGAAATGAGGAGGCACCACCAGGATGCTGGGGACCATTCCTGCCCCTTTCCGCCTCGCCCAGAGCATCCAGACAAGGCCAGGGCGTTTTTTGTCATAGAACGCACCAGAACGGCGTTCCGGCACCTTTTTTTTGACAGATTTTTCCAACGGATTTTTCCAAGTGATTTTGAATCGCCCTGTCGGGCGTAGCAGGTCGGCAGCAAAAATCATTAAAATAGTGCATGCGGGCTGCTTGTGTGTCTGAGCTGGTTGTGAGGGCACTGCTTGGTTTGGGATCGGTCATGTGGTCGCGCGCTGAGTGCTTACTGCCGGCGGCGACCATTATGTTTATGTGTGTGTAGAGTGACTGGCTACGTGCAAAAGGGAAATAATTTCTTTATTTTAAAAAAAGTTGGTGAATTGAAAATCTTTTTTTTTTTAATTTTTAGTGTAAAAGCGTGACCCCAAATTTAAAAATGAAAAAAATTACTGATTACTTCTCAACCACCGGTCCTGCTAATAAAAGATTACCCTATACCCTAAAAAAAACCCTAAATAAAAGATTAACAAGATGTGAGTTCCGGCACTTTTTTTTTTTTTTTTACAAAAAAAGCACTGGACAAGGCTATCCATCTTCAAGGCTGAGCAGCAAGGAAGGCAGACTCCTAGTTCCAGGTCCGGGCAAGCTTCTAGGGCGGAGCTGTGACTCAAAACCCCTGTGCCCCTCGAGACTCCGTCTAGCAGCCACTGGCTGGCCATGACGCTTGCATTTCTGCCTTGACTGTTGCAACCCTACGATACTTCACGTAAATAAACAACAGGTTATTGTTGTAACCTGTACAACAGGTTCAGCTCTGTAAGAGGGCATAAGAGCGTGAGCACTGACTTCGGTGCACATAATAGCAGCTATATAAGGATATGCAAAGATATACAGCAAAGAATTCCGAAGGAACAGCCATCATTGCATGAACCAGAAAAAGCAGGAGTCTCGCAACATTTAGGAACAAAAAGATTCTGGCTTCTAAAGCAGTGGAGAACTGTGTCTTCAAGGTCTGCAGGAAGTCTTTCAAAAGAGACCCACTCTTGGGAGGCCTGTCCAGTGACAGGTCTATAGTTGCTGAAGAACGTTATGAATGCACAGGCGAGAATCCGAACTAACGGCTGGGTGATGCTGGGGCCTTTGAAGCAGAGCTATTTTGTTTTCAGCCAACAAATTTTATCCCTGATGAAAACCTGAAGCCTTGCAATGAAAATGACTTCTGTTAGAAAAGGAAGGCTTCTTACCTCTTTTTAGGCAATGCTGGCCTTGGTGGCTTTCCGGTGCAGCTTTTTTTGCCTGGGGTATTTGGCGAGTGGTCCTCAGGGGGGATTTTTAAGCTTTCAACTACTGCTCTTGCCAAGCGGATCCGACTCAGCACTGTCAGCCTGTCAAGACTTAAGTTGACAGCTTGGGTTTCTCCTGCAGATTCCATGGAAGTTTCATGAAGAGGAAGCGGTCTAGCAGGAGAACTGCTGGAAAGGGAAACACAAACATTACAGTCAAAAACAGCCTTCTCTTAAGCAGTTCTTCAGTGAAGAGAAATGCATGCCAAGCAGGGCAGATTTAAACTTGCTGCACACAGAATGTAAACCAGAATCTTCCTTTACCTTCCATTATGAACTTCTTTCTCCAGCTGCAACAAAGCAAAAGGCAAACATCCCACTGAGAATAAGCGTAATTGCTGCTGTCAAAATGAGAAACTTGTTCTAGTCAAGGCCCCCGTTTGCACACATCTGTACACAGAATCATGGAATAGCAGAGCTGGAAGGGGCCAAGAAGGCCATCGAGTCCAACTCCCTGTCGCAGGACACCATGTTACACCATCCCACTCAGAGGACTGTCCACTTTCTCCTTGAATGCCCCCAGTGTGGGAAAGCCCCCCACCTCTCCAGGCAGCTGCTTCCACTGTTGTGTTGCTCTGACAGTGAAGAAGCTTTTCCTGATGTCCAGCCTGAATCTGGGTTGTCGCAGCTTGAACTGATTATTCTGTGTCCTACATATGGTAGTCATGCTAAGCTACGGATCAGACTCACAGTGGTACAAGATCTGCTATCCAAAACAAAACTTTGTATGTTAACAATTTCATCTTTTACTGTGTAAACAGAGGTTTCAAATTTATTACTATTATTATTTATAGCCATCAATATACCCCTTCTTATAAATCACCCATATTCCATCAGCTTTAACACACTGATTTCATCCTGAGTATCCTCAAATCTGAAAATGAAGTGCCATAGCTAGACCAAACTCCTAAATTAATACAGATGCCAAAATGAACAGAAGCTCTCAGCCAATTTTGGCAAAAAGTCTGGCTGATGAATTTTGGCCTTAAGAGGAGTGTCTTGGTTAAACAATATTAACTGACTGGAAAAACATGTTTCTGAAAAACTCACACATTCTGTGTCTATTGATATAGGTAAGGAGGCCAGATCCAGAGTGAAGCCTGATGCCAAGAGAAAATCAAAGCAGTCCTATTAAATGGAGCTCATGGTAGCTGCTTTACCTGGATTTTGTCTCAACACCCTTCCCTTTCTGATCCAAGCAGCTCGATTCCAAAGCTTTCGGTGACTTCTGTAGTTTGCTGTTCTGAGATCGGTTCAGTTTTCCACAAGAAACAGCATCCTCCTCTTCACTGAGGAAGTCACTCAAACTACTATCAGACTTCTAAGGCAAGGGATTGAGAAAAACCAAAGCTATTAAACATGCAAAGAACATTCAGGAATAGATGACTACATTGCCATATAGGCTGGCAGTTTCCCTTAAATCAAGGTGGAGACAGCTAAGGTTCAAAATCGTAATGTCTTCCAAACACTACAAGATTTTAATCCCTTCTCTCTCAAACATCAGCCCGTCTTACCAATCTAAAAACATGCACACAAAATGATTCAAGATTCAAAGGATGTTCTCAGTGCCTTTATCACAAGGCCACTATCCCAGTATCGCCCCTGTCTCTACAATTAGAGGACTCTGAGGCATTTCAACAAATTGGTATGACATCTGCTGACTCATAGGTCAGAGGAACACAGGAAGCTGCCCATGGGTCCAATGAGCTCAGCAGCAGCATCCCTGATGGGCAGGAATGGCTCTTCAGCAGGCAGAAATATTTCCAGTCCTACCTGGCGATGCTGGGGACCAACGTGAGGCCCTTCCTCAGGCACACAGGTGCTCTAACAATGAGCCATGGCCACCTCAGCGTGAACACTACCCTGATCCCCTCTAGAGAGCAAGAATCTTCTCAAGAGGACCAGGCAGGGAAGTGTTGCAAAAGCTGCTTCTCAGACGCCAGCCACGGATGAACCACATCCAGGTCAGTAAAAGAATTCCCTAGAGGTGCATGGTTCTTAGTCAGGAAGCTGAAAGCTCAACCGTAAAACCGTATGCATGCAACGGACACTTGCTCGAGCTGTGTAGAACAAATTCTCCAAGAGACTTTGGTCATAGTGGGGGTCATTCAGCTCGCTGTCATACACCTCACTCCCGAGAGAGACGGACTCTGGAGGGGAGTCGGTACCGTCCACGTGGCGCACAGGAGAAAAATCAGCACTGTGTGAAAAGAAAGGTATAGGGGACATTATACAAGCAGACAGACAAGCAGTATACGTGTGCATACACATACGGTTGCATATATATGGGCAGGCGTGCAAATGCACACATGCAATAATACTTCGTTCTGCTCCACCCCAGCTACCCAGCACCTGCCTGCTAGTGCAGGTATGGGACCAAAACGGGGCTGAATCCTGCAGTCTGTTAGACAGTTCATGCAGCATTGTGGGGGGAGGTCGAGCAAGAGCAGCAAGGAGCAAAGATAAGCTTGTGCAAAGACCAGCAGGAATTTAAAAAATGCATGAGACGGGACTGCTGGGCTTGCTAAGACCAAGCACTGGCTTTAAATTAAGGCCGGGCTGCACCAATGCTTCCTTCTGAGCGCTTCTTAGCTGTACAGTCTCGAAGCAGACATGCCACCTCACCGGCTTGGACGGGCTACGCTCTAATTTCTTTCTGTGTTCACATTTCTTGAACTTTCCATGTTTAATTTGCCAACCTTTGTAGAGCCTTGATTTCTTATTTACTGAGCTCTACGGCAGAAAGGTGGATATGCCTGGAAATGACGAATATGTAAGAGACACGGAACTCGGTGGGAATTGCCGTGGTTAAATATGCATATGACCAAGCTGAGAAGTCTGCTTTCAGAAGGGAGAAAGACACACAGCAGCATCTCGTGGTTACCTGCCCAGCAAGAGCTGGATTGCTCTGTCTTCAGCGTGCAGATCGAATTGCGAGCAATCAGGCTGCGGCTGCAGAGGCTCTTCAGCGGCAGAGACGAGGCCAGCAGTCAGGTTTTTGAGATTCCTGGATAAGAAACCCCAATAAAGATGAGCAGGCAACTTCATATAATAAGCAGGGATAAAGCTGAAGAATCAAAGGGGTTTGCTGGTCACAACAGCTGTTCTGTTTAGGCTCCAGGCAAAATTCCACTAGTTCAACTTAGTAACTTTTAAACTGTATTAAATTTTCATCTGGCATTTTCTCATGTTTGTGTTTTCTGCATTTATTTTTATGCTGTGCACTATCCCGATACTTGACATGATGAAAAGTGGTATATAATGATATTTTTAAAAATAAAAAGGAACTATTGCTTAGTTTTTAATGCATATTTAAAAGACTAGTGCAGAATAGGAGCTCTATTTAAGGTTTTTATTCAAGCAATCGGGCCTGTGGAGAAAATGACTAAGGGATGCATTGCAGCAAAAAGAGGAATCTGCTTCAGCCTATTTTGCTATGTCTGAGATCTCCAATATAATTCAAAGCCCATCTGAAAATGGGATACCTAGTAAATGAAGGAGGCTGTTCCCACCATCAACTGACTCTAACGGTAAGTATCTACATAGGCTCATAAAGACAATTCTTATCTACACACATATATGACATTTGTGCGAACGTACACATTTGACATTCTGCCCAGTGCAGAGGTTACTAAAGTTGCAAGTTTGCATAATTGTACACTAAGAGAGGCTGGTGCAATGACTGCTAGTAGCAGCTTTATTTTGCCTTTCTAACTGTTGGAACAAGTTCCTGTGGAAAACAGGATTTATTCCACGTTGAACACTCTTCCGTTTATGACGCAAACATTCTCACCAACTTACTTTCGGGCAAGCCTGCCAATGTCTTGCTCTGCAGGAGGATGAGCGGCGTTCAGGTCTAGACTGGACTTCATGGCCGACACCACCATGGCCTCTCGAAGCTTGTTGCCTTGATCCAAAAGGGCTGAGGAAAACGCCAAATGCGAATCAAAACTATGCATCTGGGCAAGCCACTCTTCCATCATTCTTGCATGAGGAAGTGCGAGATGACAGCAATTTTGCAATGGCTTTTAAGCCGCCCTAAATGAAACCCAACTGCAGACACGCGTACCGGAAAGGAGGTCTTTTGTGGCTGGGGCGTTGCAAGAAAGGACACGGACTGGATGTGGACTCCCCCAAGCTGACTTAACTCGAGCTTCATCATCAGAGTTCCTGGGAAACCCTTCGTGCCACTTGGGAGCACTGGCCTTCAGGGGATCGTTCTGCCCCAGGATCAGGTGCTGCTGAGGTCCAAAGAAGCCTTCTTTGATATTCTCAGAGTTCTCTTGAAAGTACAGGTGATCCTTTCCCCTGTTTCAAAATATAAGCAGCGTCAGATGGCTTGATTGATTAAACCATCTGATTGTCCTCAGGCCGATTGTGCTCAGTGTTCCTGCGCCTGGTCGAAAGCATGCATATAAAACAGCCCCATCACCCTGACGTCCTCCTGGCACCAGGTTCATCTATCTGTTTCGGACACAAACGAAGCCCTAAATTACTAAGGAGGTACCGTATTTTTCGCTCTATAAGACGTGCCTGACCATAAGATGCACCTAGTTTTGAGAGGAGGAAAACAAGAAAAAAATATTCTGAATCAAATGGGCACATCATCACAGGCACCTTCCCCATCACTTCCCCCTGGGCTGCACATCTGACAGACTTACTGCACACACATATTCGCTCTATAAGGCGCACAGACATTTCCCCTGACTTTTGAGGGGGAAAAAAGTGAGTCTTATAGAGCAAAAAATACGGTAAATAAACTGAAGCAACACCGCTTTTCTGACATTTCCAGAAAGAATCATGTAATGGATAAAATGAAGGGAGAGGCAGTAGGAGCTGCTGGAAGCACAGCCTGACTTCCAGGGGCCGAAGCACTGCAGACTGAGGACCACAGGATACCTTGGCCTACAGAGCAGACACGCTGTGTGAAAAGCACACTGGCTTTTCAGGACACACCCGAATTCTACTCAGGAGCACACTCTGCTTCCGCAGATCGCACAAGTACAGCCATCCCTCACAGGGACTAGCCTCATGGAATCAAAATCATAGGTTTGTGGGAATGAGGGAGGAGTTGGCTGTTTTAAATATGATCCCTTTTGTTATTTTAACTCTTGGGGATGCCATGACTATCATATGTGGTATAAGTATTCAGAAATAAAAACGACTCCTCAGTGAAATGAAGACCCTCAAGGAAAGCAATCAGTGTCCCCATGTATGATAGATGCGGGCCAATTTTCTGGGCCATAAGGGCTAATTGTGTGTTCGGCACCAGACAACCATCAAGCCGGAGCCCAAGAACACAGAAACAGCAAGTCAGAAGGGACCTCCCGGGCCATCTAGTCTGACCTCCGCTCTGAGACAATGTCTCTTCTGAGACATTGCCGACTATTCCTGTTCAGCCCAGACACACGGAAGCACGATTCCGCTGGCCCCTTGACGGTAACGAAGACACATTGGCAGTTGAGCAGGCAGCCTTCCTGGACCCTTTCAGGCCTGACCCTCGTCTGCTGAGAGGATCTGGAAACCACAATAGCCATAGAGTTCTTGTCTATAGTTCTCTATGGGTCCCTGCAGCATGTAAAAAGACTCAGAGAAAGTTGGCTGAGTGCCTTTAAGCTTAAGATGGGAAAGAGAGGGGAATTTATCCCTCTCCTCCAAATGAGGACAACTGAAAATACCCCACAGTACCTCCCCACTCCCACCATTGAAAGCAAGCTGCCTGCCTCTGGCATAATATGCTCCACGGGTGTTATTTCTGAACATTTTGAAGGCAGCAAAATCAAGTAAAATCCAAATGGAGATTGAATGGAAAAGAAACCATCACCTTGGTGTGGAGGCCCTGCTACCGTTCCAGGACTCTCCTCCGATGACGCTAGTGCCAGGCGGCTGGTGAAGTGGTGACGGGGGAATGCGCTGGCCGGATTTAGCTACTTCTTTGGCTCCCTGGGCGGACAAACCAGCACTGAAGCTCACGTCTGCGTTTGGGATGGAGTTACTGCTGCCAAAGGTTTCAGACAGAGGTTCCAGAACCAGTGAGACCTTAGACAGAATATTTGAAAACGTTTTAATAATATTTAGCTCTTGGTGTTTAATCAGAATGTTTAGTTCACTTGAAAGTGCTCCCTCAGTAAACCTTACAAAAACTATGCAATGTAAGGCCAGTACTTTTATCCCCATATTGTAGAGGGGAGAGGCTGAGAGACAGCACCTCTCTTAAGGTCCCCCGGTGAGTTCATTGCACAGGTGAGAGTTGCTCTGGGGATTTGCTGACATTCAGAGCCACTGGGTAAATATAGCATACAACATCTTACTAAATAGTCGATGTTGCAATCCCCGTTCTGGAAATTACCAGCAAACACCTGAGTGCCACCGTTTTGACAACCATCAGCAAAACACATCTCTGCCCACGGCTGCAAGCCTCCTGAGACTGATCCTCGAAGTAAGGCCACAGCCTTTCACAAGACGATCCGGAGGGAATCTTTCTAAGATTCAACAGATGTCTTTAATATGCTTTCGTTGGGCTGAAGGGAACATTTTATTCAAAAGAAAAAGAGAGGCTCCAAGGCAAAAATGAAAAGGATGCGATCAAAGCTGAAAATACTCGGTAGGGGTAAACGGGAGCCAACGCGTTCCTATTAATTAGGCCACTGAACAAGGAATGTCAGCTAAATTGGCTAAACCTAAAACTAGAAGCTGGCAAGTTCAAATTAACTAGATTATGATGGAGTAAATTGCTCTCCCGACAATACATCTGGGTGTAGAAAAGGCCGCCTCATCACTCCTGAAAACTCTATCGGCCCCTGTCACGTCCCCGCTCCACTGCCTTCTGCCTCCGAGGGAAGGCTGTCACTGGCTGCTTTTACATGTCCCCCACCCTCACAGCCACCACATGTGTGGCTGCCACAAGCTGCTCCCCTCGTCCCATTTGCTGCCTAAAAGGTTTGCACGCTGCTCTCCAAGGCAGCCATGTTTGGCCTGCTCCCCAGTCCTCACCTTGGGCAGGCTACGCCCCTGCAAAATAGGGTCACCCCCAGCTGTGGATCTTGGGCACTCCGCACACTGCTGGGGTGCCCCAAGCCCCAGGGTCACCTTGAAGCACAGGCAGGGCTGCAGGCATCAACAAGTAGCAGGAAAAGGTTTTCAGCGCTAACCTGCAGCTCTCCCATCTTTTCTGAGGTGGGCGAAACAATGGTGAAGAATCCGCTGAGCGGGTGGCTTGGAGAGAGCTGGGCCAGCCCACTGAGCTGAGTCCGTCCAATGGGAAGGTGATCAGACTTGGTCATGACTTCCAGGATAAGGGTGCCCATATCTAAGAAGGCAAGCGACAACAGAACGGCCAACTTGATTAGGCTGACAAAGAAAAAATCGATAGGATGCACGTGCTTTTTTTAATTTAATTTAATTTTTATTTATTTAAATATTTATATGCCGCCCCTTGCAACAGCCTCGGGGCGGCTTTTACCTCAAAATGAAGGGGGAAAAAAAAACCCGGCGGCTGAGCCATTCCAGCCCCCCATCAGCAAAAGCTGGTCCTTCACTCCCATCTCTGCGGCACGCTGGACATTCACCTCGGGGTGGGTCATGCTGGGCCTGGAGCAAGAGGCGACGGAAGCAACTGGAGTCATGTGTGGAGGTGAGAGGGCTGGACGGGGGACTCGGGAGATTCGAGCGCTAGTCCACTTGCCCACGGCACGCAGCATGTGGCTTGGGGCCAGCCACTCACTCTCAGCCTGGCTCACCTATGCGAGGCGACTTGGGCCTTCACAGGTGGAAAAAAAGGCAGGGTGCCTACGCAATATAATCGAGGATGCTGCTGCTGCTGCTGCTGGGAAAAGGACAGTGGGAAACATGCCACCCCCCACCGCACAAAAAGATCCCTCAATGGTGCCTATCAAACGGGCAGGCTATGAGCTAGAAACACAGGGATCCCCATAAAACACCCACTGCGGGAATTTACAATCTGCATGCGATGCAGAAATGATTCCGCCGTTTGTTGTGCCTCATTCTGGAAGCCGCCTGGCCAAAGCTAAGGGAAAGCGGCCAGACCTGAGGGGCTGAGCAGGCGTATTTCATGCAAAAGGTCCCCGATTCTCAAGCCAGAGGGCTGGGGAAAAGGCTGCCCAGAGCCGCTCCAGCTCAGAGTACGCTGCACTGGTATCCAGCAGCTCCCCTGGGCCTTGTGCCCCCAAGCAAGTTGCGCTGGTCCCAAGGGGGCATGCAGCCCTGGTGGTTTTGTTCCATCCATGCGTAGCCTAACTATAAACCAACAAAACACATACTTGAGCATCAAGGACCCAACTATACCTGTCAGGTAGGAGGCAAACTGTTTCGGTCCACACCGGACCGGGTAGCGAGTAGTGGTTTTCAGTGCTTTTTGCTCAGCCTGCGAGGTATCCCGTGGAACAAAGACTGTGCCCTCTGAGGTTTCTCCCCACCACCTGACTCGGATGAGGAAGGATGCAGGTGGCTTGGCTATCGTCCACAAGATTTTGCTAACGGTCATCTTCAGAAAGCAACGCAGCTGACCTTCTACAAGAGGTGGCAAGCTTGTCGAAGGAGGGATATCACTGAGACCTGTGCAGAAGGGGTAGAGGGAAGCACCACAATCTGGCTGACCCAGGTAATGCATTTATTTAGAACATTTAATCGCTTACAGCAATTCTATAATAATAATAATATACAGTCAAATTATATGCTATCTGGCTGACCCAGGTAATTCATTTATTTGTATCTGGACTTTTGGTCATAGGAGTCATCGTGATGATTTATAATGCAGGCTAAAAACTGGGACAATATAATCATAGTAAAGTACAAAAGAACTGAAAGACAGGAACTCTCAGGGTGGATTGTTCAGCATTAACAAACTACCCTGAAGAAACCATGCTGGGTTCAGCCACCCTGCCCAGCCGCTCTGAAGCAAATCAGGGCGACCATCCGCTGCACCCAATCCTGCCTCATGTACCATGTTATCAGGGTGGCCTCAGAAGGCCACTTCCTCTGTGAGTCTTAGGCGCTGGAATCAATCCCTATTTATTCGACACAGTGGGATTTATGTCTGAATAAATCTGCCTGGGATTGTGCTGCCAGCACCCAATAGCTACTGCATGGGAAATAACTCCCAACTTACCTTAACGGGCCATTGTAAAGAGCGGATACAAAGAGAGGATACAGACAGAGCACTAACGCATCCTAGAAGAACCACCTATCCGCTTCGTGTTATTAGTGAGCAAAGGAAAGCACAAATACAGGAGTAAATTTGGCGATCACAACCGTGTGCCGCACTGAGCCTGTGCGGGATCACGGCGATTCGCAGTTGCCTTCCCACCTTTCTTCTTCATTTTGAAGAGGCTTTTCTTCTTTGCAGTGCAAGGGAAATAGGACAACGGTGCCTTGTTCATGAAAGAGACCTAAGCCATCCCCTTGCCCAAAAGCCCAACAGGTAGGAAAAGCATGAGGCAAAAGGAGAACAGAAGGGCGGCCGTGCCGGATCGGACCAGGAGTCCCTCTAGCCCAGGGTTCTGATTCCAGGGGCATTCCGCTTCCTACGGGAAACCCACAAGCAAAACACGAGTGTGGCAGTGTCCTCCCAGTTGTGTTCTCCCAGCACCTAATGCACACACACACACGCCTCTGATATTGGAGGGCCTCCATGACCAAGGGCGGCTGATGGCCTTCTCCTCCGTGAAGGTGCCTAATTTAAAGCCACCCAAATTATGGCCATTACGACCTCCGGTGGAAGTGAATCCCACTGTTTAACTATGCAGCGCATGAGTGTGTGAAGGTCTTCCTTGCTGTGAAGATCTCCTATCTTCTGCTCACACTTCTCCATACCAGGCTTTTCCCAACAAGTCACCCTCCACTTAGCCGAGAGGCTCGGGAGCGGTTGCAGTCCAACACAGCTGCAGTGTGCAGTGTTTGGGGAAGCCTGTGTCGATTATATCCCCCTTATCTGCCTTTTGCCCAAAGCCCCCAATATCAGAACCTTTTCCCTAGAGTTGGTCCCGCCTCCTGATCTATTTCTGTACCTTTTCAAGCTCCACAACACGCTTTGCAAGATGTGGGACCCTGTACTGCACTGCACACAGCAGAGCCGGAGAAGGAGGCAGCAAATGGCTCGATTCGGCCCCGCAGCCTTCCCCACCCAGGTGGGCCTCATGGAGCTGAAGCCCAAAACTCCCAGAGGACCCGGCTGAGCAAGGCTACATGCCTCACATAGCACCAAACACTCATTATGTGAGCATGGCAGGGTGGCCAAAATGTATTCTGGGTAATAATTTTCTCCCTCTTCCCTAAGAACCCAAAGAGATTATCCCATGGGTTTTTAAATAATTTTTTATTGTTATATTGTTATTTATTTATTTATGTATTTTGTTTCTGTTGTGAGCCGCCCCGAGGCTTCATTGCGATGGGGGCGGCATAAAAATGTTTAATAAATAAATGAATGAATGGGCAAGAGGTTCAGGACCGAAAGAGTTCAACTTCACAGAGTTAAACTACGAAATGTGCTTCTATGAGATGCACTGGTGGCCACCAATTGGAGCAGCTTTAAAAAGGGATTGGGCAAATTCACAGAGAAAGCCATCAATGGCTACTCGGGGGACTGCTTTGCTCTACCTCCAGGATCAGAGGCATATGTATGTGCCTATGTACACCAGTGGGTGGGGATCATGGGTGGGCAGGTACTATTGCACCCATGCCCCACTTCTGCATATCTTGTGGGCAGTTGTGACCAGCCACTGTGTGAACAGAATGCTGGATGAGGTGGGCCCTGGTCTCACTCTGGTCCAATAATTCTTCCTAAGCTCAAAGGAAAGGAGATGACGAACACACTCATTTTCATGACGTTCTAATTCATATGTGTGGATGAAAACATCAGGTAGCAAAGGTAGATCACTGTGAAATGGTGAATTCACTTCCACAAGATGCAGTGATGGGCACTCTTTAGAAGGTTCTAACGGGCAAATGTGGAGAACGGGCAAATTCATGGAGAAACAGGTGACTAGCCCTGATGGCTAAAAGCTACCCCTGCTATCAGAGACACCAGTTGCAGGGGAACATGGGTAAGAAGGAGCTGTTTCACTTAATCCCTTCTTGTGGGTTTCCTGAGGGCAGCTGGTTGGCCATGCAAACAGAAGGCTGGACTGGATGAACCCTTGGCCTGATCCAGCATAGTTCTAATAATACTTTTGAACACTGATAATAAGCTCCTAGTCCTGATGGCTCTGTGCCACCTCCAGTGTCAGAGGCAGCATCCCTATGAACATCATTGCTGGGAAGCATGGGAAGGTGGGAACTGTGTGCATCCCATTCTGTTTGTGGGTTTCAACTGAGGAATTGTGGGAAGAGAATGCAGGATTGGATGGATCCCTGCTTGGATCCCATGGTCCTCCTCTATATTCTTAAGAATAACACTAATAAGTCCATTACATCATTAAATATTCCCAGTTCTGCTGTCTGTTTTGCTTTTGCACTCAGTGTGTTATTGTCTTATTGTGCATGCTATCATTTTATAGTTCTTTAAGTTGTCTGGAGAAATATTGGCTATTGGTTAAGCTAGAAATTTAATAAATAATTGTTGTTCTAATTTTGGGACTTTTATCACTTCAATCCTCCAACTGACTGAATTACATTTTAATCATATTTCCATTTATGCTTTAAGTTCATAAACTTTTAAGGTAGGTAGTCACCTTGAGTCCCAGTAGTGGGAACAGGCGGAATTCAAATAAGCACAATAAATAAATACGATTGACGCATTAAAACCAGCCAAATATGATTCTTAAAATTACAGCCGCCGCAACCTTCATCTCAGCGTCTATCGACCCATCGCTGCAGGACCCTTGCCAAAGCCCGAGGGGGCCCTGCCTTCTCGCTCCGCTTTCGGCCCCCAGGCGCTGCTCGACCCCCGCCCAGCAATGCTCGGCCTCCCGGCCCCGATCCACCCTCCCTCCTCCCTCCCTCCGGCGGCAGTTGGAGACGGGGCGCTCCCGCGCAGCGCCCGGCGACTTCGCGGCGTCCCGCCCTTGCTCACCCCTCCGCCTTCGGCTGGGGCCGGGCCGGGCCGGGCCGCCCTTGAGCTTCTTCTGCTTCATCCTTGCCCCGCGGTCCACCGCGACCCCGGCGGCGCTCCCCGCTGCTTAGCAACGGCCGCCCCGCAGGGCCTTCTGGGAAAACGGCGGCAACCACGGCAGGAAACCCCGGCCGCTTCGAACTGCGGATCCCAGAAGGCGCCGCGAGCCTCTGGCCGCGCCATAGAAACACCGGAAGAGGAAGGCGGAACTGCAGAAGCAGCGGAGCGTCATGGTGGACGCAGCGTAGAAAGCCGCTCTGACCTGCTGCGCCTCTATGGTAGCACCCTCTATGCCTAAGGTGGAAAGCTCGGCGATCTTAAAAGTGAAGAGGGGCCGCTCTTCTGAGGATATGGGATTTCCGGGTTTATTTATTTATTTATTTATTTAAATATTTTTATGCCGCTCCTTGCAGCAGCCTCGGGGCGGCTCACAATATTAAACAAATATATTATTAAAAACATATACCATATTTAAAAAAAAAAATGCTTTGACGTGTTGTCATCCCCGCCCCGTCTCCTGTTAGTTGGCCAAGACACTAAGACGCTCCATCATCATCTTCAGAGGGGATGATGGAGAAGCCCCCGCCTCGCCGAGGAGGAGTTGTTGCTGAGGCTGCTCGCGGGTCCGCGCGGGGAGACACCCGCAGGGTCGCTCCTATTGTGCAGGCGGTGGCGACTGGGAATGATGGGAGCTGTAGTCAGACGGATCGGAGGCAGCGCGATGGGCAAGATCGGAGCGCGTAGTTTGGGACGGCACCGTAGCGTGGAGCGCGGTTGGGTCGTGGGCCCGCCTCGCCCCGTGCGGCGGCCGCGGCTCTCCGGCTGGGTGGGCGGGTTGCTCCAAGGACCTTCTCCACGCAACCCATGTGCTTGCCGCGGGGCTGTCCTCGCCTCCCCGTCCTCTTGGAGCCCTCGCGGAGCCTTTCCCAGTTCGGAGCGTGCCGCCGGAGGTCTTAGACTACAGCTCCCAGCATTCCTGGCCATGAGTCCTGCGTGCCGGGGCGGATGGGAACTGATGTCTCCGAGGTTCCCGAGCAGGGAAAGCTGCGCTGAATTCGGATCCGTTCGGCTCAAGAGTAGCGAACCCCGCAGCCTCTTTCTCCGCCCGGCATCCCGCGAGTTCCCCTGGCCGGCAGGCAGCCAGCCGTGCGGGGCTTCAGGGCTGTTTCAAAGCCCACCGGAGCACCCGAGAGTGGAGATTGGTGCAGCCTCCCCACGCCTGGGACCCTTCAGATGTGCGGGACTACAATTCCCATCGTCCTGCAGAATTGTGGTCCCCTACTTGGGTGGGGCGAAATACCAGGTTGGGAATTGCGTAGTGTAACGCTACACTTTTCCTACGTCCACGGAGCTAAAGACTTCGCATTCGCACTGGGAGTGGAAACCCCCTTGCGTGGAGGAGGACTCCAATTCCCATGGTGCTTTTCCAATCCTTCCTACTCCGCCGAAGCAAAGCATCCAACCCCCGCACGATGGATGCCTTTCCTAGGGACTTCCCTTCCGAAGAACTCCAGTACCCACAATGCTCTGGGGGCCGTTTCCCGGGCACGTAATCAGAGTTGACCCGCCGCCCCGCTCGTTCGAAGCCTTTCCCGGACTCTGGTTCCTGGGAAGAACTCCCTTTCCCATAGGGCCGCGGGGCGGGGGCTGAGCCTTCGCCGGCGCGCGCAGGGGCCGCTGGGAGCAGCAGGCCGGCGGCTCGTGTGAGGCGGGCGGGGCTCGGCCGCGGCCCGCCCCTTCCTCGCCGCCTCGGTCCCAGCCGCGTTCCCCTCGCCATGTCCGCCCTGGAGAAGCAGCTGCAGCTGGGCCGCCTGCCGCCTCGCCCCCCGGGCCCCGCGGGGGGCAGCGGCCAGGCCCCGCCCAAGATGCGCATGGGGTAGGAAAGGTGTGGGGATGGGAGGGTGATGTCACTCGGAGGGGGATGACGTCACGCGGCGGGGTGGTGTGCCTCCGTGTGACGTCATCCACTCTCCCACGAAGGGGTCTCCGTGTGGGGAGTGCTTGGGAGGAGAATGGGGCTGGCCGGAGGTTGGCGTTTATGGGGTCAGGTTGCCCCCTGTGCAAGAGAATGGGGGCTCTTTTGAGGTCCCCCTGGGGGCCCTTCCAAAGCCATAATGAGGAAAAATTAACCCGTGTGGGATGGAGTGGGGCCCGTATTTTTTTTTCTTTTGGGGGTCTCTATCTTGGGAGGGTCCCTGGAGGCCGCCTTGGTTATTGTGGTTGGGGGGGGGGCTTGTATTACGTAGGGGGAGATTCCCAAAAAAGAGTGGGAGTAGGCTGTGTCCCAGTGCCTGTGTTTATGTGGGAGGGAGTGCAGTCAAAAGATGATCCTGTTGGAAGCGATGCCACTCCCAGACGGGGCGACCACATGGGTGGCAGAGAGATGGTGTGAGTTGTAATCCAACTCATCTGGAGGGTGTTGAGCTGGGGAAGGTTCCATTCTATGGGCACAGCAATCCTGCAAGGTAGGTCACTACTGTATTCTTGTACTGCAGGTGGCTGTGCTGATACGGAAAAAAAATGTGATGATTATATAGTTTTGGGTTTTTTTTTTCATTTTTAGAAGTACATCGAACTCCCTTCCCATTTTCTTCCCCCAAAAAGTCTCTCATAAGCAATGACATGTGTGATCAGATCCAATTTACAAAACGCTTTAAATGATCATAAATCCGTGGAAGTGAAACCAGCAACTTGTAAAATCCTGGCAGAGTGAGGCAAGTGAAAAGCAACCACTCGACTTAGTCATTGTTGAGAGAGGCTTTTTTCAGCCAGAGGCCTTCCTAAACAACTAGTTTTGGTCAACACACCTCAGCGCATGTCTCAGCTGGGAGGGTACTCCCTCCACCAAAAAGCCCCAAACTGCCCCTTTGATGGCTTGTGAGAATTACTGCGCTGATGTGTTTGGCTTTGAATGTGGCAAAGCCCTCTATAGACGCTGCTGCTCCCGCTTGCACAGAGAGAGCCTTGCCGAAAGTTCCCCCGGAGGGAGTTCAGGCTGAGGCTTCGCTCTGCTCAAGGGACCTGTGTTCCCATTCTTACCTGGAAAGACTTGACCCAGGGGAGCGCTCTTGCGAGGTCATGGTGGGTGAAGAACAGGATCTGTCAGGAGAAGGTGTGAGGGAGAACCCTGAAGAATTTCCGCCTGGATTTAGGTATGATACACGAATGCTTCGTGCATATGGTGAGAAGCGGGTCCGCATACACAGACCTCTGCAGGGCAACAGGAGCGGCTGTGAGATTTTGCCGGGCCAAAGGACGCCACGGGGTGAGGGTGGGCTGCGCCTACCACTGGAGGGGCTCTCCTAGGTAGTGGGAGGTCGGTCAGCGTAAGAGTGCATGGGAGGAATGTTGGAACGGATGGCCCAGGCCACTTGGAAGAAGACAAGAAAGGGTTGGAGCTGTAGGGCGCACCTTGTGGAAGAGGCAAGGAGGCAGGCGTCTGGAGGCTTACGAGGAGAGCAGCACAGCACATGCCTTGCCCGCGATCCGCCCGAGCAGGTGCCCCGACGGAGACGTGCCGCACAGAGAGCTGTGACGCCAAGGGTGGGGGGAAGGAGGGGGGCCGCACCACATTTTCGCATGCAGAAGTGCCCCTCTTGGGTCCCTGCCGCCTCCTGCTGAGAGACCTCCCCATCCAAGAGCTTGGCCAGCGTCTGTCAAGCCCTACAGCACCCATGCTGCCTGGGGATGAAGGGTGTTGTAGTCCAACAGATCTGGTGGGGACCACGCTGGGGAGGGCTGAAGCTGGGCTGGTAGTCCAGCTTCCCATATAGTCCCTGTCCAGCCGGGCAAGGAGTTTCTTCAGGGGTGGGGTCAGCACTAATCCTTGCGGCCCCTGGCTGCATGGCAGAGGTGTTGTTTGTGTGCTGCGGGTTTAGTTGATTCTGTGTGCACACGTGTGTGTGTCTGGGGGCGGGGGCGGATTAGCTTGGTTTGGGGTCAGAGTTGTTTCAGCTAAGAATACCTGGCTGTGAGAAGACAGGGCCTTGCCCAGAGATACGAGGTTTCTTCACGATCTTGTAGTTCAGCCTTCTCTCAGCTTGTGTTGGATTCCGACAGCCATCATTCCAAGCCCCCCTCATATGCTGGGCACCCCCCTGGCTGGGAGAGGGGCTTGCTTTGAGTCATGTGCCTAGTGTGGAGCGGGCAGCCTCCTGATGTCCTTGGAGTTCGTCTCGCAAAGCCTCAGCTGGGGTCCATCGCTGGAGGGCTACCAGTTCCCCACCATTGGGCTAGTGAAATCCGGCCACTCGGCTTCCGCTCGGCATTAGGCTTCCTTGGGGTCAGCTCAGGATGCCTGCAGGGCTTTCATTTGGTCCCCGTTGGTGTTTTTCTCACCTTCCAAGCCGGTTGTGTGTGAGCGGCCCTTTCTAGGGCAAATGCTCTAACTGAAGTGCTTGTCTGTCGGTGTGCGGCACTGCCCTGAAACTGGAGCTGTGTCTCTGTTTGGCTTTCTAGAAATGAGAGCCATTGCTGTCTCTCTCGCCTTGCGCTCCGGTTCCAGCGGGGTTTGCAGGCTGTGTGGAGTCCTGCAAGGCCGCCTCCGATCAGCTGCGACAGTGGCTTGTATCCACCCCACTTAGACCTGTGGAAACGATTGGGCCCACGTTAGACTGAGGCTGGATGTCACCCAGAACAGCGCCGGGAAGTTGATCGGGGTCATGTGGGTGTGTTGTTGAAGAGTAACAAGGACAGGTAGTTAACTGAGTCAAGAGCTGGAGGCGCGAAGAAAATAGCCAGTGGTTTGTGTGGCTGCCGGTTCAAATGTCGTCTGGTCATAAATTCTGTCCATGGCTTAGGCAAGCTGCTCTCTTTTGCCATCCACCGTTTATCTGCAATATAAGGATCAAAATGGGGTATTTCCAGGGTCTGAGGTATAGTGATATATTTTGAAGTGCGAGGTGCTCATCACGTCAGTCCCCATAACTGCACCTGCAAAGAGAAGCCAAGCTTGCAGGTGGCCTGTTGATCCATATTAATAACCTGTTCTAGGAGTTTTCATCTGCTGGACCTTAATCTGCTCCCCTCCATACTCTGCATGACAGCAAGGACCAGCAAGGTGTCACATGGAGATGGGGAGAGGCCTGTTCTCCCCTGCAGAGGAAGGCAGGACGCGCTCCAAGGGAGCCAAGCTCAGGGAGCCAAGGTTCAATTTGGATGCCAGGAAGCACTTCCTGACAGTCAGGACCCCGAGGGCGTGGAATGGGCTTCCACGGGAGGTGGTTGGGCCCCCATCGGTGAGGGTGTTCAAGGATAGGCTGGACATGCACATGGTGGGCATGTCGTGAGCGGAGCTGGCTGGAGCCGGGGGTCAGACTAGATGGCCCGGGAGGCCCCTTCTGACCCGCTCTGGTTCTCTGTTTCTATGTTGTTGCTGGGAAAATGCGTCTGTGCAGCTGTGCTCCGAGGGAAGTCTGAGGGTGGTGATGGTAGATTACCTCTGGACCCCTGCTGAGTCCCTGCAGGTCCTTGTTCCACTACCTCACTCCCGAGGATCGCTGTGATGTTATATGTGGATACTCCTATTCTTATTCATATAAAACTTAAACTCTTTATTCTTCTTAAGAAAGATGAATTGTTAGAATACGATGCCTTGCTCAGGCCTTGATGCCTTGACTCCAAGTGCTTGAGGTTAAACATTTCGGACAAAGCAAGTTATTAGTAGAACAGTTGGGGAGAAAGGCAGTCATTTCACTTGGCTGGTTGGCTGATGGGCATCCGGTGGTACCAGCTTGGGAGAGGCCACCTTGGGCGCATATACCGTTCATGCAGTCTGAGGACACCAAGGACATCTGGCAAGGCTTTCTTGGCATTTTATCTCCCACGCTGAATTTTTTGCACTGCCTGTGTTTCTCGCAGAGAATTAGGGAAGTGCTCAGCAGCAGCCCTAAATAAAGATAATCCTCGTAGAAAGCATTTAGAAAGCAGAGATGTTGTTTGTGGAAGGTAATTAATGCCATCATGACCCTGAGGCTCTGGGAATAGGCCAGATAATAGATCAAACAGAAATGGTTTTATAATATCATTTTTTTTTTTTTTTTTTTAGGAGTACTGGTTTTTTTAGGAGAAACAGGCAGTTGGAGCAGTGCTGAGTTTTATGGGCCATTTCATGTGTAGCAGTGTACCTCTTTCTTATTTTATTTATTTATTTAAAGTTTTTATATGCCATCCCATTGCTACACAGCCTCGGGATGGTTCACAGAAATAAATAAATAAATGCATACATACATACAATTAAAACCTGGAAGCACACTGGCTGCATAATTAAAATCTATAAATATTAAACATTATTAAAATACTGTTTGAATAAAAAGGTCTTGGCCTGGTGCCGAAAAACAAGTATCGACGGCACCAGGCGAACCTCTCTGGGGAGCTCGTTTCACAGATGGGGCGCCACTGCAGAGAAAGCCCTCCTCTGGGTACTTTGCCTCCTGATGTCTCTCATGGAGGGCTCCCGGAGGAGAGCCTCTGCCACCGATCTCAAGGGGCGGGAGGGCAAATATGGCCGCAGGCATTTCTTCCATGAGTCGCCTGCGTCTTCTCAATGACATTCGTACAAGGTTTGTGCAAACCAGTGAATAGCAAAGCAACAGCCTTGGTGGTGATGAAAAGAGGAAGAGATCTAGAGAGGGCTCAGCTTTCGTGTCTGTGGCAAAGAAGGCTCTGCCCCGTGGAAGGTCCTGCCACAATAAGTCCCTTGCCACAGGACTGTCGCTTTTGCCCCACTGGTCCCCCCGGAACCAGCAGTGCAAGAGCAAAGCATTCGCATGTTGCCTGCTGCAAATAGTGCGCCTGGAAAACCAGCAGCGATTTAAAATCGGCAGAGAAGAAAGGTCCATGTGAAGTCAAGATTGGCTCAGTCGTCCAGGAGAATCCATATGGAAAGTGTTCCCAGGTGCAACCCCCCGCCCCCCACACACATCCCTGCTGTCACTTGTTTTCAGATGTCAGAAAGCAGACAGCGAAGGATTCTTCTGTGCTCCATGGTAAGTGCGCCAAATGTATACAACCTGAAATGGGAGCAGCTCTCCCAACTTTCCTCCTTTTTCTGTCCCTGGCAAGCACTGCTGTTCTGTGCGCAAGAAGCTCTCCTGAGTATAGCGAAGGGTTTTTCTATTTTTGTACCAAGTCAGAGATACCATCTGAGCATCAACTCTTGTTTTCCAGGCCCGGGAGGAAGCGTGACTATTCCCCAGTCCCGTGGAGCCAGTACTTCGAATCTATGGAGGACGTGGTGGTCGAGAGCGACTCCGGCAAAGATATATCCTCTCCTCGGCCCTCTGCTTGCTCATTCCTGCCGCGCGGCTTGTAATACAGTGAATTCGTAGGGCTGTTTTTCTGACTGTCTCAAGCCAATGTGCTCTCTGTGGCACCGTTGTCCTCCCAGCTGGCGGTACTTTGCTAAGGATGTTATAAAGGACATGAAACTTTCTGGGCCTGCCACTCTGATCCTGAGGTAGTGGCCTGCGTTCGGGCTAGAAATGTCTGTACTTCCTTGTTCTTTCTCTCAGGATGCAGACTTGGCTGGCACATACTTGGGAGAGTTACTCCTCTAGTGACGCCAGTAGAGGAAGGAAAGGCGCACGGCATTGGCTGTGCTGCAGAATGCTGATCGTGAGGGCTGCCCCTTCTGACACGGCGCTCGCCTTGTGTCATGTTTTGCAGGGGAGGCCGTCCTTGTGGCAGCAGAGGACTCGGTGGGGAAGCGGACGCCAGCTCCTCCCAGGGCTTGTAATTCTTTCTCCAGCTGCCACTCAGTCAGCTGGCCTTCCACTGGTAACACAGGTCTTTCTACTCCACCAGGTTGTTGGACCTGCCGGGTGAATCTTTCTCTCCCCCCTGCACCAATTTGTGGCTTCATCGATACATCACTCCTTGTGTTTTTAAGCTGGTTCATGCCTGCCTTGGGTTTTAAATCTGTTCTTGATGGCTTCTTGTTACCAGCTTTGGTTTCTTTTTTGAGGAGGAGGTGGGGTGTGCATTTGGGGGTCTTTTTAAAAAGTGACTGTGGGAGATGGCGAGGAGAGGGCTGGCTGGGGAAGGGTTGTCCTGGAAGCTCTGGAGCACCTGCTGTTGTGCAAGAGGAGGGATCCCTTTCGCGTGAGCGTGATTTGCAGCTGAACTCAAAACAGTTCCTCTGGCACAGGTTGCCCTGTCCTTAACTGTTCATACACTTTTCGAATTTACAAGAGTGGATCGGAGGGCCCCGTCCTCCTCCTCCTGCATGGCGGAGGCCATTCTGCGCTCTCCTGGGCCGTATTTACGGTACGTAAACTCCTGGTAGCACATTTTTCTGTTGTCGTGGATGCTTCTGTTTCTGTAGAGCAAGCGTGAGCAGTTATGGAGGCTTGGGGGTCCCCTTGGAATCCCAGATCCCCCCCCGAGGACCGCACCCCTCCTCCTCTTGCAGCCACATCCCAGCACCATTCCATTCCCAACCATTTTCCTGGAAAATGGAGTACCGTATTTTTCGCTCTATAAGACGCACCTGACCATAAGACGCACCTAGTTTTTAGAGGAGGAAAACAAGAAAAAAATATTCTGAATCAAATGGGCACATCATCACAGGCACATTCCCCATCCCTTCCCCATGGGCTGCACATCCAACAGACTTACTGCACACACACATTCGCTCTGTGAGACGCACAGACATTTCCCCTGACTTTTGAGGGGGGAAAAAGGGAGTCTTATAGAGCAAAAAATACGGTATATGCCAAGCTTCCCATTGCAATTCTACCCCTCCGAGCCGGCTGAACAGGGACCAGACCACAGAGGCTGGGGACCTGGTGGGGGCTCCGAAACTCCCCATGAAGCAACGTGCAGCCAGGTGTTTTGTCACCTAGAATGTATTTTTATTTCACTTTATTTTGATTTTTATGCCCGTAGGCTCTGGGCAGTTTCCAGGAGATCAAAACTAAGAATAGTTAAAAGTTCAGCTCAACACAAATTACATTCAACTGATCTGACAGGCCTTCCCAGAGTAGTTCCCAGAAGAGACTCATCTAACTCCCCATTAAAGGAAATAGTCCGGAGTAACTGATTAATCTCTCCCGGCAGGCCATTCCATAGTATATCACCATCAATGTGCATAGTGTTTCGCAGAATGCAAGAGAACAGACCCTGGCCCGGGGGGCTTATACTCTAAAATTTGATACTCAAGAAAGAGGCGAAGAGGGGTGTGCAGGCACAGGTAAAAAGCGGGGTACATCTGCGGTTATATGTGTCCAGGCTTCGCACACGGCCAAATCACAGCAGGGATCGAGAGGCTGGGAAGAGGGACTGGATGGACCTGAGAGACGGGGCGCCATAGGTGGTGTGGGGCACTCTTCCAAGCAGACGTAGCAGTGAGGTAGAAAGGGCTGCCGTGCTTTGCATAGTGGAGGAACCGGAATGGCAGAAGCCCCGAGCAGGGATTCCTCGGGGAGGTACAGGTGAGTGTGGGATGGGTCCATGGAAGGCTTTGAAGACGGAGGCAGTGCATGGTCTAGCAGCATCCAGGAAGTCAGAGAAGGGTTTAAAGAAGGGAGTTGTGTGATCAGAGCACCAGAAGATGTAGACGGTTCCGGCAGCTGAGTGCTGGATATTCGGGAAGAGGGCCAAGGTGAGACGCTTGGTCCCAGCGGGTGGGGAGAAGATAATCAGGTTGGGCTTGAGCTTTTAGCAAGAGGACAGAATAGAAAGCACTTTTACAGTGTTGCAGCGCCGCATCCTTTCTTGGTGCTAGAAGCTAATTACAGCTGGAAAACCTCTTGGGAATGAGCTCCAGATTTTACTTGATTGCTGCCAAAAATTATGTCGCTTGGTCCCTGCTGAACCCTAGCGATGAATCATGAAATATATTTTAAAAATTAAAAAATGAGCAACAAGCTGCAGTGTGGAGCGGGCTGCCAGCAAATTCAGTGGCAAAACGGCACATTTTCATCACTACGATGTTATCATAGACTCACCGGCGTTAGTTCATTGGGTGGGGTGCAGACAGCCCCCCGGGCATCTCTAGAAGTTTCCCACCCGTGAGTTTGAAGGATGTCTGGTGTCAGGGCTGGGAAAGAACTGAGGGAGCTGCCGCCTATAACAAACGTCCTAGCTTAGCCTTGTCCCTAGTGGGGATGATGGGAGTTGTAGTCCATCACACCTGGCAGGCGGGCCCCAGACTGAGCTGAATGGTCTGATTAAAAGTAGCAACCCGGTACGTATTCTCACCCCATCTGCGGTGTACGAATTAAAGGTCCTGGCTGGTCCCACGTGCCACTATTGTGAGCTTCTCTGAAAGCAACCAGTTGAACGTTGCTGGAAGCAGGACGGAGGGCCGGGTGGACTTTGCGTCGGATCCGGCAGGCCCATTCATCTTTGCAAAGGCTGCAGTCCTGTACCCTCTTGCGCAGGAATGCACCCCACTGAATTTAATGGGACAACCTTTGGGCTAGACACTCACAGGAGTGCCCTGTGCGTTTCTTGTGTTGATTTTTATTTATTTATCTATAATTATTTTTCGATTTATATCCTGCCTTTTTCCTCAAAGGGCTCAAGGCAGCTTACACCATTCTCCTCCTCCATCTTACCCCCACAACAACAACCCCGTGAGGTAGGTAGGCTGGACTGAGAGTCTGTGACTGGCCCAAAGTCACCCAGTTGGCTCCATGGCCAAGCGGGGACTCGAACCCGGATCGTCTGAGTCCCAGTCCTGTGCTCTTACCCACTACACCACACTGGCTCTCGTTGATTCCAATGATCCATTCCTATTCTTCTGTTCCTCTCTACTCAAGCACTTTAAAGCTTTGGAATCGTAATGGCTCCCACCACTGCAGTCTTGGACAAACTTTGGACAGAATGGACAGCGTCCATTCTCTGTAGGTAGCTGTTTGGCCGTCGCTTCTTTTGAAGCCCTTCAACTGGTATGCCCCAGCCCTGCCAGAAAGACTGTTTTTTTAACCACCCAGCTGATTGTCTTGAAACAAAAGACCTATTTTTAAAGCTGCCTTCCAGCATAAATACCACTTGATCACTGCCATGCTGAAAATAACGTGATTATGCAAATATTGTTAGGTGGTGGGAACATGGTAGCATGGTCTAATCTTCGGCAGCTTGTTTCTTTTCAAAATCACTTCATTGTGAGTGAGTGTGTATACATGAGAGAGAACAGCACTGGCATTCTAAAATTCCCTTTTTTTCCAGGAAGAACTGGATGGGAGCTGTTCTGGGCTCCCTCTCTTTTTCTTCCCAACTGAGAACAAGATGCTGATTTAAGAGCGTGTGAACTTTCGCCGCCTTTAGTGCGGGCATCGCCTTCCAGATGGTTTGGCCTACACTTCCCACAGTCCCTCTCCATTTGCTAGATTGGCTAGGCCTGATGGAATTTCTAGGTTAAAACATCTGGAGGGCCACAAGTTGACTGTATTGCTTGGAGAGATGGCGATTGTAGTCCAACAGACCTGACGGGATCTCAGGTTGCAGAAACCTGCCATATTGTGCTGCTCCTATTCTGGCTGGCAGCAACTTTTTGACATGGTGTGTCGATTCAAGGTTGAGTTCTATAAAGCAGCCCGAAGGCTCTGCAGTTGTGCAAAAGAGCCCCAAATCTCTTACAGAATGTGGTATTTCTTGGTTGTGGAATATAACTTCCAAAGACCCTCCTCTTGATGTCTTTCCGCAAAGTTTCCCGCCCTGTTGAGCGTGAGGAAAAGCTTGGTGAAAGGGCCATGCAAAACCTGCCAAAATCTCAAAAGTGGGCAGGGAGGAGCTTCGCGTCGGCCAGTAGTACAAGCTGCAGGGCACATTCTCCATTGCAGGTTGCAGAGGTCAAATGTTCTGGCCTCTGAAACGGGTGAAAGCAGCCCACCTGCCGCCTTATTTTCCCTTTTGAGGAAGGTGGGACATTCCGCCCTGTGCCTCCCACTCCCAGCAGACACTTCGGGGGTCCACTGCCACAGACCTGGCCTTCTCCCGTCCCGGTCCAGTTCTTTCACGGTCTCACTTCATTCATCTTTCTCGGGCCCCACTTCCTCTTCAGCACCTCCTTTCAGCTGATTCACAGGACCAAAACCCTTGTAGATGCCAGCTCCTTCCCCATTCCCAGGGGCGTGTGTGTCTTGACTTCACTGATGGCGTGTTTCTATCCCTTCTCGCAGTCTGCGATCATCAACCGGGTTCAGTGCAGAATCGTGGCCCTGGATTTGAGAGGACATGGTAAGCAAAGGGTTTTCACCGAATAAAACCCAAGTCTTTTCCATTCAAGAAGCCTCTGTTCCCCCGCCCCCCACCCATGCTGATCTGAAATACAAAGCACCGCTCTCCCTAGAGAGTACGCCACTGTTAGAAGAGGCAGTCTCAAGGCATCTAACCCCACTTAGCGTGGCAAAGGATGCCACCTTCTATGTCTTTAGACAGAAAACCAAGTCTAAATGCTGGAGATTTTTCTGCCTAAACTTGCATAAATTATTTTACTCTACAAATATTTTTGAATTGTGCCACTTTTCCGATAGCTGAAGAACGGTGCAATAAAACACATTCAAGCACATGTTGAACTAGCAAGAACTGGACAGCAGTCATTCACGTGGCTGGCACTGTTCAGGCGGCCAAATGTCTTTCTGAACCGGAAGGTGGAAACAGTGATGAGAGGACCCTGCCCAGCAGCCCTTCCCCAGCAGTCGCCATGCTAGATGTGGATAAGCGGAGTTAAGAGTCACCGCACCGGAACGGCACCAAGCTGGGGAAGTAGAGGAGGGCTCCGTACCACTGCGAATCCTGCCTTTTGATAGCAAAAGTCTCAACTGCAGGGGTGCAGAACCTTCAGCCGGAAAACATTCCCTTTTTCCCCAGCCACCACCTCTTTGGTGACGTCCCAGTTTGGGGCCAGCTAAAAAGCGGGAATGCCGTTCCCCAGTGACTGGCAGTAAGAGCGTCAAGCTCAAACATGCTGCTCTTTGGGGCCCACCCTTCTTGCCGTTGGCTCCTCCACTCTGGAGTGCAGCCCCTGGGCTGGACGAGGGTTTCCGTCACTGAACCACGTCTTGCCTGGGAGCAGGATGGAAAACGCCGCCATCAATTCCGGGCTACCCGAAGCAGCCTCAGTGTAGGCTCGAGCGCTGATTAACATTCTACACTTGTGCAGTTGGCTCTGCTTTTCTCTGCAGGCGAGACAAAAGTGAGGAACCCCGAAGACCTCTCGGCAGAAACGATGTCCAAGTGAGTCAGTCCTCAATGCCCGCTTTGTAGTGCTTTGTCTTTCTGGCGAGGAAGCCTCTGGCAACCCGCTCCTCAGTCTGCCAGACTTCAGTGCAGCTTGAGGGGAGAGTCTGTAAGCCCTCCAAACATTCCAGCATCCTGTGCGGTAAAACGCTTGTCAGGTAGGTTTGCCGTGGCTCCGTTTGTAGGCCGGGAACTGAGCCGGCCACGTAAGAGTGGAGCCCTCGGTCCGCTTTGTCATGGCTGGAAGGGTGCATGGGAAAGTTCCTTTTCCGCTTGTTCAGTTTGGTCCACTGCAGAACATGTGCTCCGCTTCAGGAAGGCAGCGCTGTTGATGTGGCATCGGGAGCCCCAAGGCCGGTCCCTGAGCTCGTCTCCGAGCATTTGCATGGGCAGCACGCGGGCTGCTTCCACCTGAGGAAAGCTGTGCTTGAAAGGACTGGAAGCAGAGGGGTGATGACGGATTTGAACAAGCTGGGGACCCCACGACCATCTTAGCTACTGCCTAGAACTATGATTTATTATTTATTTAAAGTTTTTCTATGCTGTCCCCTTGCTGTATAGCCTCGGGACGGCTCACAGAAACAGATAAATACAATGCAAATACTTTTAAAACCCGGAAACACACCTGGCTGCACAATTAAAACCTATAAATATTAAACATTGCTAAAATATTGTTTGAATAAAAAGGTGGTGTATGATGCGGACATAAGCGCTCTGCTGATTCAAAGCAAGAGTCCCTGGCCCAGTGCTCACACAGTGGCCCCCCCCAGCTGCCTGCAGGAAACCCATGAACCAGATGTGAGGTCCTCAGCACCCTCCCACCCATCTTCCACAGCAACGGGTGTGCACAGGCACACTGCCTCTGATCCCGGAGGTAGCCAAGAGCCATGAGGACTAGTAACGACTGATACCCACCTCTTTGAATTCACCCAGTCCCCCTTTAAAGCCACGCACTGCATGTTAGGAAGGCGACTCTCATAACTGGCACTGCCTGAGGAAGTCCTTGCTTTTTCCCCTGCCCTGGGGTCTCGGCACTCGGCTTCACACCTAGTCATGTGGCAGAGCAGAGGTCGGCTCTCCCAGGTGCGGGCAACCTGATCGAGGGCTGCATTTGCCGTCACGCTCCTGCTGGTCGCCCTGCTGGCCGCAGGATCCGTTCCAGCAGCTTCTATATCTCCTGCGCGGAGAATCCCAAATGTGTTGTGCCCTTCCCCCAGGAATCCTTGATGCCGGCCCTGTCCAAATTAGAAGGCCTTCCCGCAAAGCAGAGATGTGGCCTCAGCCGAGAAGCCAAGGAGTTGCCCGACCTTGCAAGTTTCTGATTCCAGTGCAACCTGCAGTGCGGCCTTTGCAGCTCCGAGCTTTAGCTTCCCGAGTTTGGCACTGCAAGGCCAGCTTTCTTGCATTCTCTCCTAAAGAAGCCCTTCAAAGGCATTTTATTTGTTTGTTTGTTTGTTTGTTTGGAGTGTTTGTATGCCATCCTATTCGCATAAGCCTCGGGACGGCTTCCATACAATAAATAAAACATATAAATAGTACACATAAAAATAAAATCTAGATTCACCCTGGCTGTAGAATTAAAACCAATAAATAATATTAAAAAGGTGTTAAAATATTGTTTGAATAAAAAGGCCTGGCTCCGAAAAACAAATAACGACGGTGCCAGGCAGACCTCTCTGGGGAGCGCATTCCATAAGTGGGGCGCCACCACAGAGAAGGCCCTGCTCCGGGTACTCAGTCTCCGAATATCTTTCACAGAAGGTTCCCGGAGGAGGGCCTCTGCCGCCGAGCTCAAGGGGCGGGAGGGCAAATATGGAAGCATTTAAGCGTTTAATTTTAGCATTTAAACCTTGTGTGTGAGCGTAGGCCTCCCTCCGTATGAGCCGAACTCGGGTTCTTCCAACTGTTTCGTGGCACAGCTGCAGGAAAGAAAATGGGGTGGGTTCTGACATGTGGCAGAGCTTCTTAGACAAGCTCCTCAGAAGACCCACCATGGGGAGAAGTTAGCAGCGAGCCTGAAGCAGGCGGAGGCGCTTTGGGCCCTGACTGCCGTAGCAGGTGAAATGGAGGCAGCCATCCTGGCCTGCCTGAATGGGCCTTTGTGGTTCTGGCCAAGCTCCCGTGACTCAGTCTGACCGAGCGTTTCCGCCTGCTGTCGCTTTGCCCCGGGCAAAGGTTGCACGTTCCTTTGCAGAACTGCGGCTTCAGCTCCGTCTCGGCCTTGCACATAAGCCGCAGCGCCCTGCTCCAGAGCTGCCCAGCCCTCCTTGTAAGATAGATTGATAGATTTATTTATTTATTTGGGGTTCTTGTATGCCGCCCCATTCGCATAAGCCTCAGGGCGGCTTCCAACAAATCAGTAACAATACATAAAAAGCTGGAAACATCCAGGCAATAATTTAAAACCAATAAATAAGCTAGCAATTAATTAAGGTTAAGCTACCTTAAGCAATTAAGGTTCTGGGAGAAAGGCCATTGTCTACCCCCTGAAGAAGCGTCCTTTTGTCTGGGTTCTCTAGTGTGCCGCAATTGCAGCATGAAGGTGACTGAACTCTTCAGACAGGCAGGCGCCTTGGGTCCTTTCCAGGAAGGCCATCTGTGAAACAGGCACCTGCTGCTTTTGCATCCACGATGCCTGCGTGGGCTCCTGTGCCGAGACCTTGTGCGGCTCCCAAAAAGACCTCCCAAAAGGTCTCTTCCCCCAGCATGCCTGAGAGCTGGGCGTTGGCGGAAGCAGGGGCTGGTTATACACGTTTTATCCAAGCCGCCCAGTTCAAGGAACTCGGAAATTGCCAAGGTGCTGCCCCAGCTAAAGCAGGGCTGAGCTCACAGTCCAGCTTTCTGCTTCTTGGAAATTTTGTGTGTAGGGTCGTAGTAAGTTTCTAGTCCTCATTGCTTCTTTCTTTTATTTCTTTTCTATACCTTCCCACAGCCAAATCTCTGTACAGTAGTTTTAATACTCATGTCCCATTCTTGCAAAACCTTTTCATGCTGTGTGTGTACATATAAATTTATACAATAATGCAAAAATTATTGTACAATAAAATCATAAAATTTAACTGTAGCAGATAAAAGTAGCCTGAACGCAGTCATCAATATGAAAAACTTAAAGGACCAGGCAGAATAAAAGGGGATTTATCTAGCACTGCAGGAGATCAGCATGAGCTCCAGGGAGGCTTTCTGGGGAGAGAAAACTTAGAGGCACACAAGCAGTGCCTCAGAGCTGGGAGGGGGCTCAGTTGCAGAATGTGGTTCCCAGTTTTGGGGGCGGGGGGCTCCAGACTCTCGGAAGGAGAACAAAGTCTGCAGAACAAAATTGCAGCATTAAATGATGCCACGCAAGAGAAATTATTCCGTGCACGGATTCCCCTGCGTACTTGACGATATGGGTGGGATCCACCCCCTTGTGTGCCTTTTGCCTGCAGAGACGTGGGGAACGTGGTGGAAGTCATGTATGGAGACCTCTCCCCGCCCATCATGCTGATTGGCCACAGCATGGGGGGCGCCATCGCCGTGCACACAGCGGCCTCCAATCTCATTCCCAGTTTGCTGGGGCTGTGCATGATCGATGTCGTGGAAGGTAAGTCGCGGCATGGCCGGGCGCCCAACTCGTTTCGTTTCCTTCTCAGCTGCCCAGCCTTCCCCGGCTCGGTGTCCCGCAGATGTATTGGCAGAAGAAAGAGGGCCGTTGCGGTCCATGCTAGCCGGGGATGATTGGCATGGCAGTCCAACACATTTGCAGAGCATCAGCTGGGGAAAGCTGTCCACGGATGTTCTGGTTACGCGTCCCCTAGGAAGGCTCTTCAAATTACATCATCTAAACGCGGTTCTGGGGAAGATATTTCAAGTTGCATCTTATCTGGGAGGCTCAATGCTTAATATGCTACAATATAAAATCATCATCAAAGAAGAACGGCCTGAAAAAAGTCAATCGGAGCCATGAGGACCGGCAGCGGACAAATGTAACGACGGCCTAAATGGCTTGTTTTTCATTAAGCCTTGTGTGGCTGATAGCCAGACTATTTTCGACCTGAGTGTGGGCGGTTGCTGCTGCTAATTCTGCAGTTTGCTGCATGTATGACCTCCTGTCCCGTTTTTGGGGTCCCTCACTGAAGCGAGCAAGGTAGCTTAGTAAATTTTTTTTTTACAGATTTTTGAAATTTCTGCAGCAGAAACTGGTCTAGGTGAGCTGTGACCCCCTCCTTCACTGAGTCCCTCTTGAACATTGGTGAACTGCTGCAGCTAGGCACATGTTCCCCATCATCCCCAGCTCAGGGTAAACGTCCAGCTCATCTTTTTTGAGCACCAGCACTGGGCAACGATTGGGAAGAATTGCAAGTCAAGCTTGCGGAGTTCTGTGCGCGCTGCTCTTCGTTAATCCAGGAAATTATGTGGGCATATTTTTTAATAAGAGAAGATGCTAGAGACCTATTGAATATGTCTTAATAAAAGGGAAGTGGGCAACCTGAATAAATAAATGATCGTAGATAAAGTAGCATGATTTGTTGGCCTTGGCGTAGGTAGCACTGTTGTTAATTGTATTCTTTAATTATGTTTATTAGCATTGTTTAATTATGTTTATTACCATAGTATTAATTGTATTGTTTCTGTTTATTCAATTAATAAAATTCAACATAAAAATAAAAAGAATGCCATGGCCCTGACTTGCACATAGTGACAGTCCAGGGTATGGATTTAATGTGGGGTTGTTGAGCACCGGTGGGTGACATGTGCAAATCCTGTGCTATGGTTTAACTATGGGCTGTTCAGCACAGGCAGTCTAGGAGGAGAACCTATTGTTAAACCATAGAGTCGGGTTCACACAAACAGCATGCATGCAACCCACAGTCTGGGCTGTCATTCTATGAGAATCAAATCATGGATGTGCTGATTGGAGTCACCTGGCTACTCAGCCATACTCCTACCTGAAAGCAAAGAATTATACAGAGGTTGAGATTTTTCTTCTCATTCATGAGGACTAGAAACATCTTTTTTTTTTTTTAAGAAAATCAAAGATGGGAGTAAGCAAGATCACCTATTTGCACCCTTGGCTTTTGTTCATAGGTACAGCCATGGACGCACTGAACAGCATGCAGAATTTCCTTCGGAGCCGCCCCAAAACGTTCAAGTCTCTTGAGAATGCCATTGAGTGGAGGTGAATAGCTTCATGGTGCATGTGCAGAGCTCATTATTGGAGAGTGGATTGACTGTGGTCGTGGTGGCATCCCCCTCACGGCAGCTGGAGAAAGCTGGTCTTGTTGGGGCTTCGATCGGAGCCTGTGTGGGAGACCCATGCGAGCCCGCTTGGGCTGTGGGATGGGCGAGGGAGAGCCGCCATAGAGAGCCAGTGTGGTGTAGAGGTTAAGAGCATGGGACGGGGACTCAGGCGATCCGGGTTCGAGTCCCCGCTCGGCCATGGAGCCAGCTGGGTGACTTTGGGCCAGTCACAGACTCAGCCCAGCCTACCTCACAGGGTTGTTGTTGTGGGGATAAGATGGAGGAGGAGAATGATGTCAGCTGCCTTGAGCCCTTTGTTGGAAAAAGGCAGGATATAAATCGCAATATAAAGAAATAAATACTGAGGGCTTCATCAGATGCAGTGGTCATTGTCCACGAAAGATGCAAAGTCTACCATGACCACCCCTTTGGGAATAAATGACACAGTTCATTTAGTCTTAATTTAACGTTCACCCATCCAAACAAGAAGAACAAAGCAAAACAAATCCAGGGCAGCCTGAGCAGAGGAGAGTGGCAAGAAGAACATAAAGAATAACAAATTGAAAACCACTGAAGATTTATAATGCCAGTGTGGTGGCGTCGTGGTTAAGAGCATGGGACGGGGACTCAGGCGATCCGGGTTCGAGTCCCCGCTCAGCCATTGAGCCAGCTGGGTGACTCTGGGCCAGCCCAACCTACCTCACAGGGTTGTTGCTGTGGGCATAAGATTGAGAGCCCAAGGAGGAGAATGATGTAAACTGCTTTGATTTCAGTGTAAGAAAAAAATGGGGATAGATCTAGCAAATAAAGCCTAGTGGTTAGAGTGCTGGTCTGGGACCTGGAAGATCCAGGTTCTAGTCTTCACCATCCATGAAACTCACTGGGTGACTCCAGGCCAGGCACTGACTCTTACCTGGTCCACCTCACAGGGTTCTCGTGAAAATAAGACAAGACACCTTGGGTTCTTCACAGGAAAAAGCGGGATGTAAATATAATTAAATAACTAAATGTACTTCTTGATCCTGCTGAGTTGTGCTCCAGAGAAGAAGTCTGTGACCAGCTCTGCTCTACTCTCTTTCTCCCTTCCCTAGTGTGAAAAGCGGACAAATAAGAAACCTTGAATCTGCCAGAGTTTCCATGGTCGGCCAAGTGAAACAGTAGGTTGTGACTTCCGAACCCGACTCTCCGCACCAGCACCGGACTCTTCGAAACATAGAAACATAAAAACAGCGCGAGTCAGAAGGGGCCTCCCGGGCCATCTAGTCTGACCTCCGGCACCAGCCGGCTCCGCTCACGACATGCCCACCACGTGCACATCCAGCCTCTTCCGTTGCTGCGCACGCGTGTGAACGGAGGGAGGGAAATGGACAGCCGGAAAACGGCCGCGTTCTCCCAGGAAGGGGTGCCCGGGCCTTGCCTTGCAGCCTGACTGTGCGGCACCCATCCCGCTGGCAGGAAGAAGTGACCTTCCTTGGGGCTCAAGGGACTTTTAGTAGGCGGAGCTGGTGTGAAAACGAACCTGCAGCTCGGTTCTCAGGGTCGGAGCTTGTATTTCTAAATAGCAGCTTGTGCTTTCATTTCTGGCGTGTCCTCCGGACAGGATCGGAATGAGCAGAAGTGAGAAATCAAGAAATGTGTTCTGCTCCAGGGATGTTGAAGCCGCCAATGGAATGCGCTCCCCAGAGAGGTCCACCTGGCACCGTCGTTATTTGTTTTTCGGTGCCAGGCGAAGACCTTTTTATTTCAATGATATTTTAATAACTTTTAATATCAGTTAATAGGTTTTAATCTGCAGCCAGGGTGGATCTGGATTTTATCTGCATTATGTTTTATCTTATTTATGTAAGCCGTCCCGAGGCTATGCGATGGGATGGCATACAGATGCCATAAATAAATAAACAAATATTTATTTATTTCTGAGGCTTGAATGAAGTCCTGTCCATGACTTCCAGATAGCAAGAGAGGGAAGCCTCTTCCCCCAGGCCCAGTCCAGCTTGTGGAGGTTGAAAGGCTGTAGAGAGAAACTCGCTCTTATCCCTGATCGTGGTTTGGAGAAAACGGGTTGTTTTCTCCCCCAGCGATAGAGCGAGGCTCCCTTTCTGTATTGCTGAGAGAAAGTGTGCACGGAGAACCTCCAGTATGAAGAGCCATTTAACTGCATTTTGTAGCTTTTTAAAATCCATTTTAGTGCTGCATTTATATTGTATTTGACTGTTACGGTTTTATGCACTGCTGTAAACAGCCCAGAGAGCTCCAGCTACGGGGTGGTCTAAAAATGAAATAAGGAAAAATAATACGGCACACTATTTTCTCTCTCTCTTATTTGTATTGTGCCATGTATCCCCTCACCCTTAAGGCTAATTTAGAGCTTCCGAAACGGAAAAGGAATCCATGTTTTCTGATTTTCAATCAGGTGTGAAGGAGCTGCAAGTCCGGGCGGCCCGAAAACCATCGTGGAAGGGATTATAGAGGAGGAGGAAGAGGAGGAGGAAGATGAGAACGGAGAGACGGTGAACAAAAGGAAGAAAGATGACGATGCCGAGGTGGGGGCCTGGGTCTTGTGTGGTGGCTGTCAGTCCGAGTAGGTAGAACTAGCCGGCCAAAGCTGCTGGAGTGCCCAGTGCCGTCCACTGTGGTCAGGCCTCAACTGTGGGACTCACCGCCCTGGGAAGAGGTGATGGCCGCCGGTCTGGATGGCTTTTAAGGGGGACTGGGCAGATGCACGAGAGAGGGATCGATCCGTGGCTACTAGCCTTGCTGGCTGTGTGCCCCTCCCTCTACCGGAAGTGGCGTGCCTGCCGAGACCAGTTGCTGAAGCGCTTGCTCCGGAGGAGCTGGTTTGCCTCCGTGCGCACCGAGTGCTGGACTAGCTGGACCTCGGGTCTGATCCGGTGGGGCTTTCCTTGTGTTCTTGTGCGAAAGTTGCTTTATCTGACCTGAAGCAGCTTCCCCTGCACCTCTTCCAGCAGTCGCCTTAGATCAAATCGAACAAGAACATAAGGAAAGCGCCTTAATAAATAAACGCACCCAAAATGCATCACGGTTTATGACAGGCCAACACGAGTCTTCCTCAGAGCTCACTACCTACTTTTTATTTTTAATTTTCATATGATATACAGAAAGCAAAAAGGAAAGCAAAACTTACAGCACTAGCCAGAAGTGTATTAACCTGATCTTGAGAGTATTACTAATAAATATGTACCGTATTTTTCGCTCTATAAGACACGCCTGACCATAAGACGCACCTCATTTTTAGAGGAGGAAAACAAGAAAAAAAATATTCTGAATCAAATGGGCACATCATCACAGGCACATTCCCCATCCCTTCCCCATGGGCTGCACATCCGACAGACTTACTGCACACACACATTCGCTCTACAAGACGCACAGACATTTCCCCTTTTGAGGGGGGAAAAAGTGAGTCTTATAGAGCAAAAAATACGGTACATATATCTATATGCGCACACTCACACGTACAAACATATACAAGGTTCCTGTTTCACATCATTCACCTAGTTGAGGTGGGTTGAGCAAATGCTGGAAGGGGTGTTGAGGCGCAGAGTCTTTGGTGGCCTGTCTCCTCACGGGATGCCCAAGCTGTGCGGTCCTCGGTCCAGCGTGTGGTTGAGGGAGATGCCGTAGCTTTCTAGCCCTGCGGCGTGAGTCTCTGGGTGGCGGCACGAGAACGGCTTCCCTGACGTGGGAATGTTGTTTCCTGAGGATGGTTCTTTTTTCCTTAAGTAGCCAAGAGTTTGTGACGGCTTTATGCAGCTTTGTCTGAGAAACACATGCAGTTTCCATTGAGGTTTAGGTCCTAATTAGTCTGTGAATTGTACACCATTTTTGCTGGGTTCCTGAGGGTTTTTCCTTCTCCCTTTCCTGGGATCCAGCCCAGTATTTCTGCACCGGCTTGTGATCACTGCAGCTCAGCACTGATGCCTTTTGGCAGCTCTTCGGGTTGCTGCCATGAAAGCAGGACTCTTATATAAAGTTTTTTATTAAAATTTTAAACTAAAAACTAAAAAATCATCAAATACATTGGACGAGCTGGGTCAGCCCCCTATAGCATATCTTTTAACATTCTATAATCATATTCAAATCAATTTATAAAAACTTAAAGACATCTCTAAATCTAAGCCAAGTCCCATTTCTCCAGCCAATCATAAAAAAGTCCCAGGTTTGGTAAAAGTCAGTGTCTTCCTTCTCCTTCAATGATAGAGTCAGTCTGTCCATTTCTGCACAGTCCAAAATCTTTTTCAAAATCAGTTCCTCCGTGGGTAGTTCCTCTCTCTTCCAGTATTGAGCAAGCGCGATCCTCGCCGCTGTGATTAAATGCAGTGTCAAACACATTTCTTGTTTGCTAATATTTTCCAATACAATACCTAACAAGAACATTTCAGGTTTAAAAGCTAAGGGTTTTTGTAGCATTTGCTCAAGCCATTTATGTATTTTAATCCAATACTTTTTCACATCTTCGCAAGTCCACCACATATGATAAAAAGTACCCACATCATGTTTACATTTCCAACATCTGTTTGACATATTTGGAAACATCTTAGCTAATCGATTTGGCAACAAATACCATCTATAGAACATTTTATATAACTTTTCTTTATACAAAGTTGCTAAAGTTACCTTAGTATTTCTCTCCCAAAGCTTCTGCCACTTTTCTAATTCAATATTATATCCAAAATTTTGTGACCATGTTATCATAGTTTCCTTAACCTGTTCCCTGAAGCAGGAATCTTTTTGTCCCTTTGCAGACCAAGAAAGAGGCGGCGTACACATGGCGGATTGAACTGGCAAAGACTGAGAAATACTGGGATGGCTGGTTCCGGGGCCTTTCCAACCTCTTCCTCAATTGCCCCATCCCCAAACTCCTGCTTCTGGCTGGTAGGCCTGTCTCTTGTCTTGCTCCTAGTGAGAGCTTGTCTCTCTCAGCTGCTGTTTGGGTCAAGTTTCCCTGCTTGCCTGTCGAGTTTTTAAAGGTTGATTTCTGAAACTGAGAATCTCTCCGCTATTTGGGGAGAGGAAGGAGTTGTTCAGGTCCGTGCTTGGCACGTCTTCCACACAATCAGTTTCTGTATGACTGATCTGGTGTAGCGGGTGCTGAGCCATAATATATACGATCGGCAGCTGATGCTCTCCTCCGGGAACCCTCTGTGAGAGAAGTAAGGAGGATGAGTACCCAGAGGAGGGCTTTCTCTGCGGTGGCACCCCACCTATGGAATGTGCTCCCCAGAGAGGCTCGCCTGGCGCCATCATTATTTGTTTTTCGGCGCCAGGTGAAGACCTTTTTAAGAAATATTTTAATTGTTAAATTATTAATTTTATATTGCTGTTTATTGTTATTTGTTGTTTATATTTATATATTTTTACTTTTTAGACTATGAGATGAGCCAGTTTTAAATTGTGTATTGTTTTTAAATTGTATTTTCAATTTGTATTTTCATATGTTGTTAGCCGCCCCGAGGCTTGTTTGCAAGGGGGCGGCATACTAGTTAGTTAGTTAGTTAGTTAGTTAAATAAAGCAAGCAAGCAAGCAAGCACCCCAAACCTTGATTCCATCCTTGAATCCTAAAAAACTTTAAATATCAGAGTTCTGTGCGAGTAGAATAACAAACTCCAGCTCCATAGTAGTTCTAGAATTTTTATGCTGCCTTTACTCTCAGGAAGCAGCGGGCTGTAACTTGCGCTCAGCTTCCTTCCCAGCCCACTCCCTCTTCCCGACGGCCTAGTGAGGTAGATTGGGCCAGCCTTCCCTAACCTGATGTTTTGGACTGGAGCTCACAGCATTCCTCACTGCTGGTCATGCTGGGTGGGGATGATGGGCGTCAAACCCAGAGCATCTGGAGGACATCAGACTTGGGAAGTAATCAGACTCAAGCAATCTGGATCAAAGCCCCAAAATCTGCACCAAAAAGGATTTGGTAGAGGAAGAGGGACCTGCGTCCAGGTCAGTCAGGGGTCAGTTTTCTGAAATTCCACATTGAGAAATCCTGATGGACCCTGATGTGTGTCGCTGCTTTTTAAGTTTGATCATGCAAGCCCATTGAAAGGCACCAGGCGATTTTAATGCACCAAGATCCCTGTCCTTGGGCCACTTCCCTTGTGCGTCTCACTGAGTCCCTTGAAAGCGTCAGAAGCCGCGTCAGGCCAGCATAATTGTTCCTTTTTCTGTTAACATTTATATCCCACCGTTTTTCCGGCGAGGTGGTCCGCCTGAGCATCAGTGGCTGGCCCAGATTCGGCCGGCGAGGCTCTGGTGGGCAGGACTGCCATGTCTTGCCCAGCCCGGCATGCGCCTGCGTGGAATCGGCTGCCGCTGCCAAGGGGCATCTGACGGAGAGAGGTCCCTTCCGTCAGCCTCTTCCAGGTTCATTCTGGGGAACGCGCCGTGCGGTGCCTGGGAGCTGCAGCCGCTCCTGGAAAGCAAAACTCCCCGTTTGTGTGCCGCCAAACTGGGACCAGTCAGGCCGGATCCTTGTGAAGGGTGGCCACCTGACAAAGTGCTGCTCTGTGCAGCAGGGCGGGACCCGATCCAGTCCAGCCTGGCACCACGTATGCGCTTAGCATGCCAGAGAAGAGGCTTGGCGGGATGCAGCTCCCCGACACGCCGGCCTTTCTCTAGAGGAGAGCATGAGGGGGGTCAGTGTGGTAGCGTGTGTCCTGGGTATCACACTGAGCTTCTGGTACACCCACATCTGGTTCTCCTGCTGTCTTGTAGAATCAGCACATCTGTCCTAAGGTGAAGGCTATCACTTGAGTTGAAGGACAGAAGAAACCCAGTGCCCTGGCAGTCGGTCCTTCCACTGCCCTCCTTGTTTATTAAAATAGCAATTCCAGTAAGTGCTGGATGGTTCTAGGGTGCCCCAGCAGGGCAGGAAACGGAGTCTAATACTGTGTTCCCCCCCCCCATCTGCTTTTTCTCCTCCTTTCTCCCCACCCTCCACTCGTTCCTCTCAGGTGTTGACAGACTGGACAAGGACCTCACCATCGGCCAAATGCAAGGTAAAACCGGTTCGCATTCTGGGCTGCGGTGCAGCGTTAAGGGGTGCCTGGCACGCGCCCCGGGCGGCTGGACTTGGTCCTGGGCCCTTCTGCTTCCCAACGCCCTCTGGCCAGTGAGCCTTTTACGTGTTTCCAGTCCTTGGCAAGTGCAGAGAAGCAAGGGCGCTCTGCTCCCAGCATGCCCAGCAGCCAGGCAGGTCCTGTGCCCAGGCTCAGAGAGCGCCTCCGAAGGGTTCCTGCTAAGGAGGGGACTTCACAGTGGTGGCACCCCGTCTTCCCCAGGAAGGCTTGCTGGGGAAGTCCTTTCCACATTGGACTCCTTTATTTCATTTCATTTCATTTCATTTCTATTTATATCCTGCCTTTTTCCTACAAAGGGCTCAAGGCAGCTTACATCATTCTTCTTCTCCATCTTATCCCCACAACAACAACCCTGTGAGGTAGGCTGGGCTGAGAGTCTGTGACTGGCCCAGAGTCACCCAGTTGGCTCCATGGCCGAGTGGGGACTCGAACCCGGATCGCCTGAGTCCCAGTCCCACGCTCTTAACCGCTGCACCACGTTGGCTCTCTTGTTACCTTGTTTGTCCTTCCACATTGCTGTTAAATATCTAAAAAAACCAGTGAGATGTGTATACTCTGGTTTATTCTGTGTCCAACTTATTTATTTATCTATCACTTCTACATCCCAAGGAATCCATGGTGGGTTACAGGTCCTCCCCTTCTCCGTTTCATCCTCACAACGACCCTGTGAGGTGGGTTGGGCTGAGTGTGAGCCATGGGCCTGAGGTCAGCCAGTGGTTGAGTATGGACTAGAACCCGCCTCCCCTGAGGCTCAGTCTCACACTCTCCCCACCGCGCCACTTAACTGGCTTAAATTACATTTTATTGTGTCGTATTTTAAGGTTTTAGTTTTCATGAACCACTCGGAGAAGTCTGGCGACTAGGTGAGACAGAAGTGGATTGTATTGTGCCGAAAGTTCCTAGTTCTCTTGACTGCACTCTTGAGAAGCCGTGCTTACTGCAGCTTCCCCCAACGTGGGGGACTCCAGATGTGCTGAATCACAACTCCCATCACCCACGCCCAGCCCTGGGTTGCAGGATGAGGCTGGCTCACTGAATTTCCAAAGCCTGGGAGGAGCCCGAATTAAACAGATCCTGGGCTGCACTGACGGCACTTTGGCCAGCACAGTTAGAACAGAGTTCGGAAAACCTTTCAGATTCCTGCCTCATCTATCCTGGTTGCAACTTTTGGGTGTCCCTGAAGGGTTTCGCCCCCCTGCGTGGACTACGGGGTCCAAAAAGGGTCCGAACAAAGATTTTGCAGCCTCACGGCCACCTCTCTCCTACCTGCAGGGAAATTCCAGATGCAAGTCCTTCCGCAGTGCGGCCACGCGGTCCACGAGGATGCCCCAGACAAAGTGAGTGGTGGTGGAGCCCTCTCGGTGCTGGCCGTACCACATCCGCACCGCGGACCTCAGCCTCATGCATGCGGCTGGTTCTGTCCGTCCGGGTGGTCGTAATGTGCACGTCCCCTTTTGCTGAGAGTTGCGGGGAAGAGGAGTTGTGGAAGACGCTGCACCCCGCAGGCGGGTGGCTGGGATTCCGCCCTTCCCCTGCCTGGGCAGCCACCATCGCTCCCTGCTGGGGGCCCCGGGCTGGGGAAGGCCAGCCCATGAGGGGGAGGATGGGGCTTCTCACGCCTGTGCAGGCCTGGAAGGGGGCCTCCCTTTCACCCCCCTCTGCTTTTCTGTCTCCCAGGTGGCGGAAGCCGTCGCGACGTTCTTGATCCGTCACCGGTTTACAGAGCCGATCGGAGGATTCCAGTGGTGAGCCCGGGCGGGCGGCAGGGACCAGTCCGTGCCTGAGCGGACCTTCCGGCTGTGCCGAGGCCGAGCTTGGCTGGGCTCCTGCCAGGGGCCGGTTGGGAAGAGCCCCCGGAGCTGCACCCCCTCTCAGCCATGCCCCCACTTGCTCTGCCACCCCCCATCTGGCCCAGATCCCCCAGGGGGTGGGGGGAGCAGGTTCTGCCCCCGGCTGCTTGCCTGGCTCTCTGCAAGCCTGGGAGGCAAGGGGGAGCCATGGGGGGTGCAAGAGCCGCCATGGGGGGGGGGCTTGGCGAGAGAAAGCAGGCGCGTGGAAAGGGGGGGCCGTTGCCCTGCCCGGGGGCTGCACCGAGACGTTCGCTGACACGACGGGGCTCCGCTGCGCAGCACCTTGTGTGTGTCCCGGGCATGCCCAGGACGGGGCAGCAAACCTGGAGCAGATTTGGGGGTGCATGAGGAACTGCGGGGGGGGCAACTGGTGTCCCCCCGTGGAAGGGAGCGTTCTGCTTGCAGCCTGGGGCATCACTGAGGGGGCTGCCAGACACACGGCGTGTGGGCAGTATTTTCTGCATTTCGCGGGGGGGCCTGACCTGCTGGGCATCCTTTCCCAGCCCCCCCGCCCCCCCCCCACTTCAGCACGGAACACCTTTCAGCCAAGGGCGCAGCTGCACTTCAGGGGCTGCCTCACGGGGGGGGGGGGAGAAATGCCCCAGACACCCGCCTATTTTCACTTCCATTGTTTTGTGACAGCAATTAGGTCTTGGATGTATTTCAGCCTTCTAGAAGCAGGAAGAGATCCGCCAGTGCCAAGACCCCGCGAGGCAGTCGGGGGTTGGGGGCAAGGGGGCGGCCAGCGGGCATGGCGAGCGGGGAAGCCCAGGTGAAACTCAGCTTCACGGCTTCACCCCCCCCCCAGGTGGCCCCCCCAGGCGCTAGCATTATAGGAGAGGGAAGAAAAGGTCTCTCCCACCACCTGTCATCTCATGGCAAGGCCCCCCGGAAAGGAGTGCCGACCTGCAGCTCCTGTGCTATAGGACGGTTCCCTAAGGCAGCCTTTCCCAGGCGTGCAGCACATCTGGAGGGCGCCAGGTTGGGCAAGGCAGCATCGCAGTGCAAGGAGAGCCCTGACAAGCGTTCCCGGCCAGGCATGCTCGGCGGGGCAAGGGGAGCGGGGTCTGTGCCAGCAAAGCGGTCTCTGGAGCGTTTCCTGAGTGCACACTTCTTTTTTCCTTCTTCCCTTCTCTCTCGGCAGTGTTTTTCCCGCCTGTTAATAACCTGAGGATCGTCCCATTGTAAATAAAACTGCACCCAAGGCCGCCATGGCGTCTTCTCTGTCCCTCTCATCCACCTGGTTCGGTTTCCGACTCTGGCCAAGAGGCGCAAGACTCGTCTTGAACAGCTCAGCCCATGGCTAGGTCTTTCTCGCCTCCCCCACCCTTGTCCGGATGCAGCCTTTTCTGTTGTCTGAATGGGGGTGCCGGGAATTGATTCTTTCCATTGTCCCAAGGAAGTAAGCTGTAGAATTCCAAGTGGCTTTTGTGAAATCACGGACAACCGCGAGGCTCCAGCAGCGAAGCTGGAAAGTTGTCACTCTGGGGAAAAATCTGTCGACGCTCCCGCCAGCCTGTGTGTCTTTTCGTTCTCCTTAAATATGTTGCATGGCCCAGTTCGGACGACCTGCGTTTCGTTTGTTCCTTGCGTGTTGAGGGAAGGCAGAGTTTGGATCGGCGCGCTCTCCCCGGCCACCCTCCTTCTCTTGTAAGAAGGAAAATGGGTTTGCGGCGGCACAAAGCCAGTCGACGGACACTCTGTCCACGTGTTCACAAGTGGGAACGGCCAAAAGACCGTGGCGCCCTGCCACGTGGCTCGCAGCTGGGCGGTTGCACAGGCTGTGCCAGAGTTCGTCCCACCTGCGCTCCCTCTGAGAAGACCTGGGAACTGGGTCCTGTTGGTGAAGGTGCCGGTGCCTTCCAGCCAGGTGGCCACGTTGCGGCTTGCACAGGTTGCCAGGGGCTTGCTAACACAGGGCCGTCTGAACAGCATGATGGGCCCCCCAGGCAAAGCAGTGTCCTGGGGCCCCTATGATGACTACAGCTGCTGCTAATTTGGGAAGTTTTCCAGTTTTCCAAGGGTTAACATACACAGATTAGGATGGGGCCCACGGGCAAGTGCCCATCAGGCCCATGCATTCAAACGGCCCTGTCCTAGCGCCCACAGCCCCCCATCGGCTGGGAAACGGCTGCTGAATTTGGCCCTTCCGTTTCAGTTGCTGATGAACACCCGCACTGGCCAGCAGCAGCAGGAGGGGGGAAGGAAAGGGGAGTCCCGGTTGCTGACCCGAGCGGCGCCCCTCTCTTGGCTGCCAGGCTGCAGAGCGCCGCCCCGGCGGGCTGCCATGCGCCCTGCCTCGTACATTTGGCAGACGCTGCCCAGCCGCCTATGCTGGCATCTGGGGGTCCCTGCAGCTTTGGCCGTCGAGCCCTTCCGCAGCCTCTGGGGGAAAGGGGGCACAGGGCTCAATGGGGCACCGACACAGTCCCGGGCCAGGTCTCCTGGGGTGTTCCCTTTCTGCGCCCCAGGCCCTATTCATCACAGTGGGGTGTTTGCAAGAGAGCAGCCCTGCATGTTGAGAGCTGTCCAGGGCCAGAAGCATTTGCCATTTTTGGGGGGGGGGGCGAGTTGCCACATCTGTTTGTCGTGCTTAGAAAAGATTCGGACTTCTCCTTCCGCGGACTGAGATTTGGAATTACCCCTCCAGAGGGGGCTGGCCACAAGTGCCCCTCCCTGTGTTTTGCCTGCGGCGTCCACGGTCGCTCCCACTGGCTCTGCTGGCTGGAGCTGAGGGGAAAGGTAGGCTGGGGTACCTGGAGGGCCACCTGTGGCCCACCTATCTGTAGAGGAAGCAGGAAGGCAGGCGGACTGAGGCCGGAGCACTTGGCGTCGCGGACTCTGGCCAGGAACCTGCGCGGGCGTTTATGGCCCTTCCCTGCAAAATCCGGTTGGGGTGCCAGCTGGCTTTCCTCTGGAGCGCCATCACGGCCCCATAGCCGACGGCTCTGCAGCTGGGAAGGAAGCCCCTCGGCCCATAGCCACCCTCTGTTCTGTGGTCTCAAGAAGGGGACCCTCGGCCCGTCGATGCTGCCGCCTCCCCCGGGGCTCGGCAGCTCTTCCAGCAAGATTCCCAGGCCTGTGTCATCATGCCCGTCTCCGCTGGCAAATGCTGGCAGCAGCATCGACGGGCCCCCCGGACCCCCCAGCAGGAAGGTCTGCGTTCGCCATGGAGCCTCCCAAAAGGAAGGGCCTCTGGCAGGCCGAAGTCGACCGGTCCTGAAGATGAGCCGGGCATCTCCTCCCTTCCTCGCCTCTTCTTTAATCTGCCAACCCCAAGCCCATGCGCTCTGGTTCCCTGGACTGCAGTGCCCATCATCCCCATCCCACATTGGCAATGCCGGCACCCTGGGGAGGGGCTGGCTGGAGGCGTGTGGGCCGCTGGCGCCCCTGTGGGCGATGGAGATGCTTCCCTGGTTTCCGGGCCTTCGCAGGGTGCCCGTCTTTGGTTCGGAGCTGCTTTGAACTGAGCCGAGTTCATCATTGGAAAAGGACAGCTGCCTTTTTTCCACCACCTCTTCCCCCCCCCGAACCCCCGCTGTGTCTGTGTGTGAAGATGTAGTGAAACTCTCGAACCTTCGGCACTCCTCCTGTAGCCCCACCGCACTTCCGGACGCTGCCGGGATCCGGTAGCCAAGCGACCAGCAGTGGTCCTCATTCTCTCGGCCCTCGGTCTGGGTGCAAGTCGCTGTGTCCGGGGCTGGGAGCTTGCCTCGGTTTCCCCCTTGCCGCCCTCCAGCCGATTTTCAGCATAACGTCCTCATTTCCTCCAACGAGGAGCGCTGCCCCTCCTCGCCGGTTCCGCAAAGAGGAGGGGCCCCACATAATGCACACCTGCCATGCACCGTTTCCCCCATCCTGTATCGTCGGCTTCTCGGGGGAGGGGGAGGGATTTATTTGGGTTGGTTTTGCGCCCCTGCTGAAGGCAACCCTTGTTTTACGAGAATAAATATTTCGCTACCTGCTGTCCGTGATCTTACTGATTTATAGCCTGCCTTTTTTCCTTTGAGGAGCTCAAGGCGGCTTACGTAATCCTCCTCGTCTCAGCCTCATCCACATGACAGCCCTGTGAGGTAGGCTGGGCTGCGTCTCTGCCTGGCTCAGGGGCCCCCCAGGGAGCTCCAGATAAGCCCCCGGATCAGCCACGTCCTGGCCCTACACACCTCACCACGGGGCCACACTGGTGCTCCCCGGGCAGGCCAGGTTGGAGGAGGACGGGCTGCAGCCCCTTCCCCGGCCTGATCCCCTGCAGATGTTTTGGGCTGCAGTTCCCAGAGTTCCTGGCTGGATGGGGATGGGAGCTGAAGTCCAAAGCACGTGCAGGTGGGCAAGGAACAGTCCCACGGCCAGGCTTCAGAGCATCATGGGCCTTGTTGAATGAGGGAGGTTTCGTCAAACAAGCGCTCTTCCCCCCCCCCCCCCCGTCCAGCTTGGCACGGCATCAGATCGTGGCGATCTGGGCCCGGATCCTGCTGCGGTGGTGGACTCTTGGAACACCTGCCCCACGATTCCTTTTCACTGGAATCCCCCCAGGAACCCGCACGCTCAGCAGGTGCTCAAGCGCAGCCAAGGGGCGCCACTTGCTTTCGCCCAAGGGCTCGCCCGATTCATCGTCCTTAATCCCGACTGATGGGAGCTGGAGTGTGTTGTGGTGTCGGCCGAGCAAGAGCCCTGCGGAGGGAGCAAAGCCGTGTTGCCACCTGTCCTTTGCCCTCCAGCCCCGAGCAGTTCCTGTGACTATTGGACAGGATGCTTCCGGCTACCACATTTTGTGCTAAGTTGCCAACTCTTCTGTTGTCTTGGAGAGCCCAGATCTGCTTCATGGAATTCATGCACTTCGAGGTTCGTGCACTGTGTGATGGTTTAAGCGGGCCACCTGGCACCCTCCAGATTTATGTGGGCTGGGGATGATGGGAGTGTTGCCCCGCACCCTTGGAGGGTGCCAGCTTCAGAAAGTCCAGGGTAAACAGCTTGGGTTAAGGATCTCGAACCGGGGGATTCTGCAGCCAGGTGAGTGCAACTCGACATCTCCCGTGAGTATGTTCCAAACCAGGTGGGCTGGGGAGTTCTGTAGCATTTGCTCACCCCCCTGAAACACTCTTCTTGTCAGGTTAAATCAGGTGTGACATTTTCTACCAAACGCTCCATGCTTTGGAAGTAATTGTTTTGACAGGTTGATGCTTGGGGTAAGCCACTAGTGCAAACTCAACACTTGCCAGATACCCAGTCGTGCAAAGCGCACGTGGCCGGCTGCCAGGCAAGAAGCATGGCTTCCAACTTACTCCAGCGTAGGGACATGGCTGCTCCCCTTCCTCCTTCCCTCTCCACTTTCCCTGATCCCTACCAGAAGCGGCCGCTTGGTGGCAATGCTTTCCAGCGGCTTGGACTTGCCAAAATGTTTTCCTACTCTTGTACCCTTTGCTTTAAGGGATGGCTAGTTGGTCCCCGTGCCCCTCCTTTTCCTGATCATGCATCATCCAAGGGATAATGCCCCCCCCCTTTGTCTCTCAGATTTTTAAAAACATGTAGTACAGTTTTCTTACATGTAGATTTGTCCTCTACACACTATGGAAATCCTAAATATGGAGCATTTTAATAGCACCTTAAATAGTTCCATATTCATCCCTGGCTTGCGACGATCTGTAAAGTCAATCATGACGACTTACCATATTTCAATACCACACGATAGCCAAAGTTAGAAAGATGGAAACAGCCCAAGTCAGAAGGGGCCTCCCGGGCCATCTAGTCTGACCCCTGGCTCTACCTGGCTCTGCCCATGAGATGCCTGCCATGTGCATGTCTAGCCTATCCTTGAACACCCTTTATTTTAAATTCCTCTGTGGCAACAGCCATCCGACTTGCCAGTCATCCTTGCCTGACCTTAAACAGCTGCGCATCCTACCTGGGGAACAGGGCAGGGTTTGGGATGGTGTTTGTGCTTCTGCAGCGTTGCGACAGTGTGCCCACGCCCTGGTGTTTCCCGGAGGACCACAAAAGAGGACAACAGGCTGGTGGATCCGGCCAGGGCACCTCATTTTAAGGGCCAGGAGAACCAGGAAGAAACCAAATGTGCCCAACAGGATGTGTGGTTTATTGACTGCAAACCCACGATCCACCCACAAGCGAGGAAGCAGCTCAAGGGTGGCCCTTAGCCACTTGTGTGCTCCGTGACGTAGGCCAGAATGAGCACGAGAACTCGCAAGGCTCCACGGGCCCGTCTTGGTTTCACTGCGTTATCGGCTGAACCCCTCAGAGCTTCCAGTAGAGGAACGACCGGCACAGCCACTGACTCCCAGATCCTCAGACTAAGAATTGCAGCCAACACGTTACACAGAGCTGAAGTTCTCTTCCATCAGTTCTGTTCATTTTCCCTGCAAGACTCTGTCCCGGGTTGTTTCAGACAGTAGGAAGGTGTACACTAATTTGGCTGAAGTGCCAGGAGAGAGAAACACCCTGGTTTTCATTGATGCCCCATCGGTGCGGGTGTTCAAAGACAGGCTGGACATGCACATGGTGGGCATGTTGTGAGCGGAGCCGGCCAGAGCCAGGGGTCAGACTAGATAGCCTGGGAGGCCCCTTCTGACTCACTCTGTTTCTATGTTTCTATGGTTTTGCTGAAGGAAGTTGGTGAAATCTGTGATGCTCTACATGAGTTTAGATTTCGGAGAGCCCGGCCCATGGAACCTTGCAGCAGACTGACTTCTTTTTGTGGAACTGTGCACAAATTCAGCCACACACAAAAATGTAAAAATGCTATTTTTAAAAAAGAATACTAACCAAAAGGGTGCATTTCCCCCAGACGAAAGCGTGAAAACGGTGCTTGTGCCAGTGTGTCTTTTGCAAGTGCATTTGGGCAAGCGCACCATGCAAATTCCAATGCGCGGCATTTCCAAGGCAAATTCAGGAAACTGAGGAAAATCCAATTCTCTCCTGTTGTGATGCCCTTTGGGGGACCTGTCACACTCACCCTTCCTGTGTTCGTATAATGATGGGAAGGCAGCCAGTGCGCCCTGAAGCAAAGGCCAGCATGCAGCGGGGACGTCTGGACCGGCCGGCCGCCCGGCCGGCCGCTCCAGATCTCTCCCGATCTCAAGCCCACGAGCAGTTCCTTCGTTCGCTGGTTTGCCTCTCCTAGACAGGGGCCTCTGTTTTCAGCCAGCTTATGAAAGGGGATTCTGTTGCAAGGCAGATACGTGGAAGCACCCATGCCGGAGTTTCTGGAGAATCCTCCAAACACGCAAGCTCTCAGTGCTCTCGCTTTGCCGCAGCTCTTCACTGAATGCCCCCTTGTATCCTTGGCTCCACGAATCCCCCTGCTCCAGCCAAAGTGCAGCTTCTCCTCCCTGGGCCAAGAGCTCCTCGTTCTAACCTGCCGTCAGGGAGCTCTGCCATCAAGCAGGTCAAGTCCTAAACCACGGGACACAAACGGTGACCACGACGGCTGGTCAAAAGTTGCTCTCAGCTGAGCTCTTTCCGGACTAGCTGGGGCTCATTGAAAAGCCACCTACAAGGAACGGACACGGCCGTGCTGGCCGGGCGATGCTGGGATGCTGCCGTGCGACACAGATGGCAGGCGTCGGGTACCAGGTGGGCCAGTTGCTGGGGAACATGGGCGGGAGGGCACCGTTGCACGGTTTCCAAGGGGGGCACCTGGTTGTCCTTTGTGTGAACAGAGGGCTGGCCTGCGTCTGACCTGGAAAGTCCGCTTTTACCTTTTAATCAGCATTTGCTGCGAGAGCTGGTCCAGCGCTAACAAGAGACAAACTCTTCCTGGGAGTGCGTGTTTTGTTTCTGCCAGTAGAAGCCGGACTGGCCGGATGTGGGGGATGCAGCTCCAGAGGGAAAGAGAGCGAGGCGTCTTGATTCCGTTGTCTCCCAGAAGGTCCCCTCTGCAAGGCGCTGCAGGGCCCACTCCTACTTGAATTAACCGCAATTTCAGTTTTTCAAATATTGACTCGGCTGGCCTCAGGACACGGAGGAGACGTGCAGACAGCCGCTTCCTGGGCAAAAGCTGCCCTCTTTCCCCATCTCCTGCTGCATTAATGGGGCTGCCTCCTACAATTGCAAAGGGCAAAGGCTCGGTGCATTTAATGGCTGTGTAGCAGGCAGAAATCCAACAGGGAAAGTTGTCCCCATCACGGCTTCTCCAAGCCTGGAAAACGTCATGGGCACTCTTGCCTGCAGCTCAGCAAAAGGCACGGATCCTCCGTCCTGCGAGTCTCCCTTCCCCGATTGGCAAGGCCTCAGTCGGAGGGTGGGGACCACCTCCTCCTATGGGCACGAGACTCCGTCTGGCCAGGTTGGAGGGCTCATAAGAGGTGCCACCGCCTGTGCATCCGTTACAGCAAAAACTTTCTAGCCTTGCAGGCCAGCTAAGAGGACCAAAGGATCTGCGGAGAATTCTGCCCTGGCTGGGAACGTGGCCCAGCCTAGGTGTGGCTCCCGTGGCTCTTTCCTCAGTGGTTCGGATGTTGAGCATCCCTTTCGTTCTCCATCAACAGAAGGTCTGAGAAGGTTCTGTAACAGTAGGATGGCTGGGACGTGCCGCTTTCTGGGAACAGCTGCACGTCCACCTGCCTGCCTGCCCACCTGTTTCCTGGGTGTCCCTCTGGAGGCATGCGGGGCCAAGAGGATCCTTCGTGTGCCAGCCAGCTGCTCTTTCTCTCCTGCTCTGCAGGGCGCGGTGTTCCCTTTTCTCCACCCGACGGTCCGCAGGCTAAACTGATGATCGAGAGAGCTGGGCGGAGATGCATGCTGGTCCCGGCTCAGCTCCCCAGGTGGCCTTTCCAGACCAGGTGGTCTTTCCGGATCATCAGGAGGAGAAGGAGCGCTTTTTCAGGGGCGCTTTCCCTGCGGGCTGCCGGATTTGGCTCTTGGGTCGCTCCTGAACCCCGAGTTTGTTAGTCCTCCGGGTTGGTGCTGCACGGCCGCCGGAATTCCTGCCCGTGTTCATGGAACCACTTGTTGGCCACTGTTGGAGAAGTGGAGGAAACGGGTTGAAAGGGGGAGCCATGCAAACGCGGCAGAGCTTCCCAAACGCTGCTCAACGCCGGCGGATGAAAACGGGAACAGCTGCACACACGGCTTGCGCACACTCTGCACTGAGGCTCTTAGGGCACTGAGGCCTCCGTCAGGAAAGGAGCTGGCTACCCCAAAAACTGAAGCAGTGTCAGAAGGCAGGACCTCATAGGATCACAGAAGAGTCGAGTCGGAAGGGGCCATGAAGGCCATCGGTTCAACCCCCTGCTGTTGCAGGACACTAGGTCACACCAACCCACTCAGGTGGCTCTTCCGTTTCTTTGTGAATGAAACTGGATTCTTTTCCGAGATGTTTCTGTGTCCTACACTCTGGCGTCAGCAGGAAGAGATTGTGATCTTCCTCTCTGTGACAGCCTTTGAGGTACTTATGGAGGGATCTCATGTCCCCGCTCAGTCTTCTCTTCCCAAAGCTGAATATACCCAGTTCTCTCAGTCTCTCCTCCCAGGGCAGCGTTTCCAAACCCTGGATTTTTGTTGCCCTCCTCTGGATCCTTTCTCATTTACCTGCATCTTTCTTACATCTTGGTGCCCAGAACTGGACACAGTGTTCCAGGTGAGGTCTGCCTAGTGAGGAGTATAGAGGAATTGCTACTCAGAAGTAACACTTCTGTTAATGCTTCCCAAAATAGCATTTGCCCTTTTGGCAGCTGCATTGCACTGTTGGCTCCTGTTTAGCTGGCTGCTGGGGATGCAGTCTCAGGGGAAAGGGCCAGCCCAGTCAGCACCTGCCAAGGGCCCATGGCCCAGCAGGGCCACTGGCGAGAGCCCTCTGGGCTTGCGGCTCCACCTGTGTGTTCCCCTGGCCCTTTCGCTGGCCAGGCAACGGGGCCAATGAGGAGGGGCTGGCGGTGCTGCTGCCAACTAGCCCACTGGCTCCCTGTCTGATGAGAAAGCAAGGGGCAAGCAAGAGCAGCCGGTGGCCACGGACTCCTGAAAGAGAGAGCCCATCGGGGATGCCTTGGCCACAGGCTGGCAAATGCTTACGATTGGCAACCTCTCCGCAGGCCTTCCCGGGCTGTGGATCTGAGCTCCCAGGATCTGCTCAGGCATCGCAGGGCCTCAGGCACGACTCTGGGGAAACGGCACGGGCTCGGCACTCCCACCGAGATGGGCTGTTCCGGGATGGGGCTGCCCCCGTCCCCGGAGCCTGGGCTGGAGCGCGCCATGGGCACAGAATGATCCCTGTGAATCTTTTGCAAGCACAGCATTTTTTAGAAAATGCAGAAGGAAGAGAGCACTCCCCAAAGGCACCACTCACACTGTGTGGACTTTAAAACTTAGCTTAGGGAAGAGAAACATTTGCCTGCCCTGCCATCTACCACATGAACAAAAAACCTCCCCCCTGCCCCCCGGTATGTCTGTGGGGCGGGGGGAGAGGGTTGGCCTTTCTGGTGCAGGGGAGAAGGGAAGGCAGGGCGGAAGCCAGATCCCTGACGGCTGGACATGCCTTCCCACAGGCAGCGCTCAACCCCCTGGCCTGCTTCTCAAGCGCGTCCATTTCGCTTTCCTGCCTTTGATGCAGGGGGAAACGAAATCGACCGGGATGCTCAGCCAGGCCCCTCGCGGGCCCTGCTGGCACGGGGACCTGCTTCCGGGCCCCAGTGCACGGACGGCCTCCCTTCTGTGTTCAGCAGGGAGATGGCTGGCCTTACCCCATTTGTCCCCCGCAAGCACTGGGCAGCCGGCGTGGAGGGTGTCTTCATCCCCGTCCCCGTTCTTGTGAAGGTTCCACCAAAAGAGAGCGGCGTTCTGAAAAGAAAATGAACCAGAAATGGGGCTATTCAGATGCGTCCACAGAAAATTAATCCTTTCCGTCTCAAGTGCCAAGGTGCATTTTGGAGACGCTCTTGGGAGCGACATTCCAGGGGCGGGCACGGTCCAAAGAACCAGCGCTTTTGAGGGGAAACTTCTTAGTGCCCGTGACCAAGTCTGAGTGGAGGCACTTCTGCCTTTAGGTTGAGGAGAAGACTGTACAGAAGCTGGCAAGCCGTCTAATGCTGGGAACAATAGATGGCAAAAGAAGGAGGGGACGGCAGAGGATGAGGTGGCTGGATGGAGTCACTGGGGTGGACTCTGGGGATGGTGGAGGACAGGAGGGCCTGGAGGGATGCTGTCCATGGGGTTGTGATGGGTCGGCACAGCTTTGCAACAAAACAAACATCTGTTTTGCACTAGGCTGCTTTCTTTTTATTATGGTACAATTATTTTTTAAAAAACAGAGGTACGCTAAAAAGTATGTTAGTGCTGATTTAAAAGCTCAATGAAAATAATCAGGACCAAAATGACGCCAACCAGAAAGGCAGCATAAATGTTTTAATCAGTTTTTAAAATCTGCTCTAAAACCATTTTAAAAATGTAAAGGCTGTTGGAATTTTATCCACACATGCACACCAGATGGTCAGATGGTGGCGGCTCCAATATTCTAGCTGCACAAAGCACACTGCATCCGTGTTTGCTTAGCATCCTGATATTGAAAGTCCTCGTGCCCCATCTGAAACACGGTCCAGTTTGAGCTGAGAGGCGTGAATGCTGTGACTGTTTCAAGCTGCGAAGGGAAGCTGCGCCTGGAGCTGAGGAGAGCCACGTCGGGCTGGCAAGGACCGGGCACTCGAGGTTGCCACAAGCCAGAGATGCGAGACGGCACTTTGCAACAACAAGCGCTTTGTTCTGTGGTTTCTGTTACCACGGTCCTCCCCGCCCCAAATCCCTTTCCTTTTTGTATCGTGTCTTTTAGATTGTAAGCCAGAAGAGTCTGGGATTGTTTCGTCATCGATCTCTGTTCTCAGCCAGGGAAAAGGACCGATGCCAAAGCACCACGATAGCTACCCTACCGGGGCGCAAAAACCTCTCACCTTGACAGCAGGGATGCTGAGGTTGGCGTAGATGAAAGCAGTGGCCCCTCCGGCTTCTACTGAACTCAGCTGGGTGGGGGGGGAAACACAGGGCAGTGCGTGTCGGTTACCTTCGTTGTGGGACAGTATGTTGAATCACCTTTGCACAACCCCCCCCCCAATCTTTCCATTCTGCACCCCAGGAGCCAAGAAGGGCAAAGGTTTGCAAACTGTAGAAAACATGCCAAGGCTTTGCTTAAATTTTCTGGGCACTGAAAGGCAGCCTGATGAGCACAACCTGCTGAGCAGAATTAATTGCTTCAAGTTTGTGTGCACAGATCAGAGAGTCCAGTAAACTGGTGTTTCTCTGCCCTCGTGCTTCCTTGAACTCTAACTGAACCGCAAGTGCCATTTAGAACAAAGAGCAATTAACTAACGACCCCATTCTTGCTCCCTCCTTCTGGGAACATCATTTATTCCCTCATTTCGCATGCAACTGGGAAAGAGCAAGCCATTTCCCCTTTCTGGACAACAGCCCCTTGCTTCAGTGGCTGGAATGCATGTTCAGCTCCCAGGGTCGTATCCACTGGGCGGCAGAGAAAGCGCTGCTCCTGTTACACTAGTGGGAATCAGTGCTCCTGCAATGGGGAAAAGTGGCCATTTGCTGCTGAAATCACAGGACATTCTCCGATAATTAAAGCAACCCAGACGAGAAGAAATTCCAGGGCAGTGACAAAGAAAAGAAAGTACTCACATAAAGCATCAACGTGGCTATTCGGTTTCCGGATTTCAGCTTGTAGAGGGGGCTTTTTCTTGACTGCCAAAAGAACAAAATTGTTTATTTGGGGAAAATGAAGTGGCTGCATTCTTCATGGCTGATGTGACTAAGAGCCCATGTATGGCTGAGTCGCAGCTGAGTCAGTGGCATGAAGCTTTAGCAATCTTGCACAATTAAGCACAAAGTTTACTGGATATTTCCTGAAATGCCTTTCAGCTGGAAGTACCAGAACATCCATAAGTGTGTTTTGTGCAATAGCAAAGGATGCTGAACCCGACTTAATATCACTGACCCCTGGAAACTCGGAACAAGTGAGTGCTACAAGAAGCCATTCCAATGAAAAGAAATACCGTATTTTTTGCTCTATAAGACATACTTTTTTCCCCCTCAAAAGTAAGGGGAAATGTCTGTGTGTCTTATAGAGCGAATATGTGTGTGCAGTAAGTCTGTCAGACGTGCAGCCCATGGGGAAGTGATGGGGAATGTGCCTGTGATTATGTGCCAACTTGATGCAGAATTTTTTTTTCCTTGTTTTCCTCCTCTAAAAACTAGGTGCGTCTTATGGTCAGGCGTGTCTTATAGAGCGAAAAATACGGTATATGATGCTACCGAAATTGATCCTGGTCTTACTATTGAAGGGAATTACCCTCACAAGGCTTAACGTGCAATAAATCGCATGCTTTACTTCTTGAACAAAGATTGCAAAGGACGAGCTTGCTATGAAATGGGAAACGAGTCTGATATCGTGTTGAAAGAAGGAGATGAAAACTCCACAACCTTAATATTTCCGTACTTGCATTTTCTGCTGGGTTGGGAGACATCTTTGAAGGGGTTGTCCCAGTTAATTTCCAGTGTCCTGGATTTGGAGGATTGCCCAAACTAAACGGATTTAAAGGGGAATGAATTCACGTTTCAAGAAACATGATGGTGCCTTGAGGAATACAGAGGACTTCAAACCCTCAAAGGGCAACCATGACCTTCTTATGACTTGGGAATGCTCAAGAAGATTTGACAGTGGCAGATAAAGGTGCCAAGGTTGAAGGGATCCCTAAGACTGAATTTTTCCATGAGAAAAGTCAAGAACCTCTGGAAAAACAGTGGGACCCCTACATGTTTTCAGTAAAAGGCGACTCCCCAGATGTGGCCGGCGGGGTGTTTACACGACATATTTGCATTTTAAGGACTCTGAGCTCCTTGCCCCACGACACCACTGCTTTGCCACGGATGCCCCTTCCAGCTCCAGTCCGTGACTCCATGTGGATCTGCACATGCTGCATGATTGGGAGATGCTTTCACGGCTTACCAAGGCTTTGCAACAGGTTTACTCACAGTGGCATGGTCGAAATGGGGCTCGTAGTGCCCCCCGAGTCCGTAGTTCACCACCTGCAGGTATTCTGCGTAAGGGGGCTGCGTGTTCAAGCCAGTCAGGGCCACGATCCGTCGATCTAGTGCCACAATAACTGGATCCAAGGTGTCTTTCAGCCAGGCACTGAAACAGATGCAGCTACCTGTGAGCTCAGCAGGTTGTCCGAGAGCAGCAGCTCAGTGCTGAGGCCTCTTAGAAAGCGGAGGCAGCGTGTTGGCCGTTGGGAAAATGCAGATAAATCCTGGCAGAACAGGGGTGCTTGTATGTGCCTTTGTGTTATAAAAGTACCTGCACCCCTTTCCCAGAAAGCACCCCGATTCCAAGCCAGGTTACGGACTGGCATTTGCTGTTAGTTTAAGACGTGGGAACTCAGAGCTTGCCTGGAAGCTGCCAGGGCTGTTCTTTTCGCGGACCAGTGAGAGCCAGTAAGGCTGCCAGGTTAACAGCATCGCAGTCACCCTCATCTGCATGCCAAGGCCCACAATAATCCCCGTGCCTCAGTGATCCTTATGTTAATCTCCTGCAATCAATGCCATTGCTCTGAGCCCCCTCTGCAGACCTCTCATCTCCTTCTGACTGTACTCCCCTTATTTCACCATCAATGGCCCAGCTGCTGAGCCCAGGTGGCTCAGAATCTATAAAGCACTCTGTGTATGCTCTAAAAGCTTGAGGTTGACCGCGAGAAACACTGCCCCATTGCATGCTGGAGCAAGTCACTGCAGGGGGCCTGGGTGATCTTTCAGTTAAACTGCTGAGGTTCAAGGTGAGAGGGGCCTTTCCTGACGGACCCCAGGCATCCTGTCTCGCGGCTGCCATTGAGGCCTCCTGACATGGCCAAAAGAAATATTAATTTCATATTTTACTTTTCCATACCATCCAGCAGCCAAAGCTCTCTGGGCCACTTACAAAGGTCAAAACCCTAAGAACGCACAATCAAAGCAAGGAAAACGTAGCAGCCAGTCACACCTTCCCATACGCTGGAAACTCCTCCGAGCCGAGGGAAGGCTTAAGCCGGTGCAGCGATTTGGCAGTGCGGGTCCCGGGCTGCCCTTACGAGGGGAAGCGCTTTGCAACCGGGGTGGGGGACACCCCAGAGAATGTCCCCCAAAGAAATTCCCGCAAAGGGGATGTCCAAAATCCAAGGCAAGGCTTCCCTGCTGCATTTACGGCCGGCTGGCTTTCGGCCCTTTGCTTTCCGGATCTGCGAATTGGCGCAGCTTCTGTGTGCATCGCCTCCCACGGTCTGCTTGGAAGGTCCTCCCCGTCCAGGGGGGCAGAAGACGTGCTTCGAACGGCACCCTCCCTTGCATGACATGCTCTTCTCCCGCATGAAGGACATGTATGTCCTTCCCACACATGCAGGCAATGCATGCTACGGTGGTGCCTCAGCTCACGACGGCCTCGGGTCACAACCAAATCGGGTCGCGGGCAAAAATCTCATGGAGATTTTGACTTGGGCCGCGAACTCCGCGTTGGGTGGCAACCAAGATCGTGGCCACCTCTCCCCGCCCCGAGTGGGGAGGTGGCCACGATCGACGTGCGTGATCACGGGCGCGCTCCTGCAGGGAAGAAGGGGGCGCGATCGCAGCCATCTGCCCCCAAACCAGCACGATCGCGGCCATCTCCCCTGCCCCCCGAGTGGGGAGATGGCCAGGATGGCGGTTGCGTCCGTGCAGGGAAGACACAGAGGAGCCGACGACAGAAGCACTGGCTGAACTCCGGAGTGAGCAGCAGACGCGCCTGCTGAGGAGGATCCACCGAGGAAGAGGAAGGCGGGGGGAGGCGAGCGGTGATGTGATACAATCCAGTATGGAAAGATGGAACGAGTGCCAGGATGTCTTTGAGAAGCACCACCCCAACAGAACTGAAACAAACAGAGTGTTGAATCTGATGAACGACAACGTGGTCTCTCATTCCCGGAGGGTTGTGCAGCGCAGGAAAAACAAGTGACTACAGACAGATTTTTCACCAAAACTGACCCTGCAGCTAAGAGGCAAAGAAGAGAGGAAACCCCTGAAAGAGATCCCCCCAGTCTCCCTCCAAACAATAACTCCCCCCACCCAGGTGAGTGTTCTCCACTGCCCTGCACAGTACGTTCTCACTTGGTTGTCCTTTCTCACTTTGTTCAAATTCTTCTGATAAAAAAAATAGTTACAGAACGGACTAACCTCACTTACATTGAACCTTATGGGGAAAATTGACTTGGCGCACGACCAACTTGGGTCACAGCCAGAGTCGTGGAACGGATTACGTCCGTGAGCCGAGGCGCCGCTGTATTTCTATACCGCCCAGTAGCCGAAGCTCCCCTGGCGGCTGGCGGCCATGCGTGCCATGCAGCAGTGTAATACAAGACACAAGCAACACTAAAGCATGATAGAAATGGCGCTACAACAGTGAAACACCGAAGTTAAAACCACGTGGAAGCAAGTGCAGCGACTGGCACAAAGGAAGAAACAAGGCCCGGTCGCGGCGGACCCAAATCAGCCTCGTTCCCCCGAGAGACCGGATCCGAGACCCGCGGGCCACGGCCTTCTGTGCTGTGTCTCTCCTGTTCTGGGCCTGGGGACAGGGGCTGATGTAATATGGATCACTGTACGTTGTTCCGGGAGCCCTTTTGCCACTAAGAAGCTGGGTCAAAACGCCCTGAATAAAAAGATGCAGGCAGACTATTGCCTGACTGCAAATTATGCAATTTTTGGAGAGGCCCATCAATTTGGCACCTGGCTTTTCATGGCCACGTGCCTCTATTTCCCCCAAGCCTGGGGTGAGGCGAGAGTGAACAGCCCCGTCCTCTGCAGTTCTAGTGGTAAACAGGGTCTCTGGTATGGAGGTTGCAAAACCAAGCCGTGAGCTCATCTAGAAAAATATTTGCTGGACTGCGGTGCAATCAGAGCAATTCTGCTATTTTCCCTTTGTCAGTGCATTCCAGAGCTCCACCAGCTTTCACTGCAAGAGGCCAGCTAAATGCATTTTTCCCAACTCAGGGAGACTTCTGGGGAGGGGAATGAGAAATGCAGCTGTTGGTCATAAATCCGGCCCCTTGGCAGTATGTGTGGGGGGAATGCAGAGTCGGGGGCTGCCCCATGGTAGCCCATCTGCCTCCACCTCATTGGTCCAAACGCAGCCGGAGGCAGCTGGCGACCAGACAGTTGGAGCTCAACATTTCTGGCAAGGTGCTGCAAATTTTTTGCACGTCTGTTGACACTATCCAGGTTCAGAATTTTAGACGAATGTTCTAGAAGTGACAAGATGCTGATACAGAAGGGAGAACAAGTCCAGGAAGCGATTAAACACAGAAAGTAAGAAAAGACGGCCAGTTGTTCTGGTAGCCCACTTTAAAAGTCAGAAGGAGAGAGAATTTACGACAATCTTCTCAGGGGTTGCTAAGCTGACTTGGCTGAACATAGGACAAAACTTTCCAGGAATGACTGAATAAGTCACCGCAGGAGGAGCTTTCTACCCGGCCCTACGCTGGATGAATCAGGACGAATCACAATGGGAAACATGTCATCAAGGCATGTTTTGATCTTCATGTTTGGAAACGCTGGCTGGAAGTTTATTTGAAGTGTGGCCGAACTCATCTGGAGGGTACCAAGTTTTGGAAGAATGGTCTGAGGTCAATCTAGATCTGTGTCTGATCTGTGCAGGGCTGCCCTGGACGATTGTTCAGAAGCTGCAGCTTCTGCAAAATGTTGCAGCCAAACTAGGAACTGGGGCTAGGAGGTCTGGGCGTGTTCCCCGATTCTGGCCTGCTTGTAGCGGCTGCTTTTGGGTTCCTGAGCCCAGTTCAGGGTGCCAGTTTTAATCGATAAATGGTTTGGGACTGCAGTGGCTAATGAGATGCCCCTGCCAACCTGACTCTACCTGGATATGGCAGCCAACGCCTGGGGTCACCCTTGGCGAGGCTTGGATGGTGGCCACAAGGAAGCAGGGCCCCCGACTGCCGTGCCATTTCGTGGCCGGGGGGGGGGGGGGGCATTTAAGCCAGCTGCTTTAAACGAGTCTCGTTTGCACTGAAATCGCTCTGGCTGTTCAGATGTTTTTACGTTTTGTACATGGGGAAACCATTGTGCTATTTCTATTAGGTGGTGGCCCCTGGCTCTGTGGATCTTTCTGAGCTGCCAGAGAGTTTTGGTTATTGGATGGCATGGAAATAAGAGCGATCAAATGATTTAAATTTAAAACACATGCGAACCAGTCTGGCTATCAAAGTGAGGCTGCTTTTGCTTATCGGTTGAGCCTGTGGAAAAGCGAAGCGACTAACCCAGAGTCAGCCAGGTTCCCCCAGGGGCCCTTCCTGTGATCCTGCCCTGATCCTGCCCCACCTCTGGTAGCCAAGCGGGCAAGCAGGACTTGGCTGGATGCCGCAGGAGGTAGCGAGGGGAGGTGGGGGCATGCCGGGTCTTTCTCCCACTTCCTGCCCAAAGCACGGCGAGGACACACGAAAAGCAGGACCTTGGGCTGCTTCCACACCCGGTTGTGTCAGTGTGCACTTCACCCCCGCTTCTCACCCTGCCCCAAGGTGGCCTTGCACTGCACGTCGCCACAAGCCCCTCAGTCGCTACAGGAGGACGCCCGTGCAAAAGACCCTCCTGTACGTCAGCTCGAAGGTTGGCCCCGAATGTGGCCTGCTCTCAAATTAGGGGCTCACACCCAACAGACTCCCTCCTTGGGGCCCCAACACATGGAATTGCTCTCCTGGGAGAAGGAAAGCGGCTGAATTGGCCCACGAGGGAAACGCTGAAGGGCTCTCTGGGGACCTGGCGTGTGCCCCAGGTCCGATTCGATCCCCACCATCTCCTGACAGGAGATGGCCTGAAACCCTGGAGAGTCCTTGTGGCCAGGCAGGACCAACAGTCCTGAGCTAGATGGACCACTATGTCCGTGCGTGCTGAGCCGGCTTCCTATGATCTGCTTTAAAGCTTTATTAGAACCATGAGGACTAGAATCCTTATTTGCTTTTTGGTGGAATGGCTCCAGTTGAACAATAGGGCCCCTGATTTGCATGCTTTAAGGTCCCTGGTTTGCATCTCCAGGTAGGGCTGATATTTATGTGTATGTATATTCATTATATTTCTATACTGGCCAATAGCTGAAGCTTCCCAGCTATGATGTGCCCATGTGCCTCACTGTAAAACAAACTGTTGAATTTGAAAAGTCGACCTGTTGAATTTGAAAAATCGACCTGTCGAATTTCTGCCTGCGATGTGCTTGTTAGTGAAGTCACACGGCCTTGCCAGATGAGTTTTGCCGTCCTTTCCCCTGCCCATCTTCAGGGCCTGAGCCGAGACTCCCGTTCCCCTGAGCCGCTTTGCGCTGCAAGGAGACCCAAGCTTGCCAGCTCCTTGCATAACTGTGAGGGCAATGAAGGCCCCCCACCCCCCAGTTCTCCAGCAGGTACAGGGCTGCGTGCGCAGGGCCAGCGGTTACCTCTTGCTGATCCGGTAGTCGGCTTTCTGTTGCTCTTCTCCAGAGGCCACCACCGATCGCTGCAACTGGAGGGGAGCAGAGAGACACTTAGCAAGGAACACGGTCCTGGCAACGTCTGGCGCAGAGGCGGGCAGCACACGCCAAGCCCGGCGAAGACACAATATGTGGAGTGTCTGGCTTGTAAAGGAGCAAACATCCTGAAATCTGAGTCTGGAAGGCGAAATTTAAGCCTGCACGGGGGGGATATGAAATAGCACGTAGGACGCAGCTCGCTAGACGTGTGCCTGTCGGAGTAACCCCTCTGCAAAGCCCATTCAGAGACCCGGAAGCAACACAGTTTGAAAGCAGCATGTGGAGTTGGTGCCTTTGTTTTCACCAGTGAACAAACAGGCGTTGCAGCAGAAGCAACGCATCAGGGGCAGAGCTGCAGGGCTGGAGCCAGGATCCCTGGGGGCCACCTGCCTCTCCACCCCGCTGCCCGGGGCAGTTGCTTAAATAAAGCCGCCAGGGCCCTGCTGATCTCAGTCGCTTCCCATCTCCCGCATCCGCTGGCTGCTGCCCACGGGTGCTCCACCTTCTGCAGCCCCCACCCCCCGGATCTTTCCCTCTGAGGTTCTTCTTTGGAAACCAAGTGCCCCCCTCTCTCCTGCCTTAAAAATGTTTAAAGTAATGCACAGCATGGAGAAAGTAAAGAGGGGGGCGTTATTCTCCCTCTCCCATAATCCTGGGTCATCAAATGAAGCTGATTTGTGGGACGCTCAGAACCGATCAAAGGAAGACCTCCTTCACTCAGCATAGAGTTGTGACGCATAGAGTCAGTGCAGCGCAGGGCCACAAGGATGGTGGCCGGTTTGCAGGGGATGATGGGGTATGAGGCGAGACTGAGAGAACTGGGTCTTTTCAGCCTGGAGAAGAGGAGACTCAGAGGGGATATGTTGGCAACATACAGGTATGTGAGGGGGTGTCACATGGAGGTGGGGAGAGAGAGGGCAGGTGCGTTCCAGTGGAGCCAAGCTCAGGGAGCCAAGGCTCCATTTGGATGCCAGGAAGCGCTTCCTGACAGTCAGGACCCCGAGGGTGTGGAATGGGCTCCCACGGGAGTCGTTCAGGCCCCATCGGTGCGGGTGTTCAAAGACAGGCTGGACATGCACATGGTGGGCATGTCGTGAGTGGAGCTGGCTGGAGCCGGGGGTCAGACTAGATGGCCCAGGAGGTCCCTTTTGACTCGCTCTGTCTCTGTTTCTAGTTGAACTGTGGAATTCACAGTGGGAAGTGGGGATGGCTGCCGATCTGGGTGGCTCTCGAAGGCAGATTCATGGAGGCGGCAGCTAGCGTGGCTACTAGCCTTGCTGGCCAGGTGCTCCCCGCTTCCCCAGAGATGCCATGCCTGCACACCCTGGTGCTGAGGAGCCTGGCCAGGCGGGGGTCCTGCACCCCTCCTGCTGGAGGGAAACCGTGGGCAGCTGGTTTGCACGCTGTACACGGAGTGCTGGACTAGCTGGGCCTTGGGTCTCATCCAGCACCGCTGTTCTTATGCACTTACGTCTCTGCATCCCGTCTTACCAGTAGAGAGACCTATGGCGTCCTTTGAAGGCATACGCACAGATGGACTTTAGAGCATACGGAAATGAACACATGCACATACGCCCATTGTTTCTGTCCCATGCGCTTGAATCCCAGATCTTTTCCATATCTAACTTTTCTATATTGCCCCGGCTCTGCTTTGTTTCAAAACTCCACAATATCCTTTGGATAAGAGGTGACAGTCACCGTCAGACAGTGAGATCTACACGTGATGTGCAGCCTGCGGGAAGCAAAGCGCCCTCAGTTCCCTCGAGAGGCAAGTGTGCTTCAACAGAGAACTGAGCCGTTCCCGAGTATTTCTCCAGCAATTTGAGTCCTTATGCGCAGCCCACTGGGCGGAGATGGGCCTGGCTTAACTCCATCCTGGGAGAGATCACGCCCAGGCTCAGTCCGTGGAAAGAAGCCACGCAGCCCGGGGACGCAGCGGTGAGCAAGCGACGGCGAGAAGCGGGCTGGCTGTACGCGGAACCGCAGAATGCATCTCGCCTGTGCGATGCATTAAGCTAATAACCTCCACATGGTCCGCTGGTGTGGTTACTGAGGCAACTGGGCAGGGGTGGGAATGCGCTGGAGAAGAAATGTGCCTCGGCCCAGGGCGGGGGACCTGGAAGGGCACTTCTTTCCTGCTGCTTAATCTTGTTTCTAGTGGCAACTCATTCAGTTTAATTCTGCTCAAAATAAAATAGGTGTTGCATCAGTTCTTCCATGGCAAAGTGTTTTTAAGCAGCTTATCCCATGTCAGTTATAAGATGAAAGTCTTGGTCTTTTTTTGAGAAAGAAATTAATATTAATCGCATTAATTATAAAAAGATTGTATTGCTACACCTCCGCTCTCGGGCAATCCCTTTCTAACCCTGTGAGCTCTGTTCTATTTGTGTTTGAAGATGACACAGCAGTGGAGTGTGTGTGGGGGGGGCATTAATACAATAAAAAGGGCCCCCGAACAATTGCCCACCATGCTTCCAGTTTTTGAACAAGTTCTTCAGGGCACCATCTTGTGCAAGCTTAGACAGGAGGAAGTCCTGCAACTCCCTGCCTGTCCCAGCCTGCCTAAACTCGCACGGGTCTGAATCCTGGACTGGTTTTGCAATTTGGATCTGCCGCGGAGACTCGGACTGGCTTATTGGATTCTGGGCCTCTCATTACAGGAGGGATTATAACCAGGTTGGAATTGGTGCAGCATAGGGCCACAAGGATGGTGGCCGGTTTGCAGGGGACGCCGTATGAGGCGAGACTGAGGGAACTGGGCCTCTTCAGCCTGGAGAAGGGGAGACTCAGGGGGGATCTGTTGGTGACATGCAGGTATGTGAGGGGCTGTCACATGGAGATGGGGAGAGGCCTGTTCTCCCCTGCAGAGGAAGGCAGGACGCGCTCCAATGGAGCAAAGCTCAGGGAGCCAAGGTCCAGTTTGGATGCCAGGAAGCACATCCTGACAGTTAGGACCCCGAGGGCATGGAATGGGCTTCCACAGGAGGTGGTTGAAGCCCCATCAGTGAGGGTTCTCAGACAGGCTGGACATGCACATGGTGGGCATGTCGTGAGTGGAGCTGGCAGGAGCCGGGAGTCAGACTAGATGGCCCGGGAGGCCCCTTCTGACTTGCTCTGCTTCTGTGTTTCTATCTCTGACCCAGAGAAGCTCCCGCCTCCCTGATCCATTCTCCCACCCTGCTTACCCAGGGCGCAGCCAGCCCCTTGATCTGCTCCGCTTCGGCATCGCTGATGAAGTCGTGGTAGAGGGCGATGTACGGTCGCCAGTGCACGATTTCCCTTTTCAGGGGCTGCAGGATCAGGAACGGGTCCCGGTTCGTCTCGTACGAGCAGGAGAGGTGAGGCAGCTGGTACCGGGTGGGCTGAAAGGGGACCAGTTACAGGAGAGCGGAGGTGAGGAGCCCTTCTTGACATGCTCTGGGGGCTGCGCCCAGTGGTGGGCGGGGCCAGGGGCCAGCCTGCTCTCGCTGCAGCCTGCTTCTGTCCTTCACTTAGCCTGAGGACGGGGGAAGGCGGCACGGAAGCCGAGAAAGCACCCCAGGAGCCGCAGTTGGAGGGCAGGAGGTGTGGCCACGCGAAGAGGGCCAGGGCAGATATGCCATGAACACATCATTCGAACCAGATCTGTTTTGTTTTTTTAAGAATATTTGAGAGCAAGAGCAGGGGCGAAACAACTTGGGGGAATGTCAAGCATATGGGTTTTTAAACCTTCCCCCTCTACCCCAAAATCACCTTCCAAAGTGGCCATGAGCCCTTTCAAAATCACTTTTATTTGCACTGGTGGGTTTTCCATTCCAAGCGTGCTGGAGTCCGCAAGGTGGCATTCTACCGGGGTTAGAAGCCATTTTAGAAATTAACAGACGCATGGCACGATCCCGCGCGTGTCGGTTCAGAGTTAGTCTTGCTGCGTCCAGTGGCGCCGTCTCCTAGGAGAGCGTGCTCAGAGTAGCAGCCCTATTCTGGCCCCGACCCCAGCACTGCCCTGCAAGATGGCAAAATGTTTCTTCTACGACCAGTTTGTGAGTCACTGACGGCGGAGTCCTATGAATGTCCAGACAGCAAAAAAACTTTGCAGCTCCCAGCATGCCCCACCCAGCTGGGGCATGCTGGGAGTTGTAGGCCTTTCTGTCTAAACAGGCATAGCACTGCAGCCTGAGTTGCCACACAGCTGTGCTGTGTTTTATTGCAATGGCCAGCACAGCAGCCCACCCCTCTGGAACATGTCCTCTACTGGGAGACACTGGTCTGGCATCTGCGTCTCCCGCTCACCTGAGAGCCGAGGGCTTGGCACAGTGTCTCGTAAGTATCTCTGGTCTGCAGGTGAGTCACGTTGGGTCTCTTCAGTGCCCCTTCTTCTTCGCCTCCATCAGGATTTGCCATCAAAAGCTTTTCGTACTTCAGGATGTTCCGTGCAACCCTCTTGTTGTTTGGATCTGGGAAAGATCGACATATATTGCTTTACAAAACATACTGATGTATTTCTAAAACTGATAAACCCCGCTTCATCTTCAAGGCATTCCTGGGCTGTGTCCAAAACATCAAAAGCAAGCAAATTCAATGCAAAAGCCATTCAATCACACATGAGAAGACCAATTAGGCAGCGAGCAAGCCAGAATGCAAGCACACTCCATAATCAATTCGCTTTCAAAATATATCCAGTGTGGCACATTCGGTTCTAAAATATTAAAATGCTCAGAGAAAAGATGCGGAAAGGAGCAAAGTTTGTGCTGATCATACACCTCTGGGGGTGTCCCAAAGTTGGATCTTTAGGGACAATAATTACGTGCATCAATGCTTATTTATGTTAGTACGGCACCACAATCAATACTAAAGTGTGGCGAGGAAGAAATGCGACATTTTGAACATGCAGAGGTGAGGGGAAAGCTCCTCCTTCTCAGCGTCCCAATACCGTCTCCGCTTTGTGTGAAGGCAAGTCAGTTGCCAACTGACCAGAAAAATACTCTAGCATGCTCATGTGCAAATTGGGTCAGCAACAGGCAATGTTTTCATGGTATGGAACCAAACATGATCATTTGCTAATTGCCGCTGATCAAACGCTTTCTTAATGGAGATTCACCGTGGCCAGATCAAGTGCGGATCTATGGGTGGTGGATGCTAAGGAGTGGTTTGAGGCTCTACCCAGAAGAGAGCGATTATGTTAATATATAAAATTACCCTGATCTGTTTGTTTAATTTTTGGCGTACTTGGAGGCTGTCTAGAATCCCCTTGCCTTTCTTTAGTCCCCTGCCCATTGGGCAGGGCTACTGTGCCTAAACTGTGTGGTTTGGTCAAACATGGGCGACCTTGAACATCAGGTCTTCTGCCAGCTTTACCATATGGATGGTCTGCTGTTGAAGAAGACATCCCGGGTCTTTGTGGAAAGGAAGAGAATAAAAGAGTACACAAGGACTGACACATTTTCCGGCTCCTCCAGGGCCACCACATGGGAGGTACACAGTGCCAAGGATTACGGCATGGTCGGTGTGCTCTGGGTGTGTGTAAAAATTAGTCTTCAGGTCTACTTTCCCAGGCAGGGAAGAATCCGTCTTCCAGGCCAAGATCCCTGCTGCTACTGCTGCATTTGACAACAGTCCAGCAAAGGAGCCAACGAACCAAATGCATTGAGATCCAGGCATCAAAATGCACATTAAAGCGAAAGGGCTTGATGAAATTTTCAGATTAGCTCACGCAGAATAAAAGTGCCAATTTGAGAAAAAGGGAAGCACTTCTGGTGCTTGCTTTCCCCCAGTCCAGGAATGATCCATGGAAAACCGTGGAGCTGCAGCATGGCTTGCCCAGGAGTCCAGTGGGATGTACCAGGAGCAGCCCGATGCACTGGATGTGCAGGGAGACAAACAGGCATTTTCCAAACTGACCGAAAGACCTGAACGCTGCCCTTCCAGAAGTACATACCGTAGTGAAGAAATTCTTGCGAAAGGCTTAAGGCATGAGAAATGTTTCCTGCCTTTAAAAGAGAAGATTTGGAGAGAGTTGGGGGGAGAGAGAAAGAGAGAAATGGTTAACTTCTAAAATTCATCTTAACATTGCTGTTCTTATGTTTTTTCTATTGTATTTCATTGTTTTGTTTTATAGATTGTTGCAAACCCCCAGAGCTTTGACTATGGGGTGGCACAGAAATTAATTAAATGAGAAGAATAACAACAACTTTTTGGAAAAAAATAAAGAGGTGTAGGTTTCAAAAGTACCTGAAAGTGTAAAGTCTGCCAACAAAACTCATTGTATACACATGTGTGAGGACAATGCTGTCTTTACTCAACAATGGGGGAGGGGGAACTGCACTCTGCACATGATCAGAGGCACAGGATTTCTGGGCCCAGGGAGAATGATAGCATGATAAGCGTCAGGAAATATTCAGGAATTTACTTATGGAGTAGCCCCACCTCCCTAGTGGGTTGGGATTTCCATGGCAAGAGAGTTGTCAGTCCAACCTGGCTGGCTATTCTGAAAAAGGGATTACACAGAGGGAGAGAGGGAGGGATTCGATCCAGCACCAAGAATATTGGTCCACGGGGGCGTCTCTGCAGGGATCCACAGCCCCAGGCCGCCTCGATGGCACCCAGTTGGGCTGCTGTCTCTCTGTCTAGCCCAAGGACACCCAGTGAGCATCGTCCTTTAGCAGAGCTCTTAACCTCCGTCTCCCACTCCAAGCTTGTCTGCTCTCCTTTTCCTGCCGACTTCCTGCTCAGCACCAGCCCATTCCAGGGTTCTGCCTCTTGGGCCGTTTCCCCTTTTGAGAACACGCGCAGGGCAGCAACACCCGAGAATCCGGGGCCCCAGCGGCATTGAAAGCTGCGCGAAGCCTCCGAGGCGGTCCCTCCTGGCTCACCTTGAAATAGGAGAACGCCAGGTGGTCCAGCGCGTCCTCGAGACTCCCCTCGTCCTCGGTGTTCCAGTTGCCGTAGGAGAGGCGGAAGAGGCCGACCGCTTCCTCCAGCCACAGAATGGAGTGGTAGTAGTCCTCCATGTCGTAGGCCACCTGCAAGAACCCGGGAGAGATCAGAGTGCAAGGATGACACCAGCGAGTCAGGATTCTCGGCCGTTCTGGCTTCTGGCCGTATGCACGTGGCCACGGAGGGAGAGCACGGGTCCAGCCAGCCATCCGCTCAGCCAGTTAGCCTGCCCACTGGGTCCAAGGTCCTAGGAGACCCACTCCTTCAATCGCTCCTCCCGGCCCGTTATCGCTCGCTCCGACTGCCAGACGTTTCCTGGCACAGCGAGACCATTCCCCATCCACTTGCTATCCGGAGAAGCCGGGGATCAAGTCTGGGGTCTCTGGCAGGCGAAACAGGAGATCCACTCTGACGTTCTGGCCATACCATTCATGGATAGCGCCTCTCCCTGCATCAGGCCAAGCTGCATGGCATAGCAAGGTGGAGTTGCCACAATTCCGGCTTACCATGAACACACTGGGGTCTCCGGCTCGCCGCCTTCTAACCAGGGCCCTCGGGGAGTGAGCGCACCCCCACTTGTTTTGGAGGGAGCTGCTGGATCCCCAGAGCCAGGGTTCTGGTCTCTCCCCCACCACCTCTCAAGAGTCTTAGTTTTGTGGCTCGTGGCTGGGCCCTCAGTAAGGATGCATCCTGTTTACCTACATTATTCGCCATGTACAAAGAAATAGCCATGCATATGAAAAATGCACATTTGGAAGCAGCTGTCATGGGTTCAAAATCAACGGCAGGAATATCAACAACCTCCGATATGCAGATGATACGACTTTGCTTGCAGGAAGCAAAGAAGATCCGGAGAGCCGGGTCCCCAAAGATGAAAGTGAAAAATGTGGATTGCACCTTAGCATCAAGAAAGCAAAGATACCGACAACTGCAGAGAACGCACAGGTCAGAGCGCAGATTGACAAGGAGACCAGCAAAACAGCAATGGAGAACAACTTCCTGGGGTCTAGAACTGACCGACGTGGTGGCCACAGGCCTGAGAGCAGAACATTGACAAAATGTAACGTCTGGCAGGAATAACATCTGGAAGGCTAAGCTCTCAGCCTCTCCACCAAATGCAGATTAGTCAACAAAATAATTTTTCCAACTGCCACGTACGGCCGTGAAACTTGGCCTCTGAAAAAGGCAGTAGAAGAAGGGTGGATGCCTTCAAATTGTGGTGCTGGAGACGACGGTTGTGCATCCCGTGATCAGCAGGAATCACAAAGGAGTCCTGGACCGAGCCTCAGCAAAAATACCACTGGAAGCCAAGATCACCAAACAAAGGCTGTCATGAAGGGACCCCACTTCTACAGAGGGGGGAGGGATAAATTAATACAATTTATTGTTTTATTGTATTTTTAATAATGCTGTGAGCCGCCCTGAGGCTTCATTGCGATGGGGCAGCATATAAATGTTTAAACAAACAAACAAACAAATAAATAAATAAAAAAAATTTGCCACTACACTGCTGCTCCGAACAAGCCAAAATCCTAAGCCAAGAGCCAATCTTGGCCTGCGAGTCTGGCTTGCTAGGAGAACAACAAACCAAAGATCCCAGTCGGGATGTTAACGGCAAGCAACCACGGGAGGGGATTCCCTGGTCTGGACGGAGGGGGAGAGACGGAGCTGCAAGGCCACGGAGTCGGGCCACTGGTCCAGCGAGCTAGTTGTGTCCACTCCAAATGGCTGCAGCTCTCCATGGTCTCAGCCTTGCAGTCCAAGTGGCAGGAAGGCGTCGAAAGGGACTGCTGCATCAGCACTACTGCCCTGGGGTGGGGGTGCGCAAGACTCTCTGGGATGTAAGAAAGCGGCAGAAAGGGACGCTGCGGATGCTCATCCTCTGTGCCAGGGCCCACACCTGGAATCCTTGGGCAGCCACTGCGGCCCCAGGGCCTTAGCAGGCCCCTGTGCTACGACCTTCCCCAAATTCCCCAGAATTATTTTTTTCTGCTCTGGCACGCCAAAGCACCCATCAGCCTGTCTGGACTCTCTTTTCAATGGCTGCAGCCCCCCTGACCTGGAGTTGCTCTGCAGGAAACCGAAAGGGTCCAGGGCTGTGGGGCGCCCCCCTTGACATCCAGGAAAGCCCAGCAGGGTCTCCTAGCACAGGGAGCAGTCAACCCTTTGCCCTGGGGGGCCCCCCTGGGCCTGCCCCCGCCCCACTACAAGAGGAACGGAAATCCCCGACAACGTGGGGCTACCCCGGGGAGGGGCTGGCAGAGCGCAAGCTTCACATGCAGAAGGTCCGAGGTTCGCGCCCTGGCGTCTCCAGGGTGGGCTGGAAAATGGTGAGCCGCTGCTGCCGGCCCGTGCTGGCACTGCTGGCCTAGGTGGGCCCGGGAGCTGACTCAGGACAAGACAGCCTCTCATGTGCCTGAGAAATGGGGGGAGACCACCTCGCCCCCCCTCTGCTCAATAGTGCCACCCGCAGCTGGGAAATCCTGGGAAGGGGCCATCCCCACCTCTCTGGCCCGGCCACGTGGGCCACCATCCCTGCCCCTCCAGCTCCCCAAGGCCAGCCCATCCGCCGGCACACCGGACCCTCCCCTGGGCCCGGGGTCCCCACTCACCTTGCCAATGTGGAAGCAGTCGTCGGCAGACAAGGAGAAGTCGTGCCCGGGGCTGTAAACGTCGGGAAGGTGCGGCTGGCTGGCCCTCTGGAACCTTCCCTTGGCCAGCGCCTTCACGCTCAGGGCGTAGACGTCCTGCAGGCGCATCACGGCCTGGGCGGCCCCTTCCAGGTCCTCAAAGAGGGGCAGGTGCCCCTCCAGTTTCTGGTAGCTGCTCTTCAGCGCTGAAAAAGCAGTCACAGCACACCTGTGGTTCATTCCGTGAGCCACATTTTCGCTCATCCTTTAGCTGAGAACGGCCCTCAGAGGTCAAAAATAAAGCTGCTTCTGCCCACAGACTTAGAATTTAGAAGGCACGACATGAAAGGAATGGGGGTGAGGAAGGAGGAGGAAAGCCAGTGGTCTTTTTAAAAGAGCCGACAAGCACGGCTTACTCTGGAATAGACCCAAGCCTTCTGTGCCCCAACTAGTGCTGTGCCAGTTCTCTCACGTTTTTCACCATGCTCATTCAGTCTGATAGAAAATAAACTTTTTGAAAAGAGGCTATGAATATTAATTCATATTAATATTATTGATTGTGCCCCGTGGCAGAATTTGTCTGCAGGGTTTGCAACAAATATTTTGTGTTTTGGGGTTTCTTGTGTTTACCTTTTTGCTGCTTCAGCTAAAGGGCAACTCATTTCCCAGTTCTGCATGCAGAAGCAAACAGGCCTGAGAGATTAATTTTACGGGGGGCAGCAGAGCAGTTCGGAGATATTCGACGCAAACCTCTGTCCTCCAACTCCCAGGAGAAAGCTCTCCCGCCACCTGCCATCCGAGGCAGTGGCCTCAGCTGGCCTCAGGACAGGGCCGGGCAGCAAAGGGCAGCAAAACAGGCAAGCATTTTGCCTGTGGGGATCCTTTGCCTAAACATTTAGGTGGATTCACACAACTCGAACCTAACTACAAAATGGGTCTGCTCTGAAAAAGAGTGACCGCAAAACGCAGTGGGAATAAGGGAGCTGGCCGGGGATGCACAGAGCTGTGATCCAACATGTCTTGGAGAGGGCCGTTCTTCACAGCGGGGTTGGCATCTCTGGGCCAGCTTGGCGACCCCTCCGGTGGCCTGGGCATGCCCGTGGCCGGACCCAAGGGAGCCATCATTCTTGCCGTGCGTTCTTGGGTGTACCTTGGATGTTCTCGCTGGCCTCCATGCTGTGGACCACGTTCATCCAGTCGGACTGCAGCCTCTTGATGAGGGTGTAGGCCAGTAACGGGTTGGCCACCGTGCTGCCGGCTCCTTGATGCAAGGCCTGGATCTTGCTGTAGAATCTAGAAAAGGCAAGGGGTGGGTGGGAGACCACGAACGATTGTGGGTAAAAGCCCTGGGCCATTGCTCTGGGTTGTCGAAAGCGGAAACGGTCTCGCTCCATTTTGTAGCACCCGACCTGAAAGGACAGGAAGCTAGAAGAACACAAAGGTCGCCCCACATCTGGAACGGGGGAGTATGGGTTTTGCTAAATCCGCTCTGCCCACGCTTTGTGGATTGCCGGGCAGTCTTCATTCCACCATCTGCTCATTGATGGAACTGGACTTTTAAGAGAGTTTTGTTCCACTTTTGCAAATGCAAATTTGCATGCATCGTCCCTACGTTTTCCCAAAAGCTCCGCAAAGCTGCAAAAGAATCTCTGTGACTTGGCAGGACAGGGTTGAAGTCAAAGATTTCTCTGACGTTCCCAGCCGTACCCCTCCCTGGCTGCTGCTCCCCAGCTGCCATCAGGCAGATAGACTGACCCTGAAGGTGGAGGTTTCATTCCATCAAGATGACTAGGTTGGAGGGGCTAATAAAGGACTTAAGCTTTGACAGTTGTGACAGCTCATTCCATGGGTCAGGGACTGGCAACGTCCAATGGGTGGGGGGCATGCCGACCCCCTCAAAGCCCACAAGAGGGCGCGTGCAGTGAATTTGCCGCTGGAACAGCCAAATCTGTGGCAGCGGAAAAAGTGCACCCCTTCTTTGCAAAGGGACTTGTGCGCCTGGAAACTTCAGCAAGCGTCGTCCCAGCCACAAATTTGCAAGCACCTCCTCCTCACCCTAGATTGCAGCACTAACACCGAACTTTTGCCACAAAATGGAGGGGGGGGTTAAAAAGGCCAGGGAGCCACGGGCCCCGTGGGGGCTCCTCCTGCGACAATTTAGCAATCCGCTGCATGATGCAGTCCTTCCTTTTATCTGTCCGGAACCTCCCACCACGCAGCTTTGTTGGATGCCCCAGGTTGTCCTATTTCTGTGCACTGTGGCATCATCTGGGGAATCTCCACGCCGGCCGTCCCCAACCCGGCGCCCCCTCACCCCCCGACGCAGCACGGCCGTTGGTCAGCTGGGAATGGTGGCCAATGTATCGGGAGAAAGCCAAGCTGGAGAAGCCTGCTGAGATTTATTTATTTAAACCTTTTCCATACCGTCCCGTTCTTAAAAGTCTCGGGTCGGTTTACAGAGTTCGGTTCCCATCTACTCGGCCGGACTGGGTGCTTCATGTTGAATATAATGAATGCAGCTTCTTTCTCCCTTCTCCACGGGCTCAAGAACTTCAAAACCTGCCGATATTTCTTTGCTCCCCCACACACACAATTTTCTCACTGAAATCCATTGTTTGACATTTGACATTCTGGAAATTTAGCTCAAAGTTGCTCATTCTGTTTTTTATCTTCTCTCTCCCGCCCCCCACCCCTCCATTTCTGTTCTGGGATTCTCCGACAGAGCTTACTCCACAATGGAAACAGAACTTGAGTCATGTTTTCCTTCAGAAAGCCCAGTTGTGTCTATGTGGACTTTTTATTTTTCTTTGCTTCTGGCTTTGTATTCAGTTTCTCTTTCAAACCCGTCTTGTGGTTTGCATTATGCATTTGCCCATAAATTAACCCATGAAAGGACAGGTGAACATTCGCCGGAAACATGTTTCATGTTGCAACATCCCTTTGTCAAATTTCACAATCCAGAAATGCCGATTTTTCAGAGAAGGTCTGTGGAAATGGCACAGCCATTAAAAGAGGTGGGACCCTTTGAAACAGGAGCTGTTTGTGCCCGGTTCCAGCATGAGGATGTGTGATACTCAACCGCCACTAGCTTCATTTCGCAGGTGAAACTGGTTCCCTTCTTTGGCTGCAACACACTCGGGAGCGCAGGAAGACCCCTGCTGGATGAGCCCAAAGGGCCCTCTTGGCCACCATTCTGGTCCCGCGGTGGCCAACCAGCCTCCCATGGGAGAGCCACAAGCAAGACAGGAATGCAGGGGCACCCCCCTGCCCATGTTCCCCAGCAACTGGTGTACATAAACATACTGCCTTTGAGAGTGGAGGTGGCACATGGCCATCAGGACTGGTGACCACGGATCACTTTTAAAGGCATCCGAATTGGTGGCCATCTCCAGGTGTTGTGGAAGAGAAGTCCATGGGCGACTTCCCTTTGTCTGAATGGAATCTCCTGAATTTCGTGGGAATGGCCTTTTGGGCTTTTCCCGGAAGCAAAAATGATAAAACCGTGACGGTCGTACTGTGGGCACATCACGAGAAATCGGGACTCCCTGGAGTGCTAGAGAAAGTCAGTGGCAAAGGAAGAAAAGGAAGACCCGATAGGGATGAGGCTGACCACATGCAGGAAGCCACAGGATCTGCCTTCCCAAGAGCTGAGCAGGTCCGTCATGAACAGGCCGTTCCGGGGGCCACCGTTCACAGGGTCGCCATAAGTCAGAGACAACTTGATGGCGCATCACCACGGAATCTGTGAACGTCCCAGCTCTTTATCCAGCGCCCCTCAGGCAAGGACTGAGTTGGGGCAGCCCCATACAGGTGAAGACGCCAACCCCACTGAGGCAGGGTGGAATCGTGGATGAGTCCTCTGACCCAGCTCTCTCTCCTCTGGGACACCCTCCAAACTGGCCCCTGGCCATGTGGGGAGGGGGCAAAGGGACCCACACAGCAGCACACCTGGACGGCAACAGGTTGGGGAAAGGGCCACGTACGGTGGCCAGAGGGATGAGCGGACGCATCTGCCTTCCAGCATGATATTGGGGCAGAAACACCCCACTGCACCGGAGGCTGACCAAGGGGGCCCAGAGAGGGCACCAGGCATACAGGAGTCTCCCACAATGCCCCCCCGCCCCCCGCCAGCATCTTCTGCCTGAGGCGGCTGCCCCCCTTGGCTAAGGGCAGGGCCGGCCTTGGGCAGCTGCTGCACAAGCGCAAGAGAGGGAGCTCTGCTCTTCGGCCGTCCCGTGGCGCCTTTGCCAGCTGGTGCTGTCCACCAACGTGCTCCGTGCTCCCTTCGCACTGGGAGTGGGCGGCAGCCTCACATGCACCAGGACCCCGGCTCGACCACCGCCTTCTGGTGAGGCAGTCGAAATGTGTGTGCTTCCCCCATCCTGCCCCCTCCCCACACAACTGTGCTACTAATTGGCTTCTTCCAGCCAAGCTTGACCCATTCCAGGACAAACTTGGATCTGGGAATGCCAGCTGCTGCTCTACGGCAGGAGCCATGCAAATCCACACGCACACTCGCCGTGCAAAAATACACATGTGGAAATCATTTCTTTGGCTGTTCAAGTATTCACCGACCGCCTTCCAACCCGACGGCCCCCAAGGCAGCATGGAGAGCAGCTGAATCGGTAACAATGAGAAACCCACACCCTGAAACCGGCAAAACCGCTCCAGCAGCTGTCAACACCTTCTTAAAAATCACCGGATGATGACAAAAAGCAGGCTGTCTTTACTGCCCACCAGGAGCTGAGCAATGAGGGGCTATTCCTGCCTCCCTAGAGAGGTCTGTGAATGCGGCGGCCACAGAAAAAGCCTTGCCCCCCGTTCTGTCATATAGCAGGGTCTCTGGCAAAAGTTGAGGCCACCCCCAAATGCACCCCATAAGCTATTTGTTGTTTGTTAATGGCCTGTTTAAAAAGTGTGTCCCCAGTACAACAGTCTTCCCCACTCTGCATTGGGCTGCAGTTCCAGCATCCTCAGCTCTGATGGGAGCTGGAGTCCAACATGTCCAGGAGACCCCTGGTTCCGCACTGCTGGGCTTGGTTAAGTGCTCCAGCTTCTGCCTTAGAATCACTGATGATTTGAGTCAGAAGGGTCCCTGGAGGTCATCCAGCCCACCCCCTGCTTTCTTCAGTGACACAGCTGGGAGTGCGAAGGAGCCCTCAGAGCCAGGGCAGAAAATTTGAGGGCCACGGAAGGAAGGAAGCAAGGAAGGAAGGAAGGAAGGGTAGGGCAAGGGGGTGATGAAGCGCTCCGGAGGAATGATGCGCCCTCTGGGCACGGCTGTGCCGTGGCACAAAAGCAGCATCGCCCCGCCGTCCTTCAGAGCGCAATCCTAGCCGAGTTCAGGCAGAGAAAGGGCCTGCCATTCCCAGGTGCTGGAAATGGGGTCTCCCTTCCCCCCTGTCTCCACACGCATCAGGTCAGGCTGAGCTGCCCGGGTCTCGTCCTGCCCGCGCAGAGAGCGGGCCCTGCAGGCTCCCTGCCCCGAGGCGTCGCCAGTGCAACTCGCCGCGCCGCGGGCCCCGATCCCGCCCGCGCCTCCTACCGTCGCAGGTCGTCGAGGCGCCGCGCCTCGTCCTCCAGGTAGGCGCGCAGGCTGCGCAGGAGCTGCGCCTCGGTGGCCAGCGCCTGGCGGACGCTCAGCATGGACGTGAACGTCTCGGCCCGCGCCCAGCGCAGCAGCGCCAGCAGCGCCACGGCCGCGGCCAGCGGCACCATCGCCGCCCGTCTCGCCCCCTCGCCCGCAGGGCCGGGCCGCGCTCGCGGGGACGCGCCTCGGGGACGCGCCTTCCCTGCGCGCGTCCGCCTCGCCGCGCTGCTCCCGCGGGATCCCGCGGCGGCTTCCGGGTCCGCACGGCGGGCCTGCGAGGTGGGCCAGGCGGGGCCGGCCTCGGGGCGCGCCGCAGCCGCCGCGCGGAGCGGAGGCAGCGCTGGACCCGGGTCCGCCGAGCCCCGGCCCGGCGCTCTACCCGCTAGGCCGCACCACCATGCGGTGGCCGTGGGGCCCCCCACGCAGGGGCAGTCCTCTGTCTCAAGGGCGGCCGGAGGACCGCCCGGGTCCCATCTGAAGAGCCATGCAAATCGTTCCCTTCACCAGCAGCTGGACCGGCGTGGTCTCCAGGCAGGAATCAGATGTCCTTCTTCTCCAGTGTCCTACTAGCACCAATTCATACGGACTTGGCATTAATTGATGTGCTAATGAGAGTCAGCGCAACTCTCGACCCAATGGGGGAAAAAACAGTCCTCAAGTCCACAGGTCCACTCGACCCAAAAAAGCCAGTCTGCGATGGAGACAGAGACCTGGGATCCCACTCCGTGCAGGATTCCAGCGCTTCCTAATGCCCAGAGGCGAGAGTCAAGGAGGCCACGGGTGCTGGGGTGGCCACCAGTGGTGTGGTGGCCACGGGGCCTGCGGGGATGCCGCGGGAGGTCCCTTTTGCGGCAGGGTTGCGGACGCCGGGCGCTGTTCGCTCAGGTCTTCGCCACAGCTGGAGAGGCAGGATAATTTTCCCAGTCCCATTATGCTGCATCCTGCCAAGGGGGCAGGGCTTGGCTTCGAAGAGGCAGCCGATTTTTACTGAAGCTCCTGGTGGAAAGAAAAGCTCCGGGAGTGGTTTGTTCATGGGATCAATGCAGCAGCTTGCATTTTTGGACTCTGTGAGGACGTGGCTGGGAGAACCGTCCTATCTTGGACCTGCACATCGTAGAATCCTAGAATAGCAGAGCTGGAAGGAGCCACGAAGGCCATCTAGTCCACCCCCTGCTGTTGCAGGACACCAGTTCACACCATCCCACTCAGGTGGCTGTCCAGGTTCTTTGTGAATGTCTCCAGTATGGGAGAGCCCCCCACCTCTCCAGGCAGCTGGTCCCACTGCCGTCTTGCTCTGACAGTGAGGAAGCTCTTCCTGATGCCCAGCCTGAATCGGGGTTGTCGCAACTTGATTATTCCGTGTCCTACACTGGCATCAGCAGGAAGAGATCCTGACCTTCCTCTCTGTGACAGCCTTTGAGGTCCTTATGGAGGGATGTTTATTGTAAGCTGAATGTATTGTAAGCTGCCTAGGAAGGCCTCTGCAGTTATAGGTGGCCTATAAATACAGTGCACGCACAAATACATCAGTTGATCACTATGATGCGGTTGTATGACTGTGGTATCCTGCCGTCCTCTGTAGCGCAGCAGGCCCATTCAGAATGCCCAGGGCTTCGCTCCCACCGACCAAGGGAGGGCCCAGCATGAGAGCCACAGAGAAGTCCAGCTGGCTCAGGCGCAAGGTCCGCCCAGTCTGGCGCACCATTCACGGGGTGGCCAACAGCTGCCTACGAAACCCTCCTGCTGGGCGGGTGCAAGGCCTCCTCCTGCCCTCCGGCAACTGGAGAAGGAGGGAGCTCACGGCCGGCCAGCAAGGCTAGTGGTAGCCATGGGCCTGCTCCTCCCTCTAGATTCTGTCCAATGCCCTTTTAAAGTCACCCAGCCTGGCAGCCATCGCCACTTCCCGTGGCAGCACATTCCACAGGTTAACTCTCTGCCGTGAGAAGGACTTCCTTTGACCTGCCCTAAACCTCCCATTGATCAGCCGCACGGGATCCCCCGCTTGATTCTTAACAGTTCCTGAACTCGTGTTCGTTCGCACTTGTGAAATGTCCCTCCTGAAAATACACTAGACTGTGTATTTTCCTGCTTTAGCCTATCATAGCAATTGTGCATTTTCGTTGGGTGTTTGTTGATTTTCCCTATTTTTCTATGGCTAAATTCGCATCACATTCTGTTAAAATGGCCTGGTGGCAGATTCCATGCACCCCGTGGGGAAAAGCTGTACTGCAGAATCTGTGGGTTGGATTCAGAGAAACCATGTGGGGGGTTTCTCCAACACCCCCCATCCTAATAGAGGAGCCCCCCTCCTGCTCTGAGCTGGAGCTGGCCCTGCTCGGCGGAGGAAATGGCACAGAGGGGATGTTTCAAGGGAAGGAAATGAGGTCGAGTGTTGCCAGGTGGGAGAGATCTCAAAATTTGGGTTGCTGCGGGGGCCATTTGGCTGGTTCCCTGAAGATCAGTCAGGCCTTGGTGACTTTTCCTCCTGGGGAGGGAGGACGGCCTGCCTGGGCTTCTCTTGGACACTTGCCTGAAGACGAAACTAGGAACTGAAAGGGGGCGTCTGGATGCCCAGCCATGGAACAGGCCCCGGGTCCAGGCATGTCGGATCATTGGCCAGTCTGCAGCAGGAGTCCACATGCTCAGAGATCCTCTCTGCCACTTGCGCACCGCATTCATTAACTCCTTGCTCCTCGGAGGGTTGGTGTGAACAGACAAAGGAGGCAAGGATGATGTTGGCTCCTATCCTACCAAAAAAAATCCTTTGCGGTGAATCCGTGAGGTCCAAAGAGGAAGGCCTACAATGCCACCTCGTGGACAGCTCTTGCACAACAAGCAGAATACCGGGCGAGTCTTTCTCAACTTTGGTACATTACATCTGGACAGAGGAAGAAATAGCTTTAAAGGGTGTGAAAGATTTCCTCCACCCACATCTCAGAGGACTTAAAGTTGGGCTGCCTCTTCATGTCCGGTTTGCTTGATCTGCTGGCATGTCCTGATACAGTTACGTGACTGATCCTTGCCAACATAATTAACATGATGGCATCACGGGAATGCAAGGCCCGTCAGCTTTGGTGTCATGACAACATGACAATGCCAGTTGAGAGTGAGGGCAACCCTTGCCAGATACGCCTTGCCCTCACTCTCAACAGGCTTTCCCCTCTTTTGGAGCCAACCCTGAAAAATCTCCAAAACAGGGATTCTGGTTAACATTTCTGTGAAATTTTCCTGCTTTCTGCTCAGTCTTAAAATTTGTTGAACAGCCCCTCCCAAGTATGTGCTCTCAGGAGCTGAAGTGTCTGGAATGAGGGCCAGCAGTGCATGAAAGTCACTTTCAAGATCGGCTAAATAAGCTTATGGGGAACCTTTTCAAATGTCTGGGTTATTTCAGTTTTCCAGCACATGGTTAACGTTCTTCCCTCTCCCCATCCCACAAGCTTCACAAAGGGCAGCTGATTGGGTGGTCCTCTGGAGGCCCCCTGAGCTGCAGGGCCCTGGACGTGGATCCCAAGGTCCGCCTGAGTGGCACCACTGACTGGGGGCCCAGTGACGCCAGCAGCTGGCTGCCTCCGCCAGCAGCAAGCAGGTTCCTTTGCAGGCCTGGGGTCCGAGGGGGTCCTCCAGGCTGTTCCCATCCACCAGGCCCGATAAAGCTGGTCATGGGTGAGGATACCGCGCTAGGTCGTGTGCTCTTGGATCAAGACTTTGTTGGCTTATCTCAGGCGGCAACCCTTGGCAGTGCCAATTAGCAGCTAGCAAACTTGGCCGTCACAGAACGGGGGGTGTTCTCCGATGGACTGGTAACTGGTTACAGAGGAGAAAGCAGAGACTGCGGATACGTGCGTCATTCTCCCAATGGAGGGATGCAAACAGTGGGTGTACCAAAGAGATTGGTATTAAGACCGATGCTTTTCAGCTCGGTCCTAAACGACCTGAGACCAGGAAACATAGAAACATAGAAACAGAGCGAGTCAGAAGGGGCCTCCTGGGCCTTCTAGTCTGACCTCCGGCACCAGCCAGCTCCGCTCACAACATGCCCACCATGTGCATGTCCAGCCTGTCCTTGAACACCCTCACCGATGGGGCCTCAATGACCTCTTGTGGAAGCCCATTCCACACCCTCAGGGTCCTGTCAGGAAATGCTTCCTGGCATCCCAATGGAGCCTTGGCTCCCTGAGCTTTGCTCCCTTGGAGCGCGTCCTGCCTTCCTCTGCAGGGGAGAACAGGCCTCTCCCCATCTCCGTGTGACACCCCCTCACATGCCTGCATGTTGCCAACATATCCCCTCGGAGTCTCCTCTTCTCCAGGCCAAAGAGACCCAGTTCCCTCAGTCTCGCCTCATGTGGCATCCCCTGCAAACCGGCCTCCATCCTTGTGGCCCTACGCTGCACTGACTCCAACCTGGCTATATCCTTTCTGTAATGAGGGGCCCAAAACTGAACACAATACTCCAGTTGCGGGCGCACCAGAGTCGTGTAGAGTGGTAGTAATACCTCTCTTGATCCAGAAGCCACACTTCCAGCTATGCAACCAAGGGTGGCATTCGCCCTCTTGACCACTGCATCACACGGCTGGCTCATGTTCAGCCTGCGGTCAACCAGCACCCCGAGGTCCCTTTCACAAGTGCTGCTCTCCAGCCACTTGTCCCCTAACCTGTACTTATGACAGCTATTCCTATGCCCCAAGTGCAAGACCTTGCACTTCTCCACATTGAACGCCATCCTGTTGTCTCCTGCCCACTTCCATAGTCTGTCCAGATCCTTTTGGATCTGGAGTACCTGCTCCTCAGTTGTGGCCACTGCTCCAGTTTTAGTGTCGTCTGCGAATTTGATCAGCAGACTGTTCACCCCTTCTTCCATGTCGTTAATGAAAAGATGAAAGGAGTCAGCTGGGAGGTCCTGGGCCAGGTTTGCTGACAACTGCAAATTATTTGGGTGGAGAATACAGAAGCAGCATTCACAGAGCTCCAAAACGTGGCCTCCAACCGGGTGAACAAGCAGTAAAATTTTGCTCCATCGAGACTTTCAGGAGGAGTTACTCCAGGTTAAGCAGAAATGCCAGGCCTCTCACCCTAGCGGGGAAGCCGGTGGCCAGGTGGCCCACCTGGCCTGCTGTGCAGGTGCGTCACCTGTCCTTGGGCCATTTCAAGACCGCCTCTCCCTTCTTCGCAGGGCCAGCCCGACCCAGAGGTGAGTGGGCAGCTGCCTCTGGAAGCAGGTGCTGGGACAGGAGCTGTGCCCCCCCAGGTATTCCTCTGTCCTCAGACCTCTGATATTCTTGGGGCTTACTATTTTGAGCAGGCTGTGCTTGCATGTGCCTTTACTTGATTCGCAAAGGGAGCCGAGGCCAAAATACAGTCCGCGCCAGCACGCTGCTGCCCCTTGGGACACCCTGTGCGGAAAGGCAACCTTTGTCCAATGACCCCCAGTAACACCTAACACCCCCCCCCCCCCCCGTTCAAGTGTCGGGCTTGCTTTTGCAAAGGCCTGCATGGATACAGCCCGTTGGGAAATGACCGGAAGCAAGCTCACATGGGATCGGTGGCCCCCACACCAAAGACAGAGACAAAACCATGAATGGAACACGCGATTTGCTGATTCTCCGGCTTTCTCTTCTCCTCTGCTCGAACGGCTGTAGCAGCAGCAGCAGGATTTGCAGAGAGAGCAAAGCCAGGGTTGTCGTTGCTGTTGCTGCTGTTGTTGCAGTTACACACTTGTCACATCACCCCCAACTTATGGCGACCCTATGCATGAAAGCCCCCCTAAATGCCCCGCCTTTCACAGCCTCTCTCAGCTCCTGTAAACTCAAAGCCGTGGATTCTTTATGGATTCAGGCCATCTCATGTTTGGTCTTCTGCCCTTGGCTTTCCCCAGTGTGATGGTCTTCTCAAGGGAGTCTGGCCTTCTCATGATGTTCTCAAAGTAGCTCTCAAAGTTTTGTAATTTTTGCTTTTAGGAAAAGTCCTGGCTTGTCTTGATCCAGGAGCAAGAGCAAGGAGCTCTTGATCTAGGAGCAAGAAAAACCTTGTTTTTCTTTCTGTCCATTCAGTGCATCTGCAAAGCTCTCTGCCAGTACCACGTTTCTTCCTGCCAGCTTTCCTCACTGTCCAGCTTTCACATAATGCTGGACAGACATAATCATCAAGAACACAAGAGCGTGGCTGATCTCAAGTGAAACATCCCTTACCTTCAATGTTCTTTCTAGTTCCTTCCTTCGTTGCTGCCCTTCCAAGTCTCAGCCTTTTCCAAATTTCTTCAGTTGTATTCTCCATTTGAATCGATGAATGAGCCGAAGTATCCACAACCTTTTGCAATTCTGATTCCTTCATTGGTAACAGCAAGGTTCTGGAATTCTTCTGCCCAGTCGGTGGATTGCTCCTTTAGCATCTCCTGATGTCCTATCTAGGGATCTTAAGTGTATCTCCTTCAGCAAAGAACTTCCATTTAAGTCTACCGGAAACCACAATGTCTCTTTAATAAGCAGTGGTCCAGTTCAGCTAATTGCTTGGCATCCCATGGCGCTTCTTTATACACACGTTTTGCCAGTGGATCTGAGTAGCATCTTTTGGGGAGGAGATTATCTGACAGTCTTTAAAATCCACTGGAACAGGCTGTAATATCCATGGAGATATGTGCCTTTTAAAATTCTCTGTGGCTTCACGGCCACCTGGGAAGCTGCAGGGAATGGACGGGGACCCCAGGGCACAGCTTTGGCCCCTGCACCGTCAGATCTTCCGTCCTGCTATGAACACACCAAGCGTCTGACTCAGGTTCACAGAGGGGGAGTTGCACTTCCAAACTCCGCTGAGCGTCTACGGTTTGTATGGCACTATTTCCCACTGCTAGAAATAACGTTGGAGGTGCTGAAAGTATGGCAAAGAGAACCGGAGGGACGGTCTTGAGAAAAGTCCTACTGGGTCAGATCCAAGGTCGGCCTAGCCCGGCACTCGGTACATGCAGCAGCACAGCAGCCGTCCCAAATCCCTCATTGCATGCAAGAGGCATGCAAGACTCCCCCTGTCCAAGCTTGTCAGCAACTGGGTTACGCCAGCTGTGGTGAAGGAGGTAGCCCATGACCAGCAAGGCTAATAGCCACCAAGAGCCTCCTCCTCCATGAATCTCCCGTCTCTTTCTAAAGCCATCCAGATTAGCAGTGAATTCCACAGTTTTTATTTATTTATTTTCCGATTTATATCCTTTTTCCTACAAAGGGCTCAAGGCAGCTGACATCATTCTCCTCCTCCATCTTATCCCCACAACAACAACCCTGTGAGGTAGGCTGGGCTGAGAGTCTGTGACTGGCCCAAAGTCACCCACTTGGCTCCATGGCTGAGCGGGGACTCGAACCCGGATCGTCTGAGTCCCAGTCCCATGCGCTTAACCGGCTGTGTGATGAAGGACTTCCTTTGATCTGCCCGAAAACTTCCACCAGTCTGCCTCCTGGCATGACCCCGGGTTCCAGTGTTATGGGAAGGCGAGGAAGATCAAGGCATGGAAAAGCGCATCTCCTCTTCTCCGACTGCAATGTGAAACACATTTACGAGGGAGTAAGCCCCATTCAAAGTGGCTGGATGGAGTCACTGACGCAGTGTGAGCTTCAATGGACTCCGGGGATGGTGGAGGACAGGAAGTCCTGGAGGGGTGTTGTCCATGGGGTCGCGATGGGTGGGACACGACTTCGCGACTAACAACAAGCCTCATTGAATGTGTGTTTTACTTCTGTGCAAATCTGTATGAGCTTTCACATCAACTGTATTGTCATCCTCACTGTCGACGACCTGGCATTTTTCCTGCAGGAACCCAGAATGGCTCCCATAATATTCCTTTCCATTTTAACCACATCTTGTGAATTAGGTTCAGGAAAAGGCATTGACTGGCCCAAAGTCACACAGTGGGTTTCATGGCTGATCGAGGTCTTGAACCCGGATCACCTGGGGCCTCTATTTCACAGGAGTAACCAACTACAACCAAAGACGATGGCTTTCCAGAAGTTCTTGGACTCTAGCTCCCATCATCCCCAGCCCACATGACCAACCATAAGGGATCATGGGAGCTGGGATCGAACTACACCTGGAAAGTGGTAGGTTGCTTTAAGTAACCCCTGAGGAGCTTTTAATCATCGAGAAACCCTAGCTTGGTCATTTGGGAACCTGGAAGTGTGGGGTAGGGTGTTTCAGCCATAGAGGAAGATACGTGGGGACCATGTTTCCATGGGGCAGAGCGGGACGAGATTTACTTTGGAGTAACTGTGCCTGGGATTGGGCTGCATGGTGCAGACTCTCATAGCCAGAGCCAGGCGCTCGGAGTCACGATGCAGTGAGACGGTGCCAAACTCCACCTTTGTCCCGTGGTCACAATAGCGGGGATTAGAGTCGGAAGGGGCCAGCAAGGCCCGGCTCCAGCGCCCGGCTCAGTGCGGGACGGAAGCATCACCGTTCAGGCTCCCATTGATGCGCCGGCATGGAGGTCTTCGGGCCACGGTCCCTCCTGCTGCTTTTGCTACTGGGATTAATGGGTAAGGGTTCTCCAGGGACTGGAGGGAAAGGGTGTCCCCCAGTGTCTTACAGCTTTCTTCAACCTGGTGTGCTCCAGGTGGGTTGGACTACCACCCCCAGCACCCCCAGCCAGAGGGGGATCCCACTCTTAAAGGTGCATCAGTTCTAACAGCTGATGTACCTGAAAACACTGTTTTCAGTGTGCGTTAATGATCATTAAGGTACAGTGGAAGGGAGCAGTGATGGTGGGAGTATAGATTAGGGGCACGGGAAACCCGGCTTCTAGCCCCCACCCGGCCATGAGGCTGACGGCGTGACTTTCGGCCACCCACTCCACTCCACTCAGCCCGGCCTCCCTCCCTCGGATGCTGTTGTGAGGATCCGTGTCAGCAGCCTTGGCCTCTTCCCTAGAGGAAGAAAAACCAGGATATCAATGTGAGGAGGCGACAGCAGCAGCTGTAAAATGCAAGCTGCATTGTTTCCCTCTGAGGACCCCGGATGCTGGACTAGCTACACTTGCGGGCTGGGTGGGAGCTTGAAGAGCCGTGGACGGGGGCTCCACGCCTCTTCACGGCTCTTCAGGGCCAGCTTTTAACTTGCCCGGTTGTGCATTTTCCGTGCCCAAGCTGGAGAGGGGACAGTCCTCCCCCTGAAAAGACGGACCTGTGCCAGCCAGAGGGGGGTCTGCCGACGATCCTGCTTGCCTGCCGAGGTGCATCTCGGCGTGCATGGATGCCCGCGTCACTACAGGTAAGGCCGCCCAGTCTTTAAATTGCACTGTGAACTCCTGGACTGTTGCACAGGTTGAGATCTGGTCTCTGGCAGGTACGCACAGGAGGCGTGGAGGGTCCCAAGCAGGCGGGTTGCATCGCCTGCAGGTCGGGGACCCCTTCTTGGAAGGGTCCCCCTTGTGTTTTAGCAACCCTGCAGGACAAAAATCTAGCATGTCAGGGAGAAAGGCTCCACCCAGCACACTCCTTGTTGTGCTATGTTTCTACTTGCAGGGATGGTGTTGGGGTTTTTTTAAATGCAGGTGTCCCGGGGGCTTTTTCTTCTGCATATCTAGAAGGAGGCCTGAGAAGAAGGAAAAGTGAGGAAGGAAAAGCACTCCAGATTCTTCCTTAAAGAGGAATAATTTTAGCACTGAGTATTTTCTCTGCTTCTCAATCTCTCTATGTAGGGCTGGTTTTCCTTAGGATTTGGAGAGAAAGGAGAGAAAGGAGAGAAACTTAAAATTTACATGACTTCTTACAGAAAGAGCTAATGATGTTTTCTGTTAGCATGAATAGTTTTTATCCATGAGAAAGAAACAGAAAGGAAAACGTAGAATGAGTAAAAGAAGTTACTGAGGGATCTTGTACAAAAATTGCTTATAAAACTAGATGCCGGGAGTTTCACAAAGAATCAGCAATAATCGCTACCGCATCTAAACATATAACTACCATTTTACATAATACATAATTATAAATAATACTTGTTAAATTGGTAAGTAGCCAAATAAAATGAATGATTTTGCATGATAAACTGCCTGAACATAGACAACAGTGATAGTTCATCCCACTGCATATCCACAAACCCAATTACAATTTAAAATACTTGCCCCTTTTTTCCTCTCCTCCACCATTCTTCACCCATTTCCCCTTCTCCCTCCCTTATTTCAAAAAACAATTACACCAATCTAATTATTGTATATATTATGTGTTAATGATATCCAAAGATTCCATTTTTTCTCTTAATTACAGATACAATAAAAATGAATAGGCTTTTATCACTAAATCCATTCCTTGAATTTTTTTTATTTTTATTTATTTATTTAGAATATTTGTATGCCGTCCTTTCTCAGAGCCTCAGGACGGCTTACATAAGTAATGGGTTTCCTCTCTATGACTTAAAATATGCTTAATAAAATTCCCATTTATCGTTAAATTCTGTGCTAGCATGAATATTGTAGGGTGACCTCTTTGCCCTGAAACCCAGGGCAATCGTTGGAATGTTGGGCGAAGTGAACATGAGCACCAGAAATGGCACAGGTGATCTCGGAACCAGGTGGATCGTCCCCCAGTGCACCACCCCTCCCTCTTTCCATATTCACCCTGATGGGGTTCCAATAGCAAGAGGATCCACGCTCAAGCACCGAATATGGGCTGAACCAAGGGTTGTTGTTGAAATGTGGGCTAGTACGTCATCTGAATTCACAGTGCTAATAACCCATGGCTTGCTCACTGTGAACAACCCATGAAGAGAACCTCTGGCTTGTGGCTTGGTTGTGTTTTCTCAGCTGGGTTCAGGCAACTGACTAATCCACCCAGAAGTCTATGGGAATGAGGCAGTATATAAAAATTAAAAATAATCCACATTACGACGACAACCTATACTCGGTCCATATGGATGTCTGAACCCAGCTTGCAGTTTGCTGACTACCCAGCTTTTGCATGGATTCTTCCTCATTTTGAAAGGCTGACATATTTCTGATGTTCAGGTACTACTAGTAAGCGCTTTAGCTTGCCATATGCTGGTGTCTTTGGCCCTATTCTTCATCAACCCGCCCCCCCCCCCAAAAAAAAAAACCTCTCCAAACTGTAGCTACCAAAAGCTTTTCTGGAATGGAATTTGGGTCTTGACTGACTGAAATAGTTCAGCTCCCCTGTTTGAAAGGGATTTGGACTAGATGATGTTTCACATTATATTCCAGCCCTACAATTTTGTGGTTAGAAAAAAATCTGGCTTTCTTGGAAAATGCCTGTTTTTCCTTCCACTAAGGTGCTGCGTGCTGAGAATCTAGCGCATGTGGTAACTGAGGCTGATCCGTGCACCACAGGGATGAAACAACAGGTAAGGAGCAAGTGGGACAGCACCACCACATCATTTTTAAAGATGTTACTCCCAGCATTTATAGATCGTATAAAAAATCTTCCCACGGCAGCTCATGGCTAAAAATAAAAATTAACCGTTAAAATTAACAGGAAAATGAAATTAAAAAATAGCAAGGCAAAGCAGAGAAAGTAAATAGATGGCTTTTGAGAAGGACTGGGCAAATTCATGAGGAGAAGTCTCTCCATGGCTGGTGGTCGTGGTGCTACCTCCATGGCCAGGGATTGTCGGACTACATGCACCATTTGCTGGGTAACATGGGTAGGAGGGCACGATTGCGCTCACACCATGCTTATGTGTGTCCCCTGGGCAGCCAGTCGGGCAAGCGGTGAACTATTTATTTATTTATTTGGAATACTTGTATGCTGCCCCATTCGCATAAGCCTCGGGGTGGCTTCCAACACATCAATAAATATATTTCTGTACAAATGCATAAAATACTGGAGACATCCTGGCATAATAATTTAAAATTAATTAATAGAATCAACAATTAAAATAACGTTTAAATCAAAAGGTCTTGGCCTGGCGCCGAAAAGCAAACAATGACGGCACCAGGCAGACCTCTCTGGGGAGCGCATTCCATAGGTTGGGCGCCACCGCAGAGAAGGCCCTCCTCCGGGTACTCACCCTCCTAACGTCCTTCACGGAGGGCTCCCGGAGGAGGGCCTGTGCTGCCGATCTTAGGGGGCGGGAGGGCAGATATGGACGGAACTTAATGCAGGAACAGAGGGACTTTGGGTGGCTCCCCAGCCACATGGTTCTTCTTAAGGGACTTTTGTCTCTGCAGATAATGCTGGTCTAGCCCAACCTTCTCCAACATGAGTCTGTCCTGATGTTTCGGAAGACAACCCCCATCACCAAACCATAGGCCAATGCCAGCTGCACCCAGTGGGAGTTGTAGTCCAAATCATCTAGAGAGGTCCAAGTTGGAGAAAGCTGCCGTGTGACCCAGCCGAGGCCTTTCGCACCCCGGTTCCAGAGGAGACCGGCTCAGGGCTCCAAAACTTCCAGTCGTAAGATTGCTTCTAATGGGCCCCAAAAGCTCTCACAAGATCTGCACACCTCATATGGATATAAGGAAATTATCGTGCATACCTCTCGTTAGGTGTGATTTACCATTTGGCCTCACTTGCCGCCTCCTCGCAATGAGCCTGTAGCCCAGGCCTCGGTGACCGCAGAATCAGCAAAACTCACTTCCTTCCCATCCCTTCTTCGTGCCCAGCTTGGATCCTGGGAGCTGTGAGGGATTCTGGAAAAATTTCCTATGCAACTCAGCCTAATTTGCATTGGGTAATTTGCAGTGGAAACATTTCAGATGAAATGTTGCATATTTATTTGCATTTTGTAAACAAAACTTTCAAAGTATTCCTTTTATTTTATGTTGTTATTTTATTTTATGTTTGGCTCAATATACCACATGTATTTGGCTTGAAATAGAAGGAAAAAACAAAGCACATCATAGAATTTAAGTGTTATTTTAGGTAGAAATTTTTACTGGACTATGTGACAAAAATTAAAGACAATACTATGTACTTCCCTTTGAAGGTAATGAACACTGTTGACATGCTAAGAAACTTTAGCAAGTCAAAGGTGTGTGATACTGACAACCACTCCTTCCGTTTCGCTGTCACAACACACTGGTTCTGTTTTACTTGGAGGTATACCCTGGGTTCACACAACACAACGAGCCATGGTGGCCTAGAAACCGGGGGTAGCTTGTGAAAGAGTGGGTAACAAGCCATGCTTCTGGGTTCAGACGACAGGACAAACCACCCCAGTTTATGGGCCACCAAGGCTGACCATGTTGTGTGAAGACAATCCTGGGTGGATTTCAACGGCATACCAAGTATTCCCTCGTGTTAATGTTTTCCCAGGGGATTAACTTGGGATAATCCCCTGGGAAAGCATTAATAACAACTCTGAAACGGCCCAACCTGCCTAACGTTGCATCTGCGACCAGCTTCCATTCGTTGTTATGAATTGGCTTGGGAAATGCATATATTTTCTGGGGTAAAATAGAGTGCTGAAAAGCACCCACCGCATATTGCAGCCCTTGGCTGGTGAACGTCCTCGTACCTTTAAGCGTGGGGAGCTGCTGGAGGAGAATCGGCACAGCTCCGGCCCGGCCTCACGTTCTTCAGGAGTTCGCCGTCGGTGAACAGCTGAAAGGCGATCTCTTCATAGGGGGAGGTCTCCCCACACTCAAACAGGCACCCGAAGGCCAGGGACCCCCCGCCCTCACACACGGCCAGGTCCGAGTAGGCGCTGGGCCCGCTGTGCAGCACCCAGGGCTCCTTCCAGCCACCCTCCTCCAGCGGGGAGGGGTTCAGGTAGATGCCCAGGTCCAGCCGCTTGCTCCTGCTCACGGGATGGGAGAACATCAGCCATGACGAGCTGCTCTTGATGGAGCTGCATGATGGGGGAATGCCCAACAGGTGGGCCGATTCGGCTGCTTCTTCCTTTTGGCCCGGATCCGAGAGCGCTGGCTGTGGGGTGAAGCTCACCACGCTGCCCTGGCATCCGTGGGGTGGCTCGCACAGCTGCCTGCAGAGGAAGGACCCCTCAAAGAGCTGCCCGTCGTCCAAGCTGAAGGCCTCGGCCCGGCACCGATCCCGGCTCTGGTTGCGGGCGTTGATGTACAACCTCCGCCTGCTGTCCGGGCAGGTCAGCTCAGCCACCTGGCACTCCGTCGTCTGCAGGCTCTGGAGGAGCCGGCCCCGCACCCAGTTCCGCCCACCGTCGTCGCTGTACAGAGTGAACGAATGCGGCTTCGTGAAGCAGACGGAGAAGCAACAGAGGCAGCGCCTGTGGATGTAGTAGGTGTAGGCCGGCACCACCAGGCGCCCGGAGCTGAGCTGCACCCCGTGGCCGGGCCCGACGCCAAAGGTGGCCCAGTTGCGCATGCTGTCTCCGATCAGCTGCCCGGTCAGGTCTATGGCCTCGCTCCAGGTGCGGCCACCATCTTGGCTGCAGACGTGGCACAGCCGGACGGCGCTTCTGCCCATGACGATCTGGTATCGTGATGTGATATGGTCCAACACACAGATGAAGAAGAGGAAAACCGTGCCACTCTTCTTCTCGTACACCGGACAAGGGTTCATAGTGCGGTACTTGGGCAGTGTCGCTGTCAAGAGGGGCTCCGGGGGACCCCACTAGAGCAGAACAGAGAGAAGGGACAAAAGCGGTGGACCCAAAGGTTTCACATGCCATATGCCGAAGGGAAGACTGAAACAGTAGATACCGAGATGGGCATGAAACCTACTTAATGGTCAAGGATCCAAATCAAAGAGCAGAGAGTTGGACCCAGACTGGGTCCGTCCCTCTGAAATCCATGTGACCAGGCAGTTGACAAACCCAAACCCCACTAACTCCATATCAGCAAGCCAGTCTTCTCTCCATCCAGAACGGGTCTTTTGTAAAACTCTTGGGTCTTAATTTCCCATTCAAGGTCAAGCTGCCCACAAACATGTTGCATTTACAGAAACAATACTATGGTTGGGAAAATTGATTTTTACCCTCAGGCGTTGTGCAGCTAGACTTGGAGAATTAAGGCCAAATAGTTGGGATTCTGGGGAAGAGGGATTTCTCCCGGCGGGTGGCAGATGAGCTCAGTGTCTTAGAAAAAGAAAGAAAAGGCACTGAACCCAAGGAGGCTGGACAGTAGCTGCATTTTGATGTGGCTTTGCACCAACCATGGATACCTTTGCTGCAATGACCCATTACTGACAAACATGTGGATTTGTGCATAATCATGGATCAGAAAGGTTGTATTAACAGGCACTGTTAATGAAGTTCCACCGAGGTTGCATTCCTTTCGAACATTTAGGTAGGGGACTCTAATATCTGGACTTGGGAGTCTGTCTGCAAATTTTCTGTCCGCTTACAAGAATATCCTCCTGCTTGCAGAAGCTCAGACTGGGCCAGATACAAAACCTCAGGGTTAGCAGAAGACCCAAGCAAGGTTTCAAGTCACTGGCCTTGACTTGGGCAAAGTGTCCATCAGCCGTCAGTTATCTACAGTGCCTTTTCCTTCCACTGCTTACGCTCCAAAACCCAGAGCATTTCCAGTATTTTAAAGACCTTTTTTGCCACATAGGTAGAGAAGATACTGGAGATTCTTCATGAATACACACTGAAGATAATGAAGAACTGAAGTGTGGTGGTGTCTAACAAAATGATGTGGAAGATGGCAGTCGAAATACATTTGTGCAATCTGAGATGTGACCTTATAATCTAATCAAAACTTGCCAAAAATTGGAATTGTTTGCTCTGATCAGGATTGCTCTAGAGAAGAACTCCAGATAGAACCTAATGATAGAATGTATGTCTGATTATAATGATTAAAGATTATTATTAAAGATTGGTGATCAGATGTTTAGATCTGCAATGACTGTACTCATTTTGTATTTGTATTTAAGGGATGTGTGAGAGGAAATTCTAGCCTTAAAGGTGGCCTGAAAATACAGATTTAAATAAATAAGGAATAAAGCCCTGTTGGTTCCGACCCAGGATTCTCCTCGACTAGCATTCTGCCATGGCAAAGGTGGCCAACTGCTTCCTGGAAATCCTTAATCACCCCCTCCCCACCCCACACACACACAAAGGAACAGCTGCCATTCCCCTTAATAGCAAAAGCAGGTGGCAGGCGCTGAGCGAAGCAGAGCCCAACGGGACCACTGGGAAACATGAGGGAGTTGCTGGCATGCTGGGTTCCGAAACACAGAATGGATTTTAAAATGTGGACGTCCCACAAAACCACCCAGTAAGGCCAAGCATGCAGAATATCAGCCAGGAAAGAAAAATTGGCAGCACGTTAAAATGGATAAAATCGCTGGCAGGATTCCCAGAATAGAGGACGGGACGTGCTGGATCAGACCTCCCTAGTCTGGCATCTTTCCGCACCCTGGCCACCCACAAGCCCCAAAACTGGTTCAGCAAGAACAACTGATGTTTGTGGACATAGCGATGGTTTCCTCATTTCTGCAATCATGCCACAGCTGAAGTTCTCTGGAGAGTTTACAACAAGTCATAAAAACAGGACAAGAAAGATCCATCCACTCTTGTAAAAATGCAGACTTGGGCAACAAAAATTTAAGCCCAGCTGAAAAATACACTGTGACGAAGGCCCAGTAAACGTGCCTGCAGTCCATACAGGAAGTTTGTAGTCGCCAGTGGGAACCGGTGGTCTCGAATGGGAGCATTTCTGCTCAGAGGTGGGGACACGGTGCAGCACTGTGTTGCAGCAGTCAAGCATCCTAAGTAACAGCCATTGATCACAGCATTCTTGGAAAATGAGCCTAATTCTAATCCTCATTAGAGCTACCGAAGTGAGGGAGCCACCAGGTCGTATGGCGATGACCAGCACGAATCACGTGTGGAAAAACAAGAACATCAGTTCCACAACCAAGTGCAGCCTGGTCCGAGTGATCGTTTTCCCTATAGCAACCTACAGTTGTGAAAGCTGGACAATGAAAAAGCAAGACAAGAGGAGAATCGACTCATTCGCACTGTGGTGGCGGAGGCTGCCGCGCATTCCATGGACAGTGAGGGTGACGAACGAGCAGCTGCTGGAGCATATTAAGCCACACGTGTCCCTGGTTGGCAAGATAACAAGGTTGAGGTGTATTTTGACCATGTCATGCGATCAAGCGCATTAGAAAAAGATAGAAAGCTTGGCATGCTGAGCGGCAAGAGAAGACCTGGTCGCCAAAGAGCGAGGTGGCGAGGCTCCATCAAAGAGGATGCGGGCCGGAGCATCGTTCAGCTGAAGGAGGTGGCACGGGATCAGACGGGATCTGGCCCATAGGATCGCTTCCAGTCAGACACGACTGAGCAGCTGGACAACAACAAGCCCCGTGGCTCATCTCGCATCACCCACGTCCATTGGCCACATGGGTGAGGGGCGCTTTCTTTTGTCGGCCAAGAACCTACCACTGATCACGGTCACAAGCTGCCCTTGTTCTAGTATTGGACAAGCACAATCCTACATCTCATCTGGGACTGGCTGGAAGCAACAGACCTGACTTTTCCTGTCCAAACATGCATCGGTTTGCCCCCCTAGTTGTTTTAATCCACCTCAAATGGGCTAAATAAGAAAAATCCTTTTTTTTTTTTTTTTACAAAAGCACCCAATGAAATCAGTAATAATGGCTTCCCGCCCCACGTGTTACCTGGACAGTCGTCCCTTCTTTCTGCCCTCGTCTCATCACCAGGAACTTCGCATCCCTGTCTTGGGGCGAGGACCGCTCCTCCGCAAACGCCAGGAAAGTGGACTCGGGCGGCAGGTAGAGCAGGGCCGGGATGCGGTAGGTGAGGCCGCCTCGCTTCTTCTGCCTGAAAAGAGGCACCTTTTCGGAGCTGGCCGGAGCCTCAGCCATGTCGCTTGGGCACGCAGGAATACCCTGAGAGGAAGCAGAAGACGGGAGAGGAACCATAGTCACAGCTTCTGTGGAACGGCACTGACGGCTGCAGAAGAGCGGCCCCAGATCTTTCTGGCACCTCGCCAAACCACGACACAGCGAGGCAGCAAAGGGGCTCTCTTGGGTCTCAGAGACCAGGAGAAGAGCCGTGCTGGGGCAGAGCCAGGATCCGTCCAGTCCAGCTTCCACAGTGGCCAACCAGCCGCCCACGGGAAGCCCAGCAGCAGGATGGGAACAGCCCCTCCTGCCCATGTTCCCCAGCCACTGTTGTGTACTGGCATGCTGGATCTGACCAGGATGTGTGATGAATCCGTTTGGGGAGCTTGGGTCCCCCCGCTGAGCTCCCATGAGTGTGCCCCACATTTGGAGGGCACGCACCAGGAACGGGGCCCCCCATGCTGCACAAGCTGTGCCTCTCTTCTGTGCCAGAACAAACATCACGCAGGAAGGTGGCCGGTTGCGTGGCTTTCAGTCCACGAGGCTTGCAGACTACATGACAGCTTGGCGCGCTGTCTAAGACCGGGCCAAGCACAAGGGGAAAGCTGCAAATACTTGGAGGGACGGATGCCGGCAAGTTTCTTACCAACCTGAGATCCAGTCTGGTCTGGTGAATCATAGAAGAGTAGAGTTGGAAGGGGCCATGAAGGCCATCAAGTCGAACCCCCTGCTGTCGCAGGACACCAGTTCACACCATTCAACTCAGGTGGCCCTCCACTCTCTTCCTGAATGCCCCCAGTGTGGGAGAGCCCCCCACCTCTCCAGGCAGCCGGTTCCACTGCTGTGTTGCTCTGACAATGAGGAAGCTTTTCCTGATGCCCAGCCTGAATCTGGGCTGTGACAGCTTGAATTGATTATTCCGTGTCCTGCACTCTGGCATCAGCAGGAAGAGATCCTGACCTTCCTCTTTAGAAAGGAGCACAGGTCTCAGGAGATCAAAGCTCTAGTGCCTGCTTGGCCAAGGGCTCTTATAACAGGCTGTGATCAGGGACGTCCGTCGGAAGACCGGAAAGAATCAAGCTGCTTTGCTCCGGTGCAAAGCCGGACCTGCTGGGAATGAGGCCTCGCGAGCAACTCGCGCTTCGGAGAGCGCAGCCTTCGAGTCTCCTGCAAACAGGGCCTTTAGTTCCATTCCTCTAATCATGGATTATGAGTGGGGGAGGAAGCGGTGGGCAGGCCCACCACCTCCCTGGGGGTATTTGCCCTGGCCTCCAATCCGTGTGCTTTGGGGGAAAAGAGGGGATTGTACTGAGGGATTTGTAAAACATGCCCGGCCGCCCCTGTCTCTCAGCCCTGCACAGTGCAGCCGCTTCAGGAAGGAGGAAGTGGAGAGCAGGGTGGGCTGGCCTGCTTTCGAGGTTGCTACCTTAATTTTACTCAGTGTCGTCCTTCCCTTGTTCTCTCCAAATGCTTCTTGCAATATCTTTTTCACACACTCTCCTTCGGTTCCTTGTTTGTTCCCCGCTGTTTGCTCACTCTGTGTGTGTGCAAGAGAGAGAGAGAGGTGCGCAGAGATCTTTTTAAGTAAGGACTACGTTTTTGGCTTCCTGGCATTGTCTAGGAGCTCAAAGGATTATTCGGGGGGCCTGCCCAAAGGCTGAGCCTCAGCCGTACCCACTTTACAAGCAGCATGGAAGGGTCTATGCCAGCCTCCCCTCCGAGCACACCAGAGGGCTCCAAGATGAGAGAAAGGTGGGTGCCCGGTCCCACAGGGGAGAGGACTGGGGCTGGCGGCCCAGGCCTCTGGGACCCTGATCAGACCCATGGCGGGGCAGCCACGGCAGACGGAAGCGCTGATGAGGGCTGGCGGCTTGCCTCGCTTGGCGCATTTGAATTTGGAGGTCTGCGTCCATCCGAATCAGAGGGCATCAGAGGGCCCCGAATTTTGTTTTCCTTACAAGTGTTTGCATTTCTCACCACTCCACAGAAGCATTATTCCATTTTTTAAGACTTAAACCGGCTTTCACGAACCCGCAGTGACTGATTTCTTAGGGTCCTTGTGCCACAAGTCCCTCCACGGTGCTACTGCAAAGCACCGACATGGCGACCCCTGGGAATCTGGATTTGGCCCCAAGAACACAAGAGCCCCGAGGCAGGCGCAGCACCGGGGCTCTTCCGCGCATCTCCCATCACACGCCTTTCCGCAGCGGCTGGGGGGCGAGAGGAGCGCCCCCCCTTCAGCCTCCCCCTTCCGTCCCTGTGACCCCCCTCCCACGCTCGCCCCATCTCCCGATGCAGCCCCGCGGGACGCAAAACGAGGGGACGGCTCGCTTCCCGACCCCAGCCCGGAGAGCCGCCCCGGAAGAGGGTCCCGTCCCGACGCATCCCCGTTTCCTTTCTCTGGGGCAGAATACCAGACCCCCCCCCCCGCCACCGTTCGTGGATTGCATGCATGCAGGGGCGCGGGGGGCATTCTGCATCGTCTCCCCCCAACCCATCACGCACCGGGCTGCGGCTTCTCCGCGGCGCACGAGGCTCGCTGGCACCACGCAGGCTCCACTGCCGTAGGGCCGGGGGGGGGCATTCCCCTCCCCGCCCCTCCCCGCCGAGCGAGGCCGCAGCTTTCCTCCTCCTCTTCCTCCCTCGCCCCGCCCTTCCCCCGCTAATCACACCCACCTGGCCCCGCCCCGCCTGGTGTCCCTGCACCTGCGCCTTGGGCTGGAGCTTGCTGGGGGTGATGGGGGCTGTAGTGCAGCCGCCTACAGGGCGCCGGGTTGAGGAGAAGGCTGCCTGGGCATCCCACGCGGATCCCCACTGGCTGCCGGCCTCTTTCCAAGATGTGCTTCCGATCTTGCACGCACCTAGGTGGCCCGGCTGCGACCGGGGGGGGGGGGGTAGCAGAGACCTCCTAATGCTCTTCTGCAGGTGTCCGTGTCTCCCCCGAGACACGCATCTTGTTGCAAATGTTGACGTGCGGGTGCACACGTCATGCCATTCCCCAAGGTCCCCGCCCCAAGGGGATTCCAAACATGCACAGGGGGCCAGAGCCAACTGATCCGGGGGGGGGGGGGGGGGTCCGATGCCACAGAACCAGCGTGTCTCTGGGCTTCTGCGCCAGCAGACTCGTGGAGGGGAGATGACCTCCCAGAGAACCGGGCCTCCAGATCCACGATTCGGGGCTCCAGACCAGCTCTGGCCATTTTCATCTGCAGTGCAAACAGGATAATGGTGACGTGGTGCATTTTCCTCACAAGCCGCAAGAAATGCCTTGCAAGCCACCATCCTCACCAGGAACGGCCAAGGCTCTGTGCTTCTTAATGTGCAAACGGACCGGCTGTTTCTCGTAGGCCGTGTGCAGCATCTCAGGCAGCTCATATTTTGCTCGTCATCTGCTTTCACACAGTTCAGCCACTTCCGTTAACTCAGCCATCCTGGCAGAACACTTGGCATCTTATCAACCCGTTGCCCTGAACTTCATCTCAGTCTGGCACCTATTGATTTTGCAACTAGGGAAAGATTACCTCCCAAAACGGCATGCGCCCTTCTGACAACAACACACACGATATACATTGGATTCGCAAGTATAAAATTTCCAGTGTTCAATTGGGCTGTAACTTTCCTTTAATGTTCTGAGGTTTTTTTAACAAGTCCTCATTGTGTGAGGGAAGCTGTGCTGATCTCCCCACCTTTCTAGCAGGCACCACTCACGTTAAGCTACATTTTTGCCAGCCAGCAGCACAGTACTGTACATTTTTTTCAGTCTGATAACCAGGGAGAGTTTTGGTGCTTTGTAAAAAACATGACTCGAAATTCCTGCACCTTAGCTTCTTTCCCCATTTCAGTTCAACATGATTTGCTGGGTTGCTCTCTGTTGCAATTAATATGTGACAAATAGAAGCTAACCATGTCTGAGTTTTGTATCCATGGATTTTCAGACATGGTTATATTTACTCAGAATTCCATCTCCTGCATGTTTGGACAAAAAGCTGCACATAGCACTGCTTTGGAAGTGCGGAAAGCACAAAGACCATATGTGGGGCTTTGTTTTAATACTTATTTATTTTATTTATTTATTTAGACTATTCATATGCCGTCCTTTCGCAAAAGCCTCAGGACGGCTTACATAAATAAATAAGAATAATAATATAAAACATAATACAAATAAATTCCAGATCCACCCTGGCTGCAGATTAAAACATACATAGCCAATATTAAAAGTTATTAAAATATTGTTGGAATAAAAAGGTCTGGCATTAGGTCTAGCCTGGCGCCGTCCCATTCGCATAAGCCTCAGGACGGCTTCCATACAATAAACAAACATAAAGATAGTACACATAAAATCTAGATTCACCCTGGCTGTAGAATTAAAACCAATAGATAATATTACAAGTTGTTAAAATATTGTTGAAATAAAAAGGTCTTAGCCTGGCACCGAAAAACAAATAATGACAGCGCCAGGCGGACATCTCTGGGGAGCGCGTTCCACAGATGGGGCGCCACCACAGAGAAGGCCCTCCTCTGGGTACTTTGCTTCCTGATATCTCTCCCGGAGGGCTCCCGGAGGAGGGCCTCTGCCGCCGATCTCAGGGGGCAGGAGGTGGTGCCGGAGGTCAGACTAGATGGCCCGGGAGGCCCCTTCTGATTCGCTCTGTTTCTATGTTTCTATGTATCCAGGTCCCAAGCCATTAAGGGCTTTATAGGTAATAACCAGCACCTTGAATTGAGCCCGGACTTCGATGGGGAGGCAGTGAAGCTGGTAGAGGACTGGGGTTATGTGAGAATAACACCCAGTCCCCGTCAGCAACCTGGCCGCTCGATTTTGCACCATCTTTACCTGATGTGCACTTGGTGCCATTTCCCTAACTGCCCATCCAAGGATGACGTGTTGTGGCATCCCAGCAAGGGCAGCACAGTTTGCTCTAGGGGGAAAATTTTCCTCCGATCACCATGGACTGTTGCTGGGTAAATTGAGGGTTATTTCCCCCTCAAGCAAGCCATGCTTTTTGGGTTCAGACTGCATGACAAACCATGCCCAAGTGCGTATAGTCAAGGCGATGGTTTTCCCAGTTGCCATGTATGGCTGTGAAAGCTGGACCATAAGGAAGGCTGAGCGCCGAAGGATTGAGGCCTTTGAGTTGTGGTGCTGGAGGAGATTCCTGAGAGTCCCCTGGACCACAAGTCGATCAAAGTGGTCAGTCCTAGAGGAGATCGACCCTGACTGCTCTTTGGAAGGCCAGATAGTGAAGATGAAACTCAAATACTTTGGCCCCCTAATGAGAAGGAAGGACTCCCTGGAGAAGAGCCTGATGCTGGGAAAAATAGATGGCAAGAGGAGAAGGGGACGGCAGAGGATGAGGTGGCTGGATGGGGTCACTGGGGCGGTTGGTGTGAGCTTGGGTGGACTCCGGGAGATGGTGGAGGACAGGAGGGCCTGGAGGAGTGTTGTCCATGGGGTCGTGGTGGGTCGGGCATGACTTCGCAACTAACAACAAGAACAACAACAACAAAACGTGGCACAGGATTGCACCTTAATAAATTGCAGCAGCAGTTGCGGACAGCCAGAGATACAACCCCTCATGGCGGCCAAGTGGCCCTGCGAGGCGGTTTTTTCTGGGTTGGCTGCAGCCCTGGAGAAGAACTGCTGGCAGCCAGGCACGATAGAGCCCCCGCTGGTAAAAATCAAGATTAAAAGTCCGTGCCTGCTTCTTCACGCGATTTGCAGGAGGGCGGGGGGGGATGGGCGGGGCTGCAGGAAGGGGGCAGCTTAGACTCACGTCGGCGCCGCGCACCTGGAGGGCGCCGCCTTGGGGAAGGCCGAGCCTCGGCAGCGGCGCGGGGCGCCGGGAGCCGATGCGCGGCCGTCGGGGCGCCTCCTCGCTCCGCAGGAGGGTTCGCGGCTGCGGCTGCAGGGCTCGGCCGGCAGCCGGTTGCCCCGGCCGGGCGAGGAGCCGAGGGAGGCGCACGACGCCCCTGCAGTGCAGGCCGGTGCCGCGGCGCTGCTCGGGGGCCGAGCGCGGGGGGAGCGGGGGGGCTGCTGCGGCAGCGAGCATCCCGTGGCCGACGGGGCACTGCCGCGATGAAGGAGTCTGCACGTGCGCAGGGAGCCCCTTCTCAGCAGCGAGGGGGAACCGGTCCGGCCGCGGGACGGGGGTCGATCTTACGAACGGGCCGCGGGGAAAGGGTTAGGCCTCCCCTTCCGCCCCCGCTGCATCCCACCCCCCTCATTCCGCCCCCCCCCGAGCGTGCCCTACTCGCCCTACACTGCAAGGGTGTTGTGCGCCCCTGCTTCTCAGCCACACACAGCCCAGTGCCCGCGATCTGGGGGTGCCCCTCCCCGCCCCGCCCCACACTGACGGGCGACTTTTACGTCGGCGGAAAGCTATTTGGAGAATCGCGCCCTCCGAAGACGCGCCCTCGTTGAAGTTGACGCCCGCTCTCCCGTGTGTATTTGGGCAGCGTCCCGTCGTGTTGAGGGCTCGCATCTACACGGGTCTCCGTAGGAATATCTCAACTAACACTTGGGAACAGGCAGCCCCTTCAAGGCAAGACGGTGCGCACCGTGCCTGCTCGGAAGCAAGCTCTCCCGCGGCCATGGGGACTCCCGGGCAACCTAAAGGCTGCGATCCTCGCGCGTCTTCGGGGGAGCACGTGCCGCCGGACTCAAGGCTGCAGCAGGGCACACCCGCCTCCCGCAACCCGGAGCCCTGCAGCCCTGTGCGCTGCACTACAAATCCCACCTCCCCGCGAGCAGGATGCTGGGGGATGCAGTCCAGCACCCGCGGCTGAAGAGCTCCGGGCTGGCGGGGGCTGCAGGCTCGGCGCTTGGCTTCCTTCTGAGTAGACGTGCATCGGATCGTCTCGACCGCTGCCGTGAGTGCAAGCCTCTGCCCGGCCCCGCTCAGCTCCCGGCGTTAGGTCTTCATCGCTGTGCTTCTTTTACCTGCAACCACGAATCGCAGTGCGAACAGAAGAACGTCTGCAAGCGCTGCGCGTAGAAATACCAAGTGCCCCATTGAAACGGGGCTGCGGGAACGGCTCCAGCCGCTGCGCCCTCCTGGCTGCTTCGCGCTCTCCATCGGCCCGGCCGCCCTCTGCCGCCCGCCGCGGGCACCCCGAGCGCGCAGGAGCTTCCCGCAAGCTCCAGCGCAAGGGCAGGTCTACCCCTTAACGTCTCTGCAGCTCTCCGGGGGGAGGGGGGCTCCCGCCTGCGGATTGGCCGCCTGGCGGGGGCGGGGCTTCCAGGAGGGGGGGCTCTCCCGGGGTCTGGCGAGGCGAACGTGGGCAATGCTGCGCCCTTTCGCGGTGCGAGGAATCCGCTGCGCGGTGAGGGGGGGGGGGGGGCTGCGGAAAAATAGCCCCCCCGCCGCTGATTAGAAACACAGAAACATAGAAGCAGAGCGGAAGGGGTCTCCCGGGCCATCTAGTCGGACCCCCGGCACCAGCTCCGCTCACGACATGCCCACCATGTGCATGTCCAGCCTGTCCTTGAACACCCGCACCGATGGGGCTTCAACCTCCTCCCGTGGAAGCCCATTCCACGCCCTCGAGGTCCTGACTGTCAGGAAGTGCTTCCTGGCATCCTAATGGAGCCTTGGTTCTCTGAGCTTGGCTCCATTGGAGCGCGTCCTGCCTTCCTCTGCAGGGGAGAACAGGCTTCTCCCATCTCCATGTGACACCCCCTCACATACCTGCATGTCGCCAACATATCCCCTCCGAGTCTCCTCTTCTCCAGGCTGAAGAGACCCAGTTCCCTCAGTCCCGCCTCATACGGCATCCCCTGCAAACCAGCCACCATCCTTACGTTGGCCTTACGCTGCACTGACTTCAACCTGGCTATGTCCTTCCTGTAATGAGGGGCCCAAAACTGAGCACAATACTCCAGTTGTGGGCGCACCAGAGTCATGTAGAGTGGCAGTAACACATGTCTCGATCTGGAAGCCACACTTCTGGCTCTGCAACCAAGGGTGGCATTCGCTCTCTTGACCACCGCATCACACTGCTGGCTCATGTTCAGCCTGCAGTCGAACAGCACCCCGAGGTCCCTTTCACAAGTGCTGCTCTCCAGCCACTTGTCCCCTAACCTGTCCTTATGACAGCTATTCCTATGCCCCAAATGCAAGACCTTGCACTAGCTTTGGAAGAGGCTTTGGAAGTGGACCAAGCAAGAGGGAAGCTACGATTGCGCCCCTCCCCAGTCCCAGCAGCTTCCAGCACACGCTTTTCCAGCTGGGCATGCAAGCCAAAACGTCCCGTGCTCGTGGGAACCTGGGTTTTGGGACACTGGGACGTTTTGCTGGCTGCTCTGAGTGTTATGAACGTGCTGCCCGTGTAAGGAGGTCAGTGCACCAGCTTCTTCTTAGGGACATAAGAATTGGGGCACCTGGTAAGAGGCAATAAGGAGGACGGCCTTCCCAGTCGTGCCCTCCCCCCAAGTGTGGAACGGTCTCCCCAAGAAGGCCCACCTGATGCCAATACTGCCACCTTTTCAGCATCAGGTTAAAACTCCACTCTGCTCCATGGTATTTGATAGGCCATGTCGGCTGTTCAATTGGGTCTAGTTTTATTAGAATTGTTTATGTGTTTAAACCATTTTACATTTTGGTGTATTGGGATTTTAAGTTGTTTTGCATTTGTATGCAGGAATTCTACACTTTATTGTATTTGTATTTTAATTGTATCTCTTTTGTATTTTGATAAATGCTTGTGAGAGCTTCAGCTATTGGGCAGTATAGAAACTAAATAAATGAATTAATAAATGAGAAATGGTCTTGTGCAGTCAAATCAGTGTCGCTCTATCTATCCCAACTTTGATACACAGACTGGCAGCAGCTCTCCAGGGCTTTCCACAGTCTTTCCCAGCTATGGGATGAGACCTGCCATCTCCGCGAAAGCATGGGAGCACCTGGGGAGCTGTGCCACCCACCTGTTTCTCCTGATCGCCTTTCTTTTTCCCCTTCCCAGGATATTTCCGCACGCTCAGGAAGCATGGCTGAGGCCGAAACCGGCTCCGAAAAGGTGCCTCTTTTCAGGCAGAAGCAGCAAGGCGGCCTCACCTACCGCATCCCGGCCCTGCTCTACCTGCCCTCCGAGGCCACGTTCCTGGCCTTCGCAGAGGAGCGGTCCTCGCCCAGGGATGAAGCTGCCAAGTTCCTGGTGATGAGACGGGGACAGAAGGAAGGCATGTCTGTCCAGGTAGTGCTCTCTCCTCGAGCGAGGGCTTGAAGATGGCAGGCATGCTCTTCATCCCCGAGTTATTTTCCGAAGAAGTGCCTCTCGTATAACTATGCAAGCTCAGACAGAAAGTAAGGCTACGACTCCCAGCTGGGCCATGCCTTGTTTTCTGCCTGAACTTCAATAAGACCGCATCTTCGATATTCTTACACGTTCGCTATTTCCACGGAGCAAGTGCTGGGGAGTTGCGATATCTTCCACCCTTGCAAAATGGAGGTTAAACCCAAGGCTGAATGCGAAACATCTTAGTAAATTCAAGTGAAACAAAGATTCAAGCCAGGGGCACCATTCCGCATTCATCCTGAGCTGGCGTGCTGTAGCGGTTAAGGGCCCGGGACTGAGGTTCTAGTTCCCGCCCGCCATGAAGCCCACTGGGTGAGTTTGGGCCGGTGGTGGACTCCCAGCCTCACCTACCTCACAGGGTTGTTGTTGTTGTGGGGATAAGATGGAGGAGGAGGAGAGCCTTATCGGCCTCCTTGGGCTCCTTGCAAAATGAAGATTGGCGAGGTGTTAATGCAATGGAATAATCCTAATGCAATGCAATGTAATGATGCATTTCAACCACGATTAAGCATTCTCGCGGACGTTGAATCAAGCTGTTTAGTCCCCCGTTTCCCTGGGTGGCGGTTGCGCGTCGTGTGTTTGTCAAGGAGTGTGTGTCAAGCATCGCACACCTCAGTGACAGGCCGTAATGTCCGGGAACCTGCAGGGCTGCACTGCAAGCCGCTCATCTGCAGTGTGGCCCACGGGACGTGTGCCGGTGCAGGTTTCACCGTCCCGGCTCAGCATGTGGAGGATTGTGCAAGTTGCAGGCTAGAAGGTGCCACATTGCAGGTGCTGGTGAGAAGGACTGATGGATGGCTTTTCAAGAGTCGAGCAAGGCACACACACATCACAGACTTTGGCTGACAGGTCATGGGAAACGTTGCTGAGAACATGTTCTGGTAACCCAGAAGCCCTGGGCTTGAGTCCCAGGCCCTGAGAGTGGGAGCAATGGGCCCTCCTGGAAGCAGGGACCGAAGGAGCCCCCTTGAATCCAGCTGCCAGGGAACAGCTGGGGCTGCTCTCTGCTTCTTGGCTAAATCGGACCAAGGCTTCTTGGTTTCTCAGCCCCAAGCTTCCCCCATGCTTCCCTGCCCCCTCCTAAATAACACACACGGTTAAAAACAGCTCGCAGTTGTGTAACCACAATGCTGTGCCTAAATATGCAGAATATGCAGAGGTGCCGGAATGCAAGGAACTGCGGCGCTCTTTCAACGCCTCTCAGGTGCAGCCCTGAATGCTGGAGCCTGCAGTTCCCGAGTGGACGTTTGGGCCATCGTCTCTTTTTACTCTGGCATTTGGTGGGCAGAGTTATTTAAAGCTTGCCTGGAAATAGCCAGCGCGCTCATCCGTCTTCCAGTGTAAAAATCTACCTCTTTCTAGGTCAGGACAGCCCGCTCCAACTCACCAACGCAAGCGGGATTACTGTTCCCGGGTGCGGTTGCCTGCTATTTCTACACGACGTGAATTCTGTGAGGGGCAGACCTGTTTGGCAACACCTTACTTCTGGAAATGCAAGGCTGCCTCTAATTCAAAGTCTACCACAAAGTACGGCACAAAAAGCACATAATGATTCTGGAGCAGGTTCCGTGCCGCATCCTGGCATGTGCTCTGGGAGATGAATGCTGAGCAGCGGGAGTTTCAGACTAGGTGGAGACTGCAGGGGGTACAGGGGTTCCCTGGCAATGTGCGCAGGGCCACAGCGTGGGCGGGACACGGACAAGCAGCCACCCCTGCCCGGCATGCCTGCCTGCTGCCGTGGTTGGGGAACATGGACGAGCGGGAATTCTTGTGCTCCAGCCCTATTTGTGAGTCGCGTGCTGTGCGAGGGAGCGTTGAGCTGCATGGGTCTGATCTGGCAGGGCGCTGAAGGGAGCTCGATTCCATGTTCTCCACCAAGAGACCGTGGGGTTGGGGAGCCTTAGGAGCATGCTAACTGTATCGTCAGTGTGTGTGGTTGAACATGCGCCCCAGTATAGGGGCTGTCAGCCAGCTCAGCTGAGCACACTTGCAACGTATCATTATCCATGTGCCCTGTGCAGAGACGCATCCCGGTCACCTCTTTCCGTCCTTCTCTCCGTCTCGCTGCAGTGGGGCCCCCAGGAGGCTCTGGAGACAGCCATGCTGCCCGGGCACCGCACCATGAACCCTTGTCCGCTGTTGGACTGGAAGAGCGGCAAAGTTTTCCTCTTCTTCATCTGCGTGCAGACCTATATCACGGAGTGGCACCAGATCCGGACGGGGAGGAACGCCGCCCGGCTGTGCTACGTCGCCAGCCAAGATGGTGGCCGCACCTGGAGCCCCGCCACGGACCTGACCGAGCAGGTGATCGGGGACGACATGAAGAACTGGGCCACCTTCGCGGTGGGGCCGGGCCACGGGCTGCAGCTCAGCTCCGGGCGCCTGGTGGTGCCGGCCTACGCCTACTACATCCATAGGCGCTTGTTCGGCTACCCGCTCTCCTTCTGGATCAAGCCCCATAGCTGCACTTTCTACAGCGATGACGGTGGGCGCAGCTGGTCCCGGAGCCAGCTGCTGGAGGGATTGCGGACCTCAGAGTGCCAGGTGGCCGAGCTCACCTGCCCGGATAACAGCCGCGTGCTTTACTGCAGTGCTCGCAGCCTGCACAAATACCGGGCCGCAGCCCTCTGCTCGGATAACGGAAACCAGTTTGTGAATCACTCCTTGTGCAAGGAGTTGTATGAGTCGCCACGCGGGTGTCAGGGGAGCGTGCTGAGTTTCTTCCCCAGAGCAGAAGTGCTGGATCTTCACCCAGAGAAAGAGTCCGGGAAACCGACTCCTTTCTTGGGTGTGGATCCCTCGTCCACTTCCCTCAAGAGCAGCTCGTCATGGCTGATGTTCTCCCATCCCGTGAGCAGGAGCAAGCGGCTGGACCTGGGCATCTACCTGAACCCCTCCCCACTGGAGAAGGGCGGCTGGAAGGCCCCCTGGGTGCTGCACAGCGGGCCCAGCGGCTACTCAGACCTGGCCGTGTGTGAGGGCGGGGAGTCCCTGGCCTTCGGGTGCCTCTTTGAGTGTGGGGTGTCCTGCGAATGTGAGGAGATCGCCTTCCGGCTGTTCACCGATGGCGAACTCATGAAGAACGTGAGGGAAGCCTGCTTTTGCCCGGCTTCTCCCTCACAGGTGTAGCTGCCCAAAACTCTGCTCAAGCATGTTTAGGGTTTCCCAAGATGGAAGACAAGACCACGCTTTCCCCTCCTGGCCATCTCTGCGAAGGAACCCACCCAGTATCCTGAGGCATAAGGCTTGAGAAAATGGCTGGCTCCCCCGTGGGTGACCGGACAGGCCTTCCTCCGAACGAGCTCGGGGAACCTCCTGCTTCACCTTTGGGTGCGGAGAACCCCACAGGCCCATCTGCGTGCGTCTCACGGGCTGCCTTGCTCGTGATTCCCATCACACCCGTGTCTGCAGGCCCCGATGGGCGGCCATTGAAGCCACTCTCCTAATCTCCTTTGTTGCGGGCTCCATCGTTTTCTCCATGGTTTGGGTCTTTTGGTCTTGCCTGAAACTCAGTATCTGGACATGTGGCTCATCCAAGCCAAGGGGGATGAGCCCTCTTTGAACCCTCGGAGGGCACCAGATCTGAGGGCCTCAACCGAGGCCCTCCCGATGTCCATGTGTATTGGAGTATTTCTCCCATAATCCCCTGCTGCTGTGACTGTGAGCCAAGCTGGCTGCGCATTATGGGAGCTGCAGATCAAAGAGAAATCGGGAAGGAGCTGCTGTAGCCAAAATGTCAGTGCTTTAACAACAAAGCAGTTTATGAAACAAACTGAAAGAGCCACAACAGCAAATGAACCAAGTTCAGAATGCAGCGTAATATACAACAAATACTGAAGGCCCATGGAAACGCCCTGCCATGACTGTCACGGTCTCACTTTGGAAAGGCAAGCTAATAGAAATAAGCCCTTGTCCACTGCGTTTTGACTTCTGCACTTGCAGATTTGCAAAGCTGCTGAATCCCGAAATCATGTTCAGAAACTCGGGCTTCTTACGACTTATGCAAATGTATAATTAAGTATTGGCATTACCTGTTGATGGCTGCAAGAAACCCTCTTGCATTTCTGCAATTCTGCTGTGCCACAGCACCATCTAGTGGTCATGCCAAGGAACATGTGGAAAGGCCAAAAAGGGAACCGGGGGTGGGGGGGACTGTGGCTCCAAAGCTTCCTGTTGGAAAGCTGAAAGTCGCCATGGCAGGCAGGCTACATATATAGAAAAGGGGCCATACGGGCTGGTCCTACCTGTACGGGGAGCCTGTCAGTGTTGGCGTCCATTTGCTGGGACCCTGTGTCAGTCTGCAGGTGAGCAGGCGAGCAGGCAGGCATGGATTGGGACCAGCCAGCTCCCCATGAACAGGGCTTTGGTCTGGATCCTCCGTTCTGCTTGAATTGGCCTTTGCTCCCTGATTGCAAGGCATACCGAGTCTGGAGAATATTCCACTGGGACAACCAGAAAGGCCATGTCTTGCATAGCATCCTCTGAACCCCCCCCCACCCCCTTTATGGGCCGCAGGAATGCGAGTGCGGTGTTCTTGTCCGTTTTAAAAACTGGGCAGAAAATCGCAGTGACACTTAACAGGGGCAAGTGCAACACTCTAGTTAGGAAAACAAAATCGAAGGCGCGGGGACCCGAGGGGGGATGCTTGGCTTGGCAGTACTTTGTCTGAAGGAACAGCTCCCCCCACATGGACCTACCTGGACCCAGAGGTCCTCTTCCGAGGCCCTTCTCTGGGAGCCCCTTCCACATGAATTGGGGTGGGGGGCTGTTAGGAGAAGGGCCTTTTTGGTTGTGGCACCCAGTTTTTGGAATGGGCTCCCCTGAGTGGTGCGCCTGACACCCACGTTGTATTATTTGCCGCACCAAGTGAAGACTGTTTTATTTGCTCAGCATTTAAATAAGTTGACTTTGTTTTTATTCTGTCATGCTTCGCTGCTGAATAAGAGCAACTGAAATTGCTGTTAGGTTTTGTTCTTGAAAAGTAATTGGCGTGTGACTTGTACACTTTTAATTTGAACTTTTGTGAGCCACCCAGTGAGGCTCTAAGGCAGTATAAACATGAAATAAACAAATATGTGTGAAAGGGGTCTCAGAGTTGTTATTTTCCACTGGGACGGTTGTCGTCTCAGTGGGATGATCTGCCATACGCTCCTGGGAAGGCCAGCGAGAAAACGGTGAAATGCTTGGACTGCGGAGAGCATAAGGCCCCCAGGCACCTTCTGGCCCCAGGTTGCGTCAGATGGAGGATGGCTGTGCCAGACTTTAGTTACCTGTGTGAAAGGAATGTGGGCACCCCCCCCCCGCCGGGTACCCTAAAGATGGGGGGCGAGCGAGAGGCCCAGAGAAGTCTTTTAACAACTTCAGAGACTGCACAGGGAGTTGAGAAAAGGGTTGGAACAACTGAAGAAAGATTTAAATGATTTCCCTCTTAAAGGGAATCTGTGGGGCGGGGGGAGGATGAAAATACACTGGTCAGAGGATTCCTCTGGCCCAACACGGGTCTGATGACTCCTCCGTACGTCAGGTTGTAAAACTGACAATAAATCAAACCCAATTTGGCACTGAGGGATCTAGGTATGCCGGCAGCTGACTGCCTGCCTCAGTTTCAACCAGTCTGGAGGCCTTAAATCAATGGGATCCCTTCGATCGTTTGCCACCATACCCTAGGAAAGGCCTTGGGAACCACTTCTGCATTCCCCGAACTCCCTAAGGAGCTTCAGAGCTTGAAGGATGGAAAAACTTCGCCGTGGCTTCCAGCGAGAGGTCTTGCTGATCGGTCCTAAAGCATGAGGACAGCAGAATCATATTATGGCCCCTTTTGGGCAGGTACTTTGGCAATGGGAGGATTTGGGTTTGTGGAGCCCCCTCTGACTGCAGCAGAGGTGAAACCTTTTAGGCAGGAACTACAAGCTATTTTTGTCTGTCTGTCTGCCTGCCTGCCTGCCTGCCTGCTTGTATTTTGTTTTCTGGTGAAGAATTGAGTTTGATTCAACAGGCAGCTAGAGAAGTTTGGAATAGAGAAAATCTCAGCAGAGCAGGAGATGCTCCATGCTGGCTTCTAGAAGGGAGAGTTGGGAATTATTAGAGTATATGATCCAGGGAATCAGAGAAGCAGTACCTCATTCTCTTAATGTACGTAAGACTTGTCTTTGGAACAAAAGAAAGATGATACTCCGTCTGAGTGGCTGGAGCGCCTGAAGCAACAGGTGCAAAAATAAAACAATAAAAAAATGGGCCACTGGATCCAGGAATCCAGCCCATCAGACAGATACTGCTGAAGTGTCAGTTTGCAGGGAAGGCTGAAGGTTGGACAGACTTACACGACACAGGGATGTGGTTCTGCAAAATCCTCCCATTTAAGGCTGTGCCTTTATTTTATACATTCAGGGTAATGAGGAGGGGTCACAATCAGGTTACAGGGTAATGAGGAGGAGTCACAATCAGGTTACTTACAAACAGGGAAAACAGGCATTGTCTTGGGTCACTGATCTACGTGAGGGACTGCATGTTTGTCTAGCCAGCCCATTCTGACCGTGTTATCAATGGTTACCTATTATCCTGATAATGCTGAGTGTGCAGGACATGCAGAACGTGCAGGGCCAAAGTAGGTGTGCCTGACTGTTGGCCTCTGCAACCTCCTGCTGACCTCACCACATCTCACTCTTTTGTCTTTTATTTTTATTTTTTTTCTTTTTTCTTTTAAAGGCCAGTAATGAAAAGGCTAATCAAACAAACATTCCTGTTCACTTTTCTAAATAATCATGAAAAGCATAATTGCGCAAGTTGCTGTGCAATAGTCCGGGCTTGATATGGCTGAAGGGCATAAATGTTTGGTTGTCGCCTGCATCCCTGCACTGTCATAGTCACCAGCGCAGGGATACACTGCACAATGCAGCAGAGGGCAACAAGACAGGCCACAACAGCAAGGCCGTATTGCACCAATACACGCAGCCATCCAGTGGGGAGCCAGGACCATAAAGCTTCCCACCAGGAGGGCAACACATCTTGCCTAATGGCTGCCGTGAGGTTTTTCAGAATATCCAATTGGGAGCGGATAGTTTGAGAGCGGTCTGAAATATTAAAACAACACATGTTACTGACAGATTCACAACCCTGGTGATGCAGCAATAGTAAATAACCAATGGCTGCACGGTTATCCAACACCGCATGCCGGATCTCCATTTGTTCTGCATTTAAAGCAGCAATGGCTGTCGAAGTGGCATTGATAGTCTTTGCGAGGCTACAAGCAAGTTTGCTCAACGTTTTATGATTGATGATTGCCAAGGCTGGCACCCCCACCAGGGAGGCCGCTAGTGAGATATATTCAGAGGAACTGAGGAGAGAGATTTCAGAGTTACAATCTGCTGTCAACAGTGCTGTAGCATGTCGTTGTCGGGTAGCCTGAAGATCCTCCTTGGTTGACAGGGCAGTGGTCAACCGGCTTAAACAGCAAAGGGTCATTGATAAGTTAGCAGGAATATAATTGAATGTCCGAGATCCACAGGTAAAAAACCAACCCAGGGGTAGCAGAGTGTGTGCATAAGCAAATGACATGTTTTCCTCTTTGAAACAGTTGAAATGAAGGGCCAACTGATGAACATTGAGGCTTGTTTTTATCTGTGGTACAATTAACAATTCTAGCACAAATGGTGTGGTTGGTCTGGTTACTAGTAGCTACAAAAGGAGTATATAGAGAAACTGCGTCAGCAGGCAGCCTACGAGTGGTCATTCCCCAGTCATAAGCACTGCCATACCCAATATCATCAAACCTAGCCTTTGTCAAAAACATTCATAAATTAATGTCATTAAGCAACAGAGTCAGTGGGGTACATACAGAAATGAGACAAGATGCCAAGAGCATATGCATAGCAATAGACTCCATCAAGCAGAAAGAGGAAATATTAGCTTGTTTAGCCATGTATTCCCATATGTTGTATTGCAGCCGGTCATGCAAAGAGGCCGCCTCCCCCATTGGAGGAGAACAGAGAAGCAAGAATAGAATGAGAAGTGAATTGGCAGTGATAACCGCAAAGATGGCAGCACATAAGTTCTCCGGTGTCTCCGGCTGGTTGTTGGCCTGGAGCAGCTGCTGTGCTTTGTTCGTCGTCTTTTTGACTGCGCCCCAAGTCACCAACGGGGCCCTCAGCATCCGCGGACCCTTGGGAAGGGTCCGGGAAGGTCGCTGAGCCTGCTCCATCTTTCCAGCTCGGGTACTGGGTTGGTTACTGCCTGATGCCACGCCATGAGCTGCGTAGCCGGCACCCACAGAGTTCCTGTAGGGGCAAGAACAGAAACAAACCCTCGACCCCAGGCGATCAGCGGCACTGGTCGCAGCCATGTGCCTCTCAGTCACATACAGGTACAGGGCAATTGATGACAGAATGTAAAAATTACAATAAGATTCTGAGGTCATCACATACAGAACAGATAAAGAAATGTCAGACAATCATACTGTAACAATGTATATTTGGCCTGAATGGCTCTGTCTTCTGTAGCCCACAGCTAAAGGTGAGAGAAAAGGGAGTGGGGGAATGCCATTTTACACAGTGCCTTCCAAGGCTGTAGGAAAGAGTCCTTTTTCCTTTTTCTTTTCTATTCTGAGGTACCAGCATAGCTGTTTGGTTCCTGGAAAGGTGCAGCTCAAAAGAAAGGTTAAGTAAGGAGAAAAAATGCTTTTACATGTCTTCACAGAAGCTGGTTGTAGGCAGTGGCAGAGAGATCCACATGAGTTTGGAGAGAAACCTCAAGATGTAAAGTCTGTCCTTTTTTAGTCTCTTTAGCACAGTCTCCAGAAGAAAATGTTTGGGTTGCTGGAATCAATCCAACCAATGCAAAAATGCACACAAAAGAAATCCTCTTTGTTGAACTTATGTTGCACAAACCTGTTGCTTGTCTAGGTTAAAGAGAAATGTGCTTCCTGTTGGACAATGAGAAGTTTTACACAATTTCTTATTACAGAGATGATACTTTCCCACATAGATGCAAAATGCACCAACCCAGTGTTAACACAGACAAACAGATGAACATGAATGCTTATGGTCATGGAAAGAAGTTTTGAGAACTAGCCATTTTAGCTGCCTACATCCTTGGGCTGGCAAATGGGCTCAGTCCCCAACAAACATTAGGCTACTGTATGGAAAAAATTTCTTTTAGCACAATCAATAACAGTAACAACAGTAACAATCATTATCACTATCATTATCATTAATACTTGGCAACATTGCAAAAGGGAAAAAAGAAACAAAACCTTTTTGTTGAATTCCAAAGGGAAAAGTGGCTTCATAGAAATGAAAAGAAATTCCTCCCACTGCAGGCGTGTGCACGCACACACACACAGCCCCAGAGTTTCATCCATTCCTTCCCAGTCATTCAGTTGTAGCATAGCAACAACAAGATGGTATACTCAGAATTCATAACTTATACACCCACATATATAAAAGCCAGATCCATGCTGCATAGAAACATAGAAATTATTGGAGAGGGAAAACTCTTGATGGTTGACACAAACAATTAAGACATATGCTCACAACATTTCCTTTTGGAAGGATTGCCTTCCTAAAAAATTCCCCTAGCTACTCATTGAGAGTGCTTAAGGGTCCTGGTTTTACCCCAAACCTTCCCATGGAAATTTTTCCTTGAGGCAATACAAGCTTTTAACACTCAAAGAACCTCAAATGCTTTGCTTCAGTTACACAACTCTTTTTCCTTTTCTTTTTTCCTTTTTAAAGACACCCAGATTTCTTTTGAGAGTTTTCTAGAGACTCTAGACTTTTTGAGAACTAGTGCAAGCCCGCCTCCAATTCGTGGCTGGAAGCAGAGCTGCTCAAAGCTCCCAAAGTACTTTGAACTCTGCACATGCTCAGAGGCTTTGTGTGTGCTGCTTCTGCAGTACTCACAAAGTGGTGGTATCTTTTTGCCAGAGCATCCCCCTTTTTCTTGGCTGCGTGGAATAGCCAAGCCCACATAGTCAAGAAATCCAAATTTCCAGCACAAATCCCCCCTGAATTCAGTTGGCCAGACCAAACCCAGAGAAGAGGCTGCAGTTACTGTCTCTTTAAATAATGGGAGTGCTCTTAGCAAGGTAGACCATTCCTCTTTTCTTTTTTTCATTTGTGTGTTTTCTTGTCTTCACTCCAAAAGTTACATTTTTCATCATTCATTTTTTTTCTTTTCCAGTAAAAAAAGTACCAGATCACCATTTACCAAAACTCTTTCAAAATTCTCTCACACACCAAGCACCATGCACCCCTTGAATCAAGGAATTCCTGTCAAATACATACTCATTCTCACATGGCATACACACAATATCCAGAAAAAAAATTGCCTTTGTGTTTTTGTCTCCAAACCTCACATTGCAAACAGTTGCAAGTTCAACAGGTGGGGGAAAACCAACCAATTTGGGCAGTAATATTTATCAATGGTTAATTGCAATCTGTCTTCCCCTGATTTTACACTCTGCCCTGTTGAATTCCAGCCTGCTACTGCTCAGGCTAATTGCTAAACACAACAATTTAAATTTTCAAGACTTTACCAGCAAAATGTTCCCAATATAAAAGAAAAACCCCTATCTTTATCTCTCTGGAAATCCTTTCAGGATTCCTACTGAGAATTTAACAGTATATACTTTTTTTCCATCTTTCATCTGCCTATCAGCATCCCCTCCTGGAATTTCACATGATTTAATCTAACAAGAAAATCTTCCTACCTAGGAGGGCTGTACGGCAGTTGGAAGAGACAGAAAAACTTACATTAAAGACATTAAAACAGTGTTCCCAGTTTCTGACAAGGAAAGGACCTGCATAAAAAATGTTCTTATATAACCCCTCTTTCATACAGGGCTTTCACACAAGATAAGCTTATTGCGGATGTCCAGAAAACTGGGTAGGACCTGTGTTTGCAAGCCCAATTCAAAGGCTACACATTTCCTTACTTCCCAGTTCTGGCTGATATGAAAGGAATGGGGGAAAGAAAAAATCTCACACACACACATTTCCCTGATCATCACCTTTTTCCCAGCCAGACTCAGCCATGCTTGGGCTCAGGCAAATGACCTCATGAATCTATTCCTCAAAGCCAGGTTCACACATTCTCATCTCAGAGGCAAGAAACTTCCATCCACGCTCTTGCTTTCAACCATGCCCTGAAGAGGACAGATTGGTGCGGCTGCGTGGGGAGTTTCTATTTCCTGAGGAACCCCCAAAACCCACTCTGGGCTATGCCTACCTCCCAGAAAGGGGAACACTTTTAAAATACAAACAGACAAGACAGAAAACACAGACAGCAACAATGAACACAAGACTTTCACAAACAGTGAACATAAAACTTTACACAAACCACAGTGCAAACATACTCACACGTGTAGATCTTTCCTGGTGCACCAAATACCATATTAGCTATCTTTTGTCTTCCACCAGCTTGGACCAAAGCAAACTTATTTCATCTCCTTAGAATGTATTTCCGCCAAATGCTTTTGCAAAAAGTGTAGCCAATTTCAAATCAAATGAGCCCCTGAGGCCAAATTAGTTAGGTTTGGCCATGCTATTTTAAATCCAAATACCAAACGCTTGCTTCCACAACAACCCCCCAGGTGTCGCCCACGGCGATTCACTCCACCCTGCAATTTGATGCAGAGGTGTTCATGGGGTAGTAAACTGAGATTCTGAAACCCCCATGCTTGCTGGGAGTCCACAACGAAAGCCCTCGTGCAAGGAGGTTCAGAACCAGATCTAATTACATTGACCCGCCTGTGAAACAGAAGAGATGGCCAGTGTCTGTGCTCCCCAAGTGGAGAGAATTTTGGCCGATATTCGATGACATGATGACCCTGCGCATCCTGTTGGCCAGTATCATGGACTGGACAGATAGCCAACATATCAGCCAATTCATCCAGATCCTCCAATGTAGCTTGTGCCAATTCTTTTTCTAGAACATCCTGAACCATTTTCCCAGGCTGGGCAGGTCCTGGGGGAGCCGAGGGATGAGTCGTGGGATCAGGAGGTACTGGCGCCGGAAGGGCCAATTGAACCTCAGAATAATTAGGTGGGCGATCCTTTGTTAATTGACCAGTGTGAGAGACTGGCTCAAATTTTTCCACTGCATAACGACAGTGGTGCCATGCTTGTAATAGTTCCACCCTGGCCCTGGGCTCAGAATGGAGAGTCTTACCAATTCTTTCCCAGTCCCTGGACTTTAGTGATCCCTGTTCTGGGTACCAGGGACATTTCTTGTGGATTTCTTGAATAAGTGCCTTTAAGCACCCTGAAGTCACGGACCCACCGGACTTGTTAATGAGAAATCCTAGTTCATCCGCATGCTGCCTTTGAGCTTGCGAAAATTCTCCTCCCATACTCACCAATGAAGGGGTCACCGTGGGTGACGGAGTGCACTCAAGGGGCCTATGCCAGGCGTTGATGAGTATTGTCCCTGCGCGGGCGCCACTTGAAGGTTGGACAGATTTACACGACACAGGGATGTGGTTCTGCAAAATCCTCCCGTTTAAGGCTGTGCCTTTATTTTATACATTCAGGGTAATGAGGAGGGGTCACAATCAGGTTACAGGGTAATGAGGAGGAGTCACAATCAGGTTACTTACAAACAGGAAAACAGGCATTGTCTTGGGTCACTGATCTACGTGAGGGACTGCATGTTTGTCTAGCCAGCCCATTCTGACCGTGTTATCAATGGTTACCTATTATCCTGATAATGCTGAGTGTGCAGGACATGCAGAACGTGCAGGGCCAAAGTAGGTGTGCCTGACTGTTGGCCTCTGCAACCTCCTGCTGACCTCGCCACAGAAGGCAGGGGAGGATATTAGGCAGAACAGAAGTTGCAGAAGTTAGATGGAAGAGAGGTAAGGAGGTTGGAAGATTTGGTGAGAGAGGCAGAGAAAGCGTATGCGATGAGAGAGGATAAGGAGAAATTGCGTTCATGGCTCAAAGGATGAAACGCAGTGGCAATAGAGGAAAGGTCGAGGATGAGGTCGAGGAAGAGGATTTCAGCCCACACCTAAGAGGGGCGAATGAATCAAGGATTAAGCGCAGGGTGCTATCAATGTGGAAAGTTTGGGCACTTTCAACGAGAGTGCCCTGAGTGAGCTGAGGGGAGTGGAGAGGTTGATTTCTCTCATGAATATGGACAAAGATTAGGAAGGTCAGGGGTCTCCTCATGAGAGGACCCACTGGGAACCTTTGATAAATTTGAAAGTGGGACCATTTGGGAAAGGCATGGTATTTATGGCAGGCTCTGGAGCTACCTGCTCCACAGTGAATATGATTCCAGATGGAATGAGATTGGGAAAAGGGGAATTGATGGCTCAGGGAGTGGCATGTAATTTGGTAAAAGCAAAAATGTTTGAACCTGCTCAGGTAAAACATGAGCATGGTGCAACCGTTGTGTGGTGTGATTTTGTACTGGGGAAGGAAATTTGTCGCTTGGCAGGGAGAGATCTCCTAGCCGGACTGGGATTTTTGGTAGAAGGTGTTGGAGGGGAGGTAGAGACGAAGCTAATGAGGAGGACCGATTCTGACTTATCTCTAAAACCACAGGCAGCTGGTGCTTGTGAGGCCTGGAAGGAAAACAACACTTTGTGGAGAAAAAGGGAAGAGAGATGCCTCTCCCTGCAGGAATTTATTGCATTGGGCTCGAGAGTGAGCAGGCCATAACTTAACAGCAAGAAAGGGCAGATGCCACTGTGACAGGTTCTGCCTGGGTTTGTGTTTATGTTTTTGTGTGTGTTTAACAACCATTTGCCACCTCTGAGTTGCGTCATTGGAAGAATCGGAATCCTGGTTTTTCCAGAGGATTCTGAAAAGGTGACAGGTTTGTTTCAAAGCACTAATTGGACTAACGCCTGAAGGGCAGGCTGCATTCCGATAAAACAAAACTCCAGGAACTAGGTTTCAGGTTAAATGTTAGAAGATAATCTCCGAGGGTCAGGAACCCCCCGAAAATGGGATGAGTTTCATGGAAGGTGGTTGAGGCTCATCAGTGAAGCAGTTTGGACAACCACATGTGGATTATAGGAACAGAGTTGGCTGAAACCAGGGGGTCAGACTAGATGACCAGGGGAGGGCCCCTTTCTGACTCACTTTGTTTCTATGTTTTATCACTCAACTTGGAATGATGTGCAAATGATGCTGCATATCTCCTCTTGAAGGGCTCAGGTGCCCTGTGGAGAAGAGTGCTAAAGGAAAGTTTATGAGGCCATGGTGAGTAGGAGCATTTTTTTATTTGCTACTGCAGCATTTACTGAGGAAGGGGAATCAAAGCGAGGGCTTGTATTAAAGGGATGGAGGAAACAGCCTGTGCAGCCACAGCCCTATTGGTGGACGAAGTCAGGAAGTTAGCTATTGGGGAAGCTTTGGTGGTCACAAGGCAACCCCAGTGCAAGCTCTGTTTGCCTGTGCTCAGAAAAACAATTCTTGCCATCCCACCTCACTGCTTGCCATAAGCACATCAAAAGATGCCTCGGTGTCTGGTGGAGAAGACCAGATGACCCCACGCCATTAGTGGGGAATCTCTGTGTTTTATAGGCTTGCTAAAGTGCCTCTCAGACCCTGTACTTAACTTGGCCAGCCTGTTCGAGGTAACTTTAGTTTGGAAGGCCTGTCACAGGCATCTAATTAGAGTGAAATGTAACTTTTATTTATGGTGCTGTGACATGTATCCAATCACTTTCCTATGCCATATGTCAGGAGTAAAAATAATCCCAGCAGTGACGATACGGAGGCAAAATACCAAGCAGTTCAGTTTAATTCGTTCTTGCAAGAGCGGGCGCCCACCACACAGGTAGTGTGCCGTTTACACACAAAACATTGCCTTTTATCCCCTTTTCCCGGCTCGCAGACCCTTCCTCTTTCCCCCCATTGGCTGGGCTACTCAGAAGGTACAGTCTTCTCTGTCCGCCTACATCATACCACCCCTTGACATGCTCCCCCTCCCGCACATACATCCCATGTTCATGCTAATGAGCCCATTACCTGTGAGAGGTGTGTCAGTTACTATTCATGCACCTACGAAGCATGCGCACGATCGTCTAAAAGTTCAACAGGTCAGAGTGGCCTTGAGAATTCCTACTTGCTTCTTAAATCTTGTGGGAGGATGAGCTAGGAAGAGCAGACCTTTCTTCAGGCTCTTTACCGCCAGTTGAAAAAGGTAATCAATTGCCTGCTCCCTTCCACTGAAGGTGACAGTTTTACCGCTGTCCCCCAATTTTACCCCCTCTGGCATTTTTCAGGACTTTGATACAAGAAGCACGACTTCCCTTAGTACAACTATTTACATGACTCGATTCTCAGGCCTTTTGGCCCTAAGAGACTCCAATTAACCCTGTATTTCACTCTTTCTTTGGGTTGTCTTAACACTTAGTAACAGTAACATTCCATTTCTCACAATCCACCCTTTTTCTTTTTTAACACTTAAATTTGTAAGTTTTTTTACAAGTTCTCCAGAAATTCCTCCAGCAGAGTCTGCTCCGGGGAGGATTTTCTACCGCTTACTCCCTTTGCTGCCCGCTTGGACCTTAGTAGTCCCACCTCATCATACACAGGGGCGCCCAGGCGTTCTCCCTGTTGAATGGGCAGCGGAAAGAAGCTGGGTCTCACTGTCCCCAACACACACGCTCCAGTCCATCTCTTCGGCAACTGGGGGTACCCAAACTTCCCACAGATCCAGAATAATCCATCTGGAGCCTTCCAGTCCGAGGCGAGATTCTCCACTTCTCTCCATAGTCCTTTTAACTGAGCTATTTCTCAAAGGGGTTATGTGGTTGAGTTAAGTTCTCTTCATTCCACCAATAAGACCGAGGGGCAGAACTACTATTGCTGAACATCTGGTTACTGCACACCAAAGTCCCCACGGTCTGGTTGAACCCAGTTCCGGACCGTGCAAAACACAAATGTCCAATAATAGGCGTCTTAAGGGTCCACCGGGTAGATCCCTCCTTATGAGGATCACTAAACGTGAGAGACACATTGCTTCCTGCTACACTGCTTAAGTTAAACTCCTCTGGCTCCCAGGGCCGTTGTTCTCCCATGCTAGTGTCCCCACACACAGAACAATTTGTCACATTCAGAGAGGAAGCTATTCTGTCTGCCAAATCTACAAATAGGTTCTTGGTGATGGCTGGAATCTCTATTTTGGTGTCCAGCTCTTCACAGAATGAGTGGAACAACCTCTGCTCTCCTGGATGTCTGACTATAGTTCTAATCCCCGCATGGCTCGCAGTGCCAGGGTCTGACCAGTTCCTGCAATCTGGATTCCAAACTGCGGATTCCAGTACCTGGCCTTCAGAACCGTGAAGTTAACTGGATTGCGATGGTCCTGGTCACAATTCGGTTGTGCAATCCCTTTACTCAGACGGGCGCAGTGCCCCCTCCCCCCGTTGGCCACGTCCCGCAAGCTACACGTTTCCATTCCTGGCAGTAATTCCAGTCTGCAGTGCTGCGGCACCCCACTGAGTCCCTTCGCTGGACACATATGTGTGTCGTTCTGGGAGCAGGTGCGGATCCAACTCAGGGAGCCACGCTTCCCTTTAGGCCAAGGATTTTACCAGTAGCAGCACATGCAGCAAAGAAGACACTCACCGGCCGGTGCAGATCATGTATCTGGGTGGAATTCAGTCCTTCCCCTGTACTGGTCAGGCACCTCAGCTCCAGCCAGGATTCTCTTGGGTTTGCCATTGGATCATAGCGTATCTTCTTACCATTGTGGTCACAGATCTGACACATAGTGTTGTTGTGCATACAATTTCCCATCTGGATCCCCACACAAGTGTAGCTAGAACGGTAAATCAAGGTCCTAGTAAGCTGATTCCCTATTTTCGTGACTGCTATACAGTCATTACAGTTCCTTTCAGACTTTCTCCCCGTTGTGGGGAGGACGAGCCACCATGACAGGAGACTGATCCACATCCTCACCCAGAGGGGGATCCACTGGCAAACAATCCACCCAATCGTCAATTATGATAATATCACTCTCTTCTGCACAGAAAGTATGTAGAGGGGCACAATCAAGATTTGATTTTGATTACTGGAGAAGGTGTAAATCCTGTAGATTTCTTGATAGGAGGCAGTTGCGACTTGGAGTAAGAGCATCATTGTGTGGAATTAGTGGATCTAGAAACTAAAATAAGGGGAAAGGCATCATGGATACAAAGCAATAAAAGGGAACCAGGTGAGGGATAGTGGAAGCCTGTCCTCCCCCTGGTCAGCCCAAACTTGTGAGTTATGGGCTCTCAAGTGAGCCCTGAAATTGTCGGAAGGAACTGGGAACTGAGAAGAATCTAGACTCTGGAAGATGGGTAATGTCTGATGGCTGAGAATGGCTATCTAAGGGACTAGCTAGGCAAGTAATCCAGAGACTCCGTGAAAGGAGCCTTTGGAGAGCTAAGGCTCTTGTAGATTAATTTCTAAAAACGGATGTGGCATTGGGATGTATTGGACTAGCACATGCCATGCAGGAAAGGAGTTTGATCATGAGTAGAGGAAAAGTTTTGGTGCATGAGAAGTTGGTGCAAGTACTGTAAAAATTGGCTCTGCCTAAACAATTTGCAATTATTCACGTAAAGGGAGATCATTCTGGGATTGGTGATCAATACTGAACTTGATCCCCTTGGTTGGAGTTCCTTTTTATAAGCCTTAAATATGATGAGGCTGAAGTAGCAAGGATGAAGGAGCTGGGATGGGTCAGACCCTAAAGCAGCAATTGAAGAAAATAATGATGGAGACTAGACCGCCTTGGACAAAGTGTTTACCTGTGGCCCTGCTCCGGATGCGAACTGCTCCAAGGAAAGATACAGGGAGATCACCCTATGAAATGCTGTTTGGATTGCCTTACTTGGGGCGGGTGGAGGAGTTACCTAGTTTCGAGTCAAAAGATAAATTTCTGCAGAACTAGATACTGGGGATGTCTTCTTCTTTATCTGCCCTCAGGGAGAGGGGACTACTGGCACAAGCAGCTCCCCTGGACTTCACAGTACATCTGTTCAAAACTGGAGGCTGGGTTCTGGTAAAATCCTGGAAGGACTCCAAGCTGCACCCCGAATGGGAAGGCCCATTACTGGTGTTACTGATGAGTGAAACGGCTGTCTGGACAAAGGAAAAAGAGGTGGACCCATAACACAGGGGTGAAGGGACCAGTGCCACTGCCAGAGGAGCGGACAGTGGATCCTGGTGATGAGCCCTTGAAACTGAAGCTGAGAAAAGCCGAGCCCAGGAGGGTTGGTTAGGCGACGCTGCCTGGCTCTCGGATGTGCTGGTTTTGCAAGTGCTCTTGCTGATGTGAGAGCCGTTCTTGCGCCCACTGCCCTGATTGTGCCCCTCTACATACTTTCTGTGCAGAAGAGTGTGATATTATCATAATTGACGATTGGGTGGATTGTTTGCAGGTGGATCCCCCTCTGGGTGAGGATGTGGATCAGCCTCCTGTCATGGTGGCTCGTCCTCCCCACAACGGGGAGAAAGTCTGAAAGGAACTGTAATGACTGTATAGCAGTCACGAAAATAGGGAATCAGCTTACTAGGACCTTGATTTACCGTTCTAGCTACACTTGTGTGGGGATCCAGATGGGAAACTGTATGTACAACAACACTATGTGTCAGATCTGTGACCACAATGGTAAGAAGATACGCTATGATCCAATGGCAAACCCAAGAGAATCCTGGCTGGAGCTGAGGCACCTGTCGTGAGGTCGTCACTCACATCTCCAATTAATTCACACAGCAGCAGCCACAAAACTAAAGACTTTCATTGCAACTATCTACACGATTTACGATGCTTCAGATAAGCTCTAGCAGAGAGCTCCTACCAACACAGGTGCCCCTCCTTCCTGAAGTATCTGAGTTGCCCACAAGGGATTAGATGTTCCTGTCACATCTTTCCGCTCGTGGGTGGGACAGACCTCTGTCTTGTCTTCTCGATTGTTCCAGACATAATTGCTCTAGATGCCTTAAACTCTGCCTAAGTTGAGCGTTTGCCAAATTTTCTGTTGTGTCTTCTTGTTCTCCTGAACTCTGCCCAGCAGCTTCAGAGTCAGGAGGCGGGGGGGGGGGGGGGGGACTTGTTCAAGTACCTCAGAGTCAGGATGAGGGGAAACCACTCGTTCTGGAGCCCCACAGTCAGGCTGCAGAGGGGCCGTTTGGGCTCCGGGCCCCAAGCGTAAGCACCCTTGTTCCAATGCCTGGTTCTTATTGTTGACGTTTGACTCTTTCTCACGAGGTGGCGCCTCTGTCGAGCCATCAGGCACGACGGCACCTGGCCAGTACAGGGGAAGGACTGAATTCCACCCAGATACATGATCTGCACCGGCCGGTGGGTGTCTTCTTTGCTGCATGTGCTGCTACTGGTAAAATCCTTGGCCTAAAGGGAAGCGTGGCTCCCTGAGTTGGATCCGCACCTGCTCCCAGAACGACACACATATGTGTCCAGCGAAGGGACTCAGTGGGGTGCCGCAGCACTGCAGACTGGAATTACTGCCAGGAATGGAAACGTGTAGCTTGCGGGACGTGGCCAACGGGGGGAGGGGGCACTCCGCCCGTCTGAGTCAAGGGATTGCACAACCGAATTGTGACCAGGAGCATCGCAATCCAGTTAACTTCACGGTTCTGAAGGCCAGGTACTGGAATCCGCAGTTTGGAATCCAGATTGCAGGAACTGGTCAGACCCTGGCACTGCTGCTCATTCAACAGGGAGAACACCTGGGCGCCCCTGTGTATGAGGTGGGACTACTAAGGTCCAAGCGGGAAGCAAAGGGAGTTATAGGGAATTGGAAAGACAACGAATGGCCACCAGAAAGGATAATTCAGTGTTATGGACCAGCTACATGGGCTGAAGATGGGAGTTGGGGGTATCGAACCCCAATTTATATGTTAAATCGTATAATTAGGTTGCAAGCCGTGCTAGAAATAATCACCAATGAAACAGCGGTAGCACTCAATCTATTGGCTAAACAAAACCCCAGTTGCGAACTGCAGTATATCAGAATAGATTGACTTTGGACTACCTGTTAGCAAAGGAAGGGGGAGCATGTGGGAAATTCATTTTAACCCACTGCTGTCTCCAGATAGATGATCAAGGGAAAGCTATTGAAGAAATAACTGGAAAATAGCCCATGTCCCTGTGCAAACTTGCAATGGGGTCATAGATACCTCATGGTGGGGACAATTGTTCAGTGGTGGTCTGTCAAAGTGGGGTGGGGGGGTCCTATTGATGGCTGTATCTGGACCACTACGCCTGCCGTGCTTCATACCTCTGATCACACTGATGGTCCAACGGACGGTGGAATCTATTCAGGTAACCACAATGCCAAGGATGACATTAAAGGGAGTAAGCGGTAGAAAATCCTCCCCGGAGCAGACTCTGCTGGAGGAATTTCTGGAGAACAATTTAACTTAGTAACAGTAAGTGTTAAAAAAAGAAAAAGGGTGGATTGTGAGAAATGGAATGTTACTGTTACTAAGTGTTAAGACAACCCAAAGAAAGAGTGAAATACAGGGTTAATTGGAGTCTCTTAGGGCCAAAAGGCCTGAGAATTGAGTCATGTAAATGGTTGTACTAGGGAAGTCGTGCTTCTTGTATCAAAGTCCTGAAAAATGCCAGAGGGGGTAAAATTGGGGGACAGCGGTAAAACTGTCACCTTCAGTGGAAGGGAGCAGGCAATTGATTACCTTTTTCAACTGGCGGTAAAGAGCCTGAAGAAAGGTCTGCTCTTCCTAGCTCATCCTCCCACAAGATTTAAGAAGCAAGTAGGAATTCTCAAGGCCACTCTGACCTGTTGAACTTTTAGACGATCGTGCGCATGCTTCGTAGGTGCATGAATAGTAACTGACACACCTCTCACAGGTAATGGGCTCATTAGCATGAACATGGGATGTATGTGCGGGAGGGGGAGCATGTCAAGGGGTGGTATGATGTAGGCGGACAGAGAAGACTGTACCTTCTGAGTAGCCCAGCCAATGGGGGGAAAGAGGAAGGGTCTGCGAGCCGGGAAAAGGGGATAAAAGGCAATGTTTTGTGTGTAAACGGCACACTACCTGTGTGGTGGGCGCCCGCTCTTGCAAGAACAAATTAAACTGTACTGCTTGGTATTTTGCCTCCGTATCGTCACTGCTGGGATTATTTTATTCCTTACAATTGGGGCCTCATCCGGGACGGTGGCTCTTCCCAGGTGAGTTTTTCTCCAGCCTGCACCAAGGAGATGCGTCCTGCCGATTTTGGCGGCCTAGGTCAGGTGGAGGGACTGCCTGGGCGCTGCCCCATTTAAATTTTGGACATCATATGGGGACAAAGAGAAGCAGCCAGTAAGGGGCTCTGTTGGTGGGGCTGACCAACAGGTAAGGAGCCGTTGCCACAGTCACCAGGCAACTCCGTTCATGGACCAAGGTAAGAAGCCAGTGCGACTCCCAGTATTACCTTGGTGGTGAACAGGGGGGAGGAAACCTCCGGGAAAGGAGCGCCAAAGGATTGAGGCCTTTCGTTGTGGTGCTGGAGGAGACTCCTGCGAGTCCCTTGGACTGCAAGGCGATCAAACCAGTCAGTCCTAGAGGAGATCAACCCTGGCTGCTCTTTGGAAGGCCAGATCCTGAAGAGGAAACTCAAGTACTTTGGCTGCCTAATGAGAAGGAAGGACTCCCTGGAGAAGAGCCTGATGCTGGGAACAATAGATGGCAAAAGAAGGAGGGGACAGCAGAGGATGGGGGGCTGGATGGAGTCCCTGAAGCAGTCGGTGTGGGCTTGAGTGGACTCCAGGAGATGGTGGAGGACAGGAAGGCCTGGAGGAATGTTGTCCATGGGGTCGCGATGGGTTGGACACAACTTCACGACTAACAACAACAAGACACATGTGAGAAATTACATGGCCTTTTGATCATGTGAACTGAGTCATAGGGTTGGAAGGGACTGGTTTAAAGCATTCCTGACAGATGGCTATCCAGTTTCTGCCTGAAGACCCCCCAGTAAAAGAGAGACATCCCCCCTCCCCCCGCAGCAGTTGGTGCGATTGTCTGATTGCTTTGACCATTAAAACTTTTTTCCTGTTGCTCAACCAAAATTTGCCTCCCTGTCATTTAATCCTGTTATTTCCCATCCAACAGCCCCGAGACTGATCAGGAGTTGCAGCGCCTTCTGTGTGACAAGCCTCCAGGTACTGAAAGGATGCCATCCTCCATCTTCTCTTCTCAAGTGTAAACATTCTCAGGTCCACCACCTTTCCAATCACCTTGCTTTCCTTGTCTGAACGCATTCCAGTTTATCTGAATCCTTCTTGAAATCTGATGTACAGGCACAGTGTTCAAGCTGAGTTCTGTCCACAGAGAAGGATGACAACCTCTTGGGGTTTTGAAATTATACTTCTGTCAATGTAACCCAAGGTCCCCTTTTCCTTTTTTGAAGCTGCATCAGAGTGATAGCTCAAAAGCCGCTTGTGGAAGACAACAACTCTGAGACCCCTTTCACACATATTTGTTTATTTCATGTTTATACTGCCTTAGAGCCTCACTGGGTGGCTCACAAAAGTTCAAATTAAAAGTGTACAAGGCACACGCCAATTACTTTTCAAGAACAAAACCTAACAGCAATTTCAGTTGCTCTTATTCAGCAGCGAAGCATGGCAGCAGCTACAGAATAAAAACAAAGTCAACCTATTTAAATGCTGAGCAAATAAAACAGTCTTCACTTGGTGCGGCAAATAATACAACGTGGGTGTCAGGCGCGCCACTCAGGGGAGCCCATTCCAAAAACTGGGTGCCACAACCAAAAAGGCCCTTCTCCTAACAGCCCCCCACCCCAATTCGTGTGGAAGGGGCTCCCACAGAAGGGCCTCGGAAGAGGACCTCTGGGTCCAGGTAGGTCCATGTGGGGGGAGCTGTTCCTTCAGACAAAGTACTGCCAAGCCAAGCATCCCCCCTCGGGTCCCCGCGCCTTCGATTTTGTTTTCCTAACTAGAGTGTTGCACTTGCCCCTGTTAAGTGTCACTGCGATTTTCTGCCCAGTTTTTAAAACGGACAAGAACACCGCACTCGCATTCCTGCGGCCCATAAAGGGGGTGGGGGGGGGTTCAGAGGATGCTATGCAAGACATGGCCTTTCTGGTTGTCCCAGTGGAATATTCTCCAGACTCGGTATGCCTTGCAATCAGGGAGCAAAGGCCAATTCAAGCAGAACGGAGGATCCAGACCAAAGCCCTGTTCATGGGGAGCTGGCTGGTCCCAATCCATGCCTGCCTGCTCGCCTGCTCACCTGCAGACTGACACAGGGTCCCAGCAAATGGACGCCAACACTGACAGGCTCCCCGTACAGGTAGGACCAGCCCGTATGGCCCCTTTTCTATATATGTAGCCTGCCTGCCATGGCGACTTTCAGCTTTCCAACAGGAAGCTTTGGAGCCACAGTCCCCCCCACCCCCGGTTCCCTTTTTGGCCTTTCCACATGTTCCTTGGCATGACCACTAGATGGTGCTGTGGCACAGCAGAATTGCAGAAATGCAAGAGGGTTTCTTGCAGCCATCAACAGGTAATGCCAATACTTAATTATACATTTGCATAAGTCGTAAGAAGCCCGAGTTTCTGAACATGATTTCGGGATTCAGCAGCTTTGCAAATCTGCAAGTGCAGAAGTCAAAACGCAGTGGACAAGGGCTTATTTCTATTAGCTTGCCTTTCCAAAGTGAGACCGTGACAGTCATGGCAGGGCGTTTCCATGGGCCTTCAGTATTTGTTGTATATTACGCTGCATTCTGAACTTGGTTCATTTGCTGTTGTGGCTCTTTCAGTTTGTTTCATAAACTGCTTTGTTGTTAAAGCACTGACATTTTGGCTACAGCAGCTCCTTCCCGATTTCTCTTTGATCTGCAGCTCCCATAATGCGCAGCCAGCTTGGCTCACAGTCACAGCAGCAGGGGATTATGGGAGAAATACTCCAATACACATGGACATCGGGAGGGCCTCGGTTGAGGCCCTCAGATCTGGTGCCCTCCGAGGGTTCAAAGAGGGCTCATCCCCCTTGGCTTGGATGAGCCACATGTCCAGATACTGAGTTTCAGGCAAGACCAAAAGACCCAAACCATGGAGAAAACGATGGAGCCCGCAACAAAGGAGATTAGGAGAGTGGCTTCCCGGAGAGGAGAGGAGCCTTCTCCACGGTGGCACCCCGGTTGCGGAACACGCTCCCCAAAGGGGTTTGGCAACACTTCATTCTTTTCGGCACAAGGCCAAAACCTTTTGATTTTCCCATTATTTTGAGACCAAATTCCTGTTTCAATCGGGCTTTTATTATGGACGTGATGCTGTGCTTTTATTGTTGGGCCATCCTGAGACTTTCATTATAGGACGGAACAGAAAAGTTTTCAATAAGTAAGTAAATAAATAAAGGTCATGGAGGGCATTTGCAGCGAATGAAGTGGAGCAACTGCAGAACACGAAAGCTGCCCTCTCCTGGTTTGGCTGCAGGTCAGTGGGTGGTCAAGCATTTATCCCGGGCTGATGTCTTCATACCGCAAGCATCCCGGTCTGAGATGTGTCGGGCACTGGCAGCGAAACCGCAGTGTGCATTGGGCCACCTGAGGCAGGAGCGCGAATGGCCCTTTTCAAGGCCCTCCACAACAGGAGAAAATGTTTGGCTTTTCCTGCAGCACTGCAAACATCGGTGCTACGAGGAGGGAAGGGATGGAATGGGGAGGGTCCCTAGCTCATCAGCTGGAATGGGGAGGGATACGAACTGGATTGCATCAATGCAACGCCCCCCCCCCCCGGTTCTTGCCCCACGGCTCCAGTCTGTGGGGTGCTGCGGGGTGGGGCTTCTAGGGCATCGCTTTTACGTATCTCTCCAGCCTGACACGGCCCAGGATCACAAGACTCCTTGTGGTGTATATATGCCAGGGCTTGCCGTCACTGTCCAAACCCAGCCAGAGGAGATAACAAGCCATTCCTGGCTTATAAGCCACCAGGTTTTATCATGTCACGTGATTCTCTCTCTTTGCTCTGTAGGGTAAAAAGGTTTGGGACTGAGGTTAGTGACCAGCCCTGGAAAAAGGCTCTTGTGACTGAAGAAGAGATTACAAATTTTCTCATCTCTATGCCTGTTTAGACGGAAAAGAGGCCTGCCTGGAGTTGTAACCCTGTTTCTCTCTAAACAGGCACAGGGTTGCATCCTTAAATGGCAGAGATCCTTTGTGCAACTCCCAGAAAGCTAAAAAGTACTTCAGGCATCATGCAACAGTTTAAAACATTAACTACCCTGTGGCAACCAAAACAAGAACAGGGAAATCATTCAAGACATTCTCAATGCATCAAAAATGACCTATTTCTAAATGCTAAATAGAAGAAAAAACATCTGTATCCCCCCTTCTCCAGGCAGAGAGAACGGGGGCCATTTGTCATTCCTGGCCGAGCGCATGACATTGCCTGGATCCAAGAGAAGGGAAATGGGACAAGTGGCTGGAGAGCAGCACTTGTGAAAGGGACCTCGGGGTGCTGGTTGACCGCAGGCTAAACATGAGTCAGCAGTGTGATGCGGTGGTCAAGAGGGCGAATGCCACCCTTGGTTGCATAGCCAGAAGTGTGGCTTCTAGATCAAGAGAGGTATTACTTCCACTCTACATGACTCTGGTGCGCCCGCAACTGGAGTATTGTGTTCAGTTTTGGGCCCCTCATTACAGAAAGGATATAGCCAGGTTGGAGTCAGTGCAGCGTAGGGCCACAAGGATGGTGGCTGGTTTGCAGGGGATGGGGTATGAGGCGAGACTGAGGGAACTGGGTCTCTTCAGCCTGGAGAAGAGGAGACTCAGAGGGGATCTGTTGGCAACATACAGGTATGTGAGGGGGTGTCACATGGAGATGGGGAGAGGCCTGTTCTCCCCTGCAGAGGAAGGCAGGACGCGCTCCAATGGAGCAAAGCTCAGGGAGCCAAGGTTCAATTTGGATGCCAGGAAGCACTTCCTGACAGTTAGGACCCCGAGGGCGTGGAATGGGCTTCCACGGGAGGTCGTTGAGGCCCCATCGGTGAGGGTGTTCAAAGATAGGCTGGACATGCACATGGTGGGCATGTCATGAGCGGAGCCGGCTGGTGCCGGAGGTCAGACTAGATGGCCCAGGAGGCCCCTTCTGACTCGCTCTGTTTCTATGTTTCTATGTTTCTATGAAATGGATTGGCTCCCTTAGGGAAGCCGCTGCCCGGAGTTCGGAAGAGCCGAGCAGGCTATCATTTCATTCATAGGGTTTCCCTAAGCTGGGAACGACCTCATGGCACGTAACAGCGAAGCCAGGACAGCCGCCTCGTGTCTGTCTGCAGGAAGCGATGCAGACCTGTTCAGCCGCAACTCTCTGCATGTTTAGACAGAAAAAAGGCCTACAATCTCCACCTCGCGGCATGCGGTAAACCCTTTTTCTGCCTAAATATACACAGGCTGCACCCTGAAAGGGTGTAGAACTTTGTGAAATGCAGCCTTGACCCCTGGGCACCCTCAACACGCAATAAATACAGTCCGTCGTCCATTAAATATTTCCAGCATGGATTTGCAAACCTTTCCTTTGCAAAGCAATGGGCCAAGGGAGATGTCTCCAAGCGCCACCAGCTCACGGCCTTTTTGTGCATGGCTGTGCTTGCTCCCTGAACGAGGGGCATGCGAGGCCGCTAGGAGAGAGACTGGCGGGGATGGAGAAGGACGGAGACGGCAGCACGGCGTCGGTGGCACAGGGGCTCCGGGGCCAGCCTGGGCTTGGCAGACCTGGGGGCCCAGTCCTCACTTTGGGCCACTCACATACTCTGAGGCTATCCTACCTCACAGGGTGGTTGTGAGGAGAAAAACCGAGATGAGGAGCACTGTGTAAGTTGCCTTGCACTAAAGGCGGGCTATAAATACATCAATGAATTCGGTAATAAATGGGCACCTGATGCTCTGAATCTGTCCAGTCCTGTGTCCGGTGCGGGAAATACCGAACAAGAAACCAGGGCAACACTGGTGAGGAACTGGTGGGTGAAGGGAGGAAGAAGACGCCTCCATCGCTGAGGATTTCACGAGGCAGGGCTCATTCACCTTGACCTCCAGAGAGCTTTTCCTTTCAAATGGGAAAACAGAAGGCGGGAGAAAAGGCCCCACACAAAGTTCTGGCCGAAGGCCGTTTAGGCCCCAGAACACGGAGGCCAGGCCCCTCAGACAATCAATGGCCGCCCATCGGGGCCTGCAGACACGGGTGTGATGGGAATCACGAGCGAGCCAGCCCGTGAGACGCACGCAGACGGGCCTGTGGGCTTCTCCGCACCCAAAGGTGAAGCAGGAGGTTCCCCGAGCTCGTTCGGAGGAAGGCCTGTCCGGACACCCACGGGGGAGCCAGCCATTTTCTCAAGCCTTATGCCTCAGGGTACTGGGTGGGTTCCTTCGCAGAGATGGCCAGGAGGGGAAAGCGTGGTCTTGTCTTCCATCTTGGGAAACCCTAAACATGCTTGAGCAGAGTTTTGGGCAGCTACACCTGTGAGGGAGAAGCCGGGCAAAAGCAGGCCTCCCTCACGTTCTTCAGGAGTTCGCCATCGGTGAACAGCTGAAAGGCGATCTCTTCATAGGGGGAGGTCTCCCCACACTCAAAGAGGCACCCGAAGGCCAGGGACCCCCCGCCCTCACACACGGCCAGGTCCGAGTAGGCGCTGGGCCCGCTGTGCAGCACCCAGGGGGCCTTCCAGCCACCCTCCTCCAGCGGGGAGGGGTTCAGGTAGATGCCCAGGTCCAGACGCGTGTGACAGTGTGAGGGATGGGAGAACATCAGCCATGACGAGCTGCTCTTGTGGGAGGCCGACGACAGGTGAGCCGACCTGGCTGCCTCGTCCTTCTGGCCCAGATCTGGCTGCGGGGTGAAGCTCACCACGCTGCCCTGGCATCCGTGGGGCGGCTCACACAACTGCTCGCAAATGAGGGGCTCCCCGAAGAAGGAGCCCTCGTCCAAGCTGACGGCCTCGATCCGGCACCGCTCATGGCTCTGGTTGCGGGCGTTGACATACAGGGCCCGGCGGCTGTCCGGGTGGGACAGCTCGGCCACCTGGCACTCGGTTGTCTTGGAGCCCATGAGCAGCTGGCTCCGGGACCAGGACTGGCCCCCATCATCGCTGTACAAAACGAAGCAATGAGGATGGGTCCCGGAGACGGCTGCTGGAGCAGGCGCAGGCTCGTGGATGTAGTAGGCGTAGGCCGGCACCACCAGGCGCCCGGAGCTGAGCTGCAGCCCGTGGCCCGGCCCCACCGCGAAGGTGGCCCAGTTCTTCATGTCGTCCCCGATCACCTGCTCGGTCAGGTCCGTGGCGGGGCTCCAGGTGCGGCCGCCATCTTGGCTGGTGACGTAGCACAGCCGGGCGGCGTTCCTCCCCGTGTTGATCTGGTGCCACTCTGAGATGGAGCTGTGCACGCAGATGAAGAAGAGGAAAACCTTGCCGCTCTTCTGGTCCAACAGCGGACAAGGGTTCATGGTGCGGTGCCCGGGCAGCATGGCTGTCTCCAGAGCCTCCTGGGGGCCCCACTGCAGCGAGACGGAGAGAAGGACAGAAAGAGGTGACCGGGATGCGTCTCTGGCCCCGCAGCACAGGGCACATGGATAATGATACGTTGCAAGTGTGCTCAGCTGAGCTGGCTGACAGCCCCTGTACTGGGGCACATGTTCAACCACACACACTGACGATACAGTTAGCATGCTCCTAAGGCTCCCCAACCCCACGGTCTCTTGCTGGAGAACATGGAATCGAGCTCCCTGCAGCGCCCTGCCAGATCAGACCCATGCAGCTCAACGCTCCCTCGCACAGCACGCGACTCACAAATAGGACTGGAGCGCAAGAGTTCCCGCTCGTCCATGTTCCCCAACCACGGCAGCAGGCAGGCATGCCGGGCAGGGGTGGCTGCTTGTCCGTGTCCCGCCCACGCTGTGGCCCTGCGCACATTGCCAGGGAACCCCTGTACCCCCTGCAGTCTCCACCTAGTCCGAAACTCCCGCTGCTCAGCATTCATCTCCCAGAGCACATGCCAGGATGCGGCACGGAACCTGCTCCAGAATCATTATGTGCTTTTTGTGCCGTACTTTGTGGTAGACTTTGAAGTAGAGGCAGCCTTGCATTTCCAGAAGTAAGGTGTTGCCAAACAGGTCTGCCCCTCACAGAATTCACGTCGTGTAGAAATAGCAGGCAACCACACCCGGGAACAGTAATCCCGCTTGCGTTGGTGAGTTGGAGCGGGCTGTCCTGACCTAGAAAGAGGTAGATTTTTACACTGGAAGACGGATGAGCGCGCTGGCTATTTCCAGGCAAGCTTTAAATAACTCTGCCCACCAAATGCCAGAGTAAAAAGAGACGATGGCCCAAACGTCCACTCGGGAACTGCAGGCTCCAGCATTCAGGGCTGCACCTGAGAGGCGTTGAAAGAGCGCCGCAGTTCCTTGCATTCCGGCACCTCTGCATATTCTGCATATTTAGGCACAGCATTGTGGTTACACAACTGCGAGCTGTTTTTAACCGTGTGCGTTATTTAGGAGGGGGCAGGGAAGCATGGGGGAAGCTTGGGGCTGAGAAACCAAGAAGCCTTGGTCCGATTTAGCCAAGAAGCAGAGAGCAGCCCCAGCTGTTCCCTGGCAGCTGGATTCAAGGGGGCTCCTTCGGTCCCTGCTTCCAGGAGGGCCCATTGCTCCCACTCTCAGGGCCTGGGACTCAAGCCCAGGGCTTCTGGGTTACCAGAACATGTTCTCAGCAACGTTTCCCATGACCTGTCAGCCAAAGTCTGTGATGTGTGTGTGCCTTGCTCGACTCTTGAAAAGCCATCCATCAGTCCTTCTCACCAGCACCTGCAATGTGGCACCTTCTAGCCTGCAACTTGCACAATCCTCCACATGCTGAGCCGGGACGGTGAAACCTGCACCGGCACACGTCCCGTGGGCCACACTGCAGATGAGCGGCTTGCAGTGCAGCCCTGCAGGTTCCCGGACATTACGGCCTGTCACTGAGGTGTGCGATGCTTGACACACACTCCTTGACAAACACACGACGCGCAACCGCCACCCAGGGAAACGGGGGACTAAACAGCTTGATTCAACGTCCGCGAGAATGCTTAATCGTGGTTGAAATGCATCATTACATTGCATTGCATTAGGATTATTCCATTGCATTTACACCTCGCCAATCTTCATTTTGCAAGGAGCCCAAGGAGGCCGATAAGGCTCTCCTCCTCCTCCATCTTATCCCCACAACAACAACAACCCTGTGAGGTAGGTGAGGCTGGGAGTCCACCACCGGCCCAAACTCACCCAGTGGGCTTCATGGCGGGCGGGAACTAGAACCTCAGTCCCGGGCCCTTAACCGCTACAGCACGCCAGCTCAGGATGAATGCGGAATGGTGCCCCTGGCTTGAATCTTTGTTTCACTTGAATTTACTAAGATGTTTCGCATTCAGCCTTGGGTTTAACCTCCATTTTGCAAGGGTGGAAGATATCGCAACTCCCCAGCACTTGCTCCGTGGAAATAGCGAACGTGTAAGAATATCGAAGATGCGGTCTTATTGAAGTTCAGGCAGAAAACAAGGCATGGCCCAGCTGGGAGTCGTAGCCTTACTTTCTGTCTGAGCTTGCATAGTTATACGAGAGGCACTTCTTCGGAAAATAACTCGGGGATGAAGAGCATGCCTGCCATCTTCAAGCCCTCACTCGAGGAGAGAGCACTACCTGGACAGACATGCCTTCCTTCTGTCCCCGTCTCATCACCAGGAACTTGGCAGCTTCATCCCTGGGCGAGGACCGCTCCTCTGCGAAGGCCAGGAACGTGGCCTCGGAGGGCAGGTAGAGCAGGGCCGGGATGCGGTAGGTGAGGCCGCCTTGCTGCTTCTGCCTGAAAAGAGGCACCTTTTCGGAGCCGGTTTCGGCCTCAGCCATGCTTCCTGAGCGTGCGGAAATATCCTGGGAAGGGGAAAAAGAAAGGCGATCAGGAGAAACAGGCGGGTGGCACAGCTCCCCAGGTGCTCCCATGCTTTCGCGGAGATGGCAGGTCTCATCCCATAGCTGGGAAAGACTGTTGAAAGCCCTGGAGAGCTGTGTAAGGAATGGAATCGAAGCAACGGCGATACGGGAGGCAAAGTACCAAGCAGCAACCGTTGAAAACGTTCTGGCCAGACCGGGCACTCACCCCGAAGGTAGTCCACTGCAGGAGCACTTTACACAGCCTCTTATTCCCGACTTCACGCACAAAGCCCCTGCCTCCTTTCTCCCATTGGCTGGGATACTGGGAATTCACACTCTTCCCGTCCGCCTTCATCATACTACTCCTTGCTATGTTACCCCCACCTGCTCATACGTCCCATGTTCATGTTAATAACCCTCTGAGTCATAGTAGGAGGCACTATTAATATGCATTAGCTAATTGCGCAGCCGTACTTTGGGTTCTAAGTTCAAAAGTTTAATGCCATGTCTACCAATTACATGTTGTAGTCTGTTAGTTTGTGTTAACCACAATAACTTTATTAATCATTAAGTGATCTGTATAGCTTTACCTGTTCTAGTTTGTTAGTCACAGTAATCTTCTACTTCTCACAATCCACCCTTTTTCTTTTGGTTCTGTCTTACTGTGACTAATTTGAACTATTCCCTAAGAATTCCCTAAGCAACACCTGCTCTGGAAGTGATCTTTTAATTTTAACCACTTTTAATGTCATTATCCTTTCCCCACACTGGTTTGTTTTTGGTGCTGGGGTCACCTGGATAGATGGCACAGCTCATTGAATTATTTGTTTTATCAGGGGCATGAAACATGGCACCAGTTGTAGTCCCGCCGTCAACAGTAGTCCTCTCCATTTCAATGAGCCTCCACCAAACAACTCTCCCATCCATGAGGATCACACTTTTTCGTACAGAAATTGTGTAGAGGAGCACAACCAGGACAGTGGGCGCAAAACAGCTCTCACATCAGCAAGAGCACTTGCAAAACCAGCACATCTGAGAGCCAGGCAGTGTCACCTAACCAACCCTCCCGTGCTCGGTCTTTCAGAGCTTAGGCTTCAAAGGCCCGTCACCAGCATCCACTGACCGCTCTTTTGGCGGTGCCACAGGTCCCTTCACCCCTGTGTTATGGGTCCACCCCTTTTCTTTTGTCCAGACAGCCGTTTCGCTCATCAGTAACACCAGTAATGGGCCTTCCCATTCGGGGTGCAGCTTCAAGTCCTTCCAGGATTTTACCAGAACCCAGCCTCCAGTTTTGAACAGATGTACTGTGAAGTCCAGGGGAGCTGCTTGTGCCAGTAGTCCCCTCTCCCTGAGGGCAGATAAAGAAGAAGACATCCCCAGTATCTAGTTCTGCAGAAATTTATCTTTTGACTCGAAACTAGGTAACTCCTCCACCCGCCCCAAGTAAGGCAATCCAAACAGCATTTCATAGCATGATATTCCTGTCTTTAATTGCTGCTTTAGGGTCTGACCCATCCCAGTTTCTTCATCCTTGCTACTTCAGCCTCATCATACTTAAGGCTTATAAAAAGGAACTCCAACCAAGGGGATCAAGTTCAGTATTGATAGTGGAGCCTCAGCTTCTTCAGTAGAAGCCCTCTTGGCTTCCAAGCCTGCCAGTCTATTTCATCTCGTTTCTTCACCATTCCCAGGCTGATCTCCCTTTACATGAGCCAAGTTTTACAGTACTTGCACCAACCTCTCATGCACCAAAAGTTTTCCTCTACTCATGAGCAAACTCCTTTCCTGCCAAATTTTCCCAAAGGCATTTGCTAGCCCAAATACATCTCAATGCCACATCCGTTTTTAGAAATTGATCTACAAGAGCCTTAGCTCCCCAAAGGCTCCTTTCATGGAGTTTCTGGATTACTTCCCTAACTAGTCCCTTAGATAGCCATTCTTAGCCATTACCCATGTTCCAGAGTCTAGATTCTTTTCAGTTCCCAGTTCCTTCCTACAATTTCAGGGCTCACTTCAGAGCCCATAACTCACAAGTTTGGGCTGACCAGGGGGAGGACAGGCTTCCACTATCCCTCACCTGGTTCCCTTTTATTGCTTTGTATCCATGATGCCTTTCCCCTTATTTTAGTTTCTAGATCCACTAATTCCACACAATGATGCTCTTACTCCAAGTCGCAACTGCCTCCCATCAAGAAATCTACAGGATTCACACCTTCTCCAGTAATCAAAATCAAATCTTGATTGTGCCCCTCTACATAATTTCTGTGCAGAAGAGTGTGATATTATCATAATTGACGATTGGGTGGATTGTTTGCAGGTGGATCCCCCTCTGGGTGAGGATGTGGATCAGCCTCCTGTCATGGTGGCTCGTCCTCCCCACAACGGGGAGAAAGTCTGAAAGGAACTGTAATGACTGTATAGCAGTCACGAAAATAGGGAATCAGCTTACTAGGACCTTGATTTACCGTTCTAGCTACACTTGTGTGGGGATCCAGATGGGAAATTGTATGTACAACAACACTATGTGTCAGATCTGTGACCACAATGGTAAGAAGATACGCTATGATCCAATGGCAAACCCAAGAGAATCCTGGCTGGAGCTGAGGCACCTGTCGTGAGGTCGTCACTCACATCTCCAATTAATTCACACAGCAGCCAGCCACAAAACTAAAGACTTTCATTGCAACTATCTACACGATTTACGATGCTTCAGATAAGCTCTAGCAGAGAGCTCCTACCAACACAGGTGCCCCCTCCTTCCTGAAGTATCTGAGTTGCCCACAAGGGATTAGATGTTCCTGTCACATCTTTCCGCTCGTGGGTGGGACAGACCTCTGTCTTGTCTTCTCGATTGTTCCAGACATAATTGCTCTAGATGCCTTAAACTCTGCCTAAGTTGAGCGTTTGCCAAATTTTCTGTTGTGTCTTCTTGTTCTCCTGAACTCTGCCCAGCAGCTTCAGAGTCAGGAGGCGGGGGGGGGGGGGACTTGTTCAAGTACCTCAGAGTCAGGATGAGGGGAAACCACTCGTTCTGGAGCCCCACAGTCAGGCTGCAGAGGGGCCGTTTGGGCTCCGGGCCCCAAGCGTAAGCACCCTTGTTCCAATGCCTGGTTCTTATTGTTGACGTTTGACTCTTTCTCACGAGGTGGCGCCTCTGTCGAGCCATCAGGCACGACGGCACCTGGCCAGTACAGGGGAAGGACTGAATTCCACCCAGATACATGATCTGCACCGGCCGGTGGGTGTCTTCTTTGCTGCATGTGCTGCTACTGGTAAAATCCTTGGCCTAAAGGGAAGCGTGGCTCCCTGAGTTGGATCCGCACCTGCTCCCAGAACGACACACATATGTGTCCAGCGAAGGGACTCAGTGGGGTGCCGCAGCACTGCAGACTGGAATTACTGCCAGGAATGGAAACGTGTAGCTTGCGGGACGTGGCCAACGGGGGGAGGGGGCACTCCGCCCGTCTGAGTCAAGGGATTGCACAACCGAATTGTGACCAGGACCATCGCAATCCAGTTAACTTCACGGTTCTGAAGGCCAGGTACTGGAATCCGCAGTTTGGAATCCAGATTGCAGGAACTGGTCAGACCCTGGCACTGCGAGCCATGCGGGGATTAGAACTATAGTCAGACATCCAGGAGAGCAGAGGTTGTTCCACTCATTCTGTGAAGAGCTGGACACCAAAATAGAGATTCCAGCCATCACCAAGAACCTATTTGTAGATTTGGCAGACAGAATAGCTTCCTCTCTGAATGTGACAAATTGTTCTGTGTGTGGGGACACTAGCATGGGAGAACAACGGCCCTGGGAGCCAGAGGAGTTTAACTTAAGCAGTGTAGCAGGAAGCAATGTGTCTCTCACGTTTAGTGATCCTCATAAGGAGGGATCTACCCGGTGGACCCTTAAGACGCCTATTATTGGACATTTGTGTTTTGCACGGTCCGGAACTGGGTTCAACCAGACCGTGGGGACTTTGGTGTGCAGTAACCAGATGTTCAGCAATAGTAGTTCTGCCCCTCGGTCTTATTGGTGGAATGAAGAGAACTTAACTCAACCACATAACCCCTTTGAGAAATAGCTCAGTTAAAAGGACTATGGAGAGAAGTGGAGAATCTCGCCTCGGACTGGAAGGCTCCAGATGGATTATTCTGGATCTGTGGGAAGTTTGGGTACCCCCAGTTGCCGAAGAGATGGACTGGAGCGTGTGTGTTGGGGACAGTGAGACCCAGCTTCTTTCCGCTGCCCATTCAACAGGGAGAACGCCTGGGCGCCCCTGTGTATGATGAGGTGGGACTACTAAGGTCCAAGCGGGCAGCAAAGGGAGTAAGCGGTAGAAAATCCTCCCCGGAGCAGACTCTGCTGGAGGAATTTCTGGAGAACTTGTAAAAAAACTTACAAATTTAAGTGTTAAAAAAAGAAAAAGGGTGGATTGTGAGAAATGGAACGTTACTGTTACTAAGTGTTAAGACAACCCAAAGAAAGAGTGAAATACAGGGTTAATTGGAGTCTCTTAGGGCCAAAAGGCCTGAGAATCGAGTCATGTAAATAGTTGTACTAAGGGAAGTCGTGCTTCTTGTATCAAAGTCCTGAAAAATGCCAGAGGGGGTAAAATTGGGGGACAGCGGTAAAACTGTCACCTTCAGTGGAAGGGAGCAGGCAATTGATTACCTTTTTCAACTGGCGGTAAAGAGCCTGAAGAAAGGTCTGCTCTTCCTAGCTCATCCTCCCACAAGATTTAAGAAGCAAGTAGGAATTCTCAAGGCCACTCTGACCTGTTGAACTTTTAGACGATCGTGCGCATGCTTCGTAGGTGCATGAATAGTAACTGACACACCTCTCACAGGTAATGGGCTCATTAGCATGAACATGGGATGTATGTGCGGGAGGGGGAGCATGTCAAGGGGTGGTATGATGTAGGCGGACAGAGAAGACTGTACCTTCTGAGTAGCCCAGCCAATGGGGGGAAAGAGGAAGGGTCTGCGAGCCGGGAAAAGGGGATAAAAGGCAATGTTTTGTGTGTAAACGGCACACTACCTGTGTGGTGGGCGCCCGCTCTTGCAAGAACGAATTAAACTGAACTGCTTGGTATTTTGCCTCCGTATCGTCACTGCTGGGATTATTTTTACTCCTGACATATGGCATAGGAAAGTGATTGGATACATGTCACAGCACCATAAATAAAAGTTACATTTCACTCTAATTAGATGCCTGTGACAGGCCTTCCAAACTAAAGTTACCTCGAACAGGCTGGCCAAGTTAAGTACAGGGTCTGAGAGGCACTTTAGCAAGCCTATAAAACACAGAGATTCCCCACTAATGGCGTGGGGTCATCTGGTCTTCTCCACCAGACACCGAGGCATCTTTTGATGTGCTTATGGCAAGCAGTGAGGTGGGATGGCAAGAATTGTTTTTCTGAGCACAGGCAAACAGAGCTTGCACTGGGGGTGCCTTGTGACCACCAAAGCTTCCCCAATAGCTAACTTCCTGACTTCGTCCACCAATAGGGCTGTGGCTGCACAGGCTGTTTCCTCCATCCCTTTAATACAAGCCCTCGCTTTGATTCCCCTTCCTCAGTAAATACTGCAGTAGCAAATAAGAAAATGCTCCTACTCACCATGGCCTCATAAACTTTCCTTTAGCACTCTTCTCCACAGGGCACCTGAGCCCTTCAAGAGGAGATGTGCAGCATCATTTGCACATCATTCCAAGTTGAGTGATAAAACATAGAAACAAAGTGAGTCAGAAAGGGGCCCTCCCCTGGTCATCTAGTTTGACCCCCCCTCCGGTTTCAGCCAACTCTGTTCCTATAATCCACAACATGTGGTTGTCCAAACTGCTTCACTAACGGGCCTCAACCACCTCCCATGAAACCCATCCCATTTTCGGGGGGTTCCTGACCCTCGGAGATTATCTTCTAACATTTAACCTGAAACCTAGTTCCTGGAGTTTTGTTTTATCGGAATGCAGCCTGCCCTTCAGGCGTTAGTCCAATTAATGCTTTGAAACAAACCTGTCACCTTTTCAGAATCCTCTGGAAAAACCAGGATTCCGATTCTTCCAATGACGCAACTCAGAGGTGGCAAATGGATGTTAAACACACACAAAAACATAAACACAAACCCAGGCAGAACCTGTCACAGTGGCATCTGCCCTTTCTTGCTGTTAAGTTATGGCCTGCTCACTCTCGAGCCCAATGCAATAAATTCCTGCAGGGAGAGGCATCTCTCTTCCCTTTTTCTCCACAAAGTGTTGTTTTCCTTCCAGGCCTCACAAGCACCAGCTGCCTGTGGTTTTAGAGATAAGTCAGAATCGGTCCTCCTCATTAGCTTCGTCTCTACCTCCCCTCCAACACCTTCTACCAAAAATCCCAGTCCGGCTAGGAGATCTCTCCCTGCCAAGCGACAAATTTCCTCCCCCAGTACAAAATCACACCACACAACGGTTGCACCATGCTCATGTTTTACCTGAGCAGGTTCAAGTATTTTCACTTTTACCAGATTATCTGCCACTCCCTGAGCCATCAATTCCCCTTTTCCCAATCTCATTCCATCTGGAATCATATTCACTGTGGAGCAGGTAGCTCCAGAGCCTGCCATAAATACCATGTCTTTCCCAAATGGTCCCACTTTCAAATTTATCAAAGGTTCACAGTAGGTCCTTCTTTGAGGAGATGCCTGACCTTCCTAATCTTTTTCCATATTCATGAGAGAAATCAACCTCTCCCCTCAGCTCACTCAGGGCACTCTCATTTAAAGTGCCCAAACTTTCCACATTGATAGCACCCTGCGCTTAATCCTTCATTCATTCGCCCCCTCCCAGCTGTGGGCTGAAGTCCCCTTCCTCGACCTCATCCTCTACCTGACTTACTCCCATTTCTTCTTTTGGGTGTAGGGCATAGATTCCTGCAGAGGCTGCTTGTAACCAACAATCAGCATAGTCAGATTGTTCTTGAGAGAAAGGGTCCTTATTATTTACATAAATGTTTAGGGCCAGACATAACCATCCCTCATCTGCTCCAAATCTGCCCCAGAATATTGCTGGGGGTCAAATAATTTCCTTTGTCCAAACAAAACAACAGTATTTATTTGTTTGTTTGGAGTTTTTGTATGCCGTCCTATTTGCATAAGCCTCGGGACGGCTTCCATACAATAAACAAACATAAAGATAGTACACATAAAATCTAGATTCACCCTGGCTGTAGAATTAAAACCAATAGATAATATTACAAGTTGCTAAAATATTGTTTAAATAAAAAGGTCTTGGCCTGGCGCTGAAAAACAAATAACGACGGCGCCAGGCGGACCTCTCTGGAGAGCGCATCCCATAGATTGGGCGCCACCGCAGAGAAGGCCCTCCTCCGGGTACTTTGCCTCCTGATGTCTCTCCCGGAGGGCTCCCGGAGGAGGGCCTCTGCTGCCGATCTCAGGGGGCGGGAGGGCAGATAGGGAAGCAGGCGCTCCTTTAGGTATCCAGGTCCCAAGCCGTTAAGGGCTTTGTAGGTGATAACCAGCACCTTGAATTGAGCCTGGACTTTGATGGGGAGCCAGTGAAGCTGGTAGAGGACTGGGGTTATGTGAGAGTAACACTCAGTCCCCGTCAGCAACCTGGCCGCTCAATTTTGCACCATCCGAAGTATCCGGACTGTCTTCAAGGGCAGCCCCACATAGAGCGCATTGCAGAAATCCAACTGGGAAGTAACCAATGCATGTGTCACTGTCGCTAGGCAGTTGTCCTCCAGGTAGGGACGCAGCTGATGGATCAGCCGAAGCTGGAGGAAAGCGCTCCTCGCCACCACAGTCACCTGAGCTTCCAATGACAGCTCCAGGTCGCGGAGCACTCCCAGGCTGCGGACCCTGTCCCTCAGAGGGAGTGCAACCCCATTTAGGACAAGGCCCAGGTCCCCCACCCTGAAGCCTGACCCACCCACCAACAGGACCTCCGTCTTGCCTGGATTGAGCTTCAGTTTATTGGCCCTCATCCAGCCCATCACCTCAGCCAGGCACCGGTTCAGCACAGCCGCCGTCTCACCTGGATCGGTGGAGAACGAGAGGTAGAGCTGGCTGTCATCAGCGTACTGGTGACTCCGCAGCCCAAACCTCTGGATGACCTCTCCCAGCAGTTTCATGTAGATGTTGAATAGCAAGGGGGACAAAATGGAGCCCTGCGGAACCCCATGGCAGAGCTGCCATGGCGCAGAGCCATAGTCCCCCAGCACCACCTTCTGGAGTCGGCCATTGAGATAGGAGAGAAACCACTGCCAAGCAGCGCCCCCAACTCCCAATCCCGCTAGTGATCCAGAAGGATACCATGGTCAATGGTATCGAAAGCCGCCGAGAGGTCCAGGAGAACCAACAGGGACGCACTCCCCCTGTCCCTCTCCCTGCACAGGTCATCGTACAGGGCGACCAAGGCAGATTCAGTGCCGTACCCGGGTCTGAAGCCAAACTGAAATGGGTCCAGATAATCAGTCTCATCCAAGAGAGCTTGGAGTTGTCCCGCCACCACCCGCTCCAGCACCTTACCCAAAAACGGGATGTTGGCCACCAGTCTATAATTGGCGGCCATCTCTGGATCCAGGGGCGCCTTCTTTAGGACCGACCTGACCACCGCCTCCTTTAGAGGGGCAGGCACCTGGCCATCCCTCAGAGAGGTGTTGACAACCTCCAGGATCCAGGATCCAATCCCGTGTTTGGCTTTGGTCAGCAGCCACGACGGGCAAGGGTCGAGTAAGCAGGTGGTGGGACGTACTTGCCCAAGCACCTTGTCCACATCATCAGGCTGCAATAACTGAAACTCATCCAATAATATCTGATCAGACGAAGACCAGACGGAGACAGTAATAAATAATCTTTTCTCTACTTTTTCCCGGGGTGTAGGAAAGTCCTTCCCAGTGTTTCAACAGCCATCCCAGAGGACTGTTGGAAGGAGTTTGGGGTAATTTGCCCCCGTTCTTGCCCTCCTTGGGCTTAGCTTTTGATCCTGAGGATCCCATGCCTGTCTTTCAGATCTCTTAGTTCCTAGTAGGTCAGAAGCGGAACCTGTTCTCGTCCCTAGTGGACTTAACACTCGCTAGTGACCCTCAATAATTTCCCGAGGCTTCCAATCAGTCAACCAATGCATCCGCTTCGTCCTTCTCCGGCCGTCCTCCTTGCGGAGGATAGGAACCGCGGGTCCGGACTCCACACTCACTTCGTACTCCTTTGCATGTCTCAATCACTCTCGCTCAAGCCTCACATAGGGGGTTCTCCCTCCTTCCCCAGAGGTTTCCGCCCCGCGGTTCACCATCAAGGCATTACTGGGAGTCCCACTCCGTTCTTACCATGGCATTGGCTCCTACCCGTTGGTCCCACCAACAGAGCCCCTTACTGGCTGCTTCTCTTTGTCCCTGTATTTCAACCAAAATTTTAAATAGAGCTGCGCCTAGGGGGTCCCTTCCCCTGACCCAGGCCGTCGAAATCGCCAGGACGAGTCTCCCTGGTGCAGGCTGGAGAAATACTCACCTGGGACAAGCTAGGATCCCGGACGAGCCCCCAGTTGTACGGAATGGAATCCAAGCAGTGGCGATACGGGAGGCAAAGTACCAAGCAGCAACCGTTGAAAACGTTCTGGCCAGACCGGGCACTCACCCCGAAGGTAGTCCGCTGCAGGAGCACTTTACACAGCCTCTTATTCCCGACTTCACGCGCAAAGCCCCTGCCTCCTTTCTCCCATTGGCTGGGATACTGGGAATTCACACTCTTCCCGTCCGCCTTCATCATACTACTCCTTGCTATGTTACCCCCACCTGCTCATACGTCCCATGTTCATGTTAATAACCCTCTGAGTCATAGTAGGAGGCACTATTAATATGCATTAGCTAATTGCGCAGCCGTACTTTGGGTTCTAAGTTCAAAAGTTTAATGCCATGTCTACCAATTACATATTGTAGTCTATTATTTGTGTTGATCACAATAACTTTATTAATCATTAAGTGATCTGTATAGCTTTACCTGTTCTAGTTTGTTAGTCACAGTAATCTTCTACTTCTCACAGCTGCTACCAGTCTGTGTATCAAAGTTGGGATAGATAGAGCGACACTGATTTGACACTGGACAAGACCAAATCTCATTTATTAATTCATTTATTTAGTTTCTATACTGCCCAATAGCTGAAGCTCTCACAAGCATTTATCAAAATACAAAAGAGATACAATTAAAAATACAAATACAATATAGAATTCCTGCATACAAATGTAAAACAACTTAAAATCCCAATACACCAAAATGTAAAATGGTTTAAACACATAAACAATTCTAATAAAACTAGACCCAATTGAACAGCCGACATGGCCTATCAAATACCATGGAGCAGAGTGGAGTTTTAACCTGATGCTGAAAAGGTGGCAGTATTGGCATCAGGTGGGCCTTCTTGGGGAGACCGTTCCACACTTGGGGGGGGGCACGACTGGGAAGGCCGTCCTCCTTATTGCCTCTTACCAGGTGCCCCAATTCTTATGTCCCTAAGAAGAAGCTGGTGCACTGACCTCCTTACACGGGCAGCACTTGCATAACACTCAGAGCAGCCAGCAAAACGTCCCAGTGTCCCAAAACCCAGGTTCCCACGAGCACGGGAGTTTTGGCTTGCATGCCCAGCTGGAAAAGCGTGTGCTGGAAGCTGCTGGGACTGGGGAGGGGCGCAATCGTAGCTTCCCTCTTGCTTGGTCCACTTCCAAAGCTAATCAGCGGCGGGGGGGGTATTTTTCCGCAGCCCCCCCCCCCACTCACCGCGCAGCGGATTCCTCGCACCGCGAAAGGGCGCAGCATTGCCCACGTTCGCCTCGCCAGTCCCCGGGAGAGCCCCCCCCTGGAAGCCCCGCCCCCGCCAGGCGGCCAATCCGCAGGCGGGAGCCCCCCTCCCCCCGGAGAGCTGCAGAGACGTTAAAGGGTAGACCTGCCCTTGCGCTGGAGCTTGCGGGAAGCTCCTGCGCGCTCGGGGTGCCCGCGGCGGGCGGCAGAGGGCGGCCGGGCCGATGGAGAGCGCGAAGCAGCCAGGAGGGCGCAGCGGCTGGAGCCGTTTCCGCAGCCCCGTTTCAATGGGGCACTTGGTATTTCTACGCGCAGCGCTTGCAGACGTTCTTCTGTTCGCACTGCGATTCGTGGTTGCAGGTAAAAGAAGCACAGCGATGAAGACCTAACGCCGGGAGCTGAGCGGGGCCGGGCAGAGGCTTGCACTCACGGCAGCGGTCGAGACGATCCGATGCACGTCTACTCAGAAGGAAGCCAAGCGCCGAGCCTGCAGCCCCCGCCAGCCCGGAGCTCTTCAGCCGCGGGTGCTGGACTGCATCCCCCAGCATCCTGCTCGCGGGGAGGTGGGATTTGTAGTGCAGCGCACAGGGCTGCAGGGCTCCGGGTTGCGGGAGGCGGGTGTGCCCTGCTGCAGCCTTGAGTCCGGCGGCACGTGCTCCCCCGAAGACGCGCGAGGATCGCAGCCTTTAGGTTGCCCGGGAGTCCCCATGGCCGCGGGAGAGCTTGCTTCCGAGCAGGCACGGTGCGCACCGTCTTGCCTTGAAGGGGCTGCCTGTTCCCAAGTGTTAGTTGAGATATTCCTACGGAGACCCGTGTAGATGCGAGCCCTCAACACGACGGGACGCTGCCCAAATACACACGGGAGAGCGGGCGTCAACTTCAACGAGGGCGCGTCTTCGGAGGGCGCGATTCTCCAAATAGCTTTCCGCCGACGTAAAAGTCGCCCGGCAGTGTGGGGCGGGGCGGGGCGGGGCGGGGCACCCCCAGATCGCGGGCACTGGGCTGTGTGTGGCCGAGAAGCAGGGGCGCACAACACCCTTGCAGTGTCGTCCACTGGCACTATTGGGCGCGGGGGGCGGGCAGCCCGGACGAGTAGGGCAGGCTCGGGGGGCGGGGACGGAATGAGGGGGGTGGGCTGCAGCGGGGGCGGAAGGGGAGGCCTAACCCTTTCCCCGCGGCCCGTTCGTAAGATCGACCCCCGTCCCGCGGCCGGACCGGTTCCCCCTCGCTGCTGAGAAGGGGCTCCCTGCGCACGTGCAGACTCCTTCATCGCGGCAGTGCCCCGTCGGCCACGGGATGCTCGCTGCCGCAGCAGCCCCCCCGCTCCCCCCGCGCTCGGCCCCCGAGCAGCGCCGCGGCACCGGCCTGCACTGCAGGGGCGTCGTGCGCCTCCCTCGGCTCCTCGCCCGGCCGGGGCAACCGGCTGCCGGCCGAGCCCTGCAGCCGCAGCCGCGAACCCTCCTGCGGAGCGAGGAGGCGCCCCGACGGCCGCGCATCGGCTCCCGGCGCCCCGCGCCGCTGCCGAGGCTCGGCCTTCCCCAAGGCGGCGCCCTCCAGGTGCGCGGCGCCGACGTGAGTCTAAGCTGCCCCCTTCCTGCAGCCGCGCCCATCCCCCCCCCCGCCCTCCTGCAAATCGCGTGAAGAAGCAGGATTTTTCTGCCACTATTTTGGCACTTGTGATTATGTTGCTTCCGGGCTTTTACAAACTAACCATGCATTTATAGGAAATTAGGCACCGCAATAAATAAGCCAAGCAAGAGCAGGCCGACCCTTAGAACTGCCGCTGTATATTACTGAGAGAAGGAGTCTTCCTGCTTGGCTCTTGCAAGTGCGGCTCCGTGGGTCTGCGGTGTGCAGATTTCTGGCCTACAGCTCCCGTGATCCCTCATTGTTGGCTATGGTGGCTACGGCTGATGGGAGTCGAAGGTCAAAGCATCTGGAGTGACAAGTTGCACTTGTGGTACAATCCCTGGCATGCGATAGGTGGGGGCATCCATCACATGCAACACTGAGATATCCTCCACCCTCCAATAGAAAGCAAGGAACAGGGTGCGCTGAAGCAGTAGAACAGGCAATTTTGTACTCTGCACTTGCACGGTGAAATATTCCTGCTTGAAAATAGATCCTTTTCCTACGGTCACCAAAGGCTGCGCATGGGAGAAGCAGCAGCTAGGGAGTAGATCTCCACGTCCCGCTTAGCTGGCCTGCAGCTCTTAAGTTGTGAGCAAGAAGGAGCCACTCGCTGGCCAGCCCTTCCTTGGCCTTCAGAAATGTTGCTCTTCGAGGCACAGGCTGTGGGAAGCGACACAGAAGCCACTGCGATGCATGCGCAGAGTTGCCGTCCCTTGCACGCGTGCCCTGGCCGTGTGGCCTGCACAGAAGACCCTTCTCTCCATTCCTCCACCATTGTGCGCGTGTTTGAGGGCAAGGAGACAGGGCCTTCTTGGTGGCTGCCCCTGCCTTTGGAACTCCCTGCCTAGGCAAGAGCGGCAGGCTCCCTTCCTGCAGCCCTTCAGTCAATGGGCAAATGCTCTTGATTCAGGTAGGTTTTTGACATGAAAGCCGCTCTTCTGGCTTGGGTACTCTATTTTCGATTTTCATTTTTCTTTCATGGCGCATTCGTTTTTTGATTGTCCTTCTTAAGTTTTTAATCTGAATGTGGGGCTTTTATCATTTATAGCTGCCTTCTTGAATATTTATTCATTACATTTCTATCCTGCCTTTCTTTCCTTTTGCAAGAAATCCAAGGCATGTGACAGAAAGTTCCTCCTTCTCTCCATTTTGTCTTCATAACAGCCCTGTGAGGTAGGCTAGGCTGGGAGCCAGTGACTCCACCAAACTTACCCAGGGTCTTTCCTGAATGGGGAAAGCACCTTGATTGCCCGAGTCCCAGTCTAGTACTCTCACCACTACCCCATGCTGCTCTTGAGTGCCCCTTCTCGAAAGGAGGGAGGGTTTGCACCTGGGGTTGACACGTCATGTGAATGCAGGCCACTGGCGCCATCCTGCGCACTGGGAACCCACCAGTAACTCACTTGGCAAGAGTGGCAATGCCCTTGCAAAGTGTGCGGAGGTGTCCGCCTGAGGAGGGCTCCAAAAATGCCCAAGCAGTACTGGGGGGGGGGGGGGCTGTCCGGGGCAGATGCCCCCTGCCAAAGTCACAAATGGTTCTAGCTGGCTTTCAGCCCCTTCAAAGTGCAGAGGTGACACACTGGAGTGGCTGCCCGTGGTTGGGAAAAAAATTATTATTTTTTGTACTTTGTGTGCCCACACTGTGCACTATTTTTTGGTTTTGGTTTAGTCGCAAAGTTGTGCCCCATGGACAGCCTTCCTCCAAGCTCCCCTGGCCTCCGCCATCCCCCAGAGTCCACCCAAGCCCGCACCCAGCTCCCCAGTGACCCCATCCCGCCACCTCATCCTCTGCCGTCCCCTCCTCCTTTTGCCGTCAATTGTTCCCGGCATCAGGCTCTTCTCCAGGGAGTCCTTCCTTCTCACTGGGTGGCCAAAGTATCTGAGTTCCATCCTCAGGATCTGGCCCTCTAAAGAGCGGTCCGGGTTGAGTTCCTTTAAGAGCGACTGGTTTGCGCTCTTTGCAGTCCAGGGGACTCTCCGGAGTCCGTGTGCACAATACGTTTCCTTAAAAAAGCCTTGCCACCCCTGAGCAACTGCAGAGGGCCGCGTTGCCATTAATGTGGCGACCGCCCTCCTTGACTGGGCCAATATCTGTGCAGATTCCTGCCTTGACTCTGCAGCAGGCGGGACCCTCCTTCCCCTTTTTATTTAACAAATTTATATGCCGCCCCCTTGCGAACAACCCTTCCCTTCCCTTCCCTTCCCTTCCCTTCCCTTCCCTTCCCTTCCCTTCCCTTCCCTTCCGGTTCTCTTGACAGCTGTCAAAAGACGGGTTGCCAAGGGAAAGCAAAGGAGCCCGAGATCTCCGCTTGGGGAAAGGGGGTGGTGGGATTTACCCCCCTGCAGGGACCAGATCTCCTTTTTCCTTTGCTTGGTCCTTTCCCCTTTGCGTGTTCGCGTGGAGCTGTCCCAAGGCTCAGGACGTGCCCTCCCGCGTGTTCCTGTCGAGCTCAACATCCGTGAAGAGCTGGAAGGCGATTTCTTCGTACGAATTTTGCACGCCGCATTCAAACAGGCAGCCAAAGAGCAGCGGCCGCTCCTTGCAGACGGCCAGGTCTGAGTAGGCACTGGGCCCCTTGTACAGCACCCAGGGCTCCTTCCAGGAGTCCTTCTCCAGCGGGGAGGGGTTCAGGTAGATGCCCAGGTCGACACGCTTGTGTCTGCTGGTGGGGTGGGAGAAGATCAGCCAGGACTTGGGGCTCTCGGCGGAGGAGAGAGGATGGCCCAGCTCCGTCTGGGCTGGAAAGGTCACCACGCTTCCCTGGCATCCGCTCGGAGGTTCAAACAGCTTCTTGGACAGGAAGGGTTCTTCAAACCGGTCCCCGCCGTCCGAACTGAAGGCTTCAACCCGGGATCCGTGGGTACTGCGGGCATTGCAGTATACCACCGGGCTATTATCCTGGCTCTGCAGCTCAGCCACTTGGCACTCGAGCGCCCGCACACTCCGGAGGATCCAGCCACGATGCCAGGTCCGTCCGCCGTCATCGCTGTAGAAAGTGAAGCAATGGGGCTTGATCCAGAAGGAAACCGGGTAGCCGAACAAGCGCCTGTGGATGTAGTAAGTGTAGGCCGGGATCACCAGGCGCCCGGAGCTGAGCTGCAGCCCATGGCCGGGCCCCACCGCGAAGGTGGCCCAGTTCTTCAAGTTGCTTCCGATCACCTGCTCGGTCAGGTCCGTGGCGGGGCTCCAGGTGCGGCCGCCATCTTGGCTGGTGACGTAGCACAGCCGGGCGGCGTTCCTCCCCGTCCGGATCTGCTGACTTTCCGTGACTCGGCTCTCCACGCAGATGAAGAAGAGGAAAACGGTGCTGCTGTTCCTCTCGAACACCGGGCAGGGGTTCATGGTGCGGCGGTTGGGCAGGACGGCCGTCGTCATAGGCTCCAGGGGGCCCCACTAAGACAAGAGGAGGGTGGGGTTAGTGAGTGGCGTTCTCTGCAGCCCCCGAGCGCCTCCGCTTCCCTACCCTCTCAGTGTAGTGTATCCTATCCCATACTTTTTCCTGCAAGAAACCCCAGGCAGCTTGCATAAACCCCCTCCCATCTCATCCTGACAGCAACAACCCTGCGAGGTAGGCTGGGCTGAGAGCGAGTGACACGCCCTCTGCCACCCAGTGAGCTTAATGGCTGCATGGGGGCTTGAACCCGGATCTCCTGGGACTCCTGGCCAGTGCCGTAATGCCACACTGGGGTGGCTCTTATGCGTTAGGACATGAAGTCTTTATAGGACTCCGCTGGATCAGGCTAAGAGCAACCCCACAGCAGGGCCAACTCTGGCCAGACAGATGCCTCCGCAAAGCCCCCCAGAATCCTCCCCATTCAGTCACTGGGCCCCACACGGTCCCCCTCCCCGAGTCTGCCAATCCGCTCTCGAAAGGCTTCCAAGCTGGGGCCGTAACCTTGCCTTGCGGCAATCGGTCTCAAAGTTCCTGATGTGCTACATCCGTCGGCCTCGTCTTCATCTACACTGCGTTCTGCTGGACAACGCCGGACTCCAGTCTTAAGGCTTCTCCCCGCCCACTCCGTCGTGGTTCCGGCCTCCACACATTCCCCTTCGCAAAGTGCGTTTTTCAGAACGAAGAGGCCCCACACCGCACTGCGCGTCCTCAGCGGGAGGCATTTCAGAAACACCGTGCACGGGTCAGTGTCCAAGTCTCCTCAAGGCAGCTCCACACACAGGATGTTACAGTAGCCAAGCCCAGAAGTTACACCAGCTCCCCTTCGTGTCCCAAGGTCCGTCCCGCCCGTGCGGGAAGAGGCAGACCTGCTGCCCGAGGCTGTACATGGGTACATCGCAATCTGCTTGGCGCCAGGCCAGGCGGGGAACAGCAACGCCCGGGCTGCGGATGCTCTCCGGTGGTGGTGAAATCACATCTGGAGGAGTCGTGCAAATATTTACCATCACCTCTGCGTTCGGCTCCGACCTGTTCTGCCGGTCTGCCTGCCCCGCTTTGCACCTCGATGTAGGACCAAGATAGCACCGGCTGGATCTGGTGAGCTGGCGCGTGGCCCAGAATGGCAGGTGCTCTCATAGAATCCTAGAAGAGCAGAGTTGGAAGGGGCCACGAAGGCCATCGGGTCCACCCCCTGCTGTCGCAGGACACCAAGTCACACCATCCCACTCAGGTGGCTGCCCAGTTTCTTTTTGGGCGTCTCTAGTGTGGGAGAGCCCCCCACCTCTCCGGGCAGCCGGTCCCACTGCCATCTTGCTCTGGCAGGGAGGAAACTTAAATTATAGGAGAGGCATAGCTAGGGTAGAATCGTTTCAGTGCAGGGTCACAAGAACGGGAGCCAGACTGGGAAAGATGACATATGAGGAGAGATTGAGGGAACTGGGTCTTTTTAGGCTGGAGGAGATGAGACTCCAAGGGGATCTTTTTGCGACTTATAGGTATGTCAGAGGATGTCATGTGGAGAAGGAGCCGTGAGCTGTTCTTCCCTGCAGTGGAGGGCAGGATGCGGTCCAATGGGGCAAAGCTCAAGCAACCAGGCTTCAAGTTGGATGTTGGGAAGTGCTTCCTAATGGTGAGGACCCCTAGGATAGGGAATGGGCTTCCACAGGAGGTGGTGGAGGCCCCATCAGTGAGGCTGTTCAAGGAAAGACAGGACAACCACATGATGGGGATTGCATGAGCGGAGCTGGTTGGAGCTGAGGGTCAGACTAGATGGCCCAGGAGGTCCCTTCTGACTCGCTTTGCTTCTGTTTCTAAACTTTTCCTGATATCTCATCTGAACCTGGGCTGTTGCAGCTTGAATGATTATTTCATGGCCACAGAGTCAATGAGAGGGAAGCGATCCCTGCGGAACCCTGGCCACTTGCCAAGGAGTCTGTGATCGGGCAGAAAGCGCTGGAGCCGGAGCGAGAGAACACAGTACGAGGGCGAGACATGGCACAGCGAGTCGCCCGTCAAACTTAAAATCACCTGTCAGGCAGCCACCCGTCCTATCTTCCAAGATGTTAATTTGTTTATGCTATTCTTTCTCGAGATTTATTCTGAAAGGGCAGAACTCATTGGAGGAGACAACAATGATAGGGAAAGTCAAAAGAGAAGGAAGGAAGGATAACCAAATCTGAGACAGATTGAATGCCTAAGTGAAGCCACAGCCTGGAGTTCACAAGAGCTGAGCTGAGCTGTCAAACGTGGGACTTTATGTATTTATCTATTTCTATTTGTATGCCATAGGCCCTCTGGGTGGCTCACATCATTAAAAGCCATTACAACAAGACATAATATGAAACACAAGACGATAGACAATTCATACCAATGACTCTAAAACCATAAAGCTATCAGAACTCCTTGGGGGCGGAGGAGTTGGAGACAACTAGATGCCTATATGGAACAAGTGTTATTTTATCTGGATTATTATCTAATTCCTTGCCTACCCAGACTTCTAGCATACAATATGTTCGCTGGAGGACTCCAGCTTAAATTTTCCAGTAGCAAAAGAATAAAACCACAGAAAATCAAGAACTGCACTGCACCTTTCCCGCAACACACACCTTCCCGACTTACCTGGACAGATGCTCCTTCCTTCTGCCCCCGTCTCATCACCAGGAACTTAGCATCTTCATCCCTGGGCGAGGACCGCTCCTCTGCGAAGGCCAGGAACGTGGACTCAGAGGGCAGGTAGAGCAGCGCCGGGATGCGGTAGGTGAGACCTCCCGGTGTTTTTTGCTGGAAAAGAGTTACCTTCCCAGAGCCAGCCTGAGCACTAGCCATGTTTGCTAGGAATGCGGAGGTATTCTGAGAGAAGATATAAGAAAGCAAGAAGGAGGGCTTATGAATCAGAAGATGAGTCATACTCTCGAAACCTTGGCTAAAACGTCAAAGTGGTGCAGCTGATGCTGTCCGGGATCGTAGGGTTCACCGAAAGAAAAAGCCTCAATGAACGTGGAACGTGTGTTGGGGAAACCCATAGAAAGCCCAGAGATGGTGCTGTTAAAGTTCGAAGTATAGAGATGTGGCTCTTTTAAAGGCCTGTAAGGAATCTGTTTCTCCCCCATTCCCCCTCTGGCACAGAAAAGATTTGCTTTCAGACTCAATACTGAAAGAGAAATTATGCACGTTTCTGATTCAGTCAATCTCGGTTCAAAGTGACCCCCCCACCCCTGCCGCATAAAAATCTTACATCTCTCCTACCCACAGTTATTTGCAGATGCCTGCAAAACTGCTTTTACGAGCCACCTGTAACGAATAAATGAGCTAAGAGTTAGGCAAGAGTTCTTCAGAAAGCACTTACACCTTGAGCAAAAGTGTGAGTTCAAAGACTTATTAATTATCCTACACGTTAATTAACCTGGATCTCTTGCTCCCAGGCATTCGATGGAGCAAAACTGATGCAACAAGAGCCGCCAGTCTGCAATTATCTTTGACTCTCCTTTCTCCACAAAAGATGGATTCACATGGGGGAGTCGAATCCGGTTTTGACCCACCCAGTCGGTGAATGTATAATGGTCACAGCCTTGCAAATCAGTTCAGAAAAGTTACGAGCTCAGAAAAGAAAGCAGGTGGGATGCCGACAGAGGTCTGTTCAGTTGCCAGCTATCCGATCCTGTTAAGTAGAGCTGCTGCGGATTGAATCAAGAACGAACGCTTTCCTGCAGTCAGACTGCAGCCTCTCCTCAACAAGCACTAACATTTGCCAAGCTTGTTGTCTGGCCATATTTCCAGCTCACCTGGAAAGCATCTCTTTGTAAGGCAACTTTTACCAGCCTACCTGCCCACCTGTTCCTGTGCAGCTCACCTGCAGCCTAGGGGGGAAAGGAAGAACGGGTTCTCTTCTAGTTTACAAGAGCTTCCCAGCTTGGCCACCTAGGAGGAGTTCTTACTCACCCTAGGTGACCATCCCACAGCTGTTTATCCAGTATGGATGGCAGAGTTTGAAGAAGCACTGATTTTATGTTGAGGCGAAGCTGCCGGGAGCCTGCAAGCGGAAATGTCTGGCCACCCCGAAGATACCCGAGTGCATGATTCCAGTTGCTCCATTTCATGCTGAGCCTCCCTTCATAGGAAATGGGGGCAAGGAATGATACAGAACACCCTTGCCTGCCCCCCCATCTGCTCTCCCTGCATCTCTCTCCCCACCCCCCAGCTGACATCCCTGGTGGCTGTCCCAGTGCGGTGGATGGGGCTGCATGTGTAGGAGCCAGGAAGTGTGGGTTGAAGCAGACTGGTGGCTGGGGGAGGGGGGCTGCCCCCCCATTTCTCTGCACCACCTCTGCATTTTTTCTGCAAACAAACCATCCAAACCTGTCTGCGATGTTGCCTCTAAAATATCTGCCTGTGCACCCTTTATTTTTGCCCCCCCCCGACTTTTAGATGGACCCTAAAAGAACTGCACCCTTTACTTTTTCGGTCCCCCCCCCCAACTTTTAGACGGACCAGGAGCCTGGGTTGGGAAGCAAGGCTCTGCAGGCTCGTGGGGGGGGGGGTGATAAAAGGCACAAACCGCTCCCCCTCCCCCATGGCCATCGGACGGTGCAGAACGTGCCCCCTTTCCTTGCCCTTTCCCCCCATCCCACCGCCTCGCGTGCAGTCCCGCCCGGCTTTTGCACACCCGGGCGGTGGGGGGGGGCGCATCCCCATCACTCACCGTGCAGCGGCTTCTTCCTCAGATTGCAGCACCAGACGCGGGGCGAGGATCGCGGCCCGGGGGGGGGGCAGTTGCCGCCAGCAGATGTTCTCTCTCTCTCTCTCCCCCCCCACCCTCCAGCTGCTGTGCCCGCGAATCGCCTGCTGGGGGGCGACTGCCCCCGCGCCCCCCGGGTCCGGGCTGGCTGGGGAGGGGGCTCCGCCAGCCACACCAGCCCCGCTGGACCAGGGGCTGCCGGGCGAGGTTGGGGGGGCCCTTCGTCCAGCCCCTCCCCGCAGGGCGGCGGCTGCGCCGGGCGCGGGCCCGGGGCTGCAGCGAGGAGCGCGCCTCGCACCCCCTGCCTTTGGCGCAGTCGACCGCGCGCCGCGGCAGGATGCGGCCCCCGAGAAGCTCCCGGGGCTGCGTGGGGAGCCCAGACGAGCCGGCCCCCCCGCGCACCTGCGGGCGTGGAGCCCCGCCCCTCCACTGGCCCCGCCCCATGCGCGCCCACTCCAGGTGCTGCGGCCGCGCCGACTTACCTGCTCGGCTGTTCTCCGCGCGGCGAGGTTTTTTTCGGCCGAGGGCCTTGCGTTATTCTTGCGGATCACAGAGGACTAGGGACGTGCGGAGTGTTTGCGAAATTGGTATCATCTGCAGATGCGCACAGGTGACTAATCCTGACCCTAACCCTTGCTCTCGCCCCCAATGCCCGCACGGACTGGCTGCGCCTTTCCGGGCAGGGGCTTTCCAGTCCTGGCTGGGGATGCTGGCCAGGCCCCTCTGCCTCTGGCCCTTCTCGGCGAGTGTAACCGGGTCAGCATCATTTTCTTCAGCTTGCAGGTGGGCGTCCTCGGACGACAGAATTCCCCGTCCTGGCATAAATTCAGAGCGGAGCCGCACGTCGCTTCCCAGGTCATGTCTTGAGCTCAGGCTTGGCCACCAGGATCAACTGGCTAATGTTGGGAACAGGATACTGGGGTAGTTGCTGCTCCTTGATCTGATACGGCAAGCCTCTTGCACTCTTGGGAGGAGGTAATTTTAAGTTCACACTCACAAACCCACACACACAAGCTGTTGCACTTTATCCACTTATTTATTTATTAAAAGCTTTTACATCCCATCCTTCATTGAAAGTCTCGGGATGTTGTGCAGAAGGACGGAATACAATTCTGGATTGTGCCCCTTTAGGCACTGTGTAAGTGTGTATGTGGGTTTACATGCACCCGACTTTGGAATACCTATACATACATAAAAGAAAGACAGTGTTGTGCGATGGACGGTGGTGTTGTGCGATGGAGAGGGTGGCGGACCAAGAACCCGGGAGATTCCAGCCCCAGTGCAGCCATGAACTCCCTGGTGGACTTGGGGCCAGTCCCAGACTCTCAGCCTAGACTACCTCACAGGGTTGTTGTGGGGATAGAAATGGGGTGCAGAACTATGAAAGGCACCTTAGGTTCCTCACGAGAGGTGGGACACAAATCTGGTGCAGGAATAATAACCAGCGACGACACATTTATACCACACGACATCACAGGATGGAGTTGTAAGGAGCCTGCAATGCCGCTGAGTCAAACATGCCGCAGACATGAGCAATGCTAAGCGCATGTTTTCCTGTTTCGTGCAATGTGGCCATATGGGCCGGCTGCATGTTATGTCTTTTTAAATGGTCAGCCCAGGGACCGTCTTGTCAGACTGTTTGCAAGCTGCTCCATTAGACTTTCTGGCTGCGGGTGGAATTAAAGTGTCATGAGAAAGGAAGAAAGAGTCCAATGCAGACTTGCAATCAGTTCACTCCCAACTGGCGGTGACGGGATTCCCAGCTCCGGCAGGATAGCTTACTAGGCATTTTTGGTGCTCGGGAACAGTGCGCTCGAGTAACACGGCATGTTTGTGTTGTGGTTGCTGGGTGTGTGGCAAACAGACATACTGAAGACCGTTTTCCCCCAAGACACATAGCTGGGCCCCAAACTCTACCCATTGGCTCTCTCCATGCAAAAGCGTGGAGTAAAAACTTGGTACACATGGCGCAGTTTCGTTGTTTATGTTCTGCAACACACTTTTGCCCATCTTGAAAATAAATATATCCGTGCTAGAAAACATTTAATGGAAGTAGGAATAAATGGCTGTATTGACTACATCTGGACAGTTTACAAAGGTCTGTATCATTTCAGGGGGTGACCCTGTTCATATTTAGACAGAAAAAAGTCTGCAAAAGGCACGTTGGACATTGTAGGTCCTTTTTTGGTCTAAATATCCATCGGATTGCACCCTAAAAGAGCCGCACCATTTCCCACTGAGCCCTATTTGCCGGGACACACGAAAGGGGTTCTCTTGTGTCGCCCCCAAATGATATGATGTGCTCCCCCACTTTCTTGGTCTTCAGAAAGCAGGTAGCCATGCCCGTTCTTTCCAATTTAGTATTTTAGGATCAGCCGTTTTTATGCTTTTTAAAACATGTCAGTGTTTTCCCGAAGCTCTCACAGCTTTGGGCACATGATGAGAAGGCAAGACTGAGTGGAGAAGAAAGGAAAGTCCAAGGCAGGAGAGGAAGGGCAAGAGCAGCCACGGGATGGGTGGGCTCCTAACGAAGCCTCCGCCTTGAATTGACAGAAGGAGACAGCACCTTCAAGAAAGGCACACCTTCAGGGGTTGCCGGAAGTTCACTTGGAACAACACCAACAAAATTTTTCCTGTTTTTGTTTTCACTGTGGCAAGGAAAAATTTGATGGCTTTTTAGCAGATATGGGGGCTATAAATGAGAGATCAAAGAAAAACAGCTGAACGTCTTGGCAAGCTCCAGCAGTTTAGAGCATCAGAGGTTCTCAGCAAGACCGTGGATACAGGAGCTGAGGAGGCCGCTGGGTGGGTACAGGCTCCCAACCCCCTAAGAAGGGGTCCTGGACCTACACCTGAGCTGTAATGCACATACATGTTTTGCCGAACACAGGCAAAAGGTCTGTCGTAGGAAAGGTCTGTTCTGAGAAACCGTGCGGTGAGGTACTTGGAGGGGCGTACACTGAATGGGCCATCCAAGTCCCCAGAGACTGACATGCACTTCAAAATAGGGTCAGGGTCAGGGTCAGGTTAAACCCACAGTCTAGACACAAGCCCCCAAATCTTGATTCTTCATTGCAAAGTCCTATTGCACGAGAGTATAACAGTTATCCCCTGGGATCCCATACAAAGCGATTGTATGAGATTCCTCCACTGAGATTCTGCCTAAAGGAGGAACGGGTAATGTCAGCCTCTCTCTGTTTGGGACCAGAACTCCCATGATTCATCACGGCTGGCTAGGGAAGCTGGGAGCTGTAGGCCAAAACTGCTGGAGAATCAAAGGCCAAGCGACTCTAGTCAGGGGAAAGGGTGAGGGGGGGACTTTCCGGCAAATATTTTGATTCAGTGGCACCTTGTCTCTAGCAATAGTGAATGAAGGAGGTGCAGGAAACACACAGCAGAACAGACGGGGGGGGGGGGGCAAGGAGGGAAAGAGGAAAGCACCTGTGGCGAAGATTTCACCAAGCAGGTGCTCATCTGTGCCCGAGCCCCAGAAAGCTTCTTGCTTAAAAACACATGGAAGTAAAATGTTATGGCTACAGATCCCGGCCTAGAAACGCAAGCAGCAAGATTTCTCCTTAATGCAGACTTCCCTGACCTTGTGCCTTACAGTCACCCAGAATCCCCACTCCACGGCCACGCCGGATGGGAATTCTGGGAGCTGTGGTCCAAATGCCCCTGAAGGCCACCAGGTGGGAAGGCTGCTTTAATGAATTCCGCGCAACATGTGGAGGAAGGGCCTCCTTGCTCTCCCCTGGCCTTTCTGGAGAGGCCTGGACTCCACATTTCCAAGCCGGTGGGCGGCAGAGGTGGCCAGGAGGGAAACGAGGGGCTTCTCCCTTCTCATTTTCTGTCCCGGACTGCTAAGTACTTGGGGCTCCGGCTCCCGCATCTAAGGGAGAAGCCGGGCAAGAACAGGCCTCCCTCACGTTCTTCAGGAGCTCACCGTGGGTGAACAGCCGAAAGGCGATCTCCTCGCATTCACAGGACACCCCACACTCAAAGAGGCACCCGAAGGCCAGGGACCCCCTGCCCTCACACACGGCCAGGTCCGAGTAGCCGCTGGGCCCGCTGTGCAGCACCCAGGGGGCCTTCCAGCCACCCTCCTCCAGCGGGGAGGGGTTCAGGTAGATGCCCAGGTCCAGCCGCTTGTGACCGTGTGTGGGATGGGAGAACATCAGCCATGATGAGTTGGTCTTGTGGGAGGCCAACGAAAGGTGAGCCAACCTGGCTGCCTCGTCCTTCTGGCCCAGATCTGGCTGCGGGGTGAAGCTCACCACGCTGCCCTGGCATCCGTGGGGCGGCTCACACAACTGCTGGCAAACGAGGGGCCCCCCGAAGAAGGAACCCTCGTCCGAGCTGACGGCCTCGACCCGGCACCGCTCATGGCTCTGGTTGCGGGCGTTGACATACAGGGCCCGGCGGCTGTCCGGGTGGGACAGCTCGGCCACCTGGCACTCGGTTGTCTTGGAGCCCATGAGCAGCTGGCTCCGGGACCAGGACTGGCCCCCATCATCGCTGTACAAAACGAAGCAATGAGGATGGGTCCCGGAGACGGCTGCTGGAGCAGGCGCAGGCTCGTGGATGTAGTAGGCGTAGGCCGGCACCACCAGGCGCCCGGAGCTGAGCTGCAGCCCGTGGCCCGGCCCCACCGCGAAGGTGGCCCAGTTCTTCAGGTCGTCCCCGATCACCTGCTCGGTCAGGTCCGTGGCGGGGCTCCAGGTGCGGCCGCCATCTTGGCTGGCGACGTAGCACAGCCGGGCGGCGTTCCTCCCCGTCCGGATCTGGTGCCACTCCGAGATAGAGGTCTGCACGCAGATGAAGAAGAGGAAAACCTTGCCGCTCTTCCAGTCCAACAGTGGACAAGGGTTCATGGTGCGGTGCCCGGGCAGCATGGCTGTCTCCAGAGCCTCCTGGGGGCCCCACTGCAGCGAGACGGAAAGAAGGACGGAAAGAGGTGACCGGGATGCGTCTCTGGCCCTGCAGCACAGGGCACATCCCTGCGATATACTGGCAGCTTAATTCTGGAGGACGAAGCCAAGGCACCTTAGCCAGAACATCACCTTGAAAAGGTGAAAACACCCTCATTCGGGCAACCAGAGGCGAACGGGCCTGGCCATGTCCTCGCACGCATGCCCACTCCCTTGGCTGTAAACAGAACGCATTTCCAAGGCTGTCATAAGTCAGCCTTCTCCAATCTGGTGCCCTCCAGATGTGTTGGACTGCAACTCCCATTGTTCTGGGGATGATGAGCACTGCTAACACATCTGGAGGGCACCAAACTGGAAGAAGGCTTACATAAATCTGCTGTGCTCTCACATCTGAAGGAAAATAAGCTGTAGTTGCCCGAGCTCATTCACAGAAATTTAAGGAGCATCCAGGGATTCTTGCTGTTATCCCTGTTTTCTCATTGGATCAACTAACTTTTCTTCTGCCATGGATAATTCATTAAGAAAATGAATGACCCCATGGACAACATTCCTCCAGGCCCTCCTGTCCTCCACCATCCCTGGAGTCCACTCAAGCTCACACCAACCGCCTCTGTGACTCCATCCAGCCACCTCATCCTCTGCCGTCCCCTTCTTCGTTTTGCCTTTTGGTACTGTCCATGGGGTTTTCATGGCAAAGATACTGGAGTGGGTTGCCATTTCCTTCTCCAGTGGATCACGTTTTGTCAGAGCTCTCTGCTATGACCTGTCCGTCTTGGGTGACCCTGCACGGCATAGCTCATAGCTTCATTGAGCTACGCAAGCCCCTTCGCCACGACAAGGCAGTGATCCATGAAGGAGAAGCCATTCGTAGACGATGCCTAAAGGCCATCCATACAAAACCGGAAGTTTCATTAATTCTCCACCTGCTGAATTTAGTGCTCATGGGCCATTTATCCTTTAATGTTGTAATATTCCTTCTTTAGCTGTCGAAAGGGTGTGGAAAATCTATTTACACTGAGTTTGCATTAAATTCCAGGAGATGGGAGGGTAGGTCAAAAGAACATGTGTATTTTTAAATAGTTCTTACAAAGAACTTTCCATTGCAAGATTTCTCTGAATTGTAACTTCCTTCCAAAAGGAAGCTGCCCTCGGGCAGTGCCAACCCCTATGAAGGAGAGAAGCTTTCTCAGCAGTGTGGCACCTCCAGCAACTGGCCAATTTAGTTAAGACCTCCTCAAGAAGGTGCTGCTGCATCAGGTATGCTGGAAAAATAAATTTGTGCTTAATTAAGTGTAGCCGAAGATCCATGACCCTTGCAAAATAAATAATAATAAAGCATCCATTGACTGGGCTAGATCATTCCATTCCTGGAGACCTTGGTATCATTTTATTCACCAGTAAAGAATTTCTAGAGATGTGGATTTTAGGCCGATCTAAAACTCTTCTTCCTCAAGCCATACTTCTGATAATGCAGGCAGCTCCGAAGCTGTAAAAACCGCCAGGCCAAACCTGGAGCCTAGGAAATGATTCAGTCGCGTTTATTGCCGTGCAGCCATAGGTGGCATGTCAAGCAGAAAACGGCAGAAAAGCATCGGCAGGGACCAACAAGTTGTTCCAAAGTAAAGATGAGCCTGGTTTCCAAACATAGATCGAGTATCAGTGGAGCAAGAGGACGTATCTGTCTAGTACTTCTCCCAAGACTCCACTGGTCCTAACTCTGGTTTTGGGAGTTTTATACCCACCCCAAATGTTGCAGCTCAGGCAGAATGCACCATCTTTCAAAACAAATCCAAGCGCCAGTTATAATGCTTAGATTACGGGACTGGCGCTTGGACGTTGCTATGCTTCTAGTCCTCACTGAGGTATGAGGCTCACTGGGTGGCACTGGGCCAGTAGCCAACTTCTCATGGAGAGGAGGAGCAGGTTGTGCAAGCAACTGCCAGCTCCTTGTGCGAGAAAGGATGTAGGATATAAATGTAAATATACCGTATTTTTCGCTCTACAAGACGCGCCTGACCACAAGACGCACCTAGTTTTTAGAGGAGGAAAACAAGAAAAAAAAAATTCCAAATCCAATGGGCACATAATCACAGGCACATTCCCCATCACTTCCCCATGGGCTGCACATCTGACAGACTTACTGCACATACATATTCGCTCTATGAGACGCACAGACATTTCCCCTTACTTTTGAGGGGGGGGGGGGAAAGTGCGTCTTATAGAGCAAAAAATACGGTAGATGAAAATGGTATGATATCTAAAGGAATATCTAAAGGGACGCCAGTCGCCATATATCCCTGCCAGACCACTCGGATCCTCAATGGAGGCCAGTCCTCCTTCGTGACCCCTTCAAATGAAGTGAGGAGAAGGGCCTTCTCGGTTGTGGCACCTCAAGGAGGTACAACTGGCACCCATTTTATCCTGCTTTCAACGCTGTCAAGACTTTTTTATTTAGTATCTGTGTCTGTTTATTTTTGGATTTATATCCTGCCTTTTTCCTGCAAAGGGCTCAAGGCAGCTTACATCTCCTCCTCCATCTTATCCCCACAACAACAACCCTGTGAGGTAGGCTGGGCTGAGAGTCTGTGACTGGCCCAAGTCACCCAGTTGGCTGAGTGGGGAATCGAACCCAGATCTTCTGAGTCCCAGTTCCACGCTCTTAACCACGACGCCACACTGGCTCTCCACCCACACTGGCTCTCTAGATTGGATTATTGGTTTGCTGCTGATCTAATGTTGCATTGTCTACTGTTTTATTGGTTGTTGTTATTGGTCATATTGTGTTTAATTTTCTCCTGTTTCTTATTCGTATGGTTGTATTGATAATGTATTTTAATTTTACTATGCTTTAGGATTTTGTTTCTTATTGTTATTTGTTTTTATCTGTATCTTAAATATATTTATATTCCACACTGTGAGCCTTGGGCTTTGGGGCAGCATACAAAAGCGACAGATAAATAAATAAGTAATAGAAATAACGCACACAACCCGAACTCTCTCAAGTTACCTGGACAGACAGGCCGTCTTGCAGTCCGCGTCTCATCACCAAGGACTCGGCGTGTTCATCCCTGAAGGAGGACCGCTTCTCCGCAAAGGCCAGGAAGGTGGACTCGGAGGGAAGGTACAGCAAGGCTGGGATGCGGTAGGTGAGGCCATCCGGTGCTTCCTGGCGGAAGAGAGTCGCCTTCCTCGGGCTGGCTGGAGGCGCAGACATGTTCCCGGAGGGATCGGCAGCATCCTGAGAAGACGGGGAAAGACAAGCGCTCTCAGAGGAATGACAAGGCAACAGTAACCTGGACACCGACTCACCTGCCTGATACAGTCCTGCTCTGATTCATCGAAGCTGCACACCCAGCAGCTCGCCTGCTAAAAACCCGAATGTACCTATAAGTGCGTGCACATATACAGACGCACTTCTATGCAGTGCTGTTTTTGTAAAAAAAAAAGGTGCCGGAACTCACGTCTTGGGGTCACACTTTTACACTAAAAAAGATTTTCAATTCACCAACTTTTTTGGAAATACAGAACTTATCTACCTTTTGCACGTAGCCAGGCACTCTACACACACACAAACACAAGGTCGCCGCCGGCAGGAAGCGCTCAGCGCGCGACCACACGACCGATCCCAAGCCAAGAGGCGTCCCAAGCCGAGCAGCGCCCTCACAATCAGCACCGACAACCAGCGCGGACACACAAGCAGCCCACAGGCACTATGTTAATGATTTTTGCCGCCGACCTGCTATGCCCAACAGGGCGATTCACAATCACTTGGAAAAATCCGTCAAAAAACGGTGCACGAATGCTGTTCCGGTGCGTTCTAGCACAAAAAAAGCCCTGCTTATATGTACATATGTACATGCAGGGCAGTGGCAAATGTAGCCTTTCAAGCACCCCCGGCAGACTGAAATAAATGTTGCTCCTTTAGAAACCAGCTCTTCTGAGGTCCGAAGGGGGGTGCCACCACGGAGAAAGCCCCGTTGCTGCCAGCTGCTACCCTCATGGCTCTTCCTGGTGGGTCAGCAACTTGGGCCTCTGACCGTGATGGTAACCCTTGGCCAGCTGGTGCAGGCACAGCGCTTCCCACCATGTGGAGGTTTGAGGACCAAGCATACACCTTGCACTGGATCCAAAAGCCAGTGTAAATGGTGCAGAACTGGAACGATGTGCTTCCCACAAGCGGTGCGGCTGCCACATCCTGTACCAGGGCAGGTTTGAATCCCTGCTGGGTCAGGCCAGGGGTCCATCTAGGCCAGGACTCTGTTCACTTAGTAGCCGACCAGCTGCCCACAGGATCACACAAAACAGGACAGCGGTGCAAGAGCACCCTCCTACCCATGTTCCCCAGCATTTGTCCGTAAGAACAGAGCGCATTACAGCAATATAAACTGGACATTACTGAGGCATGTGGCTCTTTGGCTAGCTTAGTGGTTACCTGAAATGGTTGCAGCTGCTGAAACAGGCCAAGCCAGCAAAAAGCACTCCTGGCTGAGCCTGGCCACATTCAGATGTGGCACAAAACCATGGTGGAGCGTGGCACAAAGAAGACTCCCACGAGAGGTAGTGTGGTACAGTGGTTAGAGTGTTGGACTGGGGGTTTGGGAGACCTGGGTTCTGGTCCCTGCTCGGGCACGAAGCTCACCTTGGGCCAATCACTTCCCGTCAGCCCAACCTTCCTCCCAAGGACGTTGTATGAAAAAAATGGAGCAGTGGGAAGTACGCTGGATTCTTCACAGGAGGAAAAAAGGGTGGGATAGAAATGCAATACAATTGTCCTCATTATCTTTGTCTCTTACCGTGTTTCCCCGAAAATAAGACCGGGTTTATATTAATTTTTGCTCCAGAAGACACATGAGGGCTTATTTTCAGGCGATGTCTTATTTTTTCTTACGAAAGCCGTAAGATTCTTGCCCCAAGAGTCCTCCACGATTCCTTTCTTTTACTCGACGGAATAGCTCTTTCTGTCTGGGGGTCAAAATATTATTCTCTTTAAATCTACCATTAGATCAAGTGTTAATCGAAGACATACGAGACCGCAGTGGCCACACACAAGTGCATTAAGTACACCCGTTGCAACACAACGACATACTGAATTATGAAACACATCCGTTCATTACCAAGTGCGCATGTTATTCATGGGTTGCGTCTGTACGCCGACTGGTCATTCGGCAATGAGTCTCGAGTTCATGTTTACATAGGCATTAACCTTTTGTCCAAAGGTGCCCGCTTGGGTATTTACAAATACTTAATTATAATTACTATTATAATTTATTTTAAGTATCAATGCCAACAATATTATTTTATATTTAATTATATATTAATATTATTATTTTATAATTCAATACGTCCGTTGTGTGTTGCACTGGACGTACTAAATGCGTCCGTCTGGCTGACGATCTTAACTGGGGCTTATTTTTGGGGTAGGGCTTATGAGCAATCCTGAAAAATCATGCTAGGGCTTATTTTCCGGTTAGGTCTTATTTGGGGGGAAACAGTGTACCTGGAGAAGATTTGGGTTTTGCTTAGCCACAGTTTGTCTTTGCGTCACAACCAACAAAAACGATTAAGCCTAGCTTGAGACCCTGACCCAGGGTCAGCAGCAAGACCCCGCTGGCTCCTGGGTTAGTCCAAAGCTTGCCCACCCCGGCTATTTCCTCTCCATGACACTGCAGCACGTTGCCTCCCGCCAGAGGGCCCAGACGTGATGTGGCACATGGAGCGTGCCCCTGTGCACACGTGCGCGCGCGGTTTTAGCAGTGCGAGGCAGGGCAGGCCTGAGAGACTCCGGGGTGCCCTTTCCCACGTGGCATCCTGCCGAGATGCCAGATTATGCCGCCGCCGCCGCCTCCAGCCAGGCTGGCCGGGGATGATGGGAGGGGTGGTCAGCCCCCTTCTCCGAAACCGGCGGGGAGAGAGGTGCAATGCGGCACATTGCCTTCCGGGGAAGGGGCGGCTCGGCACCAGGAAGACGGGGCGGCGGGCCCCGCAGGCGAGCCGGGGGGCCGCGCGTGGGGCGGGAGCGGAGGGGGCGCCGCGGGGCAGGGGGTCTCCGCTGGCAGCCAGCTTCAGCGGGCGGGGGCGCCCCCCTTCCCTGCCCCCCCCCGCTCGGGCTTCTCCGCGCGACGCATGGCGCCCCAGCTGCCCGGCCGCCCGAAAGGGCCCGCGCCGCCCGCTGGCTCGGCGCGTCCCGCAAGGTCCGGGGCGGCCGCGGGCCTGGCCTGAGCCCCCTCCCCACTTCCGCCGCGCCCTCTCATAGTCGGCGCGCCCCTTCCCAGTCCGCCGGCCCCGCCCGGACCCCCCCGGACCCGCGCCCCTCACCATGCGGCGATCCTCGGAGCCGCGCGGGAGGCGGGTGGGGCTCGGCCGCGAAGGGGGGGCGGCCCCGGAGGGGGGGCGGGCCCGGAGGGGGGGCGGGGGGGGGCGGGCCCGGCCCTCCCCTCCCCGCCCGGCGCAGGAGGGCCGCCTGCGGCGCGGCGCGGGGCGAAGCGAGAGGGAAGCCCGGCCTCGCTCCGGGGCCACGCGCGCGGACGGAGGCGCTGGTGCGGGTCCCGGTGCAGGGCCGGGCCCCGCGCCCCGAGCCCCGACCCTCCGCCGGGCCGCTCGCCGTCCGGCGCCCTGGGCTTGCGGGCTTTTGCCGCTCCGGCGCCCGCCACCCTGAGTCTCCCGGCGGGCTTTGCTTTTTCTGAAATAACAGCCTTTTACAGGTAGGGGTGCCCTTAGGACATGGGCCCCTTTAAGCGAACACAGGGGCCGTCAAACCTGTGTCGGTTAGACGAAAATTGTTATGTCGTGCCCGACCCATCGCGAGCCCACGGACAACACTCCTCCAGGCCCTCCTGCCCTCCACGTCCCCCAGAGGCCACCCAAGCTCACGCCCAGTGCCTCAGTGGCCCCATCCAGCCACTCGTCCTCTGCCGTCCAGCCAATTGCAGCACCCCAAAACACCCCAAAACTAGTTGGCCGGAGGAAGGCCCCATAGCAAAAACACCACAGTTATGCCGTTGTTACCAAATGCAGCACGCCAAAACACCCCAAGAGTAATTGGCCAGAGAAAGGCCCCAAAGGTAGTTGGCCAGAGGAAGGCCCCATGGCAAAAACACCACAGTTATGCTGTCCCAGAAGGGAGGGCGGATAAGAACAAATGAACTTTGTGCAACCCACAGCGAACACGCCAGCCTGACCTCGAATACAGCAATCAAAGGGACAGTGGAAACTGGTTGCAGCCGCCATGAAAGTTGCAAATGTGCAGGGAGTGAGAACATGGCAAGCCGTGTGAATCTCGAGCAGATAAGAAGTAGACGTGGGAAATGCTGGTCCTCACAGAAGAAAGGACTCTTTCTCCAGCACGGGAGGGGTGCATACCCTGATGTATCGATGCATTAGAAGTGTATTAGGTGACCTAATTGGTTACCTAGGGTCTAAAATGCATGTACCGGGTGCAGCTTTCGAGACACTGCTTTGGGCTGAATGTCCCCTTTCGTCTCCCTTTGTTCTATAGTGCACTAGAATAAAGCTGATTTTGGCTGCAAGTCTCGTCTCAGGCTCCTTTTGACTCGGGTCTGGGGTCCACCCGGGTTTGCCCCGGCTGTTGACTGGCTGAGTTCGGTAACAGTCCCCTTCTCCTTCTGCCGTCAATTGTTGCCAGCATCAGGGTCTTCTCCAGGGAGTCCTTCCTTCTCATCAGGTGGCCAAAGGATTTGAGTTTCCTCTTGTCTGAGGAAACTTTATATGCAGGGGAGGAAGCGAAGTCCCCAGCAAGAGAAGAAAACAAGTGGAAGTATTCAAAACACAGAATATAGTTCCTACAGACAGGCTGCCATCCACAAGCCTGTTAAGGCAGAAAAATGATTTTTCCCGAGCAGTTTAAATCTGCTCCCACGCGAATGCTTCCTCCTCAATATCATAGCACTGCAGATCTGGTCGAATTTCTGCTGGTTTATGGGGCAGCCCCGTTGCTGAAGCTAAGCAGGTTTGAGTCTGGTCAGTGTCTGGCTAGGAGGTCTTTTGTATCATGGCCCATTTCCTGGGACAGATGGGTGCTAAAGAAACAAATATTTTTCCATCCATCTAATCTGAAGCAATTAACGTATACAAGGCACACGGTTTAAATTATTTATATCATTCCTCCATCACAAATATACATGCAGCAAGAAGCCTCAGAGGCAACACTGAGAGTCCATTAAGTTCACATGCATGTGATTATTTAGCATTTATTTTTATTTAGCATAATTTATGTATTTATGTATTTATTATTTAGCATTAATTGACTAGGTCTTTCTTTTTTCTGTCTGAGCTTTGAAATTCAGCTGCCACTCTCTGCAGTTAAGATAATGCACAGATGAGAATGCTAGCAGTCGAATTCCCAGTGTAACGGCTTTTATCATTAATATGGGAAAAAGTTCGTATGGAAGAGAAGCATTGCCCGACTAGACTTCTGTAACGCGCTCTATGTGGGGCTACCCTTGAAGACAATCCGGATACTTCAGTTGGTGCAGAATAGAGCTGCCAGGCTGCTGACGGGGACTGGACATTATGTTCACATGACTCTAGTCCTCCATCAGCTTCACTGGCTCCCCATTGAAGTCCGGGCCCAATTCAAGGTGTTGGTTTTGACCTATAAAGCCTTAAACGGCTTGGGACATGGATATCTAAAGGAACGTCTGCGTCCGTATATGCCCTCCCGCTCCTATGATCAGCAGCGCATGCCCTTCTCCGGGAACCCTCCGTGAATGATATTAGGAGGGTGAGTACCCGGAGGAGGGCCTTCTCTGTGGTGGCGCCCCACCTATGGATTGCGCTCCCCAGAGAGGTCCGCCTGGCACAGTCATTATTTGCTTTTCGGTGCCAGGCGAAGACCTTTTTATTTAAATCGTATTTTAACTGTTAATTTATTATTGTTGTATTTATAAATTTTAATATATATAGCCAAGATGGTACCAGTTTTTAAATTATTAATTGTATTTTTTATGAATGTTGTGAGCTGCCCCGAGGCTTTGTTGCGATGGGGGTGGCATAGAAATGTTATCAATCAATCAATCAATCAATCAATCCAGAGTGGCTTTCTCCAGTCTCATTTCTTTATGCAAAGAAGGGCAGTTGGCCAAGAAACCTGGTCTCTCGTTATTTGGCCCACCTCCAAGAGGTTCCAGGTGGGCACCAGAGACTTCAAAGGATGCACATCTTCAGATGTCTGAGCAGAGATGCCATTGTGTTCTCTACATACCTGAAAGGCTGTCACAGGGCAAGATCAAATCGGCTTTGGTTGCAGGAGGGTAGCCCTGAGGATGGGTTTCAGGAGGAACTTCATCAGTTAGCTGGGAATGAGCGGGCTTTTTCTCATGAGAGGTTTCTGGAAGATGGTGGACAACCAAGTCCGAGTGAAGCTGAAGCTCTGGATTGCCTGCAGGCTGGGGGGTGGACTGGCTCCAAGGCCTTTCCAACTCCCGAATCTTTGACCTGCAGGGCCCCCCACGCCCATCTGCCCCATTAGGACGTGGGTGTGGAGGATACACAGATGGCATGGAACCAGGCGATTTCGACTTGTTTGGTCCTGGCACCCATGGCAGTACTTTCTGGAGAGTCCTGGACTGGGGACGGACACAGAATGGAAAAGAGGGAGTCAGTGAAAGAGAGATGGTTGCAACAGACCCAGAGGGAGATGGCAGTGCAGAAAGGACCTAAAAATGCAGAGAGCAGCCGGGAGACCAAAGCCAGCCCTGCTTTTTATCATCTATAGGTAGATGATAAAAATGGTAGATGCATCATTTATTTTGCAGCCAGGGTAAATCTGGATTTTACGTGCACTATTTGTACTGTGTTTTGTTTATTGTATGTAAGCCGTCCCGAGGCTCATGTGACTGGGACAGCATACAAAAATTCTGAATAAATAATAAAATAATAAATAAATAAATAGATGCCTTTTAAAGTCCTGTTGCAGTTGAGTGTCCCATGAGTGGAAGCTCCCTGCCATGGCCCAGTGGACCCGCAGTTGAAGTTGGCTGGAAAGTGAAATGTTTGTGTTGGATATCATTGTTGTGAACCTTTGATAGTGTTATGTATGTAAATATTCACATTCATAACGTGCGTCTTCTCCATCGGTCTTTGGCAGGACTGTGAGTATTCTTCAGCCCTTCATCCTTGCCTCAAACGCTCTCGTCTTACCCTTAACTGGGTTTTTCTCCCTTTGCCCCATATCCCTCTTCTGTATATACACAAATGCGTGTACAGGGTGTGGCTCAGGGGTGACTCTCTTCAGGCCAGGTTGAGGTAGAGTCAGGACTGGGCAGGAGAAGACCAACGGTTTTGCCAGCTGACTTGGCTTTTGCCAAGAGCCCAGGAGTTGCCTGGATGCTTGAGCATTTGTCTTCAACATGGAAGAGTGGAAACAGGTGTGGGGGCTCGCCATGTGCAGCACCAAGGGAGCGAGCGAGCGAGCGGGCTAGTGAAGGGAGGCCCCACATGAGCAGGGGTAGTGATGGGGGAAGGACAACAACAACCCTTCACCGAGGTTCCTCGAAAGAGACAATAAAAACCGAGATTCGAGGACACCAGGCGTCAGGCATAAGGACTAGAGGCAGCTTCTTCTAGATGCTTTCTATTTACCATATTTTTTGCTCTCTAAGACGTGCCTGACCATAAGACACACCTAGTTTTTAGAGGAGGAAAACAAGAAAAAAATATTCCGAATCAAATGGGCACATAATCACAGGCACATTCCCCATCACTTCCCCATGGGCTGCACATCTGACAGACTTACTGCACACACACATTCGCTCTACAAGACGCACAGACATTTCCCCTGACTTTTGAGGGGGGAAAAAGTAAGTCTTATAGAGCAAAAAGTAAGTATATGCCATGTTTTGTCTTCATGGGAACAGGTGGCTCACATCAGTCTCCTGCTGCTCTCGATCTTATCCCCACAACCACCCTGTGAGGTTGGTTGGGCTGAGAGCCTATGACTGGTCCAAAGTCACCCAGTTGGCTGAGTGGGGACTAAAACCCGGATCTCCTGAGTCCCGGTAGCCACACCACCACACTGGCTCTCGCTGTTCGGGACTACAGTGGGAAGATCTGAAGTTCTGACAAGGATTTGTGCAGGGCATGCCTGTTGGGTTCTCCTGTACTGGGCATGGCTGGTGCAACCCGAAGTCCAAGCAGAACAGGGTAAGCCCAAGTTTTCTCCATTTTATTCTAAGTCCACCCAATCCAAATAGTTGCTGGGAGGAAATGTTTAAAACAATAGGAACGGGAAAAACTCAGTGGCGGCCCATCTTCTTTGGCGTTTCCTCTCCAGGAAGAAAATGAGATGTATCGTGGGTGGATTTTTTACCCCAACCAAAACCAACAGTACTTCCAGCTTTTGCTTGGTGCTAAAAAAAATTGGTGTTCTTGTAGCATGTTAATTGCAATTTTATTAAACAAACACACCACTGTATGTTTATGTTTAATAAAATTGCAATTAACATGCTGCAAGAACTACTTAAAGAGATATCCCTATACTAAGTAGCATATAACTATTACCGGTGTTCATGTTTTTATAGCATTGGAAGCCATGCCATAAGAGCAGTGTGCCTTGAACTCAAAAATCTTTAATAAAAATAAAGCAAAAAACAAGAAAAGATTCTGTATGTCCAGATATATATTTAGAAATCTATAAATTTTACAAAATAAAATTGTATAAAAAATCTATCTAATCTATCTATAGATCTCTATATAAAATTTGATATTAGGAATTTCATTTCTATCTGTTCATTTTTAAATGTCTCCTTGCAAAAGTACTGTATTCTGTTTGCATAAAAATGAAAGCACTGTTTCACTCGACGCGACACCCATTAACACTTCCACACTGTTTTCATGTAAGTTTGTTCCTTTTATTGGAAAATATCATCATTTTAGAAAATGGCAGTTTATATAAGGGAAAGATGATATTTTTTCTGCAAGAATAAAGCATCAAATGGGATAAAGAAGACATGACAGGGATTTTCAAGCTTTTGCTGTTAAAAAACCCTTCTGATGTTGTTTTGCTCTGGCAGATTATCGTACTGCCTTTTCCGCATGGTTTCTCCCCACAACTCATCGATTTCTTCTCCATTCTTGAAAATACTTCGTTTAAAAATCCCTTTCCTTCATTTGATAATTATAAAAGTAAACATGGTTGACAAAGGACAAAATGGGACTATTAACACACTGTCCTGAATTCGCAACATAAAAATTAACAAAGGATTCCTTCCTTGGTAGGAAAATGAGACCTACCTCGGTTGAACCAAATGGTGCTGAGCTGCCTTATGATGTAATGCGAGGAGAGAAAAGCTAATTAGAGCCAAGCCTCCGCCTCCATCTGATGCCCTCTAGATATGCTGGGCAGGAACACCCGCAATCCCCAGTGGCCGTGCTGTCTGGGAATGATGGGAGCTCCAGTCCTTCGTCTCTGGAGGGCACCAGGTTGCATTGGGTTGTTCTACAGCATGAGAGAGTTCTCTCACGGGAGAATCCTTGGCAGATCTGTCCTCATGGAAGCCCTGACAAAGCACATCTGGACACTGACCTAAAGCAAGGCAAAGCCAATGCAAACTCAACGCTGGCCTCTGTTTGGCAGGACCTAGATTAAAATCCCATCTTCTCTTGAGGAAGAGATCGGGAAGGAGAGCGGGACTGGATGGGGGACCTTGGACAAAAACAGAGGCGGATGTTCATTACTAGTTTGCTTTATTGGCTTAAAACTCAGCGTGAGCCCAGCGGGAAGGTGGGCACGCGATGAGGCCTACTTAATTTTTCTTTCTGTGAGCAGGCTGTCGTGAAGCTTGGAGACGTCTGGCTCAAAGGCATCCATGACTAAAGTGCCGTTGCAGTCAAAGAATTTGGCGATGGATTTGGTGAACTCCGCTTCCCTCTGCTGTTTGGTTCTGCCACTGATGAACACCATTTTCAGGGTGTATTTGTCGTCAAATCTGGAGAGGAGTTGCAGAAACAGAAAAGCCAGAACACAGGTCAGATCAGGCATCAAACTTCTTTGCAGACCTGGCACTCCTAAATATTCCCATCTGAACTCTGGAGCCACAGGGAAGGGTGGTGCACCTTCATACACGGAAACTTGACACGAAGAAACAAAAGGGTGTTCTTTGTAGTTTTAGCTCAGGGGGTAACATGCAGCTCATGGTGCCCTCCCACCAACGGTAAAAGATGGCATCCATACTGCATTTTTTGGGGGACTTTTTGAACGTTTTTGTGCTATTGCTACTACAAAGCGCCAAAAACATCAAAATTGTGTCAGTTGCAAACTAATATTCCCCTTATCTTCTCAGGAGCAAGCATGAGAGTCAGTGTGGCATAGGACTGGGACTCAGGCAACCCGAGTTCTAATCCCTGCTCAGCCATGGAGCCACCTGGACGACTTTGGGCCAGTCACAGACTCTCACAGGGTGGTTGTTGTATGGATAAGATTGGGAGGGGGAGAATGCTGTAAGCCACGTTGAACTCGTTCTAAGAAAGAAGTGCGATACAAATCAAATAAATACATGTTCCTGCGTCAAGGCCCACCCCCTGGGAAGCAAAGGCATGTCCCCGTTACGAGGAATTTGCCCTTTGCACTGCCCCAAGAGCAACACTTGCCTGTCAACCACCCCCGAAGAGGCCAGTGCCAAAGTCCTTGGACCTTTGGGGATGCTATTGCTGGAAAGAGCCAGGAGGATGGAAGCATGACTGGGTACCATGCACCAAAAGGCACACGTTCTGTGGCCTGGAGAAACTATGCCAGCTGAGCACATCTGCACACATGTGCACTGCAGGCCTTGTGGCTAGTGGAAAACGCAAGTCTCAAGAGCCCCACTTCCTGACTGCTGGCAACTGTGGTTAGCAAGCCTCTCGGGCTGATGAGTTTTCAGGAGACACTACCTGTGCATTCTCAGCCAGAAGTTGACAGACATACTGGCTAAACACTTGCACCTCCTTTTAGGCAAATGAAAACAGACTGTCTTTTGCACCCAAAACTCAACCGAGCTGCAGAGAGCAAGGGCAGCGACGGGGAATATGCACAGCCCTGGAACGCCGGGGAGGCGACAGTGGTGGACTGGGGCAGCAGGTACCTTTTCAGACTTGAGGAGAGCTGCCAGATGTCATCAGGATCCATCCCTGCTGGATCTTTTCTATGTGCTACCAGAAAGATGCTCTTCTCCTTATACGAGGTGTAGATGGTCAGAATCCCCATCATAACAAAATACGTTGGGGAGCGTTAAGGAAAGCCCCGATGTGGCAGCAGACTGGCGCTCCCGGGAACAGAAAAGATGCGCTTCGATAATCCAAAGCAAAGCTTCGGCACCTCCACCCCAAGGCAATATCCAGCCTTTGGGGGTCCCAATTTGACCCCAGGGGCTCCCCTTCCCTTAGGCCCACCCTTCCCCCTTATCACCTGCTGTTTGGAGCTTTGCCCATCTTTGTACAACATGTCCCCCGATTCTGAGAGAATCAAGTGTCATGATTCTATGAAATTGATCTTCAGGCTGACGGGAATCCGACTGGACATGCCCAATAGGGGCATGGGATCCAAAATACTGCATAAAAGCTGCACACACATCTGATGGGTGATTTCTAAACAGCAATTCTAAGCTGCAGAACACGATTGCCTGATCCACCGAACTCCCCATAAAGATCAGGGAAACCACTAGGGGGCACCTGTCAATTATTTCTGCCATGCATACAATACGCTGGAACTGGGATTAGCTCAGTTTAACTGGAATTAATACAATTTATAGTTCCTGGACATACACCTGAACAGGAGAGCAGATCTCAACTTATATTGTTTATTTGGTTTTAGTTTATTGTTAGGTATTTATGTATTTGTTTTGTTTAGTTAATTGGTTATTTGTTATAGTTTAATTGTGTTTATTTATTGGCTTGTTGTTTATGATTTTGTATATTGATTGTATTTTTTAGGTTGGCCGAGATGCACCGGGGGGGGGGGGGGAGATAGTTGATTTTTAATATATTGTTTGTATTTTAAATGTTGTGAGCCGCCCCGAGGCTTTGTTGCGATGGGGCGGCATATAAGTGTTTTAATGAAATAAATAAATATCTGCACTCAAGGCAGCTTGCAAATAAAAAAATGTGTAATTTTTTTTGCCTTACAGAAATAGGCCCACATGAACTCAATGTGGAGGAATCACTTGCAACATGTGCAACATGCACACATTTGGATACATGCACACAAAAGTGCACGCAATTTAACAGTGTGCATAAAATGTGTTTCAGTTTTGGGCAGTTCATCTCTAGCATACACACAAGTTTTAAAAGTGTACCTATTAAAATGCAACTTCCTACTACATTCCTTTAGCAGAATTGGGATTATAATACTGATGTGCAATGTGTTTCAGTGGATGTGGGAAAGGGAAAGAAATATTTTAACGTGCACTGTTTGCCCTGAATCTCCAGCCATTCAATTTCTCTGCGTGGCATGAAATTCTGATATTTCAGCATCCGTGCACTTGCGCCTTCCAGATGTGTAGGACTGCAACTCACATAAATCCCAGCCAGTGTGGCCGATGGCAACTCACCGCAACCGACTAGGCTGGGAAAGGCTGTAATATTCTGGAGAAGACAAATGCTCTATCCATCTTCTGTGGAGCAGGCACATTTGTAAAATACACCTGTTATCTTGGTTTTGAAACCAAATGGTCTGTTCATTTCAGTAGTCCTTTTCCATTCCTCAACCCAGCTTTGTAATGTCAATCTGGATATGGGGCAACCCAATCAGAACATGGAGTTATGATACTGGCAGCTGTGTTTTCAGTCTCCTGCACAAGCAACCTTAGCATGGCATTTGTTACATGAAGTTATCCCTTTCAGAGATCTATCTGCCACAGCTGAAGCCTTTGTTTCCGGTTCAGCCTCTCAAAAGCTTTGCTTGAGTCAACCCTGCTGCTTGAATTCACTCCACCCCACCCCCTGCTAAACCCAAGTACACGAGGCTGTGCTACATGGAAAGGCATTTTGCAAATGCTCTAGCCATTTTACTTTCTATCTTGCTGCTTTTTGGACCCAAAGAAATTCCACAGCTTAGAAAAACAGCAGCAAAGGAAAAATATAAAAAATATCATAAGCTTTCTGGGCACCTGACAAACACAGACAGGAGATGGCAGTCCAATGTTTCCGCCAGAGGCTACTTTGATCATACTCACCCCCCACCCCACCCCACCCCACCCGAGTCAGCTGCATTTGATTTTGGCAACAAAGCCAGAACTAGACTTTCAGAAGTCTGCAACCTCCGGAAAAGGATATGATATAACACAGACTGCAAGGACTGGCTTGGATTCGGGGAAGGGGTGAAGGTAATCCCATATTAGAGCCACAATGGCAAAGAGGCAGGAGATTGTACAAATGATGAGGCGGCCGTCAATCAGGCAGAAGTTCTCTACATACTTATATTTTTCCAGGAGTACCTAGCAGAGGAAGAAGCAAAGACAATGCATGTGCGGATGTGCATACACACAGCACAAACCTGGTAAGGACCTGCTATGCAAGGCATGCCTCTTATTCCGACACTTGATTTATGGCAAACAACGGCCTGAGTTACTTCATCAGCTGCATGAAACCCTCTCTTCATGGCCGGATGTTGCATTTGCTTCCTCCCAGATCATGACGCCTGGGGCTGTCCTCCCCGCACCCCCTTGCAAGGAGTTCTGAAGGCACACAGTGTGCCTTGGAAAAGCAGGACAAGCGTATTCGATGATTCCCCAGCCTCCTTCCAAACTCTGCACTTCGAGCCCGGGAAGAGAGGCTGGACTGTCATGCCCACCCTCATGAGCACATCCGAGGGACTCCGAGAATTGTGAGGGTCCATGCCAGGGACAAAGCATCTCAAAATTCTGAACCAGTTTGGCATATTGGTAAGGATGTTGGACTGGGCCAGCTGCTGACTCCCAGCCTAACCTACCTTACAGGGTTGCTGTGAGGATAAGAGAGAGAGGATTTTGCAGGCCAAGTTGGGTTCCTTTCAGCAGGCAAATAAGCAGACATAAACATGCGAATAGATCAAGGAATAGGAGATGCTGTGGTGGAGGTCGTTGGGGAGGCCAGGACAAGGGCCCAGTAATAGGGCCAAGGGGTCGCAATGGGTCGGATGTGGCTTTGCAACCAGCAACAACAAGCAACAACAATGGAAATAAACAGAAATCTGTCAAAGATGTTCTGAGCTGACTAGTGAGGAGGCCAACAAGGAGCGCTTCAGTGATGGTGTGACAGGAGACCAGAACGTGAACAAAATACGAACCTGTTTGGAAAGGAAGGGGAAAATGGTACCTTTTTGGCGGAATCATCCAAAGAATTCTTCACGGCTGACCCATCCCACTTGTCCACTTTGACAGGTTTGTCGTCTATTTTCCACTGCAAGTCCAAGAAGCAAGGGGAGTCCCATCAGAAAACGCCCCCTCCTTGTACAGATGAAACTGCTGGGAGTGGGAAGGTGCCTGGCTCTTCATCTAGAGCAGCTGGCGCACCCGGCAGCCCCCCGTCCCGGAAGCCAGACCCCCTCGGCAGCAGGCAAGCGGCCTCATGAGCCTTTGGGGCAAGCTCCCTCAGGGGAATGCAGCCGGGAGCAGCATCTAGAACACGATACCTCACCTTGCAGCATGCCAGACCACTGGTCTACCTAGCCCGGTATTGTCAACGCTGCCTGGCAGCAACTCACCATGGTTTCAGGCAGGATTCTTCCCAAACGCCACCTAGCAACACTGGGGAATGAACCGGAGGGCTTCCCCCAGGCAAAAGAGGCACTCCACCACTGGGAGGTGGCTCTTCCTCCGCTTGGCCCGACTCAGCTAGCGGAACATGTGTGTTAAGGGCTGCGCAATACACGTCTGCAGCCAACTTCCTGTTACCTGCCACATGCCTAAAATGGGGCCACATCATTGATGTTCAGATAAGATCCATCCCTCTCCCACAAGGAAGGGGACAATAAGTTTTCTTTTGGATCATAACAGAGACAGTCCGTGTGGTACAGTGATTAGAATGTTGGACTGGGGACCCAGCAGATCTGGGTTCTAGCCCCTGTTTTGCCACGAAGTGCACTAGGTCACTTGAGGCCAGTCGCTCTCATCCTAACCTACCTCACAGGGTTGTTGTTATTGCTGTTGTGGGAATACAATGAAGGTATGTAAAGCCACCTGAGTTCCTCACAAGAAGGAAAAAGGCAAAATATAAATGCAAAGCTGTAATGATAATATAGTATTATGCAGAAGAGCAACACAGAAAGATGCAAAGAAACACACACCACTGCAAAGTAAGATTTGGAGGTGAGTTTTGGGTCAAAAAGTCACCCCGCTATTCTGTCTTACCTCATCAAGAGAAGACCATTTCTTTAAAGAAAAGTTATACTGTAAAGTATATGCACACACGTAAATGCAGGAAGGAGTTGTTAGGTCAACTGAGGGTTACTTAACCCACAATTAACCTATAAGGTCCAGATTTTACACCAAATAGAATATTTGGCCCTCAGGGGCGGGGGTGTGAACAGCCATAAAAGCTGCAGCACACGTCCCACATGCACCACAGCAAATCATGGGTTAACTAACCGTCCCATCCACTGCCTGTACTTTCAGCATTTCAGTTCCCCACGTCTTCGCCATTTACCGCATCTCTCCTTTTCCCCAAGCATGCTAGCTGGGGATAATGGGAGCTACTGGGGAAGGCACCTTGAGTGACCATGGCAGTATCTGCTCCTGCTGCCTAGCCTCCATAAGGAAGGTCCTCCAAGATCAACCAAGCACAGGATCCTTTTTCAGACCCCTGCCAGCCAGCCAGCCAGCGTCGGCGCCGTGGCGCTCACCCTTCTCCATCAGGCTCGGGGGACGGGGCCCGATGGGCATCCAGAAGGCCCCAGGACCCCCGGCACCTCCAGTTCAGAAAATGATCTTGCAGCAGGGGAGCAGAAAGCCATTTTCGGTGGGGGCCTTGCAGAGCAGCTGCCAGCCGGAAAAAACGAGAGCCCTATTCATTTCAGTGGGAGCATGCAAGCGGGGCAAGTCGGCCCGGGAAAGGCAGCCTCCCAGGCGGGTTCGGGTCCCCACTCAAGCACGAGGTCCCCGGGCGGCCGCGGGCCAGGCAGGGGCTCTCAGCCTGACCCGCCCCACAAGGTGGTGCCTGTCCTGAGGATAACGGGGAGCCATGGAAACCGGCGCGGGATCCTCCCAGCAGGAGGAAAGGCGGGACACGAGCGCCGCGGCCAACGAGGAGCATTCGGCCCCCACGGCCGGCCCGGTTCCAGGTGCGGGGCTGCGAGAGCACGCGCCCCCCGGGCCGGACCCCTCCCGAAGGGGGACGCGGGCCCTGCAGCCCCGCTCGGCCGAGGGCCGGCTCGGGAAGGCTGCGCGCGGCAGAGCGCCAGGCCTCGCCCGAGGCGGGGCTCCCTCGGGACCGCGGCGCGGTGGCCCCGACCCCCCGCCGGCCGGCCCGCCCGCCCGCCTTCATTCAAGGGGCCCCGCGTCCCCGGGGGCCCTCTCCCCCGCTCTGGAAGCGCGCCCCCCGGGAGGCCTCCCGCGGCTACCTTGTCCAGGATCCCGTTCTTGCTCGCGCCGCCCGCGCCGCCGCCGCCCGCGCCCAGCCCGCCGCCGCCGCCGCCGCCTTTCGCCGCCATCTTGCCTCCTTCCCACTGAGCGACCTGTTCGCTGCTGATTGGCTGAGCGCGACGGCGCGGGGGAAGCCCTGCGCGGGACACGTCGGGATCGGTAGTTCCGAGAGGGCAGTCGTCCCACGAGGACTCTGGGAGTGCGGCCGTGACCGCGGCTCGCCGGGAAATGTAGTTCCCAGCTGCTTCTGCGGGCTTAGCGTCCTTGTTGCTATGGCTACGCAGGGGGAAGGCGGGGGCAGTGGGGCGATCCACGATCGCTTGTCAAGAGGGCGAGAAGGAAGGAGGGAGGGAAGGAAGGGGCGAGAGGCAGCGGGCTGGCTCCCGAGGAGGCCGACGAGCCTGACCTAGCAGGGCGAAGCCCAGGTAACGGGGGACGTTTTTAAGGAGAATGAAGGCCAGGGTACCTTTCTAGCCAGTGGAGGACTTAGAACTCTGTGGTGGTGTGCGGCGTCCTTAAGCCCTTAATACAAACGTCCCCATCCTGGCGCCCTTCAGATGGGTTCGACTACAACTCCCACCATCCCCCAAAGAGAATGCTGGGAATTGGAGTCCAATCCAACTGGAGGGCTCCAAACTGGAAAACTCTCCTTTCGCAGATTCCCCCCACCCTGGTCCTAACCCACCTTCTAGGTAGCCATTAGGTGTTTGGGCTTGGAATGCAGAGACCCACGTGACCTCAAGGTCGTTGGGCTACTTGCTGCCACTCAGCCTACCTCGCAGGGTTTGTTTTTTATAAACCTGAACAAATGGGTGACCTGAGAACCCAGGGTTTGTTGCTGGGTTGTGAACTCCAGCTTGTTTAAACCATGGGTTGTTGTAACATGTGAACCCAGAATCATGGTACAACACAGGTTGTTCCACAGTGGTACAAAGGCTGTAGGCAAGACAGGTTAAAAAAACCGAGCATCTGTACATGTTCCACAATGATGTACGACATACAGAGAGGGAGCAGGCAAGGAGGGTGGGAGCTAAGCAACCTAAGAATGGACCAGAGAAACAGTGGCTTACTTGGTCTTACTTACTTACTCGGGAGGACCCCGAGGGTGTGGAATGGGCTTCCACGGGAGGTCGTTGAGGCCCCATCGGTGAGGGTGTTCAAAGATAGGCTGGACATGCACATGGTGGGCATGTCATGAGCGGAGCCGGCTGGTGCCGGAGGTCAGACTAGATGGCCCAGGAGGCCTCTTCTGACTCGCTCTGTTTCTATGTTTCTATGTCTTCCGGCAGCCAAATCATGGGTTAACTCTGAGTAAGGCAACAGCCAATAAGTTCACTAAACCATGGGTTGTCCTTACATGTGAACCAGGTAATTGTGTGTGCATGTGCTGCAGGATCTGTGTGAGTGAGGATAACCCAAGTTTCAGTGTGGAGGGCAAAAGAGTATCCACCCCCCCACCATGAGATGTCTATATTTCCTGAAATGGAGAACTGGGAAGCATTAGCCTATAAAGGGGGAAAGGAAGAGCTGTCTATGCTGCTCCCTTTAACCCCAGCTCTGTTCCTATCTGTTCCGAAAAGAAGATCGAACTGTAAAAGGCCTTTTAAGAGGTAGTGCTAGGATCCCTCCCTCCGGACACTGTGATGAAATTTAGAAGCTGACTTTTCTAGCGTTTCTCATGGCGTAAATTCCTTGGGGAGTTTGCGTAGCTGCCAGCCTTCCTGTTTTCCCCAAGACCAGCTCCATCCAGGCCCAAGGGCGGTGGTCCTGCCTTGTCGCTCCCTTGATCGACTTCCGATGGCAGCCTCTGAGCTTTCCTTGGAGCCGTGCCGCATCGGGGAACCAGGCTGGAAGCAACATTGGTGGCTACTGTGAATTGATCAGAGGCGCTCCAGGGGAAACGAAAACCATCAGCCCCAGCGGGGTGTTTGCCGTGGGCTCGGATGGGGTGCTGGAAAGGGAAGCTGCCAAAGGATGTGATACTCGGCCTGGCTTTTCCCTGTGTGACAAGGCTCAGTTCAGCACCATGGACATCCAGGGAGCCGGCACAGCGGGTGGCCACGTTCTCCAGTATCTTTCCAGTCATTCATTCATTGGCTAGTTTGCTTGCCTGTTCAGTTTGATATTTGATCCTTTATTCTAGACTGACAGGCAAGAATATTCCGTAGGCAAGACTGTCTTGCCTACAACGGAGCAAGAGCTTTAAAAAAAAGCTACAGAACACATGCGTTTGCTGGGAATGGCCACCTTTTAAAAGTGGGAAATGGATTCCGGGGGATGGAAGGCTTGGAGGGTGTTGTCCATGGGGTCGCGATGGGTCGGGCACGACTTCGCTGCTAACAACAACAACATTGCCACTGCAACATATCTGTAGTGACTGATGCATCGCTGAAGCCTCATAGCAGCTTCTCTTTTTATCCCAAAGGCCTGGGCCGTGCGTCCGTATTCCAGGGGGGGGTGTCTGCCTCTCCATGCAGCAGCCCCCTAACTCCAAGACTATGAACCCCACACTCCAAAGATGCCTCGTCAAAGGAGCACCTTCAGAGTATTTTGTTCTAAATGCATTAATTAGTTTGCAGGTGTCGGGTTCTCAGTCACTAGCTGGCAGACTTCCCCAACTGACTCATAGCTTGTAGTGATGTGGTTTGGAGCCGTGGAAGATTAGCAGGTGGAGAGGTTGAGTTGTTTATATGCTTGCCCTCCGCACCCTGCTGTGGGCAGCGCCCTGCAGGGGAATGGGGTGGGCAGCCATGGGGTGCACTGAAGCAAGGGGCATCCGTTCCTCCAGGCGCTGAGGCTGTGCCTGCACGTAGGCAAGGTGAGCAAAAGTGTCCAGGCCCGACAGCTGTGCATCTTTGCCAATAATCGTAATTTTCGCCCACCGAGCAAAGAGCATACCGTATTTTTTGCCCTATAAGACTCACTTTTTCCCCCCTCAAAAGTAAAGGGAAATGTCTGTGCGCCTTATAGAGCGAATGTGTGTGTGCAGTAAGTCTGTCGGATGTGCAGCCCATGGGGAAGGGATGGGGAAGGTGCCTGTGATGATGTGCCCATTTGATGCAGAATATTTCTTTTCTTGTTTTCCTCCTCTAAAAACGAGGTGCGTCTTATGGTCAGGCGCGTCTTATAGAGCGAAAACTACGGTAATTAAGAAGAAGGCAGGCCTCCTGCAGGCAAGGCAGCCCCCTGCCCAGGTGCCAGTACAGAGAAGGCCATGCTCCTTAGAGCACCAGCCCTAGCAAGAACCACAGGAAGGAAATAGGGGGACGGGTTCAGCTTGCTACCTGAGCAACTTCAGGAAAGGGTGGGACACCTGTCTGATAAATGCATCACTAAACTGGTGCAAACCGCACGCCTTCTGAGGCCCAGCTTGTGACTTTCCAACAGCGGGTCCGAGTGGCCCGACGGCCCTGTCCCTCCCCATCCCCTGCTTACTCTGTCGCTGGCAGCCGTTCCCCGTGGCTGCCTGGGCGAGGCCTTCTGTCGCCCGCAGGGGTGAGGGGCGGCCTGGCACGGCTGTAGCCTGACTTTGATCCGCACGTTGCCAGATGTTACCCGCATCTCTGGTCTTACTGCCGGGCTCCCATGGTGCTCCCGGTTCCGCCGGCCACCCACCCAGCGCAGGGCATGATGGGAAGGTGGCGTTTGTCTCGTGTCACAGAAGCAAGGCTGCTTTGCTAAGCGGAGCAGCCGCTGGGATTCCTGAGACCCCCGTCTTCTCAAGGGGCCCCAGTCCCCGGAGCGGACAAGCCCTTCCGCTCAGGGCGTGCTGGCAAAGGCAGCTACCCCGAAGTTCAGGAATAACGAGCAATAAACAAGGGCCCATTTGGGGCAGTTGGCAAAGTACTGAACTTGACTAGAAAGAAGGGCTGATTTCAAGTGCTGGACTCTGGCTCACACTTGGCCTTGGGCACATCATACCCCCCAACCCCCAATCTCTCTTCCACCCTGGCCTGCCTCACAGGGCTGTTTGGGAGGGTGAAGTGGGACTGCACCACACGGAGTCCCTCAGCAGAAGGGACAGGATGCAAACACGAAAACCAAGACAAAAACGGGGAGCTCCGGGCACATGCCTTCTGCGCAACCCGCATAACCGCTCACTTGTGTACAGAGGTTCTCGCACTTGTGGGTCCCAGGAAGATCGTTGGCTCTCTGTGTGCAGCCCTGGCATCTCCAGCTGCCACTGGCCCAGCCGCCAGTTCTGGATTCCAAATCAAGCCCTTCAGGTGTCGAGACCGGACCCACTGGCGTTCTCCAAAGGACCACGCGCCTCTTTCGCCTCTCCCGCCCTTTGCCCTCCAACCTCTGTTAGCTGGTTGGTTTCCCACTTTTGAAAGGGCCTTTCCTAAAGGTGGGGAAGCGTTAAGCAAAGACACACCGTACTTTGCCGTGGCCTTTTCCGCACCCACCTCCGGAGTGTGCCTGCCGCTCTGCACACATCTCCAAAGCGGGCAGGAAAAGGTCTCACAGCTGAGCTGCGAAGGGACCTCGGGCAGCCGAACTGCTGCCAGCGAGAGCTGAAATTCTGAGTTAGGTGCCTCTAAGAGTTGATCTTGGCACTTCCTGTCATGGTCAGATCCATGTTTTCCTAACATTGGGCCATATTTCCTCAAAATGTAACTTCTTCAGCTTGCTATCTTAACGGGACATATTCAGCTCTGATTTCAGAAAACATCGATTTTGGCCTGCATGATTACGAACTCTTACTATTAACACAACACTGTGAATGTGTGTTGGACACTGCAGCCCAAACCACACAGAAGAATGAACAGCCATTACGATCGGGCTTTGCTCTAAGGAGTCTTTCCATCTTTGAATGAAACAACTTCAGAGCATAAATGTTGTGCTGCATAGCCATGTTATTTTAGTTGCGATCTGCCCAGAGAGTTTTACAGAAATAAGAATAAGTGTCACTGTAGGTTGTCTTCCTCCTTTATCAAAATAAAGTGGAAGTATTGGTAACTACTTGAGTGGTCAACCAATTAAACCATTTCAGCATGGTCAACGGTATCAGAAGTCATGCAGCCTGGGTTGCTTTTCTTCAGCCAAAGCAAGTTTATCTGCTAAACCTGGGCCTGAAGCCCAGTTGAGACGCCTCTCCGACATCAGCTTCCTCCCCGAGACCCTTCAGTTGTGCAGCCACAATTTGTTCGTGTACTTTGCCTGAAATGGCACCACTTCAGCAGTAGTTGCAGGATTGCCTCCTTCAGAGCTGCCATGCGTCTCAAACTCATAGAAGGCAGCAATAAGTACCTTCTGGCCCCGGCTGGGCAAACTCTTCTTGCTTGCTTAGTCAGTCAGGAAATGCAAAGGCGGAACATTGCAAGGGCCGGCTGCACCCCTCCAAGAGCTTTGTTAATCTATAACAACAAGCTTGTAGCTGTAGAAATTAGATCTTGAGTTCATGCTTGAAAAATAAATAGACCCCCCCATCCACTTGTCCATTATATTCTCTGAATGTTAAAGATGCCATTGATTTGACCACGATGGTTTTGCTATTATGGGAAATGTGCTAACGGATACCTTTGCTCTCGTTAAGCATCAGAATGACATGGCCACAAAGGGGATGTATAAACTGGACGATGGAAACTGCTACCCAACCAACTGCTTTCCAGCCAGAAGTCTGTTGCGCCCTAGATACGAGGAAGGTAATGCAACCCAATGTCCGCCGGATCTGGCCCGGTCCATATATCTCAACTGCCCTGGGTTGGATTTCAAACCCGGGCTGGCTGCGTGCAAGCGAGTGGGTTGGCATGTCCCCTCGGATAGCTTCTGCTGGGAGTGGGAACAGCCACATGATTAAGAGATGCTCCATCCATTGAGAGCCAGGGACTCCAGCTTGGGAGGGGGTGGGCTCCCGAAGAGGGGCGATAGGAAGCCCCCACGATCCGCTTACAGGTTTGGGAGCTGGGCGATGGCTCCTGTCCTTGCAGCCTGTCTCCTCCCAGCTCAGCCCTCAGGGCCCTTACCTTGGAACGTCCGTTCAATTGACAATGTGTTCAGCGACTCTTCCGTGTGTTTCCCGACGGGCCGTTTCTGTGCCTGTCACCTCAGGGGCCGGACACTGGCAAGTGGCCCGCCGGACAGCAGAGAAAACCAAGATGGAATTACTGCTTGGCCCCAGATCCTCCCAGGTCAAATGGAAAAGCCCAACAGCACTGAGTGGGGCGCACAGCCACCTGGACGAGAAAACCCTCACCGGCTCCTGCCTGGTATGTGCAGCTTGTATGTAGGTGGCCCATCCAGGCTGACCTCGAGTGCGGGACGTGCCTTTTGAGCCTGGTTGCAAAGCGCTTTGTCTGTCTAGCATGCAGTGTCTGAAGCTGCCTTCTCCTGGTCTGACCTTGGAGCTAATGTGGCCGAGTGATGGTTCGCTCTGGCTGTGGCTTCGGTGCCCTCCAGATGCATTGGGCTGGACATCTTCCCCAGGACGTCCAGTGGCTGACCGGACGTCCTGGGGAGGCGGCTGCTCTGTGCTCCACTTCCTGAACTCCTTTGCCCCGGAACCGCTGGAGGACGAACTTGCAGCGGTCCCTGAGCTCTGTCAGCATTTTTGGCTCACAGAGTCCCCCTTCAGGTGACGGCTCCACCGCAGGACAGTCTCCTGAGGCTGCTTGGCTCGCAAATGATCTTGTCTCTCTCCTGCTGCCCTCCCTCCTTGTGTGTAACAAGATCCCTGAGCTGAAAGATGCCAGTTGGGTTGGAAGCTGATTTCCCTGGCTGTGCAGCCCAAACTCCGACGTTCTGCATGTGGGGAGGGGGGTGACCCGCACAAGACTGGGACCTGCTCCTGCTTTTACGACACGCAGAGGTCAGCTTAAGATGACACTGGCTGGACCAGGTCAGAGGTCCCTCTAGAAGCCAGACAGGCGGTTTGGAGAAGTTCACAAGCGGGGCTCGAAGGCCACCCCACATTCCTGGCAGGCTGGCTGCATGCTGGAAGAGGTCCAGGGGTTTGGCAGTTCTGACTGGGGGGGTTCCCTTTCCGCTCATCTGGGTGCCTCCATCTGTCTCCTGGCTTCTTATTTCCAGTTGAAGCTCCACCACGTGAAAAGTCCTTCACACCTGTGTTCAGTGGACATCAGCGACCAAAATTTTGTCTCGGTGAGTAAGAATGTTTGGCAACAGAAACGCATGTTATCTTGCATTGACTGGAATCACGGAGTCAGAAGGATGGTCTGCAGACTGGAGACAAAGCCCTGTGAGGAATGATTGCGAGAACTGGGCATGTTTAGCCTCGAGAAGAGAAGACTGAGGGCAGACAGGATAGCTCTCTTCAAGTGCTTGAAGGGTTGTCACACAGAGGAAGGCCAGGATCTCTTCTGGATCATCCCGGAGTTCCGGATACAGAATCACGGGCTCACGTTACAGGAAGCCAGATCCTGGCTAGCTATCGGGAAGGACTTCCTGACTGTTACAGCAGTATGACAATGGAGCCCATGACCAAGGGACCAGTGGGCTCTCTCACCCTGGAGGAATTCAAAATGCAGCTGGTCAGCCATTGGAGAGGGAGTCCTGAGTATGGGGTTGGGCCCGATGGCCCCCTTGGCCTGCCCAACCCTAGACATCTAGGATCATGGAGGAATCTGATGGTGGGGCCGCTGTATTTGTCGGCTGAGTGCAGCCCCTGCCCGTTACACCCCTGCAGTCACGAGACGAGCTCCAGGTTCAGGAGGTATGGCGGGACGGGATACGCGGCCTCCCTTTCAAGGTGGCTTCAGAGCTTCTCTTCTGACGGATCTTCTCATCCAAGGACTAGCAAGCAGCGCTAGACTCTTTCGGTTCCTCCAGCACTGGTTGCAAACCTCAGCCAGACTCTGCATTAGTTGCTGGCTCGGTTCACGGTGGGGGCGGGGGGGGGGCAAGGCTTTCAGAGATGCCATCATTTCAGATCTGGAAACAGGTATTTTTGTGCCGTTTTCTGCAGGCAAAAGAGGACGACTTCGAGGAGTTCAATTCTGTCGCCTATATCAACGCCACGGAAAACCTGCTGACCTTAGGTAAAGAGTGCGTGGCTATTGGTTGGACCGAACATTGGGACTTCATCCTCACTGGGGTTGTTAGCTCGGTGATGAGACAGAGTATTTCTTTCCTGTAGCTGTACCTGCATCTCTATCTTTAATGTTAAGATGTAAATCAACCATTGTGACCTTCCCCCCACAAACAAGCTTTTCCTATTTAAGGACAGGGCTGAAATCGCCCAGAAACTTCTCAGACTATTCCAAGCTTCTGCTGTTGTGGATTAGAGTCTCGTGTCCCATTTTTCAAGTTACGGAATAGACAAGATAGCCTTAGGGCCCGGGGGGTCCGAAGCAGGCCTCCGGCGCCTAGGACCTGGGCTCTGGAAAGGGGCATAGTTAGATGAGAGAGCGGCACACCTGTTTTTCCTAACCTAGGCCTTCCTTCAGTCACTTAGAATAGGGATGCTGGACCCCAGGGATGAATCTGCCTCATATGGGGGAGTTCATCTTGCCCAAGGGGTCCCTAGTGGGTCACACGGGTTCTCCTGACTCCGCCATATTTCGGAGTGTTTGCTGCTGTTGCACATTTCCCCTCGTCATCCCAAAGGTTATCATGCCTCTCTTAAGGTTTAGTTTCTACCAGGAAGAACTCTAGGCTGAAATAAGCTGTTGCTGGAACTTGGGCCCTGTCTCTTTGCCTTATGCCCTGGCCGCCCCTGGCAGGCAGCACTGAGTTTCTGTGAAGCAGGATTTGGCCTCTGGAATGAAAGAGACTCAGCGTCCCCGGCTTATACTATGTGTGTCCTGGGACCCACACCCAGCTGGGGCTTTGGGCTTGGCTTCTTGCCCCACCAGGCCAAAACAAGGGCCCCCGCCAAGCAGATCTATTGAATTAATGTTTTATTTTCCTTTTTCCAATTCCCACCCAGAAGTCTTTCGTAAATTTCCTGTGTTACGGGAACTGGAACTATCCTTGAACGGCCTAAGAAATGTGAAGGTTGACACTGGGGACTTTCCATACCTGGAAGTAAGAGGAAAGGGGCTCTGGAATGTTGATGGGGCATTCTCACATTCTGAAGGGGTCGGGGTGGTGGAGAAATAAACCCCGGATGGGAAGCACCTGCTTCCTTCCTGGCTATTCTTCTACTTCAAATTCTCTGTTTCGTCAGTGACTTTCCCATCTCTGCTGCGATCTCATTCGTTGCGTCCTGCAGGGTGCAGGGTAGAGGGAGCACTGTAATCTAATGATGTAATTCCATTTTCTACTCCCTACTTCCCCTTTGAATATATAGCCAGCCTCTTTCAAGGTCTTTGTTGTTGTTGTTGTTGTTGTTAGTCGCAAAGTCGAGTCCGACCCATCGCGACCCCATGGACAACATTCCTCCAGGCTCTCCTGTCCTCCACCATCCCCCGGAGTCCACTCAAGCTCACACCAACCGCCTGAGTGACTCCATCCAGCCACCTCATCCTCTGCCGTCCCCTTCTTCTTCTGCCATCTATTGTTCCCAGCATTAGGCTCTTCCTCAGTGAGTCCTTCCTTCTCATTAGGTGGCCAAAGTATTTGAGTTTCATCTTCACTATCTGGCCTTCTAAAGAGCAGTCAGGGTTGATCTCCTCTAGGACTGACCGGTTTGATCGCCTTGCGGTCCAAGGGACTCGCAGGAGTCTCCTCCAGCACCACAACTCAAAGGCCTCAATCCTTTTGCGCTCAGCCTTCCTTATGGTCCAGCTTTCACAGCCATACATTGCAACTGGGAAAACCATAGCCTTGACTATACGCACTTTTTTTTTTTCAAGGTCTTATGGGAGGGAAAATATCAAATGAGAAAACAAATCTAAAATATCCTGTTGATATTTCATTCACATCCAGTGAAACCTCTCAAAAACATCACCACTGAAAAGATTCACACTTTGATCTTGGGCCCCCAAACCATAGAAACATAGAAACATAGAAACAGAGCGAGTCAGAAGGGGCCTCCCGGGCCATCTAGTCTGACCTCCGGCACCAGCCGGCTCTGCTCATGACATGCCCACCATGTGCATGTCCAGCCTGTCATTGAACACCCTCACCGATGGGGCCTCAACGACATCCCATGGAAGCCCATTCCTCACCCTCGGGGTCCCGACTGTCAGGAAGTGCTTCCTGGCATCCAAATTGAACCTTGGCTCCCTGAGCTTTGCTCCATTGGAGCGCGTCCTGCCTTCCTCTGCAGGGGAGAACAGGCCTCTCCCCACCTCCATGTGACACCCCCTCACATACCTGTATGTCGCCAACCATCAAGGGTAGAAACTGACTGTGGTTAGGTTGTTCTATATCATCTCTGTGGTTGTGTGAGACTGGATCCAGACAACAGGACAATCCACACTCAAGGGCTGAGTGTGAGTTGTCATTGAATTGTTGTTGAAATGTGGGGTTCTTGTGTTGTTTGAAATCAGCTGAGATAATAACCACAGCGAACAATGCTCAGTTGGCAACCCAGCTACACACCATGGTTTCCCTTCATGGGTTGTTCATGGTTAACAAGCCATGCCTGGGTTCAGACAATATGGTAATCCAGTGGGTTTCAGTGACCACCCCCACTCAGCCTTTGCTCAGCCCTTATTGTCTGGACCCAGTCATGACAGTCGGGACCCTGAGGGCGTGGAATGGGCTTCCACGGGAGGTCATTGAGGCCCCATCGGTGAGGGTGTTCAAAGACAGGCTGGACATGCACATGGTGGGCATGTCATGAGCAGAGCCGGCTGGTGCCGGAGGTCAGACTAGATGGCCCGGGAGGCCCCTTCTGACTCGCTCTGTTTCTATGTTTCTATGGTGGTGCCTGCATCTCTCTTCTTTGCCACGGAATGACTGGGTTGCCTGCGTTTCAGATCCTGGACCTCTCGTACAACAACCTTTCTCCCGAAGATGTCCGGGCCCTGGGGGTTTTGCCCCACCTTAAAGTTCTCCACCTTACTGCTAATGGACTGAGCTCACTTCCCCTTGACCTGGCTGTCCCTGAGAGGTAGGTAAGCGCCCCCACCCAGGGAAATCACATTGGTTTGCAAGCAATATTCGTACTGAGGGGGATTTAAGGGAACAAAAACAATGAGGTTTGCTGTTTTATCAAAGGAAAGAAGAAATCATACAGGGGTGTTCCTTGGGATCAGCTCTGCAGCAACAGGCTCTCTGCCGGGAGCTTTCCTGGAGGGAAAAGATGTTCTTTGGGGTGTCTTGTGTGTGAACACCAGATCTGCTTGCCTGAAACATCCACGGCTCGCTTGAAAGACAACAGCCTCTCCAAAGCAATGCTTCTCTTTCCTTCTACCTGTATTAACTTGGTTGATTTTTGAATGAATAAGCTGTACCAATAGGCTGCAACATCACAGAAGTGTTCCAGGGCAGCTGGCACAGAACGTCTCCCTCTTCCTTTGTGAACTCGAGCCGGGGGACACGATCCTTCCCAGGCTTCCTCCCAAGCGGATGCTTGACCTCCGCTGACCACTCTCCTGTTCAGCCAGCCTGCAGGGCTATCCTGAGCAATGCAGTGGGTGGCAGTTTGAGGGCTGACAAAGGGCCGTCTTCTCCACACAATGCCCCCTGGTCGAGGGATGTGGCTGCCCCCAGGTGTGGGGATGGCTGTCAAAGGATGCTAATGGGGACCGGCCGGGATGCACATATAACGCCGGTCCTCTAACAGTTACACTAGCTGTCTGGGACCAATTTAAGGTGCTGGTGATGACCTAGAAAGCCCTAAACGGCTTTGGTCCAGGTTACCTGAAGGGTTGCCTTCTTATTATCTCAGCTGGGCTCAAACAACACGATAACCCTGCCTTTCAGCAACCCGCGCTTTGTGACAGTCCACCCTGTGCCCATGAGTTATAATAGTGTCTGAACCTGGGAATTAAGAAAGGAAGCCAGGAAAGGGTGAGGGAAGAGAGACAGAAGATGCGTGCGAATGCCCAGGAACGACGGGTGTTTTCTCTGTCCAGCAGCGGTGAGAGTTTCCCCAGGTTCCCGGCTCTGGAAGTCCTCCTCTTGGATGACAACCACCTTTCCCACCCAAATGTCTTTGTCAGCCTAGCGAACCTCCGAAGGTAAGCAAGGGAGACAGATTGGGCCGAAACTCAGCTTGCTGGCTGTGCATGGGAGAGCTCCTGCCGTCTTGTGTTTGCATGCAGTACATGTAATGTGGAAGCCCCTTCCGAACATTGCCGGGCTCCAGCTGGCCCCCTGCCTTCCTGTGGCAAGCTTCGGTTTCTGTGCTTTCTTCCCGCTTTTCCATGCTGGCTGTTCCTCCTCCTCTTTAACCCCTTGGGAAGACACACAAGCGGCTCTTGGCAGCCTTTCGTACCCTCCTGGAATAGAAACTCTGAGGTGGGAGGATCAGCTTTGCTTTTCTCTGTGGCTGGTCAGCTGGAGTTAATGACTGGAAAGGGTGAAGCCGCATGACCACTTGGAGGATGGGCCAGTTCCCTCCTGTATCCCATGAGCCACATTTGGGGTGGCCAAATATGCAAGTCCTTCTTTGAGTAAGAGGCGAGCCCAGGGTCCTGTGTGCATACCCTGCCCAGCACGATCTCAGTGCCGAACAATCGCCATCTACCTGCCTGCCTTCCTGTTTGAGCCTTGAGACAGAAACACACAGAAACAGAGTGAGCCAGAAGGAGCCTCCCGGGCCATCTAGTCTGACCCCCTGTTCTAGCCTGCTTCGCTCACGACATGCCCACCAGGTGCATGTCTGAGCGAGATCTAAGCAAGCTTCCGCAGTGGGCTTCGTCCACGGGGCCAGCTGCCTGCCGGGCGTATGGTGGTGAAGAAAAAGGCTCTGTCTTGGGTTCTCCCAACATGCAGCAGACTCGCCATGTCCTCCTGCCGCCCCTGCGAGGGGCAGCCGACGCAGTGGGCTGAGGACGGAGAACCTTGGGCAGGGCCCCGGAGTATTCCTGAGCGAACGTCACGGGGCGGCTGAGCACTCGGCTTGGGGCCCTGTCAAATGTCTGCACAAAGACAGCCATGGGTGGGTGTCTGCCAAGAGCCTGCACCCCAGCAGCAGCCCACTGATAAGACCCTCCTGCCCCCCGCCCCCCCCCCCGGGTTGTTTCCCCTCTTCACCATGGCATCTGGCTTGTTCGCCCGCCTCCTGCTCTGACGAGCCCGTGGTGATGGAGAGAAGGAGGGGCGAGGATGCTACGCCCCCCTGCTCTCTGCCCCCCAAAACAGGCAGGAGGGAGCAGAGGTGAGAAAGGGGTTGGGCTGCGCGGTCGGCGGCCCTGGCAGTGAGAAGGCGGATCACCGAGGAACGGCCGCCTTGCGCGGGGCTGGCCCTGGGGGTCGCGCTTAGTCTCCCCCGCGGCTTCCGACTCCCACGGGCCATCTGGGGAAACGCTCCGCACACGTGTGTGTTCTGGCTGCGTGGCAGCACTCGCCGCCTCGGCGTGTGCTTTGCGGGGGGGCCAGGGACTCGCCCTGCAGGAATTCGGCAGGCGCTGACCCTTCTGCCTGGCGCTTGCCTCCTCAGCCTGAAGCAGCTAAACCTGGACAAAAACAGGATCAGGGAGGTGCCGTATCTCCATCACGTGGACAGCTCCCGCTTCTCCATCCATCCCTTATCGGCAAAGTCGGGCATCAGGGAAGGCCTGCGCAGCCGGAAAAGCGCTGGGAAGCGGCTCCGGCAGGAGGGCTCTCCAGGGCCCAGCGGACAAGCCGAGTACATCATTGTTCAAAGCAGCAAGGATCCCGATAGGACAGGTGGGCTTTGAGTGTTTTTTGATGGTGATGACGACGACGTAGTGTAACCCCAACATAACACTAATCCGGTCATCAAACACCATAGAAATAACAACACAACACCCCTAAAACAGCCTTCCAAAAAGCATCCACATTCTGCAGTAGGGACACACACGGCACTTCATGGAGGAGCGTAGCCAACCAACCAGCCTGGGTCCCTGCCCTGAGGAGTTTACAATCTAGGGCAAACATTTGATGGAATGGGAAGAGCAGGTGATGAGGGAGAAATACAGCTTTGGGTGCAACCAGGAGGAGCGATTACTGCTTCCTGCTTACAACTATTGATTACAATCTTACTGCTCAGAAGCCCCCAGACTTGGGGTGTCCACCTTTCCTATGCCCACCAGCTACAGCTGGTGGGGGGGGGATCTTCACCCGCCACCCTCTGTGTTTTCTCATTTGCATGGGGCACTTCAAAGTGAGGGGGAAGGCTCAGGGCACAGGGCCACCACCATCCCGGACTCTCTGGGTTCCTGCTTTCTGCAGCCTCCCGCTGGACACCCCCACTTCCCACTTCCCCAGTCCTGGAGAGGCAGCCGGTGTAGGTCTCTCTGCTCTGGCTGGGGGTGGGGAGGGTCCAGAGTTGGAGCCCCTCCTCCTGAGGGTGCAGGGGGGTCGTGGAGCTTGGAATTGCTTTCTCCATGGTTATCCAGAGGTATCGGTGTGCTCCAGACGGGGACGAGAATGAGGGCCAAAGGCTCAGGGAGAGGTCTTGCTTTACTGCCTTCCAGAACCCCTCCTCTCTGTGCCACTTGTGCCTAAGGAGGGGGTGAGCCCCCGGAAATGGAAAAAAGCAGTCAGCCGGCCATCGCCGAGCAGGACAGCGGGCAGGGTGGATTCTGGCTGGTTGCTTTGGCCCTGCCCCCTCGGGGAATCGCAGCTGCAGGGCTGTGGAAAGGCACGGTTTGGTTTCCGGTTCAAGGCCGACCGGTCAGTGTGGCTGGGTGCCTTCGCCCCGTCCAGCGTTTGGAGGCGGCGGCGGAGTGTTGTCCTTAGGGATGCTGTTTCTTTACTGCACAATCGCTGAAGATCTCTGGGCAGTTGGCAACAGTTCAGTATTAACTGAAAGAGGCCCCTTCTGACTCGCTCTGTTTCTGTATTTCGAACATATCCACCTTTTTAATGTACTTTTCCTTCAAAAAACTTACAGAGATTGTTTTCCCATCCTGGTCCCCAGATCCACCACCAGAGGTAAGTCCGTCCGTCCGTCCGTCCGCCTGCCTGCCTGCCTGCCTGCCTGCCTGCCTGTCCTTCCTTCATCCGTCCTTCCACTGGCTGCCAACCACTTCTGTGCATCTTGATTTCATGCCTCTGCTCAGGCGCAGGGTTTTCCCAAGCTCCATGCAGTGCAGCTCCTTCAAGTCCAACAGAACAAGAGATGATTTGATCCCACTGAAACGAATGGGGGGAATTGACTTAAATCCACGCATTCTGGGCCGTGGAGGAAGCTCTTGAGGTCTGGGCTGGCAGAAGGTGCTCGCTCTGAACAGAAGGGCTGGGATGCAAGGCAGACCGCCAGTGCGGGTCCTTCGGCGTATTCACACACACAGCTCCGGAGCTTCCTCGCAAGCGGAAGGAAGGCTGATGCCGCGGGGAGCTGCTCAGCTTGGTAGGCCAGCCGAGGGGCTGCTCAGGAAGGGCATTGCCCCGCAACTCCCAGGCTGCGAGGGAACGTGTTTCTCCGGGCACGTCTCCCTGGGGCTCGCTGGAGGACAGGGAGGGGTGACGCTCGCACGGAAATGCTGCATGCCCAAAAGTGGCAGCACGTGCAAAGGGGGCCTCTCAGGAAGAAGGGGCAGCTTTCTCTCCCTGCTGGCTGGCCTTGCATATGTGAGTGCTTAGGGGCCTGCGGAGATCCCAGTGGGCAAAGGATGATCCCACGGCTCCTCTCTTGGGGTGAGCGCACGGCTTCCACCTCTCGCCTGTCCTTTGCTCTCCAAGCAGGAAAGTTCTCCTTCGCCGTGCGGTGCTCCCAAGACCTCCTGTGCCACTCCCAGCGCAGAGTTCGTTCTCCCGTTGCCAGAGCTGCGGTTTCTCAGCCTGGCCAACAACCAGGTGATGGGCTTCTTTCTTTCTTTCTTTCTTTCTTTCTTTCTTTCTTTCTTTCTTTCTTTTATTTTCTTTTATTTTCTTTTATTTTATTTTTTTACAAATTTATATGCCGCCCCCTTGCAAACAAGCCTCGGGGCGGCTAACGACATATAAAAAATACAATATAACACAATACACAATGTAAAACTGGCCCATCTCATAGTCTACAAATAAAAAAATATATAAACATAAACAATAAATAACAATAAATAATTAAAAATGCAATAATTTAACAGTTAAAATATTTCTTAAATAAAAAGGTCTTTGCCTGGCGCCGAAAAACAAATAATGACAGTGCCAGGCGAGCCTCTCTTTGCTCTGCATGCTTCCGAGCCAGGCGGCTCTTTTTAGGACCTGGGATGGGAGGGGAAGCGGTTGACAAGCTGGCTTTCTAGATGCCTTGTGTGGGTGCCTGGAGTTCCCTGGCCCTCGAAAGCCCTTGTGCAGGTGGTTGGAAGTGGCCAGAGCGTCTCCGGCCGCACGCATCGCAAGGAAGCCATGCTGGGGAGGAAGTCCCTCACGCAGGGCCCCGAAGAGCCTGCTGTAGGTGGACCGGACCAGCCTTCTCCAGCCCAATGCCTTGGACATCCACTCCCATCAGCCCCACCCAGGATGGCTGCACCAGCACATCTGGAGGGCACTGGCTTGGCCTAGCCTGTCCTCCCCCAGCTGGTCCTCTCCAGATGTGTTGGCCGGCATGCTGGCTGGGGGATGCTGGGATTGCCCCCCACATCTGGAGGGTACCCGGTTGGGGAAAACTGAATCCGACCGGCCTGGGGCAGAAGGACCACCAGCCGGTCTTGGTCTGAGACAGGGAGTCTTGCCCGAACGCCTCTGACGTTGCCCATTTAGTACTGCTTCCACTTTTACAGAAAATGTGATGCAGGAAACTGTTCCATCCTTGCCCCACCTAGGAGCGCTGCCCCACATGGACACACAAGCATATGGGGCTGGCGGAATGAGCAGCGTGCGTGCCGGTGGCCTCCGCGTGCGAAGTCCTGTGCTTCTGCAGCCCCCCAGTCTGCGCCCGTTAACTGTGTCCGGATCATCGGCCAAACCCCCAATTGGCCCCTTAGGCGCAGCTGTGTGGGGCCACTGATCAGCCCGGCCTGGGATTCTTTTGGCCACGATGTATGTGTGCATGTGCAGGTAGCAGGGTTGGGGAGCTGGGGCATATTAGCTGATTCCAGACAAGATAGAGGGTGGTGGAATCTCATATCCAAGTCGCACCGTGAAGGCCTAGCTCTCAGGAAGGTGGTCAAACGCTGGATCATGTTAGCTTTCGAGATGGAGGACTCATGGCCCTAGATGTTCCCTCCTAAAAAATAAGTAAATAAAACTCCGCAGGGAGAAACCTGACACACATTAGGGGGAAAGTGACCCTGAGGCACTAACTTTCTAAGTGCGGGGATGCAGTTATTTTGCAGAGAGACATTCAGTCCTGAGGTTGCATAGCCCAGACACAGCCTCGCCTCCTCCAGCAGGAGGGGGCCTGAACTGGCACACTGGCCGCCAGCAGTGAATATGCTCAAGTGGACATGCACATGGCAGGCATGTCATGAGCACAGCCGGCTGGAGCCGGGGGTCAGACTAGATGACCCAGGAGCCCCTTCTGACTCGCTCTGTTTCTAAAACCTGACAGCATGCTTTGTGTTCTGGCCCACAGATCGAGCAAGAGGAAGATCTGTTGGCCGTGGCGCTTTTCCCGTCCCTGGCGGAGCTGACGTTCTATGGCAACCCTTTCACCACTTCGCGGAGCGGTAGGGGGGCATCGGGGGCTTCACTGGGGTGCCCTCGCTGGGCTCCATTTCTTGCGGTCTGAGGACTCGGCTGGCTTTGGCAGTGCAGAAACATAGAAACAGAGCGAGTCAGAAGGGGCCTCCCGGGCCATCTAGTCACAGGTCTCTGGGAAGGAGCAGGTTTTCAGCCCATGGCAGTGGCGAATGTCCGGCCCTGGGGGCCACATCTGGCCTGCCGGGTTTCCCCATCTGACCCCCTGGGATTACTCAGGTGGCCCTCTGCCCCCCTCCCCCCGCCATTGGGTGGCTTCCTTGCCTTTGCACCCTTTCCTTTCCCTTCCCAAAAGCCTGAAATGCCCGGGGCTTCCCCTTGGCAAGCACAAGTGTTCAGGTAACACAGGTGGGCATGCTTTGCCATTTTGGATGCCGCCCCGCTGCATCCCCCCCACCCCCAGCACTGGGATGTGGGCCCCGGAAGCCTCTCCAACACTGACCCCAGCCCTTGGACCGAAGGAGAGTTCTCATCCATGGCTTGTCACCGCCTCCGAACAACCAGCCCTCTGATGTCTCAAGAAACACGATGGAGAGGCAGAAGGCAGCAAAGGCAGGGCGAGCTCGGTGGGGAGCCCACTTATGGGGCCGCACCACTCCCAGAAGCAGGTGGTGGGGCTGCATGTCCAAATCCCCCCTATAGAAATTGAAACGCTGTCGAAAGAGAACACAGCCGTGTCGGGAAGGCCGCCTGGCTTTCCAGATGGCTGGCGCTGCAGGGGGAATCTTGGCTAGCATTTCTTCCCTGATAAATTCCCAATTTCTTTTACACGGGGAAGCATTTTTTTTTAAAGCTGCACCCCCTGTGCAGACTACATAGCCTACCCTTTCAGGACTTGGCCCCCTGCCCTCCGCACACGTGCCCACGGCAGCTTGGCATGGCGGCAGCTCGTTAGACAGCACATTCAGGCCTGCCTCTCCCCAACCTGGTGCTCCCCAGATGTGTTGAGCTGCAATACCCCTAATCCCAAACCAGCCGAGACCTATTTTGTGTCTTAAGCGTGGAAATGGGAGCTTGGGGGATATTTTCTCCTACCAAACACAGAGGCCCATGTCCGGGTGGGGAGCACCAAAGGGTGTATTCCAAGCTTGCTCCCTCTCTACTCTTCTGCCACCAGCAGGCCAAATATTCCTGTTCAAGCAGGTCTTTGGTGTGGAAGCAGATCTGACAGGCAGGATGCTGTTTTTATTCTGACATGGTGCTTTTCACCATTTTTTGGTGCATGCTGGAATTGTCCTGAGCAGGTTTTATTTCAGTGGGAAGCTGCACCATTTTTCTTGGTGGAAAGGTAGGGGTAGGAATCCAACGCCCTTCTCACCTGGCGCCTTTGAGATGCCTTTGGCAGGTGCCAGGCTGAAGAGGGCCGAGGCCCTCCGTGTTGGGAGTGCAGGTAGCAGACCAGAAGGAAGCACCAAGCACCCAAACCCTCCTAGCAGGGTGACCTAACACCACAGGGAGCGGGGGAAGCTCGGGGACAGGCCGCCCCGGGGCATCGTCCGGCCTGCCGGCTCAGTCTATGAGGAAATCCAGAGGGTGCTGCCCCTCCCGCGGGCCTTGCAGAAGGAGCTTTCTGTGGCACAGCTGCCTTCCTTCCACAGCTCTTTCCCAGCCCACTGCTTGAAGGACCCGGATCCGTGAAGCGCAACTGGCCAGCGGGCTGCTTAACCGGGGAATCCACTCTCTCCGCTTTCCCTGTTCCCCAACTGCAGGCGATCCACCATTGCTCACCAGTTTCCTTCAGAACAAGCTGGGCATCAAAACGGTTCGGAAGAAAATGTCCAAACCGGAGAAGCCCCGGCTCTTCATACCTATCAAGGCTAACCGGAAGGTATGGCTCGAAAGACGTCGGATGCTCCTGTGAGGGCAATGAGGGCGAGAGAGGGCTGCCGTCCTGCCCCTCTCGCTCTTCACACACAATGATAGTGCGGGTGGGAAGACACGGGGAAAGAGCCAGGGGTCCTGCAGCAGAATCATGCCCTGGCTGTACTGGAGCGCTAACTTTTGGTCTTTCCAGGCCAGTATTGCCAACACTGACTGGCAGCCACAACCTTCCAGGGATTTGCCCAAGGTTTGGCAATGGCAGATTCGAACCCAGAACCTTCTGCATGTGAAATCGGGGCATCACCACCGCTCTAGGATGTCCCCCACTCCCCTACAAACATTCCTTCATATAAGCCAATCTGGGGAGGTCTTCCACGTAGAAAGAAAGAGAACACAACTTTCATAGCGATTGCAAATTTGTTGGACTCACTTATTGGACACATACGATCACCTTGGATAACGGTGCACATTGTGACATCGGATAACGGTGCACATAGGGGCCATGCGCATGCTCAGAGAGGAGTAGCGGTGCCAGGCAATGACGTCACGAGCTGTGACTCATTAGCTGCGACTCATCCGAGCTTTCGCATGGCTGGTCAGTGCGCTGCCAAGGATATATGTATGTTTGCTTGGACTGGCTGTGAGTTGTAAAATCTCAGTATTCACGTTTTATTGCAGTGTTGGCACTTGGCGATAAATAAGTGGGTTTTGGGTTGCAGTTTGGGCGCTCGGTGTCTCAAAGGTTTGCCATCACTGGTCTAGACCCAGCCAAATTTCACGCAGGTGAGATGGGGCTTGCCACCGAGCTCTCTTTCCACTTTCCAAGTGGCGATCCATTTCTTGCAGACCTCGGTTTGCTACAGGGGGGTCCCGATGCGCAGCCTTGAACTATGCTGGATTCCTCCAGCAGCACCCTCACTGCCTTCTCCGATTGGCCTGGCCTTCCTTCTGGACACGGCCAAGAGCATTTCGGACCCCCAGTCAGTGGGGAGGTTTCACCCCACACCTCTGGAAGGGACCAGGGTGACGAAGGCTGCTGGACAGAGGAGGAAAATGGAGCAGGGAAGGAAACATGGACAGAGAGGAGGGCTCCCACGGTTTTGTGTTGAGAGGGTCCATTGCGCCCAGTATTGCAGCTCAAGGCAGGTAGCATCGAACGTCGTTTTGCTTTGGACCCCCAAGTCCAAACAGCATGGCATGGTCATCTTTATGTCTCTTGCAGGTGAAAACGCAGCTGCCCAAGGTCCGGAAGCCCCCTCCAATGTTAGAAGCTCCTCCTGAGACCACCTTCTGGCAGCTGTGGACTGGCGCTGACCTGGATCCGAATAAAAGAATGAGTCTAGTCGACTCTGAGCCTCTTCCGCCGATCAGGTCCTATTCTATAGGATACGACCCTGAACAACCAATCATATCTACCCTTACTAAAGAGGAGATGTCCGTACCACCTTCATTAGCTAGTTTCACTTGTCCTCTGGTCGAAAGCTCCTTGGAGGACTTAGAGCTGGAAGACGATCCAGTCCAGCCCTCGCTGGATGAGTTTCTGTTGGTATCTTTTCCAGCACATAGATCGGATTTAGAGGAACAAGGTCGCCGAGTCCTGGAATCGCCAGGGCCACCTGAGCCACCTTCAGCGGAACAAGATCTGCCCCCGTCTCTCCCACCCAAAGAGCATCCAGCCACTCCTTCCCCTCCGGCTCAGTCCCCTTCCTCAGAGCAGGCTCTCCCCGAGAGCGTTCCATTCTCCTCATGGCCTTTGGCAGGACGAAATCAACCCGACCCTGTTTCACCTCCCAACTCGCCTTTGCAAGAACTTGTGCCGGCACCTGGACCACCAACAGCAGAGCAGGATCTGAGCAAGACTCGCCCACCTGTCGGTCTTGTAGCAAAGGAAGAGGTGTCGCAACCAGTCACACCTCCCAACTCGCCTTTGCTAGAACAGGGTGCTTTGGAAGAACCAGTTCCACCAACTGAGCCTCCTGCTGAAGAACAAGAGATGGCCCAGTCGCTTCAGCCAGTCAGATCACTTCCGGTAGAAGAGGATCCTTCTGAGGCCCTCCCACCAGCTACATCACCCACCTCAGAAGAGGATCAGCTGGAACCCGTTCCACCAGCCAGCTCACTTTCCCAAGGACAAGGTTTGCCAGGGCTTGCTTCGCCAGCCGAACTACCCACGGGGGATCTGCCTGAGGCTCTTTCACCGGCCATTTCTCCTGCAGAGGAGCAAGAGCAGGTTAAACTACCTTCACCATCTGTCTCAGCTTCGAAAGTCGAGGGTTTGCCAGGAGCCATTTCGTCACATCCATCTGGGACTGTCCCGCTGACCGCTCCTGTTCCAGAAGGGCAAGCGTTGGCTCTGTCACACCGCTCAACTTCCCCGGAACTGGATCTGTCAGAACCTGCCCCTCCATCCGTGTCGTACAGAGAAGAGCAGGATCCTTCTGAGCCACTTCCAGCAGACCAAGATCGGCTGGAATCTGCTCCGCTGCCCACCTCGTCTTCACAAGAACAGACGCTTCCGGTGTCCATTCCACCAACTGGACCTCTGGAAGAGCGACAGGACTTAGGCGAGTCTCTTCCGCCTTCAGCACCACTTCTCTGTCAGGCTTCTGGAGCAACTCGATCACCTGCAGCAGAGCAAGAGCCGTCAGAGCCTGTCCCACCTGCCAGCTCCACATTCCAAGACCCAAACCTGCCAGAACCTGAACCACAGACGGGACCGCCTCCAGCAGCTCCCAAGTCCTCTCCCCCAACCAGCTCACCTCTCCTGAGCCCAGATCTGATGGATGCCCCTCCACCCTCCAAACCCCCCTTGTCACAGAAGGCGTCCTCGGTCCTCCTGCCACCCTCCCGATCCACTTCCAGAGAGCTGTACAAACTGTTTGCCCAAGCACACTCAGCAGCCATGCCTTATGAACTGTATGGTGAATTTTCCAGCGAGGACGACCTCGTTCACGCCACTGGGGAGTTTGTGGAGGAGGGGGAGAAATCGGAGTCCTTCTTCATGACCCAGGTGGGTGTGCTAGAGAGGTGCCAAATGATTAGACTGGCGGATTTGCAGGTGGAACTGTGTACCCCGCAAGAGGCACGATGGAGGGTCTCCTTTGATAATGGTGGCGTGGCAAAAAGTAATTCAAATTTTGGGGAGAATGTGCTTGTGTTTGGAAGCAACTTGCCTTCCCTGTCTCAGTTCCTTTGCTTTCCTTTCATTAACCCTTTGCTGCTGCCCTTGCTTGGTGTGCCCCCATTACTCGCTACAGCAACAAAGACTTGGAGACAGGAAAAAGAAAGGAAGCAGAGGGGAAGAGAAGTGCTCACAGTCCTGGGATTTCAAATGCCATCCCTTTTCCAAAGAATTCAGGAATTCAATGATCCTCATTGTCCAAGCCTCTCAAAATCCTTGGGAAACCTACCAACAGATGCTTCACTAAAGTCACTAGAAAGCTGATCCAACTCCCACCCCTCTGAGAAGCGCTGGGAAAGTTTCCAGTTAATGCTTTTGCTCAGCTTTCGGGGGCTTCAAACTCTGAGTGCTCTCAAAAGGCCTCAGGCAGCTGCTCCATCCTTCCTTCCTTAATAGATTTCTCATGATGAGAAAAAGACGGATGCAATGAAAGGGAAAACTCAAGAGGGCATGAATAGGTGTCCTTGTTTGGATCCCCTCCAAACTCCACGAATGAGGCAATGCGATTGCAGGCTGTGAGCTTCATCTAGGGCCACGCGCCACCATGGAGGCCCAGCAGCGCCCCCTGCAAATCAATCTTGATGCATTGAAGTTCGGAAATAAAACATTGAGATTCCTAATTCAGTGGCCCTTGTTTGGATAACCCCACGAGTACTTGAGGTCCGAGCACCTCCCGGTGTCCCTGCAGCAGCCTTCTTGCCAGATGTTTTGGACGGCTTCTCCCGGAATCGGCCGTGCTGTCTGGGAGTTGTGGTCCAACACGTCCAGAAAGCACCAGGTTGGGGCAGGCTCCTCGTCATGCCCAGAGAGCAAAACAGGCCGCTTCCTTCCTTAAGACCTTTGGCCTGGCAAGGAGAGCCAGCTTCTCGAGTCGGCTGCAGAACAACAGGAGCATCGTTGCAGGACTGGCTCTTTGTGGTGACCATTTGCCCTGTTTCCGTCTTGGATTTGAAGGTGGACGAAGCCTCCCGGTCTCATTCAAAGCTTCCAGGGGAGGCCCTCCGCCTGGAGCAGCCGCAGAAAGAAACGGAGAGACAGTGCTATGTGGTGCCTGAGAAATACCGGGGGTACGAGTTGCTGCTGGGTGGAGACCCCGGCCCAGATTTCATTGAGCCGCAGGGTGAGTGCACCTGTTGTGGTTGTTCCAGTTTCACACGTGAGCTTTCACATGTGACGTGGTGGCCAAGAGGGCGAGCGCCACCCTTGCTTGCATAGCCGGAAGCGTGGCTTCCAGGTCGAGAGAGGGATTGCTGCCACTCTACACGACTCTGGTGCGCCCACAACTGGAGTATTGTGCTCAGTTTTGGGCCCCTCATTCCAGGAAGGATATAGCCAGGTTGGAGTCAGTGCAGCGTAGGGCCACAGGGATGGTGGCCCGTTTGCAGGGGATGCCGTATGAGGCGAGACTGAGGGAACTGGGTCTCTTCAGCCTGGAGGAGACTCAGAGGGGATCTGTTGGCGACATGCAGGCATGTGAGGGGGTGTCACACGGAGGTGGGTAGAGACCTGTTCTCCCCTGCAGAGGAAGGCAGGGCACACACTAACGGAGCAAAGCTCAGGAAACCCAGGTTCCATTTGGATGCCAGGAAGCACTTCCTGACAGTCAGAACCCCGAGGGTGTGGAATGGGCTTCCACAAGATGTGACTGAGGTCCCATCGGTGCGGGTGTTCAAGGATAGACTGGACATGCGCATGGTAGGCATGTTGTGCGCAGAGCCGGCTGCAGCCGGGGGTCAGACTAGATGGCCCGGGAGGCCCCTTCTGACTTGCCCTGTTTCTGTGTTTCTATCTGGCATTACTTGGACTGGAGATTCCAGCCCTGATAAGCGCTCCCTTTTGATAGCTTTCCCCAGCCTGAGGGTTTGCAGATGTTTTGGACCTCAGCTCCCATCAGCCCCAGCCAGTATGGCCAGTGGCCAGAAACGCTGCTGTAAATGAACACACAGAGCTGCTTTCTCACTCAGACAGAAGGTTAGCGCCTCACTGAGGTGCTGCGAAGGGCTGGAGTGCGCCATCTGCCCTGCGTGGCTTCCGTCATGCACTCCAGGTGGTGCAGCCCTGAATAACGATGCTGAGAACATCAGCCTCTAAGCAGTGTGTGCTTGAGCCTGGTCCAGAGAAGGCAGCTTTCCCTTCAGCTGAGCCCCTTCTCCTCTCTCCTTATTTCCACCAGGAATCCAGCAGAACGTCAAAGCTCTGGAGGACGCCCTCCGGTACCAGCGCGTGTATCGTGACTCAAAGGCCAGACTAGGCAGCTTCCAGAAGCCTTATGCACCCATGCAAAGAAAGGTCAGTGGCCCCATTGAGGGCCTCACTTCTAGACGTAGTTGCTGCTTGGACAATCAGCCTCAGGCCTCCTTCTGTAAAATGGGAACAATATATAAACACACACATATAAGCAACGTGGAAACAAGCCTGTGTAGGTGTTGGAGAGGTTCCAGACGCAATGACAACACAGCATTTCTGCAGACCGTGAATGCCAGGTCACCCTTCAAGTGATCGTTAAGGCCACTACACCACCGGAGAGCCAGTGTGGTGCAGTGGTGAAGAGCGTGGGACTGGGACTCAGACGATCCGGGTTCGAGTCCCCGCTCAGCCATGGAGCCAACTGGGTGACTTTGGGCCAGTCACAGACTCTCAGCCCAACCCACCTCACAGGGTTGTTGTTGTGGGGATAAGATGGAGGAGGAGAATGATGTAAGCCTTGAGCCCTTTGTAGGAAAAAGGCAGGATATAAATCAAGCAATACATAAATAAATAAATAAATTTGATGTTGGAACACCCTAGAAGATTAAGTAGGATAGATTGCTACCCTCCCAAACATGCTCTTTAGATGAGGAAGGCTAAGCCTGGTTGTTTCAGGAGCTGCTGATTCAGAGTTGCTAAAATGGATCAACCCCCAAGGTTCGCTGAAAATCCATCCTCTTTAACGGACAGATTGCTCAATGCCCGCTCCCTTCTGCGTATTATTTCCATCAGTTACTGGTTCCTATTTGCACCTCAGCAGGGGGTCATCTAGTGAAGATCGTAAGGAGTTATTCCAAGACAAATCAGAAGGTGTTCTGAAAGGGAAGGGAAGAAGCATGAGCCGCCCCATTCATGGGAGCGTGGAGTTTTGACAGCGGGCAGAATCCATATTTCCTTTAAAACCAGTGGGGGATTACTTCTGAGCAAACCTGCTTATCGCCGCAGTGTTAACTGATACATTAATTTGGTTAAATCACAGCTCAGGTGTCTTTAACTGAGTGTCAACAACTCGTAACGCCACACTCTGTACAGATGTCAAAACCTGCAACCATCTTGCTCCCCAAGTGTTATCATTTGTGCATTATCGCAACTCCACTTCACCTTCCTGCTAATTTATTTTAACGGGGACTGATCACCCCACGGCTCCTAACAACATTTGGGGCACTGTTAATTGAGGGAATTTGGCCCTGTGGAAAGCAGGTTAGAATCCAGGCGTGGGAAAGCGCACTTTCTCAGACAAACATGGCTAGTGGCATATTCTTGGTTGTGGCATCCCGACTCTTGAACCCCCTTCCCGTTGGAAGACCCATCGGTCCTTCCCCTGCTGACTCTGAGGAGTGAAGCCATCCTCTTGACCAGCCTTCAGGCGGAGGAAATCCGTATCAACAGCTCGGTGCTCCTGTATATGCTATTTTATCTTACATTGCCTATTTTGTTCCACTGCTGTTTTAAATGTGGCTTTTCTTCTGTATTCACTGTATATCACAACTAAAGGGGAAAAAGTGAATTTATAATAAAGCTACGGGACCTCTGACAGCAAGTTGCTGTGTGGCATTCAAGGCTGCACCCCCCCCCCAAGCTCTTTGGGGAGGTCCCCTTTTATTCTGTGCTTCTATTGGGGTTTTTTGGGGGGAGGCTGAAAATTCTGGGGCTTCCCCAAGCCTGCTGATGCGCCTCTCATGCTCGCGCAGTTTTGCACGCACTTTGAGCATCACTAACGGCAGGACCAAGGAACCAAATGGTGCCGACCGCCAAGTGATCGGCTCCTCCCGCCCTGCCTTTGCTTCAGGTTCTGGGGGTCCCTGCCCCTCCAGCTGCAAAGACCAAAGCAGAGAGGCTGGAAGAAATCCTACTGAAAATGAGGGAGCCGACAAACATTGTGGAGGTGCCGCTAGGTAGGTGCGAGTCCAGACTGCTTGGAGGGAGCACAGTCCTGCAGCGACGGGCCAGTCGAGGGTGGGTTCAGATGGGGCAGCGAGAGGCACTGGGATGCAGGACAAACAGGGATGGGGAAGGGCTGCCCTGGGCGGGTGAGGCCAATAACCGGCCACAGGTGCTCTTTTAAAGGCTTCTCTCTACCTCGGGGAATGGAGTAACTTCCCAGTGGGTGGGGCAGAGCTTTTCACTGGAAAAACGCTGCCAGCAAAAGGCTTACAGATGCGCCCCAATCCAGGGGTGCCAATCCAGAAAGTCCCCGTTGATGGGTACCTTTATTTATTTATTTATATTTATTTAGGATTTTTGTATGCCGTCCCATTGCCTATAGCCTCGGGATGGCTCACATAAATAAATAAGCATAATACAAATACAATTAAAACCCAGAAACACCCTGGCTGCACAATTTAAAACCTATAGATATTATTAAGCGATGTTAAAATATTGTTGGAATAAAAAGGTCTTTGCCTGGCGCCGAAAAACAAATAACGACGGCGCCAGGCGAACCTCTCTGGGGAGCGCATTCCATAGATTGGGCGCCACCGCAGAGAAGGCCCTCCTCCGGGTACTTTGCTTCCTGATGTCTCTCCCGGAGGGCTTCCAGAGGAGGGCATCAGCTGCCGATCTCAAGGGGCAGGAGGGCAAATATGGACACAGGCGTTCCTTTAGGTATCCAGGTCTTTTATACATAGAAAAGAAAGATCCGGTGTCGGGGCAAATTTGGCCCCAGAGCCTTTTAACTAGAGGTGCTGCGAACCCCAGACCCTCCACATGCGGCACCAATGGTGCATGGTCTGGCTCTGTTCCCACTGCCTATGGAAACCCCGCTTCACACCGTGCATTTTACATCTTCGCATGTAAACGGGTGAAACATACTGAAGTGCCTTCCGCTAACATCGCTCAGTGAAGACTGCGCTTCCCCGGTGGGGCAAGATCACCCCCGCGAAGCCAAGGGACTTCTCCCTGCCCCAGTGCCCTGTTTGGCACATCCAAATTGCTCAATACGTTAGGCAGTACTCAGGGAGAGACTGCTGTGGTGCTGTAAAATATTTATCCCTCGAAGAGCGATGTTGAAATTGGAGGATCTGTGCCGGCCAGTGGAGTCTTCACAGAGTTAGGAATGTAGGCTTTAAGCTAAGTACTGAAAAATACTGTGGGACTCTTAAAAAACAAACCATGAATTGCATCAATACAGCATATATATGAAGGTACAAGGGGCATCCATGTTCCATCTAACCCCCTTGCCTGACTCCTATGGCTGGGAGAATACATTGCGCTACGGTAACAGGGATACATGCGTGTGATTAGCATGATCAGATCACACAGTTTCGCTTCTCTGAGCAAACATAAGACCTTTTTATTTAAACGATATTTTAACAACTTTCAATATCATCTATAGGTTTTAATTTGCAGTCAGGGTGAATCTGGATTTTATTTGCACGATTTGTATTTTGTTTGTTTATATCTAAGCCGTCCCGAGGCTCAGGCGATGGGACGGCATACAAAAATTCTAAACAAACTAACAAAGAAACTTGTGTAGAACTGCAGCCATAACTGTTTTTGCGGGGAAAGAGGCCCAGGTGACGGTTCTGTTCTTTGTAGTGTGTGTTCTGCGGAGGAAGAAAGGCAACTGGCGTGAGTATCGTGAGGCTTTAGCACTGATGAAGGAATTCCGAAAAAATTACAAAGCCACAGTGGCCAATGAATCCAGGGAAATGAGTAAGAAGTGTGTGGACGCAGGTGAGATGCTCAGAAGCCTTTGTGAAGGACAGGTGAGTGAGCAGGAGCTCAACGAAATCCCGCCTCCGGGCGCCCAAGAGGATGAAGAACTTTCTTCCATCTTACCAGAAAAGGGTTTTCCATCTACACTGGGGTGCTGAATGTCTGACACACCGGCCGGCCGGCCGGCCGGCCCACCCACTGCAGAAGGTGAAAAGCCCCTCACCCCAGGAGACTGGAACTGTACAGGCCAGGCATCTTTGCCTCTGGAATCACTTGTGAAATCAGGATGTCGGACTATCCAGGGCTTAAAGGGCTGCTCAGAGTCACACGCAGAAAGGGGCTTAGTCCTACTTCAAGGTGAAGCTTCAAAAAGTCAGTAGAGAACGGATGAAACATAAGCACATCCCTCGAAAGGCGGTTCCAAAAGCACTTCCCACCTTAAGCATGTGCCGGAATCCACACGGCGGCTGCAAACAGCGGAATAAAGAGCTAAACCAGCTGTGTTCTCTGGTCTGATGCAGCGCCTGTGGCCGAAAGAGCCCCCTTTGGCCAGCGCTCTCATGGCATGACCCCTGTAGGAGCCACTGGAGGAGGGCGAGGAATGGCCAGTGCTAAGCAAGGCATTGCAAAGTGCCCTTTACCATGGATATCGCTGGCACGGTTGCACGCCATCCTCGCACGCTCAAGGCCTTTGGCTGGGAGAGGTGACTCCCGCGCCCGAGCCGTGCGCAAGAAATGCCCGCTTCTCTTCAGGGCGAGTCAAACCAGGGGAGCGAGAGGCTGCCGTAGAGCCGACCTCCCTCGCCAGCACAGCTTTTTCCACCCAGGTTTGATCACACTTCCCTTTTTCTCTTGTATGACATATTCGTGGAGCCACATCCCTTTCCCCCTGAGGTTTATGGTTCTAGGAAATTTAATGTCATTAAACATGTAATCTGTGGAATCGCCATGCAATTAATATTCTGCTTTCTGCACCTATTTTTATTCCACAGCCCATTCTTTGACCTCCAAAAATGGGCTTTTATCACAGCCTGGTTTCCAGAACACGAGCGAGATGTACAGAAGCCGTTTGTGGGTTGAATCATGCACGGCAACTGCTATTTTTTGCAATGTTGCAAACGGCTTCCTAAGAGCCAGCAAGACAAAAATCGCTCAGTTAGGGGAGGCCTCTCCACTACCTGCCTAGAGGAAACAGGTAAATGCTGGCTTGTTGTGGGCAGTGAACTCTTAACAAGTGAGAGTCAAAAGCAAAAGAACTTCTCCAGAGCCATCAGTTCTAGGAAGAATCAGAGGCAGTTCTAAGGAAGCGATATGGCATTGTGCTGTCGCCTCTGACTTTGGTGACTCTAAGAATGAAAGATCTCCAGAATGTCCTCTCCATGACAGCCCTGCTCAGCTCTCCCAAATTCAAGGCTGTGACCTCCTTGGTGAAGTCCATCCATCTCATAGTTAACCAAGGCTCCATTTGGATGCCAGGAAGCACTTCCTGACAGTCAGGACCCCGAGGGTGTGGAATGGGCTTCCACGAGAGGTCATTGAGGCCCCATCGGTGCGGGTGTTCATGGATAGGCTGGACATGCACATGGTGGGCATGTCGTGGGTGGAGCCAGCTGGAGCCGGGGGTCAGACTAGATGGCCCGGGAGGCCCCTTCCGACTCACCCTGTTTCTGTGTTTCCTTCTCCTCTTCTGCCTTCCACTTTCCTGGCATGATGGTCTCCAGGGAGTCTTGCCTTCTCATGATGTTCCCGAAGTATGACAGCCTCAGCTTTGGCATTCCAGCACCCAGGGAAAGTGCTGGCTTGACTTGATCTAAGATCCATTTGTTTATCTTTCTGTCAGTCCCAGGTATTTGCAAAGCTCCCCTCCAGCAGCATGCTTCAAATGCATCAGTTTTCTTCACTGTCCAGCTTTCACACCTATATATCATGCTTGGGAATACAATGGTGTGGATGGTTTTAGCCTTGAACGCCACTGAAATACCCTCATATTTGATTATCTTTTCTAGTTCCTTCGTTCTTGCCCCGCCCCCTCAAGTTTCAGCCTCCTTCAAGTTTCTTGGCTGCAGTATCTCTTGAATTGATGACTGAGCCAAAGAATGCAATTTCCTTGTCTTCCTAATTGACAGTAAAGTTCTGTAATTCTTCTATGATCATGACTTTTGTTTTCTTAATGTTCAGCAGCAGTCCTGCATTCCTTCTTTCACTTTTGTCAAGAGTTGTTTAAATTTATCACTGCTTCCTGCCAGTAGTACGGTATCATCTGCTTATCTTAAATCATTGCCGTGTCTTCCTCCAATTTTCACTCTTTCCTCTGATTCTAATCCAGCTTCGTATGTTCCGTGTACAGATTGAACAGACAGGGAGATAAAATACACCTTTGTCTGATGCCTTTGTCTATGGGAAACCATTCTTCTCCTTCATGTTTCATTGTAACAACAACTTCTCATCCATGATACAGGTTACACACTGGGACAATCGAGTGCAGGGGCACCCCCATGTCTTTCAGGACCCCCCGTAGCTGCTTGTGACCCACACATTCAAAGGATTTGCTGTAGTCTGGAGAGAAGAGATCGGTCTTCTTCTGAAATTCTTTGGTGTGCTCCCAAAGCCAACAAGCATTTGCAGGAGGATCTCCAGTGCTTCTTCCTTTTGTCCGGCATTTCTTGCTCCATCCAGGGAGCGTTGGTTGCAACACTTGGAGCATCACTTTGCTTGCGTGGGATACCAGTGCAGCGGTCCTGCGGTTGCTGCACTCGTTTGCATCTCCTTTCTTGGGGATCGGAATGCATATTGTATGCTTCCAATCTGTGGGCCATTGTTTTGATTCCATATATAAATTCCAAATATCTATATTTATAAATTCCATGTATTTGTTGTTAGGGTTTGGATGAATTCGCTTCCTGAAGCTTGGAATAATTCTATTGGTGTCCAATCTACTCTGGGTGCTTAATTTTTCCCCAGTGCCTTCAGAGCAGCTTTTCATTTTCTAATCTTGTAGGCTGTCCCTCATAAGAGTCTTCTTTGAAGGAGTTTGTTTGTTTGTTTGTTTATTTAAGACATTTGTATGGCAGCCTCAGGACAGCTTACACGAATAAAATTCCAATATATAACGATACAATATTATAAATAACATAAAGACATTCCACAATATATCCTCTCTTAATAAAAATTAGGAGTTGTCATCCTTTCATCTCTTTTGCATAATTATTCTGTAATTATAGTTGAAATAGCCTGCTCTTTATTTCCTCCTGGTCCCTCTGTTTGTCTTCTAGCATTCCTCATCTAGGTTTGAATTTCCCTTTGATTTCTGGGTTCTTCTGGAAGAGGGCTCTCATTTTTCCCTTTAGTTCTCTTCTATTTCTTTGTCATTGGAATAGCTCTTTTTAATCGCTACATGACAGTTACTGAAAAGTTGCATTCAGGATTCTGGCCCTATTTCTGTCATTTTTTGCTTTTGGTTCTTGCCTACCCTCGGCAACCGTGTTTCTTCCGTCATCCATCTACTCGTAGGCTGTTTTTTTCGCTACAGGAATTGCCTTTTGGCATTCTTCCTTAATACAGCTCTGCTTTTAGTCCACAGCTCTTCTGGTTCATGGTCAATTAAACAGAGTAATGCAAATCTGCTCCTTATGTGGACTTTAAATTCTACAGGGATGCTACTTAAGTTGTATTTTGGCACTAAGTGTTTGTTGGTAATCTCTTTTAGTTTGACTCTGATCTTCGATTTTAAGGTTTGCTGGCCAATACTGCGTTCTGCTTCTGGTCTTGTTTTGGAAGCAAGAAAACAGCTTCTCCACCTTCCGCTTACACAATCTGTTAAATATCCGTATTTGCCATGTGGTGAAGTCCATGTAGACAGTTCTCTGAGCAGTTGCATGAAGTATGTGTTTGTGATGGATGGATGGATGGATGTCTTCACAAAATTCTGCGAGTTGTTCTCCTGCGTTTCTCACCCCCTAGGCCACATGGTCCTCCAACAATTGTTTCCTGGTTTTGTGGTCCAGTCACCTTCGATTCGCTGCATGTCGTGTTCTGGTGTGTGGTCCGTTTCTTCTTGAACACCTGCATAAAAGTTTTGATTTCGTCTTCGGTATCTGTTGAAGCACAGACTTGAAAGAGGACTATGTTGATCGGTTTTTCCAGATTCAGACTGATAATATGTGGTTGGATTTTGCATTGTAGCCTCTTACTGTCTATGCTACATCTTAGTATCAGTTCCAGTCCATTTCTTCCGAGGAAGGTGCTGACACACAAAATAGCACTAGTCCATGCAGGATTAGTGCAGAGTTGTAAACCCTGCCTCCAGCAAAACTCAGGAGCTTGGCTTCCACAGGAAAAAGGTGGCCTTTGTGTGTTAAGCTTTCAGTTTTAGCTTTAGCCGAAGCTCTACTTCAGCTTTAGCTTTAACGAGTATCTTGTAAGTATTTTAAGAAAATGATTAAACGACTTGCCCTTCCCTTTCGCAAGATGCATTTATTGCTCCTCGTGTCTTCTGGGAGACTTGTACACGGGGAAAAGAATTAAGTGGAGGAGAATTTATTTCCTCCCGCAGCAGCTGGGAATTCGGTCAGAGAAACAGAACTCTTTGCAACTGCGGTTTGAGAGACATCCCCGGTTATCAATGCCAGTGGAAGCCTGGCTCTCTCTCAGAGAGTTTGAGCCACTGCAATATTCCAGATGCACAGCTGGCGGCTTGGGACTGGCGGAAGCTGAGGCACCTGAGGCTGGCTTGTAGCCTACGGCTAGGATAAGGTTCCCATGCTTGCAGGGCAGGGGCAGGCTCAGGCTCAGGCTCAGGCTCAGGCTCAGGCTCAGGCTCATGCAGAGCTGCTGTGCTTTCCGGGACAAAGCAAACTGAGCTACAGCAATGGGTTTGCACCCGTCGATGTGCATATATGCCCTGCGATGGGCAAACAGTAATGAAGGCACACACATGGACGCTCGGCCTGCCTCCCTTCTGACCCCATTGTCAAGAGAAGCGTGTTTTACCGCCCCAGATACACTCCTACCTAGCTTCGTTCCACAGACCCTGCGTGAGAACAAGCCCACCCCATTCTGCTCCTTGCCACAGCCCCGTGGGTTGAGAACCTGGGAGCGGGTGCTCTTCCCTGCTTTCGTAGGTCAGTGGCTGAGTGGACACTTTCCTCGACGGCCCCTTAGCAACTTCTACAGGGTCTACAATTACAAATGGATTGAAGTTTGAAAGAAAGGAATTCCAAAGACGGGATTCCCATGCCAGCTGTGCTAGGGCCTCGACTTCCGACGGGGGATCGCTGCCCTTCTCAGGCCACCCACCTGCTTGGCTGAGCTAAAGCAAAGAGGATTGTGATGCGCAACACACAATCCTTCCCCAAGCTGGCGGTCTCCAGATGCGTCGGGTGGCCGCTCCTGTCCTTCCCAGCTTGGGGAGGGCCGTGGAACTGATCTGCTCTTTCCTATCCGGTTCTCTTAGCTCATTTTAGGTACAGGTGCTCCAACTGGCAGGTGTCTGAGCGTGATGTAGTACAATACTTAGGAAAAGCAGGGCGGTTTCCTTCTGGTAGCCATGCTTGGCTTAGGCTAAAGGATTTTCACTCTCCCCGTCTATGGAACTTATTTAGAACGGTTGCAGTGGCTTAATAGCCCCTCTCCCACCCCCCACCGCCCTTAACTGACTCGTGTACAGTAACCCACAAAGACAAACACAAATTAGTTTCTCGGTAAACAGTTTTATCAAAAAAAAATCTGATGAAGCCACAGTGATTCAGTTGCGATCTCAAAATGATGCTTTGTCTTGTACTGCACTGGTTTTCGGTACTAAACCGAAGATATACATCAAAGCACAAATGACTGAAAGCACACTGGGTTGGGTGCTGGGGCGTAGGAAGGAGAGAAATACAGCAACATCTGCTTCTTGAAACCATCAGGACAATTAAACACTGGAAAAAAGTGTCGCACATGAGATCCCGCCAGTTAGAACCAAGAAGTATTTCCGTTTGTTTGCATAGTGGAGAGCTACCTCTAAACTGCTTGCGATGTTTTGAAAGAGCAGCGGTGGGACAGGTGCTTCGCATCTGACTTTGGTTATACAAATCTCAGAAAATGGATGGCGCCCGCCGGAGAGCTCCACGGAGACGGGGCAGCTTTGACCTCACCGTGGGCCTTCTCAGCGGCTGCCGTCCCTTGCCAGACATTCAGGCCCGCGCTGGGCAGGGAATGCGTCTTTATGGGACTGCGTCTCGCTCTCCCTGAAAGCCAGCACGGTGTTGGGATGGCGCCTTCCTGAAGGTAAGAGCGCCTCTGTTCACGGGTCAAGTGCAAAACCGAGATGCCAGCACAGTCCTAGAGGCTCAACAGAGAGCACTGCAGGCGGCCCTTGAGCGATGCTCCGAGGCCCGTCTCGTGTTTTAAAAAAAATCAGTCTTTAAGGCTTATACTTTCCTCTCGCTTGGCTTTCATTGAGAGCACGACAGCAAGGTGCTTGTCCGGCCCGTTCTCTGTGACAGGGCCCACGACGTCTTTGAAGAGAAAGAACACTGACAGTCATATAATAAAACGCACTACAATCGTCTTACAAAACCCAATCTTTTGGCACTTTTTCCTTCATCTCTACCAATGTCCACAGCCAGCCAGCCCAAGAAGAGCGCGCAAGACATCCTTTTGCATGGAAAAAAAAAGATCCAGAGGGTCAGAGTGGACTTGTGGAGTTGGAGCGTGTCTTTGGCAGCTGCAATCATTCGGTTCCGGTCCAAGGCCCCACCAGCCCTTCACTTCAGGGAATGCCAAAAGGAGCCCTTCGCCTACCTGCTCCCCTGCAGCCACAGCGAAGCGCCACGGAGCCGTGTGATCCACCTGGCCGCCCAACTGGGCAGAACCCCATTTTGAGGCAAGGCGGACAGGAGCCGAGCCGCAGGAAGGTGGTGCCGGCCGACGTGGCGGAGACTCTCGGCTGCCGCGCGTCTCCCTGGTGGAGGGGGAAGTGCGAGTTCGCTTCAGAGGGGACTGCATCCCGCTTGACCCGTCAGCAAAAAGGGGTTAAGCTGAGATCGGGGCTGCCGGGGGCAAGGTGGTCGCGGAAACTCCGGGACAGCAGTCCTTGCAGCACCGGGACAACCCTTCTCGGTTGCTTGGAATGCCTTCCCAGCTGAACGGCACACCTGCATCAGAAGACGGCCGCTTTTGGCCCTGCTTCCCTAAAGGGGCCCCCGGAATGCATTCGGCAGCCTGCAGGGCCACACGCAGAGTGGTGCAAAGCCCTTCCCGCTGGTCTCTGGGAATGGCTGGCTGGCACCAGAGGCAAAAGCGCTCTGCTGGTCGCTCCCGATACCGAATCGCCCTCGAGGGCCACTCTGGGGAAGGCGTGAGGCAGCTGCCCCTACCCGCTTTCGCTCGCTTGCTTGTGCGGTTGTCACGGCAGAGTGAACCTCCACATCCCCCTCTAACTTGGGGTGCGAGGCAGGGAAGGAGGCACGGGGGGCACCTCTCTCCCCCTTTCTTGTCTCTAATTTGGTCCTCAGTGCCCACACCAGCCCGCCCTGTTCTCCTTCACTCCCGGCACTCTGGACACGCGTATTTTCAACACACAGAGAGACAAAGACAAACAGCAACGCAGGCGTATGAACACCTGCAAATGAACCTTACTGGAGCGACTTGCCCACTGTGACCCCGTTCCACGAGGGGCTTCAGCTCCTTCACTTCGAGGCACTGGCCTGCTTCCCGAAATTGTGTGATTACTTCCCTTGGCCACGGGAAGATGGCTTTTCTACCCAAGCAGTGGGACGCCCGCCATCCCCTGTGCTGCAGGAGAAGCCCCCTGGCGACTGCAGGCTTCGACAACCTGTGCGTGATATGATTGTGTGCACCCACCTTTTTTAAAGAAAAGACACACATGCCACTGCCTACCCACAAGCACCCTTACAGGCCTGAGAGTACCTAAAATAGGTCTTTGGATCACGGTCATTTCAAGGAAGATACCAGCCAATTCACTCATCGTATTTTTGGATGCATACTTAACTTTTAAAGGGGTGTGTGTGTGTGTGTGTGTGTGTGTGTGAGAGAGAGAGAGAGAGAGAGAGAGAGAGAGAGAGAGAGAGAGAGAGAGAGAGAGAGAGAAGCAGACATACAATTGATTACAACACGGGCGCATTCACCTGGATGCCAAGCCTCCTCTTTCAGCATATGCCCGACTGAAAGCTGGGCTTGTTCCTACAGAGTGTGTGGAACACTCCCTTGTGCCTTCTGTGTGCTGTCTTGGGATTTCCAGAAAGTGCAGCAACAAGCGATGGCTCTCCCAAGACCAAGTGCAGACTATACCACCTGTTTTGCCAATTATTCTAGACAAGGACAGCTGATACAGGTAAAGGTTCTGGCCGTTTGGACAAGGGCTTTATCAAGGCCGGTGTGGACAAAGACCTGCTTCCCACCACATTCACCCAGAGCCGCACTACCAACAGCTCCAAACGTGGCTTTGCCAGAGCGTGTGCAATCTCAGTTTCCCGAAGGATGCCCCCTTTCCCTTGCACTCCTCGTGTCATGCAGCTCTACCCCTTAGGTGCACTGATAAAGAGTAAAAGGTAGAGAGCCCCGTGTTCTCCCATCCACACACACAGTCCGTTTTATAGTAGTGAGCTGCAACGCAGGGCTGCTCTCTGTTGTTCCTCCACTGGAAGCAAGAGGGCCAGCTTTGATCTGCTGCCCTGACCACCGTAGGAAAAACAGGAACTGGCTCCACTGGGGTCTTCAAGGGCCAAATCCAGTGCGACATTTGGCCTTCGCAGGGGAACACAGAACTGATTCTCTGGCCACACGTGCATGGAAGCGCGATGTCAGAATACGATGCCCATATAAGATGTTTCCCAGGATGGTGCTGCAAGCAGGTTCATCCTGGATCCCTACAGGACAACCAAGTCGTTCAAATGATGCAACTTGTCATAACCCTTTCCTTGTGCGCCTCAGACCACTTGAAAAAGCCGTTCTGTGCTCATCAGATGTTACGCTGTAATAGCCACTGACCTGAATCTCTTCGATTCCCTCCCTCAGAGAGGACTTTTAGGCGACCTTTGATCTCGTCTATGAAGAACAGCCTCCCACTTCCCTTTTCGCACAAACTGGCCACAGTTGATGCACCAAGAAAGGCATCTTGAAAAGACAGCCAAAATAGCCTAGTCTTGATTGTGGTTTGCGGTAGCGGTTATTTTGAGAATAATACTAATTGCTGAAAGTTCTCAGCAGGAAAAACTGCAATTTAGATACAGACTTTCTGTCTCGTCTCCCTTTTAAAAATGCAGTGCAGAGCAATAAAATGCTTTAGCTTGCAATTCTACATAGGCTAGGAAAGAAAATAAATGGACTTCCTTCTAAATAAACATGCTGGGCCCTTGCACTTCCACGGAACAGCCTGGCAACAGGGAAACCGACTCTGATTCCAGCCCCCGTTACGGGGAACCTGTCCCAGCTCAAAGCCCATTTGAATTCAAGGCACCGGGCAGCAAAAAGGCTTCTCTTCACCCAGTAGACCCCTGAGAGTCAGGGAATTTTCTAAGTGCCAAATCTGCACAGTTCGAACCAGCCAAAGCTGATGTTGCACAGTGCAGGCGGGAAAAGCGCCACCCTTCAAGAAAGTCGCTGCAGCCAGGAAGTTGGAAATGCCGCATGGAAATGCCACCGGACAGAGGTGGAATCGAGTCAGCCTGGGACAGAACTCCTTCCTTGACGGGACCCAAGCAACTGACCACGAGACGAGGGGAGGTCCTAGAATGGAGCGTGGCAGGGCGATTTCGCTCCGCCCGGCTTTGTGAAGGGGGTGCCCTGGCTCAACAATGGAATGTGATTGTACACGTGATTCTTGAAGCGCTCCGATAATTTTGAATAGTCTAAAGGATTCTGTTCCTTGACTCTCAAGACACTGGGTCTGCCTCCCTTTATGTATTGATTAGACTGGTCTGCTGTTTGTGGCTTCCCATTTTCGTAGCTTTGAAGCGGTGAACGTGGAGGAGCCGCAATGCCAGCGTGAACTGCCACTTTTGTCCGAAGGGGCTTTCCAGGAAGCCCCCAGGGCCCCGCTCCCGCCGTGTGTCTACCCCAGGGGATTCAAGCGGCTGCTTTGAAAGGGTCACCATGGGAGTTTCCGTTTGAAAGGCTCATGAACCAGATCCACAGATGCCTTCGCATCCCGTAATGCCGTAACAGCTACGATGCCCTTAAAATACAAGAAAGAAAGTGCTTCCCGGGACTCGTTAACACACAAACTACCTTGCAAGGACCCTTGAACCTGTTCACCGGGGAAACACTGCGGGCGGGCGGGCGGGCCGGAAGGGCGCACTCACTCTGGCCCATTCCCAATTCAAACCCGGGATGGGCAGTCTGAGCCCCCGCACCAGACCGCTGCTGCCCGACAGCCACACCCTGGAGGGCTGAAGGGCTTCCAGGCACTCCAGCCATCTCATTCACACGAACCCTTGCACACGTGCCCGGTCACGGAAGTCATTCCGAGCATCGCCCCTCTTCTGAAAAGTGCAACGCTTCCCGTGGGTTTTATCCCCGAGGATGTTAAGCCTGGCTGCACAGAGAACGTGACGAGGAAGATGGGGGCAACGCCGTGCTGGCGAGAGGGAGCTGGCTGCCTCCAATTCTGTCTCACCCAGAACGGGGGGCCTTGCCAACCAGGGCGGGTCTTAAGTTCGGAAAGTCTGTGGAAATGCAGTCCACCAAAAGAGGCCTTCTTGGGCCAAACTGGTCGCGCTAGGCATGCAAGGCAGACAGCGCCCCCAGCGCCCCTGCGTACTCTGCTGTTCCCCGGACCGCAGATTCAGCAACCGATGGTATGTGTGAGCACATTTCTGCGTGTCCGCCGTTCAACCGGCCGGCTGCCTTCCCAGCTGAAGGCTGCTCCTGAGGTTGCAATCACGGCAGAAACGGCCGTCCCCAAAAGACCCCGACTCACGGCTGCTCACCCTCAGCCCCAGGTTCACTGGGATGCCTGAAGCCATTTGCACGCTGGGGTGATGCGGCAGCACATGTGAGCCTGCGTCCTTCCGAGCAGGGCGGGCCGTGGGCCTGCTCCTGCGAGGAGAGGCAGAGTCTCAGAGGCAGGCCCAGCAGGGAGACCGCGTGGCAGATGTCCGTGGAAAGCCCCCGGCTCCAGCAGGGGCCGGGACTCACTCCTCTTACCTTGAGGAAGGAAAAGGCTAATGGGAGGAGGGGAAGCAAGGTGACCAAACAGCTCTCCATCCTTCTCAGATTCTTTTGATCAAGCGCACATTATCTAAAAAGGCAACCTGTTCAGGAAGCGCTACTTTGCGCCGGAAGTGCTCTTGGACCGCAAGAAATACTGATCCGCTCGCCCTCTCCGACTTGCCACGGTCCTGTTCTCGCGCTCAAATTTCCGCTGCAGCTGCAAGGCCAGTCTCCGGTCTTCCTCCTCCTGCTGCAGCTCTTGCTGTACCTCCCTCCTCCTCTTCCTCCTCCTCCTCAGGGGAGGGGAGGCGGCCCCCACCCTGTGGCAGTCTGCCTGCCTTAGTCTCTTGATGGAGCCGGCCTGCTCCAGGTGCTTCATTTTGCACTGTCTCTTTCGCCCCCGCCTCAGGGACGAGGGGTCGCCGACGGGTCTCTCCATGCACAGCCCGTTCTGCAAGCTGCTCAGTTCGCTGTCGTTCAGGTATTTGAGCCGCTTCCTCCCTGCCACCTTGACGGGAGTGCTCAGCAAGCCATTCTCTGCAAAAGCCGAGGCGGCTCTGATTACTTTCCGAGGCACCGCTCTGGCATCCACGTTGAGGCAAGACCCGGCCAGACGCAACGCTGCTTTTGTATCGGAGACGTCCGAAATTCCGGCGTTCAGGGTGTTTTTGCTGGGCCTTGCCACGGGTACTGTGGGAGCCGTGTCCGCTGCCTCCAGCTCCCTCTTGATATTGCCGGAACTTTCCAGCTTGGCCAGGCAGATGGAGGGGAAAGAGTCCAACTCGGCCGGCGTGTGTGTGACTGGATCTGGTGGCAGAAGATCGCTTGGTGGCTGCGGCAGCTCTTTGACAAGCGAACTTACGTTGGGAGTCAGGAACTCTTCGCCTGTCTCTGCGGCCAGGGAGGTCAGGGTAGCTTTCGAAAGTGTCTTTTTGATCTGGCGTTCCTGGAATATTTGCTCCCATTTTTTCAGAATCCAGGGACTTGTTTCATAGGTGGTTGGTTTCTGCAGGCTCCTGGTCAGATTCCTCGGAGTGGATTTGATGATTAGAGGACTCAACACCCGGCCATCAGGAAGCCGCTTTGGAGGGGTGCATGGGGAGCACACGATCGGTTTGAAGTGGTTGAGCTCTTCCGAGATGCTGTCGTTGCTCTCGGGGCTGATGGAACGCTCCGGCTTCTGCAGGAGCGGGATCGAAGTGGCGGTGCCGAAACCGAGGCGCTTATCGGCGGTCAGGTCTGGGGCCGAGAGGCAGCGGTTGTTCTGGGTGGATGAGAGAACACCGACAAGGGGGGTCGACGAGCCCGTTAACAGGTTTGCCTGCCAGACAAACGATTGCAGTCAGAACCATAGGCAAAGATGTCACTTCGGAAGGTCATGAGGAGATACTGGCACCGCCACAACAGCGCTTTGTGCTAGCAGAGCTGTCTCGGCCTGGCTGAGTCCAGTGAGTGGAGATGTGGGGGCGGTCGGCCTGTGGCATGGAAAGCAGCACAGGCTCCGATGTGTCTCCCGCCAGGCACAGCCAACCCACACCGCTGTGCGCTCCTGCGGGCAGGCGCAGATCGCAGGGCAGGTGCACCTTGGAAGGGGGCAGCGGGGGCTCGGGGATCCTGCAGCCCCTCTGAAGTGGTGAGGGGGCAGGGTGGGCGGGAGTCCAACACGCAGCGGGCCACAGGCTCCCTGAGCCTGAGCAGCAGGCGCCCACAAAAGCGAACGTTATCAGATCTGCCGGCAGAACTGGAGTGAGCAAACCCAACCGGACACAGCAGAACCCAGTCCCTGCTCCATGGCCGCAGCCCAATTTGCTCCATTGTTGTTCCCTGCGCCTCCTGACAGCTCAGGCCAGCGCTGCTGGCTGGAGGCTGCCCCACAGCCCTGGGCTGCTGCAGCAAGTCCTTCAGCCATGCAGCCACAGGGCCAGGGCAAGGCCAGGGCCGCCCACCGCGATGGCTCCGCTTCTGCAGCCCCTTTGGCCTGCCCCTGCGGTGGGCAAGGGTCCCTTCTCCCCATTCCCTGCTGGCTTCTGGGCTCCCCAGTGACAGTGGCGGGGAGGGGGGAGACTGCTGGGGCTCAGAATCAGGTGGGGAGAAGAGGCAGGGCAGACCCTAGTCCAGACGGGCCCAGCCACCAGCCGGCGTCTTTTGGGCAGGGTGGCTTGTTGTGCCATGCAAGCCTTCCCTTGCCTGTTCCCCTCCTTTTAGGGATACAACCCGCTCGGAAGCCTGATGAGCAGGTCACGATTGCTGACGGCCCCGAGCCGCACAGTCGGCGGAGGCCTCTGCCCGATCAGTGCTAATGCTGCAACACACAATCCCGCTGCGTGTGGCACTCGGACGGCTCCGTGCAGAGGCCTCGGGACGCGTTCAGACCTGCCCCGCGTTTTCCAAAGGGTTGCGAGGTACCTTTGCTCGGATGGCGGCGGATTGCTGCCGGCTCTTGGATCTGTCCCGAAAGGTATCGTTGCAGCTCTGGCTCCTTTCGACCTTGGAGCTCAAGTGCCTACAAATGTTAAACGAGAAGTTTAGTGGAAGAAGCACGAGATGTGAATCGGTTTGCTTAAGCCATCGGGTCGTCCACAAAGGCGACTGTCATTATGCCTGTGGAATCCTCTGTGGCGTGCCCACCTCTACGCGGGGGGTGGGGTGGGGGGGTGGGACTGGCTACTGACATGAGCCTGGAGCATCCGCACGGTGCAAGGCTGTGCTGGCAGGCTGTGCAGGAGACTGGTCTGATCCAGCCACCCCATTCTTACACCTGGAAATCAGGCTAGTGGTGCAATCCCATGTCAGCTTAGAGCGAAGGAAGGAGCACAACTCCCAGCATCCCCAGGCACCATAGCATAGGACTTGCCTTTGATTGTTTTTACCACCTTTAAGAGACTCCACTATCTTTTAATACAGGGAACTCCACCGGAACATTAGGGTTTCAAAAGGCGGTGGGGGAACGTGTGGAGCACCCAATCCAGGTCATGAAGCAGCTGGGATCCGTTCAGATTGACAGCCTCAGTTCCAAGGCTGCATCCCTGGCATCCCTGGAGGTCCCTTGGCATCCCTGTGGTGCTGCTCCACAGGGATGCCAAGAAATACGTCAGTGAATAGGTGCGATGCCCCAAACCGACGCATGTTCATGCACACGACTGCCCGATACTTCCTAGCCAGCCACTTATCCCCAGAACAGGTCCAGCGTTCCCCGCGCGCGTCCCCTGCCCTGCCTGCCTCCTGTCCCTCAGCTGGCCCTTTCCTCCCCAACCAAGCCAGGGTCTGGCTGAGGACTCACCCAGCCAGCAAAGGGACTGAGCCGGCACTGCCCTTGGAGACAAAAGCCGACCGATGTGCAGGTTTGGCCTGGAACGGTTCCTCATTCTCAGAATCGGAGAGGCGCTCAGGAAACTGAAATGAATCAGGGGAAGGTTAGCTGACATTTTACACCCGGTTTCCCTCTGGCCACACACTGCTTTGTCTGACAGGAGTTCTGAGGTCCAAGAAAGCCCTCGGGGTCTTTACGCTGGAACACATGCCGAGCACAGCAGGTTTTTTTAAAGCTGCAACCAGATTTGAGAGAGGCGTGTGATGGGCAACGGACTGAAATTGCACAGCGGGAGCTCTTGAGCAAAGAACTGAGACACTGAAATATTTTGGCATCACAAAATTTACCAAAACAGAGAGAGAAAGTGGGTGGGGGGACTAGAAATGAGAAGACACAAGAGGGCACAATACGATTGGGTGCTGACATGTGTAACTCACCAATTTCCTACACGACGCAACTTTGTGCCTCTCTTTCTATGGCTACGGACGGACTCTGCACAAAAGGGGCCTGTGAAGGATGCGCCCCACGCTAGCTGCCCACGCATGCTGCCCTACACTGGCGCTCGTACGATACATATTTGAAAATAAGTCCGGTTGAGATCAAATGGGGCCGGGAGTCTATGACAGGCGCCACGTCTGTCCCCGCAGTTCTTTCGGGAGCAACTGCGATCCGTTGTGGTGCTAACAGCAGCATTCCACGCACGTTGACTCAAAAGTGCATCCCGCTTTATTCTACAGAGCTCATTCCCAGGGACGGGGCTACAGGGCTTGCAGTGGCCCTTTGGCATGCGCATACAGCTAGGAGGAGTCCCATTTCAGTGCTTCTAAGTGGGGCGGTCCAGATTCACAGGGAGCGGCCCTGTGCGGGTCCCCATGGCTGACCAGCACCATCTGCAGCCCCCCACAGTGTGAGTGGGGCTGTTCCAGAGGAAAGGGGGCTTTTACCTCCTCTCAGAAGACCTCACTAGGATATTTTATTTTATTTATTTTATTTTTCACTTTATATCCTGCCTTTTTCCTACAAAGGGCTCAAGGCCGCTGACATCGTTCTCCTCCTCCATCTTAACCCCACAACAACAACCCTGTGAGGTAGGCTGGGCAGAGTGTCTGTGACTGGCCCAAGGTCACCCAGCTGGCTCCATGGCCGAGCGGGGACCCGAACCCGGATCCTCTGAGTCCCAGTCCCAGGCTCTTCACCACTGCGCCACACTGGCTCTCACAGTGGGGCTGGGGAGGGCCTTGGAGCGAGACGACATGCCATCACCGTTCAACGGAATCCCTGGCTCGCCCGATGCTGCTTCGAGGAGAGAGACTTCAAGGCGCTGGAAAGCCCCCTTTCTTTCCCCACATCCTTTTGAGCGCTGCAACCAAACGCTGGCTGGTGTGTCGGAGGGGCAGGGAAGAAACCTGTCTGGCAAAGACGCCTGCTCTGGTTATCAAGCAACAACTCACACGCTCTTGGGTCATTCTGGCCGTCAAAGACTCCTCCCTCTTCTGATCTTCCGTTTTCCTTCTCCCCGTCTCGGGGTCCTCCGGAATCAGCCTGTGAAGAAAATCCTCAGGGATTCTGTCTTCTTGCAGTTTTTCTTCCCTTAGCTAGACGCACAGAAGAGAAGGCACTTTACACACGGCCAGAGCCCTCTTCTCCGAGGCCCCCTCCAATCACCTCTGTGCCCACCCGGCAGCCGCACTGCTCCTGCACAGGGAGGCTCGATTCCTTGTGCACGTGGAGTGACGACGGCGTGCTTTCAGGTCCTGAGTACTAATGATCCCTGGGATCCCGGCCTGATGCCCAGGGGACGGTAAAGAGCTCTTGCAATCCTGGCACGGGGAGCAAGGGAGCTGCAGCTGGGCCTGGCCGGCTCTGTGAACTTTGGCCGCACAGTGCCTGGTCAGGGTGGCCTTGGAGCACACGGCTGCAGACGGATCCAGCACACTCTTGTCAGGACGGAGAGGCATGCCCTCCGTCCATCACTCGGCGGGAGAAGACCAGGCAGGATAGCCGAAGCAACGCCGCTTCCGTTTCTCACGAAGCTGATACAGCTTGTCTGTCTTCCTCTTCGTCTGTCTTCCAAGGAAAGACCAGGAAGAACTGATGCAACCTACAAAAAGCTGCGCTCGCAGGAGATGGGGGAACTGCTCCTTGCTAACTGCACCGGCACTCTGTGCCGTGAAGGGCCTCTCTCCACAATATTGCAGCATTAATAAATGTTGGCTGGATGACAGCTTTCCCTTTCATTGGGCCTGTGCTTTCTTTAAATTTAAGTTTTTCCTTCCACATGTCGTGCACTGCAGTGGATGGCGACCTCCATCTGTCAGCGGGAAGGATGGGTGTTTTCAGGACAGCTGTGCGGGCATGAGAGGCACAAGAAAGCAACTGGCCAGCTTCTAGCAACGGACATTAAAGCGGGACAAAAGAATGAGCGTGTGTGTGCATGAATTCCTTGCCCCGACGGATGAGCCACGCTGGAGACGGGGCGACTGCGAATGATCTGGTTCTCCAGCATCTCCCAGGGGCCCGTGATGCCCCGTTCTGGCTCGGAGGAGCAATTGCACGAGGTGGCACAGGGGGACTGTGCTTGCCTTTTGCAGCGCTGGATGGCATGAGGATGCCATGCTGGGCCTCAGGACACGGCCGGACCTGTTTGGCAGCTACAGGAAAGTGCTATGCGAGGAGCTCGTCTGGGGATTTAGGGTGCTGGCAGTATGTCGATACCCGAGTCTACGTCTTTTCATCCAGCGCAGGTGAGGCTCTGGCCAGGCCAGGCCAGGCCTCACCTTCCAGGGATGTAACCTGGCTTCCCTTGTGCAAAGCACTTGAGCTGCGACCTCACCGGACCAGAGGCTAAGATTCTTCGAGCTCTGGCCACGTGCTTGAGCCTGGCACAGGGGTGCATGCGCTGACAACCCCAGGCCTGGACTACCTCAGCTGCTGGTGAGGTGGCCCCGGAGGCTGCAGCGAGTGCAAAGCGGGGCAGATGGGAGCAGTCCTAAACGAGCCATGCCAGATGCCCATAAGCTACCAGGGCCAATTTAGCGTGCCTCAGCTGGCAGAGACATCCCCACCTGGCTTTGCACCTGGCCACCAGGTGCAGCAACTTCTCCCTTCTGTACCTGCCCATATATTAAGGTCACGCGGGAAGCCTTCTTGCCAGTGCTGCATTTGCCTGGAGTCCAATGCGCAGCATTCCAGGAGACAGGACCCCAGCGTGTGGGACGCCCCCACTGCTCATATATAGGGGTCACCAAGTCTTGCGAGGTTTCAGCGCCAGCTAAAAACCTATTTGTTCACCTGGCCTTGGGATTGTTTGTTCTTTGCTTTTGTACTCTTTACCAGCGACTATTCCCCCTTGTTTTATTTTAACTAGATGTTGTTAGCCACGAAGTCGTGTCCGACCCATCGCGACCCCATGGACAACACTCCTCCAGGCCTTCCTGTCCCCCGCCATCCCCCAGAGTCCACCTAAGCGCACGCTGACTGCTTCAGTGACTCCATCCAGCCCCCTCATCCTCTGCCGTCCCCTCCTTCTTTTGCCATCTATTGTTCCCAGCATCAGGCTCTTCTCCAGGGAGTCCTTCCTTCCCATCAGGTGGCCAAAGTATTTGAGTTTCATCTTCAGTATCTGGCCTTCTAAAGAGCAGTTAGGCTTGATCTCCTCTAGGACTGACCGGTTTGATCGCCTTGCGGTCCAAGGGACTCGCAGGAGTCTCCTCCAGCACCACAACTCAAAGGCCTCAATCCTTCGGCGCTCAGCCTTCCTTATAGTCCAGCTTTCGCAGCCATACATTGCAACTGGGAAAACCATCGCCTTGACTATACGCACTTTTGTCGGCAGGGTGATGTCTCTGCTTTTTAGTATGCTGTCTAGATTTGCCATCGCTTTCCTCCCCAGGAGGTACTTTTGTTAATTTTGTATTACTTTCCTATGTTTTACTGTTTGTACCCCACTTTGTAATTATTTTGTAATGACAAGTAGGTTAGAACTTACTTAAATACCTAAAATTATTCTAATGCACCATGGGTGAAGGCAGATTCAAAACGACAGTTGGTTTGCCAGCTACTATGTCTTGCACCAACTGGGGCGAAGGTCGATGGGCACGGGGCAGAGCTTGCCAGACGCAGAATCAGCTGCACTGCCTTCCGGTGCACTTCCAGGTTCAATGCCTGGTGCTTTTCTTAACCTCCGAAATAGCTTGGAAGAGGAGTAACTTCAGGGTGACGTTTTCCTACATGACCTTGTTGGGCAGCTTCCTCAAAAGGACTGCTCTGGGTTCACGTCACCGTTGGGCATGTGACAAGAAGTGACCCGTAATAAGCCTTTTCCATTGTGGTGCTCCTACGCTAGCCTGCTCTCCCCAGCGAGACTCCCCTAGTCATCCAGGCCTTTTGGCTTCTGGACTTCCATGCATGGCTTGTAGTGCCTTCCGCTACTTTTTAAGAGAAACATGAAACAGAGCACCGCACTCCCATTTTTAAAAGCTGAGCGTTTGGAAAGGGAAGGCCTGATGCGTAGGATAAGAATTCCCTAAACATGTTAACAAACAGTGACCGGAGGTATACGGTTACGCGGAGCATGGGGAATGGCATGCTGGGATGCCTCCAGCATCGGGAAACATTCTGTTCCCCAGTGCCAGCTGCTGGAGAACAAGAATGGCAGGGTGCCCTAGCACTCGTGCCCTGCTTGCGTTTCTCTCGCTGTGGCCCTCGGTCGGGTCAGGATGTTTGGCCAGAGAAGCCTGTGGTCTGATCCAGCAGGAACCTCTGAAGAAATGTGAGCGGCGCCAGGTAGCTCTGAACTGACCGGCACTCGGTGTGACAGTTTCACAGTGGCTGCACTCGGACAGATGCTGTTGCCTGCCAACATTTCTGGAAAGCTGTAGGCCATCCTTGCCAGAGATGGACGTCTCCCTGAGTGATTACGTGCAAGATCCCACTTTGCACCCAGTGAAAAAGGGCACACACTTATAGGATTAACCAGGATAGATTTTTGGAAAATTCTCTCAAGAAATCCTCCAGAATTTCTGTACAGAACCCTTAGGAATCACACGGGCTCCCTCAACACAATCTACTGCTCTCAATGCTTTCTGGGGGAGGAAATAAGACCTTGCAGATCAAAATGAAGGCCAGCAACTTACTACGCTGATGCTGCTTCTTTGGGGAAGAAAATATTTGTGGAAGAGTGGCTTTCTATCTGTCTCAAGTTATTTTTATACTGCCTTACTGGCAAAGCTAGCTCCCATTATTCAAAAAGTAAGCAGAATCAACAGAAGAAAAATAAAACCTGCTCCTTTTCGAACAGATTCTTGGAGCACTAGGAACTGTCCAAAGCTCTGCTCCCCAGCTCCTGCCCCACAGAAGCAGTTGCATTAAGTACTCCCTGGAAGGGCGCACCTCGAAACTCTGCCTGCCAACAGCTTAGTATGGAAAAGAGGACGCCTTCCCTGATCCCCGTGATCAAACTATTCCACGTTCTGAGAAACCACAAAGAGATACGTAAGTAGTCCTTGCTCTTCTGCAACTCTGAATCCTCCATAGCCAAGAAGGCTTAACACATGTTGCCTGCCAAAGCTGTCGACAGCAGGGGCTTTCACACAGGACTGGAAACACAGAATTCCAGTTGCAGAGGCTCGGAAACCGGGAATCCCTCACACCCTGGCATAACGCTGGTCTCAGGCAGGGCTGCGGGGCCCCACAGCAGGCCTGAACATCCATGAGAGGGAAAGGAGAATGAAAAAGAGGCCATGTACCTACTGGTTAGTATTGCAAAACAAAGAGCACAGGTCTCGTCCTGGAGAACTAGATTCCCTGCGTACATGTAGCAGGTAGTTGCTACTAGCAACTGCTTTAAACGTCAAGAGACACTGGTCCAAAGACAAGGCCGCAGAAATCTCACGCATCGTTCTCTCCAATATACCTTTCGCAGCTGGCTCTTATATTCCTCATGAAGCTCTCCAGTCTTGCTTAATGTGATCGGCGCTCTGAATATGAAGTCTGTAGGCAGAGAAATAGGAGAAAAAGTTACTCAGCACTCAAGTGCTCATAGAAGCACAACAGAAATGCGCCTATTTTCCTGTGCAGGCACCCAGGACGAGGAGGAGGAACACCCGCTTGCTAAAGTGGCGTGCTACCAAAGGACACCTACAAAGCTGCTCGGTGCCTCAACCCTACTTCGAACCAACTATCGGGGGTGCAACAGGGGGACACGACTTTCCAGCAAGAAAGTACTCTTGGTGCTCACTGTGAACAGATCTCACGTGGCCCGGAGCGAAACGCCTAGCATCAGTTTTACAAGCGGTCACACCCACTTCTGCGAGACACGAGTTCAGACAAATCACCTGTGGAAACCAGAGAATTCTTACAAAGCTATCCAAGACAAGGGCTTCAGGCCATCTAGTTCATCAGTTGTTAAGAGAAAGCAACCCACATCACGATGCATAGGAAGTTTACCGGGAAAAAACAACAAATTCAGGAACTGCAGAATCCTTCTGGCTGGCTTTAAGGCAACAGTTTTTAAGTCACAGAACACCTGACCACAAACCGCATTGAAGTAACAGCAACCAGGCCCATCCCAGGATAACACAAACCTTTCCCGCTCAAAAATAAACATGTGGATGCCATTCTACAAAGGAAAAAAGCGGGCTGTAACAGGTGCTTGCTCAATCCCGAACAACGCTCCTTGCCTGTGCCACAATCCGCTTTCTCAGCACCACCGCAACCCTCCTCACCTGCGCGCTGGCCCTTTCAGTCCTAGGGTGAATTAAGGGTGAAAGTCCGAAGCCTCAGTGCCCAGCAAGTGCCAGATGAGAGGTCAGGATGGGGCCAAGAAAGCCCTGCGAGCAAATGCCAAGAGGCTTGTGGCGTCAGAGGGATGTCCAGGCCTCGGGAAGGGACTTCCTAAAGACACACCCCAGTCACTCATTGCGCACAGCGTATGCCTCACATCTCGGCTGCGTCTTTGGGAGGGCCCCCGGGGCAGAACGAGCAACTCAGGTGAATTAAAAAAAAAAAAAAAAAGCACCAAGGAGTCTTTCAAAGTGCCAAGACTATGAAGATAAACAGAATTCACAAAACGGCGGCAGCAGCAGCTGCTAAAAGTGCTCTTCTTCCTGCAATCCCTCCCACAGCCCCAGCCCTGAAGCGGGAATCTGAGGACCTTGCTGTGAAGGGGGTTTAAATCCCCATTTAAAAACCCAGACTTCTCACACTGAAGATCACTCACACCTGTGGCTTTCCTGGACAGGTCCCCTTCTTGACAGCTGGCAAGAAATACCAAGCTGGGGTAGGGTAGGAAAGTACTGGGGGGCTTTTGCATATAACCAGCCCACCATATAGCCAACCCCAACCCCTTGGCAGCAGGTACCCCTAATTCTCCTAGCTGAGGCTTGTAACCACTGCAGTGGAATGACAGAAAATACTAAAAATACCTTTCACAACACTTTTGGTGCAAAAAATAAAGTTTAGAGAACCATACAGAGCCCCCCCCGCCCCCCCAGAAGGCATGAGGGCGCTTTGCCGAAACTGCTCCTAGGGCACTAATAATGCGTCCAGCCTTCCTGAGCCCCCACACCCATAAAAGGATACTTCACAAAAGAAGCACAGCAAGCTCAAAACAGCTCACAATCGCAGTGGGGAGAGGGAATGGAAAGTGAAGTTTATTCCCGGCCCCACCCAGGAATGAATGTCCAAACTAGGAATCTCACAGGTGTGGGCATGGCCGAAAGACTCCTCACAGACCGCTAAGGAGCAGCGAGGCGAAGTGTGGGGATTAGGAGTGGCTCCCACCACCCGCCGCTTCTCCTCTGCATAAGCCGGGCTTTTTTTTTTTCACCTAATCATGGCAAATACAGGTGTGCACCTGGCTGAGGAAGGGGGAAAGCAACAGGTAAACGGTTCAGCATCCCTCCCTGCCCAAACGTCTCCCTCGCAAGTTTTTACTTATTACATTTCCTATATTGTACTCACGCCTGTTGTCCTCTCAGATGCTCAGTGCTGATCCAGCTTCCTGCCCAAGGTCTCCCAACATGCATCTGACTTGGCCGTGACATAGATCTGGCCTACCTCAACCCCGGAGTCATCGTCTCAGACCTTGGAGTCATCGTCGCAGGCCCGCCTCCAAACGAGGAAGAGAAGCCTGGCTTGGGAATCCCACCCCAGAGAGGCTCGCCAACCACACAGCTGTGGGATGTTCGGTGCCAGGTGAATATTCGTTCATGTTCACTGCTTGCTGATGCATTCCCATATGGTACATGTTTTAGGTTGGTGTTACGCGCGGTACCATTTTTCTCCTTTCCTACTGGCTTTCCTTTCATTCTAGCGCGTGCCGATTTTATTATTTTGCTGCTTGTAAGTTTAAATGCACCAAACGCTGCCTAAGAAAGCTCCACTATGTGACCGGCCCGAGCAATAAGCCGCATACAGCTGTGCTTCACAAGGGGTCCAGATGTGCCCAGAGCCTGTAGAAAATACAGAGCGGCCCTCCGTGATAACACTCAAGCACACGCACATATACCAAGTCCCACCTCACAGCAGGGATATTTAGGGATATAATCGGCATCATGCAATGTGTGTTGGTCAGCATTTGTGTATAAACAAGCAGCATGACGAACAAGCACCTTCAAGTTTCTGCACCACTGCAATGCATGCAAAGGATTTCGTGTACAAAAACACAGTGTGGGAGTCGTTCCACAGTGCTAGCTAAGTACAGGTAGTAAAGTCAGAAAAATGCAGCTTGTGCATACCTGACCTCTTGCTCTCCTGTGCTCAGCCACCTCATAGGACACCAGGTGTCACACCATGCTAGTCATGTTTTGGCTCACACAGCATGCAAGTGGAACAGGTCTGGACAGAAAAGGCGGCCCACAATCCCCAGCATGCCCCAGGCATCTCATAGCACCATATTTTTGGTCACTTGTAAAATGCCCCAGCATCTGGTTATTGGGTCCCCGCCCATGCCCCATTTAGCTTCAAAGCGCGCCTCTCACCTTCACATGCAAGATGGCACCTGACCCTCCGTCAGCCGGGGCTCAGATGCTGATTAAGCCACATTTACAGCTGACCTAAGGAATTCGCTGGGACTCGCATTACCCACGGCTAGCTTAATGATTTTAAATGGGTCCATTGATTTTAATGGGTCCAATCAAATTTGGATCCAGCCCCTTGGATTAAGCTATCGCAATTTCAGAGAATACTGTTCAATGGCCGGAGCATGCTGGGCAGGTTATGACGATCAAAGCCTTCCAAATACATTATAAAAACCATGTATGTATAAACATACAGCGCACAGAGACACACCGATTGTTCAACAATCCACAAGAAAAATTCAGGGCCTGGATAATGCCTCATCAGACCCAAATTTGATTTCCAGGGTGAATCTGGATTTTATGTGTACTATTTATATGGTATGTTTATTTATTGTATGGAAGCCATCCCGAGGCTCATGCGAATGGGACGGCATACAAAAATTCTAAATAAATAATAAATAAATAAAATGCCTGACAGAAGGAGGTCCTAACCTGACATAAAAATCACTATTACTATTATTACTCCCATTTTTATACCACCCCACAGCTGAAGCGCTCTGGGCGATGAACACAATCCGAAATAGTTGGCACTAGGCAGCCCTCAGCGGGGAGACCACTCCATAACGGGGGCTACCACAAGCATGCTGCCTTCAAGAGGCCGACACAAGTGCGAGCAAAGCCTTCCAGGCAACGACTACTGAGATCCATCAGACAGGGGTCCAAGGGATGTACGGATCTAGACACGTACGTTTCCCTTCGTGGGCATGGGACCCAACTTACTCAGATACCCTCCCCCCCGTGGAAGGAACCCATGCATGTGGGGCCCGATGCCAGACCGGCAGCAGCCGGGGCGCGTCAGCAGTTCAGGGCAGCGGTCGCTCCAGTGCTGTCTGCATCATGCAAGTACCTGAAGCCACAACTTCTCCCCACATCTAAAAGTTCAGGGAATTTTCTTCCGGTTTTGTCTACAGGACCACTCCATCACGGAGCCTCTGCCCGCGTCCCAAGTAGTGTAACCCACACGTCTCTCCGTTTAGTGAGAACTCAAAGCTGGCCAGTGATCATCACACCTCAAGGCCCTGTTACCCCTTTACACCGCTAAACTCATCCATCCATCCGTTACACCACATGCCCCACGCGAGTTCCGAGGACACCATTACGCGTGGCATCCAGGACTTTCGCCTTGGTCAAGCGCAAAGCTCACCTGCCTATAATTTCACTGCCACATGCCATCAAGGTCACTATCAAGCCCAGTCAAGTCTCACGTGCACATACGGCAGCGAAGCATCCAGGCCCGCTTTGATGTAAAGACCTCCGCATGGCACTTGGGGGGCCTTCCAGCTGGAAGCTCCTAGCACTCATAATCACCAGTGGGAAAAGTTGTGCGAAAACCCACTGCTGGGAAGACACGAGAGGTTCACCAGTCGAAGGCAATTTTCCCTGCCCCCACCCCCAGCATTGTGTGAATGCACAATACAGGCCTTGTCTGGAGGCACCCAAAGAGACACTGCGGACTCCCAGAGATAACGAAGGGCAGAGATAACGAAGGGCCCGCATGGTGTGCACGCAATGAAGAAGCTGCAGACCACCACTGCTGCTCCGCCCTGTGCCGGCCACCCTCCCCAGCCTGTATGTACAGAGGGTCCCAGGCCTGGTGCCTGGAGCATCTCCAGACAGGGCTGGAAAAACCCTCGCAGGCTGACCAAGCCTCTTACTCAGCGGAGCGGCAGCTTCCTGCTCAGTCCCATTCCTACCACATTTTTAAGCGAGCATTTAAGAACGCAAGGTGTGTGGTTCCGCAGCAAGTTCCGGATGCTATCCAGTTATTCTTCAGTCGGTTTAAGGCACAAGGCTATGCATGTTCAGACAGAAAAAAGCCCCGTGATTCCCAGTATATTCCAGCCAGCCAGGAGCGTGCCTGGAGCTGCAGGGCTTCTTTTCTGCCTCAACACGCACAGGGCTGCTCCAAGAACAGGGTTTAAAACGTGTTTCCTTTGGAAACCGCCTTGCACAGCTTAGGGTCAAGCCCCCAGTCAGGCATTCAGGTCCCCAAGCGGCAGCGGCTTGCAACACCCCCGCCAGGAAGGGCCAACACGCAGCTCGGCCGTCCAGGGCCGAGGAAGCCACCCCCCACTGGGTGCCGCCCACAGCGCTGGACTACAACTCCCAGGATCCCCGGCCAAGAGCATTCAGGTGGGGCGCCTGGGACTGAGGCTCCGAGGAAGGCGGCGCGGAGGGCGCGGCAGGCCCGCACGCCCCGCCGCCTCGCTCCGGCAGAGACTCCGCGGGGCTCCCGCGCCCGCGCCGCCACGCGAACAACGACCCTGCGAGGCCGCCCGGGGGCGGGGCCGGGGGCTGCGCCGCGCCCGCCCCGGCGAGGGAGCAGCCAATGGCGCGCGCCCCGCACACGCCCGTCAGGCGGGCCCCGACACGCGCGCGCGCGTCCCCACGGCTGCCCCGCCGCCTCCGCGCCGCCGGCCGCCCGCCCGCCCGCGCGCGCGCAGAGCCGAGCCGAGCAGACACGCCTCCGGCGCGCTCGCATTCGCACGATACGCGTCGCGCCCGCACGGGCGCCGCACCTCGGTCCGCCTGGGCCGGCGGCGGCGGCGGCTCTCCTCCCGGGGCGGGCGGCGGCGGCTGGCGCCGGGCGAAGGCGTCCAGGCGGCTGCGGCAGAGCGGGCGCGCGGGGCCCTCGGGCTGCCCGGGGCTCCGCGGCGGCGGCGGGGGCGGCGGCGGCGGCGCCTCCCTCTCCTCGGGCCCGCCCTGGCCCGGCGGGCGCCGCTTCCGCCGGCCGCGGCCCCGTCGCGGCAGCGGCGCCGCCCCCGCCGAGCCCGCGGCCCGGACGCCGCCGAGCCCCGCCGCCGCCGCCGCCGCCATTTTCCTTCGGCGAGACGGGGGCGAGCGAGCGAGCCGCGGCCACGCCCCTCGTCCATATTCATGAGCCCCCGCCCCGCCCCGCCGCCGCCGGCGGAGCCCCGCGCCCCGCGCGCACAAAGGGGCGGCGCGGCCTCCCGCGCGGCGGCTGCGGCTGCGGCTCCGGCGGGGCGGGCAGGGCCTCGGGGCGGGCGGCCCTCGCAGGGCCCGTGGACGTTGCTGTGAGCGGAGGACGCGTGTCCCGGGGCGCAGCTCGGGCGGGTCCTGCCTGCCCTGCGCTCGGGCTCCGGCTCCGGCTCCGGCTCCGGCCTCGGCGAGGGGAGCCTGGCCGTCCTGCTGCAGGCGCCTCTTCCCACGGCTGGGCGGGCCCGGGCCCCGGCCGCCCCGGCAGGGCAGCGCAGCGCTTCCGCACCTGGGTCGTTCCTGTCGCCCTGCGCTGGGCCCGCTCATTTACCTGCATCCTCCTCAAATCTCGGTGCCCGGAACTGGACCCAGTGCTCCGGGTGAGGTCTGCCCAGCCAGGAGCACAGAGGAGCTGCTACGTCCCATGATTTGGAAGTCATACTTCTGTTAATGCATCCCAGAATAGCATTTGCCCTTTTTTGTTGGCTCATGCTCAGCCTCTTGTCCGCAATTACTCCGAGATCCTCTTCACTTTCGGTTCCGTTGAGCCACGTGTTCCCCATCTTGTGTCAGTGCATTTGGTTTCTCTTTCCCAGGTGGAGGACTTGGCCCTGGTCCTTACGGAATCTCTTTCTGTTGCTTTCTGCCCAGTGTTCACGTTTATCATTCTGTCTTCCAGGGTGTTTGCTATTCTGCTCCATTTTGTATCGTCTGCAAATTTGTTTATCTTTCCTTCATCTAAATCATTAATAAAGAAGTTGAAGAGCAACGGGCCCCGGACTGAACCCTGCGGCTCCCCAGTAGTTAGTTGCCTCCATCCAATTTCAGAAGATGCCGTTGATGAGCACGCTTTGTGTCCGATTTAGCAGCCAATTTTGGATCCAGCTAATAGTTTTTCCATCTAGTCCAGTTTTTGCTAATTTGCGTATCAGAATGTCATGTGACAGTATGTCAAAAGCTTTGCTAAAGTCTAGGTAATTTTAATGTTAATATTATATTATTTTGTAAGCTGCCTCGAGGCTTCAGAGATGGGTGCGGCATAGAAATGTTATAAATAAATAAATAGGTAGGTAGATTGTGTCCACAGTGTTCCCTCTGTCCATTTGGGAGGTCACCCCGTCAAAAAATGAGTTTGAATTAGTCTGACAGGATTTATTTTTTCATAAATCCATGTTGGTTTCTATGAAGCACTGCATTTTCTTCAAGATGCTTGCAGACTGATTTTTTAATAATTTGCTCGAGTTTTTCCAGGGATTGATGTCAGACTAACTGGTTTGTAGTTCCCAGGTTCATCTTTTCCCCCCCTTTTTGAAGATGGGGACAGCATTACCCCTTCTCCAGTCATTTGGCACTTCTGTTTTCCAAGATTTTTCGAAGATAACGGCCAGCGGTTCCAAGAGTTCCTCCACTAGCTCTTATGATTCCGGGATGGAGTTCATGGGGCCCCGGAGATCTGAGCGTGTTTATTTTATCTAGGTATTCCTTGACCATTTGTCTGTCAACTGTACTTCCTCTTGCTTGCAGATTTCCTTGTGGGAGAAGACGGAACTGGGCGCCTCTGCCTTTCCTTGTTGTCAGTTGTCGCTCCGCCATGCACTTTACATAGCTGGACACCCTTCCCTTTCTCATGTCCTTTGTTCTGGATGTATCTGAAGGCGGCTTCCTTGTGGTGCTTGGCATCCCTTGCTATTCTCCGTTCATCTCCTGCTTTAGCCTTCCTGATGCGATTCCTGCAATGCCTTGCTATTTCTTTATATCCTTCTTTTGTGGCCTGGCCCTGCTTCCACTTCCTGTAGATGCTCTTTTTTTCCTTTCAGGCTGTCACGTAACCTTTTGTGGAACCACGTGGGCTTCCTCTGCTGTCTTTACACTTTTTCCCTGTTGGAATGGTTCATAGTTGTGCTTAGAGAATCGGTTTTTTTCAAGATTTTCCCACCCATCTTGGACTCCTTTTCCCATAAGTTGCCATGACACTTCGCTTATCCGAGTGTGGAATGTGCTCCCCAGAGAGATTTACCTGGTGCTCACTTTATATTATTTTCAGCACCAGATAAAAACCTTTTTATTTACCCATTATTTTAAGGATTGAGGACTTTTAACTTGGTTTTAATACATTTATAGTCGCATTTTGTTTTTTGTTTGTTATTACATAGGTTGTTTGTTTATTGTTCTTACGATTGTAAGCCGTCCTGGGACAATTTCCGTGTAGGGCAGGGTAAAAATATTTTAAATAAATAAATAAAAATCATTGTCCTGGGTTCATTAAAGGTGTCTTTCTTGAAGTCGATGCTATGTGTTCGGCTGTCGTTAACCACTGTCTCCTTTATCATGGAAAATTCAAGTATCGCATGGTGACTTTCGTCCGGAGTTCCCATGGTTGTTCGTTCGTCCACCAGGCCATCCCTGTTGGTTACTCCCGAATCGCGGAAAGCTGATCCTCTCATTCCTCTACCTTCTGCTTCAGGAAGTTGCCAGCAATGAACATCCATGAATCGCTTGTTTGGCGGAAATTCCTGGAGGGACCCTTGTGTATGCCAGCACCCTGCCTCTGATCCTGGAGAACATACGTAGCCATGAGGACTAGTAGCTGCGGATAGCCTTACCCTTCATGCTGATTTATCTAATTCCTTTTAAGGCCCCCCAAGCTGGTGGCTTTCGGTGTGGTTTATGGCAATAATTTCAATAGTTCAGTGCTGTGTGGTCGGAAGGACTTGCTCTTACCATCCTGAATCGTCCCTCTCGGCTGCCTGGGTTCTGGTGTTTCGAGAGAGGGGTGTTTCTTCGCACCGTGAGCAATTGCCCGCAGGTCCCTTGGCCCTCCTTTTTTCCTGAGCTCAGAGCCTCCAAACCTTTCCCCAGAGGGGACTTGCCCTCGATCAGGACTAGCCTCTTTTTCTGCATCTCTTCCAACCCTACGGTATTATCGAGCTGCAGCAATCAGAACTGGGCGGTTTTCCTGGCGTCAGCACCGTCGATGGGCAAGTACTGACGTCATGACACAAGCAGCGTTATTTTGGGTTCCTCTCCCACATGGGTGTCCAGAGCTGCCCTCCCCACCAGGCTGGTGTCCACCTCGCCTCTTTCGGCCGGTTTGCAGGGGACGCCGTATGAGGCGAGACGGAGGGAACTGGGTCTCTTCAGCCTGGAGAGGAGGAGACTCAGGGGGGACCTGTTGGCGACATACAGCCATGTGAGGGGGTGTCACACGGAGGTGGGGAGAGGCCTGTTCCCTGCAGAGGAAGGCAGGATGCGCTCCAACGGAGCAAAGGTCAGGGAACCAGGGTTCAATTTGGGTGCCAGGAAGCACTTCCTGACAGTCTGGACCCCGAGGGTGTGGAATGGGCCTCCACGGGAGGTCGTTGAGGCCCCATCGGTGAGGGTGTTCAAGGACAGGCTGGACATGCACATGGTGGGCATGTCGTGAGTGGAGCCGGCTGGAGCCAGGGGTCAGACTAGATGGCCCGGGAGGCCCCTCTGACTCGCTCTGCTCCTATGTTTCGTGATCAGACACTGCCAGCTCAAACACCACCGGAATACATGAAACGCTCGGACTTGCCGCTTCACATTTCCCTCCACCAAACTACGCTTTCCCTTTTCACACTCATTTCCCCTAAAGTGGCTTTGCCTGTAACTGTTGCAAATACTTCGCTGGCTGCCGCTCAGCTGAAGTCCGGGTAGTTTCGAGACCAGTTAAGGCAGACCAGTCCCAGTACAGGAGGGCACCTGCGCCGGTCGAACCTCTCCACTCCTCCTCTTCGCCTTCGTCATCTAGCTGGTTGTTAAGAGGGAGACGTCCCCTCGTGGCCGCTCTGTTTGTTTTGCCGAAGAGCCTCGTCAAAACTGTTTTGAATGCCCAGGCGCATGGCGTCTGTTGGAGCAGCTCTCGCCTCTCCTTTTCTCTTGATATATTAAAGAGTTCTTTAAATTTGGCCTTAACACGTTTTCATAACATGCTCCTCAGGGATCCTTCTTTCGTTCCTTATGGTCTGATGCAAGCTTAATGTGATTAATTAATTTTCTCTCCCTCTGTTTCTCCTGGTGTGGCTACAGCTTCCATTTTCGGAAGGGAAGCTTTTCCTGCCTCCCAAGCCGGAGACCTCTTAGCTCTATGCCAACTTTCTTGAGCTACAATAGAAACTCAAGCTGAGTTTCTCTTGTTATGGTTTTGAGTAACACCCAACATTCGAGAGGCCTCTCATTTTTTAAAAACCCTCCTCCTTGAAGTCAGATATGACTGTGTGGGACTTTCTAGACAATTTGCCGCTTCAGTGCCAAATGCCTTTAATATCACATGGGTCCCATTCCCAGCTGGCTTGATAACACACCCCCCCCCCCGAGCACTGGATCCCGGGCACCACTAAGAATTAGGTGCAAGCTTCCATCAGCACCAGATGAGGGAGAGGCACAATGGTTTGGGCATGGCAAAAAGTGGGAGAAGGGAGGGTGCCCCCCAAAGCCCCTGCTGTGCGGTTCCTTCTCCCCCCCCCCAAAGTTAGGAGGACCCCTTTCTGAAACAACAGCAGGTCACCCAACGTGCAACGCCCAGCGTGCGTGGGTCACCCTGCGGGTCGAAAGGAGCTCCAGCGTGCTGTGTGCCCCCGTGGCCGTTCCTGCCGCCTCTGCCGCGATGTTGTGGGCAAGGGGGAGGAGGGACGGCCCATGGGGACCAGCTGCTCCTCCGGGTGGCCGGGGGACCGTGGGCAAGGATGCCCCAGCACTCTGCTGGGGCCGGAAGGGGAGGAGGCCGGGGCTGGATGCCGCTTTCAAGGCAGCAGGCCGCTCCTCTGCAAAGCCCTGGGCTCACAACGAGCACCACCACCCCGGAACGAAGCCCCGCGGAAGCCCATCTGAGCCACGACATCCGGAAAGCCTCCCTCGGAGCATGACCAGCCCGGTCCCTTCCGAAGGGGCGGCTTGGGGGCGAGCTGCTTCCTTTCTATGGGCCTCTCATTTCGCTGGCTTGTATTGGGGCACGTGACTAGCAGGTTCTAAAAGTGTCTGTCCCTGGGCTGGGATTTTGTAGTTGGCGGTGAGAAGCGCTGCACGGCCGCATGGTGTCGTAAGTCGCTGCAGGGGTCCTGGGTGATCCTTCAATAAACCTGCTGCGCTTCAAGGCGAAAGGGGTCGTTCCTGAAGGGCCTCGGGGATCCCGTCTCGCGGCTGCTATTGACGCTTCCCGACACCACCCTATGCCAGTCAGAGGAGGAATGAGCTGTAGGAAAGCCACCAGCTGCTGCCAAGATGAGCGCTCAAGATTTTTTCTGTATTTCCCAAGCCCCTCCGGCTGATCACTGTCGGAAGCAGGAGGCTGGGTTCATGGGCCTGCGCTCCAACTGGCCAGGGCTTTTCCTTGCGCGTCTGCTTCAGCGCATCTTGAAAGAAAAGGAGGGAACTGCAAGATGCAAAGACAACGGAAATGCATCTTTTCGGAAGGAAGGAAGGAAGGAAGGAAGGACGGAAGGAAGGAAGGAAGGAGCAACTCCTGCAAGGTTTTCATGTGTGGAGAAAGGCTTCCCTTCAGGGGCTGCCAGTGTTCCTTCGCCTTGGCCAGAACATCCTCCACGCATCGGTCCACCGCGGGATGGGTGTGCGCTGTGCCCCTTTCCTATGGAAGCTGCGCAAACGGCCGTTCCCCTGAGGGATCGGCTGGGATCCGTCTCCAGATGGGCTTGGAATCGCACCGCCGATCCGTGCTCCAGGTCTCCCTCTTCCTGCGGAAGGGAAGCCCCGTGATTTGGCAGGAGAGGTGCTCCTCGTCCCGTCCGGCGCACAAGGACGCAGCTCTGCTGGCCCGCTCAGCAGGGCGCTCGCTCACGGCCACTGGAGTCGGCTCCCGACCGGCAGGGCAGCTGGCCCGCTGGGAAATTCCCCTCGCCGATCTGAAAGGGGTTGCTCCGACCCGCATGCACATTCCCAACTCTGGGTGCTTCCCGCCTTCCCGGGTCCTCCTCGCTCAGATGCCCCTTCGGCTTCTCTGTGCGGCTGTCACGGCTCCCTCCCTCTTCAGGCCCGAGACCCGAAAGGCCTGCAGAGAGAAAAACACTCCAAGTAAATACCAGAGAGAAACTGGGACTGTGGAATGAAAAGATAAACCTCTGGGATGCGCACTGCTGGCAAACGATGGGGTGCACCTCTCAAAGTGCAGAAACCAACTCCTTGGCCACCAAATGCAGAAGCTCAACAGGAGGGCTTCAAACTGCCATCACACGGGGTGGGAGACGCTCGGCAGGGCGCTGATGACCAGAAATGGAACAAGCCCCAAGCAGAGAAAACGCCTCGAAGAAGAGCTACGAAGAACGTTCCAAAATCCCAGGAAGAAAACCAGGTTGCAATCCATGGTGTTTCTACGCATTGCACCGGCCACAGCCTGAGCGGGCTCGGAAAAGTGGCTCCGCGATCCCTTTGCAATGTTTAGCTCCGAGAAGGCATGGTGCCTGTTGCAAGTTGCTTCCCATCCTGCAATTCCCTCGACTCCAACGGGAAAAAACGCTTGCTGACTTTGTTACTGATGGGATCCGTGCTTTTAAAGTGGCTTTAGCTCAGAGACAGCCTGAGCGAATTCTTCAGTAAGCCGAATGTTCTGAAACTATGGGGAAAATAAAGCATGCTATTATTTCTGCCATTGCTCTTTCTGCCTTCCATAATCTATTGTAGTGTTTATTTTTCATCGTCATGTGTACTTGATACTGTGGTTTCATTGCATTTACGTGGAGACGCATCCCGTGGCATCCTTCACGAGGATGGCTGCTTGCAACGGGTTCCATAGGAAAGGACGGCCGGAGCTGGTCCTGCGGTGCTGGACGGGTGCCTGGGTAACCTTCTCAGCGAGGCGATGGGAAATGGGAAGGTCAGCTTCTCTCCGGCTTCCGGTTGCCCTGCTCGCCCTGCTGCCAGGAAGCGCCTCACGGAAAGCAGAGGGCTGCTCGCGATTTCTCTCGGGGGCCCATGCGGCGTCTCCAGCCACAGGACCAAGAGCTTGGGGCTGCCTCTGAAGAAGAGGAGGCTGCACCGTCACTGGGGCATCCCAGCCCTCATCAAGCGTCCTCCTGGGGCCTTCATGCAAGGTGCCCCCCCCCCGGAGCCCACCTGCCTTCCACAAGACCGGGATCCACATCCAAACCCTGCGGAAAACAACCAAAGGGGGAGACCCTCCACCGACTCGAGGGGGGGTGCAGAGAAGTCCCACGGAAGCCAATATTATTTATGTATTATTTTCGCAGATGCTCTTGGGATGCAACTCCCATCAGCCCCAAAAGCATGGCTTCTGCCCTGGGGACCACAGCTGGGAGAGGCTGGTGTAGTGGTTAGAGCAACAGGTGGGGGCCGAAGCAGCCCAGATTCAAATCACCTGTCCGCCATGCAATCCACTGAGTGGCCTGGGGCTGTTCCCCCTCCCTCCGCTTAGCCCACCCCACAGGCTTGCTGTGAGGATAAGGTGGGCGGGATGAGCCCCTGGACCCCTTGAAGAGCTGGGCCTGGAACGCAGCGCAGGTCGTAGGGCTGGATCCGGGGCTGTCGCGTCCACGGACAGACCCAAGGGCTGCAGGCCTGGAAGGGAGGGGGCTCCTCCGGACTTTCCGGGACTCCCTCCCCCAGCCTAGCCCCCCCCCCCCCCCGCTCCGCAGCGACCCCCAGCCGCCCTTGCCGCCACGTCTGGGCACAGCCATTGCCCGAATCGCGCAGGATGGGACCTGGCCTTCCCCGGTCCTCTGCTGCCACCCCGCGGACACGCCTGGCACAGCAACCTCACCCACCCACTCGGGTGCTCGCTCGCTTGCTTTATTGATTGATTGATGATTGATTGATGGATTGGAGTATTGGCCACGCGGCGCCCTGGGCAGGTTACAGACAGTGACACCCTATAAAAGACTGCACGAAACATTAGAAGCACACTATTAAATGCTTAATCAAATAACAATAGATCACACCTGTGTCGCATCTTAACTGGACCTACAATGGCATCAAGCCACAATCACACTCCCCTGATACCGTCTTTACAACCAGACTAAGAGTGGAAATACCAGTGGGAAAAAAGTTCTTGGCCCAGTGGCACAAGGAATATAAAGAGGGTGGCAGGCAACCTCTGCGAGCGGACACTGGACGGCTCAGGGAGGCCCATCAGCGCTGCTGGCAGGGAGAGGCGTCTCCCCAGGAGGGCAAATGGGCGGATTCAGAGCCCTCGGAGGGCTCGGGGGAGCCTGCTCAACAGCACCAATTCCTGCTCCCCCTGCACCCTTCCTTTCCGTGCAGGAGGGCTTCTCCGTCCCCAAAGCCAGAAGGGTCTTGGCCAGGGCCGCTCCATCACACTGTTCTCCATCAGTGCTAAAGGCCCAGGTGAGCCATCTCTGGAGGGGCCCAGGAGGGCGGCCGCTTGGAGCATCTCCTGCAGCCCAGCCCAGCGGCTTCGATCCAGCACAGGCTTCCCCGACGTGGTGCCCTCCGCCCTCTGCCCATGGAGCAGGACCCGGAATGACTCCGTTCCACTGTTGCTGCTGCTGCTGCTGTCACCCTCGCCGCGGTTGTCATTGTCTGGTGCAGGAGGGAAGGAGCTCTTGGTGGACAGCAAAAGGATGGGAAGCAGCGGAGAGCTGGGGGGATTCCGGGAGCAGGGATGTGCTCAGCATCGCTGTTGCTCTGAGAAGAGGGAATCCGTGGCTGGACTGAGGGGCTGCTGGGGGCCGACGCTCCCGGGCACCTTTTCTCCACAATAATTCCCCTTGTGAACGCACCCCCACTCGTGCTACACAAAGAAACGCAAGATGAGAAGCTCTCCATTTGAAAAGCAGGTGGAGCCCCCCGCCGCGCGTGCTCCCCCCGCAGCAGCGCCCGGAGCCCCACAGCTCTGCCTCCAGCTCGCCAGCCCCTCGTGCAGCTGCAGCTTCCTCTCCAGGATCGCCCCGATGATGGCCATTCCTTCTGCGCCGAGAAGCCCCTCGTCGGACCCGGAGGCCCCGCCTCCCCTCGGCACCCGGGCCGGGAAGGCTCCCCCGGCAGCAGGAGGGGCCCTGGGGGCAGCCTTCGGGCCCCCTGGGGCGGGCCGGGCGGCAGGCCGGTGGCCGCGTGGCTGGGCGGCTCCCTCGCCCGTCCGCAGGCGCAGCTGGAGGCTACCAAGGGCCGCTCGGGCCTTCCGAAGGAGGCCGCAGAGGGGAGCCCCGGGCTGCGGAGGTGCCAGCCAGGGAGGCCGGCACTGCTCCGCGCGGCCCTTGGATGAGCGGGAAGGGGAGGCCGAGCGTCCCGCTCTCCCCTCCTCGCTCCCCAGGGCACCCCCTCGCCTCCGTGCGTGCCCTGCAGCCGGTCGCAGGGAGGATCCGGGCCCTTCCCGGGGCCGTGGTGGCAAACGGCACTGGCGCTGGCACTCGTCCATCTTGAGCTGCCTCGTGCCAGCCCGCTGCGGACTCTTGCCGGCCGCTGCTTTGGGGCGGCCTCCCAGGGGCCCCGGGGGTCTCCTCGTGGGCTCCTTGGAAGAAGACGGAGCCCCTGGACCCTGCGTGCTGCTGCCTTCGCGCCGACGCCGCGTCCCCACGGATCTGTGCAGAGGCCCCTTCTGCGGGAGGCGCCTCCGGGGCGCGTCTGTCCTGGCCTCCCAGCCGCCACTCGTCCCCTGGACTGTGGCAGGACGCGTGGCTTTGGTGGCCGGGCAGGGTGATGGCTCCTCCGTGTCCAGCCGGGACGTTGTTCCCCCGCTTTGGCTGATGTTGGGGGGCAGCTCTGACTGGTCTCCGGGGGGAACCTCTGAGCCTGCACCTGCTCCTTCTGATTCTTCCCCCTGAGCGGTGGCCCCCGACCCTCCAGGGGCCGGAATCCCCTGGGCATCCTCTGTGCAGAAGAGCAGCTGCCCCTCCCCATCCTGAAAATGGGACACAGGTGAGGGCCCGGATGGGGCGGGGGCCAGCAGCGTCTCCCCTTCTGCAGCCTGCTGGCTCTCAGCTTCCCCCAGGGGGTCCCTGGGCTCAACCGGGGCAGGAGACTCCTCCTGGGGCACAGCATCCGGCAACTGAGCCTGCTCCCCGGGTTCTCTGAGGGTCTCAGCCGCGGCCTCTTCCTGCTTTCCCCGTTCTTCTGTTCCCCCGGCCTCTTCCAGCGCATCTCCGCTCTTCTCTTCGGCCCGGGACTCCCCTGTGGCCCACTGGGGGGACGCGCACCGACGGAGCTCCTTGTGATGGGGTCCGAACGGGGCAAAGTCGTGCCGGGACTGGAGCACCAGGGGGGGTGGGCCGCAGGCGTGCTGGATCCGCTTGCGCCTGATGTGGAATTCCAGGAGCCGAGTAGCTGATCCCTCCGATCCGGGGCGGAGAGGCGGCTGCTGCTGAGGCGCTCCATGCGGGTCTGTGGGCCGAGCCGGAGCGCACCTGTAGAGGGACAGCTGGATCAGCTGCAGGAGCCCCCACTCGGACTCCGCAGCCCAGCCCCTCAGGTGGGACTCCAGGCGACGCTGGGCGTCCGCACTCAGGAAGGGGAGGGGCTGGGGGGGCACCGCCACGTCCACTGAGGCCCGTGGTGGCTGTGCAGCTCGCTCTGCTTCGCCCTGGCCACTCAGCATCTCGGGGGGAGCGCATGGGGATGCTCCCACTGCCGGCATCTCGGGCACGGCTGGGCACGCGGGGGACGCCTGGGGGACTTGGGCACGTGTGGAGCTACTGCGGGGTCTCTGGATGAGGGCTGGGAAGCCCTGCGTGGGCTGGGCCGCCTTCCTCTTGATGGGATGCTCACGACGGTGTCCCTCAGCCCCTGGGCAAGAGGCACACAAGCGTCAGTGAAGGCCAAGGCTGTCCTTCTCCGACTCGAACTCCGGACAGCCGCCTGGCCGCATTTCGGTCCCGTGCTCAGACACATGGGTCAACAGGCGGGCTCTTTCGCCGGGATGCAGCTCCTCCCACTGGCAATGTGAGTGGCCTCCTCACCTCCCCCCCACCCCGCAACCAGACCCGACCGGGCTGCCGCCGGCCGTGGGAGAGCCATGTGGTGCTGAGTTCGCGACTCCTTCCGAAACGGTCCAAGGGCAGGCGCAGCCGTTTGCCCACCGAGCCGGGAAGTCCGAAGGACGCTGCTCTCCTCAAAGGGCGCTGGCGCGTTTTGTGGGCCGAAACTGCCTGGGACCACCCTGGGTGCCTGATGCCCCCCGGAAATCCACGTTCGCAGCTGCACGGCCGGCGGTGTCTCCCATCGGCTCCAGCTGCCGGTCCATCCGGCCCGAGTCCCGGCAGAGGGTGCCCTTTCAGGCTGGAGCGGACTGGATGGGGCCCTGCCCGGATGTGGGGCGCAGGACAGGAAGAGGTGCTCACCCGCTCCCTCGCCGGGGGGCTCCTGCTGCCTCGCTCTGTGCCTCTGAGGACCCCGGCATGAAAAAGAAGAAGCGGGGGGGAGAGGTCGGTCCCTCGCGAAGCCATGGACTCGCGCGACGGAGCGCAGGCCCCGCAAAGCGGCCGCCTCCCGCCTGCCCCCCTGCCCCATCCTTCCCGCCCCCCACCCCCTCCCTTCGACCATCCCTGGAGCCACCGAGGGCGGCCGTTGTGTTCGGCTGCTGGAGCCACGTCTCTGGCACGCTGCAGCTCCACAGCCTGGGCTGGGGGCCTCCGGTGCCTGGCCGGCCAGACCCCCCTGGCCGTGCGCCTTCTCTCCCGGCCCGTCCGCCTCCAGCCAGGCCACCTGCCATGCCAGGAAGCACAGCAGGGCCAGCAGGAGCAGGAAGCCCCCTCCCCAGATGGGGAGCAGGAGGCAGTGCAGGCCGAATGCCATGGTTTCCGCAGGGGTCCGGGATACGCTGCGGCCTCGCCTTCCCGCTGCCCCCAATGAGCCCCTGCTGGGGCGAGCGGCAAGCTCAGGGCATTTTGGGGCGCGTCACAAAGGGACAAGGGACATGTCCAAGCAGCTGGGGTGCACCCGTCACCCCGGGAACGCACTGGCCTTGGGGTGCCCCGGCCAGGGCCCCCTGAGCCCCGCTTGTTCGTGCTGTGGGAACCCCGTCTGACGCAGCCTGACTCCCCGCTCGTGCCACTGCTCAGGGTGTCGCACGGATCCTGGGTGACTTCGTGCCGCAGGGACGGCCCAGAACGGGGTCGCAGCACAAGGAGCGGCCCAGTCCACGCATCGCGCTGCTTCCCGGGCGGCCATTCTGGGCGACTCCAGCCAATGCCTCCCGTCACAGGGCCACATTCCGGATGTCCGGTCCCGGAAGGTCAGCCCCCCCTGGGGTGCCTGCGGAAACGGCACGGGGGGTCTCCTGCCCAGCGAGGCCAGGAGGGGCTGCCTTGGTCCCCACTCTGCTGCTGTCGCCCCAAAACAGAACCAGAGCCAGTCAGAAGGGATCTCCTGGTCCCCCCCCCAAAGCCCTTAATGCCCCCCAGAGCACCTCCTCCGGGTCCCCACCTGCCCCACCGTCTGCCTCTCCACACCCCGTCCCCCCTGGACAGACGCATGGCACAGGTCTCACCCCTCCATGTCCAGGTCCCGTCTCGCCTTCCGTCCCACCAAGTTCCCGCCATCCCCGCCGGGTCGCACCCTCTTCTTCCCAGTGTTACCAATTACAGCACCCCAAAACACCCCAAGAGTAATTGGACAGAGAAAGGCCCCAAAAGTAGTTGGCCAGAGGAAGGCCCCATGGCAAAAACACCAGTTATGCTGTTGTTACCAAATGCAGCACCCCAAAACACCCCAAGAGTAATTGGCCAGAGAAAGGCCCCAAAAGTAGTTGGCCAGAGGAAAGCCCCATAGCAAAAACACCATAGTTATGCTGTCCCAGAAGGGAGGGCGGATAAGAACAAAATGAACTTTGTGCAACCCACAGCGAACACGCCAGCCTGACCTCGAATACAGCAATCAAAGGGACAGTGGAAACTGGTTGCAGCCGCCATGAAAGTTGCAAATGTGCAGGGAGTGAGAACATGGCAAGCCGTGTGAATCTCGAGCAGGTAAGAAGTAGACGTGGGAAATGCTGGTCCTCACAGAAGAAAGGACTCTTTCTCCAGCACGGGAGGGGTGCATGCACTGATGCATCAATGCATTAGATGTGCATTAGGTGACCTAATTGGTTACCTAGGTCTAAAATGCATGTACCGGGTGCAGCTTTCGAGACACTGCTTTGGGCTGAATGTCCCCTTTCGTCTCCCTTTGTTCTATAGTGCGCTAGAATAAGGCTGGTTTTGGCTCCAAGTCTCATCTCAGGCTCCTTTTGACTCGGGTCTGGGGTCCACCCGGGTTTGCCCCGGCTGTTGACTGGCTCAGTCCGGTAACACCAGGGAGCCTCCCCCCTCCCCCCCTGCGTCTTCCCATGCGCCTTGCCTTCTCTCAGGCCTGTCTTTGGCTCTCCGGCCTCCCCTTCCTCCCGTCTTCCCTGGTACCGGCCCCGCCAGCCGCTGGACCTCCCACACCCTGGACTCGCAAACCTGGTCCTCCCCTCCCAGAAGTGGTTCTGGGGGGCTGAACCCACCCCCGGCTCAGTTTAAAGCAGGGGTGTCCAAACTTTTTGCAAGGAGGGCCGGATTTGGTGAGGTGAGAATGTGTGGGGGCCGACCATTGGGCCTGACAGTCTTTGAACCATTAACGTTAAATGCAAATGAACCATTTTATGAAAGACTAAGCAAATAACTTAACTGCACTAATGCGAAGGGTGATGCTGAGATCTGGACTGCCTTACATAGGCCGGGCCTGGCTCAAAAACTGTGGTCCTGATGCGCAAGATGCCACGCAGGTGAAAGTCGCTTAGTCTCGTCCTCACGCGGTTCTTGTCAATGTTCATAACCCGGAATGTCTTCTCGCATAAGTGTGTTGAACCAAACAAGCTCAGCATTTTCTTAGCAAATGTTCGCATCTCTTGGAACCGGTCTTTATCCAGCTGGCGGTAAAAGTTGACAAGAGGAGCTGTTGGTGCCGACTGCGACACTCGGCGTCACACGGCAGCTCAATGAGCTCCAGCTGCAGGTGGTCTGGAGCGTCATCAGCGTCCACAGAGAAAGGAAATGAAAAAAGTGTGATCATATTTCATATCATGACATGATCATATTCCAGATGTTTGGCACAGAGAACTTGTTGGTGAATAATACAGTGGAGTTTTATAGCTTGGCCTCCTTCTTCGCTGACTTTGTTACAGACTAGGGGTGACAATCCACTTCGCTCGCCAGCCATGGCAGGTGCGCCATCCGTAATACTCCCAGTGACTTTATTCCATGGTAGTTTCATGTCATCTACGGCGGAACAAACAGAAATGAAGAAATCTGTTCCTCTTGTTTGGTCCTTAAGGCTCTGGAGGTCAAGTAGCTCTTCACTCACGTTCACGTCGTTGTCCACTCCTCTCCAAAAAATCAATAACTGAGCGGTGCCAGATGCATCCGTGCTTTCGTCGCAGGCTAACGAAGAAAGTCAAACTCCACTCCTTTTGCCTCCAACTGTCTCTCAATATCAGATGAAACGTCTTCAGTGCTCCGCACCACAGTGTTTCGAGCCAGGCAAACATGGGCAAACTCTTGCTTCTTCTCCAGACAAATTTTCTCCACCCTTTTCATCACGCAGTCTTTAATACATTCACCCTCACTAAAAGGTTTGCCGTGCCTGACAATCAGCATTGCACCTCGCAGCTCGGCTTTGTGGCATTTTCATTTGACTCACGGGCTCTTGTGAAAAAGCACTGCTGTGCCCTTAAAGCAGCTTCCAGTTCCTTCCATTTTTCGCCCTGTTCCTTCCCAGTTGGCTTGTTGTAGTTGGCATGTTTCGTCTGGTAGTGCCTCTTGTATTGAATTCCTTGAAAACAGCCAGTCGCTTGGCAAATTAGGCAGACACAGTTGTTTCGTAGTTCAGTGAAAAAATACTCCAATTTCCACTTGTCCTGGAAGCGGCGGCCCTCGCTGTCAACTTTCCTTTTTTTAGTAACGGTCGCCATTTTAGAAATGGGCGCGCAAGCCTTGTGTCGCAAGGGTCACACGGCGAGAGAGCGGACTCGGGTCTACTGCCGCCTCCCCGTGAAATAAGCGCCAGCCTTGAAGGAGCAGGGGGCAGCAGGGGGCAGTGGTGGGAGCCCCCGTGCGGTGAAGGGAAAAACGCCGGTCGGCGAGGAGGAGGGACAGGCTGAGCCGGCGGGGAGAAGAGGCTGCGGGCCGCTTGAAATGTGAAAACGGGCCGCAATTGGCCCCCGGGCCGGACTTTGGACAGGCCTGGTTTAAAGCCTCGGCGCAGGAGGGGTTTCCTGACCCCTAATGAGTTAATAACAGGTTGACAGTTAATGGCGGTTAAGGAGGCAATCCGCTCCCGGCCCCTCCCCCCGCTCCCCTTCTTTCTTAACCAGTTAACATATTCATTTTTCTATTTATCCCCTGTTTTTCCATCCTGGGACCTCAGTGCAGGTGACAGGTCTCCATGTGGGCCTCAGATTGCATGACCGGTGAAATTTACTGCCCCTCAATAAGTTAGTAGCAGGTTAAGAGTTAGTGGCGGTTAGAGACCAGGGGGCTGCAGGCGCCCAACCACTGGGCCGTCTCAGCGCATATTAAGGCCTTAAAGGGACTCATCCGGGGACCCTGCCCGAGCGCGGCCTCTTGCACGGGCCCCGTGGGAAAGGAGGGCCGGAGCTGGTCCTGCTGAGCCGGGCGGGCGCCTGGGTCGCCTTCAGGCCAAGGCGCAGGCAAGGGGGAAGGCCAGCTTCCGCCTGGCTTCGGGTTGCACGGCGGCCGCATGGAAATGTGTTTCTGCTGCTTTGCCATGCGCACTGCATGATTCTGAGGCTGCTTCTCACGTCAGCAGCCGCACCTTTGCTGGGAAGGCTGAGCTGTGTTTGCAGCCTATTCCAGAGTCTCTGTGGGAATTGGGAGGATTTTTTTTCCTGCTTTCCAATTTGGAGGGCTGCTTTTTGCTTTGCGAGGATGTCTGGCCGGGCAATTCCTCCAAGCATTTCGTGTGTGGCGGAGAGGAGAAACCCGCAGCCCTGCAGGAACCGCTGGGACTCCTTTGCTGCATCCAAAACATCACTTTGAGCTTGACTTGTCCGCCGTGTCCTTACAGCTTGCACGTCCTGTCCTTTGCAGCAGGGTCCTCAAACTAAGGCCCGCCGGGTTTTGCTCGCGAGGAGGCCGTTTTGGACTCGGTCAGAGAACAGGATCTCCTCGCGAGCAAGCCAGCGCCTCGCTGTACACGCCGCCCCCTCCCCTGCCTCACCTCGTGTGCTCAAGTGCGCACAAGCCCCCCCTCCACCCCCCTGCCTGCACCGCCTTGGTGGCCCGCATCCACCGCAGGCGCCTGTCGACTGGCCCCCTTTAGAGAAAGTTCGAGGACCCTGCTTGGAGGCATCTCAGGACCTTCAGCAACTACAAAATCTGCTAAATAAATAATAAATAAAATCGCAGCCCAGGGACAGACACTTTTAGAACCTGCTAGTCACGTGCCCCAATACTGAGCGTTACGTTTCCAGATAATCTCAGTCCAGTCGCATCCTGGTGTCTTGAGGGCTGACACGAAGTCCTAGACCGATCAGAAACTCTGGTAACACGAGTCTGGAGTTCCACAGGTGTCCGTGCAGTTCGGATCCTGCTGAAACCTGCAAGTGTGCCTGATGGGGGAACCCAGCACCCCCAGGCGCTTCCTCTGGGGAACCAGGTGATGGAGCGGGTCCCCTCGGAAGCAAACGGGCAGCGTTGCTCCAGAGCCCCCGCGGCTGCTGGGAGCACAGACCGAGGGTGTCAGCCTCCAGCAGCGTCTCGGCCCCCCGAGAGCTCCCCCTGCTTGAAGCAACAGCGGCACCCGCAGGAGCCTGGCTCCCAGGGCTGGGGGTCTCTGAGAAAGGGGGCCGGCCTTTTATCACACAAGGCCCAGGGAGGCGACCTTTTCCTGCCGGGATTTAGCTGGATTTTCCCAAGGCTTCGCGGGAGAGGCACAAAGCTGGGGAGGAGGTCCGGCTGGAGCGCTGCGTCCCTTCCAGCCCGGCCTCCAGCAGGTGTCCCTGCTGCCCCGGAGGAACGCTTCCCAGCGCAACTGGATGCTGCAGAGCTGGACCTGGAATCCCGGACGGAGCCGGCAGACGAACTGAAGCACGGGAGGTCACCGACAGGCAGGGTCCCCCCAATATTTGCGTAGTGCGAGCGCAGAGCCAGTGGCCCGCATCCACCTGCCTGGGCGCGATCCAGCTTGCGCCAGGGTGTCCGGGTTGTGCCCGAGCAGCGCAGCCTCCTCCTGCAGTGGCGGACCAACCGGGTCCGTGCGCCTCCAGGCCAAATTTCCCTCCACATCAGAAACCAGATGCCGAGAATTCGAGATGCGTCTGCGCAGGCGTCTGTCGGAGGACAGCCGAGCTTTGCCTCCGGGGGGGGCGTGGGGGGGGAGTACAGGGCCTGCGGTGGCGATATTCCAGCTTCATTCCAACACAAAAGTGCAGTTTTGTGATTGTAAGCAGTGCGCACGCCCACAGACCTCGTCAGGGGGTAACACCGGTGAACCCTTCTGGCCCCACATCGCATGTGCACCCCGAGGCCTCAGCATGCGCAATGCCCACCCCGTGCGTCTGCCACACAGCACTGCTCTGGGGAGCCACCCTGGACTCAGACCTCTGACTTGCTTTCCAGTTTCGCCAGTTGAACCGGACTGGCCTGGCGGGGCTTCCAAGGGGAGGCCCTCCAACTGCCCCCCCCATAAAGCAGGTCGCATGGCCCCCCGATGTGCATCAGGGGGGAATGAGCTGTAGGAAAGCCACCAGCTGCTGCCAAGGTCAGCGCTCAAGATTTACCTCTCGTTCTTCCCACCCAAGGTAGGAAGCAGGGCTCTTACCGCTGATGGGACGTACCACTGTTGTTCCATAAAGGGCCACGGCAGTCCACAAGGGAATCGATCTGCAAAATATAAAATAAAATCGGAGTTTCTTCTTCCCACAGACACGCATTGATGTATATCAGGACAACAACAAGCCTGGCGTAACTTTAACCCATACGTGGATCAAAGCCAGCATTTTGCTAGCAGGACGCGCTCCAATGGAGCAAAGCTCAGGGAGCCAAGGTTCAATTTGGATGCCAGGAAGCACTTCCTGACAGTCAGGACCCCGAGGGCGTGGAATGGGCTTCCACGGGAGGTCGTTGAGGCCCCATCGGTGCGGGTGTTCAAGGATAGGCTGGACATGCACATGGTGGGCATGTCATGAGCGGAGCCGGCTGGTGCCGGAGGTCAGACTAGATGGCCCGGGAGGCCCCTTCTGACTCGCTCTGTTTCTATGTTTCTATGTTTCCTTCTCTGGTGTCCATCCTCGCTGAGCTTGGTTTCGTTTTAATGCCTTTCCCACAGATCATTCCACCCTCTGCTCAACCCACCAAGATCAGGTTTATTACTGTATTTTTCGCTCTACAAGACGCGCCTGACCATAAGACGCACCTAGTTTTTAGAGGAGGAAAACAAGAAAAAATATTCTGAATCAAATGGGCACATAATCACAGGCACATTCCCCATCACTTCCCCATGGGCTGCACATCCGACAGACTTACTGCACATACATATTCGCTCTATAAGACGCACAGACATTTCCCTTAGGGGGGAAAAAGTGAGTCTTATAGAGCAAAAAATACGGTAATTTATTAAAAGCTTTTCTAACCTGCCCATTACAGACATCTCAGGATGGAGTACAAAAAAGGAGTAGAAGAAAACAAACCCCACAGGATCCAACGATTAATATTCTAAAACCCAAGTTAAAATCAATTAAACATTAAAATAGCAGGAGAATAAAAAGGTTGGTGCTTCTTGGTCATTTTCTGCCAGTCTTCCAAAATATTCGTCGGAAGGTTCGTAACCACGCAAACTTTTGCTCAGAAAAGCGCAGCCAAGCCGTTGCCCCTGCTGAGCCCGAGCTGCAGCCCACGACGTCTCCAGGTCTGCGACGGAGTCTGGTGGGGGGAGCAGGGTGGACCCCTTTTGGCTCGTGGGCCAAATTCCTTTAAGGAGGGGCTCTTGGAGAGCCACATTCCAGTCTCTGGAGGGGCCAAACGCACAAGAACACCCCGCAAATCCCAACGTATTTTAGCCAAATGTTCCCAGTCCCCTTAGCATGAAATGAGATCCATGGGGGGGCGGGGGGTGCTGCAGCATGTCAGGGTGCGAAGCCGGTTCGATTCGACAGCTGTAGGACAAGGAGCCGTGCTCAGCTTCCAGTCCAGACGCACGGAACAGAGTTTATACCTCCAAGTATCCGTGGATAAGGGAATCGTTAATAGCCAGCTTTCTTTCCCAGCAGATGCCATCGTGAAAAAGACGGGCTGTTTGCAAAGTAGCTGCAGAACATCACTTTCCAGAGCTAAGGAAAGAGTCGTACAGAAATTGGGTTTCTGCCAATATCAGCTGCGTATCTGAGAGGCACGTATTCCAGAAAGGGAGAGATTCTGCATCTGTGGCGATGGCTGCACAGAGAATGCGCTCACTGTTTGCTCTTCTGCCCACTGTCTGACTCCTGCAAACCAACATTTATAACTTATGGGTCCCAGTGTGGGGGGTCTTCATGTTCTCAGCGTATCCTTAGTCTCAGACAGGTGTAAATCTCTACCCCATCCTGTGACATTGTCTGTCACAGCAGCTCAGAACATCCATTCATTCAGTCAGTCAGAATATTTGTATGCCGTCCTTTCGCAGAGCCTCAGGATGGCTTACATAAATAAGAAGAATAGAATAAAACATAATACAAATAAAATCCAGATCCACCCTGGCTGCAGATTAAAACCTATATAGCTAACATTAAAACTTGTTAAAATATTGCTGAAATAAAAAGGTCTTGGCCTGGCGCCGAAAAACAAATAACGACCGCGCCAGGCAGACCTCTCTGGGGAGCGTGTTCCACAGATGGGGCGCCACCACAGAGAAGGCCCTCCTCCGGGTACTTTGCCTCCTGATGTCTCTCCCGGAGGGCTCCCGGAGGAGGGCCTCTGCTGCCGATCTCAGGGGGTGGGAGGGCAGATAGGGAAGCAGGCGCTCCTTTAGGTATCCAGGTCCCAAGCCGTTAAGGGCTTTGTAGGTGATAACCAGCACCTTGAATTGAGCCCGGACTTCGATGGGGAGCCAGTGAAGCTGGTAGAGGACTGGGGTTATGTGAGAGTAACGCCCAGTCCCCGTCAGCAACCTGGCCGCTCAATTTTGCACCATCCGAAGTATCTGGACTGTCTCCAAGGGCAGTCCCACATAGAATGCGTTGCAGAAATCCAACCGGGAAGTAACCAATGCATGTGTCACTGTTGCCAGGCAGTCGTCCTCCAGGTAGGGACGCAGCTGATGGATCAGCCGAAGCTGAAGGAAAGCGCTCCTCGCCACCACAGTCACCTGAGCTTCCAAAGACAGCTCTGGGTCGAGGAGCACTCCCAAGCTGCGGCCCCTGTCCTTTAGAGGGAGTGCCACCCCATTCAGGACATGGTCCAAGTCACCTACCCCAGGGCCCGAACCACCCACCAGCAGGACCTCCGTCTTGTCTGGATTGAGCTTCAGTTCGTTGGTCCTCATCCAGCCCATCACCTTGGCCAGGCACCGGTTCAGCACTTCCGTGCTGGTACTGTGGGGAAAAGCAGCAATGCAGCCTCCCAGGCAGGTAAGTCAAGTCAAATTGAAGTTGTGTTTCTGTTCCAGTTTGGGGTCAAATGAGAATTGGAATGTCCTAATACGGGTGTTTTCTGTCCTCACAATAGACTTATAAATCTATCGTGACTGCAACGGTCTGTGGCCATAAGCAGGAAACACTTTGAAGATGGTTGGATCTGGTCTGTAGCGCTGAGCATCTCTGCCCCTGCTCAGTATGGCTGCGTGGGGAGTCGGATCCTGCCTCTCTTCCCCATAGTGCAACGCTCAAACCGCTGGATTATACCTGAAACCGAAAGAAGGGGGAGACCGTCTCCCGGGCAGTTCCTTTCCTGAGACGAATCTGTCCGAGGAACACAGAACAAAACAAAAAAGACACCCCCAACCCCCCGCAAAAAGTGCACAGCAGGAAGAGCTGAGAAAGTCCAGAGTTACACGTGATTCTCCAGATAGGTGGAAGAGGGCCATGGAAGAACAGCCATTCTTGCTGGGAGACCCTGGTTCTGTGCTAGCGTGTGCGGTGACCTCTCTGCCCCACTGGGAACGCTGTCTGGATCCTGGCCAGCATGCTCGCAAGCGAGCTAAGGAACAAGACGCACAAGACTGCAAAGACTTTGGGGAATCCCAGCATTTAGAATCCACATCAGGAATCTGTAATAGACAGTTAGCTGCCTATTAGAGCTGGATTTTTTTAAAATCATGCAGCGCCATTACAGTGTTCCTAGCAATTCAGACAACCTGCCTGGAATAAATGAGTAAGAAACATTATTTAATATTTACCAAGCTCTGTCAGTACTTTGCAAAGTTGAAGAGGGTAAGCCTCTGCCCCAGGGAGAATCCAGTCGCAACACTGAGGAAGGGGAGAAAACAGATGAAACATTGTCTAGCGTTTGCTACAGAGGTGCAGGGTGCGGGGGCTGAAGCCATGCTCCCCCAGTGTCATGGGAAAGGGTGGATTGGCTGTGCTGACTGGGAACGGCGAGGGTTGTCATTCGCCACATCTGGGGGTGCCAAGGCGGGCAGAATGCCAAGAGTGCGTCTCAGTTTCACATGATGTTAGGTAGGCTCCAAGTTTGGTTAGTCAAAGAAAAGGACCATGAGTCAGAAGCGACTCTCTCCTCATCAAGGGAAGAATTCCTTTGATGGGGAAATGATATCACCATCCCTCTAGGGGTGGAAGTGCTTCCAAGCGATGGATCATCCAGATCAATCTGGTATAGTCAGTAAAAATCTAGTCAGGAGGAATGTTCATCTGCGAGGAATTTCTTAACCAAATCGAGGCATCGTTTGAGGTCTTGCTCACTTGTCCTTCCCACAGCTTTCGAATCCTTTCATTCAGAATAGACACGGTGGCATGGAAGACTCCCCTGTTACAGGGTGGATGCTACTGGGGATGATGGGAACTGCAGTCAACATGCGTGCGAGCGCCAGGTTGGGGAAGTCGGAACTTCCGCGGGGCTCCCTGAACTGGGGTCTGCGTCTAGGGCAGCTTCACGTGTTCCAGGGAATGGGCTGCGTCCGGCCACGGAGGAAGTTCGCGGGGGCAGGTCCTCGTGCCGCAGCCCAAAGGATCGTAGGCGGCAGGGCCAGGAAAGGCAGTCAGAGCTATGGGTCGAGATGGGCCAAACGCCGGCTCACGACAAGCCGCTCGATGAGCGGAGTGGCGTCTGCACCCCACACTCCTGGCGCACTCCTGCGACGGAGGTGCTTCCTTTGAGGATCAAAGTGGCTGCCAGCACCTGGGTGCCCGTTTAGTCTTACTCAAGCAAATTAAATATATCTGTGTTTAATTAACCCCCTGTCTTTTAACTGGTTGATTGATGGATTCGCTGAGCAATTAAATGCTATGACAATTTCGGTGCAGGCGCCTCGCTGGAGCACTGATGCAAGCATGGGAGAGCGCGGCGAGCAAGAATTTCCCCGTGCGGTTCGCAGGTTAGAAGCTGTCCTTAAACGTCCTGCGTTGTCTGCCTTTCCCGTTACGGTGACACATCAGGATGGCAACTGCTGGAACTGGAGCTGGCGGAGGCGGTGCTGGGGGCCTTCCGGAGGGTGGCGGGGAGGCATGAGGCTCCCCCAGGACCCGCGGGCTCAGCCCTTCCCCCTCACAAGCAGGGGCAGAAGAAGCCAGCCCCACCTGTGCTTGGCAGGTCAGGAGAGGCGCTGCACTGGGCACCTGGGAGGCGGACATGCGGCCGCTGCAGGTTCATGTGGATTCAAGCAGCTCGCAGGTCCATTCATAATATTATGCATGATCAGTGCCTGGACGTCCTTGTTCCCTGTTATCGCTTCTCTCTGCTCGCATCATGGCGGTGAGATCCCAACACAGGACGGGGTCGGTTTTCTCACGTTTGCAAAGAGCACTGAGAAGACCCCTGGCTCCGGCTTGTGACCCCACGCAAAAGCCTCCGTTCAGGGGCAGAGCCCCCTGGGCTGGGGGAGGCCTCGGGGCTGATCCTCAGGATCTCCAGGCCCCGTGGGACAAGGCCAGCTTGAACCGGCTCTGAGCAATGCTGCGGCCGTGGCTGACAGCACGGCACCAGCCGCTCCGATTCGGGCCCCGCGGCTGCCCAGCTCGCTGCTGAATGGCGGGGGTGCATCCGTGCAAGAGAAGGAGCCCTGGCTGGGACGGGGTGCCGAGACGGAGCTGCTGCAGGGGAGCGGTGCGGGCGAGCGACGGCCCCGGGGCCACACCGCAGCGGAATAGCCAGGGCGGCATCCTGCTTGCCCCATCTGGCACCCTTTGCCTGACCCAACCCCTGTGTGTACGTTTTGGGGTGGGTTAAACCCTATGAAGGTTTGCTTGCCTGCTTGTTTGCTTATTAGGCTTATACCCTGCCTTTTTCTTATAACCTACTCAAAGCAGTTTCCATCATTCTCCTCTTCCTGCTCTCCATCTTCTCCCCACAACAACAACCCTGTGAGGTAGGCTGGGCTGAGAGTCTGTGGCTGGCCCAAAGCCACCCAGTTGGCTCCATGGCCGAGCGGGGACTCGAACCCAGGCTGCCTGAGCGCCACCCCAAGCTCTGAACCACTGCACCACACTGGCTCTCTGTGTTGGCTCAGGTGGCCACCCGCCCCCCTTCAGGTTTGGACAACACAAGAGCGGGGGCAAGCCATGGAATGGTCACCCCTGGGCACCGGGTCATGGGACGAGCCACCGGGGCCACGAGGGACTGTGCCGACCAGCCCCTGGAGTTTGCTAAGAGCAACTCAAGAGTCCCCCACATCCCTTGAGTCCGGGGTGGGGGACGTGCGGCAGGCAGACCCCGTAGGCTGTCGCCGTTGCAGCATGAAGAACCCTCGAGGAGGGGCAAAGGAGCGGCCCAAGCCACCCCTTGATGTGGGATGGACTGGGGTCTTCTCGAGACGAGCAGCTTTGCTGCCGGTGGAGCTGGGCCACGGCACCGGTGCACCCGGGCGGAGTTCCCATCTTGCAGGCTGTGAGCGTGGAGGCCAGGCAGCCGCTGCCACCTTCCCGTAACTGCAGGAACCCCAGCTGACAATCGGGTGGCCGCGCTTCTCCCTGCAAGCAGGACGAGGTCCCCCACGCCATCTCAACACGCACCGTGGGTCTCCTGCAAGTGTGTTATCCTTCCTATTTATGCATGACAGTTAGCATGTGCAAGCGTTGCACAGACGGGCGCCCGTTGTGGGGGTGGATCTCCCCTGCGTTGGGTGGGCAGGATTCCTGAGCGGCCGCTGCAGATGAACAGCAAGTGCTGCTCGTTGCGGATGGAGCTTTTCTCGCATTATGCTCCGGAATCCACTCAGCGGCCTCTAGAAGAACCCCAAAGGAATGTAAGGGCAGAAGCAAAGCCCTGCTGAGACAGACGGGGTCCACCCAGCCCAGCTGTCCTTGGCCCGCCTTCCTATCGATGTTTCAGACTGCAGTGCCCATCATCCCCAGCTAGGCTGGTGAGGGAGGCAGTCAGTCACATCTTGAGGGACACAGGTTGGAGTGGCTGATCTCTTCTCCGCAGTGGCTAACCAGGTGAGTCCGAGATGCCCCCCGAAAGAGCATACAGGAGCCCCCCCACCTGCCCCCCATCACCACATCACATCCCCTGAACTGGACGCAAAGTGCCCGGTTGCTCTACGCCCTTCTCTGCTGTGGCGCCTGGACTCTGGAAGGTACTTCCCAAGAGTATACTCTTTTCGGCGCCAGGCCAAAACCGTTTTATTTATTTATTTATTTTTCAATTTATATCCTGCCTTTTTCCTACAAAGGGCTCAAGGCAGCTGACATCATTCTCCTCCTTCATCTTCTCCCCACAACAACAACCCTGTGAGGTAGGTTGGGCTGAGAGTCTGTGACTGGCCCAAAGTCACCCACTTGGCTCCATGGCCGAGTGGGGACTCGAACCTGGATCCTCCGAGTCCCAGTCCCAGGCTCTTAACCACGACGCCACACTGGCTCTCTATTTAATATTTAAACAGTATTTTAAAATTTAACAACTTTTAACTTTCAGTCGCTCTGTTTCTTTTGTGATTTATTGTTTTGTTCTGTTCTGTTTTTCTTATTTATTAGACATTGTTGTTTTAATTGTCCTTTTAAATATTGTAAGTCATCCTGAGATTTTTGTATAATAGGACGGCATACAAAAGCGTTCGATAATAAATAAACGAATGAATGTCCTGAGTCCTCTGAAGCACCCTCTAGAGGATGGGGGAGGGTCCCCAGGGCCCCCCCAAACCTGCTCCCTCTTCCTTTGCAGCTCCCAGGATTCAGGCTGCTCCAGGGAACGCCGACAAAGGAAGAGCGGGGAGGGGGGCCTTTCTCCAGCTCTGTCAGAGCCTTCCCACAGGAAGCGTGGGCGATGGGCTTGTGGCAGCTTGCCAGCACTTCTGCCGCGCTCATCCTCCTCCTGGGCCCTCTCCCCTGCTTTGCAAGTGTTTTCGTGGCCTCTCTCTGACTGGCACCTCCGAGGGAGGCTCGGGTGGTGGCAACAAGGAGCAGGGCCTCGTCAGCGGTGGCTCCACGGTCCTGGAATGAGCGCCCCACTGAGGCCTGCCTGGCACCAGCCTCGCTATCATTTCAGCGCCCAGTAAAGGCTGCCCTCTACCACAGGGCATTTCAACGTTTACTGGCGCCTGCTGGTTGTTAGATGAGCTTGAACAGGGTCTTCTTAACACAGAATTTCGCTTTTCTGTTGCTATTTGGTTTTTAATTTTGCATTGCTAATTAGTATGTTTTAATATGTTTTAGCAGATAGAAATATGTTTCATGTTGTTTTTTTAAAGAGGCTGTTGTGAACTGCCCAGAAAGCTTCGGCTGTTGGGCAGTATAGAAAATAATTAATTCGTTTTTAGAAACGGAGGGAAGTGAGGTATAATTTAGAAACGGTGCTAGGAAAAGCGTGTGTGTTTGTGGTGTTCTGCGTCGCCCACTTGTGGTTGTGTAGTGGAACAGCAGGAAAGGCGGAGGGAAAACTCTGGCGAAAACGTGAAGATTATTTTAATCCTGCAAAGAACGTGGAGGCAGAAGCCCCGGTGAGTGGCGGGTCAAGAGCCTCGCGTAGAAAAGCCCCCGAACCTTTTCCTCCCATCATCTCTGGGGTGCCACGCTGGAGAACCTGAAGCGCTCGTGGGACTGCAGCTACCATCATCCCCAGCCAGCTTGGGCTGCACTACAAGCTCCCACTGGGAATGATGGGGTGGCGATCCAGCGCCACTGGAGGACGTCAGCTGGGGGAAGGCTGGGCCCAGCACCCTCCCTCTGTTCTGGACTTCAAACCCCATCTGCCCAACCAGCTTGGGGATGCTGGGAATTGTAGTACACGACATCTGAAGGGTACTAGCCCAGCCTAGCCTCCCTAACATGGTTGGGTGAAGCAGATCCACGCTGGCTAAAAGGACCTTCCGGGCCTGGCATTCCCTGGAATACAGGCTGACTGGGAGGTACGGGACCGAACTGCACCATGGTCTCCATGTCCCACTTCTGCATTTCCCGAGCCCCTCCGGCTGATCACGGTCGGAAGCAGGCTGGGTTCATGGGCCTGCGCTCCAACTGGCCAGGGCTTTTCCTTGCGCGTCTGCTTCAGCGCGTCTTGAAAGAAAAGGAGGGATCTGCAAGATGCGAAGAAGACGGAAAGGCACGACCGATGCAGAGAAATTCTTTTCTGAGGAAGGAAGGAACGCGCGAAGGAAGGAAGGGTGTCTGGGAAGGAGGGGTTAAAGTTTTCCACCTTCCAGCCCCTCCTGCTGCTTTGCTTAAGAAAACTTGGGAAAGCCGGGAGGCAGCGGAGATGTTAAAAGGCGGATTTGCAAGTATTGCCCTCCAGTCCATGCGCTGCCCGGAGGAGGCGGCTGTGCGGGGCCGGCACGAGCAGAGCCCGCTGCGCGCTGTCCCAGGTGGGCCCTCCGCCCCAGGCCCCCGGCGCTGCCCAGGCCCCGGCAAGCCCGTCCGGGTCTCGGCCCGCCTTTCCTCGCTCGCCCTGCCTGTGTCTCCCCGCCGCGGCATCCTGATGGCAGGGCTCCGGGAGGCGGTTTTTGCTCTGGGATGCGCCCTCCTTTATTTCGCTTTGGAGAATGATGCGCGTAAGTACGCCGGGACGGGACGGAGGCGACGCTGAAGGGTGGGGGCGAAGCAAGCGGAAGGAGGGAGCCCGGAGCGGAGGCGAGTCTCGGGGTTTCGCAGGAGTCGCCGGTGGTCGTTCGGGCTGTCGCTGCCGTTTCTTGGGGGGCCGACCTGTTGGTAGAAACTTGTGGTGTATCACGCTTCCAGGGCAGTGCTCTCCAAGCAGGGTCCCTCCACATGCGGGGGACTGCAGCTCCCATCATTCGCAGCCAGTGTGACCGGTGTGGCTCTTTCGCCCACCCTCGCAGCAACCTGCCAGGAGGATAACGGCTGCGCATCCCGGGACCGGGACGGGGACTGGGGGTTCAATTCCCGGAGAACTGCTTTCCCCCTCCCCGTCGCAACTCCCCTTCCGTAAAAGCATCCGGTGCTGCGGGCGAATGTGGCGGCCCTGCAAGGTGGGACGGGCCGCAGCTTCGGTCCATCCGAGCTGCTCTCGTGGTTGTAAAAGCTCGGAAGGGCGCAGGAGTGGGAGCCGGGGCTGTTCGGAGCACGGTTGGCCCGGATGCCGCGCGCCAAATCGGGGATCGGATCGTTTCGGGGTTCAGGCGGATCACCCCAGTGTAAATGCTCTCAGCCCAGTGTGGCTTGATAATGTGGGGCTCGCGATAAGCTCGGAGGATTTTCCCGCAGCTCTGATGCAGACGGGCAATAAAACTTGTAGTAAAAAGATCGTCCGCAAGACCGCGGCCACCCACAGGCGGTCTGGGACCACTGAGGGGAGAAAGCTCTCGCGGTTTGCCGAGTTTCGCATCCAGAGGAGTTGCTTCGCTTCGCTTCCCTTCCCTTCCTAGCCGCCTCCTAACAACTCTTCCTTCAGAGTAAGCAGCGGAACGGTGTGATGTGAGAGTTAGAAAGGGACCCCGGAGGTCATCTGGCCCAGCGCAGAAGCGGCGAGCGAACGGGGCTGCCGCATCCCCGACAGAAAGCGAAGCGCCCTGCCTTGGGAAAGCAGCGCGGGGGGCAGACTCGGTCGCGGGGTACCAGGATCTGCGCGGACTGGAAAAAGCGGGCGGGCGAAGATGTTTCTCCCTCTCTCATGCGCCTGGGACCTGGCGGAGTCGCCCCATGACGCTCGGGACGGATCGGAGGGCGTGCAGTTGCCATAGGAAGCCCCTTGCCCGAAACGGCGTGACGGCCACCTGTTCGGGGGGCTTCGGGAGGGGGCTGGGCAGGCGCTTCTGCCGTTTCCGCGCTCCGGTTCTCACCCGGCCCTCCCGCGCTGGGGAGACGCACCTGCCCCGTCCCTCGCATGGCAGCTCCTCGGGGCAGCTCCGCAGCGCAGCGCCAGGTTCGCCCCGCCGCCTGCTCTCCAGGCGAAGCGGCCCGCGCTGTCCAGCAGGCCGGCTCGGTTCACTCCACGAGCAGGTGCGGGACGGCGGCCTCAGAGGCGGGGTGCCGCGTAATGCAGCCCCGGTGAGCGCGGGGCGGGTTCGGGGATGGGGACTGCAGTGAAGGCGCTTTCATGAGACGAGCTGCTGGCATCGCTGGGCACCGGGGCTTTCTTGTCGCAGTCCCCCACACCCACTTCTGACAATATAATTTGGCTCACTTACTCGAGAAATCTGTTCTGTATCAGCTTGGGACTGCACGGCTTTGGTAAGCGGTTGGTCTCCCGCTGCCAAGTAGCAAGATGTGCTACAAAAAGCGCAGACGGGGGATTAAAGCGCGTCGCAATGCCTCCCGCCGTGTGGAAGCGCCACGCAGCGCGCTGAGACGCACCTTTCGGGCCGAAGCTCGAGCCGAGCTTCGGGCCGCACCTTTCGGGCGGCTGGGTTCCCCTGCTGGGGTGACCAGGGCAGCCTTCCCCACGCTGCTGCCCCCAGCTCCACCGGACTACGATTCCCAGCATCCCCAGCCACAGGCAGTTGCCCGCGTGGGCATGCTGATGGGTCCTGCTCCCTTTCCTTCCACAGGTGCCAGGGTCTGCACCTGCCCCAGGCGTGCAGCGCCAGGGCTGCACCCATAAAATGCGCACATTCCCACGACTTACTCGCGTGCAGCCTAGAGAAGCCCCGGGCTGGCTGGCTGGCGGAGCTCAGACGAAGAGCCGGGAGGTCCCGCGCAGGTGTGTTTTCCGCAGGGTCCGCGAAGCGCTTTCCGCTCCCGAGGCACAGATCCAGTGCCTGCCTCCCCTGGGCGCAGCGCTTGCCCAGCCAGCCCGCCAGCCTCCGCGGATCAGGGCCCCGCTCGCTCGGGGAGGAGCGCGCCCCCCTCGCGCCCGCCCGCCCAGCCACCCGTGCCTTTCGCGCAGCGGGCGGCAACCGGCCGTTCCCACCCCTCCGCTGCTGCCTTCTCCAACCGGGTGCCCTCCGGAGGGCCGGACTTCCACCTCAGCGACATACGCCACGCAGAGAGCTTTGGCCGCGGGTGGCAGAGAAGCGGACGTCATAACGGCAGTAACTGCTCTTACTGCTACTGCGACTCCTGTGCGCTCTGGCCAGCGCGTTGAAGGGCCGAGCGCACCGCGTGTTCCAGGTCGAAACACGTGGAAGGAGCCGCCCCGAGTCGCGCTGCCGCGCAGGGATCCCTGGAGAGGCATTTCGTTAAATCCTCCGCCGACCTTTTCGGCAGCTGATCGGAGAGCAAGGCCCGGGACTCACGGCCAGAGGCCTTTGCTCCACGCGGCTCTCCCGGGACCACCGCCGCGGGGTCTTCTCCAGCCATGTTGCAAGGCGAGCAGTCGCTCCAAGTTCTTTCCTTAGGCGGTGGCTGGAAATGATGGGAATTGCAGTCCGGCACATCTGGAGGGACCCAGGCTGGGGGAAGGCAGTCTTGGAAGTGAAATTTCTGCAGGGCTTGGACTTGCTCTTGCAGGGGATTCTCAAGGCATTATAAAGAAACAAAATATTCGTGTGGCAAGCAAATGCGCTGGAATTAGGGTGGAAGAATTTGGGCTGATGAAGTGTTAGTCTTTGCACCATCCAAATGCGTTATTTATTTATTTACACAAGTATTTACAGGCCGCCTATAAGGCCTTCCTAGGCAGCTTACACCACATTAAACATATTATAACAAAATAAAACACATTCAAAACCTATTAAAACACTAACGAATTAAAACATTTATAACAGCAGCATGAAACGGGCCACAGCATCCAGTTTCCTTTCCTGTTCATCTTTTCTGCATGGAGAATCATGTCCGAACTTTGCTTTGAGTTTGGGCTTACTCCTGGCTCTCCATTTCAATAACAGGAGACGCACGCACTTCAGGCACGGGGCTGAATAATAAAAGGCAAGAGTGCCCCTGACCATGTGCAAGCCGCTCCCTTTGTACCACTGAAGAAACACAGCCCGTCTCTGCAGGTCTAGAATCAGGAGCAAGAACAGAGGGTGCTTGAGTTCTGAGCTGAACGGAAGGGCTCCAAGCCCCGGGCGCCTCGCGGGTCTGTGGACTTCTGGGGCGATCCATCGGTGCATCATCAGACATGAGGATAACAGAGGACACCGATTCACGCAAAACCCACGTAGGGTGATTCCTATGTCAAAGGAGCATTGAGAAATCCGTGCGATCTTCGGGATAAAATGCAATCCGCCCCCCCCCCCCGCACAGTCTGGCCAGGAGAGCCTGGTGCCTGTCTCGGGGGGGGGGGGCGGGTGCAGGTGTGGCACATGGCAGCCGCCAGCCGGCCACCTGCTCTTCCCCGGGGATTCTCCATCTTTACGCTGGACTTGGATGGGACAGGCTTCCAAGGGGGGGGGGCGCTTTCTAAGCAGAGGGGAGTCCCCTGCCAGGCTTCGAGTGCGCGCTGCTCCCCGCGAGAAAGGGGCCCGCGCCCGCCTCCTCTGCGCCCGGAGAGGCCTGACCATGCGCAAGACGAGCGCGGCGCACCGGCCCCCGCCAGACGGCGAGCCTTTGGGAGCAAGAGGGAGGAGGAGCAAGCCAAGAGTCCCCTTCCCTGCCCGCCTGACACCCTCCGGGCACGTCGAACGACGAGCTGGCTGGGCATGATAGGACGTGTGGTTAGAGATTGCGGATCTTCTCACCTCTGTTCTGCCTGTGTTTCACGGATGGCCGGGGGCCATTTCTTCTGTCGCCTGCTCCTTGAGAGATCTGGATTGCGGTTTACGGAGTTTTGCTTCGCTAATCCACCCGGATGAGTGTGCATTGGTGCTGTGCATAGTCGTCGATGCGGATTTGCCCAAGTCTGCATTAGCCCCGATGCCCCCAACACCCCCCCCCCCCGCCAGTCTGCATATTCTGCGTGGCTTGGAAAAAGCCGGCACTGCTGCAGAAGCCACAGGCAGGATTCAAAGCAACCCTAGTTGAATTGCACGTTTCTTTGACTTCCTAGCTTGTTTCTCTAGTAAAACATTTGCGAGGTACTTCTAACCTGGCTTACGTGTTGCACCTTAACTCACGAATTCGCGGAGCAGTTTGCCGAGCTGCAGTTTGAACCAGAAAACCAGAGAACCAGACCAAACTTTTTCACATCATGCTGGTTGGCACTGAAATGTCCCCACTGCCCAGATGTTGTGGCCACTGGGCAAAAGGCACACGCGACCCTGAGGTTTCCCAAAATTCAAATCCAGTGGACGGTACCCAGAGCCCAAACGAAGCCAGAACTCGCCAATGCAGTCAAGGAGCATTATTTTCTTGCTGTTGTTGCTGTGCTACATGTATATCGCATCTTTTTTAATCCTGGCAAAGAACTCAGAGGAATTTTGCGTAATCCTGCTCTTCTCCATTGTAACCTCACAACAACCCTGTGGGGTAGGTTACGCTGAAAGTCTGTGACTGGCCCAGAGTCCCCCAGGGAGTTTCATGGCCGAGCGGGGACTAGAGCGCCCTCTCCGCAGGACCCCACACTGGCTCCTTATGTGCAAAGCAACAATGCGTGGGGAAGGGCCTTGCCGCAGTCCCTGCAGTGCTCCCCCCCTTTCCGAGCGGGGCCTTCCCTGTGCTGCATTTTCGCGTGTCTTGTGGGCTGGCGGCAAGCAGCTCTCGGGGTCCCGGGCACGGCCCTTTCCCAGCCCTGCCTGGAGGTGCGGGAAGCACCTGTCCGGCGAGAACAAGTCATCCCAAGCCCTTCCCCAGGGGAGATCTGCACGCATCCTGCAGGGGTGGTCATCCCGGCCACCCTCGCACCCAGAGCGATTCCTTCCGTCCGTTCCCCGTGGCTGGTGACCGCATCAGCCATCAGTCCAGTTGCCGGAGCAGAGCACGGGGCGAGGGGCAACGACTTCCTTATCCAACCTGCCGCCCAGTCCGCATGTGGCCAGCTGTGGCACAGAGCCCCAAACCGATATGTTGTCTTTTCTGTTGCAAGCAGAGAAAGGACTGTATTCATCATTTCATCTCAGCATCTCATCTCATTTCATTTCCAACAGAGCCAAGCTCAGGGAACCAAGGTTCAATTTGGATGCCAGGAAGCACTTCCTGACAGTCAGGACCCCGAGGGTGTGGAATGGGCTTCCACGGGAGGTCGTTGAGGCCCCATCGGTGCGGGTGTTCAAGGACAGGCTGGACATGCACATGGTGGGCATGTCGTGAGCGGAGCCGGCTGGAGCCAGGGGTCAGACTAGATGGTCCTGGAGGTCCCTCTGACTCGCTCTGCTTCTATGTTCTTTGTTTCTATGTTTCTATCCCGACCCGTAGCTGAAGCTCAGAATGCTATGGGCTTCCATCGGGACTGTGGGGGCTCCCAGTCCAGACCCCTTCCTTCTCGTTGCCTCTAGTGTTGAAAATGTTTGTGGCTTCGGCATATTGTTGAAGCTGTGGCCAACGCGGGCGAGACTGAGCAGGGACAGAAAGCTCGGTGCAGTAGCCAGATGTGGGTCCCTGCTGTTGCCACCCCCCCTTTCCCTGCTGGCCCCCCCACGAGGCAGCTTATGCACCCTCCTGAAAGGTGTCACAGAGTGGGGGCATGTGCTGTGAAGAGCTGCTGGGAGCGTGCTCTGAATTGGGGGCCGATGTCAGACCAGGACTCGGAGCCACGGCCAGACCTTCGCCGTGCCTCCCAGCGGCTGCACCCTCTCCTGGAACTGGAAACGGTCCGAGCAAGCCAGTGGGAAGGGGCCCTCTGTCTCTCCCCTCTGAAGGGCAGCCAAGCACCCTGCTTTGCAAAGGAGGGTCCTCTGCTTTGGGGAGGGGCCATCTTCTGTCCGACAAGGTGCCTGGTTGCAGTGAGGCCGAGCGATGAGGAGGGAGCGCCTCGAAACTGCCGCCCACAATTAGCCGCTGGCCAGCAGCTGGCTCTGCCACGCCTGCTGGGGCAAGCGGGGAACGGGAAGCCTTCGTTCTGTTGAAGCATGCCCTGGATTTCTTCCAAAATAACAGCGATTAGCTCTGCGTTAGAAAGCCACGTTTGCATATGCAAATGCCATGTAAAGGGGGGGTGCTCTCGCCCCCCTTTTTAAGGACGCGTTTCCCCTTCTCCAGGGCTCATCAGTGGCCGCGTGAGCTGCTTGGCCACGGGCAGTATGGGCCGGGGCTGCGCTCAGGTTCTTCGAACCAGGCCCCACGAGCGCAGGCTCCCCGGACGGCCCTTCAGCGTCGTGGCTGCAGCTGCCTGCGGTTCCCGGGCCTCCCCAGCTCGAGTGACCCGTTCGAGTGAGTGCCACCAGCCAGCCCTGGTTGGTGCTCTGCTGGGGGGGACAGAGAGCCCTGCTGCCCGCAAGGGCCAGGCAGGTCTCTCTAGAGCTCCGTGGGGCCCGTCCATGGCTGCGGCAGGCAGCCCCGGCCGCGGTGGACCCTACCAGCACGGGCTTGGTGGATGCCGGCACCACGCTGAGGGATGCCCCCCCACCCCCAGCTCAGCGAGCGGGACACTCGTGCGGAGGCTTTGGATGCCAGGAGGCCTACAGATGCGGGTGTCCCTCGCCTGCCAGCCTCCCTCAGCTTCGGCCACCACCTCCTTCTGCCCCTTGAGGGGTGGCACTGGATGGTGGGAGGCGCAGGAGCAGTGAGAGGCCAGGAATCGGCGGGCCAGGATGGGAAGTGGAGTCGATGCACCGTATGGAAATTAGGTGCTTCCGAGCAGCGGGGGCAGAGTCTCCTCCTTCCCCAGGAGGAAGGTGCCAAGCTGCAAGCTGGCATCAGAGTTGGCTCCGTGGTTGTCAACGGAGCAGCGCCGGAGGCTCGGGGAGGCCCTTGCTTCCGGGACGTGAACTCTCGCACGCCGGGGAACCATTTGCCGTAGCAGAGGGAGCCGGGCTGTTGCTCAACCGCCTTCTCTCGCTTACATATGATTAAACTGGAGCCGGGAGCAGAACACTGGAAAGACAGCCCTTCGGAGTTCAGGGAGTCACGGTTTTCCCATACAACTTTCCAGAGGCGCTGAAGTTACCGGGAATGTCACAAGAGCATTGGGCAGAACAGCCTTTCCCAGACTGCTGCCTTCCACCTGTGCTCGACCACAACTCCCATCATTCCCAGCTGGCATGGCCATTGGGCATTGTGCTCCGGCCCTCCGGAGAGATGTCAGGCTGGAGAAGGGAGCTGGAGAATTGTCACGCTGCTCACGGCGTCACGCACGCCAAGAATAACCTGGAGTGCCCCAGCAGTCCAACCCACGCATCTCGGGGGCCTGGGTCGCTTCGACAGCTGCCCGCCTTGGGGGGCTGCATCGTGTGTTTCCAGGAGGAATCTGGGCCTTGATCTATGAGTCCTTCAGAGAGAATTTTTGACCCCCGTGAGCTGAAAACAAAGGTATTCCCATTCTCGGAAATGCTCCGAGGAGGTTTGCAATGGGAAGCAGGTCTGTCCCCCGGTGTTCATGGAAGATCCTTGATTGTAGTAGAATCACAGGAGAGTTGGGAGGGGCCAGAAGGCCATGGGGTCGTCCCCCCGCCGCCCTCTGTGGGGCACAGACATTCCTATCCAGGCACATGCCAGAAGTATTTGGACTGCAACTCCCATCAGCCACAGCCAGCCCGGTCAGTGGGTGGTGATGCTGGAACATGTCAACCAAAAATGGCAGGAGGGCATCAATAAAAATAGAGCAGGGAAGGCCCGCCTGCAAAATGTAGGCACGGGTTTCATTTTCCCCGTTACTATTTAGGGCCATTTCATTGACCACTTTGGGGTGTAGGACTGGGTTGCTTTCAGGTGATGGAAGTAGTGATCTTTTGACTTGTTCACAGAGAACGTTAGAACTACTTAGAAAGTTGCATTCCAGTTAGTAAATAGTATTTTAATCCAACGACGGTAGGCAAGTATAGATACATACAGTACAGGAGGTCCACTTTTCAGAGCCTCTCAAATACCTAAGATTTTTTAGCAAACGTGTGCTTGGGGCTCAGGCTGCAGACTCACAATGTTTGCAAACGGAGGCTCCATCTGCTCTATCCCTTGCGGGGGACGCGCCTTCCCTTGAGTTAGAACCCTGCCCTGGTGGTTTTATGGCACTTTTAAAGCCTGCAGCCAGCCGCCCTCGTCCAAGAAATCCTGGATGTGAACTCAAGACAGCAAAACGTGGTTATCAGTTCTCCAACATTTGTATGGAGCGTGTTTTTCAAACTTTCCTAACCTGGTAGTCCCCAGCGGTGTTGGACTACGGCACCATAATCCCCAGCAAGCAGTGTAGCTGGGGATGGTGGTGGTTGTAGTCCAGCACAGCTGGCACCAGGCTGGGGGAAGCTGGACTAACACGAACGCAGAGTTTTTCCTGAACTCTTTATTCAGAGCACAAAAGGGGGATTCTGAGATGACGTGATTTGCAAATTTCATGCCTCGTTTCTCGTGCGCTGACCGCAACCAAGCCCGATGGGCAAAACTGCAGGTGTGAAGAAATGAAACGTTCAATTTAAAAGGCATTAAATTGTTTTTGGACGGGTGCCCTGCAAATGCCTCTAATCCGGGAGGAATTTAGAAGGTGCCGATGTGGCAATTCCATGTTTTAGCCAGGAGGGGGTCTCCCTTATACGCACAGCGATTTTGGCACCTGCCAATGTACACGCTGCAAAGACACGATGAGAAGGTTCGGGGGTCTCCAACCAGCAAGCATCCTATGGCTGTTTAGACGGAAAAAGGCCCTACAGCTCCCAGTCCTCTTCTGTCTAAACGTGCTTGAGATTGTGCTGCAAGTGACGTTGATGCAGCATGAAGCCACCTTGAATCGAAGATTTCTGCAAGCATCTCACCAGCTGATGGATTCCTAACCCACAAAAATCACAGGTTCAAACCAACGGTCCATCTAACCCAGTACAATGTCTCTGATGTTTTTGGGAGGATGTAAAAATTCAATGCACAGAGCAGACTGGCCTGGTTCCTACCATGATACTCCAAAGGAAAGGGAAGGATTGCTTTGGAATGGGCCCCAAGACACAAGACCCAGATCACATGGGTCAGGAGGGCTGATTATGTGGAACTCAGAAACATAAGGATCCCCTTCCCTCCCAGTCTCTCTCTCTCTCTCTCTCTCTCTCTCTCTCTCTCTCTCTCTCTCTCTCTCTCTCTCTCTCTCTCTCTTTCTTTCTTTCTTTCTTTCTTTCTTTGCTATCTCATCTCCTGCTTTTCAAAATTAGGTGCTGGAGCAGACAAGGTTTTGTGCTGCCTATAAAATCTCCTTCTGATCTTTGGGGCTCTCCCACAGCTGAATGAAATGCTGGAAGTCACGGGCCTTTCTATATGGCCAGATCTCCCTGCCATGGCGGTGCCTCTCGTGTGGCCGTGGGAGCAAAGCCAAGCCTCAGTCAGCAGCAGGAGCAGGCCGGGGAGGCTCAATTCTGCCTCTTTAACATCACAGGATGGAACAGAGGAAACATAGAAACACAGAAACAGAGCGAGCCAGAACCGGCCTCCCGGGCCATCTAGTCTGACCCTCGGCTCCAGCCGGCTCCGCTCACAACATGCCCACTATGTGCATGTCCAGCCTATCCTTGAACACCCTCACCGATGGGGCCTCAACCACCTCCCGTGGAAGCCCATTCCACGCCCTCGGGGTCCTAACTGTCAGGAAGTGCTTCCTGGCATCCAAATTGAACCTTGGCTCCCTGAGCTTTGCTCCATTGGAGCGCGTCCTGCCTTCCTCTGCAGGGGAGAACAGGCCTCTCCCCATCTCCATGTGACAGCCCCTCACATACCTGTATGTCGCCAACAGATCCCCTCAGAGTCTCCTCTTCTCCAGGCTGAAGAGACCCAGTTCCCTCAGTCTCGCCTCATACCTCATGAGTATGCAAACCGGCCACCAACCTTGTGGAAAGCGATAGGATGGGAAGGACCAGAGATCTCTCCAAGAAAATCGGTGATATCAAGGGAACATTTCATGCGATGATGAGCATGACAAAGGACAAAATGGTAGAGACCTACCAGAAGCAGAAATGATTAAGAAGAGGTGGCAAGAACGCATAGAGGAACGATACAAGAAAGAGCTTAACGTCCCTGATAACATAGAAACATAGAAACAGAGCGAGTCAGAAGGGACCTCCTGGGCCATCTAGTCTGACCTCTGGCACCAAGTTGGTGCAGTCACAACCCTTGAACTAGGCATCCTGGAGTCTCAAGTCACATGGGCCTTGGGAAGCTTTCCTAACAACAAAGCTAGCGGAGGTGACGGCATTCCAGCTGAGCTATTCAAAATTCTAGAAGATGATGCTGTTAAATGCTGCACTTAGTATGTCAGCAAATTTGGAAATCTCAGCAGTAGCCACAGGATTGGAAAAGGTCAGTTTACACTGCAATCCCGAAGGAGGGCAATGCCAAGGAATGCTCCAACTACTGCACAATTGTGTTCATTTCACACACTAGTAAGGTTTTTCTCAAAATCCTATAACTAGACTTCAGCAATATGAGAACCAAGAACTACCAGAAGTACAGGCAGGATTTTGAAGAGGCAGAGGAACTAGAGATCAAATTGCCAACGTTTGCTGGATTATGGAGAAAGCTAGGGAGTTCCGGAAATACATCTACTTCTGCTTCATTGACTGTGCCAAAGCCTTTGATTGTGTGGATCACAACAAATTGTGGCAAGTTCTTACAGAGATGGGAGTACCAGGCCACCTTACCTGTTTCCTGGGAAACCTATATGCGGGTCAAGAAGCAACAGTGAGAACTGGACACGGAACCACTGATTGGTTCAAAATTGAGAAAGGAGTTCGGCAAGGCTGTATACTGTCACCCTGCCTATTTAACTTATATGCAGAGCACATCATGAGAAAGGCAGGGCTGGATGAATCACCAGTTGGAATCAAGATTGCTGGGAGAAATATCAACAACCTCAGATATGCAGATGATCCCACTCTCATGGCAGAAAGTGAAGAGGAACTAAAGAGCCTCTTGATGCGGGTGAAGGGGGAGAGCGCAAAAGTTGGCTTGAAACTCAGCATTAAGAAAACTTGTGGCATGGGGCGGCCTATAAATTTCCAAATAAATAAATAAAAATAAAAAATAAAACTAAGATCATGGCATCCGGTCCTCTCACTTCCTGGCAAATAGAAAGGGAAGAAGTGGAAGCAGCAACAAATTTCATTTTCCTGCGCTCCAAGATCACTGTAGGCGGTGACTGCAGCCATGAAATTAAAAGGCGCTTGCTCCTGGGGAGGAGAGCTATGGCAGACCTAGGCAGTATACCAAAAAGCAGAGACGTCACCCCGCCGGCCAAGTCCGTATGCTCAAAGCTACGGCTTTCCCGGTAGTGCTCGCCGAGAGAGCCACCTACGTGCTCAGCAAGTGCAAGCCAGTCACCCTGCTAGAGGAAAAGGCGAGAGCAGTGAGGAAATACAGGAAGTATTTTTTATGTTGTGAGCTGCCCCGAGGCTTTGTTGCAATGGGGTGGCCTACAAATGTTTGAAATATAAATAAATAAATACAGTACTCATACCCCCAGTGAGTGCCTGGCTGTGAAGGCGGTGCCGGCGTGAGAGGTCTGGACTCTGGGCCCATGGGCCACGCTTCCTGGAGGACGGAGCACTGGCGAGGGACGGGCTGCACCTTACGAGGACTGGAAAGGAGGAGTCTGGCCTCAGACACGCTGAAAGCCTCTCCCAAGTCCCTGGTCATCGACACCACCTCCTGGGAGACCCTGGCACAAGACCGATCGACGTGGCGCACGCTGATCCGCCAAGGCTGCCAAGCTCCTGAAGCCGGAAGGACAACCATAGCGCCAGAGAAGCGAGCGCTCCGTGAAGCCAGAGTTGCAAACGCTGCAACAGTGGGGCCCACACATGTCTGCCCGACATGTGGCAGAACACTCCGTGCCCGTATCGGCCTTATCAGCCACCTGCGGACACACCGTGGACAACTCACAACCTGCTAGATGTCAAGGTCCTCATCAAAAACGATGGACGACCATCATATGCTACAGCCTGGAGGATGGGAAGCAGACGGAATAGACTTGACCCCGTGATGCACAGAGCCAGAACTTGGTGGGTCGATTCCCATGCCTGGAATGCAACCATTGAAGGATATAACCTGTTCAAGAAGAACAGAAGGGACAGGAAGGGAGGCGGAGTCGCACGATGCATTGGAGATGCGCTTCTCTGCCCAGAAAGGCGGCCGGGGAGGGGGGTGCTCCGTAGCCCCACCGAGAGCATCTGCATTAATGCACACGGAGCAAGGCATCAAAGAAACGCTGTGGCTGGAGTCTATTGCTGCCCCCCAGCTGGGGAGAAGATGAGCCTTCTGAAAAGCAAATTGCCAGTGTTTCGGGGAGGCAGGTGTTGCTGCTAAGCCCCTTGAGCAGAACGTGGAGGAAGGAGCAAGGGGAGCAGCTGTTCCTGACTGGACACTGCCCAGCAGGGAAGACCGAGTGGGCACCGTGGCGGCTATGGGAAGCGAGCGTGCCGTGCAAGGACGCTTGCTGCTAAGGGATGCGAAAGCCACACGTAGCCGAACACGGACCCTGGGTTTTAGGAAAGCCCAGTTTAATCCGTCCAGAACAATGATAGGGAAAGGCCTATGGCAGGTGATTCTAATGAGAAAAGGGGTGCAAGATGGGTGGGAATGTTTAAAAAGGGAATTTCTAAAGGCACGATCACAAACGAGGCCAGCAAGGAAAAAGGGCAGAAGACAAAGAGAGAAGCGCACGCAGCCTACACTCCGGTTATTTCTAAGCTAGACTACTGGCGTGCACGGTGGGGCTGCCCTTGAAGATCGCTCGGAAAGTGCCGCTTGTGCAAACTGTGGCCGCCAGCCTGAAGCAGAAGCTCTGAGCACGTCACACTGGTCCGTGCGCCAGCTGCCAAGCCCTGCGCAAGGTGCTGTCTCTCACCCCTGCTTGGCTGGGGACCTCAGCGCATGACACCCCCCCCAACACACTCGACCTGGACACCTGGCTCTGCGTCTGGTGCCTTCCTAAGACTGCCCCCTCCAAGGGGGGCCTTGAGGGAGGCAACCGGAAGGGGCCTTCTCCATGGTGGCCCCAAAGGATGGCATGATGCCCCTGGCGAGGCCTGCATGGTGCCGATTTTACTGTCCTGTGGGGCCAGGCTGAGGCTGCCCTCTGGGCCGAGGCAGCGCGTAGCCCAAAGCAGCCCCGGAGGGGTGGGCACTGCGTGTCGCTGGAGGAAGCTGAGCTTGCGCTCCCCAGAGAGGTCCGCCTGGCACCGTCGTTATTTGCTTTTCGGCGCCAGGCGAATACCTTTTTATTTAAAAATTATTTTAATTGTTAATTTATATTTATTATATTTAGGTATTTATTGTATTTTAAATTTTCATCTCGAGATGGGCCAGTTTTTAAGTAAGTTTTTCGGTAAGTTTAAATAATTAGTTTATTTATTGTTGTGAGCTGCCCCGAGGCTTGTTTGCAAGGGTGCGGCATATAAATATATAAATAAAATAAAAATAAATAAATAAACATGTGTGCTGCTTAAGCGGCTAAAATTTGGGTTTAAGTTTTAATGGAAAAAATGTGGTGCTTTAATTATTATTGGTCTCTTATATGTTATCTTGCATTTTATTAATTGTTGTATTTATTTATTTATTAATCAAATTTGTATGCCATCCAATTACTAGCGTCTCTGGATGGCTAACAGCATAAATAAATTGATGACCCACTCTGGCTGCAAATTAATAAAATACAATCATAAAATTCAGTATTAAAACTTATTAAAATATTGATTAAATAAAAAGGTCTTAACCTGGCGCCGAAAAACATATAATGACGGCGCCAGGCAGACCTCTCTGGGGAGCGCATGCCATCCAAAATTATTAATTAATTAATGGCAATAATAAATTTAAAATAATAAATGGCAAAAATAAATCACAATAATAAGTTGTGATTTTTTTGTAGAGTGAAATGTCATCCCATCCATTGTTACTACTGTACTTGTGTTTCTAATTGCTGTGAGTTGTCCAGAGAGCTTTAGGTGTTAGGCGGAATAGAAATTAAATTAAGGATAATAAAATAAGCTGCTGTCTCAGCCACGCAGCAGTGAGGGCCACCTGGCCAGGAGGGCGGCCTAAACTATGCGGAGGGGAGATGAGGGGCCACCGGGAAATCCCTCTCCTGCGCACACTTTGCTGGGCTGTGTGGGGTGCGGGGCCCCACAGCAGCGGCCTCCTCCAGACGCCTTTTTCTCCCTGGCTTCCTGGAGCGCGCAGAGGCAAATCGCACACACCTGAGAAAGGTGGGAGGGCACTGGCACAGCCTGAGCGGATGAGATACAGGTGTGCAATTTGTCTCCGCAACCGCAGCAGATGGGTATCTCTCGGGCTCAGCTGGGTGAACTCCAGGGAGGGAAGGTGGAGCCACACGGGCCTCAGCCTTGCGTGGCCTACAAGGAGAGAAGAGGAGCCCTGGGGCTGGTCCAGAGCCAGGCCACCCGGCCTAGTGGACCCACGTGCAGGGGAACGTGGGCAGCAGGGCGCTTGTCCCGCTTGCGGGTGTTCTGGCTGGCCCTGAGCATCCTGCCTCTGTGGCTGGGGGTGGCCATCGCGGCATCCTGTGGAAGCGAGTTCCGCAGATGAGCTCCACCTGTGTCAAGAAGCGCCTCCTTTTATCCGTCCAGAATCTCCCGCACGCGGCTTTGCTGCGTGACTCTCCGTGGCTCCCGCATTATGGGATCGACTGCAGAATGTCTCCTTCTCCACACCAGGCCCGACTTCACACAGCTCAACGAGTCCCCACTTCCTCGCCTTCCTCGTCGAAGCTGTCGTGAGCTTCCCCCAAGGAGGGGGTTGCTGCAGCCCCCGATCATTTCAGGCGCCCTCGTCTGCACCTTTGCAGTGCGACAGCGCCTTTTCCAGTGTGGTGAGCAGAGCCGCATTCCAAGGGCGGCCACACCGGAGATGCATGCTGGAAGCCCCAAGGACACATGCGCCGCACGGGGCTTCTAAAGCTGCAGAGGAAGGTGTGAGCTCAAAATCTCCCAACACCACAGGGGAATGAAGCAGGTCAAGAGCTGCCAGCAGTCAGGGGATAACAAACCCGTTTTAAACGTTCAAGGATAGGCTGGACGTGCACATGGTGGGCATGGCGTGAGCGGAGTCAGCTGGTGCCGGGGGTCAGACTAGATGGCCCGGGAGGCCGCTTCTGACTCGCTCTGTTTCTGTGTTTCTCAATGCTTCCAAATGAGCCTCTTGCTTAAGAAGGTGCCGGTAGAACACGATTCTTCTAGTTCAGGAGGGTCTCATAATGCCGGCTGGGGCAGATGAAGCCGTGTAGCCCAAGGCCTGCCAGCTTTCCTTCCAGTAATGGGAGCAGCCGGAAAGACTGGTGGCCCAGTAGAAGTGGCCCTGTTGCCCACCAAAGCCCAGCTGTGTGACTGGGAGAAGGCAGAAAACACCTTTCTTTTCCATGGTGGATCAACTTTCTGTAGCCAAATTCAAATGTCTGAAAATCTCGCCTTCCATTAAAAATATTATAAACTCACCAAATGTGTAGTCCTCATGAGTCGCACTAGATGTTAACTGGTCTGCAGTTTCATACTGAATAAGGGGGGAAATGTTGTAGGATCAATCCCCGCCCCCCGCCGCCATTCCATAGAAATCTTACTTTAGTCCTCTTCCAACTCTATGCAGCATCTTCCAGAAAGTTGTGGCGGACTTTTTTTTATCGCATCAGGTGCGCCGCTAAGACCTTTTGATTTTGCCGAGACCGTGAGCGAGTTGAAATCCTCTGTCCCTGTTTGTATACTGAATAATTTCCCCCTGCTCTTGATGTAATGTATGAAATTCGTTCAAGCAACGAACTGCTTTTATTGCAATCGGAGCGGTTTTCTGGTCTGCTATGGGGGTTTCTTTGTAAGTCACTTTGAGATGATTTTATGAAGAAGAGTGAAGTATCCGTTGATTGATTTAAAAAGATGGCAATAAAGTGGTTTGCTTTCCAGGTTCGGAGGCTTTCTGCACATTCGATGGGAAAAAGTACAGTGCTGGGGAGAGCTGGCATCCTTACCTGGAGCCTGCGGGGGTGATGTACTGCCTCAGGTGCACCTGTGCACAGGTATGATGGGCGGAAACCAGCTCCCCTCTCCCTGCATCAGCCCAAGGGCCGGTCTCAGTTTTGGAGACGCTCTGAGGGGACACGTCCCAAGCATGGGCGAGAGCAAAAGCAAACATGGAGGGCCCAAATTTTAAAAAAACCCCAAAATTTTGCTTAAATCTCTTCCCGCCAGTAGCCAAGCCTTCAATGGGGTACTTCAGCCTTTCAGATTCCAGGGGGAATGTGCAGTAGCCAGAAATCCCCGAAATGCCGGGTGATCCTTTAATAATAATAACCATCAGGCTCGGATAAGGGGCGCGGCCTTCCGGGAATGCCCAGGGGGAGGCACCGGGACTCCAGCTGTCCGGTTTTGCTCCGGCAGCAGGACCGGGGCATTCCTGTTGAGGCGGAAGTGGCTGGGCAGACGCTCCTGCTTCCCCGGCACAGCTTGTCCTCTTCTCCGGCCAGGATACCAGCGTGAGCTGCTACCAGATCCAGTGTCCCGTCCCGCAGTGCCCGAATCCCATCAGCGACCATCAGCAGTGCTGCCCCCGGTGCCCCGGTGAGTGGATTTGCGCCCGAGGGCATCCTCTGTCTAGGCTTCAGCAAGGCTTTTGGCAAAGGGCCCCGGGATATCCTGGTCAGCAAGCTGGCCGGAAGTGGGCTGGAGGGAAGGACGATCAGGTGGCTCCACGCTTGGTTACGGAATCGGACTCAGTGGCAGCTTCTCCACAGCAATGGCAGTTTCTTCACTGAGGAAACCTCAGTAGAAAATGTGAGAAAATCACCTTTTTCTTTGAGGAGAAACAGAAGATAAAATCCAGTGTGGCTAGTCCTCATGATCACCATCGTCGTCACCTTTGTCCCCATTTATCCAGGGTAATTCATGTGGCCCTGGGGAGAGCCGGGTGCAAATCCCCTTTTGCTGAGAGGGTCTCGGGGTGACCGGGGCCCGTCCAGCCCACCCTCAGCCCGCCCTCCTTCTTAGCAGAGAGCCCTGTGCAGAGCTCCTTCACTCCTTGGAGGGAAGGCTGGATTTCCGTGAAATACACAACGCAACCGAGGTCTGGGCGCATCCACGGGCCGCCCTCTTCCTCCGGCAGGTGGCTACCCGGGGCTGGCCGTACCACCGGGCGGAATGAAGCTGCTCCCTCGGACTGGGCAGTCCTAGCGCGACTGACTGGGCGCCAGCTCTGGAAGCCACGGTGGCCAGACCTGGCCTTCGCCGTGTTTTTACGGCATTTCTACTGCAAGGGGCAGGGCGAGGCGGGGGTTTCACGTGCAGAACGATTTAGCCGGCTTGGGATGCAGTGCCTCTCAGCTCGGGAGGAGGGGAGGTGTGTCCTGGCAGCAGAATATTTGGGGCCAGCGCTCTACCTGCCTCGCCGATCCCCCTCCGAAAGCCACGCAAGCGCATGTCGGCCCTCGAGCATGTTCCATCGGTGATTGAACACCCCTGGGACGGGGCCTTGTGCATGCCGGGCGTGTGCGACCAGGGGGGGTGGGCCCTGAGCAGAGCCCCGAGCTGCTTCCATGTGGGGTCACCGGTGCCTTTGGTCTGCCTCTCTTCCTCCTCCTCCTCCTCAGAGCTCCAGGCTTCCCCCAGGCTTCAGGCGCCCGTCAATTCCTCCTGCCAGCACAACGGGACCACATACCAGCACGGGGACATGTTCACCAACGGCGAGCTCTTCCCTTCCCACCAGTCCAACCAGTGCACCCAGTGCAGCTGCTCAGTAAGTGGCTTGGGCCCGGTGCGCCAAGGAACCCTTTGGTGCCGGTGGCACCAATATGCAAAGGTTATCCGGAGGGTGACGGGGTCCCACGCAGGGGTCCGGAGTCTCAGGCCAGGGACTGGATCCAGCCCCCCAGAGGCCTCCCTCCCCCTCAGATGGCTGTACCCCCCCAGCCATGCCCCCACCTCCGATCAACGCTTGTTGCGAGGTGTTGCCAAGCCGGCTGGAGCCGGGGGTCAGACTAGATGGCCCGGGAGACCCCTTCTGACTCGCTCTGTTTCTGTGTTTCTATGTTGCTGCTTCTGAGCACCTCCCTCCATTTTAAGTGGCTGAAATTATTTATTTATTAGATTTAGATACTTTGTTTTCCTCCCAGAGAACTCAAAGGGGTTTCCATAAGTCCCCTTCTCTCCATCTTCTCCCCACAACAACCCTGTGAGGTAGGTGGGGCTGGGAGTTGGTGACTGGCCCAAAGCCACCCCGTTGGCTCCATGGCCGAGCGGGGACTCGAACCCGGATCCCCCGAGTCCCGGTCCAGCACTCTTGACCAGTGTACCACATGACTCGGTTACCGGCAGTAAGAGCTGTATGCTCATGCATGTGGATCTCCCTTGCACCTGGAGCTCCGCCCCCTTTGTCCTCAGCCCCTCCCACCCCTGGAATATGAGGGATGGGGAGGCACGGGGCACCCCCCGTGCCGCTCTCCGGTGTGGCATTGCGAGCAAGCCAGGCTGGGGTAGGGGAAGCGCGGCCTGCAGGCCCCCCGTGGAGGAAAGCAGGATCCACCCCCCCACGATGCCGCCCGAGCCGGATTCACCCTGCCTCCTGGGGGGCTGGCCAGGCAACGCCGGCAGCGGCCACGTCGGCTGGGGCGGACGGCGTCAAGCTGCACAGGCACCAGGCTGGGCCGGGCCAGGACACACGGCTTGGACATGCCCGCCCGTCCCGACCTCGGTCTGCCCCCGGTCGGAACGGACCGGCTTGCAGGAGGCGCTCTCTCGCCACGTGGGCGCCACTCCTGACCTCGTGCCGGACTTGCCTCCCCAGGAGGGCCAGATATACTGCGGTTTGGTGAGCTGCCTGGACCTGCTGTGCCCCTCGCCCCGGAGCGTCCCGGACTCCTGCTGCCCCGTCTGCAGAGGTAACGTGGGACTCACCCCTCGCGGCTCGTGCGCGGGGACCACCGTGGCCCTTTCGCTGGAGGGGGAATGCAGCCGGAGGGCTCGGGTGGGCCTCCTCTGCTTGCGACTCTGAGCATGCGCCGGGTGCGCTTCTCAGATCTGCCTCTCCTGCATCCCCCCCCCCCCGCCCCACGTCGGTTTGGTTTTATATGGGTTTAAACTCCAGGTGTTTGTATTATATCCCTGCAGAGCAGAGCTGTCTTTGCTACCAACTGGGCTCTGCTCTCGACCCTGGAGGTTGGACAACGCAGCGAGTCCGATCCAAAATGGTTTCACCACTCAAATAATGTTTTGAGGTGAAGGAGGAATGTGAATGAATCAATAGGGCACAGGAATGTGCAGGGTACATCCTAGAGGGAATCAGAATTACACCTTCCTGTGAGAACCTCTCACCTGACTCTGCCATTTCGTCTTTCTGCAGACGGTTCCTACGAGAAGTTGATAGAGGATCCCCAGCTAACTGGAGGTGTTGTAAGTGAAGTTGCCTCTTTAATAGCAATTTGTAGACATGCATCTGTAAATGGCTTTTTTTAAAAAATGCCTGGGTCTGAGTTTCAGCATCTACACCGCTAGGCAGTTATGTTTATATGTGCAATAGTCAAATGTTATAATGCTCAGAAAATATGTGTCAGGGAGTATCTCTACGGGGTGGAGAGCCTTACGTAACTGCCTTCAATTCTCACCATTGCTCTGGACCAAAACATGTTCATGGTCAGGGAAAGGGGGAGTAGCCAGGGAGAACGGGCATCGCCTTCCGGGGAACCCAAAGGGCTGTGCTGCGACCCCAGGGAGGCCATCCTTACAGGGATCGGGGCTTGCCTCTCTGGGGTCGTGTCCCAAGAAGCCCTAGGAGCCGATTCTGGAAAACGGGAAGATGGCGCTGAGGTGCCTGGGAGGGATGAAGCTGCCCAGGTGCCCCAGTCTCTCCGGAGAAGGCGAGGCGGTCGCGTGGATGCGGTGGGGATGCAGGCGGTGCGCGGAGGGGCAGAGGGGGCGGGAAGGCGCGAGCCAAGGGTGAGACTCGGGTGAGAAGCGCAGCCTGACGTGGGATTTGGTGCCAAGGGACCGGTGGGCGGAGAGGTCCCCCCATGCAAAGGCCTGGTTGGAGGGCAGAGCTTGCAGCCCGCCCGCAGGAACGACGGGGGCGGCAGCCGTCGGTCTGGTTCTGTATCACCTTCCTTTCCGGGGGCTTTGATTGAAGGCAGCGGCGAGAGCGGGACCTGGCGCGGCCGGAGTTCACCAGCAACCCCAGCCTGCTGCTGGTGGGCCACGAGCGCTCCTTATCTGCTCCAGCCTAGCCAGACCTGGTGTCCTGCAGCTGTGCTGGAGTGCAACACCCATCATTCCCAGCCAGCACGGCCGTGTTGACTGTCCGGGCGCAAGGCTTCGCTTCGCTTGGCGTGGCGTTGCATAAAGTCCCAGCAAGGGGCATTGTTGGGTTGCTCACGTTTGTCGCCTGCCTTTTTTCCTTCAAAGCAGCTTCCGTAGTCCTCCTTCTCCGCTCCATTGTCATCCTCACAACAACAACCCTGCGAGATAGGCCAGGCTGAGCGGCAATGATTGGCCCAAAGGCACCCAGGGCGCTCCGTGGCCGAGGGGGGACTCGAACCCGGGTCTCCTGAGGCTGCTGAAGTCCCAGGTGCTTTTTTAATGGCAGGCGCTTCCAAAGGTGGAGGCGGCAGCTTCCTGGCACAGAGTTAGCCTGGCGATCATACCGGGCCAGCTTCTCTCGGCTGGCTGCTGACTGGGCAGGCCCAGGTGGTGTCACGAAACCCGGGCCGGGTCCCCCATGGCGGCCAGGTGTGAGCGGCAGGTGTGAGCCCGTGCAGGAGAACGCGGGTGTGGCGAGCGGCACGTGCCGACTCACGCGCTGAGCCCCAGGCCTGCAGCTCTGTGCTCTGAGTTTAGTCCTCCAAAGCCGAGTAGCCAGCGGTACAGGAGGGTGGGAAATGCAGCCCAGAATCCGCAGGGCCAAACGCTCCCCCTCCAGGCGGAACCAAATTACACTGACCTAACCGGCAGCGGAGACGTGAGCGGTCACCTCGACGCGCTTTCTCACGCAGTCACAGATTTTAGAGTTGGAGGGGGCTAGAGGGTCATCAGGACCATCCCCCTGCTTTCGCAGGACGCCACGTTACACCACCCCACTCAGGTGGCTGTCCAGGTGCCTTTCGAACGTCGCCAGCAAGGAAGACCCTCAATTTCCCCAGCTAATGGGCTCCGTTGTCGTACTGCTCTGACAGGGAAGGAATTCTTCCTGGCGTCCAGTCTAAATCAGGTTTCCTTTAACTTACGCCCATTATTCTGTGTCCTGCGCTCTTCGCTTTTTGTGAGAGCCTTTGAGGTACTTGTGGAGGGCTGGCCCATCTCCCCACAGTTGTCTCTTCCTGAGGCTGAGCATGCCTGGTTCTCCCCATCTTTCCTCAGAGGGCTTCGCCTCCAGGCCCTGAACCATGCTCGCTGCCCTCCTCTGCACGCTTTCTAGCTTTCCTGCATCTTTTAAAAACTCAGGTGCACAGAACTGGACAGTCCTGCAGGTGAGGTCCAGTGCTGAGTCTAGGGGAGCTGGTCCTTCCTGTGTTATGGAGGTGATGCTTCTTGTAGTGCAGACCAAAATAATGCTGGCCATATTTGCAGCTGCATCACGTTGTCGGCTCATATTTAGCCTGAGATCTGCAACAAGTCCGAGATTCTTCTCATTTGCTATCTGGTAGCAACGCATTTGGTGTCTTGTTTTTAAGTGGAGGACTTGACATTTGTCCCTATTGAATTTCATTCTGTTGTTCTCTGCCCAAAGTCCATGTGGGAGGTTATCCATTCAAAAAAATGAAATTAGTTTAGTCTGGCAGGATTTGTTCTTGAGAAATCCATGTTTACTTCTAGTAATTACTGCATGGTTTGCAGACTGCTTTATGACTTGCTCTGGACTTTTTTCCAGGGATTGATGTCAGACTGACCAGTCTATAGTCTCCAGCTTCATCTTTGCCCTTTCTTGTAGACAGGGACAAGTTCGCCCTTCAGCGGTCGTCCAGCCCTTCTCCCGTCTTCCATGAATGCTGAAGGACGATAGAGTGGCCCAATGAGGCGAGCCTTGGCCATTTGCCCGCCAGGCTTGGGCTGCCATCGCGCCCCGTCGGCTTGTCCTTCCCCTTCGTGAAGAAGCTTGTAGTCCTCCTTTGGGGAGCAGACGGAGCCACGGTGGGGGCTGAGCACTTCCGCCTCTTCTCGGTCGTCTGCGAGCGTTTTGCCACGCACGCCGAGCGGCTGAACTCCCTTCCCTTTCGTCCATCTGCTGCTTTGGATGTCTCTGAAGAAGGCTTTGGGCCGGTTTTCGCTCCCCTTGCTAGCTAGCCTCGGTCCGATCGTCGCTCGGGCCTTCCTGACGCCGGCCCCGCAGTTCCACGCTACTCGCTTAGGCTCCTCCTTTGCGGCCTGGGCATCCTTCCATCTCCCGTATATGCCCTTTTTCGTTTTCAGATCATCCCTTAGCTTTCGGGGAATCCACTGGGCTTCCTCTGTTGTCTGCGACTCTTTTTCCTAGTTGGTCTTGCTTGCTGTTGTGCCTTAAGCATTTCCTTCTTTCTTTTTTTAAAGATATCCCACCCTTCTCGGCTGCTTTTCCCTTTGGAATGGCTTGCCATGGGACTTGGTTCATCATCCCTCCGGATGTGTAAAGTTGGCTTTTCTGAAATCCAGGCCACATTTGCTTGGCCACATTTCGCTTTAGCGTGGCTTATTATTGAGAGTTCAAGTGGAGCAGGGTCACTCCCCACAGAGTTCCCGCGGCTGCTCCTTCGTCCACTGTGGCTTCCCTGTCGGTTAGGGCCGAGTTGACTAAGCCCCTACTTCTGCTTTCAGCTGTAGGAAATGATCAGCAGCACATGTTAGCAGGGCCGTGTTTGGCAGAGTTTGACTGCCAACAGGTCTATGGGCACCGAAGTCCCTGATAACGACGGACATCGTGCCTCTGTGAAATGTTGGCGGTTTGTTTTTCGAAAGTGTCATCTTTAGCCTCACCTTGATAGGACATAGAGTGCAACTCCACCGCCTGCTCTGTGACTTCTGTTCTAGAACAGTTTATGGCCTGCAGTCTTTAAATTCCACTCATCAGGTCAGATTTGGCCTTGTGCACTACGAGTTCAAGCTCATCTTGCTTGTTCCTCCTACTTTGCGCATGGGCCACAGGAGCTGCTCCCTGGCTTTGCTCCTGCATCTTTTGGGAGACAAGTCTTAGGCCCAGCTCGAGTTTCTTTCACGGCTGCGGGACATAATCCTTTGCCAGTTGATGTTTATGTCTCCCTCCCCTGTAGAATTCAGCTTAAAGCCCTCCTGATAAACTCCTTCATTTGGCGGCCAAGCACACGCTTTCCTTTCTTCGTAAGCACAACCCATCGCTTGCCAGCAGTGTGTCTTCCAGGAAGGAATCCAGATCTCTCGCGGCTGCATCAGCATCCTAGGCAGGAATCCACGCAGAGTGTTTCTCCCTCCTGTCTCTTCCTCTTCCACGAACCGGGAGGACGAAGGAGAAAACTACCCAGGCCCCGATCTTCCTACTTTTCCTCCCATGGTTCTGAGCTCCGGCATAATTTCCGCAAAGCTCAGACGTCTCCTCGTTGTCTCTCTGGGCAGAAGCACCCGCAGCACCAGTGCCTGGGGGACAGCCGGGCAAGGGGGCCCCTGGGCCTGATGGACCCCCCGACAAGCGCTTCCCTGGAGCTCATCTCAAGGAATGTCCGGTCCAAAGGGAGAATCGGCACCACGGTCAAAATCATTCTGAAAGAGGACCACAAGAAAGGTAACACGAGGCGGGGACGGGCAAGGTTCAGCCGGCCCCCCGGAGGGGCTGCCATGGTCGCCAGGCGCAGTCCGACCCAGCCAGCCCCAGAAAAGAGCACACATCCAAAGGCAAGAAGCTTCTATTCTGCCGGTACCAGGCTACGAATGTTTAGCTGGAAAATGACTCAGGAGCTTCCGGAGGGAAAGCTTTGCGGCTTCCCGTGGGAAGGCCTACTGCGCGTCTTCTGCTTTCCCTTCTCTCTGGATTTTCTGGGATGCAGAATCAGATGAAATTGGCCGTGGGAAAGCGCGTGGGGGTTCCAGGGGGAAGGCTGAGGCTGGACCCCCACGGGAAGTTTGGGCATGAAGCAGGCTGTGGCAGCAGGGAGTCTCCACCGGCAGCAGGGCTGCGCGAGGCTGAGCATGCGCAGAGGGCCGGCGGGGCCCCCTGGCGAGAGCCGCCTCAGGGGCTTCTCCTCCTCTTCGGAGCATCTCCAAGCCAGGCTGCTGCAGGGCACCAAGGAACTGGCCACCGGACACCCAAAGCGCTCCGGGCGGTTTGAAATGAAGCCCAGCGAGGCAAGCAAACGCAGCGGATCAAGGGGGGCGGGGAGTCAGAGTCATTTAAACCGCCAGAGGACATTTGCAGAAAGAGGTACCTTTCTCTTAAATAACCCAAAATATTTATTTTATTATCCTTGGATTAAATAGACAGCCCACCCTTCCCCCCACAGTGCTGCCCGAGGGGGCTCAGAATAAAATAATAGTCAAGGACAGATCTCCCCGGGGAGCCCCTTTGGCAACCGGGTGGCCACAGTCCTCAAAGCGCACCCCGCTCGTCGGGAGCACCCCACATCTGATGGGGGGGCACTTGGGCCAGGGACAGGTCAGTATGAGAGCAGCTCAGTACCTGGGTCCCAAGTAAGGTGGCCTACTTTACAGGGGATAGTCCTCTCTTTGCAGGTGTCCTCGGGGGTCAGAGGGCACCGGGAAGGGCCAGATTGCCAGCGGTTTCTGCGTCCAAGCTGTGCCCCCGCCCCGGCACAGGCAAGGGACCCGGCCCCCGGGGCAGGAGACAAGAAGGGGCCCCCCTTTCTGAGCGGGCATACTGCCCCCCCCATACAAACCGCCTCCACGCTCTGCCCTGCCTCCTTGGGGGTGCGGCTTTGGCGGCCCCCCACTCCCAGGCCCGGTCGAAATCTGGGTGCCTTGTGGAACGGGAACGGCCCAAGTCTCGGGGCACGGGGCGCACCCCACGTCCTCCGCGGCTCCCACCTGAACACGGAATCCCCCCCCCCCAGCGTGTGTGTACAACGGGAAGACCTACTCGCACGGGGAGGTGTGGCACCCCACGGTCCGCTACGTGATGCACCTGCCCTGCATCCTCTGCACCTGCCGAGACGGGACCCAGGACTGCCAGAAGGTCACCTGCCCGAAGGTGTACCCCTGCGAGGAGCCCGAGGCCGTGGAGGGGAAGTGCTGCAAGGTGTGCCCAGGTGAGAGGCAAGCAGGTGCTGGGCAGGTTTCGTCCCTCTGGCACTCGGCGCAAAGTGGCCGGGGAAACGGGAAGCGATGGAGCCCCCCCCACCGTTGCTGCCCGCAACGGGGTCTGCCTCCGTCTACGCTCCCCCACAGGGGCCCAGGGTGTCCTCTCCAAATTGCTCTGCAGGGTTCCAGGCACGGTTCTTTTCCAGCCCCTCTGAGGCTGGGGATGCTGCAGCTTGAACCCGGGGCCACCTGCTAGGCAAAGCCGGTGCTACAGCAGCCATCTCCCCCCGAGCAGACGACGCCATCGTGTAGCCAGACGAAGCCAGATCAGTGGGGGCAAAGTAGTGGGGCGGGGGGGGGGCAGCCGCAGTCCTCGGGGAAACAAAAGGGCGCCGAGCACTGCGTCCTTGGGCCGGCAAGAGCGTTCTCTGTGGGCCCTTTGCTTGAGCCGAATGTTTGAAGAGAGCCCGACGTGGAGGACATCGTGGCACAGCTGCCGTTTTACGTAATCCCTCCCCCTCCCAAAGGCCCCCCTCACCCCACAGGGCTCTTGCCCCCCCCCAACAGGAGGGTTTGGACAAGCAGCCACTTTTACCTGCAGTCAACAGGTTGGTGTCGCGACCTCTTTTCTCCTCACCCACTTAAAGCCTTCCTTGCAACATGTTTATTGGCCAAAGTGCTTTCCAGATGCACAAACGCCCAGCATGAACCTCTGAGCATGCGCAGAGTGGTCCCCTGAACCCATTCGGGGACTCACCTCCGGGAAATCTCCTTAGGGGCTGCTTGGACCCCATCCCCTGGGCAGCGGGGGGGCACTTCTGACAGCGAGCACACCTCCTCTCTGTGTGCCAATGATCCTCTAACTGGGCCAGCCCCGCTGACGACATGCCATGGGGCCCAGAGCCACGCCTGCCCTCGTCTGTGTCTGAGAAACCCCGCTGCTCCGGTCCCCTCCCGCCAGCTGTATGCCTTGCTTACGCCCAGGGCCGGCCTGCCCACCTGGGGGGCTGAGGCACTTCCTCCTCTCAGTGCCCCAGGATGGCCTCATCCTGCTCCCCTTCCCCCTCCAGTTCTGAATCCCCCCAGCCGCCCTGGAGATCATGTGCCCAGGCAGCCGCCTCTCACTCCCAACAGCGGCCCCTGATGCTGCTTGCATGTTTGCTCGTCTCCGTGTCCATCAGCCCTCCCCAACTTGGTGTCCTCCAGATGTGTTGAACTACATGTCCCATCATTCCCAGGCAGTGAGATGGTCCAGCACATCCGGAGGGCGTCCGGCTGGGGAAAGCCAGTGGGCGTGTGTTGGAAGGGGACGGCCGGCGAGCAGGCAATGCAAAATCCTGGCCAAAGCCGACGCCCCAGGAGCCGGTCCCTCTTCTCCATCGTGTGCGCAGAGCACCTGGGAAGCTTGCCAGGCGCCACCGGCACGTCCAGGAGCCTCGGCCAAGCGCAAAGCAGCCGCGTCCAGAAGCGACCTTGGCAGCCCTGTGGGGGCGGACGTGCCGTGGAGGCCCGAAGACTCAGTCCCCCCCGCGCCTTGGCCGGCCACCGAGAAGAGACGCCGGGCGGGCAGGAACCCGTCACTCGCTCGCATCCTGGCACTGGCCCACGGCCTCCGCGGAGGTCTTGGCCGGTTCCACTATGGTGTGCTTTTCCACTGGGCAAACTCAAATGCCAGCGACGTGAGTTTAGCCCCCGATGGGCCAATTCATTATGTAAGGGAGCTTTGTGATGTGGGTGCCCCGGCAGGGGGCAGGAATGCCCGACAGCAGATCGTCAGCATCAATTTATTCATGCATCCATGCCGTTATATTTTTATCCCGCGTTTTCTCCTACAAAGACCCCTCAGTGGCTTCCATCGTCCTTTATCCTCACGACAACGGTGAGGTAGATTGGCCACAGCTGCCATAGTGAACTTCACAACCAGGTGGGGACTAGAATCCGGGTTCCCAGCTCCCCACTCAGCGCTCCAAGCACCCCTTCAGGCCGCTTCCCTTCGCGGGCGTCTCGCACTTCTGCCACTGGCCCCGGCTTTTGTGTGCTTCCAGAGGACAAAGTCGCGCCCGTGGGTGGGATCGGCGCCACCAAATGCAGAGTGTCCGTCTACATGTTTGTCCCACCTGCGTCTGGCACTGAGCATCCCGGGGGGAACTTGAGGAAGGTCGCGATCGAGAGGGAGTCCTCGGAAGAGGTGGAGATCTACATCTGGAAGCTGGTGAGAGGTGAGGCCCCCTCGAGCGTGGCAGGCCAGGCCGGGGTGGTCCGACAAGACAGTGCCGTGGCAGCGCACAGTGCTCACCAGCCCCCCCGCCGAGGCCCCCCAAGAGGAAGTGCTCCAGGCGTGCGAGTCCACTGGCCAGGCACCTTCCTGCACCTGAGGCTCCCAAGGGAGGGGAGTTTGGCCAGGTGGGGGAGATGTCCAGCCGGATATGCTGGAAAAGTTCTCGGGAAGCTTCCTCTTGGGTAGGGGGCTGCAGGCTGCCCCGCGGCTGGAGAGAACGAACCCTTCCTCGGAGTAGCAGGCCGGAGCCGCTGCCCCTCGGGATATGGCTCTCGCAAAGCTGGGCTCGCCTTCCGAGGGAGCCAGGATGACCCTCTCCAGCGCAGACGCTCTCTGGGCAGGGACGAGTCGCCCATCCCTCCTCGTGTCCGTGCTTCGTGGGGGGGTCTCTGGACATGCTCCTGTGACTGGAGCCTCGTGGAGGCGTGGGACCCACAGGGAAGTGCTGAGCGGCAGGAGAAGCAAAGCTGCTTGGGGTGGGGGGGGGCTATTAATTGTGTCTTATTCCAGGGCTCTCGTTTTAACCACCCCCAGCCCGAGTGGGGCAGTGAGGGGGACCGAGGGAGGGATGTGTGGAAGCCCATCCATGAGCTTCATGCCTGATTGGGAATCCGATCGGCTGCCCTGATGCTCCCCTGTGCCCCTCCCCCACACCGGTTGCCCCATAAAATGGCGGCTCGCTTGGCCAGTGGGAGGCGGGTCAAGGGACCGGTCAGCCAGGCGTACTGAAGCCCCCTGCCCCCATCACCGCTAGTCAGCTTAGCCTTTTCCACATGGTGCCGTGGAAATGTGTTGGACTACCACTCCCAGTATCCATGGCCCTGCCAGGACAGGGGCTGGCATTGGGGTGGGGAGGGCAGTGCAGCCCAGAGAGAAGAACAAATCGTGGCGCGCTCGGAGGAGGGTCGGAGAAGAGAGGCCAAGATGATCGGGGGGCGAGTGGGGGGAACTGGGCATATTTAGCCCCAAGAAAAGAGGGGAGACACCGTGGCTTCCTGCAGGCGTCTGAAGGGTCATCACACCAAAGGGAGACCACCCGTCTTCGATTATTCAAGTCAGCTGGACATATAAAATGGGCTTTAGGTGCAGGAAGGCAGGTTTTGGTTAAACATCAGGAAGAACTTCCTCAAGGCTTAAGCAGTCCGGAAATGGAAGCAATTTGGGGAAGGAGGTGGGGTCTCTGCCGGGATGCTTTGGACTGAATTTCTGCGCCACGGGGGAGCTTGGTCAGGGTGATCCAAGCGGCACCTTCTGACTCTGGCCCTGGGCTCATGAGAGGCATGCAGTGGGTTATGGGGCTCACGGCGGTTTCCTCCAGCCCCTCGCGGCCACCTTTGAGCACCGCCTCACGCTGCCTCATGGTGGGAGCGGCCCTTCCAAACCCCGAATCCTCAGAAAGGACCACTCCTCCGCTCCATCCGCCCTTCTGCTCTCCTTGTTTTAAGCAACCGACTCCGACAACCTGTGGTTTGCGGTGCGGGCACAAGGGGAGCATACACCTGCACGCACCTTTTCAATATTTCCTGCTTGAGATGCTGGGAGATTCAAAGAAACCCACTGGGACATGTGAAACGGACGTGTTGTGGCTGCCCAGAGCTTTGGAAAGGGAGGTGGGCAGAGTCGGAGAAATGGCCTCTTGGGGTGCGGATGCAGGGGAGGGAAAGGGGTGAGCTGGGAAAGAGGGGGCGCAGCTGCTCATCTGGGGACGCCTTGCATCCGTTTCTAGCCGTATATGGGAGGCTGCAGCCTGAGCGACACGAGGGACGGTGAGAAGGGGCGTTCCCTCGACATCATGGTGCCAGTCCAGTAAATTTGCGCCCGCCGAGCCGCCGAGCGACGCTCGCTCGGGGCATCCCTGCATCCGCACCAGAGTAGAGGACTGCCCGCTCAGCACGAGAGGAATGCCACACAGAGCCTCACTGTGTCCGTGGAACGCACTTGGGGGAAATGCTTGTATTTGGGGGAAAAGATGCACCCGGAAAAGTTTAGATGGGGCAGGGGAGTCCCCCAAATCATGCTCATTGCTGTGCAGAGCTTCTGAAAGCAGCAGGAACGGCCTTCACAGCCTCAAACCGTCTTGGGCAGACAACAACGGACAGGCCCACCCCTTCCTAATCCGCAACTGCCGCGAGGGAGGCGGTGGAGCCCTGAAGGGCCAGGATGGCTGAGCCACCCCGGACTGCAGCTCCGAGGTGCCACTCTCCCCGCAAAGAGAAGACTAGCACAGCAGGTTCCAGCCAGTCCGTTCCTGTGCTCTAGTTTTCTGTCTGCAGGGATTCCCTCCCAGGCTGAGAGGAGCAGGACAGGCCTAAAGGCTTCGCGTTGCTAGAAGCAAAAAGAAACCATTGCGGACTTGGCCTAAAATGTTTTAATGCCGACAAACACTAACACCACCAGGGCTGCTATTTCAGATTTGAGTTGTGGATTTGTGCGTTGTTGTTGCGGATGTGGAGGGAGCCGTAGCTGATTTCAAAAACTCATTTCGGGATGTACGGTCAAAACGGGTGCACTGGGAGATCATTGGTTGTGGTTTCTACCTCATTCCTCATAATGACTACCAGTGGATTCAGGTTTTGGGAAGATGGACGTCCCCCGCCCGGCACCCACTGGCTGTGTTTGGACTAAATGCCCAGCACGGTGGGCAGTTCAGGGTCGCGGCCCGCTTTGCCACCCCCGGCCGGCAGCAAGAGGGGCAAATTGCCCCGTTCCCCTTCGAAGCGTCTGCATCTTTGCGCCGCTTTCTGAGCGCCCCTGTTCCTCCGCTTCTGCTTTCAGGCATATTCCACCTGATCCAGATCAAGAAGGTGAAGAAGCTGGAGTTCAGGCAGCAGGCGCAGGACTTTCGGCTGGTCTCCAGGACAAACGGAGGTACTCGTGATCCGACGCGGCACTTGGGCCTGGTCCGCCTTGGCTGGGCGCGTCCGGGCTTTGTGGGGCTGAAGGACAAAGGCTCGCAGAAAATGCAATTCAGTGGGGCCGGGGAGAGACGGTTCGACCTACCAAGGATCTCTGGAATTGGCTCTTCCTACTGCAGCAGGGAGACGAGTGGGGACTTCGGGGCGTGTGAGCAAGCGGCCCTTTCCCAGCATAAGACTCTGCAAGAGCAGCGGCTGGAACTGCCCGGCTTTGTCAGCTGTGTGTGTGTGTGGGGGGGGCAGCACATCCACTCCCACCACACGCCCCGCCCCCAATATTAATCCACTCCTGGCATGTAGAAAGCTAGCGCTTCAAGGAAAGGGGGCCTTGGGGTGGGCGCTCAGGCCCCTTGCCTCGTCAGATCGATGACCCATCCCTGCTTGGTTTGGGGATGTGTCCCGCCGGGGGGCAGGGTCCCGCCGGCCCTCGGCCTGCCCAGCTCCTCAGCAGCTGGTGTGCGCAGGCACCTCCTTGGATCTGGCCTACACCTCTGCCAGCCAGCTTCATGGAATGACCCCGGGTTCAAGTGCGATGGGAGAGGGACACTCCACTCCCCCAAGTATCGTCTTAAACCTTCTACCTAGCATGCCTCCTCTCCTCTGGAACAGTCCTGGTTGTCGCAGCTGATCCTCACAGGAGAGCTGTTCCAGCCCCTCTGGGACACCAGGTTTTGGGGGGTCACTGGGCAAGATGCCCCCAGGGCCCCCTTCCCCGGAGAGCCCACCTCCTCAGCATTGGCACTGACTCCTCTCCCTCCTTGCCGGCTCCACCGCTTCCCTGCCCAGAAGGGAGCCGCTGGCAATCCGGAAGGGGCACCCACGACTCCCTCTGCATCCCGGAGCTGCCCTTGGCTGGACCAGGGAGAAGCGGGAGGCAGGGAAGGATTCTGCAGTGGTGAGAAGAGAAACCGGTCCAGGGCCCAGACTGGCCAATTACGATGCCAGCCAGCAGTCCAGCCCCTGTCAGAGAATCATCAGTCATAGAACAGCAGAGCTGGAGGGGCCTTGAAGGCCATCTAGTCCACCCCCCTGCTGTTGCAGGACACCAAGCCACACCGTCCCACTCGGGGCTGCCCAGTTTCTTTCTGAATGTCTCCATTGTGGCAGAGCCCCCCACCTCTCCAGGCAGCTGGTCCCACTGCTGTATCGCTCCAAGACAGAGGAAGCTTTTCCTAATACCTAGCCTGAATCTGGGTTATCATAATTTGATTATTCCATGTCCTACACTCTGGCATCAGCAAGATGAGACCTTGGCCTTCCTCTTTCTGACAGCCTTGGAGGTAATCATAGAGGAATCTCATGTCCCCCCTCAGTTCCTCTTCTCAAGGCTGAACATGCCCAGTTCCCCCAGTCTCTCCCCACAGGGCAGCGTTTCCAAACCCTGGATCATTTCTGTTGCCCTCCTCTGGACCCTTTCTAATTTTCCTGCATCTTCCTTAAACCTTGGTGCCCAGAACTGGACCCAGGATTCCAGGTGAGGTCTGACTAGCGAGGAGCACAGAGGAACTGCTACTTCTCGTGATTTGGAAGTAATACTTTTGTTGATGCACGCCAAAATAGCATTTGCCCTTTTGGCAGCTGCATCGCATTGTTGGCTCACGTTTAGCCTGCTGTCCACAATTACTCCGAGACCTTTTTCTCTTTCGGTTCCGTTGAGCCACGTGTTCCCCATCCTGTATCGATGCCTCTGGTTTCTCTTTCCCAGGTGGAGGACTTGGCCCTTGTCCCTCTCGAATCTCATTCTGTTGCTTTCTGCCCGGTGTTCAAGCTGATCGAGATCGCCCTGCATCTTCATTCTGTCTTCTAGGCTGTTTGCTATTCCGCCCCGTTTTGTATCGTCTGAATGGCACTGGGGAGCGAAAGGAGCCCCCCAGCAGTGTCTGTGGGGCTGCTGCATTAGCCCCATTTCTGGCTTGGCCCGTCTGCCCTCCGCCCCGTCTCCTGGGCACGCTCCCAGTCCGATGAGCTCTGGAAAGGAGAGAGCAGAGGCTGCATTAAACAAACGGTCCTTTGCAGATATAACTAGGCGCAGACATCTTGCCCTCCGTGTGGTTCCGGGCTCTGGCTTGTCTGTCTTCTCATACCCTGCTGCTAACTTAGTGGGTGCTGGGGGACCCTTTGAGAGGCCATGAGGTCTGCCTGCCATCCCCGAAAGTGAAAAGGGGCTACGACCTGCTCGCTCATCTTGTGTCTTTCTCAGATATACAGAGCTCGTGTACTTCCTAATATGCAGCCCATCTGGCATTCTGGGAAAGCAATGATACATTGGCGGGGGGGGGGATCTGCCCCTCCACATCTTAAAAATAGCTGCTGCAGGCATTCCTGGGCCTCGCACTGTTTCCAGAAACTGAGGCGGGATTTGCTGCCGGGAAGGCTGTGCGGATGCCTCTCGTGGCTCCTGGGTCGCCTGGGCTGCGCCCACCTGCCGTGCACAAGGGAGAGCTGCTCGCTCGGGGTCCTCAGCCGAGACCCTCTGGGCACCCACCGCACCCCACCCGCTAGGCTGTGGCGCGTTGCACATGCGCATCCCTGGACGTGGCACGTGTGCGCTGCATCGGGGGCTCTGCCTGCAGGACGGCGCCACGCTGCCAGCTCACGCCGTGGCGCGGCCACGTCGCGCACACCTCCGCTGCCCCTCCCCAGGCGGGCACCGCCACCGGGCGGACGCCCGTTCGCTGGCAGGCTTTGGGGCCAGCACCGCAAAGGCTGGGATTCCACGGGCTCTGAAAGCGGGTGCTTCCCACAAAGCCTGCAGATGGCGCAGCAGTCCGGCTGTGGGTGCCGGGGATGATGGGCACTGCAGTCCAGCACACCTGGCAGGACCAGGCCGGGGGAAGCGGGTTTGCCCGATCCTCCTTGGAAGCCGAGGCACCGGCATTTGCGAGGTCCTTCCTGTCTGCCTGGACCCGCCTTGCTCCGAATTTCCTGCGCCCCCATCTCCCTCTCACAAGGGGGGGCCTCCACGCAGGGCGAACAGACGGATCCCTGTTGCCAAAGAGGCAGGTTCTCGCTTACGAAAAGTCCCGCTGCAATAAATTGGTTAAGTTTCCTTTCAAGTGCTGCTAGATCCTAGCGATTGGGCGGCGGGGTGGGGGCGGGTAGGAGGGATGGTATCTATAAATAGTTTGTTGTCCTTATAGGGTATCTGTTTCATGGGGATTGTGAGTAATGGATATTCGTGTACCTGCCGTCTTCTTCCTATTAGCTTACTGGAACAAGTTCCTGGGGCAAGGACCCGAAGTGAAGATGACCGAGAGTCCAGACAGAGAAGCAAAGAACTTGTAAAAACAAAAGCAAAGTAGATATTAATATATATATGGGGAAAGTTGCATTATTAAGTAAACTACCACAGCAGTTACAAGAAAAGAGGGTCCGCGGCCAGCTTTGTGAAAACTCTTGTAAACCCCTCCACGCGGAGGACGGTGGCACGGCACCTCGCACGCACGGCTCGCGTTCTCCAAGGCCTTCCCAGCACTGCGAAAATGAACCGACGCTCTTGGACCTGCTTCCTGCAAAGAGGAGGAGCCCAGCGAGACATCGGATCTTCTCTGGGGTCAGGCAGCCCCTGACCTCTCATGCTGCATGTCAGAACAACTCCAAAAGATGCTTATTTCGCTCCTGCACCCACTGCTCTGGGGACAAGCAGAAACGGGAGGAGGGGGTCTGGAAAAAGCAGGCCTTTCTGCCCTGGGTCGTTCCAGTCTCTGCCATGCGAGGGCTGGGCCACGATCCACCACTCACGGCACCACTGGGTGGCTTCCCTCCGTTTTGGTGGGGCTTCCATGGGGGAAGGTCCTTTTGCCCCTTCTTGTCCTGGCCGAGGATGGAAAATCCAGCCCTTCGCAGAAGCAGCTGGTGCGAAGAAGTGCAGTGCAGCGCACAAGAAGACACAGCAGGCCTGCCACGCCGCCACGTTTCCACACAGGATGGACAGCCCTTCCCGTGTGGAGCAGTGGAGACCTCCCTCCAGGTTGCCCAACCGGGCGCCCTCTGGAGACGTTGGAGTCCACCTTCCACGGACCAGCTTCAAGGACTGTGGGAGCTGTGGTCCAACATAGCTGGAGGACAGCGGGCTGGGGGAGCTCGTGCTGTGCCCAGCAGCCGCTGCCACAGCTGGGCTATGGTCCCTTCGCCAGTAGTGGGGCTCTGGGGATTCTGTGGGACGAGGGTTCCTCCACTGCCCCGCTGGGCTTGGCACTACACAAGTACGTAGCAGCGGGGTGGGGAGCCCGGGTTTAGCGGCGGAAAGCATCTTGCGCAGGCAGGAAGCCTCCCACTGGGTCTTTGGCCTCTCCGGGAAGCAGAGATCCTTGGCAGCCGGGGCCGGTGCTGCAGGGAGACTGATGCTCTCTCTCACCAACAGGGTTCGACCAACACTCCAGGGCTGGGCACAGTCTCCGTTGGGTCATCATCGAGCCGAGTTCTTGGTGAACCATGGACCACTGTGTTGTCGGAACTCAGCCACACCGACAAGCCATGGCTTCTTAACCACAAGCAACCCCTGAAGAGAACCCATGGGTTGTTGCTCGGTTACGGCCAGTCGGCTGCTCACCGTGGTTTGTTATCTTGGCTGGGTTCAGACAGCGCAATAATCCACATTTCAACAACAGCCGAGGGCTCCCTGACAATCCGGCGTGTGGAGTATCATTTCTCTGGACCATTCTTGTGAGTCAGCTTCATACGTTCACGAGTGCATCCCATAATCAGCTCGTGCAATCAGACGGCACCCTTCCTGGAAATACCACCTGGAGGGAACCAGTCAGAGCCCCTCCTTTTACACCAGGTTGGTCCTTTAAGAAGCAAGCCGTATCAGTCCATCAGCACAGAGCACGGACTTGTCTCGGTCCGTGGAAGGAGGACCAGCTCAGTCTTCGGTCGGATGCTCCACCACTGCCAGAACAATTCCCTTTCCAAAGCCTGATCAAGTTTCAGATTCTCAGTCTTGTCACCGGAACATGACCTCCAGATTTGTAAAGTGGTTGGAATTCGGCTGTTGGGTTTTGCCAGAGCTTTGACAAACCGTGCTTTTAAAAAGTGATGGTTTGTATCTTTGTTTGTCTTTCATTTGAAATTTGAAAGTAGAACCTACATTGGCCGGAAAAGCCTTCCTCACGTGGGACCTTCCCACCCTGGGGGAGGGTGATGGGTGCAAAACGGCTTAGTGGGGAGTCACTTCGGGAGGAATTCCCCAGCCCTGATCTCTGCCAAGCCAAGAAGGAGGAAGGGGCTCGGTTTCTGTTGCACCGTCACACAAGAGCCTATGCTCACTCTCCCCTCCTCTCCATGCGCGGTTTAACCCGTCACTTCACCGAAACATCCTCTGCTTTCACAGTGGCAGAAAAAGTCCGTCACTCACTGGGTTTTTCGCCAGGGACTGCATTTCTGCCTTTGTATTCTGTTAACCAGCCCACCACTTTGTACACCAGGCTTTTGTTCCAGTTTGAAACAATTTTTAATAGCTGGTTTTTCTTGCTCAAAAAAGGCACGGAAATGGATGGAAAACACAGGATAGGCTCTGGAGGACCAGAGCGCATGAAAAGCCCCCAGGAACTTCCATGAGTCACGATAAATGCCTCACGCAGAGGAGTCCTTCGAAACTGGGTGCATGAGATCCCTCTTCATTAGATACAGGCGAATGCCACTTTCAGGTCCCTCAGGTTCTCCTTGTTTCTGTCTTAAGAATGGCTTGTCTTGAGCTTAAAAAAATTCTCCAGAAGTTTAGTTTATCCTGACGTTTGATTTTCTTTTTCTTTTTTTAAGTCTGCTTGGAGATTCTTAAGCCATTTGTCCACATTTAGAAACAGAGCGAGTCAGAAGGGGCCTCCCGGGCCATCTAGTCTGACCCCCGGTTCCAGCCAGCTCCGCTCATGACATGCCCGCCATGTGCATGTCCAGCCTGTCCTTGAACACCCTCACCGATGGGGCCTCCACCACCTCCCGGAGGAGCCCAAAGACGTGCATTTTTCCCCAACGGCACATAGTTGTTCTGATATAAAGCATCTTTGAATGCTATTTCCAGTATATGCCTTTTTGCACACGTCTTTTTGGACTGGAGAACTCCGTTGCAAAATGCAGGGGGCAAATCCTGAAGGATGGCGGGGGGGGGGGGTGGCCTGGGCAGTTTGCTTTAAAAATGGGAACAGAACTGACTTCTCCCTGTCCCTGCTCCCGGTTGGCGCCTCTTGAATTGCCGCTCCTGCCATCGGGGCAGTTAAACCCTGAGGTAAGACGGGCACCGTGACGCCCATCGTGGCCCCTGGCTTGGAGGACGCCCACCCCCTCCGACAGCCAAGCAGGGCCGCCTTCGGTGCCTGCTTCGGGGTGCTGCAGCAGATGGCCCATATCTCGGTGCTGCCAGCCCCGTGCCCCAAGCGCTGCCTGCTTTGCCCTGTAAGGAGCCCCTCCCTCCCGCCCAGGGCCGCTGCAGCCCACTCCTCTGTTTCCAGCGCTTGCCGGCATCCCAGCCACGGCCACATCCTTTGGTAATCAGCACCCGCACGGAACAGAGCGATGCGACAGCTCGGACTGGAGTGCAGCTTGCGCATCGCCGTGCAAGGGACATGTGACAGGCGCTTGGGACGGTCAGCCCTGAGGTGGGCAAGTCCTTCCTGTGCCTGGATCTGCAAACAGCTCGCCCTCACCTGTGCCTGCAAAGGGGGGACTTCCCGTGTCCGTGGGGTTGCATGGACCCAGGAGGCCAAACTGCACACTGCAGTCAGGTTTGGCGCATTATTACGGCATCTGTGTAACTCATATAGTTATCGACTGACCTATACTCACATGAGAGAGGCATCTTTCAAGGGACCGTCTTGCCTGTTGTCACAGGAGGATGGGGTGGGTGCCAACACAGTCTGCAATTCACAGCCACGAGAGAGCAGCTTTGGGGTCTGAAAGACGGGTGTATGTATTCATGCCTGTATAAACCGGGGGCATTTCTGGATGAATCTATTTATTTGGAGAGGCATATCTCTGTCAGATAGGTTGGATTAAACTGATTTCTAACACCAACATTCATTCTCCGGCTCTTACTATTGAATCCCATGTTGGCAACACCTTTCTGCTCTGGCGCACTTCAGAGCGCCTGTCCAGTCTTCCCTTACATAACAACCCTGGCAGCTGAGTTAGGCTGGGAGGGGGAGACTGCCCGGGTTCAGATGCCCAGTAGCCTGCACTCAAGGAACGACTGTGGGCTGTCATGACGCCGTGGGTTCTAGACTAAACACGGCTGTGAGCCCAGTTACACTTGCAAACCATGGTTTGTGACCCATGAGCAACCCATGAAAAGAACCTATGGTTCACTGTTGAGCTGGGCACTGTGATGGTTGGTGCTGCGCAAGCGAAGGCTTGTTTGGTATAGCTGGGTTCAGACTGCACGATTACCTGTGTTGCAGCAACAACCCGTGGGTCAGTGATAACCCATAGTCAGCTCTTGCGCATGGGTTGCCATGTTGCCCATCCCATTTCGTATCTAAGCGGGGACTTCATGCTCAGTTTCTGTGTTCCAAGTCCTGCACCCTGCCCGTGGCAACGCAAGCACTTCAGGAGTGCTTGGCTGGATCAGAGAATCGAGCGTGGCCCGATTCCGGCAGTGGAAAGCCAAGTTTCAGGAATGCCCACAAGAGAGCGGGCGTGACAAGCGACCTTGTCCAGCAGCTGACGGGGTGCGCTTGCCCTGAGCACGAGTCGCAGTCATCAGCGGACCAAAGCGCTTTCACGGCCATGCCCGTTCCTTCGACAGAGTCCCGCAGTTGGAGGGGACCCACAACCAGGTCCAGACTTTCCCTGTGTGGGGCCCCGCAGATGCTTTGGACTCCCGTTCCAATCCGTCCGAGCCCCAGCCAGCGATGGCACACAGCGGCAGAGTTCACCCAGCAAAGGCGTCCGCACACGGGCCTTGTCTCTAAGTGCGTGCTTTTTAAAGAAAGCAACGGCCACATATGATTCCTACGGGACTCTGAGCTCGCCACTTAAAGCATTTAGAAGCAGGTCTTCTCCAGCGCAGCGTGCGGTGAGGGTAGGCAGGCTGCGAGGCGAGCCCCTTGCGCAAGTGCCGGCCGAACCGTGCACGTCCACGCTTTACAGTGGCGGAGGCTGACTGCCGCCCTTGCCTTGCAGGCATCCCAGGGCACCACGGCCGGCCGGGGCTCTGAGGAAGGCCTTGCGGAGGGAGCGAGAGCCCGGGGCGCTCAGAGGCCACTGGCGTACCTGGGAAAGTTCCCAGGCCAACCAAGAGAGCAGGGGTGCTTTGGAAGGGGGGGGGGCGTTGGCTTGCCCGACCCCCGACCCCATGGCGAGGTGTCGGGGGAGACGAGCAGCCCCGTTGGAGGGCTCGTGTGGGTCTCCCCAGCAGGAGCCCAAAATGTCACTGGAAGGGAAGGGTTTGGAGAAGTTGCTCTTTTGGGGTCGAGCTGCTGTGTACGTGGCCCTTCCCTTCTTGCCCTTCGGCTCCAGGAGCCCAGGCGTCTCTTTGCGATGCGCTTCTGTGGCTACAAGACAAAGCAACTCCCTTGCAAGCCAAAGGATAAGCCTCTGCTCATGTGAAGAGCGCTGAATCTGACCCTCTTTGCTTGTTTCCAGAAACAAGGTACTGGGAAGTTAGATTCATTACAGTAAAGGTGCTCCAACGAATTCTAGCCGGAGAAGCCCGGGGGGGGGGGGGGACACGGACACTGTGCCAGAAGGGGCGGGGCAAAGGCAGAAGGGGCGGGGCAAAAGGGCAGCATGTTTTTCCTTACAAATTTTGCTTCCAATAATTACACCTTAAGCAGATTTCAACCTTTTGGAAAAGGAAAACCCTGCATAAATACCAGAAAATTACCAGACAAGCAGCACTCAGGGGAAAGAACAGGGTTGCTGATTTAATCCTGTTTAACTGCAGGATGTATACCAGTTGGGTTCAAGACACTCCAGGGGAAAGGAAACTAAGAAAGATCTGCAAACAGACTCAGAGAAGTAACTACTGGGGAGCCGCAGGGCTCAGTCCAGGGCCCAGTGCTCTTCAACATCTTTGTTAATGATTTAGATGAAGAAGTACAAGGAAAGATAATCAGATTCGTAGATGTTACAAAACGGGGCGGAATAGCAAACAGCCTGGAAGACAGAATGATGATCCAGGGCAATCTTGATAAACATGAACACTGGGCAGAAAGCAACAGAATGAGATTCCATAAGGACCAGGGCCAAGTCCTCCACTAGGAAAAAGAAACCAGAGGCATCGATACAGCATGGGGAACACGTGGCTCAACAGAACTGTAAGAGAAGAAGATCTCAGAGGAATTGTGGACAAGAGGCTAAACATGAGCCAACAATGTGATGCAGCTGCCAAAAGGGCAAATGCTATTCTGGGATGCATTAACAGAAGTATTACTTCCAAATCACAGGAAGTAGTAGTTCCCCTATACTCCTCGCTAGTCAGACCTCACCTGGAGCACTGTGTCCAGTTCCGGACACCGAGATTTAAGAAAGATGCAGGTAAATTAGAAAGGGTCCAGGTGTTAGGAATGAAATCCCAGGCAGTGATGATACGGGAGGCAAAGTAGCAAGCAGCGCTGGTTTACTACGTCCCCGCAAGAGCGGGCGCCCACCACACAGGCAGCGCGCCGATTCCGCACAAGGCCTGGCCTTGCATTCCCGTCTCCAGGCTCGCAGACCCTGCCTCTCCTCTCGCACTGGCTGGGTTACTGAGAGGCCGCAATCTTCCCTGTTCGCCTCCATCATTCTGCTCCTCGGTATGTTCCCCCTCCCGCTCATACATCCCATGTCTGTGCTAATGAGCCCATTACCTATGAGAGGTGTGCCAGCTGTTATTCATGAACCTATTAAGCGTGCGCACTACTTCCTAAGAGTTCATTAGGTCGTCTTGGCCTTGTAATCGTCTCGCTTGATGACCACTTATCTCCCAAACCTTGTGGGAGGAAGAGATAGGAAGAACAACCCTTCTTCCAAGCTCATTCTCTCCATTACTGGGGGTCAGACTAGATGGCCCGGGAGGCCCCTTCTGCCTCGCTCGGTTTCTATGTTTATGTTTCTCCCTTGCACAGGATGGCCAGCTGTAAAAGACAATTGCCTACTGTCTTCTGCAAAAGTCATGGTCTAAGCGATGCCCTCAACCCCGCTCCTCTTGCTTTCAGAAGCCCTGTTCTGCCCCTTCCCTTGTGTCCAGACTCAGCCCGACCATATACTGTTCACCCACCGGTGTTTGCTTACTTCAGTAACCAATTTAAAACCGCCTGTTTTCTTCCCCTTCCTATTTACGGCTCTTTACATGGTTCTGTACTCAGGCCCTTGGCCTTATTTATCTATCTATGTATTTAGAATATTTATATGTCGTCCTGTCACGGAAACCTCAGGACGGCTTACAAAGGGCTCAGTGGCCTCACCCCAGCTCTTCATTTCATTCTCGCTTCGGTTCTCACCTTCCTGCCGAGTAGCAGGAATTTTCCTTCTCTCGCGCAGGGGAGGGCAGCAAAAATGATTGTTCGGAAGCGCTGCCCTGCGAGGCGAGACGGGGGGGACGGGGCATGTTCGGCCTGGAGAAGAGGAGGCTGAGGGGGGCATGAGATCCCTCCATAAGCCCCTCCAAGGCTGCCACCGAGAGGAAGGCCAAGGTCTCTCCTTGCTGATGCCAGTGCTGGACACGGAAGAATCGGTTCAAGTTGGACAACCCGCATTCAGGCTGGGCGTCAGGAAGAGCTTCCTCCCTGCCAGAGCAACGGGGCGGTGGGACCAGCTGCCTGGAGGGGTGGGGGGCTCTCCCGCACTAGGGCATTCAAGGTGCAATTGGGAGTGGGGTGGTGTGACCTGGTGTCCTGCAACAGCAGGGAGTTGGACCGGATGGCCTTCCTGGCCCTTCCAACTCTACTCTCCCAGGATCCTGTGAAGGTCCAGAGAGGGCTGGGACTCGGGATGCAGGTTCTAGTCCCTGGGGGCCTTTGGGCCAGTCACTGCCACTCCGCCCAACCCACCTCACAGGGTTGTCGTTGTGAGGATAAGATTGAGAGGAGGAAGAGAATCATGTAAGCCACTAGCGTTCCTTGGAAGGAAGAGGGCGGGCTATACATCTGATAAATAAATAAGCTGCAATCCATTAAGGCTGCAGCCCTGCGCACATGGTGGGCATGTCGTGAGCGGAGCCGGCTGGTGTCGGAGGTCAGACTAGCTGGCCCAGGAGGCCCCTTCTGACTCGCTCTGTTTCTATGTTTCTATCTGTCACCCTGTACCAGTTATGGAGGGGGGCCATCCCTCAGGGACCCCAATATTTATTTCCCATCAGTGCAATTCCTGTCCACTTATTAATATCCTCTACTTTCGTTCTTTAACCAATTATTAATCAATTTAAACATTTTTAGTACCTAAGGATTTTTAACAATGTTTCCCCTCACTTTACCCAGAACAGAAGTTATCTAGCCTGTAATCTCTGGATTTCCCCTTGTCAAGAACAAACGTTACATTCGCTCCAAGGCAGTGTGAAAAGACAAGCTGCACAATGTTTGTCATGAGAGCGGCAAGTCTGCATTTTTTGAATTTTAATAGCGCTTCGCTCTGGGTAAGCCAGTTCCCATCACTTGATCGTGTTTGCTTGACTGATATCTCCTCGTTCATTGCCTCTACTTCACTCAGCTTGTTAACAGTCCCATTCTCCCAAAACGGGTCTGGGTTGCTGGCAGTCCGACATCCTCTGCAGTGCTGGCCACCCCAGGCAGGCCTTTCCCCTCCTGCCGTCACCTCGCCTTCTTCCCTGCGGACTCTGGGACTGCCGGCGCTCGGCCGGTGGAGCTGGAAGGGGCCACGAGGCCCGGCAAGTCCCTGGACGGCCGCCGCAGAGAGGAGAGCGAGGGCACGTGGGGCCCACGGACCCGCCGCCGCTCTCCTGAAAGTGCTGCCGGCAAGCAGGCATGTGCTCGCAGGGCCCCGTTTTGCACAGGAAGAGCTACGGCAACGCACGCGCCTCTTGAAGTGGCAACGGCTCCCGCTCTTTTCGGGCCCCAAGAGCCCGTGCAAGCGAAGGGCCCGGTTAGCCGGTCCAGCTACACACAGCCCACCTGCTCTGGCTGGTTCTCAGCCCCCTGAAAAGGACCGGGACGCGATTATGCGCAATGCTTGCAAGGAGTGACTGATTTTTCTTTCCGTGTGACTTTCCTCTTGGAGAAAGCAGTGCAGCAGCCAGGCCTGGTTGTCTCTGGGCCTCGGGGTCCGCCGGCAGAGGTGCTGCTGCCGTTCATCACGCGTGTCGCTCCTCCCCGATCGATGCCTTCCCTTTCGCGTTTTCATGTTCTTGCCGGGGCAGGGAAAGGAGCCTGCGGGGCAGATGGAAGCCGGCAGCCGGCGCGCCTCTTGGCTGCGCTCCGCCGCAGTGCGCCCCCTTTCAGCGCGGCCTCTTCCAAGGTGTTACAGGGCATTCCGCTGCACAAGCGTGGTGCGCGCCCGGTGCCCCGGCCAGGCAGTGCTTGGGGCTCGTGCGGCCGCCCTTTGCACGGCGTAGCTGCTTGCCCGAGCCCGACGCAGCCTTTGCGGAGCCCGGCATGCCTTTACCGCCCGGCGGGAGAGGGAAAGAAGGCTGCCCTTCCGCTCAGAGCTCCTCTCCTCCCCGTTGCGAACACGCCAGCCACGGACCCCCCCGCCGGGGGCCTCTGCCCAGCTCTGCTCACCCGGGGTGCCCCACCATGTGGCCGCTGGGTCTCCGCAGGGTCGCTCCGCCCCGTCTTCGCTGCAGGTCGGGGGTCTTTCCCAGTACTACCTGGAGGGGGCAGGAGCTCCACCGGGGCAGGTCTGAGTGAAGTCGGGCTCGCCTCGTGAGTAGGACTGAGGAGGGATGTGAGTCGCGGGGGAGCCGCTGGTGTGCGGAGGCCAGGTGGCTCCGGCCGATCTGAATCCGGGATGGGCTCTGGCCGACAGGGCAGGAAGGAGACTCGGGGCCAGGCTTGCTGCTCCACGTTCCACTTGGGCTTTCAAAAAATAACTTCTCGTCCACTGGGCACACTGGGAAGGAAATCTGCTCCTGGGTCGATCCAGCTCTTCCCCATGCTGGGGGCTGGAAGAGCCGCGGATCGTGAGCTCCACAGTCTCCTGGACCAACCGCCACTGGAGCGCTGCTGTCGGACAGGAGAGCGGGGAGAGCTTTGCACAGGGCCAGGGGACGGGAAGGGGGCTGAGAGCAGCCCTCTGCCCCCGGGATCGGAGCACCCCTTCTGGTCTCCAAGGGACTCCAGCCTTGGAGAAACCTGCCCCCAAGGCCGTGGGGCCCCTGGCTTGGCGGGCAGGCCCCTGGGCAGCTCTGACACTGCAGAGATAGTCTGCACTAGCTTTCAGTTGACCTACTTTGCTACCAAAACAATCAACGCCAGTAGATGCTGCCGGCTTTGCCAAGGAGAGAGCGGCTTTTCTGGGAAGGGATCTGAGAGGCACCTGAACCTTTGGATCAGCTTCCAATTCCACAGTCATAATTCATTCTCCCTCTGATCTTTCTGGGCCACGGTGCAGTGCTATCAGGACTCGTCAGCCCCGATCTCCGATCGATCTGTTTGCACCTGCAGTCGCATCGCAGGCGTTGGCTGCAGGGCCTCTCTGGGTGTTGCGTAAGCGCAGGCGGTGGGTCCCAGGCCAGGATCTTGCGCTCATGTCGCAGTGAGGCTTCAGCCCTCCGCTCGGCTCCCGGTCGTGGCTGGGCGTCTGGGCGAGCCCCCAAGCGCTGGCTCCTGCCACTGGGCCCCTGGGCATAGCTCTCCTCTGGAAAGCCCTTCTCACCCAGGGGCCTGGCGGGCTCCCCGGCGGAGGCTGCAGGGCAGGGCAGCAGCGTCAGCAGCGTGTTGCCCCAAGGGACCCCCGAGGAGGGAAGAGGGCAGCTGCCCAGAGCCCCAGACACTGCGCAGTGGGGGTGGCCAGGTGGGGAGGTGTGGCCAGGTGACGGCTGCGGCCTCCTTGACATTCCAGCTGGGTGCTGGGAGGGCACCTGCGCCGGCATGCTGCCCCTTTCCTAGGAGGACCAAGCTGCAGCCGTGCCACCGCCCACCCCTGTGGGTCAAAGCCGGGCTCTTGGGGGGCAGAGCCCAGAGCAAGGCGCAGGCCAGCCCGGGGCCCTGGAGAGCCATGCCGGCCCGCTCAGAGAAGGCTTGGTGCGTGCCTCCGGGGCGCTGTGCCTCCGGGGGGGGCCTTGGCGGGTGGGCTGTGAGAAAAGCCGCAGCAGAAGGCAGCGCCCAGGCAGCCTCCCGGTCCAGCGTTTGTGTGCGTGTTCGTGTGTTTGCTCCCGCTCTACTTCTGTGACAACAAGGCCTGTGCAAGCCACTCCAAGCCTTGAAGGGAAAGTTGCGGGTGAACCGGGGGAAGAAGGACCAGGCAAGCCACCCATGGGGCAAGTGTGCCAAATATTGCTGGCCACAGTGGCTGATGCCTCCGTTCATTTCGTACCAAGAATGGCACCTCTCCAGAAAGTTGCCATTTAGCCCCAAGACGTTCCCCATGCGTTTCTTCTCTTATGGTTATACTCTGGCTTTTCCCGTCAAGGATCCCAACACGGCCAGCTCAGTCCTCGTCCTCGTCTTTTTATCCTTGCAACGGGACGTCCTTATCCCCCCGCGGTAGGTCAGGCTGAGCACCAGAGTCCAGCCCCAAAGTCACCCAGTGCGCGTCATGGCCACGCTGGGATTAGAACCCGGATCTCCCTAGCCCTGAGCTGACACTCTTGCTAGTACACCGAAAAGCAGCTTGCCCGGGTTGTCCGAGGAACATCCGCCTGATTGATGGTTGTCGAAAAGAGGCTGCTGCTCTGGGGCTGGTTCATGAGGTGCAGTCACAGAGCGCAGGTTCCGGGACGCCGGAAACCCCGCATTCCAGTCCTGGTATTTATTCAGTGACTGTATTTGCATGCCGCCCCACAGCCCGGGGCTCTCTGGGTGGCTCACAAAAACCAGAAACAACAACACAACACAACTGCAATAAAATAAAACAAGGACAAAAAGCTGTGTAACAGAAGGTTAGCATGAACAATCAGAACAACAATAAAACCAGCAGCGAAGGCGGATGAGACCATCATTCTAAGCATAAGCACTAAATAAGAACGTCCTTACTCGGTGGCTAAAGCAGAGTAACGAGGGTGCCGGTCACACCTCTTGAGGAAGAGAGTTCCAAAGATGAGGTGCCACAACCGAGAAGGCCCTTCTCCTCGCCAGTTCCCCCCTCATTTCATTGGGGGGGGGTCACGAAGAAGGGCCTCCACTCGTGGAGGATCTGAGTGGTCTGGCAGGGATTTATGGAGACAGGTGCTCCCTTAGAGACCTCGGTCCCACGCCATTCAGGGCTTTGGGTGAGGCATGAAGTGCCCTGAATTTGGCCTGGGCAGCAACAGGCAGCCAGTGTGGCTGGCGGAGGACCGGCGTGATGGACGCTCTTGTTAAGAGCCGGGCAGCCCTGCTTTGGCTTAACTGCCCAGGCCGTCGTCCAAGGCAGCCCCAGGCAGAGTGCATTACAGTAATCCAGACTGAGGTTCGGCTCCTTGGCCGCCATCCAGTCCCCGCCGCACCAGGACACCAGTCCGGAGCAGTCACTGCCTCACCTGGGCTGCACGCACGGAAGAGGTAGAGCTGCGAGTCATCGGCATCCTGGGGACACGTCTGCCCAGTCCTCCGGATGAGCCCTGCCAGTGGCTTCATGTGGGTGCTAGGCAGCCCGGGGGACGGACAGAGCCACGTGGGGCTCCGCAGCACAGCACCGTGGCCCAGAGTGACAGTCCCCAGCTCCCTTCCGGCCAGCCTCTCCGGAAGGACCCCACGGTCAATGTCACTGGAAGCTGCGCAGAGGTCTGGGAGAATCAACGGGAGGAATTGATCTGACCGTGTCGAAGGGGAGGAGGGCAAGCCCCCTACTTGCAGACCACCACCTTCCTGCCCCGTAGAGAAAACCCCGCGTATGTCGGGCCAGTCCCATGGGCGCCACGGCAGCCGTGAAGTCCTGCGCACCCCGGACAAGGCAGCACTGATGTGGAGGCTGGGGTCCCCCGGGACCATCCTCCTGGGGGTCCCCAACGCCGGGTCAGCTCAAGCAGGGAGCCTGCTGGGCAGCGGGGTGGCCCTTGTCCGTCTCGACCGCCCAGCACAAGGTGCGGACGCTCAAGACCTGCACCCGAGTGGACAGGGAGCCTCGCGAGGGGGAGAGTGACGCCCCCTCCCCGGCCCGCGAGGCGATGCTGGTGCAGTACCCGGTACTGGGGGGGCACCACTGGGAAAGGGCAGCCCCGCTCCACTCCCACCCAGGTCTCAGTGAGGCAAGCCGGGTCGGCAGCCTCATCCACACTTAAATCATGGACGGGAGAGCTCTTATTACGCGCAGAGCTGGCGTTTAGCAACGCAACAGCACCGCAAGGCCCGGGGCCAAGTGGCATTTCTGCCCAGGATGCTCTGGTTGGGGGAGAAGAGAAGAGGCAAGAGCGGTCAGTCCTCTGCTCTCTCTGCTCCTTTGCTGGCCTCTCTGTCCCCCAAGGTCAGCTCTCCCCCCACCAGAGACCGGGCCGCTAAGGCTCAAACGAAGGCCAGCTGCTGGCAAGGGGGAAGGGGAACGGAAAATGCAAAAGAAGAGAAAAATGAAAGGGAGAACAGAACAGAACAGAGAAGAAAAAGTGGGGGAGGAAATTGGGGGAAAGACCGGAAATGGACTGCAGGTGCGCAACTTACCTTTCCTCGCCTAATCCCTTCTCGCTGCCTTCTTCAATCTCCTCGCATTCCTTCTTCACATTCACAATAACAATCCTACCATGGATGTTGAACAACCAGCAACCAAAAAACAGCTCTAATTCCTTCACGTTTTTCTGACCTCCCTCCTTCGGCCCTCAGCTACTCACGCAAACCTTCATTAACTTACCCATCCCATCTATCAGTTAACCTCCATAAACTCTGCCTTCCCAAAAGAGGAAAGGGAAGCAAACAAAGGCGCTGGGGGACTTTGCTTCCGTTCTCCCTGCGAGCGAGCGAGCGAGCCCCTGCCGGAGCTGGGTACCCAGCTGGCCGCTTTTTGGCCACCGAAGGGCTGGGGCTCTGTCCCCAAGACCTCTGGCTGAGAGGCCCTCCAGCCATGGAAAGCCAAAGCCGGCACGCGCCGGGCAGCATCCCGCCAGGCAAGGCCACGTCCCGGGGGGCCGCTCCGTGAAGGCGTGACCTGAGGCCCACCTCCGCGCCCCCCTGCGGAAGCCGTGCCAGGCCGGACGGCCGCGGGGGAGGCCCTCTGGGTGCTGCCATTCACGAGCACGTGGAAGCTGGGGCTGGTGGACACGATCCGACTCCCTCGCCCAGGCCGCTCGCTCATTTCTAGCTGGACATTTTGAGGCTTCTGCTAAAGAGGGACGTGCAGACCTGTCCGCCGGCAGGGAAACGGCTGCATCGGGAAGCGTTGACCCTTTCTGAGGGGCCGACATGAGGCCATGGGGCGCCCCGAACGCTTCCCGAGCGCCAGAAGCAGCCTCTGCAGCCACCTGAGAAGGTGCGCCAGGCCGGGCACTGCATCCCGTCGGAGCAGGGGCAGGGACGGCACTGTCAAGCCGCAGGCTGCCTGCAGTCCTGCCGGACCTGATGGATGGATGAACCGCCCTGATTATTGTGAGCCGCCCCGAGGCTGTTGCAAGGGGCGGCATATAAATATTTAAATAAAATAAATAAATAAAAATGGAGGCTGGAACGCCGGACGAGATGCACCGTCGCTTCACAGCCTTGGACGGTTCTTGGGCGAGCGGAGAACCGCGGAAACTGGAAGCTGGAAGAGGGAAGCCTCACGAGGCGACCTGGTTCTGTGCCGGCCCCCCCGCCCCTGCCGGAGGGCCTGCCAGTCATCGGCTGTGGCATGCGTTTGATGCGCAGGTGCAGCGTTGCATAATCGGCCCCTTTCCCATCCTGCCAGACCGCACGGGGGGCTGTCAGCTGGTGCACGACAGCGCTGGAGCTGACTCAGCTTCAGGACTTTGAACTTGACTGGGAGGGGCAGAGCGGGACTGCGAGAACAACACACCGTGCCACGCCTGCGCAAGTCTAGCCGGAGCCGGGGCTTCTGGGGTGAGGCCTTCTGCTGCCGGGGAAGGACTCGTGCCCCAGCGCCTCCAAGTTTGCTCCAGAATGCCTGGCCGGGGTCTCATCGGGGGTCTCGCCGGGCCAGCCGCCCCCAAGCCGCCCATTCCAGATGTGTCAGGAAGCAACTGCCAGCCCGACACAGCCGGATGGCGCGGCCACGCAGCATCGCCAAGGAAAGAGGGGGTGCCCGCGGCAAAAGAGAGCATCGGATGCGCACGCGCCACTTTGCATGTACAAAGGCAAATCGGGAGGGAACGAGCATAATTCCGATAGCTATTTACGTCTTGGGTTACAGACAGTCCCCGCATTACAGACAGTCCCCGCGTTACAAGCAAGTTCTGTTCCTGAGGAAATGGAACGTCGTCTTTAAGTCAAATGCGCAGTAAGTCAGATCAGGTACACTCGGCCCGCCACATTCGCAGGGGTCGGGGCGCAGGATCCCCATGAAAGTGGAAAAACCACAAGCATCTCTAGACCCCCAAACTCACCAGTGCCTTCTCTTTGCAGCAAGGAAATGCCAACAAGGTTTTCTTCTCCGAATGAGCAGAGTTAGAAGGCCTATTTTGGAGGGTCTTTGGAGACCCTCCCTCCCCTTTCACTTCCTCTCTCTCTATGGGGACGACAATTTCCTGCAGAATTTTTTTAAACTAATAGGCTTTATGGCAGTTCGTTCACAAGTACGGGTTGTTTGTAACGCAGATGCTTGTTACTGAGGGACTGCCTGTATTTTATGCTTACCCTGTCTTTCTGCCAAAATTAGCATGCAAGGAGACGTACAGAACCAATTAAAATTGACCAGGTCAATTCATAAAATGCATCAACAGCCACCGTTGCAGAAAAGCTATTATGAAAAAGAGCATCCAGCCCACTGGATTCAGGAAATGCCTCCCCACCAGACTAACGGCCCCCTTAACTCACAGTGTCACCCCCTCCCCGAATAAGGGGGTGACGTGAGCACCCCCTTATTCAACTCACGAGGAAGGCTAGCCGAGTGGCCTGACCAGGCTCTACTATCCATGGTTGGGCCACGTCTGGGCCCCTCCTGCTCTCCCTGCAGCCTCAGACAGAGGTGGTCACCCATGAAAGCAAATGCCTGAGCGCTGTTTGGGGAACGCTGCTGTAGCCTAAGGTTTGGGGCCCATCAAGGGTGCCCCAAACAAGGGAAACCTCCATGAGCCCGAGATTCTGCACTCAGTGGAGATGCCCATCAACAGCAATGAATACATGTTCGGTGGAACCTCCATGTTCAGGGGCAGTGTATCTGGATACCTGTTGCTGGCAAGCATCCCCTGGGGAAGGCAGCTTGGCAGGCTTCCAAAGGCAGGTCCTCCCCCTCTGTTCCTTGAGCAAGCAAGCCAGGAGGAGGAAGGCGAGGAGGAGCTGCGAGTGGCCGTGGGGTGAAGGCCAGCTCCTGGAGGGGAGCGATTGACCGAGGGGGTCTAGGCCAGGGGCTGCAGTGTGCGTGCATGGGCACGGTGTTCCATGTGGCACCCAAAGGCACCGCCCTTCCCTCTGGCATGCTTCGCAGCGCCTTTCCTAGCAGCCTCCCGCGTGGAATTCGCTTTCCCCCACTGCGGCGTACGGCGCTGACCTTTCCGCTCGCCTGCCTACCATCACCCTACGCACTCTTACTGGAACGCATCTGTAAGACGCAGCTCTGACGTTTCAGCTTCCAGTGAAAGCAGCCAGTCAAAGGAGCCAAAGCACAACAAGACGCCGCACACCAGCGGAAGAGGTGGGGTGGACGGGCGACAGCCCTGGGTGCTGGAGCACGCGCCGTCTCCCTGCCCCGCTTTGGGCGCTCGGGGCCTCCCCCCCGCCCGCCCCCGCGTGCCTCTGGAGTGCTTCATCCTTTGGGAATGGTTGCTTCTTGGGGTGGCTGGTGCCCTCATTTCTGAGCACGGAGCGGCAACGTCTTGGCATATGGGGAACGTCAAGAGGTTTTTACAGCGCCAATGACATGTAATCCTGGAAGTAAAAAGGGATCCTTGTGCATACTTGTCTGCTTGATCTGACAAGATACTACAGAGGCATCTGGAAGACATTCCCGCCATGGCAGAGCCTTGGCAAGGCACCAGCAAAAGACATCTGTGGTCACGGACCGCCACTGCCCAGTTCACACAGACGGGATCCGGGGTCTCATCCAGGGCAAGATGCGGAGCCCGCTGCGGGGTCCGAGCCGGGGCGCCCATCCCGTACACACGCAGGCCAACCCAGCTGCCCCCGGGAACCCATGAGCCGGACAGGAGTGCCCCAGCCCCCTCCGGCCCATGTTCCCCAGCAGCTGGGGTCCCCCAGCGGGCCGGCTCCAATCTGGAGGTGGCATCGGGACCCGCAGCCATGGACAGCCTCCTCCTCCTCTTCCTCCCCCTCCACAGATTTTCCCAGTTCTCCTTTTAAAGCCCCCTGAGTGGGTGTCCCTCGCTCGCTCTCACAGAGGGAAATTCTGAACTGTGCAGTGTCTGGAGGAGTCCTGACTTCACTGCCATGTGGGTCTAGGGTTATGTGGGGAAGGCACGTCTCCCCATTCATTTTCATAGAATCCTAGAATAGCAGAGCTGGAAGGGGCCACAAAGGCCATCTAGTCCACCCCCTGCCGCTGCAGGACAGCGAGTCACACCATCCCACTCAGAAGGCTGTCCAGTTTCTCCTTGAATGTCCTTGAGTGGGAGAGCCCAGCACCTCTCCAGGCAGCCGGTCCCACTGCCGTGTTGCTCTGACAGGGAGGAAATTTTCCCGATATCTAGCCTGGATCTGGGTTGCCACAACTTGAATGTATCATTCTGTGTCCCATGCTCTGGCATCAGCAAGAAGAATCCTAGAAGAGTAGATCTGGAAGGGGCCATGAAGGCCATCGAGTCCACCTCCTGCTGTTGCAGGACACCGTGTCACACCATCCGCACAAGCCTAATTCGGTGCCTCCCTCACGTCTCCCTTTACTTGCCTTTTTCCTAAGTTAAAGAGCCCCGACGTCGTGACCAGTCCTCATGGAGGAGGTGCTCTGAGTCACCGGACCATGCGGGTTGCCCTTTTCTGCTGCATCTCCGGTTCCACAGAATCCTCCTTTCAGGTGTGATGCTCAGCTCCTTAGGCTGAGACACAGGCATGGGGCAGCGGGCCAGGCACCGGCAGAACAAAGTTGAAGGCGGGGGGGCTGAGGGTTTGTTGCCTGCTGTCCCCATCCAGCCGCCAAGGGCTCTCCAGGCCAGCCCCTCTGCCCCTCCACCCCACCGCTGACCCCTGTCACCACCAGCAGCCCCGTCACTGCCCGCCACCTGCGCCTTTTCCCGCAGGTGGGGCCCAGCCCTCCCCACACGCAGCTCCTCTCCTCCCTGGCCTCTTCCCAGGCGCCCCGGCCCGCTTCCCCCGCCTGAGCAGAGAGACAGGCCGAGGGCAAGGCCCCTGCCGCCCCCCACACTGCCCGGCCCACAGCCTGTGCAGACCCCTCCCGTACAACAAGGGTGCGCGACCTCTTTCAGCCCGAGGGCCGAACCCCTACTCAGGAAACACGCGGGCTGCAGCTGCCCCCGTGGGGCAGGTGCCACCGCCGAGTCTGCCCCTGGAGCATCTAGCTGCCACTTGGCTCCCGGAACCAAGGGAAGCAGCAGCGACTGGGCCGCGTCTCCCACAGGAGAGCCATCAAAGGGTGCGGATGCGGATTCTGAGCCAGGCGAAGAGGAGGGGCCGGGGCCGCAGCTGAAACCCCGCGGCCACGGACCCAGAGAGAAGCCAGGCCCCCGCAGAGGCTCCGGCAGCCTCAAACTCTGTGGGGATGTTCGGAGAGCGGGCCGGCGTGGAGGGGGGCAGCCAGGACTTTTCCCTAGCAGCTCGGCCACCGGCCCCCCGCACCCGCGCACGAGTGAGCCCTGGCGGCGTCCCTCCTCGGTTCCCCACTCCGTTTTCCCTCTCCCTTTGACAGCTGAAGCAGACGCAGGCCGTGAGGAGGGAAGGCTGCGCGTACCAGGAAGCTGAAAGGGAGCGCTTGCACTCTTACGAAAGTCTGAGAAAAATCATAACATAAAATGTTATGAATTACAGTTGGGCAATTTTCAGGGGATGCTTTTTTCATGATTGCGTTTTTCTGAAGCTCAAACAAACACCCGACCCCATGGAACGGGGGGAGCTCAGAACGGCGAGGCGGCGATGAGGCAAGGGAGGGACGGGTGCCAGAGCTGTCGGGAGCACCGAGCGGGAGGGCGAGGGGGGCGCAGCCCCTGCCAGGCGATCGTCTGTCCGGCTTCTTGCGGATCGTTCAGGGAACAAGCACCACGCCGTGGCTTCTGTGCGGGGTGGCTTTGCGTGCGACGCAAATGTGCTGCGGCTCTCGCATGTCCGTTTTAAAATTGCAGTATTATTGATGCCAAACCTGCAGTATTCCTCTTTTTTCAAGTCTGAATGTGTTTGAATTCCTTTGCTTTGGAGGTTTTCCAGAAAATAGGGTGTAAAGGAAGCTGTCGGTAATGAGATCCAGGGGTTCGTGTACTGGGGCTCGGGAGACCTGGGTTCCAGGCCTCTCTCGGCCACGGAGCAAACTGTGTGAGGGTGACTTTGGGCCAGGCACAGACTGGCTGCCCAGCCTACCTGGCATGGTTGTCGTCAGGATAACATGGAGAAGAGGAGAAGAATTATATAAGCTGCTTTGGTTCCTTGTAAGAGGAAAAAAGCATGATATAAATACAATAAATAGGGAAGAAAAGATGTAGTACATGATAAGGCAAAGAGGTCATCGTCATGCAATTTTAACAGTTTTCCTCATCTGATGTTGCATTTCTAGTAGATTATTGCTTTCAATGGTGGCGTATTAGGTGACTGTGCAAAGGGATCCACTGTTAGAACACGTGAATAGAACCACCCCCATTTCTGTAAAATGTGTGGCAAAACAGCCTCCTGTCCCCAGAACCTCTTTCCGGAGAAAAGAACGGCTACTCCCTCATCGTGAGCGCTTTCCAGGCGTCTCCCAAAATATCACCTCGGAGATAGATGCGCCAGCCCTTCAAAGAGAGGACTGTCCTTTGACAGCTCGTCAGACAGACGGTCCTCCATAAAGCAGGACACCTGGCACCCCCGTTGCACCCTCCAGAAGGAACAGGCCTTTCCTGCCCTGCATCGGATCTGAACGGAGCCGCCCAAGGGGTCAGCCTTGGAAGGAAGCGCCATGGGTCTGCCCCACGGAAGACGCAGCCTGCGGAAAGGTGGGGGCAGGAGTGGCCTTTGACCGTGTGCCCTCCAAACCAGCCCCCCCCCCCCCCGCGTTCGAATTGCACCGTTGGCCGTGACCAAGACCCATCCTGGCCCAGCACGCTTGTTCCAGCCGCTGCCCCCAACTGTGCCGTGGGGCTCACATGCCCAGACTGAGTCCACAGCGCCCCCAGCATCATGCACCCCCCTCCGCCAGGCATCAGAGGCACCTAAATATGGCTGCCCTACTGAGAGCCCCGGGCTTAACGCCTTTCAGGAGCCCTCTTTTAAAGCCCTGCCTAATCCAGGGGACATACCCCTGGGCTGGCAAGCCCCATGCATGGAAAAGCCCCACACTCTGCCACTCCGAAGCATCCTGCCTCTCAGTCTCTGTGCTCACACCGGAGCTCCAGCAGCCTGCCACCCGGGGACGGGGACGGGTGTGCGGCGGGAAGCAAAACGCGCACGCAGCAATGCCTCTCCTCTCCCTTTCTCCCCACAGGTGATTGCTGCACAACACGCGTGGGGCCCCTCGTCCTCGCGCCAAGGCCGCTGATCCGCGCGAGGCACGCGGAGGCGCTCGAGCCACCCGGCACGCGGGGTGACGTTGGGCAGGCGCCCACTGAGGGCATGCCAGGAACCCCTTGGGAAGAGGCGCTTGGGGAGCGTGGGGCGGGAACCAGGCAGGGCCCATGGGCTCGAGGCCACCCCCTGCGGGCCGGGGCACCCCCTGCGCCACTCGCACCCCTCCGAGGCAGCAGCACCTGGCCGGGGGGGGGGCAATGCCATGCAGGGGCAGGACTGGATTCTCCCTTTCGTGTTCTTGGCCCGGCATGCTCAGGTTGTCTAGTTTCCTGCATCTACTCAGCCAGCAGCTCCCCAATTATGCAACCGCGGCGTCTTGGCACCCTGGGCTGCCTTTCTTCTACTTATTGGGTGGGTTTTAAATTTCCCAATGGTTAGAACCTGTCCCGAGGAAACAAACTTCTTGCTATCGGTAGCAGGAGGCTTCAGGGAATGGAAAGGATGACTCAGTTGGCAAATGTGCGCAGGACCGACTTCCTCCCTCCCTGGATGGGCAACTGCGGTAGACGGGTCCTAAACGAACACATGGTACAGCCCTCCTGTGACTGTACCATTTCACGGTGAGGTGAGTGTATATTCTTCAGATAGAACTGAAATCAAACCTGGAGCTGGCCCCTCTTGGCCCCTGCAGCCCAGCCACACAGACCCGGAGCCAGAACTCAGGTGCGAGCAGGACCTGAGCCAGTGGGTGAGGCTCTGTTGAACCAGGGCCAGAGGAGCCAGGAGAAAATCAAGCGCCAGCGCATGACTCGTCAGCTGAGCAACAAGGCGCCGCATGCAACGACCTCCGTCTCTGCCAGAATTAGGGTGCACAGGCAGAATAAAGCTAACATTCGGGGTGATGGACCACGGTTTGGAGGTTTGGACCTGGAAGCATACGGGTGCCTGGAGGCCTGCGCTCCTCTGGGACAGGACTGTGGGCAACATCCCAGTTCCACCTGTTTAAGGTTGGCCTTTCTTTGTCTCCCGGGTTTCATCTGAACAGTCGGCAAATAGACCAGCTCAGGGCTAACGAAGCACAGCAACAGTCTTGGGGTCGTTTCGCCTTTTCCTCGTCTTCAGAACTGACTCAGTGACTTGCTCACCTGCCTCTGAGTGTGGAACTAAGCGGTGCAAATGAGCCCAGTGCTTCAGTGTCAGGCGCCAGTAAGCCACCTGCCCCGACCCGGTGGCCTGTGAAGGCATGTGGACCGCAGCTCCCAGGATGCCCGTCCGGCGGGACCATTGACTGGGGCTTCTGAGCCTCGCCGTCTGAACATGTCTGGAAGGTACAGGGTCGGCGGAGGCTGCAGTTCATGGCTAAAGAACAGGAGGGGAACGGGGGAAGAAATGGGTGCCACTGGCTTGATGGGTGGGTGTTAACAGGGACGGCATGGCCTGTTGACGCTGGTGCTCTCTAGCCTGCCTTTAAATGATCAGTGGAGGAGTCTATCCACGAAAGGGGCTTGGGGACAGCGGTGAAATACCTGGTCTGTCTGTCTCATTTCTAATGTTCCTCATTGAGACACCGCTCAGTGGCCAGAGGCTGTGATAAAGGCAAATTCCATGTTTGGAATCGTTAGGAAAAGAACAGAACACAAAGCCGCCGACGTCGTCGTGCGTTTTTGCAAATCCACAGTGTGTTCACACTTGGAATGCTGTGTGCAGTGGTGCAATTGTGAGATGGAGGCAGTGTGGAAAAGGGCCACTCTTCCTCATGGCAGCTCCCCCATGAAGAACGGCGGCTGTGCTGGAGACTTCCTGCTTAGGAGCAAGGATGGACGTGGCGGCGGGGCGGGGCGGGGCGGGGTGGGATGAATCAGCGGAGGAGTATAAAAACACGCAGAGTAGAACCATAGGCAGGAAGCATCGCTTGTCCTTTCTCGTAATGCTCAAGTGCTCATGAGGCTGAATTATGGAAGATTTGGAACAAGTACAGGAAGGACGCCAGCGCGCAAGAAGAGCCCTGTGGCTGGATCAGGCCACGTCTGCTCTCGTGTGGCTTTCTCTGCTCGCACAGCAGCCAGCCAGCAGCCCAAGAAAGCCCACTAGCAGGACCAGTGCACTAGCATCCTCTGGCCCATGTTGGGCCCCGACGGGGTGCCAAGGCATCTGGCCCTGACTCTGGGGATAGCACAGAGCCATCAGGGCCTGCAGCCACGGATAGTTCATCAATCTGCCCAATCCCCCTTTAAATCCACCCAAATTGGGGGCCTTCACTCTGTTTGGCAGCAGAATCCTGTCTATATGCAGGCTGGTATTTGGGGCCAGTCTCACCATGAGCCAGAATGAAGGACTAGCCTCGGGCTGCCTATTTTTAGCAAATTCTAAATTCAGTTTTTAGCAAATTCACTTCAGTTTTTATTGTATTTCTCCTGTCGGGGATAGGAAGGCGTCCTTGCAGGCTATTCTGCCTCTGGTGCCAAAACTAACTGCTTTGGGCTTGGGCAGACTCTCCCTGGAGTGGAGGGCTCTAGAGAAGGCATCTCCACAGAGTGTCCTGGGCCAGCCTGGCTGCTCCAGTCTCCTCCAAGGACTCTGAGAAAGGGCTCTTTCAAGCCCTGGTCCTCAAGAGGATTAGAGGTGCCAGCAACAGAAACGGGAACCTTGAAAACATACGGATGATGTCTCAAAAGCCAAAGAGCTGCCCAAGTCCCATTTTCGGTGTCTGAATGTTGGGTCTTGCAAGTTCTGTACTCCCTTTCCTCCCTCAAAGCAAGCCAAGATGAACAATCCCAAATGAGGTTGCTCACACAAATCTACACAGGGTGCAGAATGTGCTCTGTGAGGGCGTGGAACTTTAATAATTTTTGTATGGCAATAGGGGCATAGTCCCCTCCCTACAGTCTCAAAATAAATTTCACACTATCATACAGCGAAGTTCTGCCCATGCGCCCGACACAAGAATAGATCTTGTTTTCTTGGAGGGCGAAAAGACTCAATCAATCATGTTCCTTGGACATCAAGTACCCAATGAGCAATAAACTTAATCTCTGAGTAGCGTTTGGCCAGCGTTTTAACAAGGCTCCCGCAAGGCCAAGGCATCTCAATAGGGCCCTTCTGCTTTGCATCTCTGTATATAATTTTACAGTCCTGAAGGGTCAAGCTAATATTTGCTGAACAAATACGGTTTCTGTCTTTGGCTTAATAGACTCCTACTCCAGGCAGAAGTGTCAGTTCAGACGAAGAAATTCTGCAATGGTTCATACCAGGCTAGTGAGTAAATGTATAGCAAAAACAACACATGCCAAGCCAAGGAAAACATGGCGGCTCATTAAAGTCCGAGTAATTGAGTGGCACAACCAGCCATGCGAAGACACAACTTTTCATGAAAAGGCCCTGATCAGGCTCCAGCGGCAAGGCGGGTGCCGGTTTTCGGTGCAAGGCGACCCTCAGTTGGATTTTGTTCACCTACTGATTTCTGATATTTGAGAAAACTTCATCAAGCAAGCAGGCAGAAATGGACTGAGGGCAGGGGAGGAGCAGACAAAGAAACGAATATAGACGCTCTTGAACAGCGTCAAGCCTGGGCTGGGAGAGATCAACAATCCTTCACACGTGCTTCAGTGCGCCAAACATGGCTGGGGAAGCAGAAGTCCATCCATGGCCACGTGCCCAGGTGGCTCAATGCCACCCCCAGGGTGAGATGCAGGATGCTGCGTACACACGGACAAGATGGGCCCTTGGTCGGGTCCAGCACAGCTCTTTGTACGTCCCTAGATTGATCTGAGAGACGACGCATTGTGCGTGCGCCTGCTCGTTCCCCACACCCCACTGCGCACGCTGCTCCTGCTCGAGTAAGAGCCAAGCTTGCCTCTCCCGGGATGCTCCGCTCCCCACTGGGCCGTCTCTGCCCCTTCGGCATCATCCGCCCTCATTCCATTGCCACCAAGCTTGCTTGGTCCTTGTTGAGCTACTGGGGGCCTCTTCCCGCCACATCAGAGATTCCTTTTCTTGAATTTTTCCTAAATTTTTAGGAAAGGGGGAAGTAAACATGGTGGGGCTGCACTGGGCGGGCTGGGGCATTCCAGCTCATTCCCCCTGGGGCACGAACGGGGTCGTTCCGCTTACACTGTGCTCCATTTTCAGAGAATGGTCCCATCGGGGTGTGGGATGGAAACCTGTTTAGCATAGATGGCTGTTCCGATGTGAGGCATCTATTAAAGGCTGCCAGCCTTTCAGCCCTCCAGTCCACACGAGAATGAGCAGATAGTCGAACGGAGAGGGCGTGTTGTAAAGGCCGGTGAAAGAAACCCACACGCAGATTGGACTGTCCGTCAGTCAAGAGCCCAGCGGAACAGAGGAGGTCCTGGCCGCCTGCCTGCCCTAGCGGTGGGCGGTGTCCGTCTATTGCCAGCATCCCTAGTGGGCGCATGCAGGACGCCGCTAAGCCTGTGCCCAGAGATGCAGAGCATGACGCTGGAGGATCGCTGGCTAAGAGGCCATCCCACAGTGTGGGAACCAAGCCGTATTTCCCAACCTGCTGCCCTCCAGAATTGCTGGACTGCGATGGCCACGCAGGCTGGGGATTATGGGAGCTCCAGTCCAACACATTGGGATGCGGTCTCAGGTATGTATGCATCCCGTTTTCCAGGCCAGGAGACTGTACCCCCTGAGGAGTGTGAACATGGCCGCTCTCTGCCACCTGTTTTGCTCTTGTGAAAATGTGACAGGAGGCGGCTGATCTCGGGGCTGGAAAATGGGGAGACCTCATTGCCGCTGGCAGGGGATCTCAGCCATTTTTGGGGGGCAAGCGGCATGCCTCCAATCGGACGTGAGGGCAACCTTGCAACCCCATCACTACATCCCATTGGGCTGAGGTTAACGGTGGATTTTAAACAGCCGCCCACCCCGCATCCACCGGCAGGAATGCCGAGGCTGCCAGGACCAGTCCCACCGCCACGGGGTCGCGTCTCCTCGCCCCTCTCCGGCTGCGGCCAAGCAATCATTAGACGTGGGTTCTCTAAACAATTACATGGAGCAGCCCCAGCCCTTCTCTAAGGGTTTTCATCCAAGCTCCCCAATGTCCTTCACTTCTTTTCCCATTTATTTTACATGGAACATCGTCTTACAGATGCAACTCTGTGCTTCATTTCTTGTGATGTGACCAAAACACTCCAGTTTTGTTTTTTTTTTGGGTGGGGGTTGTGTTTTAAAATATAATTTCTTGATCTTTATACATTCCCTTCAATACTTCCTTGTGGGTCACCATCTAAGCCCAAGAAGCAGGACAACCAGCAATAAATCCACCGTTCAAAATACATTTATCTTTTTTATGGTAGTCTGTGGTAAAGCCCACAAATCCATGCCATAAAGAGGAAAAATACACCACTGCAGTGCACAATCCCAAGGCTAATTTCTTGATATATTCCATCCCTTAGCTTTTAAAAAAGTCACTGCAGGCCCCTTCTTCTCCAATTTATTTATTTATTTGTAAACGGCTTGCATTTATGCATTGCAAGCTGGCTAGGCTTCTGCATTGCATCATTACGATTCCAAGTCCACTCAAGCAAATTTCAGGATAAACCGCTTTTATCAACTCGGTCCCTATCTTTATTCAGAATTTTTACTGTATTTCTCGGCCTGCTTGATTCTGACTAATTGTGGCTTGGCTGACGCGCATTTTAGACCGCTCTTTACTGCACGGCCTTTATCAACCGAGTTTTGCAGACCATCTCGAAGGAAGCCAGCAAGACTGTGCCACCTGCGTTATTCTGGCACCGGCAGTGGTGATGGCGGCGAAAAGCAGCGCGCACGTGCCTTTCGCACCCCCTGCGAAGATGTGAGCCAGAAGCTCTGCGCAGAGGGCTTTCCATCAGGAGGAGAGCTGTGCCACGCACTCAGCCCCGACTTCTGCAGCTCTGCTCTCCACGCTCGGCACGGCGGCCCCCGGCAGTCACGCCATGGGCAGACTAAGCAGCTGGAGCATATGTCATCTGAGGGGGAACTCCGAACGTCACTCTCGGCACGTATATAACACCGCTGAAGGTGTAGCGTGAGCAGGGACGTTAAAGGGTCTTCCTTCGGCACTGGTGTGGCCCCGTGCAAGGCAGCCCCATTCCGCTGGGGGCCTGGCTGGGGGGACTGGGAAAGCCGCCGTCGGGAAGGTTCTGAATAGCGCCAGGTTGGGGAAGGGCACGTGCCTCTCTCCTCACAGCAACAAGCAACTGGGGCGACACGCAATGTACGCGGCGACACCCAGGCGTTCCCGGGACACAGGCAGGAGGCCTGCAACCTGCTTGACCCACGACCATCGAGGGGCCTCCTTGGCACTGGGCCAGCGAGGCAAAGCTGACTCACGAGGGTCCCGCCTGGCTCTTCTCCCACCCCTCAGGCCTTGCAGGCCACTAATTCACATCGCGACCTCCTCCTCCTCCTTCCCTGCAAGGGAGGCCTCTCTCCTGGTCCGTCGACCTCTACAGACAGACGTCACTTCTGACCTTTTGCCGGCCTCCTTGGCCATCGCAGCGCTGGAGTCGGCCCAAGCTCACCTGGTTTTCAACAGGGGAGCCCACCCTAGCCCGGCGGAGCTCCTCAGCCGCGACCCACCGGACCCCACGCAGCCGCGGCCCACGTACGTCAATCCTGCCCCCTGCGGGGCCGCTGCCGCTCCTCGCCCGGGTGCAGCGGCTGCCAACCCACAATTATTCCGCCCCCCTTGGCACGGGGGCTGCCCCCCCACTGCCTATTCATATCATACACCGAGGTTAATTTGGAGCATTTCCCAGACCCCTGGCAGCCAAACGGCCTGAGCTTTCCGCTAACAAGAGAGCCAACTTCCTCCCTGGTGGACCAGCGCCAGCGCCTGCAGTGCGACCGAGCACGGTGCTTTTTACTTGTGCTGGGCCCCTGGCCTCCGAGAAGGCACACCCCACATGCTCAGAGGCACCGCGTCACTCCAGATGCCCCAGGGCTGGGCTCCAGACGGAACGGCCCCATTCACAGGCCATACTCATATGGCCACTTCACGAAGGCGCCAGGCACCCCTTGGAAAGCCGTCTTTGGCCCACACGAGGCCTTTCGAAATAATAACCCATGAAATCAAAGTATTGTCATCCTGCCTTTGCCCAGACTCAGGGGGAGGCTTACGAATTATCCGTAAACGAAGATAGCCCCAGCTCTTGGCCACACTCTAAGAAGACCCGGCCCCCAAGGACGACGAGAGGGGTGGGACAAGGTTCTTCCGTGGGGGCTGCTTCCCTCGCCTGCTCCGGCTGCTGCAGCCCACCCAGGCGCCACACGGGGTCTTGCCCAGCTGAGCCCCTGCGGCCCCCCAGGAGGCCACTGCAGCTGCGAGCGTCTCTCCCGGGACTCGGCCCTTCCCAGCCAGTGCCGCCGGGCCCTCTGGTGACACGGAAACGTGAGGACCGAGCAAGGGGCCCCCGCATCCTGCCCTCTGCACTTTCTCCAAGGTTAGGAAAAGTCCAGAGAAGGGCAACAGGGATCAGGAGGCTCTGAGGAGCGGCCGCAACAGGGCCGGTCCAGCTCAGGTAGGAAGGGGAGACAGGATGGAGGTGTTTGGAGACAGGAAAGAGGGAGGCAACTTTCTCCATCTCCCATAACATTCCCGGCCATCCCTGGGAAGGTTTAGGACAAACAAGAGAGAGGACATCTCCACACAGCAGAGGTGCTGTGGGCTCTGCGGTCATGGGAAGTCGTGATGGCCGCCAATCCAGATGGCTTTCAAGGGGTACTGCGCAGATTCGTGGTGGAGGCAGCGATCCATGCTACTGTGCGCTCCCCCCTCCACCAGAGGCGGCCTGCTGGGGGGCCCTGTGGCCACCATCTGCATGGAGCGCTGGACTAGACGGACACGCTTTTCTGATGCTCTTTATGCTAGCCACGGAGGGCTACCCTCTTCGGAGAAACCCCAGCCACTGCAAGGGCCACGTTCAAGGCTCCCAGTGCTAGAAGTGCCAGGTTCGACGCCCAGGATCCCAAGCTGGGGGAGGCAAGAGCCACGCACACTCAGCAGACTCGATGGAGGGGTGCGGAGCGAGAGCTCCACGGGTGGAGGCCGGGCTGCCCCTGCTCCTCTCGCCGGCAAGGTGCGTCCGGCTCGGATGGGTTAGGTAAATCCACGACTCCCCCTCAAGGCACTGAATCGCATTGCAGCCGGAAAGAGGCATTAATCATTCTGACTGGGCTGACGCCCGCTGCGATGGGAGAAGGAGTCCACCTGAAAGACGAAGGCAGCCCATTTCCGGCAGCTACGCTCCTGACTGCGACACCCCCCTCCTGCCCATTCCCTGCCAGGGCCTCCCGGAGGTCCCTGCAAAGCTGCCTCCTGCGAGGCAGACGCAGGGGTCTGACGCAGCCACTGCCCTCCGCTCGGGCAGCGACCTTTCCAGCTGCCGGGAGGCCCCGGGAGGGGGCCCCTTCCTGCTTCTGCTGCCCCGCGTACCTGGAACGCCCTCCCACAGCCCCATGTTTTCTTCTTTCGAAACCCTCATCAAAGCCCACTTTTTCCCTCTTTAGGTGCAAGCCCCTAAACGTTTCTGAGCGGCACAGCTTCACTTGCTCCCTTTCGTCCCTCTCTTCTTCACCGCCGTCAAAATGCGGCCCTGAAGCTGTGCCCCTTGCATATGGGGCTTCACAGCATTTTGTGGTGACGGACGGAGGCACAAATAACCCCGTCGCGAGGAAGCACCGACGTGGCAGCCGCCCTATTCTGCCTCAACTACGGCGAGGTGCAGAGCAGCCCCCACCCCCAAAGCACACGCCGGTGCCCAAGAGTTCGTGAGATTCCTGCACAACCCAAAACCTCCGCATTGTAGCAGCTTCCTGGGCTCACAGGGGAGGCACAGCTTTTGCCACCCTGGTGTCCTCAGAGGTTTTGGGCTCGTTGCCAAGGCCGTAGCCTGCATAGCCCACGGTCAGGAACACTGGAATCACAGCCCAAAACCTCAAGCCGGTATTAGTTGCTCACTGGCCGGTCCGCTGCTGAATTGACTCCGAGAAGCAGCCTGAGCTCTTTGGAAAAAAAGAGGAGCAAAGAGCCAGAGACCGGTTTGAAACCTGTCTGTACAAATGTTGAGTCTGCCGATACGGGGCAGCTTGGAAACGAGCGGTCTTGAGATTCATGTTCCCAGGCACACTGGGGCCGGCTGACTCATACACCGAGGGCCAGCATGAGGCCCTTGAGCCTCAGAAGCTGCTGCTCCACCCCCCCCGCCCAACCCCTCGCCCGTGGGACCAGAAGCATTTGAAACCCCTTTCAACCAGTCACCCCCCGGTCTGCACAATCAGTGCAGCTACGAAAGCGACGACGGGCTGCCACACACATCCTGCAACGAGCTGCGGGTGCGCAAGGGCCGCTGAACCCAGCCGCACACACACTGCGGTGGCTCGCACGTTGCGCAGGCCACGGTGCCTTGAACAGACTGCGGCGGGCACGATCTGGTGCAAAGCAGCCCGACGTCTTTTGTCCATAGTGCTGGTTGACCTGCACAAGTCCAGACGCGCAAAGCTGGGGCTGTTTAACCCTCACCTGGCTTTTCCTGGGGCAGGCAGAACCGTTGGGGTTTGCCCATCAGTGGAAGCCAGTGCTTCTTATCTCACTGCAGCCCCACATGCCCAGGGTCTGGCCATGGAGCACCGGAATGCGGCTTCACCCCGCCTTCCCTGAGCTGACGCCCTCCAGACGTGCTGGATTACAACTCCCACCAGCATCGCAAACGGCATGTTGGCTGGGTAAAACGGCAAGCCCCGTCCAAGACATGTGGAGAGCACCAAGCCGAGGAAGGTGTGGCCATTGGGGCTACGGCCAGCAATGCCCACTTCTGGCTCGGTTGCTCTCCCCCTGCAACGTGCGTTCCCCAGAGCAACCACAAGACTGAAACACCCCCAAAAGCGCTGCATGAGGGGACACGGGGAGGCCGTTCCACATTCCGCCACGCCAGAGGCTCTTCCACCAACCGGCCACCTTCTGCTCCTCGCATCCCGCTGGAAGCATCATCCTGGAGGTGTGGTCCCCGCACCAAGACCAGTGAAGGGGGTGGGCCACGAGCGCAGCCCACTTCCCTGCCCCGTCCGGCCACACCATGCGAAGAGCAAGGCCGCATGGCTCTACAGCTGCTTCCAAAACCCAACCGGTGACAAATTCCAGCTGTGTATAAGAGGATGTGTGTCAGTCACTGAACCTGGGGAACACGGTCCTTAGACGAGTTACTGCGGAAATACCTGGTTGCATGGAAAATCGTTGATGCTCAGCGCAAGGCCTTTCGCCTGCCAATGAAACACTTAGGAGCACAAGTTCCTCACCTGGAACATTGTGTCCAGTTCTGGGCACCAAGATTTAAGGAGGATGCAGGAAAATGAGAGTTTCCAGAGCAACAACAAAAGATGCAGGGTTTGGGACCACTGCCCTGTGAGGAGAGATTAGGGGAACTGGGCATGTTCAGGCTTGAGAAGACTGAGGGGGGACATGGGATCCCTCCATAAGTACCTCGAAGGCTGTCACAAAGAGGAAGGTCAGGCTCTCTCCTCACTGATGCCGAGTGCAGGAGACAGAATAACCAAGTCAAGCTGCGACAGCCAGGTTCAGGCTGGGCATCAGGAAGAGCTTCCTCACTGTCAGAGCAAGACGGCAGTGGGACCAGCTGCCTGGACGAAGTCATGGGCTCTCCCACACTGGAGACATTCAGAAAGTGACTGAACAGCCGTCTAACGTGGTGTCCTGCAACAGCAGGGGTTGGACATGATAGCCTTCACGGTCCCTTCCAACTCTACTATTCTATGATCTATGAAATTCCAGCACAAAACACCTATCCAGGAAGATAAAGGAAGGAAAATAACCCTAATGGAAGACAACTTCTTTATTGAACATTCCTCCCCATCCCCTGCCCAACATAATTTCTGAGCATACAAAGAGAGGGAAAAACTTATGTGGTACTTTCCTGGAAAATGTGTAGAGAGACCTTTGCTGGGAGCCAAACTCATGTTTCCCAGCCTGTTCACTTGAAGAGCTTTACTTCTGATTAAAAAAAGGTGACCAATACTATTCCAAGGACATAAAGTTATATTGAGCCACTGCCTTCAATTCTGTACAAAATTATGCCGAACTGTATTTCCTGTGACTAAGGAAACCTCGGGTTCAAAAATTAAATATTTGTGGTGATGCCATGAAGCCTGGCCGCCACTCCTAGGCTCCTGACTGAGTGCATTTAGCTCAGCTATTATGAGAAAGCACACCGAGGCACGTAACCTCGTTTCGAGCAGACTCAAGCTGGTCAGTGCCCAATGCTGCAGGCTGCTGCTCACCCCGGAACGGCATTTGTATGCCGATTGTTCCACAAATGGTCTGGACTGCCTTGTAGGCGCGCGAGTGTTCAACATTTCAGAACGTCAGTTCAACATTTCAGAACAAGAATGCATTTCTGTACGTATGAACTTTAAACACTGCACCCTTCTCTCTGGTCCTCCTTGGCTGTGTCACCATGGACAGGTACCTGAAGTGGCTCTAAGAAGGCGCCAAGGGCTTCGGAGGCACTCCATTTTGGGGGATGCCGGCGTGCAGACCTCGTCCAAGTGAGGTTTGGTTTACGACTGAGGCACAACTCCGAACACGTGGACTCCAGAGCTGGAGCAGAACCAACCACAGATGGCAGGGCACAGAGTGGACGCCTCCGATTCTTCCACCGCAACCAGCTGAGAACACCTGACAGGAGAGCAGGGTGGCCGAAGATGCGCTGAGGCGCACACAGGTGCACAGAACCCTTCCAAACGTGGTTTCTGCAGAATGGCACCCAAAATGGGAGTGCTGGCAACTGATGTGCTTCAATGCCAAGTGGTGCCTCGTGAGACGGAAAACCCGTTCGGTGACCCATCAAAGAGGAAAGCCAGCCTGGCCTCCTGCCACCCACTCCCTGAGGGTGGGATGCATGCGACCTCGTGTGGGCAGCTGCGTGATGCTCTAGGGCGGATGCCTTGGCCAATGGCAAGCAGCTCTTCTAAGTGGGTGGGGGCAGAAAGGTGTAGCGCAGAAGCCCCGTACAAGCGCCGAGGGGACAGTCCAGCCCGGCTCTGGAAACTGCTCATGGTAGGAGTCCGTGGTCCCCGGCTCAAACGTGCCTCCCAGCATGGGCAGCTCAGGCCAGCACACGAGGCCACGATCCTTCTCCCGACATTGGTAAAGCTCTCAGATTCCACACCGTTTGCAGCATTTGGTTGCAGGAAGAACGTGGAGACCCCCTGCAGTCGCCAGCCAGCCAAGGCTACAAAAGCAGGCAGCAGCTTGCAAGCCCCTTGCATGTTAAGAACACAGAAAATGATGTGAAACCAGTTCTGGAAGGGCGGGATCCCCACCCTCAGCGCTTCTCACATGCGGCCTTACAGCCAGGCGGTGGGGGCACATTTTGCTACGCACTGGGGTCCGCAGCCTTCACATTTCACCTTCCAGAGAGAAGGCAACTGCGGAAGTGATGTCACCATTTGTGACCATTCTTTCTGTTCTTGAGAAAGGGAGGCACTCTTCTGGATGGGGTGGCCTAGTCTCCGATGCACCTTCTCAGACGTGTTTCGTGGGGAAGCTCGTGAAACTCTTTCAGAGCATCCTGTTCCTGTACGCACCCCTTTCTGCCTGAAGGCCGCCAGTCCCCTTCCCAACAGCAGCTTTAAAACCTCTACCAAGTTCTCCAAGCCCACCCTGTGAAAAGGAAAGGTTGGGGAGAGAGTGGGCAGGATTTTAGCTGCATTCGACAGATTTAAACCGGTGGGAAAAGTCCGTGTACTTGCAAGGCTTTTCTGAAACAGAGCCCCTCAAAACGTTAGCCTGCACACCGTATCCAAGCACACCATCCCTCGTTATCTAAAAGGCCACCACAGAGCCGTGTGTCGCGCTGCGCCGGATCCCCGAGGCCGCACCCCGTGCAGTTCTGCGCAAAAGCGCCACAGGTGGAGCCCGGCCCAGTGCCTGGCAGTTGGCTCCGAAGGAGCTTCCGCACACCTGCGGGTGGAGAAGGGTCATTTCCTCTGCAAGAAGCCTGTGATGGAGGCTTGCTTGTTGGCTCTGCTGGCCGCCGCGCCTCCTCGCTTCGTGCTTTTCGTCTCGTCTTTGGGTTCCCTTTTTGCCGCTCCGGCAGGGTTTCTATGAGCTGCGTGGGGCTTGGACTGGAACTCGCTTTCACTGTCTGTGCAGGACTCGCTTTCATATACCTTTTTAGTCACTGGAAACAAAGAATGGGAGAAGCAATGACAACACAGGCAAGGTCTCGGTTCTCGCTTTCGGCCTCTGGGGTAGCGGGCCGGGGCTTAAAGGGGACTTCAAATCAACCTCGATTCTGCCAGCAACCATAGCGAGTATCCAGGAAGCGACAAGCGCTGTCCGAAGTGGCTCCCCTTTTCCCTTTTCAGTTCTTCTACAGAGCTGTATCCTTGGAGGACAGAAGTGACCTGAAACATTGGGCCAGGCTGTGCAGGACGGGGCAAACACTGCAATCCCAAGCACTATGCTCTGGGGAACTAGCCTGGCTTCCAACAGGAATCTAATTTCAAAATGGGGTGGGGGGATGTGTGGTCTGAACTTCTGGCAACCACAGGACAGGCCAAGATCCACACGGTAGTATCTCTAAGATGCCACAGCTCTATGTAGCTACTATTTGTTTAATCCAAGACTCGACCCTAGACAAATGTAGACACCTGTACATTGTCTTTTCAAATTCCCAGAAGCAATGTTTGGTCCTCTGATTGAGAAACAGGAATAAGACTCCTTTCTTACCCAAATATTTCTCGCCACCATTCTGTCATGCTATTTCCGTGCTACATCAAACCATCTGCCAAGAACACCATGAGGGTGTGCGCAAGTCCCTATTGCTCTGTACTGGATCTGGATTGCGAATCCAGAAGGTCAACGTTCCACAGGAGACTACTTAATCCTGGCTCTAAGCAGGGAAGGCAATCTCACTCTTGACATGTTTAGAGAAGACTGAACTGAAAAATAAAACCAAAACCAAACAAAAGATCCCCTTTGCTGGAAATGAAAATTATTCGTCTTTGTTATGGGATGCAATGGCAATCCAGGCCTTGGGAAAGAGCAGAAGGCTTGCTGGAGGAGGGGTGGACGCGGCTCGGTCCTTTGGGGGAAGCCTGAACTCACTTTGGAGGTCACTCCACATCTCTTCCCAGCAAGGCACTTAGCCAAACTCGAGAAGCCCCATCTTTCGCAAATCCATTTTTAACTTGAAAAAAGCCAGGGCTGGAGGCTTGCATGAGTAATGGGGTCAACTCCACTGAGGCACAGCCAGGCTCTCCCTGCTCTCCACCAAACTGCAGACTTCATAAGACAGGGTGCACTTCATCATGCCTGCAACGAATGCCACACCAGGCCCATCGCACCAATTAATACCTCAGGTCCCTGAGTGCATGGGGACCCAGGGAGACTTGTCCTTCCCTCCGCCAACAGGCCCTGGCAGGCATGGCCTCCTCTCAGGGACCCAGGAGGAAGCCCCTCTTCTCCTCCAGCACAGGGGTGTCTTCCTGACGGGATTTTCCCGTCGCCAAGCAGAGGCAAGCGCTTCTGCCGACGGACAGAGACTGGCCTCCAGTCAGGTGCCCTGCTTTGATCTGGTCTCCTCCATGGACTCACCAGGGGCCTTGGGCAGCCACTCCCCCTTCGCCCCACAGAATAGAAACGGAGAAGCAGAGCGAGTCAGAAGGGGCCTCCGGGGTCACCTAGTCTGGCCCTCGGCTCCAGCCGGCTCCGCTCACGCCATGCCCACCATGTGCATGTCCAGCCCGTCCTTGAACACCCTCTCGACTGGGGCTTCAAGCACCTCTCGTGGAAGCCCCTTCCACACTCTGGGGGTCCTCCCTGTCAGGAAGCACTTCCTGGCATCCACCCTAAATCTTGGTTCCCTGAGCTTGGCTCCGTTGGAAGGCAGTAATTCTGACTTGCACAGAACAAACATGAAGAGCTGTTCAGCCGTTAGGCGTCACTGTTTTAGCACATGTCCGGTTATACAGGGACTACCGAGAGGTCCCAAATGCTCAGACCTCCACAATGAGCCACAAAGCCTCCCTGCCCCCTTCTTCTCTTCATCCCCCTTCCACAGTATTCCTTCCCTGCCCCGACCCTCATTTTCCCCTTTTCTAGCCTCCAGCTTGGCTCTTCCCTCTCGACACCTTTGCCTTGCTGTTTCCCTCCCAGCCCAGCCTCCAGCCATTTCTCCCCTTGCCTCTTCATTCTCTCCCCAACTCATTGTTTCTCTTCCTCTGAGCTTTTGACCTGGATCTTCCTCTGCCTCATGCCCACCCCCCACCACGACTCCCCAGTTTTAACTACCTCTTGGCACCTCCTTAGCTCTCCATCCTGCTTTCTCATCCCTGAATCTGGCTAGTTCCCTCTCCCACTGAACCTCTGGCGTTTATCTCTCCACTGCCCAACTCAAACAGATCTCTTTGGTTCACCTTCAGTACTCAGAACCCCGTGGCAGCCATTACGTGACAAGCCACAGGCTCCATTTAATGGCGGTGCCCACATAGGCTTCTCACATTCCTATGGATCCCGAACGATTGAGGGCCCCTGCTCAATCCAAAGACTATCGATTCTATATGGATGTGGTTCTCCCAGTGTTTCCCCAAGAGGAAAAAGTCTGTGCTAAAGGATCAGTACGCTTAGCTCAAAGTCTTCTCATGCAAGCACTCGTCTATTCCAGGAGCTGGCAACTGTCTTGTGCCAATGGACACATCTGACAACCCGGGAGGTAGTTATGGCATCAGCCCAAAAAGGCTTCCATGGGAGACAGGGCTCGTCAGAAGGGCCAAGCAACACGCCCGAGGGCTGCGCTCAAGGCAGAGGTGAGATCTGCTTTATTCTGCCTCCTGAGTCACAGCCGGCACTGCAGCTCCTGGCAGGCCGTCTGGGCAAGCCAAAAGCCACCGTTGTCAGATTCCTCCCCGCAGCAGGAAAGGGCGCAGGGGGAACAAGCTGGCTGGGCTGTTGGTGGGGGAAAGCACCCCCACTGGCAGCGGCCAAGTCACGGCCGGCTCCCTCTGCGCCTGCACTCGCCCCTTGCGAGGGAAAGTGAGGAGCCCCGCAGCCTTCGTGCTGGGGGGGCAGCCGGGGCTGCTACAGCAGAACCCCTACCCGCCCCTTCAGCAGCTTCAAGCAACGGGAAGAGAGCGGCTTACTCCTCACGAGTGAGGCAGGCAGCACCTTGGCCATGGTGAATGAGGCGGCCGAGAAGGCTGAAGGCTGGTTGCAGCCCTGCCCCCAATCCCAGTGCCAGGCCTGATCCTGGTATACCACAGACCCTTCTCCACACTTTGGAAGTCCTTAAGTTAATGGAGAACAATGACCCCTCCCAAGTTTTAGAACAAACTTTCCCATGAAAGACTCCTATGAAAGTCGGTTAGATCAAGCCAACATTCCTGCACGGACGGTGCCCCAGTAGGTCTGGTGGCAGATTCCTTTTTAACCAAAGCTATTTTAACATCTGCGGTTATGTGCCACCAAGTCGTCTCCGACTTATGGCAACCCTATGAATGAAAGCCCTCCAAAACACCTTGCCTTTGACGGCCCTACGCAGCTTTCCCTGCTCGAAGGCTGTGGCTCCCTTTGTGGATTCAGCCTGCCTGGATTAGGTCTTCCCTTCCGTCTTTGGCCTTCACCTTGCCCTGGCGTGACAGCCTTCTCCAGGGCGTCTTGCCTTCTTATGATGCGTCTGAAGCAGAGCAGCCTCCGTTTTCTCACTTTGGATACAGCCACTTTTTCGTGTCAGCCACCAGAGAAGAAGAGGCACTCCTGTTTTCCTCTCACGCAAGAAAGATGCCTCTTTCTCAGAGTCCCTGCCCATGACATGCTAACCATCTAAAAACAAAGTATACCTCGTCTGCAGGATTGTTTTTCCTTACATACAAATTGGTGTAGATTTTGTCCATTTCCAAAGCTCACATGACTCACTGACTAGGAGCACCGCACTATAACTGTTCAGACAGGAAAAAGACCTACGACTCCAGACTATGCTGGTGAGGCATGCTGGGAGATGTAGGCCTTTTCCCTGTTGAGACGAGCATCAGGTGACGCTTCACGATTTCCTCAATCGAGTGACAGACTGCTGCTTACCCATATATCCTTCGTCATCAAGAGACATTTTAGACTTCATCACTCGCTTCCTCTTCCTCTTCTTCTCTCCTGACAAAACCTGGAAAGCAACATTTCAGCAAATGAGAATGAGGAGATGGCCCGGCATTCGGCCAGATCTGCCTGACAGAAGCATTCACGGGTCTGGAACAACACACATCTTTCCAGATATGTTGGAAGTTGGTACATAAATAATCTAGAAGTACAGATGCTCCATTCCACAGTCCTGTGGCAGGCGGCAATTCGTGTTCTCGTTCTCTCTCTCTTAAAAAACAAACGAACCCCAAACCATGGGTCCATCCCAGTATCATGTCCTTCCGTGCCACTTTCTTCCTCATAGCTATCAGGGCCCTCTGTGCAAGACAGAGAGGGACATGTGTATGGCAGGCTTCTAATCCCTTCGACAGGGTGAACTACTGTGACGAGTTTGCCCTGCTCCAGCGAGTGAATGAGGAGGACCAAGGCTGTCCAGTTTTACTACCGTTGGTCCTATTAGTCCGAATTCAAAAGACCTGGGGGACGGAGATCCTGCCTCTCAGAGCAAGTATATAAGCCAGACAGGGGGAAGGGTGTCAATGTCTGACCTTCCAGTCTCTCGTATGTGATCACCCAATTCATCACCATGCCCTGCTAATTCCCATGACCCCAAGGAAGTCTGCCTAAGTTCAAGCAAAGTGGGTGCCACAAAGATCCACGGATGGAGTCTTCTCCCCTGTCTTGTTTCATCCTTCCTTAAGCCTGTTTTGCAAAGGGAAGGTACATAAGGAAGTGGGAATCCAAAGCAAGGGAGTAAGAGGATGTAACTACTCTCAGAACACAGAAATGATGTTTTCTTATGAGAATTGAAAAAGACCTTTTGGAGGGAATTAAGAAAGGCTTGAAAAGGGGACGAGGAGGATGGAAGCAAAGAACCTACTGATTCACGTATGTGCTACTTTGGATGGGCTTTATGGTTTCGTAAAGACAAGACTGCAAAGACAAGCAGACCTCATGGAACGGGACGAACAAGGGAGCTTACAGTGTGATGCAGTTTTCATTCATTTGCTGTTTTGATTTTTAATAACTAAGCTATTTTCCTAATGAAAAAGAAACTTAATCCACTTCTCCTTATTATAGTATCTAATCCTTTGGTTTTTGGCAGGGGACTTCAGGTTTGAATAAGTGAAGGCAAACACCTTGTAAATGCAGCTGTTGAGTCAATCAAGCCGCTGATCAATATCTGTTGAAAGCTTATGAGATCTCTGCTGATCCCCTTCAGTTCTAATGCTTCAAGCTACTGCTCAAATGGCAGGGAACTAAGTATCATAAACATAACAGCAACAGAAAGAATGGAAAGTCTGAGGAAATGAAATAAGAAACAGCTGAAAACTCTGCACTTCCACTTCAGACTACTAGTCCAAATGGAAAAACTTCTTTGTAAGGTTGTTTGCATTTCTTATTAAAAGCTAAAGGTTGTCTCGCAGCCGGCCGAAGAGCCTTTGTTAAACAAACGCTCCGCTTGTTTTACAAGTTGAACTGATGCGGGATTACTTAGAATGAGCCACCACCATGCTGGACTTGCTGCTGTTGTTGTGAGCTGTCAAGTTGTCTGACTCATGGTGACCTTATGAATGGAAGCCGATGCACCACAGCCTTGCGCAGCCCTTGAAAATTCAAGGCTGTGGCTTCCTTGATGGAGTCCATCCATTTCAAATTTGTTCTGCCTTTTCTTCTTCTGCCTGCAACTCCCCCTAGCAAGATGGTCTTCCTGGCAAGTCGTGCTGGACCTTCGAAGGTACCTTAAGCGGGACTGCAGGTTTCTCCCACCTGCCTCATTGTGAACAGAGAGCTTGTTTTATCTCTGAAATAAAATGTTGGGGTTTTATTTTTATAGACTTCAGTTCACCATTCTGAAGACATTAAATGAAGGAGATTATAGGCCCAGTATCTGTTTTCATCATAAATTCTGATTAAAAATGAAGTAATGTCAGGGTAAATTTGTCAAACTCCATGAGCAGAGTTCATTGAACTACCTCAGTAAAAAAAAAAACTTGTTCTGAGAAGTAGACAAAGCTATGGAGGAGGGCAACAGGATTTTTCTTGAAAACTGGTCCTTTATTCTTCATTTTTGTAATAAAATATTTAGACATAAAATTAAAATCACTACCTTACTTGTCAAATTCTAAAGTTTCCTCACTGTTCATGGTTGTGTCAGAAGACAGTAATATAATTGTCACTATTCAACCTCATGCAGTGGTAGTACGGGGAGAGAGAAACAAAAAACCTGGAGGCAGGGAGCTTGTCAGAAACTCTAAAATAATCAACAGTTGGAAGTAAAATAAACTCAGACTCAAATTACTTCCTCGGGCAATATACCATGTTGAGAAAGTCATATAAATGTTGTGCTACCATGGTGCAACCAGAAATCACAACCAACTGGAGATAAACCAAGGCTTAACTGCTGCTGACTGGCACTTGCGAGCCCTGCTAGTTTCTGGGCACGCTTGGGAAAAACCAGCATCAGAGCTTGCAAGTGGTCCTGGGACGTGGTGCAGGCCAGATCAAAGGAACACCATCGACCTCAGCTTTGTGCTCCGGACTAGCTGCTCATCTGCACCAACTTTAAGCCTCAGGACCAACCTCCAAGCAAGAGCCTCCAAAGCCCTGTTTCTCACCAAGTTTGCTTAAGGCTCCGCGTCACCACACCCATCCTCCAGAACCTTGTGTTCCAGTGCCTGTCAGAAACTAGAGGAAACAGAGGAACTCTTCCGGCGTACTCAGAGGGCTGAGCAGAGCTTCCTCTTCCTGCCTTCCTGCCTTCATTTTTCGATCTATATCCTGCCTTGAGACCTTCCTTGCATCGAACCCCATAAAGTTTTCCACAGCTTTAGCTTTTTTCATTCCAAAGTCCAAGCCCCAGATCTGGGAACACCTCCCAGCCCCAATCTTCCACCCAGCAGCCTGTGCGAGCCTGCATGACAGCAGCACACGTCCAAGCGTGGAATTCCCAACTGCACCGTTTCAGGAGCAAGGTTTGCGCTCACTCTTTGCCATCCGCACACAAAAACCTTTACCTCCACAGGACGAGGGTCCGACTGTGGTTTTGGGGCTGGTTCGGGCGAAGAGTCTTTGCCTTCAGGAACTCCCGGTGATGGTGGGACATCTGCAGGGAGACAAAGAAGCCGAGCTGTAAGGCTAGAGCTACTTCCTCATGCGGCTTCACAGAAGTGCTTTGCTGCTTCTGTTTATCTGGTGTTAAGGAGATGGCTCACATTTCTGCGTCTAAAAGTAGCCAATGAAATGCGTATTTGAGGTCTGATTATCAGAAGGAGCTGCTGGTGCTGCCACCTCGGAGCTCCCGATCGCCGACCTGGGGAATGAAGGGCCCAGCACCCTCCAAGCAGGTCAGAAATAACTTGCTCCCAGAATTAACTTGCCCAAGAATTAACTTGTCCAAGAATTAACTTGCCCAAGAATTAATTCTTTGGGCAATGAGGAAGTCTGCTAAGAGGAACTCAAACCTCCCAGATCGTTGTGGTTCCTTCCACAGCTTTAAGACCTATTGTGTGTGCCACTAAACCGCACACCAGTATTTGCATAGTGGGATCAATATGGTTTCTTGAAAATGCATTTATGGGGCAGAACTCCATCAGGACCCAAGCAAGATGTGACGCTCTACATTTCCTAAGTGACTCGAACGCATTCAAGGATTTTTCCAGCAATCTGGAATAAACTATGCAAACATGGGTGAACGACAGAATTGTCTCGGGCAGGTAGTCCAAAAAACCAAAAACAGAACGTGGAAAGCTGGCCCTTTGCTCAGTGCAGCAAGGAAGTGTGGGTGGCCCCACCAAGAAGAACAGGCCTGGAGGAGGAGGACCGGGGCTTGTGCCCGGAGAACTGAGCCCAGGTAGTGCTCCTACTCAACAAGGGGGAACTCCACCAAGAGCTCCTCTGACCGGCATGATGGCATCCAGGTAAAGGCTTCCCACGCTGCAAGGACCCGAAACCAGAGACACCCGCAAACCACACGGAGGCCTTCCCGTCGCTGAGCCTATTGTGCAAGGGGCCATGCAAGCGGCACAGTAGACAAGGCATTGGATTTAATGTCCTGCTGTGTTGCATCCAGGACTTATTTAAGCGGTTTCCTTGGATCTTGAAGATGACTGATACGGAACAAAATGAAAACGACGCAGAAGCGATACGAAAATTAAGACGGAGCAGTGCCGTGGCTGACCACACCTCGGAGAAAGCCGCGGTCAACGAGGGCACGTTCCAGAGGCACGTGGAGCTCAGCAGCTTTGCCTCTTGACCAACAGGCTGGGCTGCAGTCCAGAGGACTGGGCCATAAGCGAGAGGCTGACTAGGGGTGCATAAGGGAAAGTGCTTGGCTAGACAGCCTGGACTGCGCTGCGTAAGGAAGTAAAACGTGGCTTGCTAGCTACCAGGCAGCCGGAGTGTGTGCTGCTGGGGGGCTGCTGAGCACCCCGGCTACCGCATTCTGCGCCACATGTGGCTTCCCAACCAGGTGCAAGGGCAGCTCCGGGTAGAGCGCATCGCAGCGCTCTGGCTTTGCGCTCAGCTGCAGAGCCAGCAGGAAGCCTCCAGCCTGCAGCTGCGGGAGGAACCTGTTCGCTTCTGAAGGCCCCGACTGCAAAGTCCGCAGAGGCACATTGCACTGTTGGGTCTCGAGAGAACGGAGCTCTAGGACTCCTGACAACATCCTGCTGCCCCACTTCAAGAAGGCACTGGCATTACATCCTAGGGGCTGCACCACTGCTCTTCAAAGTGTCTGCAACGTCGTCGTCATCCTTCGCACCACCCCTTCCCGTTTTCCTGGCACGCAGAATAGAGGAGGAACAGTATGTTTCATCTCAAGCGTAAGCCTAAAAACAGCTTCAGGCAAGAAATGGGCAGCAACAGCAGGGTTGTTTCAGGAATAATGAAGTTTGAAAAATGCACACAAATCAGGCAGTTCAAGAAGCCCGGTCAGTAGAGGTGACATTACCTCTCCCGCCCCCAGAAGACCGGTACGTCTGCGCTTCCAAAGAAGCCTGCACACCCCATGCTCTGATCCCCCCCGCCCCGCCCCCCCGGCCCATGTACTTTTTGTAGTGCGCATCCCTCACTCTCTTCCAGCTGTAAAGCGGAGGGCGCATGTAACCGAGTCCTCCTGACAGCTCCCTGCAAGCGGCGAAGCCAAGAACGATCAGAAATCAGACCCTCTTTCAACACTCCTCTGAGTCGGCGGAGAGGCGGGAAACTGCGTGGGCAGCGGGGCTTGCATCCCTCAGCTGCCAGCACCTTGACAGGCTGAAGGGCTGCGGCCCACGTGACGCAGCCCAGAGCAAGCGAGCGCAGCAGGACTTCGCCCCGCTGGCCCGTTTGCTTGCTATCAACAATGGAAATGTCAGGCGGAGCACCTGCCAAGATTCCCTCTCCATCCATTTTCAGTTGGCGGCAGCTCTTGCTCACTCTGTTGCCGCAACCTACGCTTTGGATGTGAACCCAGTCCGGCCTAGTAGGTCAGTGCTGGGAAGGGTGCCTTGACAAGGCATGGGGGCCCAAGTGACCTTTCGCAGGTTAAGCAGGGCTCAAGTTAAACATCGTTTGGCTCCCAACAGCACCAGATGGATCTGGGACATCATACAAGAATGCACTGAGTAGCAGCTGGAAGCACACGAGCCTCCTAGCTGCAAGTATCAACGTTTAGGGATTGCGTTAAGGCTTAGACCAAATTTCTCATTTGTTACTTGATTTAGAGATGAGATGCAGCCTTGACAATTTATTGGCAAGTTTGAAGGGCTTAGGAAAGGGGCCAGAGAACGAAAGCAGAGTTCACAACAGGGTTGAGCAATCTGAGCTGAGGAGCAGGACAAAGGGTACAGTGCTATGCCTGTTTGGATAGAGAAAAAAGCCCTCCAGCCCCCAGCATTCCCCACCAGCAATAACTGCATGGGGATGCTGGGAACTGTAGCACGTTTTTCTGACTAAACATGCCTAGGGTTGCACCTCAAGTGAACAAACTCAGGTTCACACCCTCTGCTCTCCCCCTCCTCTCTCTTTACTGCCCACAGCCAAAGCTCCCTGGGTGGTTTACAACAATTAATATTACAGCGAAACCCTCCGTTATTTCCCAGTGCCTTGTCCAGCTACTGAGCAGGTGTCGTACCCGTGAAAGTAAGAGGCCCTGGCTGGTTTGCTATAAAGAACAACATGATGGCCACAAATGATGCATTTGCAGCTGGAAGGGCCCCCTAAAGCCTCTCTCCTTGATATACATGATGCGGCCCTCAAAGCTGAGCATTAGCTTGCCTGCCGCACTCCCAGCTTTCCCGAGATGGGCCACCATAGCATCTTGCTCTGTTTCCCCGTGCTGAACCGGTGGTGTTAATTCCACTGTAACAGCACTTGCTACAGGCATCTCGACTGGCTCGCAGGGGGCTTGCTTCTCCCTCCCTCCTTCCCTTTTCCACTTATATCTTGGTAATTTCCTCTGAACAGCAGCACTGCAGCAACCCGAACAGTCTGGGATCTGAGCATGGGGATCTTATTACAGTGGCAGAAACGGAGCCCCACACCAGCACAGGAGCCACTGCTTGGCTTCCGACCTCTTCTGGTTGGACACTGCTATTTCCATGGGATATCCCAAAAGCCTCCAGGAGACTCAGAGCACGCTCTTGCTCTGAACTCCAAAAGGAAGCCGAGCGCTTTGAGCTGTCAAGGCAAGACTCCTGTAGCTTCCAGAGCACACATACAAAGAAAACTGCAAAGACTCCAGCAGAACAGAACTTGAAGTTTGAAGAAAACTTGCTCTTCTTTTTTGAATTATGTATAAAGATTCTGGCCAGCTAGAACACAGAGGTATATTTGTAAGCAAGCTGCTGATACCTGCAGAAGTTTCCAGTGCTTTTTAGGGAGTGAGGAGCATATGATAGACAAGGAGCTCCCTCCTCATTTGCCTTTTAAAAATCCACCTTGTTAAAATACATAAATGGCTTGAGGAAATGCTACAGAAACCTTTAACTTTTAAACCTGAAGTTTTCTTATTAGGCATTATCCCTGATGACTTTGATAAACAAGCTATATATCTGATTTTACATGTAATTACTGCAGCGAGGATTGCATTTTCCCAACGCTGGAGGAATGAAGAGCCACCTATTGAAGAACTGATCTTAAAAAAGATTTTGGGTTGTGCGGAAGCCTTGTCTCTGAAGGAGGAGGAGGATAGATATTTCTATCAAACTTGGAACTCTTTTTATTATTGGTTAGAGAAACGGGACTATGCGCAGAACTGAATATGGCTACTGATCGTTGAAAAGAGTAAGATGTCAACCCAGTATGTGCAATGTCGTAATTAACTGATGTTTTTAATGTTAGATTGCAGAGAAAATAAAATTTATTTCCAAAAATCCACCTGCCTTTTTGCTTTGGACATCACCACCTTCCATCGCCTGCTGCCTCTCACTTAGTCTCATCATAGCGCATCTTTGGCACAAGTGAATTATGAGCATTTCCAGAGGTTGTTCCTTATTCTCTTTGACGCAACGCTAGTTGCTGCGAGCAGGCCAGAGAGCTTTGGCCATTCAGTGGTGTGGAAATAAAATAGATAACATTGAAAAGCGGATGGCAAACAAGTGCCTTGCTCTCGGGCAACTGGGCAGGGCAACGGCAGAAGCATGACGTGTACGCAGGGCTGCCTGCAGGTCTTGATAGCATTACCGTATGTCCTGGTCTGTTTTGTGGATTGCTGCAAACCACCCAGAGAACTTCGGCTGTGGGATGGTACAGAAATGACAGAAGCAGCGGCAACCCGTGTGGAGTGGGGCGGGGGGTGGGGGTCAAACACCAAGCGCAAATATGCCAGGGTCAGAGTAAGGAGCCTCCCTCCTCGCAGCAGATGTTGGGGAAGTGCCTTGCTTCGAGTGCTGACACTGCCAGATGGGACATGTAGTCCGAGCATGACACAGGCGCTTGATGCCAGCCCTGCACTGACTTGCAAAAGACCAACGAAGGCCGTCCTTTGAAAAGCCCATTTGTTTTTCCCAGCAGTGCTGCAATCTTATCCCCCCTGGTCCCCCCTTTTTAAAAGCTCCGCCTTTCTTACCGCTTATGCTTTTCATTTTCCTTTGACAATGGAAAAGTTATTTGAAAAGCAGATGCCTCACAGTTCATTTGAAGCCATAGGAGGGGATGACATCTCCCCAAAGAGCTATACACTTTTGAGTAGAGGCGAACACTCTTCAGCACACACTCCCACCTCTCACCAGGGGAAAGCTGACCGTGTGTGCACAGAGTGAAAACAAGGGAGAGAGACAAGGTGGCACCCCAGTGGGACTCTGCACCCCGCGAGGCAGATGCTTGCTGCAGCAGCCGTCCTCCATTACCAAAGAGCCCAAACTCAACCCAGCACTGGCCTCCAAGGAAGCAAAAGGCCGCCGGTCACACCGACTTTTACCTTCATCATCGCTGCTGTCAGACTCAGGCTGTTTGATACGGCGCCTCTTTTTCTTCAGGCTTTCAGCCTCCTCCTCTTCATCATCCGATATCTCCATCTTCTTTGCTCTGCAAAGAAAAATAAAATAATTTTTAAAATTTAACATAAAAAATAAATAAAAATAAAATAAAATGTCACCACGCATGTGCTTTGAGAGTGAGAGAGAAAAGAGGCAGCTTTGCCAAAGCCAAGAGTGTCCTGACTAGTAATCTGAACTCAAAAAAAATACAGAATCTACCTGCTTTGAGTAAAGACCGTCGCTTGACCTGAATTCTCATTCTCCCCCATGAACACGCACTTGAAATTGCCAAATAGAAGCGACCGAAATGGTTGATTTTTAATGCCACAATGCAATGAAATGGGATCTCTTAGAGAGTGGCGTTTCTGCAGCACATGACAGAACTGGCAGGACGTGCTTCCTGCTGCCGGTCGGCAAAAGCGGGGCGCTCACAAGCGCTGGTGGCAAGACTGCAGGCCTGAAATTAAGGCCCACGGGCTGTGGACACATGCATCTTAGCACAGAGGGTTTGGAGGAGAAGGCACAAAAGGAGAGTCCACCGAGGAAACTCTGAGCCTTCCTCGCAACAGGGAGCGGGCGGAGGAAGTGAGGAGACCACCCGCCAACCCCTTCTGACTTTCATTTATTTCAAAAATCTTAACAGCCTATCCAAATTTCTAAAGGAGGTATAAGCTGCTTTGATCCTTGAAACGAAACAGACTATGAAAGTTGGAAGGCATTTCAGGTGCAAAATTCCGTGTTATGGAAGAGACTGCAGTTCTGAAGGCACCCAGAGCTCATCCTGCTTCGGCGGGGGAAAAAGCTTGTCCTCAAGATACAGTTCTGCAAAAACTCACGTCTCTTGAAGAGGCACTCCGGACTCTTTCAACTGAGTCACCCTCCCTATGAGGTAGTGTCTCAGATTTCTGGAGCAGCTTTTAAACAATTTTAAGATGACCGTGCTTTCACTAGTGGAAAAAAATTAAATGGCTTCTTTCAGCATTGATGGGGAGCTGTCGGCTCGCCCGCCGCAGAGGCAGAAAGCGCTCTCAGCCCCGCCTGCCAAGAGCCATCCTTCTCCATGCCTCCGGGGCGAAGAACAAGGGAGCCAGTTAGCATCACCTGGAACGGGGTGTCAAGCCAGGAGGGCACCGGCACAACAGGAAACGGCCCACACCATCCATTACTTGTCACACCTGTCACCGGGAGGCAGACGAATGCTGCCTCCTGTCAGGTGAGCCTGGAACTGGGGGTAAATGCAGAATGACAGCTCTAGGATACACTTGCAACACCAGACACTCTGGGAAGCAGCTCGTCTTGTCATTTGATGAACACTTTCTGTAAGTACCACGCGGCAGAAAACAACACGACGTGTGTTCTGGCATGAGAGAAGTATGTGTGTCTAGGCAGTTTGCTTTTGGCCTCTCCCTGCCCCACAGCTCCCCGCTTCCTTCCCTATGGTTTCGCCTGCCCCAGAACTTGGTATACGTAGAAATGTGGCACTGTGTCTGGAAAGGTACTGAAGCCTGCAGGATTCATTCCAGGCACAGAGCTTGGGTTGTTTTATACAATGCTTCTGAACAAGTACCAAGTTAAACTATTACACTCAGAACCAGGGCAGGTGTAACTTTACACGAAATTATCGCGCTGCTTCATTATTTGGTGGAAGATGACGTTCTACTTGAGCTGCATTTTAGGGCTCAGCTCCTCCTTTGTGCATGCAGTTTTGGCAAATGAGATGCAGCTCCCCTTGCTCATTGTTTGCTAGCATGAACGAATGAGGGCTAGCAAAGGTAGCTGCATGAACGAACGAGCCAGGCTGGCCCATTCCCACCCCGAAGTCTTAGACCACCAATCAAGAACGTGTCACCTTTTTTTGTCCTTCTGCTGCACTTTTGCAGGTTCGGCTTTCTTGCTGGGTTTTGCGAGTCCCAGGGCTCCAGGGGGTGATTTGGAGTCCACGGAAGAGACCAGGGGCTTGGCAACTCCCTTCCCTTCCTTCTTCTCTTCGGGTTCAGGACTGACTTTGCCTGCACATGCCGCAAGTGAAAGTGGAACGGTCACAACAGCTTCAGGGGTCAGGGTGGCCTTTGCGGGGCTCTGAGGCATGCCTGTGAGCACACGTCCCCTTTGGGCAGGCTCGGGAGACGGCTGCTCCACCAGACGGAGCCTCACGTGTGCCCAGTGTGCTTTGCTGTCCCAGGCAGACCGGGACGAAGGCCCAGCAACTCTCTTTGCCAGCAGCAAGTCCCCCCCCGCGCCCCCCAAGAGGCTCTCTCTGGTGCCCGAATCCTCCATGAATGGCACAGAGCACAAGGGGAAAAGAGGTCCCTGCCTTCATGGCGAGTGCTCCCTTGGCCGGGCAGCTTCACCCCATCTGGGCTCAGACTGCCCCCTGGGTCCACACCAGCAGGGCGAATGCCATCAAGGGGGCACACCCCTCCCAAGCCACTGCTGCCCTCCCCTCCCACATTGTCCACTTTCTCTTCTCTCTGTGCAAAGACGCACAGAGCACACTCAAGAAAGAAAGTGAGCGGAACGCAGGGGATTGGGCTGATCGCCCTTGCAGTCGGCGCGTGGAGAAGCTCCTTGTTGTCTCCGATCAGGGAGCAGAGATGATGAGGGGATACCTCTGCTTAGACCCTGGCGGGGGGGGGCTTGGGAGGGGCCCATGCAGGAAGCCCAAACTCCGTGGACCGGAGACCGCCCCCCCGTTATAGGCAGATAAAGGGCGAGTAAGGCCCTACCCAAATTGCGAGGGAATGAGAGACCTGCATGCACTGCATGCTTTACTCAGCTGGAGGTGCTACTGTTCTGTTCTGAATTTTTTCTGTTCTCTCTAAAGCGGTCTTTTGTACACTGCCCTGAAGACCTTGTGGTAAAATGAGAGTTTACAGACATTTAAATAAAAAGGCCATTCTGCTCTGACCATGCAAAGAGAGCTTCAATCCTTACTCAGTGCAGCTTTTCCAAAGAAGTTGTTCAGAACGTTCCCCTTAGCGGGTGCCTTGCTGCTTGTGGCGGAAGCCTGCAAGTCATTAAGGGAAACCGTTAGCAAAGAGACGCCACGGAAAGCAAAGCGTGGCAGGACCGCCTGATCCCCCGTGTGCAACTTTCCCAAATCCCATTTCTTCTGGGGAGGCTCCTGCAGGAGTCCTTGACAGAATGGACATTTTGCTCACCTGCAAGGAACTCCCGACAAACACAGAAGTGACAAGAAACCTCTGAATGTTTGGGGACTGCTAGGACAGAACGCCCCTTGTAAGGACCGATGCAGAACATTTACCCTCTCCTGCACACACCACCGCCTCACGAAGAAAGAAGCGACAGTCTGCATCTGTTACAAGTGGCCCCTCGTCCACGGCAAGGGGGCCGCCAGACGGTCTCCTAAGCAGGCAGCCTCTGCCGTCCCAGGCCAACAGCCAAGAACTGCAGTGGAGCAAGGCTTGGCCCAGGCCGGCAGATGCGGCCCCCACTGCGCTCTCGCCCAAGTCCTCCTCCTCCAACCAGCAAGGGACACGTGCCACGTACCACGTGCTGGCAAACGCGAGGCCTGCCACACCCAGGCTGGAGGGCCGTGCCTGCCAGACCGCCAGTGGTCTGAACTTCAGGTGAGGTTCCAGGCGCTACGGTCCTCCCCTGGCTGGCAGTGCTGTCGGATGTCTCCACAGCATCACTTGACCTCTCTTTTTGCAGGTTGCTCCGGCAGCCCGTGTGCCTTGTCTCACGGAGGAAGCAGCAGGCTCTCTCTGGCCTCACCCTGCGCCTGCCTCAGCCCCAGGCGAAGGGCTTTGAACACAATGACCGGTGCTGGAACTTACACTTGGGGTCTCTTTTGCCTCCAGTTGGGCTTCTTTGTGCGAGTCCGGGGACCTGACGGCGGGTTTCGCAAACATCCCCATGATGCCCTTGGCCTGCTGGGAGGGCTGCTTTGAGGAGGCGCCTGGGGCGTGGCTGTTGAGCTCGGGAGCAGCGGCTGCACTCGTGCCCCGTGGTGGCCGGGGGTCCAGCTGCCCGGCGGCTTCAAGCGGAGGGGCTTCCGCTGCCGTCCTCGCAACCGCAGCAGCGCAGTGGATTGCGCTAAACCTGCAAGCAGAAGAAGCGCTTCGGCTGAGCTTCATGCTGCATCACCTGCATCTGTTTCTCCCAGCGGCACTCCCAGTGCTTGGTCCTCTGCAACAGCCGGGATCATGAAGCACGCCGGTGAAGCGAATCCCATTTTCTCCTAGAGCTGCCACTGGAGGGACTGAGCCGGCTTTGCTCAAAGTACACATCATGTGCTGGAAAGCTCAGGCTCTGAAAGTGAACTAAAGGAAGAGTCCTGAAATGCCGAGGTGAACAAGCAAGCGTAGCCGGGCGGCTGGTGAGAACAAGACCCCGCTGTCTGCGGGGAGACACTGTGGAACAGGGGAATTGGAGGGGGAGGGCTGTGAGTCCATCAACTGAGTTCCTCATTGTCGAGCCTAACAAGTGGACCATTTGCGTGATGTCCTGTGTTCCCAGGATCTGCTCCACAAGTCGCATGAACCTCCCTGAGGGTGGAACCAGTCCCTTGCGGAAGAGAGGGAGCAGGGGCTTCCATCTGCAGTCAACCCAACACGGGCAAGAACCAACCCCGCCAGAAAGATCGCTACCTTGACAGATGCTCCTTGTCAAGGATTTGACTACTACTCTCTCCGTATTGCAAAGCCAGACTAGCTCAATAAAGCATCACGAGCCGGTGTGGTGGTTCAAGAGGTGGACCGGGGAGAACCAGGCTCTACTTGCCACTCGGCCTTGACACTCACTCGGTGTCTTTTGACTGCTCACTCTCTCTCAGCCCAACCTTCTTATGGAGTCGTTGTGAGGATAAAGTAGAGCGATGCAAGCTGCCTTGGACTCCTTGCACAGTAAGTGCTACGTAATAATATTTTTCAATTCACCTTAATCGGCGGTAAAGGGAAAAGGCGAGAGATGTGTCTAAGCTAGAAAGCCTTGCTCTGCACGGGTTGGAACAGTGTGCTTGGTACTACGATACCAGCAAGCCAGCTCATGCAGCCACCAGAGGTGGACACGCTGTGCCAAGCCCCCCGGAATGAACCAGTCCAAGAAAGGCTTGTTCCATTTTTATAACAACTAATTTCCGAGAAAAAGCTCTTGAACTGGTCCCAGTAGCCTCTCACCCCAAGACTACACTATAGACAGGAAGTGAGAAGTTAAAGAGAACTGATCCTAAGATGGGTGTCACTTTATTTACTTATCTTTATTTATTAGGTTTATTTCCTGCCTTTTTTCTTTTTCAATAACTTTTTTTTCCCAGCAAGATACAGTGGTTATTAACTTGACGTCCTGCAAGAGCAGGTCGGACCTGATGGCCTTCGCGGCCCCTTCCAAGTCTACTATTCTATGACTCTATGAATCAAAGTGACTGGCACTGCCTCCTGTGCAGAATCCTATTCCACAACATCCCTCTGCACCATGGCACTTTATGAATATATGATTCTGGTCCTCCATCAGCCGCACTGGCTGCCTGTTCCAGTTCAGGCTGAATTCAAGGTTGTGAATGTCATACAAAGCCCTAAACGGCTTGGGGCCACAGTACCTTAAGGAGTGCCTTGCTCCATACATTCCTGCCTGTCGCCGAAGATCATCAACTGAGGCCCTCCAATAAGTTTATTTATTTATTCGATTTATATCCTGCCTTTTTCCTACAAAGGGCTCAAGGCAGCTTACATCTCCTCCTCCATCTTCTCCCCACAACAACAACCCTGTGAGGAAGGTTGGGCTGAGAGTCTGTGACTGGCCCAAAGTCACCCAGCTGGCTCCACAGCCGAGCGGGACTCGAACCCGGATCGCCCGAGTCCCCATCCCACGCTCTTCACCACGACGCAACACTTTGGGCAGTTCACAACACGTTCAGTCCCCCATCCAGATTTCAAGCAGGCCAGACCCTGCTCAGCTTCCAAGATGAGGCCGAAGGAGGCACTTCAGGCTCCAGGGCTGGACATACTTAAGGAGAAAACCTCCCTGCTCACCAGCATACCATGCCCCTGCTCCAGGAGCCAGTGGTGTGCGGTGCAGAGTGTCAGACTAGAGGTCCTAGGCTGCACAGCCGTGGGGCTCATTCGGCGACTTTCAGCCAGTCTCAGCCTCTCAGTTCATCCTCCCTTATGGGGTTGTTGAGAGGAAAAAATTGAGCTAAATAAGCCGCCTTGGATGCCCCACAAGGATGCCCCACGCTGGCTCTCCAGTTGCCCTCCTTAAGGGAGTTAAGGGGCTGCAAGGAGGGCCTTTTCTGGGGTGGCACCCCAACTGGGAAAGCCCCAGCATGGAGATTTGCCAGGTGCCTGCTTCACGGGGTTTTAGGTGCCTGATGAAAACTTCCTCTTTCAATGCACCTATGTCACGACTTAGACCATCTACACCAATGGCACTAGTTTTAATTTATTGTCTTAATTTATGTTTTTGTCTGATTACATATACTGTGCTTTATCTTGTTTAGTTATTATATTTTAACTGCATCATTTTATTGTTACTATTGACACCTTTATTGGAATGGCTGCCCAGAGAGCACGGTGCGAACGAAAGGCTTTTATATTTATTAATTAAATGAATAAATGAATGAAACTGCCCCGTGAGACAGGCTGGGCCGAGAGTCTGTGGCTGGCCCAAAGTCACCCGGTTGCCTCCATGGCCGAGCGGGGACTCGAACCCAGCACTGCACTTTAACAACCCTGCTCCATTAAATGGGGACTGACATAAAGGGGAACGGAGCAAATCCAGCTCCTACAGGCTGAGCGGACGTTTGGTGGCACTTCAATTTGGTATGTTCCAGTTCTGAATGGAAAACTGCCACTGCAGGGGGGGTGGGGGGAAGACCCACTCCAGCCTTTTCTTACAAGGGAAGCAAACTCCCGCCACCACAGTCAGGGCCCCCCAGAGCCTCGTTTGCGGCGTGTGCTGGAGACCCTCTGCATCCCGGACACACCCTGGCGCGGCAGCGAGATGGCGCTGAGCTCAAGCAGGCACATGGCACTCACTTGCTGCAGTTCTGCAGGTTCGCTTTGGTGACATCATAGTCCGTGTTGTAGAGCGGGCTGCTGTCCTTCAGCACGGCCTTCTGGATGCTGTACACATGGACGCTCGCAATGGTGGACAGCTTCGACTTCATGGCTGGAAGGGAGGCAGAGGGACTCTGAAGCAGGGAAGCGTCTTACGGACAGCAGTTCTACCCTTCAGGTTTGCTGGCAACTCCCACCTGCGTGACTAGGCCTGCAGCGGTCTACCAAAGGGCCGCACCTGTGCTGCACCTGTGCTGTGGCACTGCTGGTCCACAAGGAGGCTGTCTATGTGGGCAAGGATGCATGTGACCACAGCACTGAACCGGGCAAAGTATGTACAGCTGAGAAAATCAAAGAAAATGCGTAACGTGATTCAGGTTTAGTTTAACTGTGGAATAAAACCTCTATGGAAAGCATTTCAAATATGAAATATAAAATACACATTTCCTATGAAAACATAACCCAGTCGAATAGTTCCAAAATAAAACAAAAGCAATTAAAGATGGATACGGGTGGGAAAATTCCTACTTGAATAGGGAGCTGTGGCTGCCGGTCGGTGCCCACAATACTGAGCGAGATGCATCCCTGGTTCGCTGCCCCGCCACAGGCTGCTCTGGAGACACCCCAGCCCTCGTGGTACAGGGCTATCCGGGAGGCCACCAAGCAGCATGCATCAGCCCTGAAAGAGAGGCCTGGGACTGTTCTTCAGTTGGATGCCACCTGGCTTTGTCCCGCCTGGAAGTCCGTCGATTTGAGCTGATGGTCCTGCACAGAGCAGGAGACCCTGCACCCGGCCAGGGCAAAGAGGAAGAATTTGGCACTGCTCCGGATCCAGCAGCCGATGTCTTTGAAGGGGAGTAGGCAGCTCAGCAGAAACAAGAGCCTACTGTGGGATAAACCCTGCCTCTTCTGGTGCAAATCCTCTACAATGGCCTTTCAGCAGCTGCCGTGCGGGATCCCCTGCCGGCTGCTCCTTCCCTAGCCGCCGTGTCCCCTGGACCGAAGCCTTTGCAATTTGGAAACCCACCATGAATGGAGGCCAGCTATTTCCCAGGGGTGGAGTAAGAATTAAGTGTTCATGCTGCCTCGTTGTGGCCGAGAAAGGACAGATCTTTATACTGTTACCTGTCTGGAGCTGTCGGGATGGGAAAGCTATTTACCCCCCCCTCAACAGCCCCACGCCATGACATCAGAGAAACTGCCGCAAGAGACGCCGACACTTTTCCTTCCCAGTTTTGACTTGTAACCCAAGACTATTGTCCTTAATCTTTACCATCCTTGGCAGTTCAACCTTACTCTGTCAACACACAAAATATCGTAGAGCTGCATTATGGCTACAAAAGCATTCGTAGTCAAAATATCCAGCCTGCACGTCTAATCCAATGGGATGGAGAAACACTAGCCCTTTGATAACAATCTGAAAGCTCGCAGTCCAAAGCGCCTGCCAAGCCTTTATCAGATCACATAAAGCAGAGCTTGGTCAAAGCGGACATTCAGGGAAATGCCTGCCTCATCCCACGGCAGCGGCCAACAGAAGCGGCCTGCAGACGGCGTCTTCCCTTCTGCATCACTCCTGAAATTAACTCCCACGTGCAAGTGACGGGCTGAGGTTGCATAAATGCTGCAGACCACACTCATAGCAATTCACTTCTGATGGGCCTTCATCGTCGGGGAGAGCCAGGGAACGGGGCCAGGGATGGGCTCTTGCCTCTGGTGTCGCGTCGGGTCTCAGAAGCACTCGGGTTCTTCTGAGGACCGGCGCAAAGTTAGTGGCAGCCATGCACACCCGCCCCTCACAAAGATGGGGAGATCCGCTTTCGAATGGCTAAATTCCTGAGTTTGGGGCTGGGGCAGGAGGGTCTCTGCAACCATGCCGTGTTCCAGAAATACTCCACAGGCCTCCAGACAAATCCTGCTCCCAGACGGATCCTGCGCTTGCCATAATTCCCAGGGCAAGGGAGGGTGTTCCCAGGCTTGTATTTCTGGACTGGCATGTGCCAGACCTGAAACGAGCTACTGTCACAGAGGGCATCCAAATAACCCACCCAGGCAAGGCTACCTCATGCCTGTTCGGCCCTTGGGTTGCACAGCGGAAGCCCGAGTACAAAGATGGCGATAACCGGGGAACCCGTGCTGGCAATAACCAGGGAACCGGGGAGCGCCACTCGAGAGAAAGAGAGCGTGCTGGTCAGGAAGAACAAGGGGGAGGGAACAGGCAGCGTGGCAAATCCCAGTGAAAAGGATTTTCCAGCTTAACTGACTGGAAAAAGAAGAGAATGGAAGGGTTTCCTGGGGTGTGAACAGGGACCGAGTATGTAGAAACTAGGATTAAAGCTAGTAGGAGGATGCGGGATGTCAGCCTTTAGGCGTGGCATCCTCGCTGCAGGGACGTGCGAAGGATCTGGTCTGGCAGTGGGAATCCACGGGATTTCCTTGGCTCAGCTCCAGACTCCAGCACTTTCTCTCTGCTCCAACTTCATGCCAAGCACCTGTGCAGTTGTCCAGCAGGACGCAAGTCCAAGCTAGTCCAGCTCGCGCACACGTCAGCCGCATGCCTGCTCTTCAAGCTCCCACCGTCGTGGCTTGTGGGGCTTCCATACTTTGCCCAAGAAAGGGCCCACAAGTGTTTCCAAGTTTCCATGGACCTGATCTGAGCTCAGCTCGCTTCCTAGCCAAGGCCGAGTGCAGGAAAGAAGTCCAGCAAGAGCGAGAGGGCCGGATTCCGGCCAGGGTTCTATGTTCTTCTGGCTGCTATCCTCCCAAGTGCATCAGGCGGCAGCTGACACCCCCATGCTGAACCTCTCCAGAGGCAGCCCCGAGCGTCTTTTGCTAATCAGCATGCTGCCTGCATCCCGAGCGGCCACAGTCAGTCCCTCCACTGTGTGGCCCTGGCCTTGGCGCTTGGGTGCGCTGTGCGTCAAGGGCCTCAGCGCCTCAGGACATGGCTCTGCTTGGCAGCGCCACTGTGGAGACCCTGCTCAGGATATGCACAACCAGCCGGCAACAGGTAAGTGGGCCTCGTCAGAAATGAGCATGGGTGGAAACAAGACAGAGGAAGCAGCCGCTCTGCCCAAGCTCATAAATCTGCGTGCCACTTGTACTGCAGAAGCCATTTTAGGACTCCTTCAAAAAACAGAGAGGCTTCCTTTGAAGTACTTCTCTCATCAAACCTACCTTCTAGTTTATCTTCTTTCACTACTGCAACCTTGTGGCACTGTAAAGAAATGACAACTTATTAACCCAGCACATGAGGTTTACATTGTTTTAACAGCCACATCAGTACTTTGATCCTTAACACATTTAAGGCAGTCTTCTGGCTTTCTGCAATTCAGGATTGCATCCGCTACCTCAGAGGTCCCCCAGCCTTTCCAGATACATGGACGAATTTGGGAATTGAAAAGCTGCTATGGATGCCACCCAATCAGTGGATGGCCAACATGCTGGTCCCGACCTGTTCGGACCCTGGCCTGTATCTTATCCAGGAAAAATCTTTGTTTTGTGTCTTTGGACACCGCAAGGCTCTTTAATTAGGGATTGCCTAATTTAGTTAATTGTTGGCAATGCAATACAGTAAATGCAGCTTATAAGCATGTGTTCTGGCAATGCAACATAACTGCTTCTTTTGCACAGGTAAAGTTTCTATTAGAACAATAATTAATATTGAGTGATATACATGCTCATTTAAATTATTTAAGTGTTCCTTGAAATGGAAGGGGAAATGGATTCTCTGTGCCCTTTGGACAACTAAAAGAATGATATTACAGTTACTTCAAATGGACACTTATTTGGCTATTGGCCCACTTCTGTGAAGCCGATGTATAATCGCTAGAAAGTTTTAGAGATTTCATGCAAATTCATGCATGTATATTCAAAACCATGGGGAAATGCTGTGAGCTGCCCCGAGGCTAGTTGGCAAGGGGCGGCATAGAAATTTTTCTAATAAATAATAAATAAATACTTTTAAAGTGATAATTGTTTCGGAACCTCTTCACACGTGTCATTGGAGGTACGTGGGGGTGTCATGGCACCCGGCACATCAAGGGCTCCCGCTCTACCAAGTTTCTGCTTGTACTAACCTACTCCCCCCGCAACACGGGTCTTGGAAAGAAAACAGGAGAGTCAGAGAGGCACAATCTGATGCTCAGAATACTTTTTGTCCTGCGAAAGCTCAATGAACAGACTCTATTTCACTCTTAGGGGCCTCCAAGCCACCATTCTCAAACTAGGCTGCGACCCTTTTTGTGGTGTAGGGAGGTCCTTACCTTCCTGAATGGCATGCTAGGCTACCCGTCTCACCTCATTTTACACCAATACGCAGTCAGCCTTTAGCACACTCCTTGATAGTAAAGGGTCAAAGAACTATAAGAAACCGTCTAAAAGCATCCTTTCCCAGCCTCCGGGCAACTTACTCCATGCTCAACGACGCATAAGGAGCGGGCAAAATCCATTCCTACACTAGGCTTCCTTCCATGCACAACAGCGCCTCTCCCGTTACACAAAAAAACCTCTTCTTACTGGGAGACGCTGCCTCAACAGAGATCAAAAGCCTTTCCTGCGTAACACTTGCAGACGACTTCTTGCAACACAGCACCACCTTCTGTTGGTTACAACTCATTACTGCAGCCGATGGTGCTATTCCTCTTGCAACAGCCATTCTGGGACTCAGCTGCAGCGTTATGCTGCTATGGAGACAACCCTAATCTGTGCATCTGTAATTAACTTTTCACCACTCTCATGGCAGAAAGTGAAGAAGAACTAAAGAGCCTCTTGATGCAGGTGCAGGAGGAGAGCACAAAAGTCGGCTTGAAACTCAACATCAAGAAAACTAAGATCATGGCATCCGGTCCTCTCACTTCCTGGCAGACAGGTGGGGAAGAAATGGAGGCAGTGACAGATTTTATTTTCCTGGGCTCCAAGATCACCGCAGATGGGGACTGCAGCCAAGAAATTAAAAGACGCTTGCTTCTGGGGAGGAAAGCTATGGCAAATCTAGATAGCATACTGAAAAGCAGAGACATCACCCTGCCAACAAAAGTGCGTATAGTCAAGGCTATGGTTTTCCCAGTTGCAATGTATGGCTGTGAAAGCTGGACAATAAGGAAGGCTGAGCGCAAAAGGATTGAGGCCTTTTAATTGTGGTTCTGGAGGAGATTCCTGCGAGTCCCTTGGACCACAAGGCGATCAAACCGGTCAGTCCTAGAGGAGATCAACCCCAACTGCTCTTTAGAAGGCCAGATCCTGAAGATGAAACTCAAGTACTTTGGCCACCTAATGAGAAGGAAGGACTCCCTGGAGAAGAGCCTGATGGTGGGAAGGACTGAGGGCAAAAGAAGGAGGGGACGGCAGAGGATGAGGTGGCTGGATGGAGTCATTGAGGCGGTTGGTGTGAGCTTAAGTGGACTCCGGGGGATGGTGGAGGACAGGAGGGCCTGGAGGAAAGGCCTGGACTAACAACAACAACTTTACTTTTCATTGCTGGAATCACCTCTTGTTTGGTCTTATGAACCATGCTCAGCTGCCAAGCCGGCTCTCAAATGACAGCTGTTCAGCAGCAATGCTCAGTAGAGTTGAGTGAGTGGGCCTTTCATTCTATTCATCTGAGTAGCCATTGCTTTGCTTGCCCACCTCAACGACTTTGTTTGCAACTTATAAATAGTAACCCCTATATTTATGGGGGAAGCAGCTGATCACTTACGGTGTGTCCATTCTGAATGAGGTTTCCTGCGACTAAATAGGTGACATGCAGCTGGGCTCCTGAATTCTCTTTCCGCTTTCTTTCCACATAGTCATATAACATCCTGCATGAAGGAGACAGCAAAAATAGACATTAAGAAGCACACAAATCTTGAAGTCTTCATTCGCAATCCACTTAAGAGCTGCTTGGAGTGCAAGAGATTCAGACTCAGCTATTCCTCTTAGAAAACCGGGACAAAAACAGCTGAGAAGGTGCAAAACTGAATTTTGCCTTGGGTCTCATCCCCTGTAACAGCAAATGAGGGAACAAACCTGTCCCTGAACTAGTAACATCGGAAGCTCAGGTGACTGAATACCTTTCCACATTCTCTTCACAACACGGCAAGCCAGATTTCAGAAAGAAGGGGACTGGATCAGCTCTCTTCCTAAAATCCACCTTCTTTTTTCAGGCTTTGTTTTCAGGGATGAGCGTGTCTTTCCCATTACAGTGGCACCTTGGCTCACGAACTTAATCCGCTCCAGGACTCTGGTCGTGACCCAAGTTGGTTGTGAGCCAAGTTAAATTTCCCCATAAGGTTCAATGTAAATGAGGTTAATCCGTTCTGTAACTATTTTTTTAATCAGAAAAATGTGAAGCAATGTGACAAAGAGCAACAAAGATCGCGGCCATCTCCCCATCCCCACCCTGAGCACAAGTACGGCCATCTCCCCACCCCCCCAGCACGACAGAGATTGCGCCTGTCATCCCTGCACATGCCTGTCATCCCGGCGCACTGTGGAGGGGGGGAGAGAGGTGCAATCGCGGGCGCACTGGAGGAGAGAGACGGACGTGAACGGGGCACGCTGGGGGGGGTGGAGATGGCCGCAATCGTGCTGGTTGAAGGGGGAGATGGCCAAGATTGCACCCATCTTTTCTGCAGGAGCGCGCCCATGATCATGTACGTCTTCCCTGCACGAACACAACTGCGATCGTGGCCATCTCCCCACTCGGGGCGGGGGGGGGGAGATGGCTGCGATCTTGGTCGCCACCCAATGTGGAGTTCGCAACCCACTTCAAAGTTTTCATGAAATTTTTGTTTGCGACCCAATTTGGTCGTGAACCAAGGTGTTTGTGAGCCGAGGTACCACTGTACTGCAACAGCCTCAGTGATACAGTCCACAAACTGGTACACCTCCTCAACTATTTGAGATAAACAGATATGAAAATGTATACCAAATCCCGATCTCACAAAAATGCATATATGAATACACCTGTGTGATGTGATACAAAAAGCAGGCACATCTGCCAACAATTCTTCCTGTGCTATGTTACCCCACACCATGCACATTGTTTTTTGAGAGAGACTTCATAAATTCACCATTTTTATAAGTTGGTAGCAAATTACACCTTAGATAAGCAAAAATATCATTTTGATATGCCAGGTATTGGGCATCTCAGCCTATTATTCTGCACCCTGAAATGAACCACTTGGTTTTCTTATACACCCTGGCAGTTCACCCAATATTCCCAACACACTACCATGTTGCAGGAACTGTGCGTGTACATTTAACTCTAAAAGTGTTAACATTTCTTTACATTTAGTGCTGCAAACCTGCATAGGCTAAATGGAGTATCGCTTATCAGACATGAAGCCCACTCAGCCTACCAATCAAGCTATGCCTGGCCAGCTGCCAAAGCAGCAAAGTGATCCTAAAGCAAGTGCCAAGTTCCAGGGTTACCTCACCCCACTGCTCCTTAATGGGCTTTGCAGGCTCCGCCATCCAGCCCTTAGATACTTGAAAACTACATATGGTAACAAAGAGAACCGTACTTGTGCATTCAGTATCTGCTTTTTGAAAAATACAAACTGCATGCAAATATACTAGGGAATCACCAATCTTGTAAGTCGTCTCTTTTCTATGAAGACTGAATTTTTAAGAGGCTAATCTACAGTCTGAGAAAGAAGGACTCCCTGGAGAAGAGCCTGATGCTGGGAACAATTGAAGGCAAAAGGAGAAAGGGACGGCAGAGAATGAGGTGGCTTAATGAAGCAGTTGGTGTGAAGCAGTTGGTGTGAGCTTGAGTGAACTCCGGGGGATGGTGGAGGACAGGGGGGCCTGGAGGAATGTTGTCCATGGGGTCGCGATGGGTCGGATATGACTTCGCAACTAACAACAACAACAACAAAAATCTACAGTCTCTCTTTGTGACCTAATGTAAAGATACCATTTCAGACACAAGCATATCCTTCTCTTCCCTGGTTCAGTTTGTTTCTAGTAAGAAATCCAAAGATTAATTTAAGAAGAGTACTCCATTTATTAATGTGGGGTAAAAGGGAGATTACACCTACATTGTTAATCACTTTTTAAAAATCCCACTGACAATTATTAGGTCCAAGGAAAAGGAACAAAGTTCGAGTTGAGTGGATTCACCCTTTTTTTTTGGTGGCATGACATAAAACTTGGTTGACTTTCATCTGCTGGAGAATACAGAATGCAAGCTGCATCAATACTTAATACTTACTGCTTAGCTTGGTTGACATGCACACCTAAGGTATAACTCAGCCATTTGTATGTTACCTGTAAGAGAAAACATCCAAGTCTTAACTCACAGAATAGTGCCTGCACAAAATTGGAAACCATCACTAGTGCAAACCTCTACACAAAGCCAAGGCAATTACAGTATCACTGCCCTTCTGCTACAGGGTCTGTTCAAATACAGCTATAACCCCATCGCCACAGTTCTCTGACAAAGTGCCAGCTTTGCTTCCTCTCTTTATGTATCCACTTCATCAGCATCCCCTGCATTGTGCCTTTAACACCACATGTAGGTAGACCACATGTGTGCATAAATCTCCAAATGTTTTGAACTTTCATCTCCCATAATTCCTGAGCATTGGCCATTTTAAGAAGAGTTTCTTAGAGGCAACATCTAAGCTATTAGAAGATCTAACATCGTCAATAATGGTCCAACAATGGAACATGGACTAAGATTGGCCAGACCTCATGGCAAACTCCTATTTCTTCAAGGAATGCTGTACCTCTACATGGAGATCCAAAGGCCTGGGAAGCCCTAACCACACAAACGGGGGAGGAGGAGAGAACTTGAAAATTTTTAAAAATACTCTATTTCTTCATGAGTATACAAAGGGATATTTAAGAGATAAGTTAGGCACTAAGTGCTAAGAAAGATTCATTCATTCTTGAAGGATTCTTGATTTGTCCATTTAATCCACGTGGTGAACTTCGGCAATTCTAGCGGCAGGAAGAAAAGGTAGCCCAAGTCTAAGAAGCCTCCAGTCTGTACACTCCACGTGTAGTGCGCGCATTGTTCCCCTCCACCTCCTCTAGCTCCCATCCTCCACAGCTCTTGCATCCCACAACTGACCGGCAATCTTGGGATGCCCGCTTCTTCCTAACTCGTCCCCCGGCCGGCAGACAACAGACAACAGACAACAGGGGTCTGTGCGCACCAGTGTCAAAGCCTTCCAGACATTTTGCGTTTCAACGCTCTTCAGCCCCAGCTAGTCTGGGTCACAGTCAGGGATGATGGGAGCTGTAGCCCGAGACACCTGCAGGACACCTGGCCGAGAAAGGCTGCTGCGTGTGCATTAGATGTTTTCTTTTTCTGCACCAGGGAAGGGCAGTATTTTTACAACTCGAACGAGGAGATGCTGAAGACGCTTCTGACCGAGGGGCGCAAGATCAGGGAGAAAGCAGGTGCGCAGGTAGCGGCTCTGCCAGCGCCAACCCTGAGCTTCCTCACGGCCTCCCGGTGGGTGCAAGCCCCCCCCCCGCCATTGGGGGAAGATGCTCTGGACGGCCTTGGGCCACGCCACGCCGCCCCCGCTTCTGCCTCCCAGGCTGCCCCCTCCCCGCACACGGCCCCCCCGCGAGGGCCCCCCCACTCACGACTCTGTTCTGGTCCGTGACGAGCTCGTCGATGTTCTCCAGGTACAGCTCGTCCTCCATGGCGGGGCGGGCGAGGCCTCAGCGCGCAGAGAGACCGCCAGCCGCCCCCGTGGCGACGCGAGGCCCGCCGCGCGCGCTACGGCAGCCGCGCGGGGAGGCTCGGGCAGGCCGTCCCCATGGCAATCGAGGGCTTCCCGCGCTACGGCGGCCGCGCAGGGCCCGCCCCAGCGAGGAGGGCGATAGGACGCCCGCTCCCGAGCCCCGCCTACCCCCGCGTGCACGAGACGCCACGCCCACCGGCCTCCGCAGGTGGCGCGGCCGCCTGCTGCTTTTGGGACTGCAACTCCCATCACCCCTTGCGACTCTAAGGCTCTGGGAGGCTCCAACTTGGAAAAGGCTTAGCTCTCGGTACTGATATTATTAGAATGCATGTAAATCGCACCCTGTTTTTCCTTTGCAAGGCCAGGCTTCCAAGGCGGCTTACAAATCCTTCCTTTTATTTTCACAGCAACCCTGTGAGGTAGGCTAGGCTGAGACTCATTGCCACAAAGTCACCCAGTGAGCTTCAGGGGTTAAATGGGAACTAGAGGCCCGATCTCCCAAGTCCCACCCGAGTCCTGGAACAGCCGCACTGCGAGCTTTCTTTTCCTGCATGAGTCCCAACCATCCTCACACTGGCAGCCAGTCATGACGATGCACAGGGGAGCTATGTAATCGCTTGAGGTCACTGGTCCGGCACTGAAGAGGCGTACCTGGCTGGCCAGCATTAGGCAAGAGCTGGCTAGTCATGTCCCGAGTAACCACAGGGCATCACCTGTGGCTAAGGACTGAGCAAACTCCTGCCAAAAGCCCTCAGCCCAGTCCTAAGGTGACCCAGCCTTCCAGGTGTGCAGAGGTCACCTGAGTTCAGACATGCTAAGCAGTGCTCGCGGCTGGAATTTCAATCCGACGAGTATCTGTCATTGCAGCGTGGTCATCCAGGGTATAAGAGGGGACTGCCCCCTACCTTCTGGGTCACTTTGGAGTGATGGAACTTCTGGAGGATAAAAAGATTGTTTTTCAGTCCCTCCCCCTTGTTGTGCTTAATTGGGCAGAGCGTGCCAAGGCCCATCCTCCCTGATTCCAACAGTGGGATTCCCAACCTGATAGGAATCGGTGCTGCATGTCTTGTTTCCCACGTACACCTTAGAGATGCTTATTTGCCTGCCCTGAAAGGTCCTCCTTTGGGGACTGTGAGAAATGGAATGTTACTGTTACTAAGTGTTAAGACAAGACCAAAGAAAGAGTGAAATACAGGGTTAATTGAAGTCTCTTAAGGCCAAAAAGCCTGAGGATCAAAACATGTAAATGGTTGTTCTAAGGGAAGTGGGGCGTTTTATTTCAAAGTCCTGAAAAGTGCCAGAAGGGGTAAAATTGGGGGACAGTGGTAAAACTCACCTTTAGTGGAGGAGAGCAGACAATGGATTACTTTATAACGGGTGGTAAAGAGTCTGAAGAGAGGCCTGTTCTCATTATCTCATCCTCCCCATTATTTATTTATTTATTTATTAGCAAATTTATATGCCGCCCCTTGCCACAAGCCTCGGGGAGGCTCACAATACCCTAAAAACATACACAATATTAAAGAACAAGATTTAAGGAGCAAATTGGCATCCAAGAGGAATTCTCAAGGCCATTTTGACTTTTTGAACTTTTAGGCCTACTGCGCAAGCTTAGTAGGTTCATAAATAGTAAATGACACACCTCTCATAGGTAATAGGCTCATTAGCATGAACATGGGTTGTATGTTCAAGGGGGGGGATTATATCAAAGGGTAGTATGTAGTAGGTGGACGGAGAAGACTGTGCCCTCTGAGTAGCCCAGCCAATGGGGGAAAAGAGGGAGGGCCCGAGAGCCGGGGAAAGGGATGAAGGTGAATGTTGTGTGTGTGAACGGCGCGCTGCCTGTGTGGTGGGCGCCCGCTCTTGCAAGAACGAATTAAACTTTTCGGCTTGGTACTTTGCCTCCCGTATCGTCATTGCTTGGATTCTATTGGATTTCTATTTTTCTATATCTTACAGGGCCCCCTGCAGCTCCCTAGTTGGTGTCAAAACCCTTTCCCCTGAGCACTTGTTGGGCCCTGCTCTTTGCACATTTTCCTCCTCCTCTGAAAAAGTTGCAACGCCTCTCTTAAGCCAGAGTGACTGCTATAAGAACTCCGAGCCAAAATAGTGCAGGGGTAGCCCTGCGCCTTGTGCTGTTGGCCGCACCCTCCAAATCCCACCCATCACTGGAATGCAGCCCCCCAGGCGGACTCCAAAGGGGCCTCTGGCTCTGAAGCTGAAGGCAGTTTCACCCCCCTGACATGCATGCAACTAGAAGCCAGACAGCGCATTGCGGAGCGCCCGTTCTGCAGTGACAGAGAGCGGTGCCGTCAGGGCAGGGCTCTGGGGCAGAAGCCCGGGCCCTCCAGCTCTGTGGAAAGAGCAGGAGAGGATGGGAGGAGCGGCCAGCTGCCCGTGCCCCAGCCACGGCCTTGCACACACCCCAAGATGTCCTCCCACCCCACTGGGGTTGCTGCTGGTGCTCCTTTGCAGTAGGCCCACAATGCAGGCGCTCTCCGAGGACAAAGGACCTCTCAGAGCCCAGCTGGCTCTCCAGAAAGCCACGCTGGCCTCTTTTCTGGCCAGCACGGGCAGCAGCGGACTGGGAGCTGCAACGCCAAAGGGGCGAGTGGCCTGCGGGGACGAGGGACACGGCATCGCTCCCATACCTCAAGGCAAAGGGAGAGAGAGGGTCACACACGGAGAAATGCACTCGGTGCTCCGGGAGCTTTCCTGCTGCCCCGGGCAAGGAGACACCTGCAGAGCTGCGGCCGTCCTGTGCAGCGGATACAACACGGCTGGGAGAAATCGCAGCAGCGACGGCACACGTGTGCCCTGTCGCCTGAGGCGGCAGCAGAGCTCCTGACCCCGCTGCGCATTCCTGTCCCTTTCCTCCGTTCGCCTTGAGGATGCATGCTGCCCTTTGGTGAAGAGTCCTGTGCACCTTGGTACCTACAGGGATGCCGTGGTTTATATCAATTATGGCCGCTAGGCCATATCAGGCCGCCTCGAATTATGTTCACTTTCGTACAATGTTCTCATTTCTCCTGCTCTGAACCCTTTGATGAAGGCTTGTGGCTAACTAAAGAGCTGTCAGTTGCTCACATAATTTCTTTGACCATTTTTTGGACAACCATTAACAATAACAAAAGGATATAATCATTTTACGGCATGTGCATCTTCTGTACAACAGTAACTCTACTTTACATCTCTGTCACTTGTTCACAGAATTGATCTCAAGCCTGTGCAGCATATTCAGCTTCAATACTCAATGACAAGGATCTGGTTAAAGTCCAGCCCTTCTGAAGAATTAGCAGGTCTGGATTTGCGTGTGTTTGGACAACTCAGGTGAATTAGCTGAGTGGCATAGCAGCTGTCGATCGAGAGAGCCCTCGTCTTGTTCCGTCTTGCAGGGTAGGTGGAAGCAAATCACAGAATATTAATGAAAAGCAAAGCTCACTGAATTCAGTTGGAGAATCAGCTGCAAAAGTAAAGAAAGGAGTCCTCTAACTTTCATCTTGTGGAGATAATTCGGTTTGGACCTGCCTGGCTTGACGGACCTCAAGGCTGTATGAGAAAGAAAAGCTGGCCCGGTTTGAAATCCGTGCCGCCTGCAGGCTGCAGGCATACAAAAAGGACTGCCGCAAGCACTCACAGTATCTCTGAGCCAGCATTTCTCAATTTGGCACCTTCTTGGTGGGTTGGACTACAGTCCCCATCATCCCCATCACCACAGCCCTAGCTGGCAGGATATCGCAGGAAGGGCAACGCACCCCTGAGCCTTAGAAGGGCATGGATCCATGTTTGACCCTAAGAGACATATTTCTCGTGGTCAGGAAACTGCCCACCAAATTCAAAACAGGAAACGCAAGGAACACAAACAAAGACGAGGACGGAGGCTGTAAAAAAGAGGAGGAAAGAAAGAGGCAGGCAGGCCTTCCTGCCCTCGCTTCGGCTTCTGCAAACCGGCCCGTTGAAGAGCGATTCCTTGTGAATGAAAACTTCCACAACGTGCATGCAAAGGGCGGGGAAGAGAGCAGGTTTTCCGGCTAGGAAGACAGTGAGCGGGAACAGCTAACGGACACTCGCTGCGTGACCCCGCGGAGGAGAAGAGGTCTCTGGCGTGCAGCAGGCTGCTGCACACTCCTCGTGCCGATTTTTAAAAACCAGAGGAAAGATTCGACTTACCCGATTTATTACCTTTATATGCACCCATAGCCCATGGGGCTATTCGGGCGGCTTAGAAGACAAGATAAATGCAGTAATATAATCAAAAGTTTACAATGGCAAAATACAACATCGATATAAATACTATAACAAATGCACAAAGGGGAGCAGACAGGTGCATCTGCTCTTCGGCCGCTGCCCAAGGCGGCCATCATCTGCAAGAAAAAGGACCCGGGGCGGCCCCGGGGCGACCCCCTGCTTCCAGCTGGCCCCGCTGACGGTCTCTCCCTCCCCGGAGGGGCTTCCTCCACTCAGCTGGTGCCCTCTCACGGGGGTGACGCCAGCCGAGGATGAGCGGTGACCGTGCAGGGAGGGCGCAGCGAGCCCCCGCACTGGCTCGCGGCAGGTGGGATGCGGTGCCGGAAGCAGAATGCCGCTTCCAAGCAAGCTGCCACCTGTTGCTTTCCGGTGCAAAGGGGCCCATCAATCCTGTGCACGTTTGGACGGGGAAAAGGCCTACGATTCCCCGCCAGGATGGTTGGCCATGGCGCATGGCCATTGCCCTCGGGACGCTGGCACACACACATTTTCTCAGTGCCGGGGGTGTGGTGGAAACCCATCCGCTCTGCAGGCCTTCAGCCCCCCAGCTTGAGTGTGGAGGACGCACTTCTCTTCCGACAACAACACAGCCCTATTGCCACCTCCTCCTCCTCCATCCAGGAGGTGTGTGTGTTTCTGACTTTCTACATATTCTGCTAGCCAGAGCTCTGGGTGTGGCTTCAGTAAAGCAGAATTGCCGCAAAGCTTTGTAATAGATGGCGCGCCTTCTTCCCAAGGAAAGCTGTGAAAATGGGTTGGAGACACGGGAGAGGCCCGGGAGCAGGACGGCGAGGACTGCAGAAAGGCCCCACTGGGACGGGAGCCTCCGTTTTCCGGTTGTGCCTTCCAGAAAGCCACTCTCAATAAGGGACTGCAACACCATCAGCAAGCAGGGACACACACACACACACACACACACACACAACTGGGTATTACATATTTATTTTATTGCTATACCTCTGGACAGACAACTTTCTCTCAGGGGGCATACAAAAATTTGTAAAATGCAGTAAAATATAGTATAAAATCCAGAGAATGGCAAACGCATCCTAACATGTCACTAGAGAGTTAAAGCTGCATTTTGAAGCACTTCAACCACAGGGACTAGCAAAACAGCCGACGTCTCCCGCAGCTCATGTGCCCCTTAGAGCTGTCAAGCGCCTCGCGGCAGGGCAGTCCACAGGCCAGCTGGTTTTGGCCCCTCCCACTTGCTCAGGTGAGGGGCGTGGCTCAGGTGCGGCTCCCTTTCGTAGCACTGTCCAGTGACTTCCCTCTGTTGGGCGGAGTGTGGATCAGCAGCCCCCCCGCAGTCCAGCGGTCCCCTCGGGAGCAGGAGGCGAGCGTGCCTGATCCGCTCTCCGGCCTCTGCGGCACTTCCGGGCTGGACAGCCGTGGCAAAGCCCGTCTCAGCTTGTGTTCGCGGCTGTCAAAGCCAGGAGCCTCCTCTTTCCCCGCGGGGTCTCCTGGGGGACTGGGAGGGAAGGAGGAGATGGTACAGCCCTGAGCCCAATTGTCTGTCAGGTGTGTCCACTCAAGAAGCCGTGAAGCATGGAAACCATGCTGGGTGGCTTGCCGGGTGGGCACACCTGCCCTCAGGTGTTATGGTGGAAGTGCGACTACTTGAAGACAGATCCAGGATGCTGTCTGGCCCCATGAGACGCTTTGCTCCATAAAGACGTCCGCAGAACTAGTTTGTATTTGCTGCAAAATTCAGCTCCCTCGTCTTGGTGTGAGAGCTGCCGGCAAAATGGCGCTGTCCCATGAAAGAGACCACCAGTGGAATGGGGAGGGTGGCTCCATGGCCCTCCAGTTCTGCAAGCGGCATGAGCACTCATGAGAGGGGATGTTGCTCTGCTCTGGGGTGGAGGAATCGGTCCGTCACCTGGATGGAAGCCCTTGGATCCCTTGCAAACTCTTGGCCAGCTCCGATCTCCTAGACAGGATGGGCTCCCGGTCCATCTGCGTATTTGCTGAGCCAAAATTGCATTCCTGAGCTGGTGATGGGAAGAGAGGAAGCCGAGGATGGTTCCTGCTTGCGTCGGACTCCTCGTGTTCACGCACTGCGGGGATCCTGGAGGAAGCAGGCCTGGAGCTCAGGTCAACGCAGCGCATCTGCCGCTCCTTGGCTCGGGCCCTCTCCTTGGAGCATCCTCACCGGAAGAGGCCAAGTGGCTTTTCTCACGTATGCCTGGCCCACCTTCAAAAGATCGGACCTTCCTGCAGTTTAATTGCACGCCAAGCCTCGGGGACTGCATTTATTTTCTTCCCAAAACGGTGTTCCCTTGCGCAGAAGGCAGGCCTCTCTTTGAAGGGCTGCTGGAGGACCACCCCTGCTGGAAGATGCCTTGTCCTGGAGGGGCTGCCCAGACCTATTCCAATGTGACGCTTGGCACTGGGGGCCATCCACAGTGAGCCCCCGGGCAGCAGACTGAACAGGGAGGGGTGCCGACCTGCAGATGGTCTTTTGCACATGATGGTGCTTCTATTTCTAGTGCCATCAATGTGACTCAACTGGCTTATGTGCCTAGCACTTGAAGGATGCACACCTCACCTGTGCATCTCTTGGCTCTCCCCTGGGATGCGGCTCTTCCAGCCGCCCCCAGGGACTGTGGCTGGTCCCGGCAGAGCCCCAGCGCCCTGCGTGGGGCCAGGCTGCAACAGGCCGCAGAGGTGAGACGGGGGCAGGTGGTCCGGCGCCAGCACGGCTTCTCAGAAACCAGGGGGCTGCAGCACAAGAGGCCTGCCAAGGAGCAGCCAGGGGCACGGGGCCCAAGGGGGCTGCTTCAGGGGCTTTTCATGTTGATCTTTCCCTTCTGCAGCCAAAGCTCTCTGGGTGTCTTCCAACCAAGTACAAAAACAGTAACATACAACAGAGGAAAACATTAACAAGATTAAAAATTAATTTAAAATACCATGAATGGACATTGCAAGACAACAAAAAAGACCCAGCCAAGAATAAAAAAGGCACCTGGCTCATCATGTCAGCCCCCTGAGTGACCAGGGAGGTCTTTAAAAGCCTCCACAAAGAGGGCTGTCTTACCTTGCTGCCCCAAAGATGGCAAATTTGGAGCCAGGCGGGCTGCAGTGAGGAGGCTGTTCCAAAGATGGGGGCCACCACAGGAAAGGCCCTCCCCCCCCCCACACCACCCTCTGAGCCTCTTGAGGGACGGCACCTAGAGGAAGGCCCCGGGGCTGCAGTCCTCCTCGGTGAAGTCCTTTACTCATGAGGAGCCTTCTGCTGCAAATGGGCCACCTCCTCGCCTGGTCTGCCTCTTGATGCAGGGAAGCGCTTGGAGTTGGCCAGAGTTGCTTTTGCAGAGGGCGTTCCCTTGCCAGGAGGGGCCCATGGCTGCCTCCCCCCGGGGCTGGCCCCTCCTGCTCTTCCGATGGGGGCTGCTCACGAACGCTTGCAAGCGCTGCCTCCTCCTCTGAAGAGGACCGCTCCAGGGGAGGCGAGCGCCATGAGACACCAGCCCCCGTGGAGCTGCCAAGACTTGGCCCTCGCCTTTCGTGGGGCGGCAGCCTTGGGCCGAGGGCTAGAGGTTCCCCACCCGGGGTGAGCTGGAGAGCCGTCTCCTCCTGCCTCACACGTGGCGGGCCCCACGGCTGATGGGTGACCAGGAGCAAAAGGGCCCCTGACAGCGGGTGGGGGGAGCTGCAGTGGCCTGCAGAATCCGTCCCCCACCGACCTGCACCCACAAAAAGTTCAAGCATATATGCGAGCTCCATGGGGGGACGGCCACTCCGGTGGTGCGCAGCTCCCTTCCGCGCAAGATGCTGGGGGAGCGGCCCTTGGCAGCCCTCCCCGAGCCCTTTGGCCGATGGTCGCCACGCTTCCCGTGGTGGACAGCTTGGCAGCCTCGTCCGCGGTCCCTTCTCGGCCACGCAAGCAGGAAGGTGGCAGTGAGGTGACCCCAGCCGGGCTCAGCCGCTCTCCCCTTCCTACATCTGAAAAAGTCGTCATCGCGGCATCCTCCCGCCGCTGCACAGGCGCTCGCCAGGGCAAGCCAAAAGGCAGAGCATCGGCCTTTGATGTTCGTGAAGCAGAGTGGCACATCCTCCGGAAAGAAGGAAATAACTTTGCCCTAAGCACACATGCACAAATGGAACGGGTCAAGCTGGAATTTCATGTTTACATTTTTTCCTGAGGTTGTGGAGCATAGGAAATAAGAAGCTCCGCTGGAAAAGCTGCCCGAGAGTCAGCCCCGAATTCTGACGCAGGGACCGTGCTGCTAACAGGCCTCACTTGGGAGCAGGGAGGCTGACCTGCAGATCTGTGTGAGGGTCTCTGTGAGGTTTAGCCCCTTCGACATGGGGAGCCCTGAGCCCCGAGGCAAGATTGTTACGAATTATTAACCAAGCTGCTCAAAGGCAAGTCCCTTAAGGACACCAGAACACTTTAGAACTACATCAAAGATGATCATTCAGCAGAGGTGGTGGAACAAGCCATCCTGAAGGGCGTGAGCGGCCTTTCGAGAAAATTTTGCGTAGGAGCAGCCCAGCTTTTCATGGCTGAGTTTCTGCATCGGTTAATCCTCACCCGCCCATTCTCATTATTGGAAAGATAAACTTGAAAGACCCAAGTGTGATGATTAAAAATAACTGGAGCCACTATCCATGCAAGCTGACAACTGACAATGCTGAACAACTGACAAAATTAAGGGTGCTTGAAACAATACCAAATTCTTGTGTAGGCACATGTTAGTTTTCGGGGGCAGGGTAGCAAAATCAACAAAGGGTCGTGTGGCACCTTATGGTATAAGCAATTGAATATTTGTTCCTCTTTGTGCTTTTGAATCGAGAAGCAACAGTGAGAACTGGACACGGAACCACTGATTGGTTCAAAATTGAGAAAGGAGTTCGGCAAGGCTGTATACTGTCGCCCTGCCTATTTAACTTATATGCAGAGCACATCATGAGAAAGGCAGGGCTAGATGAATCACCAGTTGGAATCAGGATTGCTGGGAGAAATATCAACAACCTCAGATATGCAGATGATACCACTCTCATGACAGAAAGTGAAGAGGAACTAAAGAGCCTCTTGATGCGGGTGAAGGAGGAGAGCGCAAAAGTTGGCTTGAAACTCAACATTACGAAAACTGAGATCATGGCATCCAGTCCTCTCACTTCCTGGCAAATAGATGGGGAAGAAATGGAGGTAGTGACAGATTTTATTTTCCTGGGCTCCAAGATCACCGCAGACGGGGACTGCAGCCAAGAAATTAAAAGACGCTTGCTTCTGGGGAGGAAAGCCATGGCAAATCTAGACAGCATACTAAAAAGCAGAGACATCACCCTGCCAACAAAAGTGCGTATAGTCAAGGCGATGGTTTTCCCAGTTGCAATGTATGGCTGTGAAAGCTGAACCAGAAGGAAGGCTGAGCGCAAAAGGATCGAGGCCTTTGAGTTGTGGTGCTGGAGGAGACTCCTGCGAGTCCCTTGGACCGCAAGGCGATCAAACCGGTCAGTCCTAGAGGAGATCAGCCCTGACTGCTCTTTAGAAGGCCAGATCCTGAAGATGAAACTCAAATACTTTGGCCACCTAATGAGAAGGAAGGACTCCCTGGAGAAGAGCCTGATGCTGGGAACAATTGAGGGCAAAAGGAGAAGGGGACGGCAGAGGATGAGGGGGCTGGATGGGGTCACTGGGGCGCTGGGTGTGGGCTTGGCTGGACTCCGCGGGATGGTGGAGGACAGGGGGGTCTGGAGGGGCTTTGTCCATGGGGTCGCGATGGGTTGGATGCAACTTCGCGACTAACAACTACAACGATGCTTTTGAAAGCTTACGCCATAATGCAATGCACCTGTTAGGGGCCACAGGACTCTTCTGTAGAGATCAGAGGTTTTTAGCTTGCATTTCAGGGAATTCTGCAGATTAATGGCATAAGAGGGTCCCCTGAAAGACTGGTTGCTCCCCCGCCACCTCTTTCTCTGTAACAAAAAAAGAAAAAAGGCCATATCAGAGATATTCTAGGACGCCATCTTGGAACAAACAGGGAGAACGTACAGGCCTGGTGACTGTCCTTCCCAAGCGAAGGGGCCCTATGGAATATGCCCAGAAGCCTCTCCAATGCAACGGATTTCCGTTGCAGATGTCCAGAGTTGCTCTGGATGTGGACTGATGTGGGGAAGATTGGCACCATTCACGCAGAAGGGATTGTGGCATGCATTGAGATCCAGAACTGCCAGAGCTGGGGCTCCGATGCGCAACTCGCTACACTCCCAGCCCAACCTCATGCATTCTTGTGCAGGGGACCCGTGTGCTATTCCGAAAGTCCCTGTGAACCTTATTCAGAGCATGGTACCTATTTCCACACGTAGTGGGATTGGGAAAATATTAGGAAATTGTGGTTAATGATTTTTAAGGAGATTACTTAGATACTGAAATCAAAAATTGAAGATCCTGAATTAGCATTGCTGTTAATCTTTTATGAAAAGAAACGGAAATGGAATGCGCTCCCCAGAGAGGTCCGCCTGGCGCCGTCATTATTTGCTTTTCGGCGCCAGGCAAAGACCTTTTTATTCAAAAGTTATTTTAATTGTTATTATTATTGTATTTATAGTATTTTAGTTTATAACTGAGATGGGCCAGTTTTAAATGTATTTTATATTGTATTTTATTCAGACGTTGTGAGCCGCCCCGAGGCTTTGTTGCAATGGGGATGGCATAGAAATGTTTTAAATAAATAAATAAATATTATTAAAGAATTAATAATTACTTTGGTAACAGAAGTAAAACTGATAATAGCAAAGAACTGGAAGTAGAAAAGAGAGCTTCAGTTAATTGAACGGTATAAAGAAGTTTGGAATACACCTGTTAATGATAAATTGACATGGGTGAAAAAAGTATTGAAGAAGAAAAATGATTTTAATGATATATGGGGTTTGTTTATCGAATATGTACTAATAAAAGAGAAGGGTATTAAAACTTTGGCTGATGCAAAACTATTCGGATGGAAGGGGGTATTCCTGAAAGAGTGGAAAGTTCGAACTAGTAGCGTTCGAAGAGGAAGAAAAAATGAAGGAAAAAATATATTATACAGCCATTGTCCCAGTGGAGGGATGCGCTAAATGTGAGTGAGATATAGGTTTTCTGTGTATTTTGTGTTGTTTATTTTTCTATTCTATGACGTATTTTGTAATTGTATTCTTTCGAAAATAAAATAAAATAAAAAAAAACCCTCAGAGGCACGTGGGTGGGAGCCACAAGGTCCCCAAAGCAACGCTATGAGGCACTGCGGCATAAACGCACCGGATTCTGGCTTCCAGAGCTTGAAACAGAAGCAAACCCTGAAGCTTTGCGGGTTACTCGGAAGCAGACCTTCCCTGCAGTGTCTGATCTGAGCGTTCACACGTCAGATCAGACACCGGGATCCGCACAGGTGAAACCGGCGTTGCCGCCAGGCGGGCGACTCGCTCTTCGCCCAGTCCGCGCCATGCAGGTTGCCCAGACCGGGGGGGGGGGGGGCCACCTCCTACAACTCCCAGGATGCCCAGCGGCACCGGGCCCTGCTGGGACTTGTGGGACCCCCCCCCCCGGCTGCGGGCTCCCGCCCTCGGCTTTACACTGCCGCTTCCGCGGTCCTGTTTCGCAAGCTGCATGTTGCCCGCGCCGCAGAGCCACCCGGATCGGGAGCTGCGCGTGCACGGGCCTGCTCGCGAGGAGCGCGGCCGGGCGCGCGCCGGCTCCCGGCAGCCCCCGCGGGGCGCCGCCCTCTGCGCACGCCCAGGGGCCGCGATGCCGGCCGCCGTGCGCGTGCTGCGCCTGGGCCGCGCGGCCTTCGCGGAGTCGCTGCGGGCGCAGGAGCGCTGCGTGCGGCGCCTGGCGGCGGCGGAGGCGGCCGGGCCCGGGCCCGGGGCCGGGGCCGGGGCCGGGGCGGCGGCGCGCCTGCTGCTGTGGGAGCCGGCGGCGCCGGCCTACACGGTGGGGCTGCGCGGGCGCGCGGCGGGCTGGGCGGCGGCGGAGGAGCGGCGGCTGCGCGCGCTGGGCGCGGCCTTCGAGCGCGTGCCGCGCGGCGGGCTGCTCACCTTCCACGGGCCCGGCCAGCTGGTGGCCTACCCGGTGCTGGACCTGCGCCGCCTCGGGCTGCCGCTGCGCGCCTACGTGGCCGGCCTGGCGCGCGCCGCCGCCGCCGCCTGCCGCCGCCTGGGCCTGCCCGCCGCGCGCGCGCGCCCGCCGCCGCTCACGGGCGCCTGGCTGGGCGAGCGCAAGCTCTGCGCCATCGGTGCGTGCGCGGGCGGGGCGGGGCGCGTCCGGGGGGCGGGGGCGCCCGCATCCCGCAGCGGCGGGGGCGCCGGGGCCGGGGAGGGGGCGGGGGCGCGCGCATCCCGCAGCAGTTGCGCACCCGCCGCGCGCCACCCTGGAACGCAGCCTGCGCCGCCGGGAAGCCTCGCTCGCTTACCTGTTGGGCCGCGTTCATGCCCCCGGGCACGTGCACCGGCCTCCTCCCCTGGAAGCGGAAAGGGGTCCGCGGGAAGAGCGAGCCTTCCAATGTCTCTTCCCAGGCGTTTTACCTTTTCCAGTTCTGCTTTAAATCTATTGCTGCATTTAAGTCTTGGCACTTCTGCTAGGTTATCTGACACACGCCGTGCATGTCCTTGTTGTATTTCAGGGCTTTAATTGTTGCGAACCACCCAGAGGGCTTTGGCCGCAGGGCAGTATCCCAGTAAAATAAATGCTACTAAGTGAATCCCATTCAGTACCTTGGGAAATAGAGGTTTTTTATTAAATGCAGTTGTGCTGCAAGATCTGTAGTGCAACAATACATTTGATAACATGCTTCCATATTTACCGTATTTTTCGCTCTATAAGACGCGCCTGACCATAAGACGCACCTAGTTTTTAGAGGAGGAAAACAAGAAAAAAATATTCTGAATCAAATGGGCACATCATCACAGGCACATTCCCCATCCCTTCCCCATGGGCTGCACATCCGACAGACTTACTGCACACACATATTCGCTCTATAAGACGCACAGACATTTCCCCTTTTGAGGGGGAAAAAAGAGTCTTGCACAGCAAAAAATACGGTACCCTTTAAATGGGCACTGTTGTTTATCTGGGGAATAGTTGTGTTTTACATAAAACCTGAAGTGTGAAGCAGCTGCTAGCAGAACTCCATGGGGTTTGCTTCTGGGGCACCTATGATCAGATAGACGGCATTGTGCTGTGCCTGGAAAAACTCCCGCAGGAGATCCTGGACCACAACAGCTGCCAGCCAGTGTCAGCTGCATTAGGCTAGGTGGTCCGAACAGGGGTGACCTGCCTAAGTCCTGATGGACCTGATTCTTCACATAAACCATGTGAAACAGCCAATTGCTACCAAATCTGGTACTTAAAGAAATGGTTTGCTGAAGCATTTTTATACATGAATGTGCTTACGGTTTTGCTGGGTGTGTTTATGGAGAAGTACTTCTTGCTGAGTTCAGTGGGATTAGTTATATAGTAAACCTACAGCAGTTTCGAGGACTCTGATATGAACTCAGCCCAACCTACCTCACAGGGTGGTTGTCAGGATAAAAGGGAGAAGAGAAGAACTTTGTAAGCGGCCTTTGGTTCCTTGCTAGAGAAAGAAAGCCAGGATATAATGCAATGTAACAATAATTCTCATGTTTCTGAAAAGGAAAAACCAAATGCCCGTCAATATATTCTATTTTTTCAGTGCAGAGAATGGATCTGGAGTTTTCTTCCACTGAAGAATAGATTGTAAGCTAGGCCTTCAGCAGCCTGGGAGCCTGTCCCTTTCGTTCATTTCTGTACCGCCAGACTGCTTACAACAGGGCAGTCTAACCACAGGCCTGGGCAGCATGCTCTTTGCGGGTTTGTTGTTGATGAGATGCTTCCACATGGAGCCGGAAAGGTTTTCTTTAGTCCAGAACTGAAGCAGATTCCAAACGGTCAATTTCCTACCGGAAAAACTGGCCAGAGAAACTTGGCTGAGTTTTGTTAAGAATGATGAGTATCGGGTCCAATGCCAAACTTTTAAAACCACTTCAGCTTTTAAAAAAAATTCATGGCTTTTTCCCTGATGGGGGTTTTAAGGTACAAAATAACCAACCATCCATTTTAATTTGCATGTGTATAAAAAATGGTAGTCCTGAAGGATGAAGCCCCCTTCCCCTGGGTTTAGAGGTGTCCGTGTGCATCAGACAGGTGGGAATTGGCATTTCCTGCCATGTGAGGAAGGAGGGAATGCTTTTTGGAAGCTGCCGCTTGCCATCCGCAGCTCTTACAAGTATTTAAAAAGTAGGGGATTCTTGTTTAATCCAGAGCAACTGTTTAGTTAATTAAAATATTGCCAAGTTAATTGAGCTAATGGCTTCAAAAAGGGTGTTGAATTCTACCTCCTAGATGGAAGCCTTTGCTCCCAAAGGCATCCAGGATTTCTGGGCAGGAGGAGAGAGAACGGGCTGGCTTTTCCTGCATTTCCTCCTTTCCCTGTTTTGCACAAATGGGAATCGGAGTCCACCCAGTCACTGCCTCTTCCTTGTTTGTGCAGCTCTCCTTGGGGACTCGGGGGGGGGGGGAGTGGGGATCCAAGCTGGGACTTAGCTGCGTCTAGATGAAAATCCCCAGAATTTATTCTCTGGCGCCTCCAACAGGGGCCAGGTTTGCACGTTACAGGCAAGGTGAAGGCTAACATGATGGGTGCGGGCTTGCCAGGCTCCCCCCACAGACAGTCACAAACCCCGGTGGATCCTGGCTGTCCCCACACCTGCCAGCCCTACCAGCAAAATCCTCTTTGCTGCCATAGTGCAACTTCAGCTCCCTCTTTCCGATCGGTCCACTGAGGTTTTGAGGCTCCTCCTTCCCCCATCTCCATCTTTTTAACCAACCCAGCCCCAAAATAGTCTTTTTACATGAAAATAAATCCCTTCTGTTGTGAATTCCCTTTCCCCTCCTCTGTGCATTTACCTGCCTTCTTGTAGGCAGTATGGTGGGAACAGTGCTCAGCCAGTAGAAGCAGAGCAAGCGTGTTGCTAGAAGGCTGCGGGTAGTAGAGATTGTCTGCCTGGAGTGGCACCTTTGTTGCCACTCTTTCCATGGGTCTCTCTGGTGTCTTGTAACAATGAGCACAAAACTCAGGCTCCCAGGTCCAGTTGTTACAAACATGGTCCCAGGAACTGGCAGCCATACAAGAGACCGCTGTCTCCTTGTGGTTCCCAGGTCCAAACCAAGCTATGGTGATGCACTGCTACTGGGTCACTGTCAGAGCAAGAGGGCAGTGGGACCAGCTGCCTGGGGGGGGGGGGGGGCTCTTCCACACAGGAGACATTCAAGGGGAAACTGGGCAGCCACCTGAGTGGGATGGTGTGACTGGTGTCCTGCAACAGCAGGGGGTGGACTAGATGGCCTTCATGGCCCCTCCCAACTCTACTCTTCTATGGACAGGAAAAGCCCACAGTGGTTAAAAAAAGGACAGTTGCTTGGGATACGCAAAGCTAGTCAGCCTGGTGAAAGTGACTGCACGCAGGCGTTCCCTGTGGGATGGACACCACGCAACCATTTCTTCCTCTGCCGCGCTGGTTTTCCTCGGCTGGGTCCTGGGGAAGCAGCCCCGCCAGGGGAGACCAGCACCCCGAAGAACGGCCCAGACCACTCCAAGCAGCTGAGCTCATCTCTCGCATCTCTCTCTCAGGTGTCCACTGCGGAAGGTACATCACTTCACACGGTTTGGCTCTGAACTGTTGCACCGACTTGACGTGGTTTGATCACATTGTTCCTTGTGGGCTGGAAGGGAAGGAGGTGACGTCCCTGAGCAAGGAACTCGAGAGACACGTCTCCGTTGAAGAAGCCACGGGGCCTTTCCTGGAAGCTTTTCGGGAGGAGTTTAAGTGCACTTTAATTGAAGAACCTCTGGATGCTGAAGGCAACCCCTGTTTGGGACCGTGACTGGCCGATGCATCTTCTACTGCGGCAGCTGTACCTACCGGAGAGCCTTTCCCAGCAAGCCCTGGGGACTTTGCCCCTTCTCGCAGGAGTAGCAGGACTCCAGGGTTCAGCACCTCCCATGGAACCATGATCTGCAGGAATTCCCTGCTGCCGGAAGGAGGCACACGCCCTGCTCACACCCACCAGAGCCTGTGAAACCCTTCGAAATGGGCAATTCGAGCGAAACGTGGGCTCATTTCAGTTGATGACAACCACTTGCTTATCTCACTCGCTTATAAATGTGTGCTAAGTTCAGATAGTCCTTGTTCAAGACATCTTTTTTGTATGAGGTGGCAGAGATAGGGAGAAAAGAGGTTTTGCGGCTAGGAAGACTACGTGGTGGTTAATGCTCCAAGATCACAGAAGATGGTCACTTGCCCGGGAGAGGGCCTTTCTGGAGAGGGAGAAATCCAGATTTTTTTCCTGGGAATAGCTCTGTCCAAATATTCCCAATGCCGCCCCCCCCTCCCCCGGTCAAATTTCTGTTCTGGTTGTGCAATTCAAGTAATTGTTGCTATGTGCCACCAAGTTGTCTCAGATCTGTGCTGACCCTGTGAATGACCCCCCCCCCCCAATGCCCATCCACCAACTGCCGGTGAGGGTGTTCAAAGACAGGCTGGACATGCACATGTTGGGGATTGCATGAGTGGAGCTGGCTGGTGCCAGAGGTCAGACTAGATGGCCCGGGAGGCCCCTTCTGACTCGCTCTGCTTCTGTGTTTCTATGTCTGGCCTTCCTTTTCTTCTGCCTTCGACTTTCCCTCGCATGATGGCCAGAGGTAAAGCTCCCGCGTTCAATTGCTGTTTCCGAGCAGGTGAACGTCAGGAATGGCCCTGCTCTCTCAGGCTTGGGATTGTCGGCAGCGGTTCTCCCAGGCAGTGGTTCTCCGAAGTTTCAGATGGGAGGTTTTCGCAGGGCTGAGTTGGATTCAGCTTGGAGCTGCTGGCAGATGCAGACTTTCCTCTCCCCTCCCATGGCTGCACCCTGAAAATGGCTGCACGAGACCCTGCTGAGTGGGGTTAGCTGTGTGGTGGCGTGACAGGCCATCAAGTCATCTTCGACTTGCAGTGACCCCCTGAATGAAGGCCCTCCAAACGGTCAGTCCGTGGCAGCCCTGCTCAGGTCTTATGAATTCAAGACTGGCTCCCTTGATGCCATCCATCCATCTCATAGCTGGGCTTCCCCTTCTTCCTTTGTCTAACTTTCCCTGGCATGATGGTCATCTCCAGGAACTCATGCCTCCTCGTAGAAACACAGAAACAGAGCGAGGCAGAAGGGTCCTCCCAGGCCTTCTAGTCTGACCCCCATCTCCAGCCGGCTCCGCTCACGACATGCCCACCATGTGTACGTCCAGCCTGTCCTTGAACACCCTCACCAATGGGACCTCAACCACCCCCCGTAGAAGCCCAATCCACACTCTTGGGGTCCTAACTGCCAGGAAGTACTTAGAAACAGGGTGAGTCAGAAGGGGGGCCTCCCAGGCCATCCAGTCTGACCCCCGGCTCCAGCCGGCTTCACTCACGACATGCCCACCATGCGCATGCCTAGCTTATCCAGAGTTGGGCAGCCTCAGTTTTGCCATCTTTGCTCCAGGAAAAGCTCTGGTTTGACTTGATCTGGGACCTGCTTATCCCTTTCTGTGGGCCCACCTACTTCATCCTTAGGAAGTGGGTGGGTGTGGGTTGCATAGCTGCAAGAAAAAAGATCCTGCGTAGAAGCAGAAGAGCTCGGCGGGGCGTTTCTGAGGGCCGTCATTCCTAAGGCGCAGCAAGCTGGAGGCACTCGTGGCCCATGGCAACTGCAGCGCAAGGGCTTCCATGCTCCGGGAACGGCGCTTTGTCTTCCCAGGGCGTTCGCTTCGGCTGACGAGTGCAGAAGGCGGAGTACGGTCCAGGTTTGCCTTCACCTCTCCGCGAGCTGCTGCACTCCGTGCCCGGACCTGGATGCTACCGTCCTCCAGGGCCGCCTTCGGAGAGTGCCGTGCCACGGCTTTCACCAAGAACCACGCAGCTGAAATGCGCCGCCTTCCCTGCCCTCCAGTCCCTGCTTCGTCACCGGCGCTGCGTCCCTGATACACGAGATCCACAACGCAAAATGGAGCCGCTTCTCAGCCCTGAATTTTTAAAAAGGCGTGGGGGAATGCACTGAGTGTGGGCAATTTTGCATCAAACTAACTTGAATCACAACATCCCCCCCCCGCCCCCGACTAGGAACAAACAGGGAACTCGAGTCTGCCCTTTGAATGATGCATTGACCTCAGAATAAGCACTAATTTTGGGTGGAAAAGGGAAAAATATACGGTAAACACTTTAAATAAATATCTGTGACAAAGGATATGCCCGGTAGCTGCCCTCTACTTTTTAAGAAGGTGTCAAGAGAAGATGGAAGGGGTGCCAGGTCTGATGGGCTCCATCCCGCCCGTGCAAGCGCAGGTGTTGGGGCTGTTCGCTGCTCACCTGTTACTTCCTGGATCCTGGATGGCCAGCGTGGCGCAAGTCCAGCTGCGCAGGGTGCAAAATGCATGCCCTTTGCATCCAAGGAAGTGCGAGGAAGAATTTACCCCCCCCCCCGCCCTATACATAATGGCAGTGGATGGAAAAATGACCTGATCAATCATTCACAAGGCAGGTAATATAACTTCTTGCAAAGAGTGAGGGAATTGTTGTTTTGCTTGTGTGCTGACGTCTGATCCAGAGCTCTGGATTGCTTCCTGAATAAATATTGATGGGTTTCTCTCTGGGCTGTGAGAAAGTGTCAGGTGAATCAAGGTTGTTATTGTCAGAGCTGTTCCGGTTTGTCCCCTGCAGAAAGCAAAATGTGAAAAAGCAAAGATCCATGTGGAAAGCAAAGGTCCACGTGGAAATCTCCAGCTGGGCCACAAAATTGGGCCAGAGGGAGCAGAAAAGGCTGTGGAAGCAGTGAAATGCGACTAGTGAAATCTCAGGGTTGTTTCACCTGTGTGATGCTTGCTAGCGAGAGAATGTGGACTCGGACGCAGAAGAGCCGAGCTCTGCAACCTGAAAGCCCTTTTTCAATTTGTTCCCAAGCATGTGGGAAGGGGGCTCCGGGTGTAAGTGCTCAGGGTCATCCCTCCGAAAGACTTCGCAGGCGTCTGCAGCCCTTCCGAGAACGGTTCCCAGTTCCTCGGGAGAGTCCCTGGTGCAGAAACAGAATGCGCAAACATCTCTCCTGGCCGATGCCGGAGTGCACGACCCGGAATAATCCATTCAAGCTGCAACGGCCCAGATCCAGGCTGGGCATCAGGAAGAGCTTCCTCACTGTCAGAGCAAGACGACAGTGGGACCGGCTGCCTGGAGAGGTGGGGGGCTCTCCCGCACTGGTGGCATCCAAGGGGAAACTGGGCAGCCACCAGAGTGGGGTGGTGTGAACTGGTGTCCTGCAATGGCAGGGGGTTGGACTCGATGGCCTTCATGGGCCCTTCCAGCTCTGCCATTCTATGATTCTCTCATCAACTGAGGTCCGCTGAGCTGTAACCTGTGCAAATCAAGACTGGGCTCCCCTTCCCCGAGTCTTTCGCCATTTGTTTATTATATTTATACCCCACACTTTTTCCATTCAAGGAACTCAAAGAGCCTTAACATAATTCTCCCTGCCTCGCAGTCTTCACAACGACAACGGTGTGAGGTAGGTTGGGCTGAGAGTGAGTGACTGGTGCAAAGCCACCCAGGGGGCTGCATGGCTCGTGGAGGGAGGAGGCTATCGTGGCTACTAGCCTGGCTGGCCATGGCTCCTTCCTTCCCCGGGGAGGGGGGGCTGCCTGCACACACCGGTTGCTGAGGAGCTGGGCAGGGGGAGGCCTTGCACCCTTCCTGCCGCGGGGGTCCTTGGACGGCGAGTGTACGCAGTGTTATGGCTGTGGGGGAACTAGGACCCAGGTCGCCCGAGTCCTCACCCTGCCCTCTTCACCGCCACACCTGACCGGCTCGCTTGCAATTGGCACTCTTCACGTGCGCTCGACCACCCAGCTCATCCTCCCCAGCTAGCACATGCATGCTGTCATGATGCTGAGAGACGCAGGGAAGCGCGTTTCGAGGGTGCCACCGGGAGAGCTGCGGCATCTCGCTCAGGAATGTGGCCCATTCACCGTCTGCTAACGGAGGGCTCGGTTGATGTGAGGTTACTTATTCAATGAATTTGGAGGCCGGTTGGTGGTTGGCCTTGGCGAAAGAATCGTGGCACACACAAATGAAACAAGAGAAACAGAGCGAGTTGGAAGGGGCCTCCGGGGCCATCTAGTCTGACCCCCGGCTCTAGCTGGCTCCGCTCCCGACATGCCCACCATGTGCACGTCCAGCCTGTCCTTGAACACCCTCACCGACGGGGCCTCAGCCACCTCCCTGGAAGCCCATTCCACGCCCTCGGGGTCCCGACTGTCAGGAAGCGCTTCCTGGCATCCAAACTGAACCTTGGCTCCCTGAGCTTTGAACTAGCAGAGTAAGACAGGGCTGGGGAGTATCTCTCTCCGCGGTTTTTTCTCAAGCCCCGTCCCATTTGCAGGAGAAGCTGCGGTTCCTGGCGATACTCTCCCCCGAGTGCCATGCTCACCCAGTTGCACGTCCGCCATTCCCACACTCGGGTGCATTATGTGCGCCTGTCTCCACAGTTTTCGCATTTCCGCCTGGTGCAACTATTCCATTCTGTTTCCCATGACACTCTCAAATGGATGCCATCCGAAATGACCGCGCCACTGAGCGGAATCCCACCTGGACGCTGCGAGTGCGTCCAGAGGAAGGGCTTCCAGGACTACCCGGCCAAGAGCGCGGCCCGTTCTCTGGTTAGAGCCGTGGGCACCCCTGAGATGCTGCTCTCCGGGGGTGCTGGCCTGCAATTCCCATCATCCCCACGCGCCTGCAGGGCAGCAGCTTGGGGAGGCTGCTCACCCGAGCCGCGTTAACCCTTTCCGAACTGGGCCGCGCGCCTGCGGCTCCCGCCAAGTCACGGGAAGGCCCGGCTGCCGAGCACGGGGCCCTTTGCGGGAGGCCTCCGTGGGCCTGGGAGGGCGGGGGGCTCGCCGGGCAGGCCGCGGGTGCGAGGGGGGGCTCAGCCCGGGGGTCGCCGCGGCAGGGCGGCGGTCTTGCTGCGCTCCGAGTTCAAACGACCAAACTACTCCAGGACGAAAAGGGACAGAGCAAAGCAAAGGCTGCCCAAGTCACGCATCCTGGAAGGACTGCTGCGGAGCAGGCGGGCGGGCAGGCAGGCGTTCAACAGGTGGAGCCGCCGTCCGGGAGGGCGGGGGGAGCAGCCGGGACAGGCGGCGGCCGGGAAGGGGCGGCCCCGGGCGCGCAGGGAGGGCGGCTCGCCCCGCCCCGCCCGCCGCGCCCGCCTCGCCCCGAGCCCCGGGGCGGGCGCGGGCCATGCTCGCCGCAGACGCTCGTGGCGGCGGAGCGGCGCGCGGAGCCGGAGCCTTCCCGGGCGAGGTGAGCGCGGGGCGGCGGGGCGCGCGTGTCCGGGCGGGCGGGCTGCCCACTCCCGCTTCGCCCGCGCTCTGGCCGCGTCCCGCGACACGCGTCCCCCCGCGCGGTCGTGTGAACGGGCGCCTTCCTCTCGGCCGAGCCACGGAGAAGCCCGGGGCGCGTACGCGATGCCTTTCCCCGCAGGAGCCGGGGCGTGCTTTTGGATGGGAGCAGCCCCCGAGACGGGGGTGCCCCCAAGCACGTGCAGAGTGCCCCGCGCTCGGCCGGAAGGAGCGCCTTTCCTTCCCGGCTCAGCACCGCCCCAGGCCCTTGGGAATGCTTTCGTAAGAGGACGAGCATGTGCAGAGTGCCCGTCCTGGCGGGGCACTTCGGCTGAGGGAGCGGGGTCGCTGGGAAGCGCCAGGCAAGCTTTGGGCTCCCGCGACCGCCGCTCGCGTCAGAACTGCAGGCGAATGGAAGCAGCCATGCCAAGGAAGCCCCTCGGGGAGTCGATCTTCTCCCCCCACCCCCGAATTATTCCAGCCTTCCTCATGCTTGTACCCCGGAGGTGTGTTGGATTGCAATCCCCATTATTCCCAGCGAGAACGGGGCTTGCAGCCCAACACCCTTGGAGAGTCAAGGTAGGGAAGGCTGGGCCCCATCCTCGCAGACTTTACCCAGTGGGCATCCTCCACATGCGCTGGACGGCAAGATCCCATCATCCACAGCTGGGAGGCTCTGCAAGGTGCCGGAGTCCGGCTGTGCTGCAGCAAGGCCGTCTCAGCCCCTGGACCTCTTGAAAAGGCCACGGAAAGCACCCAGCCGGCCTCCCCTGCCGCCCCGTGCCTTGCGGTCCTCCTCGCTTCCCTGATACTTTGCAGCAGCCCTTGGGCAGCTCTGATTTCCACTCGTCTTAAAAACCCGCTCTGAGCAGCCGTGGCGTTGCTTGGTGCTTGGCATCGCTGATGCACCGCCGGGCGTCTGCAGGGAGTGCTGGGAGGCGAGCCGTCGAAAACCGTGAAATGCCCGTGCCTGGCTATGCGAGGGATGCCTCCTGGGCCAAAGGAGGCCCTGGGGAGGCGTGCTGGGCCCCGCCTGACCCATGGAGACGACAGGGACCTCCAGAGGCAGGGAGCCGGCCGGCCCCCGCTGTCGGGCTGGGGGCCCTGCGTAGCCACGGGAGCCTGCTGCCCGGGACCCTCGGGGACTGGCGAGGCTGCCGGAGGAGCGAGTCCGGCAGGCACCCGAGCTGCAAATCGTTTAGGACTCTGTGCTAGAACCCAGCCTTGACGTGCACACTCCACAAGCGCTGAAGCCACGGGCGGATCGTGGCTGCAGGAGACCCTTGCTCTGCTCCCGGGGTGCCTTCATCCCCTGCCACCTTCCAGGGGGTCCTTTGCCCCGGTTTTCCCGGGCTGCAGAGAGCCCTGGAGCCCGAAGGTCTCGCCCAAGCTGCACGATGTGGGGGACGCTGCTGGCACGCCGCCTCTTCTCCCAGTCTGGCCAGTGGCTGCACTTCCAGAGGGGTGCGTGGCTCCGTGCCTCTCTGCGGGATATCGCCCCGCTTCTTTCCCCAGACCCAGGAAAGGGGTGCTTGGTGCTTTGTGGCTGTTTGGCGGCATGCGCTCCTTCTCATGGGGTACGTCGCGTTTCCCAAACGGCTCCTTGCGAGCAAGGAGATCCACTCGGCATCGTTCTGCTCAGTGCCCCCCTCGTGCTGTGCTTTGGCCACCCACAAGAGGAAGCTCTTGCGGTGCTCGGAGTGGCGCCACTTGGAAAGGTTCGCAACTCCCAGCCGTCTAGCAAGGTCCAGCTAAGGAAAAGCGCAACCGATTGCACAGATACATGTTGAGGAACAGCCTGCAGTGGCAGCGAAAGCCTCACTTGGGCGAATTTTGCTCCCCGTTGTACTTGCAGCTCCAAGCCAGAGGCAACGTGTCTTAGGGCCTCTCTGCTCCATAATTCGGTGGTGACCATTTTTGAAGGCCAGTTTAATTTGGCTTCTTCCGAAGAGTTTTGGGGACTCTAGTTTGATGGAAGGCGAGCGCTACATTTGTTGTCCAGATGCGCAGGATGGCCCTGCGAAATACTGGAGGCGTCGAGTGCGGGTTGACTGCATGAAGGCACAATCCTTTCCAAGTTTAGACAAAAACCAGCCGGCACTTCCCAGCATGCCCCAACTGTTGGGGCATGCTGGGAGATGGAGGGCTGTTTTTGTCTGGATTTGCGAAAGAGCACTCCTTAAAAAGTCTGCAAATGCCATTTCATGCTCCCTCCTTGGCAACATTGCCACAGCGAGAGACTTCGCAGCTCGCTTCCGTTCCCGGCACGAGATGCAGCCAATCTCTGTCCCCAGACAGGAGTGTTTAAACACCTGATTGCTGTGTTTACCTTTTGATGGCTGTGCTCCTGACGTACCACAAGAGCAAAGTGGTCCATTCAGCTTCTCAGAGGCCAAGGGGGGAGGAAGGGTTGTTTCCCAGGCCGTGAACTGAACCATTTTGCAGGGTGTCCCACTGAACGCAGCTCCACGGACTCCTGAAGAAACGTAACTTGGGCTGTAAGCTTTAAGGGCTGTGGAAGAGCTTCCTCAGCCTGGTGCTGGGGATGATGGACTCTGCAGGCTAGCCCATCTGGAGGGCACCAGGTTGGGGAAGGCTTAGCAGATGAAGGAAGAGCAGCAGTTTTGCATACAGTAAGAAAGGAGAGAGACACGGTAGAATCGTGCAAACCAAACCCCCAGCAGGGTCACCCCAAGAAGATGCTTGGTGGGTCAGTGCGGACCGACCAAAGGAAGCCCTTCACGCGGTGCAGAGTGACACTGTGGAACTCACTGCCCCTGGAAGTGCCGAGGGCCGTCGATTTGGATGGCTTTCAGAGCGGTTTGGACACTTCCTGGAGGAGAAGGCCTGCTGGCCACTCATCCTGATGGCTGTGGGCACCGTGCTGGGGAGCATGGGTGCGGAGAGTGCAGTCGTGCGCCCGCCCTGCTGGCCTGGAACAGGCCCGTGGGAGACCCAGCAGGGCTCTCCCAGGTCCCTGGGGGCGTCCTCCCCGACCTGGGCGGCGTTGCAGCACAGCATGTCATCCCTCCGTGCGCTGGTGTGTATCCCAGGCCTGCCTGCTCTCGGGGAGGGACCCCCGCTGGGGTGTGCTTCCCCCGGCGGCAGCTGCAGCCAGGCCTGTTCCGCCCGGGACCCTGCGGAGAGCGGAGCTGGCCGGCCGGCCGAGCCGCCAGGCCTTGCGCAGGAGCGGCCTCCGCCCGGCGCCACAGACGCCCGCACGCCACCTGCTTCTCTCGCCTCCGCCCGGGAGCCTTTGCGGCCCTGCGGGACGTGGATGCTGCTGCTGATGCCAGGCGCTGTGGCTGATAGGCACTTCCGCCCTGGGCTTCTGAGAAGATCGCTGGCCCTGTGGGTGCCATGAAACCGGAGAGCTTTGTTTGCTGAAATCAGTGGAAACACACCTTGCGAGCGGTGTTGAAATAGGCAACGGAGTCCCCTGTGCAAACAGCCGCGATAAGGGAGCGTGGAGCTGTTCCGGGATGCTGGAAGAGTGAACGGGCCTCACCGCAGACTTTGGTGACCTCTCCGGAGATGCTGGCTGGGCGAGCCGAGAGAGGGGGCCCTCCGGGGTGTCTCGGAGGAGGTTTGGGGGGCCCTTCTCAAGCCTGGGCCGGAGGCGGTCATTCCGTGACTGCTCCCTGAAATGCAGCAAGGGGGGCTGGCTGGAGCTGCTGCCCAGGAAGCCCACCGGGCCAGGGGACTTCTTGGACTCTGTGTGCCGCTGGGCAGGGGAAGTGTGGGCTGGGGCCACTGGTGCAGCGAGGGGCCTGGATGCCTTTCCGGCAGAACCGTAGCCCACGCACCCTAGAGGGGGCGGGTCAGTTTGGATCCCACCGAAGGAACCCACCGAAGCCTCCTTAAACAGCTGAGGGCAGCGGTTGGGCTGTCTGGTCCCACCACTCACAACCTGCCATCCTCCAGAGGACGGATTACAGCTCCCATCCTCCCCCAGCCAGCATGGGGATCGGACCCCACGTCCAGTATTACAGCCTCCCCAACTGGGGCTGCCACACCCCCTTCCCTGCCCAGCTGGTCCGATTGCTGCTGACAATGATGGGGGCTGAGGCAGAACACGACTGGCAGCCCCCCCCACCCGGGGGGGAAACGCTTCGTTAGATGCGCAGGCAGGCAGTGGGCCAAGGGCTGCGGGCTCAAGACGAAGCACTTTCTTCCTCTGGGTCGGTCTCTGCTTTGTGAGCACCTTGGGGCAGGGGCCTGCCTGCCTGCCTGCTCTTAGCTCTGAGCTGTGAGCAGGGTGCGCTGAAAGAGATCATCCCTGGCCGCACGGCCATCCACCACACCTTTGTGGCCCCCCACCTTCCGGCCACCCGGCATGGGCACACGCATCCACCTGCCCGCCCCCCCCCCGGGTGCTGCGTGGCTCTGCCTGCCTGCCTGCAGCGCTCGGTCTGGAGAAGGGGCTGCGGCAGGCCTGGCTGGGCGAGGGCTGGAGCAGCCCTGGGGGGCGGGCGGGGGGGCTGCCTGCTGGCTTCTTGACGTTCCCCACCCGCCCTCCCAGCCCGAACAATAGCGGCATTCAGCGAGCGCGGAGGTGGGGTTCCTCCGCGGTGCCCCGGTCCGACCAGGAAATGCAACGATGCCGCCTGGAATGCGGAGGCTGGCGTGGCCGGGGGCGAAGGAGCCTGGCACGGCTCGGCCGGCCGCAGGAATGCGAGGCGACGGCCTCGCCGGGGCAGGCCTCGCGTCGGCGCTTCCTCGCCCAGACTTCCCCCAGCTGGTGCCGTCCGGATGTGTGGGACCCCGGTGCCCGGCACCCTGGAGATGCGGGATGGGGATGAGGGGAGCCGTTGTCCAGAGGCATCCCGCCGGAGGGCACCGGCTCCAGAGGATCCACGAGGCGCCCCTGCGTTAAGCTGCTCAGGGCTTTCCACCAGATGGTTTTCCTCGGGCAGGGAAAGAGCGTGCCTAAGCAAGCCGGAGCGCCGTCTCAGAGCAAACAAGTCTTTTCCTGACTGAGTTTGCCACTCTCACTAGCTGAGATAAATAATATTTGCCTACTTATCAGAAGGGCAACAAAGCAGAATTCATTCATGTTTGCAAAGCCCTCGAAAATCCTTGAGCAAGCAAAGCCACAATGAAAACGGCTCTGCTGCAAATGCCCAGCCGCCCTCTGCGAAGCGGGATGTTTGCCGTTTCTGCCGTTCTGCTGATTATGTTTCCGCTCCCAGGACGTGTATAAAAGAGGAAGGTTCTAGCCCTCATTGTGCAGAGTATAACTTTACAAGCTGATTCTTTAAAAAAAACAAACAAACCACAGAACTCAGAGGAAACCAGCCAAACCAGTATTTCAGGGAGCTGGAAGATTTGGGGTGGCTGAAGATAGTTGGGCTATGGTGGGAGCCAGGCTGGTGTGTCGGGGTGGCCAGAATCTCACCGGGCGATTTGTGCCACCCATGCCCTCCTAGCCTACCCTGTTCCACAGGGCTGTTGTGGGTCCCACGGAGGGGAGGAGGGCCCCAGGTAGGCTGCCTTGGGCTCCTGGCAAGAGGAAGGAAGCAGGCTAGAAGCCCTATAAGTCAAAGCCCGTGGTGTGTTTCATCCCGCCGGGCTCTCCCATGCAAATGGGCACTGGATTGCAGCCTAATGGTGAGCCCAGGCGGCACTTGCTGCGCGGCCAGTCGGGGTGCCCTGCGCCATCGCACTGTGGAGGGCTTTTCGAGGCCCAATGGGAACGCGCCCCACGCCTGAGTGCTGGGGTGCTGGCAGATCTTGCGAGAGCTCGATCCGGCTTTGCTGCACGGAGCCGCGGCGGCTGTGCGGGTCACTCGCTGGGGGTGCTGAGGTCCGGCAAGTGCCTGCGCAGCCGCATCTCTTAGCCGAGGCATCGTGCGTGACGTCCCGCGGCCGCGAGCGAGGAGAGGCCTCGCCAGCCAGTCCTCGGGGACGGGGGGCTCTCTGGAGCAGCCCGCCCATGCCTGGCCCCTTCCCTCCTGGTTGTGGGGGGGACTGGGGCCACAGCCCTCCTTGCAGCGCAGGGCCCTTCCACCTCCCTGCCCAGGCCCCGCTTCCACCAGGCTTCCCTGGGCCGCACAGCTGGCTGCTGCTGGCTTCGAGTCAGCCCGGGGAGCGATGCTCAGGCAGGCCGTGGCTCCGTGGGGCCGCAGGGGCACCCCCCTTGCCCTTGTGCTGCCTTCCCAGGTGGGAGACGCTCTGTGTGCCAAGGGCAGAGGCAGCCTGGAGGCAGGGGCAGGGGCTTCGTGCCCGGCCGCGTCCTGTTGTACCGTCCTCTATCCGTGGGTGAAGCTTGGTGCTCCCTCAGTTCGGCGCATCCCGCTTGCTTCTGCCTCGACCCTTCTGTCCTCTCCGGAGCGATGAGATTTCTGGCTGCTCTTGGAGAGGGGAGTTGCACCTCCTGCCTAAGCCAGTGAACCCTCGCGGGTTGTGCTCCTTCCCCCTCACCTTGAAGGACAGCTTGGCTTTCTCCAAGGGGCGATGCCCAAAGCCCCGCTGGGAGCAGGGATGCCGTGGGAACGCCTGCTTTGCAGATCCGGCGTCCCGTTCGCCTCTCGGGGGCTGTCTGTCCTGAATTGCCTCCGTCGTCCTTCCCGCCAGGGGCCGCGGAGTCTCCTGGGACCAGGCAGCCGCCGTGGAGATGGGGAACCTGACGGAGAGCTGGATCGAGAAGCTCGACTCCGTGCTGAGGACCCTGAACCAGACCTACTGGGCGGAGCTGTGCCCCCCGGATGCGAAGCGCCGCGTGCGGGACGGGGAGAGAGACGCCTACGCGTACCTGTACATCCTCTTCGTGATGGTCCTCTTCGCCGCCACCGTTGGCAGCTTGATCCTCGGCTACACCCGGTCCCGCAAGGGGGTGGACAAGCAGAGCGACCCCTACCACGTTTACATCAAGAACCGGGTGTCTATGATATGACGGGGCAAGGGAACGGCGGTGACGTGGGGGGCAGAGCCACGGGGGAAGCCTCAGCCGCCGGCGTGGGCTTCTCAGGAGTGTCCTTCAGGCACTGTCCCCACCTCTATTCGGGTGTGCAGAGAGCGCATCGGCTGGGACAGACCGAGGCCGTGTGCGCACAGGAACGCGGGTGCCGCGAGTGACTTGGAGTGACTTTGGGGGCCTGTGGTGGACCGTCTCCTCTTGCTCCTTTCTATGGGTCTTGAGCCTGCGCAGACCCTCATGCGCTGGTGCACAAGTCGTCGCACCCCAGACGTTTCCTTGGGAAAGATGCCACATCGTGATGCGGGCCCTGTGGCTGATGGGGGGGGGTGCTATGAAAGAGGTCCGTCTCTATAGGCCCTGCAACAGCCCCCGTTCCCCCCTCCCTTAATAGGCCTGGACTCAGGATGCCCGGGGCTTCCCCCCAGCATTCTTCCTGCCTTGTCGTGAAGCGAATTGTGGGGCCGTGTGCCTTTTTCCCAGCATTCTTTGGGAGAAAGCAAACTGCACCTTGCTCCGTGCCTCACCCCGTTGGAGAGCCTCCCGGAGCCGAGCCCGGAGAGCTGTTCTCTTTTTATGCCTCAGTTCACAGCAAATCCCACGAAGAACTGGAGGGGCCAGCGAACTGCAGCAGGGCTGGGCCCCCGGCCTTCTGCGCTGGGCCCCGGGGGGGGGTCTCCCGCTCATGAAGTTCCCTCGTCCTTCTCACAGCGTCGGCCCCCGGCCCCTCTCCCGTGTTTTCCGGCATCTTCACTGCTTTTTTAAGGACAAGGAATGTGCAATGCGATCCCCTGTAGTGCTACAACGAGCGGTGCATTTTCCGCAGGTGGGCTGCACCGCAGCACCACTTTGCGGCTGTGTAAAAAAAATTACAGGAATGTGGAGAATGACACCCCTGGGTGGGTGCGGGGGGAGCACTTAAAAAGGACACGCTCCCCTTCTGCAATCAAAGCCAAGAGACCCGGAGGAATGCCTCGTCTTGACACGCACATCTTTGGGTGTTGTGGCGGAGGCCGTAAAGCAGGCCCGCCTCTTCCCTCTGGGCCCACGGACTCGTGCGCATGGAGGCCTTTCCGATGGCCGAGCCGGCCAGCGAGGGCTGTGTGACCGCAGCCTCCCTGCCTTCTTGCTCTCACATGCGCCCCCGCATGCTGGCAGGCTCGGGGCAGAACGTTTCGCGGCACAGCCAACAGACCAGGGGGCCTGAAGTGGGGTGCGCCATTCCCAAAAGCCAGGGGGACGCCCCAGCTGGCTCGTCTCACGCAGCTGATTCAGCTCCCCTTCCCTCTGAAGTGCCCCCCGAAAGGGACCACTGGCCTGGGGGGGCCTCTGCCCCCCCTCCAAGAAGGGCACCCCTTTTTCCTCCTTCAAAGGCTCCATCCCGGCCTTTCTCTTCGTTGCCCCACCCAGAGCAACTCGAGGGACCCTCGGGTGGGGAGGCTGGTGGGCCACAGAAGCGCTGGACTGGCTTTCGGATGGAGGTTAAGCCTCCTCCACCCAAGGCCTGGGGGCAGGCGTGCTCCCAGGGGGGCTTCCAGTTAAGACCCTCACCGCCCCACCACAGCCCTGCTGGGCGGTCCTCCGAGGTCCGTGGGGGGGGAAGCGGGCTCTTGCCGTCTTGGCCGCCTGCTCTGGCGTTCCCGTGTCGTCTATGCGTCTTCCGTCCCCTCCTGGCTGCACCGAGGCCGGGCACCAAGAGCAGTCGCTCACCCCCGGGCTGGGCCGCTGCAGGGGGCTGCTGCCTGCCGGGGTGCTGAGCCGGCTAAGAGGGCCGGCCCACGGGCCCCAACCCGCGACAGGCCACGCGCTCCCTCGCTGGGAGGGCCCTGAGCAGGGGAGTTTCTCCGGCAGACGGGGCAGCCCCGGCTCGTGACCCCGTGACGCGGCGTCGGCGGAGGAGGCCGGCCCAGGGAGAACTTTTGACGCGCTCCGCACTCCCCGCTCCCCTCCGACCGGCTCGATTACCCCCTGGTCCTGCCCGTTTCCGTTGTGGCGCTTCCCTTGGCAAAGTCGCTCGGCGAGGCAAAATTGAGTTACGGGGCGGAGGGGGCGAGAGAAGTTGTCCACCGGAGGGAGGGAGGGAGGACACTGCGGAGCTGCTGCTGTCCGGACGACTCGCCGGAGGAAGGACAAACGGGGAGGGAGCCGCATGCCCGGGGCCCGGCTGGCCTTGCCGTGTGACGGGCGGCAGAGTCCCCACCAAGGGCGCCCCGCAAAGGGTGTGGGAGTCTAGCTGCTCAGTGGTGCGAGGAAAGCGTTCCGCACATGCCCAGAGGCACGTGTTACCTCACTTTGACTCATGCTTGTGCCATTTGAATAAGACGGCGCGCTGCAGGCGGCCTTGGAGAGGCTGTTTGGTGGGAGCGGTCCCCCAGGACTTCTGGCGAGGCGGCCGGTGCCCTGCCCTCGTTCAGGCCCAGTTGAGGGTCCGGTGTGGCCCCGATGCCCGGGATGGGTCGAGAGGACGCCCGGGGGGGCCGAGCGGGCACTCGACCAGCTGCCGAGTTGCCGACAGACAATCCGTGGACCCAGACCGGGAAACGGCCATGGACACGAACAAGAAAAATCCTCAGGAAAGGCACCCAGCCAACGCTCCGGAGGTGTGGCAGCAGCAGATCTCGGAGAAGCTCAGCGCCATCAAGGCCGGAAAGCAGCTGCCGCTCGAGAGCGACGAAGCCCCCACGGATGGCGGCAGGAGTTGCGCGGGGCAGCGGGGGGACGGTGGCCCGAGATGTGGGGCGCGAGTGGGGGCCCTTCTCCCAGTCACGCCGCCGTGCACACCTGCCCTTGTGAGGGAGGCTCTGGACCATCTTCTTGGGAGCGAGGAGGGACTGTAGCAGACTGGTAGAGCCCTCGCCTTGCCTTACACACTGGAGGAAGTTCGAAGAAGGGCGGGGGGAGGCCTGCTGCCTGGCAGGGGAGGTGGGCCTGGGCTGGAGCAGGACGGCGCCTGGCGAAGCACCAGTGTTACTGGTCCACGGCTTCCATGTGGCTCTGCTGGCAGGGGAAGATGGGAGAGGCACGTGGATGGCTGCAGGGCTGGGGGGGGCTGCCCCCGGCCCCCTCTGGATGGTGGCGCGAGCTGGGAGAGGCAGGCATCACGATGGGCGGGTGGGCGGCCGTGACCGGCACCTCGCTCTGCCCCTTTCCAGGCCCCCTGCCCAAGAAGGGCCGGCCAGCGCTCTGCTCACTCGCCCCCTGCATGCCGCAAAGACCCCCCTGGTCTTCCAGCGTTGAGGAAGCCGGACCCCCTTTGCACGTGCCCCACAAAACCACGGGGCAGGCACAGCCTGGGGGGAGAAGCATGGGGGCCGGGGTGGGCGAGGCCTCAAGGTGTTCATGGAGACGAGCGTCCCCCTCCTCACTGGCAGAGCATCCCGTCTCCTCCAAGGCAGGCCGTGCCCTGCGGTGCGGAGCGGAGCAAGCCAGGCAGGACAAAGAGCCCCACCGGTCTTGGGATGGGCGCTTCAGGCTGGGCCTGTGAGCAGAGAAAGCAGAGCAGCAGCCGGGTGAGCCAGAAACGCCGACGGCACCTGAGGGCTCTGTGGGTCACTGGGAGGGCTCGCGCAAGGGGTTTCGCAGCTCCAGGCGGCTTCTCTGCCCCCAAAAGGCCAGGCTTGCCTGGGGGGGCGGCGAGCCCCAAATGGAGGACGAGGGTCTTGCATTCCTCCCGGGCCTTGAGGGCAGGTGGCAAAGCGCCTCTCGCCGCAAAAAGTCCACGTGTCACACACACCGCCACCTCCTCACTTCCTTACACAAACAGGCTTTTGGTCTTGGTGAATTTTGCACTTCTTCAAACCGCGATGCACGTCGTGGCTCCAAAGACCCAGGCATGCGCTTAAGGGTGCGCTTTCCGGGAGAAAAGGTTGAAAAGGGCACATTTAAAGATGCATTTAAACGCTGAATCTTGTGCAGCTTTCATCCACCTTCCTATCAAAGATGAATGCAGAACTGGGCAGAAAGGGACTTGGGGTGTCAGACGCGCAAAAGCCACGCAGATCTAAATGGGGAGCATTTCCCCCTGCTGTGTCCCATCCCCCCTCTCGGGGTGCAGGTCTGTGCAGGAGCCTCAGAAAAGACCAGGGGCCGTCCAGGCCTGTGTTCTGGTCCCACGGGCACAAGCGGGGCGGAGGGTAGCCACCAGTTCCCACCCATGTCCCCCACAGGTGGAGCACATGGCTGCCCAGCCCCTAAAACGGGCTAGCGAAGAGCCACTGGTCCTGGGAACCACGGAGACTTTTGCCCCCATTAAACAGAAAGGGAACGGGCAGCACATGGAGGCTCCGATCTGTCGCTAAGAACGATTGGCAGCACCGCTTCTCCACCAAAGTGCAGTTCCCAGAATTCCTTGTGTGTGGGGAGGGAGCCATAGCAGCGCATTGTGCAGCCCCCCCCCCCCGGCATCAAAGGAAGGGCTTCCTTGCACAGTGCAGAACTAAGCTGTGGGATTCGCTGCTGTGCTGTGGAGCACCGGTCCACTGCTGTGGAGCATGGAGGCCATGCGCCACCTGCCTCTGGCAGCTGGCGCGCATGCCGGCTCCCGGGTGGAGTCCGATCCAGCCGCACTGTTGCTCTCTCCAGTGGCGCAGTTTTTCTTTTGCCTCCGGCTGCAGCAAGTAAAACCGGTTCGTTCAAGGCACAGTGGAGGGACAAATGCGCCAGTTTTGGTTTCTGTCAATTTCTCATTTTTTTAGTCTTGAGTTCAGTTGCTGTCAAACACTGAATAATTTTCCACCCTAAATTTGGTTCATCTGCAATCTGAGCGCTTCTTAAAAGCTTGCATGAAAACGCAGAAAAGATTTTGAGGACGTTTCTCACGCTACGTGCATTTTTGCGTGAGACACAATTTTTTGCAAGCTGTGTCCTTCACCTGTGCATCTTAGCATTATTCCCCTCCTTTTGAGTTCATTTTTTAATTAGCGAACGCCATTGCAAGATTTGGAGAGCTGTAGATTTTGAAAGCTCAAATTTTGTTCATGTGCAAATTGAACACAATTATTCTGTTCCTACAAGGAGACCCAAAACGAACTGCTTTGTTCCTCTGCTCCACCTTGTGGCGAAAACCGAGCACCGCGGAGTGACTCGAGTCGTGCGATTAGCCCCGTTAACTGAGTATTTATTTAAAAAGTAAACATGACCCTTGGAATGTGTGGGGGGTCATCTTTTGCCCCCTCCTCTGCCTCATTCTGAATTAGGTCATTGGCTTTGGAAGCAAACCTCCCACATGCACCAGTGCAAATGTCTTTGTTTTTTGGGGGCGTTTTTGGCAATGCAAGTAAGAGAGTTCCTGGACTACACTGGTGGTCAAAGGGTTAAGGTCCCCTCCCCACAGCACTGAAGGCCCCACCGTGTGCCCCTATGAATGTGGGCCCTCCACATTGGCCTGCCCTTTGCAGCCCTGCTCAGATCCCCTAAATTCAAGACTGTGCGGGATTCTTCTTTCTCATATTTGGGCTTCCCCTTCTTCTGCCTTCCACTTGCCCTGGCATGATTTTCTGGCTTTCTGAGGATGTGCGTAAAGTACAATGGCTTCGGCTTGGTCAGTTTGGGTGCCAGGAGTCCCTCCATCTTAGAAACATAGAAACACAGAAGCAGAGCGAGTCAGAAGGGGTCTCCTGGGCCATCTAGTCTGACCCCTGGCTCCAGCCGGCTCCGCTCATGACATGCCTACCATGCACATGTGCAGCCTGTCCTTGAACACCCTCACCGATGGGGCCTCAACGACCTCCCGTGGAAGCCCATTCCACGCCCTCAGGGTCCCGACTGTCAGGAAGCGCTTCCTGGCATCCCAATGGAGCCTTGGCTCCCTGAGCTTTGCTCCATTGGAGCGTTTCCTGCCTTCCTCTGCAGGGGAGAACAGGTCTCTACCCATCTGCATCTGTCTTCCCTTCTCCGGCCTTTCCCGTTCCCTGGCAGGATGGTCTTTCTTCTCCAGGGCACCTGGCCTTCTCGTGATGTGCCCAAACGAGGACGGCCTCCGCGTTGTCCTTTGTGCTTCCAGGGAAAGCTCCGGCCCGCTTTGATCTCGGGCCCCCGCGCTCGCCTTTCCGTCGGTCCAGGCCTTTGGCAAAGCTCTCCTCCAAGCGCCTCCGTGTTCTTCCGGTCAGCCTCCTCCCCGTGCAGCTTTCGCATCCATGCACAGCGGTTGGGAATGCCAGAGTGCGGATGCTCCGGGCCCTGAGGCTCCTGTGAACCACCCTTTCTGACTCTTTTCTAATACCTTCATTGTTGCCCATCGTCTGACCTACTATTGATTAACTGTCTTCATTTCCCAACTTTCTTCCTCAAACCGAAGGCAGATTACAAAGTTCCTCCCGTCTCTCCATTTTATCCCCATGACGACAACCCTGTGAGGTGGGGTTAGGCTGAGAGTCTCTGACTGGCGGTCGCGGAGTGAACAGAACAGTGGCCAAGGTGGGCCAGAGTCTGATCTGCACTTGGGGGCTTCCTTCTTTGAGACAAGGGGCTCAAAGCTGCTCATGGTGGGATAATTCTTTGGGGGGGGGCGCGAATGGGCTGAAAGGAAAGTTTGCAAACCGCTGATGTCAACAAACCAACCTCAGAACTGATCACAAGCACACGCCGCCCATCCCAGCTTTGTAAAACAGCATTAAAAGAGAATCAGGAAAGCAAAAGTTAAAGTTCTTAGCGTGTGTTCATATACATATTTATTTTAATATGTAAGATTAATTGCTATATTAATGTCCATGATATCCAAATGTTAACAGCTGCATTTTACAAGCATTTTTCAAGCCTTTACTGCAAAGGACGCTCCTACAAGCAACTATGACTGGCTGGGATGGCGATTCCCTAAGAGCCAACGATTCCGGATCTTCCCATCCACTGAGGACGAGCACCATCCTTCCCGGGCAGGTGCTCCAGTGCCTGGATAAAGAAGAGGACGTGAGAGGGCAGCCCCGGTAGCCCCCTTGCTCTGGCAAAATGGTCTCTGGCTCAGACAGCAACGCAAGGTCCAGCAAGACAGAAGAGCCAGTGGTCCTTGTGAGGCCGCAGAGTGTGGGCAGGGAAGGACCGGGGACCCCTCGGGCCACGTGGGTCTCCATGGCCCGGGAATTCTTGCCCACGTCACTCGTCACCTCCTCTGGGAAGCTGCCCTGCACCAAGTCCTTCTAGCACTGTATTTCCTGCTCTGGCTTTAGTAATAACCACATTTATAACCATTTAAATAACCATTAAATTTAAAAGAGAGAAATAACCATTTCTCTCTCTTACCGGGAGACCAAGGTTGCTCCTGGGACGCTCTGCCCACCATTTTTATCCTCGTAACTTGGGCTGCGAGTCTGGACTGGTCCAATCTCTTGCGCCCCGGCCTGGTGCTCAAACCACTTTGCCATGCTGGCTGCGGGGGCTCTCCGGGGGTTCAGGAAGAGCAATGCCCCCCCCGGTCCCCGAGGTCCTCTTTTCACTGGAAAGGGGCGCGCCTGCTCCAGGACATGGTGGCCTGCGCTCCACGGCCTGATGTCCGCCTGTCTGCACAGCGCTTGCGCTTGCCGGCGGCCCAGGGGTGCTCAGACACTGCAGCCCGCAACGGTGGTGCCGGAGGGAGGGCTGCTCTTCGCAGGGTGCCGGAGGTGGGGGGGCTCCCCACTGGCTCCGCTGCGGACGAGGCGCTGGGGCCGAGCTCCATGCTCCAAAGCCGGGGAGCAGAGAGCGGCTGCGGTGACGGTCTGGCAGAGGCGAGAGCCCGGCCGGGAGCGGGGCGTGTGCGGGGCTGGTCTGGCGGGCGAGCTCACCGCCTTTGCCCCGACCAGGCCGGGCGGCGGAGCAGCGCACCGTGCAGGCCCCGATCCAATCGGGAAGCGCGTGTCTTCTCGGGCGCGGGGGTGCGAGATGCACGTCTTGCATTCTGGCCTGGCCTTCTTCCTCTTGCAGGGAAGGCAGGGCAGCTTATGGGTTCTCTCCATTTCCGCCTCACCACAACCCCGTGAGGTGGGCCAGGGTGAGGGGAGGAGCGGCCCACAGGCACCCCACGGACAGAGGCGAGGACCCAGATCTCCTGAGTTCCAGCCCAGCCCTCTAACCACTAGGCCGCAATGGCATGGGGTAGAGCCATCCTAGAAAGGGGCCAGGGTGGGGCAGGTGCTGGATGGCTAGAAATCCCCCTGCGCCCCCCTCCCCAGTCTAAAGCGGCCGGGGCCCTTCAGGGAAGGCATGGCCGACGGGGTGCAAGCAGGGACACGCTCCGACTGCAAGTGTGCGACGCAAGCCAGCGACCCGAGCGCGGGGCCCCCAGGCGCCCTGCCCTCCCCCCCGGCAAGCGCTCCGCATGCCCAGCATGAAGCGCTGTGACGGCGCTTTCAGCAGCCCACGGAAAGGCCACCTTCACCGGGGGGGATCTGCCCAGGACGGTCTAACCCGGAGCTGGGCACGGGGCAGGGCTGGCCCCACCGGCCCTCTGGCCCCTTCCCGCTAGGACCCCCTGGCCCCAGGATGCTGGGAACCCTGCTGTGCCCTGGGGCAGCTCTGTGGAGCCAGGCTGGCCACGGGGCCTCGAGGCAGCCCCACGTAAAGCCTCGTTCCCTTCGGTTTCAAGACGGAGAACCGCAGGCTCACCCACGGCCAGCGGCTGCGCGTGGCACCAAAGAGGAGGCACCCGCGTCGCCCGCACAGCCTTCCTTCTACATTTGCAGCTCTGCCGACACGTTAGCAGATTACAAATCTCCCCTTTTTGGCCCCTCTGTATGTGGCCCATCCCTGTGAGAGATGCAGTTGGTGGATGTCAGGGTTGGGGCCTTGTTGGTGGTGGCACCAGAGTCCCGGGATGCCCCCTCTGAGATGCAATGGGCTCCCTTTATGCCCTGCTTGACCCAGGCTGCCCCTCCGTGCCTGCTGGACATGCACATGGTGGGCACATCATGAGTGGAGCCGGCTGGAACCGGGGGTCAGACTAGATGTCCCAGGAGACCCCTTCTGACTCACTTTGCTGCTATGTTTCTCTGCTGTTTCAGGTGTCTGATGCCAACTTGCCCTTGCCCTTTGCACGTTTACTGGAGTATTTCCTCGATCGACAGGAGACCCAAGAAGATGCCTTTGCCCAGGCCTGGAAATCCACCCACGGATCTGTGCCCGGCAGAAGCTCTCTGGGGTCCCAGGGACATATTCAGCGCTCCTCCCCTGGAGGGCCCCCAGGGCCCCCCGCACGCAAAGCCGCTGCCTGGCCTTTCTCGCAAGTCTTTTGGCATGCCCCCAGCATGCAAGGCAGGCTGCACACTACACAAGGACGCATCTCTGGCGCCGGAAACTCACCCTGCAGCTGGCAGCTTCTTGGGAAGGCGAACGGAGAGAGAGCCGGGGGGCTCGTGCCCAGCGCCGCCCCCCGACCGACGGGGGCGGACTCTCCTGGGCTCCGCGTCTGCCCGGACCCGCCGCCTCCTCTGCAGCCCGGCTCCCGCTCAGGTGTGGCGCTAGCCCTGTGGGCCTTGTCTGAGTCCCTCCAGGGGGGCGGGGGGCGCCCAGCAGCAGAATCAGGCCTGGCGGCCTGGTCCAGACAGTCTCCGCTTGGCCGCGCTGGCCACGATCCGGTGGGACACTGGGGAGGCTGGGTTCCAGCGGTGGGTCAGGGAGGGGTCGGACGTGTTCCAGTGCCCCCCCTGGCAGAGCCCCCCCTCCCTCGGCTGGCTGCCGAACTGCTGCGGTGGGCCGTGGCCGCCGAGGGAGGCGTGGGGCCCCCCGGAAGCCTCCTGGACCATCTGGATGGCGTGCCACGCGGTCAGGCGCACAGACGCGTCGGGGTCCTGCTTCAGTTTGGAGAGCGCTGGAGCAGGGCAGAGAAGAGGGGAGAAGCGGGGCTGGGGTGCACTTGGGGGGAACGCAGCCGCTCCGCCTGCCCGGGCTGCAGCTCGCCTTCCAGGCACCAGAGGGCGCCCCTGCACCATACGGACAAGCCACGCTCCCAGAGCCGGGAATTAAGGACGGCCAGGGATCAGCCTGGGAGGTCAGGATCCGGGTGGGCGGTGAGGGGTGCTGAGCTCGGCAAACAGGAGAAGCGGCATTTATAGCCTCCCGACCCCAGTTGTCTCCTCTTCCATGAATTTATCCCATCCCCTCTGGGACCATCCGGACCGGAGACGATTTCCTGCCGGCACGCTGTGCTGTGTGAAGGGGTCCCTCCCTCCAGCCTGTCCCACGCTTCCCACTAGCCAGCTTCGCAGGGGAGGGAAGCTCTCCAGATCTTTGGGACTTCGTCTCCCAGAAGACCCTGGCCAATGCTCTGGAATGCTGGGAGCTGACGGTCCACTTTCCGCCCACCCGGGAGTCTCTTTGGCGGGAGCAGCCCACCCAGAGCAGCGCCTTGCACTCCCCGCACCGCACGCGTAGGCAGGGAGGGGGCCCTGGTCCCGGGCGGGGGGTCGTTACTCACAGAGGAGTATCAAGTCCTCCTTCTCCTTCGTGATCGCGGCCGGCTCTGTGCACTGGGCGATGCACCCTGCAAGACCGGCGTGCGGTAAGCCCCCTTCCCGCGGCTGCAGCCGCCCCAGACGCCTCCCAGGAGCTCCCCAGCCCTGCCCCGTGCCCCCTGCCCCGTGCCCCGTTGCCCAGTGGACGGACCGCTGTGCTTGGCTCTCCGTTAGCTCTCTCCATTATGGCCGGGAGAGCAAACCACGGACAACAGCCCACAGTTCACAAGCCAGCCGCAGACCATGGGCTGTGTGTGGCTAACCGTCCCTGGTTTGTTAGCATGCGAGAACAACCCAGGGCCACGGCAGCCGCACCCAACCTGTACCCAAACCTCGAGCGCGGGTTGTTGTGTCGCCTCGGCCCCTGCTCAGGACGAACGAGACGTGATGCCGGAGAGAAGGGGGGCCCATCTGGGCCGGGGGATCTTTTCCCTTGCCAGAACGGCCCCCCTCCGGTGCTAGTCTCTGCACGGAGGGAAAGGGCGTGTGGGCCCCGCATCTTTTCCGGCACACCTGAGAAGGCAGCTGGGGGGGGGGGCGGGGGGGTCATGTGACCAGGCACGTGGCCCTCGGGGCCCTCGGCCCTCAAATGCGGCTCCCTCCCCAGCTGCAGCCGAGGAAACTCCTTGGGGTGAGCGGGCAACCAACAGGGCCACGCTCCAATCTGCACGCAGGCCGGCTCCGGCGCGCTTCTCCTTCCAGCCGGGCACCTGGCTCCCGTCCATCCCGCCGTGCTGCTGGGCCCCCCAACAAAGGGGGAGGCACCAGCCAGAGCCCCCCGCCCCCGCTCACCGATAAAGATGGCCGCCGCTCTCCGGATGGAGACCTGGGGGCACTGGAGGTGGTCCAGGCACTGGAGCAAGATGGCCGGGATGGTCTTGACCTTCCATGCCTGGCGAAGGAGAGGGAGAAGAGGGAGGGGGGCGTGTGTTTTCTGAGGAGGGGTGCAGGGAAGCACCTCCTCCCCGTGCAGTTGCAAGTGGGCTGAGGAGACAGGGAGAGCCTGCATTCCCAGAGTCCTGCTCCAGTGTTCTAACCACTGCGCCACACTGCTCCCCTGCCCGGGGCTCAGCGCAGAGCATGACGGCACGAGGGGTATCAACGGGAAGCGGCCGCCCCGGTCTGGGCAGGGGTGGTCCATGTGTGGCGCCAAGATCCTACTTGCAGGATCCGCCCCTTCGTGAAAGGTGGAAGGGCTGAAAGGAGCGCTCAGTGGGAGTGGGGCCCCCCGAACAGGCGCCTTCCCCACACGGCCGAAGCCCCCAAGTCCAGTCCACGGGCACGGGCGGATCGGGCAAGCCGGCCTGTCTGCAGCCTCCCTGGGGCTGGGGGCTTTCCCGGCAGGGCAGGCGGGCAGTCACTCACGATCTGCCGGCACAGGGTCTCCGCGATCTGGGGGTGGTCATGCCAGGCCTTCTTGCTGCCGACCTTCTTCGGAAGGGCCCAGCCCAGGAAGCGGAAGCACCTCGCCAGCGCCTCCTGGCAAGCCTGAGGGAGCAGCACCAAGGCCAGGGGCCCAGTCAGCGAGAGCGGCACCATAACCACTGCGCCGCACTGCTGCCCTGGCTCGCCTCTGCCCCCCCCCCCGCATTGCCTGTCCGGTCCCTCTTGTGGGCAGGGGCTTCCCTTGGGTCCCACTTTGGTGTGACTCAGTGAAGGGAAATTCTGCCTTTGACTGGCTGTGCATCTGGTAATCTATTCTGCTGATGGGGCATGTCTGTGGGGGGGGGGCAGGCCATGAAAGCCCCCCCCGCCCCCCGTGGCCCTGCCTGGGCCCTGGATTTCCCCAGGTGGCTTCCCAGGTCTCTTTTAGCAGCCTTCGGATGGAACCCCAGTGTGACCTGCTGCCTAGGCGAGTGTGCGATCGCATCTGTGAGGGCTAGAAACTTGTGTAACAGGAAAAGTGCGGCATTTTCAGGACACAGACGGTATAATTTCAAGTCAGCAGAACAGGCACAGCCCTAAGGGTAAGGCAGCCCCTGCATCGCCCCACACGGCCCTTTCACGGAGGGGTGGGGGCCTGGGCCAGCTGGCGACCCACCTTCACCACCTCCGGCTCCTCGTCCTGCAGGTGCAGCAGCAGCGGGACCAGGCTCTGGGTCACCTGCTCCTGGATGAGGTATTTCTCCTTCTTCTTCACCACGTTCGGCAGCTCGGCAAAGAGGGCGATGGAGACGTTGCGCACCTTGGCGTCCACCTGCGGGAAAGGCGCCATCAGCCCGGGGGGTTCGCAGGAGCCCTTGCACGGAGCGTTTGGCCGAGCGCACCAGCGGGGGGATTGGGACCGCATGGGGAAAGCGTGCCGGGGCGCGGGCAGGTGCGTCCGCGGCCTTCCGGTCCTCACGGACCAACCGCCTGAGCCCCCGCCTGGCCCCGTCCGCAGGGCAGGAGCGAAGGCAGAGTCGGGGCGAGGGCGGGTGGGATGCCTTTGGGGCCTGGCAGGCCGGGGGTGACGGGGCAGGCGCGAGCGGGGACCCCGCAGGTCGGCAGGCAAAGGCCGAGCCGGGGCAGGCGAGGGTCGGAGGCCGAGGCGGCCTGGCAGAAGCGGAGGCAAAGGGCAGGGAGAGCAGGTGCCCAGCACAGCCTGGCAGGGCAGAGAGAGGCCAGGAGCCGGTCAGGGCCCCGGCCCCAGAGGTGCGTGGGCTGGAGAACTGGGAGCAGGCGGGCGCGGCGGCAAGCCCCGCAGCCAGGCCCCACGAAGGCTGCAGTGCTCCGGCCGGGCAGAGCAGCGCTGGAGAGCCGCTGGGGGGCTCCGCAGTCCCGGGGCCACAGCCCAGGTTCCGGCTCCTGCAGTGACTCCGCCGGCGCTTGCAGGTGGGCCATCGTGGGCATCACCAGGGGGCTGGATCAGGGCCTCGGGGCGGAGAGCCGCTCCTTGCCGGGCAGAGCAGCATCCTGGAGATCTGCCTCTGGCCCGCCGACATTTTGGGGTCCTCCAGGGGGAGGGTCTGACGGCGAACGTCTTTGCTGTGCTTTAGGGAAGGTGCTCACGGCCCCCGTGGGGCTCGGAGTCTCTCCAGCAAAGGGGGCGGCAGGGACGGTTGCGGGAGGAAGGGCCCCTTACGCCAGGGACGCCTGTCTCAGACCCACGGCCACCCGCCAGAAGGCCCGCATTTGCTGTGGAAGCACCTACCGGCCTCTGGCCAGGGCGGCAGGAGGCCCCCCCCCCCGCCAGATTGGGATGCCACCCCCCGCCCCGGCTTACGTTGCTGAACAAGAGCAGGAGCTTCTCGGCCAGGCTGACGATGTCGCTCCTCTGCATGAACTTCAGGAGGTTCTGGATGGCCGTGAGGCCCTCGCGCAGCACGCCGCCCTCGGCCTCCTCCAGGCTCGCCAGGAGGGTGGGCATCAGCGCCTTGACGTCCTCCACCTGCAGGAGGGGGCAGCTCAGCAGCCCGCTCTCCCCCAGCTGCTCGCCGCCGCACCCAGCTTGCTTGCGGGAGGGGATGCGGAGCACTGGCCTCGGTGGCCCGTGAGCCACGGGCGCCACGGAGGAGGCGGGCCGGTTCAAGGGGGCCTCGGGGACCCCCGCGGAGGCCAGAGGCTCGGGCAGCCCCGCAGGGCGCCGGGCTGCCCGGAGGCATCTTGCGCCGAGGGGAGGGTGCCGGCGTGGCCCCCGTGGCGCTCCGCAGGCCCCCGGCCTTCCTCTGCGGCGCTGCCTCACCTTGTCCGGGTGGATGGCCAGGATGCCGAGGGCTCGCAGGCCCAGGGAGCGGACGTCCGGGCTGGGGCTCCTGGTCCACGCGTCGAGGCTCTCGCAGATCTGCTCGGCCGGGAGCTGCTCGATCTCTTGGCAGTGGAGCAGCTGCGGAGCGAGCGGGGCGGCCCGTCACGCGGGGCCTGTGCGCGTGGGGGGCGCTCCAGCCGGGTGAGAGCCCCCGGGGCCCCTCCTGGCCCGTCCCCCTCGCTGCTTGTGTCGGGAGGCCTCAATGGCGGCCGCGAGACGGGATGCCCGGGGTCCGTCAGGAAGGACCCCTCTCGCCTTGAAGCTTAGCCGTTTATCGGAAGATCTCCCAGGACCCCTGCAGTGACTTACGCCAGCATGCGACCGGGCAGTGGTCTCCCCCACCAACTACAAGCTTTTAGAGCATACACAGAGTGTTTTATAATTCCGAGCCACATGGACCCAGCAGCTGGGCCGTTGATGGCGAAATAAGGGGAGCACAGTCAGAAGAAGGGGAGGGGTCTGCAGAGGGGGCTCATTGCAATGGCATTGATTGCAGGAAATTAACATAAGGATCACTGAGGCACGGGGATTATTGTGGGTCTTTTCGAACATGCACAGAGTGTTTTATAGATTCTGAGTTACACGACATAGCGACTGATCAGGTGATGACAAAATAAGGGCAACACGGTGAAAAAGAATGTGAGATCTGCAGAGCGGCTCAGTACCATAGCCTTGATTACAAGAGATGAACATAAGGATCACTGAGGCACGGGGATTTCTGTGGGCCTTGGCGTGCGGATGAGGGTGACTGCAGCGCGGTTAACCTGGCAGCCTCATCAGCGTGAAATGATCAGCGAAAAGAATGGCCCTGGCAGCTTCCAGGCAAGCTCTGAGTCCCCACGTCTCAAACTGTAACCCGGCTTGGCATTCGGGCGCTTTCTGAGAAAGCGGTGCAGGGCTTTTTTGTAACAGAAAGGCACATAAGCACCCCTTTTCTGCCAGGATTTATCTGCATTTTCTGAACACTCTGCTTTGGCAAGCCCTCAATGTTGCATGACCCGCCTTGGGTGCCTTCAGAGAGGAAAAAGCCCAGTTACACACGTATCCAGGACTACTAGTCCTCGTGACGCTATGCTGACTCCAGGATCAGGGGCCCTGTTCCTGCCTTGCTGGGGAGCATGGGTGGAAGGGTGCTGTGGCACTTGTGTCCTGCCTCCCACAGGCCACTAAAGGGCCTTCTGGCCTGACGCAGGGAGACGCGTCTTGGGCTTGCATGACTTCCCCGCGGCAAGGCCTCTTACCTCTACGAAGAAGGCGATGGTGGTTGGCCTGAGCGTCTCGCTGCCCTTGCCCAGGTGAGAGAACAGGAAGTCCAGGATCCTCATGGTCTCCGGGCAAGAGTAGTGCAGCATGGCTCTGCAACACATGGAAGGCAACCGTTTTGTGCGGGGTGAGCGGCTTCACCGCTTCCACGTGCTTCCTTGCAACCCTCCAAACGGGTTTGGTTCGGATTCCTTCTGGCATCCTCGGGCGCTGCGGAATGTCGGGTCTGTGGGCCGCATCCAGCCCCAGAGGTCCCAGTCCAGCCTTCCGGGGTTTTCTGCATGCCCAGCCCTCCCCGCTGGCCTCCGCCCTTTGCACCCACCGCCATCCGGCGCTGCTCTCTGAGGCTCTCTTACTGGCGGCAAGGGCCAGAGGGTGGAAGGGGCTTGTGCTCTGGCCCCACCCCCACCTTTGCCCCGCCCATCTCTGGCCTGCAGCCCCCGAGAGCATCTCCTCCACAGAACTGGGCCGCGGGCTGAGGGCACTTCCGCACCTCTGCCGTGGGGCCACTCTTCAAACCCGGGAATCCCACCCTGGCCGAAGATCCTGAGAGCTGCCGGCCCGAGACCTCTAGAGGGGAGCAGGAAGGGGGGGACCGATTGCAAATTTGCGAAGGCACGAGACTGGACCCCTGCAGGACGCCCCAGCCCCGAACTGGAAGAGCTGAGCGGGGCTGCACAGACGGGGGATTTCGGGGGCTTCGGCTCATGGAGTCGCCATCGGCCGAGATGGTCTGACGGCACCTGACACCCACAGCAAGCAAACACTTCCTGCAGCGGGGGTGTCCAGAGGCGCCCAAAGCTGCCTCTGAGGAAGAACGGCGGTCAAGGACACAGGCAGGGCCGCGCTGGATCCGGCCAGGGCCAGCGATGGGGGGAGTCTGAGAAGTGGTAGACCTCCAGGTGGGGATCCGGGGCTGGCGGAGCTCCCTGCTTCCGTCCCGCAGAGTCGGGGGGCTCGCGGGCTGGCAGGGTTCGCATCCATCCTGGAGCTCGAGCCAAGCTTTAAGGAGCTGCTCATGGCACCGAACCCTACAGGTTGCTCAAGGACAGGCTGGGCGTGCGCATGGCAGGCATGTCCTGAGCGGAGCCGGCTGGAGCCGGGGGTCAGACTAGATGGCCCGGGAGGCCCCTTCTGACTCGCTCTGTTTCTCTGTGTCTATTCCAAAGCAGGCTAGTTACCATGGGTAGCTCCGGGGGGCCCCGGGGGAGGGACGCATGGCTCTAGGTGGGCCACGGGAGCGGCCTGCTGGGATTGCCCACAGCGGTGGCTGGTCCCTGGCAGGGCTGGTGGCGGGACGGGGGCCAGCCGAAGGGTCGCAGCCCTTCCAGAAAAGGGGAACGGAGGGGAATTCACGTTGAGCTCATGCCTGCCAAGCACAGGGATGGGGGTGGGGGGGATCCGGGGATCCTTTGGCCCCCACCGCAGACAGAAGGGGAACTGAGGCACTCTCCTGTGCAGCTGAGGCGGAGAGGAGGCCTGCAGCTCCAAGCACTCCAGCGGCTGTGGGGTCAGGTCAGGGCCAGGGCCATTCGCGCACAGCAGGGGGGTGACGGGCGCTCTGACTCTCTCTCTCTCTCTCTCTCATGCACAGCTCTATACCCACTCCTCCCCGCCTCCTTCCGCCCCTCTAAGCGCATGGAAACAAATCCATGAGCAGTCAGTGGAGGAGCACTGGGTTAGTTTGCACCGTGTCATTTCAAAGGCGTTTCCCCCACCTTTAGATAATGGGCGCGGCCTTGCTTGGCAGAGGGAGAGCATCGCGCAAGGGACGGCGCACTGGCTCCCGTCTCTCGCCTGCCTGCCTGCCTGCCTTTAACCCTCTCAAGGCAGCAGAACCAAACGCGCAAAAAGGATGGCGAGGGGCAAAGGGGCGTCCCCGGAGTTTGGGCAGGGCAGGGCAGGGCCCACCTGGCCAGCAGGGCGGCCCCCTGGAGCAGCTCCCCGGCGCTCTGCAGCATGGCCCAGCCATGCGTCTTCTCCATGAAGGTGACCTCGTAGCGACACCCCATGCGGAGCAGGAGCAGCTTGATGGTCTCGACTGTAAAGCTAAGCAAAGCAAGCCGCCCGGTCAGGGCCGCAGGGCGCACGGGCGCGAGAACAGCGCCGAGGACCTCAAGTGGCACGGGGCCCTTCGAGCAGCCCTGCCCGGCGAGGGCTCCCTCAGCAGAGGCTTCCGGGAGCTGTCCCCATCACGAACCCTGGGCATGCCGTCCTCCCGGGCACGGCCCCGGCCCCACGCCGGGCCTCCTCCCCACGAGAAGGGAAGAGACATGGCCGCTCCTGGCCCCTCTTTGCAGGCCACGAGCCACGCGACAGGACAGCCGCTCGCCCACGTTGCAACCCGGTGCTGGGGGCCCTCCTCACTTCCCACCTCAGGGTTAGGGGGCTCTTATTTCAGGGCAGCCCCCGGCCCCCTCCTTGGGGGCTCCCTCCGCCAGGCAGCTCCCTCCCAACATGCTTAATGGCAAAACGTCTCCGGAGCACCGCAGGTGCCGCAAGGGCCACGGATCTTTTCCAGCTTTGCACACAGCCCTGGAAAAGCCAAGCCTCTCTGGCAGGACCCAGGGCCAGCCTCTTGCATGCCCTGCGAGGAATGCGCCATCGCCAGGCGGCTTTGGCCAGCTTTTTCCAGGGGTCAAGAAGCGCGAGGGGAATGCAGGCAGGGCCACAAGCCACGGAGCCCTGCTCTGTGCCACAGGCAGGCGTCAGGCTGCGGCCACATCCTGACGTCCCTCTCCGCATCCCGGCCTTCGCAGCGAGCGATCCGTGCCAGTTGGCCAGGCTGCCCAACTGGCTTGCGTGTGCCGGGGCCCACCTGACGTGGGAGTCATCGCCGTGAGACGGGGAAAGGCCGCTGGCTTCGGGGCAACTCCAGAAGGCTGGGGGGGGGGACTCAAGGGGGGTCCGCCCCTGGCCTGGAGGGCGCCCCCTCGGTGTTGCCAGGTGAGGGAAGGAGAGGACGGAAAGGATGACAGCACCAGATAGGATATGCACAAGTCAGCACACGGACATCGCGTGAAGATCGGTGCCCTGCATCCTACGCTGTCTGGTGAGCTTGTAATGGCCGCTTTACTCAGCCTCTGCCTCCCTGCTCGCTCTGCTCTGTCGTTGCATGTTATAGATTTCATTTCTGTGTTGCCCAATAGCTGAAACTCTCTGGGTAGTTTACAAGCGTTCATATAAACAATAGAACAAAGCATCATAAAATCTCTCAAAAATTAAAAATAAGATTAAAAATGGCTAAAACTACGTGTGATGAAGGGTAGCCCTTTAATTCAGTTGGGATGGGTAACCCCTTCAAGCCCTCAAGTGCCCATGTGCTTCTCTAAAGGGCCTTCTTAATCTGATGTCAAAAGGATGACAAGGTTGGCGCCAGGTGGGCCTTAGTAGGAAGATCGTTCCACCGTTTGGGGGCCACCACTGGGAAGACCCTTCCTGTTGCTCACATATGCTGAGCCTCTCTCGAGATGGCACTCAGAAGGGGGAGGCAGGGGTCCGTCACAGTGTCCGGGGAGGCTGCAGCGGGAGAGGCAACCCACCGAGTGTTACAGTCCCAGGTAGGGCCTAAGTTAACGCCAGACCCTTGGCCTGGGTTTGGAAGCATGCAGGCAGCCTGAGCGAACCGGCCAGAACCAGTCTGCACTGCTCAGACCTGTGGCTGAGCCTTGACCAGAGACTTTCTGCAGGGAAAGGCAGGACGCTCTCCAACGGAGCCAAGCTCAGGGGACCCAGGCTCCATTTGGATGCCAGGAAGCACTTCCTGACAGTCAGGACCCCGAGGGCGTGGAATGGGTGTGGGTGTTCACGGATAGGCTGGACATGCACATGGGAGGCATGTCGTGAGCACAGCCGGCCAGAGCCAGGGGTCAGGCTAGATGGCCTTGGAGGCCCCCTCTGGCTCGCCCTGTTTCTCTGTTTCCTCTGCAAGGGCAGCTGCCTCCCTCTGGATGCTGATGTGAGCAGCCCATCTGGAGGGCGCCAGACGACCTGCGGGCGAGGCGAGACCCCCTAGCAGTGGCCCGGGAGCGCCTCCCTCCACCGCACGCACCTTGTCAGGCTGCCTCCTGGTTCATACCACTTGCTGAAGGGCTTGGCCTCCGGCAAGGCCTCTGCCTGATTGCTGAAGTGGAGTTCCACGAGGAAGGACATCAGGAGCTCCGGGTAGAGCCGCTGGATGGTGTCTCTGGATTCGGGCACGGAGATCACCTCGTGCAGAGCGTGCATTATCTGGAGGAGCCACAGCAAGACAAGAGCGGTGAGGACCCCTCCATCCCAGGACACAGTTCCAGCCCAAGCGACTGCTGCCCAGAAGACTGCTCAGGAGGGCGCAGGTCTGTCCCCCACTCACTCAGGACAAGCTCTGCCAACCTCTCCCAGTACCCGGACGGACGCACCAAAAAGTTCGCATGACTCACTGGTGCCTTTATCTGAAAGAGCAGAGCCCCCAAAGATGGCTCTGGGGCTTTTCTCTCCTAGGAGGGCAGGGCTGAGGAAGGTTCTGCCCAGAGTATGTTCCCTGCTCTCATGGGATGGGAGGGACCAGGTCACATGGGGCGAAACTTGGTGGCCCACAGCCCAGGTGGGACCCAAGTGGTGACATGATTCAGGTGAGCGCAAGCCCAAACTTCAGAGCTTTCCTTTTCCTTCTAGGGCTTTCCCACGGTTGTGTTGTTGGCACTGCAATAGACCAGGCCATCAAAGCAGTGGTAAAGCACGAAGCGGCGCTTGTGGGGCAGAGCAGCGGAGAAGCGGCTGAGAGCGGGGTGGCTCACCTCTGAGATAGCACATGGGGCAGTCGAGTGGCTTCCCCACAGGGCCGCCCAGGTTCCCAACTTCTTCGCTCCACCCAGTGGGGCTGCCTCCATGATGGCGCCGAGCTGACCTAGGGGCACCTCTGTCTCTTGGAGCTGCCACCGCTGTCAGGCGGGGCAACCTTGCCCAGGCTGCTCCTAGCCCAAATGAGGCTTTGCTCTACCAGCTTCCCTCATCTCGAGGGCATGCCGCCCTACGGGAAGGGGCAGCCAGACCGGGGGGCGGGGGGCAGAGTGGCCAGCCTGTTATCCTTCAGGCCTTTTGGGGAGAAAAGGCTGCGTCCAGCCCGGCCTCTTCTCCCCCCGCGGCTCCTTTGGCTCAAGGCTCTGAGGCACTTCTGGGGCAGACTGGAGCTGTGCTGGTCCCCCACTGACCAAGAACCATGAAGAAAAGGGGCCGTCTCCCCCCACCCCTTGTAATGGCATTACTCGTCCATAGCCTTTTAGCATTTTGATTGCTTCTTTTTTAGAAAGCTGTTACTCTATTTTTGTGACAAATAATAGAGATGAAGTGAAATGTTAGAAAACGTTTTCCATTAGAAAAAGAGAGAGCCAGAAGGGGCCTCCCGGGCCATCTAGTCTGACCCCCAGCTCCAGCCGGCTCCACTCATGACATGCCTACCATGAGCATGGTAAAGTGAACCTTCGCCTGAACAGGGACTTGAACCCTGGACCCTCAGATTAAAAGTCTGATGCTCTACCAACTGAGCTATCCAGGCTCCTTCTTCTATGTCCTCCGTTTACTCTCTTGTCTGGAGGAAGTGCCATCGCAAATGGCCAACGGTCAGTCAACCCCTCAGTTTGGGAGGGCGGCCATTTGCTTTGCTTTAATCCAAAACATGGCAGTGATACAAATGGGAGAGACAACACACCGTGTGGAACGGGAAGGCCCGCCGTGGCCCTCCGTGATGACGGTTCGCCCGCTTAGTTCACCCAAGGCCTCCGCCTGCTCCGAGGAACGAGGCCTCGGTGCTCATGCGACCAGGCGCCTGCGCTGGCCCCTTCCCATTCCCTTTGTCGAACAAGGACCGGCAACTCCGCTCTCCCCGGGGGGAGGAGGGCCGACTCACAGCGATGGATACTGCGGAGGCCTGTGGCTCGGAGCTGTGGTGATTCTTCAACCGTGCGAGGAGGTTCTCCATGAGCTGCTCTTCAACGACTTCCTCGGTCGAGAGGGACTGCCAGAGCTCCGAAGAATTGCTGCAGGAGTGAGGCGGGTGGAAGTCATGCCAGCAGCTGGGAGCCTTCCGGAGTTCCCAGTGGGTGAGTTCACACAACACGATGACTCACCCTCAAGGGCTGGGTAGTTGACCATGGGTTGTTGTTGAGATGTGAAGCATCGTGTTGCACAAATCCAACAGAGACAGCCAGCCAAGGTGAAAAACCCACAGCACCCAACCCAGCAGCAAAACATGCCCACCCCACCGGCAAGGGTTATTCATGGCTAGCAAGCCATGGCTTGGCAGTGGATCTGGGTTCAGACAACACAGTAAGCCATGTTTCAACAATAAGCCACGTTCCAAACAGCGCACACGCAACCCTCGAGGGGCGGGGGGTTCCAATCAGTCTCTGTCATTTGGGGCCTTCCCCTTGTTCCTCCTGGTGCATCTGATTTTTTTTAGAGTCCCTCAAAATAATAAGTTATGTCCATTAATGGCAGGACTTTAGGAAGAATCTTCTAACTGTAAGTCTAAAGGGCTGTGGAATCTCTTTCAACCAGATTCCCTTCTGGAAAGACTCTCGAGAAGGGGGCAAGCTCTGTTTGTGATCGGGGCCACAGGCGACCAGGGTGTGGCATAATTTAACATAAGGCTTTTGATGCCAGTAATTTAGTGCTAGGAAACAACTCGGCCCCGTAGAATAGGGGGAAACCCTGCAAGCCGTCTGTGGCTACGGGAAAGGGAGCAGGGCTCAGAGAGGGCAGGCTGGGAGCTCAAGATTCAGCCCCCGGCTTGTTTATTGTACATGTCACATAGCCTTCTTTCAGGCAGTGACTTGATTCTGGCTGCATGGCAATATCATAATCCCACACAGGCTTCCTCAAAAGTAAGGCCGTCCAAGTTCAGCAGGAACGCTCAGGTGTCAGACCCAAAACGTAAAAGACTCCTGCGTGAACGCGGCCCATTTTTGTAGGATCAGGTTGGGGACAAGGTGCTTACCTGTCTGTTGGAAAGGAGTGTTCCAGAAGGCTCGAGATGACTGTGTCCAGGTGCTCGGTCTTGCCAGCCAACACACCCACCAGCTTCATCACCAGTCTCCTGGCGCTGGACTGGTGGATCAGGTCTAGCCGGCTGCAGATCCCGTCCACAATGTCAGACACCTGGAAGGGAGGGCCAGACAGCTTGGAAGGGGGAAGACCGTCGCCCATAGTCTTGGGGGACACCTGGGAGGTGGCAGACTCCTGTGCAGGGCTGGGAAGGACCCCAGCTCCGCACAAGAATCAGTGGCTGCAAAGGAATCCGCCCCCTCCCAGAATTCGAGGTGCTTCGCGGAATCCTGCTACGGTTGGAGCTCTGCGTTCCTGCTGGCTCTCAGGCTGCAGGATTCTCCTCCTCCCAGACCGTGTGGTGCAACTAGTCTCTGGCTCGCTTGGTAGCCAGGCCACAGGTCAGATGTCTAGTCGATCGCTTCCCTTATGCCAACTGCAAACCAGCAACCGTCCGTGAAGGCCGCAGTCGCTGTCCTGCTGCAGCCACAAGGGACCTAGCCAGCCTCTCCTAAGCTTCCGCGAGTTTCCTGGGCTAGGGAATCCGGAAGAGGGTTGTTGCCACAGCGCCACTGACTCCTGTGGCCTGAGCTGAATTGGCAATGTGCGTGGGCGACCAACTCAACAGGCAAGGCGAGTCTCTGGATGGGGGCCGCCTCCCTGGCTGCACATCGCCAAGCGCTGCTTGTCCTGTGCTGGCCCTCTTTCCCACCAGCCGCCCAGCTCCGGGCTCCCCTTGCCAGGCGCCTGCTTGCAGGCTCCAGAGTGCTTCCTCCTCTCTGCCGCTGCCGTTCCCACTGGCCTCCCGTGACACGGCGTGATGGGGGCCACTCTTCCCCTCCCCACAGAGCAAGCACCCGTGTCTGCCTAGGCATGCCTGCAGGGGTACTTGGCCCAGTCCCGACAGACCCCAGAAGCCCCACCGACTCTCAGCCCTCAGGATCCCCCCCCCCCCCCGTCTCTGGAGCTCCCGCACCTTCTCTATTTCGGCGCCGCAGTTCCTCGCGATGCTGGCCAGGAGCCCCTCGGTGGTGGCGCAGCACGTGCTGCTGTAGTGCTCCGTCAGGCCGTCCAGCGCGGTCAGGATGAAGTCCGTCTTCTCTCTGGGGCTGAAGTAGACCCCAAAGACCTGGGGGGACACAAGGGAAGCGCCCTGTTGCGGTGCTGCTGGTGCACCATTGGTGTGCAAGGTGCCAAAGGGATGGGTGAGAATTGCGCCTCATCCGGGGTTTCTTAGAATTTACCAAAACTTGCCACATTCCCCATGATCGGTACAGAAAGCGCTGGAGGTTAAAACCGAAACAGAACGTGGGACAAACCTGAAATGGATAGAACGGGCGGACGGCCCGGGGAGCAGGTTGGAATCCCTCTGCGGCCCACCATGCTCGTAAGTGGAAAACGCCGTGATGAAGGAAGGAGCCGATCCCAGTGTCCGGAAGCGACACTGAATGCAGCCCTGAAGGCGACCGATGCTTACTCGTGGAGGTCTGAATTGCTTTGCGAAACTCGCAGGGCCGTAGCAAGATCAGCACCTCCAGGCGCAGTGAGCCCCATCCTTCACCTGAGCTCAGGGTGCCGCACACCCTTTCGCTGGCGTGAAGTGGCAGGACTCGGCCCCCTCACACTCCCTTCCCTTGCCTCCCCGGAAGGGGCAGTGGCTCGTCTCATCCGGCAGCCTCTGATGGAATGAAATTCGTGGCGAGGGGCCTCACTCTTTGGCTCTCTGCTTGGACCCAAACGTGTGCTCTGGTTGCCTCAGGGGCCGCGGGGCTCAAAGGAGACGTGCCAGCTCTGTTTGTTGCTTACTGGCCACCTGCACCCATATTTTGACCATGTACTCCAAAACCTGTGTGAGTTGGCTCAGGGGGTTTTGTTCCTTCCTAAGCGCCCTGGAGTCTGGAAATGAGCTGCCTTGGCTGATGCTGATGGCACCGCCCGGTCCTTTCTATGCCGGGAATGGCTCCGAATTGAGCTCGCCCAGGGCAGGTGGGTAAAGGTTTCATCTTTACTCAGTTTGGATGAGAATTGGGCAAAATTTGCAATGTCCTTTTATGTATGGCAAAGAATTTCCTCGAAGCTTTAAAAAAGTCAATGGCAGGAGAAACTGGTATCAATACATACCATCCCTACTACGGAAGATTACAAATCAATGCTAATATTAATCGATATTTCAGCACAAAGCAATAAAACCTGGAACTGTGGGGTGTCTTCTGTCTACATTTTCCTCAAGTAAAATTGGCCACAGGTCCAGAGTCTGGGGGGCTCCCAGGCCCACATGCTGCCTACAGATTCTGGGAGGGATCCCCAGAAGAAGAAAGGGGCATGTCATCTTCTTTACAGGACCCTTACAGACAAGAAATGACATTTATGGCACTTAATGCTTTGACGCGACGTTTATGTCCCCTGGTTTTAACAGGTCTGTTTTGCATGAAAATTGTTTCAGCCCTTAAATTGTTTTTACATGTTCTATTTGGAAAAAAAATGTTCTTTTTAGGGCATTTGTAGTCCGCATTCTTCTGAACTGTCCAAAGAGCATTTGCTATTGAGCGGTACAGAAGTCAAAGCAATATATCCTCCTGCTCCTGCTCCTCCTCATCATCTTTTTTTACTTTGTTAAAAAATCGAGGGGGCAGGCGCCCCCGGCTGGATCCAGACAGCGCGATGGTCCAGGCTGCGCTCCTGCCACAGAGCCGCACCCGCATGGTGCTCTGCAGCTCTACACCACGGTCTCCCTGGCAGGCGATCAGGTGGTTCCACGTTACCGTGGGTTCCGTGCCGCCTGCGCAGTCTCCCACTGTTGGCACGTATCCCATCAGCCACAGTGTCTGAGATTCAGTCCCAGGGTGCACTGCTCCTTGCCCACATCCTGGCCCCTCGCTCCTTGCTCCACAGACAGAGGCCAGGTAGCTGTATCAGCTCCTGCCCTGGCCAGAAACCATGATCCTGGGCTCAGACCACATGCCGTGTGGTACAGAGAAGCCATAGGACATACCGCTCCTTCTTTCATGGTTTCTAAAGGCCAAAGTTACCATGGCGAAATACAGTGACAGGGTTCAGGCAACACAATAGACCAGCAATGGTAGGAAAAAGCACCATAGCTTGTCATGCTGTCTGAGCCCAGCCCATGTTTAAGAACAATCCGCGGTTCAGCAACAACCCACGCTCAACCCACGCTCAGCCCGAGTGCAGCCTGAAGTCAGCCAGTATGTGAAGCAGCTTCTCTGCCCATGCATTCCCCTTCAGCTGCTATGGGAGAGCGACAACCCTCGCTGCCAGGCATCCGCATCCTGCTCCCTCCAATGGCCGGCTGCTTAAGAACTTGCTAACCGTCTCCCATTACAGCCAAGGGGGTGTCTGTGCCCGTCTGCCCGCCCCTGTCCCCATTACCTCCGCCACCCTGGAGGGGTTTTTGAGAAACACCAGCGGGTTCCAGGTCTCCAGGAATTCCTTGTGCTTCCGCTTGATGGCCTCCGTGTGGGCGTTCTTGTCATCCAGCTTTGCGACTGAGGCACACCATAATTGGAAAGAAAGTTTAGCCTTCCTTCTGGCATCCTTATCTATGGGGCGACCTCCTCCATGCACACAGTAATTAGGTTTGCCAGTGGCTCCAGCCCCCTGCTCAGTGCTGCCCTCTCAGCCTACCTGGCTGGAACCTGGCTCCCTGGAACGGACGCCCATTGTCCTGTGCCCTGCAATATCCACCGATGGATGGATCAATAGGCACTCCCAGAGTCCATGATGCCCGCAGTGAACAGCACCCCCCCCCCCGCAAGTGTGGTCCTGGCCCTGAGCGCCCTCTCGCTCTCTCCCTGTCCCCGTTAGCCAGGAAGGAAGCGAGCAGGGCCGTTGCGCGGATCCCCGGTTGCACCCGCGGCCGAAGCCTCTTACTCTTTTGGCCCAGCACGATGGTGAGGAGCAGGTGGACGCTCTTTGCCGCCTTGGAGCTGATCGACTTGATGGGGTCCCCGCAGCAGATGCCCAGCACCGCGACCAGGTGGCCAAGCCGGGAGAATTTGGACATCGTCTGAAGGACAGGGGAGGGCGGACTAGTGGCAGCGGGCAGGGCTCCAGCCAGCCGGCCCGCCGGGCCTCCGAAGGGGCTGCCCCGTTTCTGGCCAGGTGAAATTCAAGGTGCCAACTGGCAGGCAACCATGTCACGCCATTTTCGAGGTCCTTGAGGCCCCATCGGTGCGGGTGTTCAAAGACAGGCTGGACATGCACATGGTGGGCATGTCGTGAGCGGAGCCGGGGGTCAGACTAGATGGCCCGGGAGGCCCCTTCCGCCTTGCTCTGTTTCTATGTTTCTAAGTGCCTAAGCCAGTCTTCCTGACAAGGGTCCCAGGGTGCTGCTCACGTGCTCACTGACAATGCTTGTGCATGGACTTGGGAGAGGGCGCAATCGGCAACGCGTCCGACACTTGCCAAGGTGGTCTTTCTCAGTAGCGTCACGACCCACCCCCGGGCAGCGGGGGGCTCTGCTCCAGCGTGCAGGCGAAGGCCCCTCCTGGCCCTCCGACTGCCCGCACAGAGGGCGTTTGGCACGCAAGCCAGATGCTCCTCCTGCAATCAGCGAGGGCGCCACGGCTACTCACATCCAGCCGCAATTTGCTGGCCACGAAGTTGAGCAGCGAAGCACTGCTCCAGATGGCTCTCTCGCGCAGGTCGGCTTCGGAGGACTGCAGCCACGGAGCCATCAGCTGTCATGGAGCGGGGAAGAGCACAAGTAAGAGGGCTTAGGGTTTAAGATACGCTGCGCTTCCCTTCTTCTTCCACGGAGAGGAAAGAGCTTCTTTCCAGCCAGCTGCTAAGGAGAGAAACTGCTTCCTTTTTTCAGTGCTGAAAAGCAGAAGCTCTTATCACCAAGCAGAGATAAGAGTCTTTCCCTGCTTGGCTTGCAGGAAGTAGTCAAGGAAAGTGCTCCACTCTTCACTTTTGTTTCCTGCTGAGTTTTGTCATAGACACACTTTCCACTGTAAATGGGCAAGAATGGGATTCCTGAAGTTGAAGGCTGGATTTTTAATTCTTGCCTGCCACTGGGATGCGGCCCCTGAAAGTCTCCCTGGAATGGAATGCAGCCCGCGGGGTGAAAACGGTTCCCCACCCCTGCTGTGCAGGTACGGCTGCTGTTGACTTTATCATCTTGCACCAACCTGGTCCACATGTTTTTACTTGTTCGGGCGTTTTAAAGTTGGTCGCACTGTTTGTGTGTGTTTTTTGAGGTGATTTATGAAGGCTTTGTGCTTACTGTATTTGCATTTTGGTACAACTGGTTGCATCCTGCCCTGGTGACTGTGAGGCTGAAAGGCAGCCTAGAAACGCCTCAGAGAAATAAACCGTTTAAAATCAAAGAAATCTACCTTTCACCTCTGTGTGACTCCCTCCTTCTTTTAAAGGGGCTTACCTGTAAGATCCTTTCCAGCTCTGAAGCAATTGGATTCTCCACCATCAGCTGCTGCAGCATTTCGCTGAAGGTCTGATATATGCGGATGAAGAGGCCCTGGGAGAAAGCGGAAAAGAACCCCAGCTGGCTCAGGGCAGAGGGAAGATGGGAGCTTAGAAGCGGCCATGTTCACTGGGTCCAGGAGGCCAGGAGTGGCAGAGTGGGAAGGGGCCAAGATGGCCACCAGTCCCACCCCTTCCCTGCTCAAGGCAGGAGCTCAAGCTCAAGCATCCGCTCCATCTGGCAGGCCCCTGGGCTCCCGGAGGAGTCCCTCTTCCTCAGGGCTGCCGAATGAGTGGCACTTGACCTGAGAGAGGAGGCAAGTGGTGTCTTTTCCCAGAGAAATGCTGAAAAACCTTGGCGTGAGTTTGTGTCCCTCAGAAAAATTCACACTGGGCAACGCAACCGTTTGCCCGGACACAGCAACCATGCGAATTCTCTCAGGGCACCAGCAGCCGCAGGGACGCTGATCAGGACAACTCCTTTATTTATTTATTATTTATTTATTGATTGATTGATTTATATCCTGCCTTTTTCCTCAAAGGGCTCAAGGCAGCTTACATCATTCTCCTCCTCCATTTTATCCCCACAACAATAACCCTGTGAGGTAGGTTGGGCTGAGAGTCTGTGACTGGCCCAAAGTCACCCAGTTGGCTCCATGGCTGACTGGGGACTAGAACCCAGATCGTCTGAATCCCAATCCCACGCTCTTAACCACTACACCACACTGGCTCTCACAATGCAGAAAACACAATGCAGTGAGTCGGGTTTTGGGTTTCCCAGAAAACCGTCTTTGCCGGGATGAAACCGGAAGGCAAAGTGCGAAAGTGCACCACGTCTGGCGAGTGGCATGCCGGTGGCCGTCGATCTCTTACTTATTTTCTTACTTAATACATTTTCATCCTGGCTTTCTGCCCAACGGGGCCCCCAGGGCAGTCTGAGAGGGGCCTAGGCCAGATGAAGTGAGCTGGCCTGCTCAGAAAGAGGCGCTGGGGCTGCGTCCCTCTAGGCTGCAGCGCTGCTGCGCAGCCAGTCTTTCTCTTAGCTCTTGGAACTCGCCGCCCTGCCTATTCATGTCAGGGTTCAAAAAGCAGGTGTGCAGGGGACAAGCCAACCACCCGATGCAGGCACAGCGGGGGCGGGGGGGGAGGCAGGTGGGGATGCCCATCCAGAGAGGAAAAGGCGGCTACCTTGGCGTACTGAGTGCTGGCATGCTCGGCTCCCGCTTCCTCTTGTCCCGGCTTCACGGGCGAAAGAGAGAAGACGCTCTTGAAGAAGGTCCGCAGCAAGATGCCCTTCTTGTAGGAGCCCATGGTCTTTGTGACCTGCCTCTTGCTGCAATGACCGAACGCACAGGCAAATGCTTGGGGGTGTCATTTCGTTTGATCCCAGCATTTCTTAAGTCCGTCTTTCTGATGCAAAACAAGTGGGGCAGCTTGCGACAACCGCACCCCGTCGATTCTAACAACGCTGTCCCTGCGGTTCCTGCCAAGCACTACCTGAGAGACGAAAGAGCCCAGAGAGGCTCCTGGGCCAGCCTTCCCTAGCTGGCCCCCATCAAATGTACTACAGCTCCTGTCATCCCCAGCTAGCGCGAACATGCTGTTGCGCTCATGGGCTTTCCAGGAGCTTCTGGTTGTCCACTGCTAGCAAGAGGCTCCCAAAGGACATGGGCTTTTTGTCCCCATCCTATGCAGATCTCCCTGGTCCCATCCTTTGCCGCCCAGTGAGTCCTGTCCCCAGCCGCTAAACGCCCTCACAAGCCACTTCCCATCGCTCTGTATCAGGCAGTCCCTATTCCTGAGCCCTTTCAGCAGAAATAGACCCAGCCCTATTCTAAAGAGGGCACAAAATATAGATCGCATCTTTGCTGTCCCGATTTGAATTCCGCACCCTGTTCAAGAAACAGCTCACAGAAGCGCCAAGAGGTGGCTCCGAGAGTCCACTCCCTGCCAGCGCCGCTCGCTCACTCGCTCATTCCTCCCACAAGTAAAGAAATGCCAATCAACAGGCAAACCCATAGTTACTTGCAATCATTTCTTGAACTTGAAGGACCACTTGGGCCCCGGGAATGCTTGCTTCTATTGGCTCAATTCCATCATATTTCTAGGGTGGATGCGTACAGACGCTTTAAAGGAAGACGAATCTCTCCAGCAGCTGTCCAGCTTCAGAGAAGAGGCTGGGCTTGGCCTGAACTCAAAGTGGAACTGGGAGAGGATCTCTTTTTTACATGCATTTCTAATTCCCTGGTCAATATGAAGATTGGAGTCCAGTTCTCCTTCAGACTCTCACGTCTCTCAGTTGCTTGACGCAGGTCTTAATCACAATTCCTGCCCCCAGAAAACATGAGCAACTGCAGCTCCGTAAAGGTGGAACCACAACTGCGACTTGTATTCTGCTGGCATAAAACCAGTGTGCAAAGCTGCTTATTTAATCCTTTCTCCCTTTTTCTCTGACCTGCTCGTTCATGTTCTCCCCAAACTTCTGAGAGGTTTTTAAAGCTTGTATTTCTCCTAATGCAGGCCTTTTGCATGCAATTTTCTCCAATATAATACATGTCTAAAGTGATTTTCACAAATAAACACATTTCTGCATGCACTTTCTGTTAATATATACATATCTTGCATGCATGTTTGATTGAAGAGCAGCTGTTGCAAAATTCAGAGAAATGTGAATATTGAAGGACCACTGAGTTTTGGCTTGTGTATTGGCTCAAAAAGCAGAAATTAGGGAAGATAGCATTAAAATGTCAACCAAATGTATTTTGACCCTGTGTCCAGGGTAGATGGGACTTGAAGTGTGAAGAGAACTTATAACCATAAAAACAGAGAATCATAGAAACAGGCTGAGTCAGAAGGGGTCTCCTGGGCCATCTAGTCTGACCCCCGGCTCCAGCCGGCTCCTCTCAGGACATGCCCGTCATGTGCATGTCCAGCCTGTCCTTGAACACCCGCACCGATGGGGCCTCAAAGACCTCTCGCCACAAATGCACTGGGGGTTCCCTTTTCACAAACAACAGTGGTGGAAGCACAAGGATTGTTGGGCCAGGGGTCAGCAGTCAGATCGTTAGCTAACAGAGCAAACGAGACCCCAGCATACCTTAAGTCGATGACGGTGCTCATGGAATAAAGGCAGATGACACTGGGCTCTGGAAGTTCTCTCTTGACCATCTCCTGCAGAGAAGTGGAAAGAGCCCTGGTGAGATTCCCTGCGGCACATTTTGAAAGAGATTCTGGAGGTCGGGTGGAACCCTCAAGACGTAGCCAGGCATCCTTACAAATGACCATCAGTACGATACCAACATGGATTTCTGTTGCGTAAAAGGCCTAACTCTTCCCCAGCACCCAGCAAACACGGGACAGTTTAGAGCTAGCCAATATTTGAGGGGCATCAGGAAGCCCTGGCAGGATCTGATCTGGTCTGAATTTTGGGCCACAGGCTTCAAAGCAGGACTGTCTTAACGCCTGGGCCTGATGGGCGCTTGCCTGTGGGCCCCATACTAATCTGTGCATGTTAACCCTTGGAAAACTGGAAAACTTCCAAAATTAACAGTAGTTGTAGTTGTCGTTGGGGCCCCAGTGCACTGCTTTGCCCGGGGCCCATCATGCTGGGAAGACGGCCCTGCTTCAAAGGACCAAAGGCAGGAGTAGGAAAGCTCAGGACCATGGGCCAGATCCAGCCATCCTGGGATCCCGCACCCTCTGCGCCAGCCTCCAGTGGTTTGGTTTTTTCTCCCCCACTAAGCGCTCAAAATGTCCCCGGTGAGATTCCCTGAGGCACATTTTGAAAGAGATTCTGGAGGTCGGGTGGAACCCGCAAGACGTAGCCAGGCTGTGCAGGAAGTGTTAAGCGAAAATGCGTTGGTGCATTTGGTATGTCGGCCTCACCCCTTGCCTTGCCTTTGTCTTCATCAGCCACTGGAATGCCTCTCCTGAGAACTTCTTTGAAACTGATTTCGGTCCTTGGATTGAAACGGGTTTAACACCATCGGTTTAAAGGGCACACAGACGTGGGCACTCAACAATCTCTCGCTGAATAAATGCTTGGCGGTTTGGGGCATGGCAGTGCATGAGGAGACCCCCCCCTGAGTGGGGGCTCCCCTCCCCTCATGGCAGGCACAGCTGCTCCTCCAAGCCTTGAGAAGCGGGTGAAGGACGAGACCACGTGAGTTCCCCTGTAATAGGACTGTCCTGCATAAGAAGGAAGTCTTGTGCAGATTTCCATGGGCTTGGCTTGGCTTGGCTTGTTCTGGCCTGGCTTTTCAAAACGCACATAAATTGCTGCCGTGGACCTGCAGTCCAGGCAAGGGTCTGAGAGCCGCCCTTCCTGTCCACGCCATCTTTTCTGCAAGTTTGCACAATGCAAGGTCAGGGGTGTGGGTGCCGTTTCCTCGCTCTGCTTTCCTTGGTGACAGGGCTCTGTTGCTATTCCCCTGCTGGTTTGAAATGGATTTTTTTTTTTCATGCAAGGGGCAACCCTACCCATTTCCAGACAAAAATAAGTCCTACAGCTCGTAGCATCTCCCAGCCAGACAGCCACGTGGACTGATTTCTGCCTCCCTGTGTAGGACCGTGCGCTCAACTGCTCTGAGCGTTCCTGGGGGGAGCAGCAGGAAGCACATGAAGGGGCAGTCCTACACATACGCAGGGTTTGCTGGCTGGGACAATGTTGAGCGTTGTAGGTCTTTTTGTTGTTTGAACGCACACTGGATTGCATCCTCAGCAAGCAACCAGGCAAGCAGGCAAGCAGGCAAGCAGCCAGCCTACCGTTATGGCTCCCACAACATCGGAGGTAAAGTTGTCCATGAAGAATTCCGTCATGCCGCTCCAGTTGATGGTCTTGCTGAGGATGGACAAGAATCGCAAAAAACTCTTCTTCATCATGTCATCCTGCAGCAAATGGGAGGGAGGGGAGAAGACAAAGTGAGACGTGCCCATTCCTTCAACATGGTTTAATTCAGAGGCTCTGCCCCGAGAGGCTGCCCAGCTAGGGAGCCGAGCGTTTGCTGGGGAGCTGCACCCCAAAGGCGGGGTTGAGGATGTGCGTATTCTCTGTGGAGCTGAGCCAGACTCGGGAAGAGTTCGATCCAGAATTTCAAGGTTTCTCCCTGAGGCACTGACAATGGTGTCTTGTGGCCACCTGGAACATTCTGGGGCTAAACAAGGCGCTCTGTCAAACGCACGGCAAGCTGCTAGTCCTGACCTGTTTGTCATCTGCAGGGTAAGCACATGGGGCCCAGATCCAGAGCAGGACCACTGCATGCGGCCACCAAGAGCTACTTCCCCCTTAAATGTAAGCCCCCCCCCACACACACACACGCAAAATCCCCTTTGGTATTTCCTATATGCTTTTTTTCTTTTCTTAGTCCCCGCACGCTCCAAATTTGGGGGAGAAATTGGCTCGGTGGGAAGGCAGAACCACCCCACTGCTCTACCTGCACGCAATGGACTGAAGGCTTACATCCTTAGACTAAATTAAAATGAAAGCAAGCAAAAATCGCACGAGGGTTCCATTTAGCCTGTCCCTGAGGTCCCCGAGGTCATTGATGGTGCCACATGGACCTTCAGCTGACTGGGGTCCACCTGGAGCAGGGCCTTCAGCGTGGTGGCCTCGTTCTGTGGGATGCCCTGCCTCTGGAGGTTCAGCGGCCACCGGCATTGTCTGTTCGGGGAATTCTGCCATACCTCGGAGGGTGCGGCCCAGGGAATACACCAAAGCACCGTCCGGTGGATTAGGCCATGGTTGACTGACCGAAAGCAGAGGGGAACCATTAGCGGGGAATTGTCGGGATGGCAGCCAGTGACAAGCGGGGTCCCCCAGGGCTCTGTCCTGGGGCCGATCCTGTTTAATCTTTTCATTAACGACATGGAAGAAGGGGTGAACAGTCTGCTGATCAAATTCGCAGACGACACTAAACCTGGAGCAGTGGCCACAACTGAGGAGCAGATACACCAGATCCAAAAGGATCTGGACAGACTATGGAAGTGGGCAGGAGACAACAGGATGGCGTTCAATGTGGAGAAGTGCAAGGTCTTGCACTTGGGGCATAGGAATAGCTGTCATAGGTACAGGTTAGGGGACAAGTGGCTGGAGAGCAGCACTTGTGAAAGGGACCTCGGGGTGTTGGTTGACCGCAGGCTAAACATGAGTCAGCCGTGCGATGCGGTGGTCAAGAGGGCGAACGTCACCCTTGGTTGCATAGCCAGAAGTGTGGCTTCTAGATCAAGAGAGGTATTACTACCACTCTACACGACTCTGGTGCGCCCGCAACTGGAGTATTGTGTTCAGTTTTGGGCCCCTCATTACAGGAAGGACATAGCCAGGTTGGAGTCAGTGCAGCGCAGAGCCACAAGGATGGTGGCTGGTTTGCAGGGGATGCCATATGAGGCAAGACTGAGGGAACTGGGTCTCTTCAGCCTGGAGGAGACTCAGAGGGGATATGTTGGCGACATACAGGTATGTGAGGGGGTGTCACATGGAGGTGGGGAGAGGCCTGTTCTCCCCTGCAGAGGAAGGCAGGACGCTCTCCAATGGAGCAAAGCTCAGGGAGCCAAGGTTCAATTTGGATGCCAGGAAGCTCTTCCTGACAGTTAGGACCCCGAGGGCGTGGGATGGGCTTCCACGGGAGGTCGTTGAGGCCCCATCGGTGAGGGTGTTCAAACACAGGCTGGACATGCACATGGTGGGCATGTCATGAGCAGAGCCGGCTGGTGCCGGAGGTCAGACTAGATGGCCCGGGAGGCCCCTTCTGACTCGCTCTGGTTCTATGTTTCTATGAATCAGCTTGCCCACCCCATAGAGGCTTGGGCGCACATCGGGGGGGGGGGTCCTTCACTGGGGGCTATCAGGGCGTGTGGGAGAGGAATCCCCCAGCCTCGGGCAGCAGGGACGATGCTCCCGCTCTCGGCCCTGCACCTCCGTTGCTTGGCAGCTGCCAGTTCTTTTCAGCCTGCTGGGAAACGGGTGCTTGGTGCTTGGCCACATTTTGCCAGGGCGGCCATTTTGTTAGTGGGAAAGCCGCCGTGGCGGCCATTTTGTGAAGCAGCCACAGCGCTCTCTCGGCATTCTCAGTGTGCCCACAGGCCCCAAAAGGCTGGGGGCCTGCCTCGGGCCCAGAACAGAGCCCCACGGGAGAGCGACTGGGGCCAAGCCGGGCTCTCGGCCTGCCAGCCGCGAGCGCCACGCTTCCGCTTCCGGGGCTCTCCAGACACAAAGGGCAGCGCGTGCGGCCAAGATTCTCCACACCTCTTTTTTACTGCTAAAATAGTCCATGGTGCTCCTCCAGGATTGCAGCAAGAGCTCGGGCTCGTGCGAAGAACCGGGGTGCTCGCTTTCCTCCCAGATGGTTGCCATCGCAGAGAGATCAGGGACTGGAAACAGAGCAGCGGGGAGAGAGGGAAAAGGAGACGGATTTACCCTTTCAGTGTGGACAGACCTATTCCTTGCTAAGAAACCGGCCGCTTGACCCAGCGACGGTCCGCTTGTCGCGGGTCTGAAGAGCTGTTCGGCTTCCCTGTTTGCACAAGCTTGGTGCCACGTGCCGAGATGGTGCAGATGCGGCCTACTTTGAGGTCTGACCATTTGGCTAGTTCAGTACCCTCCGCTCGGGCTGGCAGCAGCTCTCCGGGGCTCAGACGTGCGCCCTTCCTTTTTTTAACTGGACCGGTCAGGGACCGAATGGGGGATCTTCGGCACGCAGAACACGTGCGCCACCATTGATCCACGTCCCTCCCAAGAATCTGATGCTGAGATATGCCTACAATAATCTCAGTTCCCAGATTCAAAGTTTCTAGTCCACATGAATGCAACCACATCTTATTCTTTATCTATACATGTTGGATACATAGAACCTTTCCCCCAGAACATGCTCAAGGTGGCTAACAATAACAAAATACAGAGGAAAACATCACAAAATAAGCGGGTACATGGGCAAGTGTGGAATCCTTCAGATCCCTCCCTCCAGGGTGGGAAACAGGGCTATGATCTTGGGGCGGAGTATCTGTGCTCCGACATGATGCGGCTCGAGGGCTCTCTGGCCAGCATCCCTTCCCATCCAAAGTGCTGGAGCTGCAGGACCAGAATCGGTTTCCTTGCTGTGCTGCGGAGCATCAGAGGCACATAAGTCTCTGAGCATGCCGTCAGCAGCATTGTGCCGTAGCACGTGGCGGAACGCACCACCGCACCACCAAGAAATGGCACTCGGCGGCCGGCCCGCCCGCCCGCCTCGGACAACAGACCTGACGTCACGGTTCTGCGCCGCCTCATCCTCTCCTTCTTCACCTTGTGGAAGATCCTCTTGAGGCATCTCAGCAGCGGCCCGCTGCCGTCAGGCACGGAGTCTGGGGGCTCGTCCTGACCGTCCCCCTGGCTCAGGTCCGGGCCATGTGAGCTACTGAGCGAAAGGTCGGAGAAGGGGCCTTCCCAGCCCAGGACGGGAGCGTCTCCCAGGAAGTCGTCCTCCTCCTCTCCCAGGCAGCTCTGCAGGTCCATTCTGGAGCTGGAAGAAGCCGCTTCCCAGCGCGCATTCACGGGAACACGGGGAAGCGTGCGCTCCTCGTTCAGTGCGCTTCACGCGTGCGATTGCGCCTGCGTTTCTGGCCACTGGGCTCACGGGCCCAGCCTGAATCCCAGCCAACAGTGGCAGCTGAGGGAGGGACGGGGTGGGGGACTCACTGGACCCAGCGGGCTGCATCATTCAGGTGGGGTCACCCGGGAAACCTCCCGGCACCGTTGCCATGAAAGCGCACAGGTAACAAAGGGAGGGCCGGATTGGGCAGGGCTGGAGGGGGTTTTGCCGGGACTGAGCCCAGCAGTTTGCGAGGGCTTTCCCGGCCCAGCTCTGGTTTAAGGATGCGACCTGCTCTGCCTACCAGGGTGGATTCTGATGCCGTGGCGATCCAGCTGGGGACCTGTGCTTTGAAAGGGCACCTTGCATCCATGTTTCGTGGCCTCCCATCCATCCATGAATTAAAAGAGAGTGGTATTGGGGGTTTTGTAATTCCCCCTTCAATTAATAATGGTTAGTAGGCTATGGGGGATATGGCTAGGGGTCAGAATCCTACACATGTTCGGGGGAAAGGAGCAGGTTTGTAGCTTGGGGGCGATTCTTCAGCCATCTTTGTCACTTGAGGCCCAGGTGGCTTCCGTGGCTTGGACTGCCTTCTGCCAGCTTCAGCCGGTGGCCCAGCTACATTCCTGTCTGCGATCAAGGATTATGCTCTGGTAATCTCTAAGATACATTACTGCAATGCACTCTATATGGGGCTGCCCTTGAAGACTGTTTGGAAGCTGCAGCTTTGCAAAATACGGCAGCCAGACTAGCAACAGGGACCAGATGGCCTGATTACAGAACACCGATTTTGGCCCGCTGAGCCCAGCTCAAGCTGCTGGTTTTAACCTATAAAGCCCTACATGGCTTGGGACCGTGATACCAACGGAATGCCTTGCCTGACCTTTACCTACACGGACCCAATGATCGTTCTGAGACCTCTCTTTGACTGCCACCTCTGAGGAAGGCTCAGATGGTGGCAACAAGGAGAAGGGCTTTTGAGTGGTCCCCCCCTCCCGTTTTGTAATTTGCTCCCCACTGAGGTCAACCTGGAGTCAACCTTTTCGGCACCAGGTAAAGAGTGTTCTCTACTGAAGGACATTCAAGGACTGGGGCTTGCTAGTTGCTAAACAGGTCTAACGATTGTCCTTCCGGTTGCATTTTTCCTTTGTTTTCAATTTGATTTTTCATTTTGTATCACAAGCTTCTTAATGATGTTTTAATACGCTGCATGTTGTATTATACTTTTAATGCGCTGTTGTAATCTTTCCAGAGAACTTTGGCTATTGGGTGGTATAGACATTTATTAAGTACATTCTACCTGTGCTTGCACTCTGGGGCACCGGTTTCATGGACTGGAGGAGACTGGATGCTGCAAAGACTCTTCCTCACTGGTCACTTTTAATTTGCAAAAGAACAACAACACTGGACCAGCTGGGCCAGAGGCATGAATTGGACCCGGTTCCTTCAAGGAACAGGCAAACTTCACCGAGGGCAGGAAAGTGGCTAGCTACCAAACCCAGCAAACAGCACCCCCTTTGCTGTAAGGCTGCAATCCTATACACACTGGAGCTCCAGGAGGATCACTCCAGAGTAAACACTCATGGCACCTTCTGGGAGAAGCAGCACGTGAAGTTGTGTGTGTGACACCATGAAGGCTTTTGGCTTCCTGCTGGTGCGAAGCAGATGGGTGGCATTTGGGGGGAGCCAAACGCCAAGGAAGACAACAAGCTGTGCTCGGGCGATGTTGTCAAGGGAGGTTTGCTGAAAGAAAATACTCAACTGGGCAGGGGAAGAGTGGAGAAGGGCTACCGACTCAGTGCCCCCGTATTCCTGTGCCTCTCAGAGACACCTGGATCCACAGCTGGCTTCAAAATAGGTCACAAAGGGTGGTCATCAACGGCAGCTTCTCCACCTGGGGAGGAGTTGCAGGTGGGTACCATGATGCGGGTGGGTACCAAGGGACTGCAGGTGGCGCAGGGGTTTAAACCGCTGTGCTGCTGGGCTGGTAGATTGGAAGGTTGCCAGTTCGAATCTGCACAACGGGGTGAGTTCCCGTTGCTCGGTCCCAGCTCCTGCCCGCCTTGCAGTTCGAAAGCATGCAAATGCAAGTAGATAAAAAGGTGCCACTTCGGTGGGCAGGTAACAGCGTTCCATGCACCTCGGTGTTAGTCATGCCGGCCACGCGACCACGGAGACCGTCTGCGGACAAACGCTGGCTCCCTCGGCCAGGAAACGGAGATGAGCACCGCCCCCAGGAGTCAGGCATGGCTGGACTTAAGGTCAAGGGGAAACCTTTCCCTTTACCATGATGCCCAGTCCTGGGACCAGTACCCTTTAACATCTTTATGAATGGTCTCGATGAGGAAATCCAGGGAACGATAATGACGTTTGCAGAGGATACTAAGCTGGGTGGCATAGCTGACACCCTGGAAGGCAAAAAGAAGATCCGGGGTGACCCAGACGCGCTTGAAGGCTGGGTGGAAAACAACAGAGCGCAACTCAGCAGGGGCAAATGCCAAGTCCTCCACCCGGGCAAAAATAAAAACGTAAAAATCAGCTGTATTGACACAAGATGGGGAATTCTTGGCTCAGCAGTACTGAGGGTGAAAGGGACCTCGGAGTTGCTGCAGACAAGAAGCTGCGTGTGACCCAGCAGTGCGACGCAGCTGCAAACACTATTTTGGGATGCATAAGTAAAGCTCTCGCTACCAGAAAAAGTGGGGATGCAGGTGGCGCAGGGGTTTAAACCGCTGTGCTGCTGGGCTGGCTGATTGAAAGGTCACCGGTTCGAATCTGCACGCAGGTTGAGTTCCCGTTGTGCCGCCCCAGCTCCTGCCGAGCTTGCAAGTAGCAGTTCCTCTATGCTCCTCACTAGTCAGACCTCACCTGCAACACGGTATTCAGTTTTGGGCGCCCAGGTATTCAAAGGATGCTGAACATCTGGAGAGGGGTCAGAGGAGGGCAACAAAGATGACACAGGCTGAGAAAATACATCTTATGACAAGAGGCTGAAAGAACTGGGCCTTGAAAAAAGAAGACTTTGAGGTGACCCGACAGCCCTCAAAGGCTGTCACAGAGGGGGAGGAGGACAAGACCCCCTCTCACTCACCCCAGAATGTGGGACGCGGCGCGATGAACTTGAATTACGGCACACCAGGTGCAGGCCGGACACAAGCATGACCTTCTGAGTGCCAGAGCAACAGGACAGTGGCGCTGGCCTCCAAGAGAGGTGGTGGGCTCTTCTACTCTGGAAACATTCGTGAAAAACCTAGGTAGCCACCTGAGCGGGATGGTGTAAACTGGTATCCTGTCCCAGCAGCAGGGTGGACTCGGTGGCCTTCTTGGCCCCTTCCAAGCCTACCATTCTGCAATTCTGTGATTGTAGCAGATGAGAAGCAGAAGGGAAGTCGAGGCGGATGCTTGCTCAGATGCAGCGGATCCTCAGAGGGCCCATCTTCCTCCTCCCCTCCATAAGGCTTTCTGAACCTCGGATCCCCAGAGCGTGCCAATGGCCACGCCGACCAGGCACTGTGAGCACTGCAGTCCAGCACATCTGGGGAACATCTGGAGTGCTGCCTCCATTCTTCAGGGTCATGCAAGGTGACCTCAGTGGGCCACCCCACTCAGGCACCTGGCACGAGGAGACACATATCCATTGCTCTTTTTTCCAGGACGCCTTTTGTGGGATCATGACTTATTTAATGGAGGCAGGCCATGTTTTAGCTGGCACTCTCGGGTTACAAGGCACCGGCAGCGAGGACACTCTCTTGTCCTTTGTCTTCCCAGCCCCTCTGTCTCTGCCCACACTTCCAGCGCAACCTTAAACCCGGGCCTTTATGAAAGGGTGCCTCGGCTGAATGAGCAACCCTGCAGCTCAGCAAGGGGAAGGAGAAGAAGCCTGACCTGGGCTGAGGGAGGGAAGGAGCACAGAAACAGAAGAGGGGTGGTGTGCATGTGAGTGCGCGCGTGTGACACATGGCCACACGTGCAAAGCCAGAGCGGAAAGAGGGGAGCACGGGAAGCATGTTTGCAAAAGGCACTGGGGCGCAGAAGTGATGCAGAACCGCCCTGGAATCCTGCAGTTTCCCTCTGGTTGGCTGCCGGTGACGTCACGCCGGGCCACGGCCCTCCGGCCCGCTCTGCGTCCCTTCCTTGATTGCAACAATAGATCCTCCCCGGACGGCCCTGCAGCCAACGCCGAACTCAGTCTAGCAGCGTCTGCAAGGGCTTTGCTTTTCTTGCAGCGCAGAGGTGGAAATGCTGCATCATTCTGGAAGTCACCTTCGTGGCCTCTCCCGCCTGAACTCAGCCCATTCCCCCCACTCTGTCCCTGGGCCCCGGAGCCACGGCCAACCCGGGTAGGCAGAACTGAGCCAGCCAGCCCCGGCCTCGCTTCGTTCCTCCTGCCGCAGCCTCGCTCAGCCGGGTTCCCTCCGGCAGCGTGGAACTGATGGGAGTGGCAGTCCATCGCAGCCGGGGGGAGCTGGTTTTGGGAAGCCCAGGCTTCGGAAGCCCGGGGCAAAGCGGGCGGCGTGCAGGATGCCAAACTGCCACGCACAGTAGCATCGATCTGGTTGGAAGGGTCTCCGCAGGACTGCCACAGTCCACGGCCCTCCTTTCCATCTCGGCAGCCGTTTGCTCCGTGCCTTGCACCTTCCAGTCAGTCGGTGAATAAGCAGGCCCCGAGCTGCCCCCTTTCCCACCCCGCAGGCGCCTTCGGCAGCATAAGCGCATGCGGGGAATGCAGCAAGCAGGCAGCACGCTGTGGCCCGAGGCAAAGGACACCAAATGGGCCCCCTTCCCATCCCAAGAGCAACAGCCAAGTGGACTAGCAGCTGAATGCGAGCCACTCTCAAGGCTAACAGTGTCTCGCTGCCCTCCAGCGCGGCAGGCCCGGTTGTTGCCATGTGCCATCAAGTCGTCCCTGACTTATTTCATTGCATTTCTTACACTGGTATGCAGCCCCAAAGCCCGTATGGCTTTCTGGGTAGCTTCAGTAGAGCAAAAAATAATATTCCAAGCAAATACAATAGTGCAATAGAGCAATACAGTCCAGCAATACACTATTGAACTGTAAGCAATACAAAATCAAAACAAACCTTAGTGCAATTATAGCATACACAATACAGTGCATAATATCAGTACGTAATACAATATAATACATAATAGAGTGCATAATGTCAATAATGAAAATATAGAGCGATAATCCCCTCACACACAAAGCCCAGTTACCCATCAATGCAGTTGACGAAACTCGGCCTCGCAGTCCCGTGTGGGTTGTGCCCACATACAACAGGGCAGCCCCAACGGCTCGGAGAAAAGGGCTCCGTCTCCAAACCGACTTAGGGTGCCTCAAGGAATCGAAGCCTCCCAAAACGTCCTCTCCGTGACGGCCCGCTCAGGTGTTGTGAACGCAAGGGTGTAGGGAGCCTGCACCCCATGGCTGGTCTTCCCCTTCTCCTGCCTTCAGCTTGTCCTGGCTGGCTGGTCTTTAGCTTCTCCAGGGCATCTGGCCTTCTCATGATGTGTTCAAAGTACGGCAGCCTCGGAGTTGTCATTTTCGCTTCCAGGGAAAACTCTGGCTTGGTTTGATCTCGGGCCCACGTGTTTGTCTTTCTGTCAGTCCAGGCCATTTGCAGTCTCCTGCTCCACACCCTGCTCTGCATGCATGGATGCAGGCTGGCTTAGGGGACGCGCTCGCCTCTCCCACCTCCTCGCCTCTCCCTCGCTCTGCCCAACGGCTGCGGATTTTCCTCCCGCTTGTGGCTTAAAGGCTCTCATTCTTTTCCATTCCTGCAGGCAGAGACGGGCGTGTGTGCACATAAGTGTGTGTACTTGTGGGGCGGGTGTATGTGTGCAACCTCAACCCCCGATTCATCCTGGGGCGCCAAAAGATCGCCTCCTGCGCCATCAGAGCCGCGCCAGAAAGGAAATGTCATTCTGCCACTGGACTGGGCGAGCGGTTGTTCCCGCTGGTGGCCGTCCTGCTTTGCCTGCGAACCACGACGGTGCTGATCGTGGCGATGCGGCTTTTATCATGTCTCCTCTTGAGAGAAACTGGGGTGGCCTGTCTTGGTGTCCCTGCTAGCCAGGTGACTTACAGGCTCACTAAACCCAGTGCCAATGAGGTCCAGTAAAGCCGAGATTCAAACAGTTTCCTTTATTCAGCTGAGCAAAGGCACCGGGTGTCCGTTCCCACACGCGGGCAGGCGGGCCACGCACCCACAACCCTGCTTTCTTCTCTCCCTTTCGCCCCCGTTGTTCCCTTACCCAATCCCTCTCAGGGTCTGCCTGACCCTGTAACCATTCCCCTTGCGGGGCCTGCATGGGTCTGCATGTCCACGGCTCGCCTGCCCTGTGAAGGCCCCATACCTGCGTCCAGGTGGAGCGCGATCACTGCCCCCAGTCCTTGCTGGGGGGCCTTCTCTCCCTCACTGCCGCTTATCAACATGGCTTTGCCTTCTCCCTTTTCCTCTCCAAAGCAAGCAGTTATACAGAAAGCAAATGGCGTTCACCGAGCTTTCATGCAAGCAGCTGTTTACAAAAGCAAATCGCGTTAGGTAAGCGAATCAGGCCCCTTCAGCCCGCACAGCCCCATCTGGTTCGCACAGCACCCACCCTGCGAGGTGGGCCGAACAGGCGGGCGGGGACTGGCCAAAGGCCCCCCGGGAGCCCCACGGCCGCGTGTGGACGGGAACCTGCTCTCCTGGGCCCTGCCCCAGCCCTCTCGGCCCTTCGCCACACAGAAGGCCCCATTTCGGCCTCCGGAGCCTCCCATGAACCGGGCTGAGTCAAAATGGACGGGAAGCGCCTGGTGGAGCTGCTGCCCGTGTGAGTCTCTCTCCTAATGGAGAGAATGGATATGTGGACCCACAGGGAAGACTGAATTGCCTTGAACACCCCCCCTCCCATTTTCATTGGTGAGCTCACCCAGGCCCCCTGCAGTTACTACCAGGTAGTGGTCTCCCCTACCAACGACAAGTTTTTAGAGCATACACAGAGTGTTTTTAGATTCTGAGAAACTGGGCCATTGATGGCAAAATCAGGGGAGCACAGTCAGATCTGCAGATACAATGGCACTGATGACAGGAGATTAATGTAACAATCACTGGGGCACAGGGGTGATTGTGGGTCTTGGCATTCGATACAAGAATAGACTGGGGAGCCCCATTCTGCAAAGGCTTTTCCAACCAAAGGAAGTAGCCGTCCCTTAAGGGAACAGCTTGATCATACACTAAACGGAGGCCTGCCTTGGAATTCAGGCCCTTTCTGAGAAAGAGGTGCAGAGATGCTGCAGGTTTGATTTTATAACACAAAGGCACATAGAAGCAACTTTTCCCGCCAGGGTTTATCCGAATTTCCCCAACACCAGTCGGCGTAGTAGACGCAAGTACAGGCCTGGCATTTTCACGAAGCCACGGATGTGGATGCAAAGAACTTGCGCTCGTTCCTAGGACCACGGTGGCACCTGCGCTGCCAGGCGGGGCCGTCCGGGGCGCCGGGTTGGGCCTCTCCTCCCCAGGAACGCCAGCGGAGACGTGGGCACCTGCCAGACTGCAGGGCTCGGTGAGGGGAAAGGTGTGGGGCCAGGTGGAACCGCGGAGGCGCCGTTGTGTGGCCGGGCCCACCGGCAGGTCACATGAGGCTCCGGGAGATCCCGGCCTCGTAATCTGGTCATCGTGCCATCTGGCCAAGTGACAACTCGCACGCTCTTGCGGGATGAGGCATAATTACCTACTGCCCTGTGTCCTGAGGATATTTGATGCCACGTGGATAACGAGGGTAGTGGGTGAGCATGGAGTGCCGTGGCCCAAGAGCTGAGTCAGACCCAAGGGTGCCTTTTTTGTAAGAAAAAGGGTGCCAGAACTCATGAAATTATTTACCTTTCACACATAGTCAATCACTGTACACACACCCACACACGTCAGTTGTGTAACGAAACATAACGGTCGCCGCCCGCGGTAAGCACTCAGCATGCGACCACACGACCAGTCACAAGCCGAGCAGCACCATCACAACCAGCGCGGACGAAGCGCGCACGCATCGGACTCGACACGCAAGCAGCCCGCATGCACCGTTTGAATGATTTTGCCGCCAACCTGCTACGCTCGACAGGGCGATTCAAATCCACGTGGACCAAACATCAAATTTTCAAAAGTTACTTTTAAAACTTGGAAAATCTGTCGAAAAAAGGTGCCGGAACTCCGTTCCGGTGCGTCCTATGACAAAAAAGGCACTGGGAAGCGGGGGCCGAGCATCGGTTTCCTGGTCTGTGCTGAATTCGGGGCCATTTGCCGTCTGGGAATCGGGGCCATTTGCCGAATCGGGGCCATTTGCCATCTGGGAAGACGGGAGCTCTCCCGCCACCCGGGCGGGTAGCATGTTGGCGAAAGGCAAAGGCCGGGGATGCTGGGTGGCCCAGAACCTGCCCAGTCCCCACACACTGGAATGGCTCTTATTTCATGTTTAATTCATTGTCCATGTGTTAAACTTACTCTCCATAACACAATAAATGGTGCAATGTAAAACTCAGTAATAAATATAGCCAGTGCTTTTTTTGTAAAAAAAATAGGTGCCAGAACTCACATCTTGTTAATCTTTTATTTAGGGTATTTTTAGGGTAATCTTTTATTAGCAGGACTGGTGGTTGAGAAGTAATTGGTAATTTTTTTTTCATTTTTAAATTTGGAGTCACACTTCTACACTAAACATTAAAAAAAGATTTTCAATTCACCAACTTTTTTTAAAATAAAGAAATTATTTACCTTTTGCACGTAGCCACTCACTCTGCACACACCAACACTGTGTAAGGAAATATAATGGTCGCCGCCGGCAGGAAGCACTCAGCCGAGCAGCGTCACAAGCCGAGCAGCGCCCTCACAACCAGCGCAGACACACAAGCAGCCCGCAGGCACTATTTTAATGATTTTGCCGCCGACCTGCTATGCCCGACAGGGCGATTCACAATCACGTGGAAAAATCCGTCAAAAAAAGGTGCCGGAACGCTGTTCCGGTGCGTTCTAGGACAAAAAAAGCCCTGAATATAGCCATATAAAGACTTTAGATATAAAAATAAAAATATAGGGAGCCACTGCAGCTGAGCATGCAGGAGTGAGAGTCAGGCGACCTGGGTCCTAGTCCCCGCTCAGCCACGGAGCGCCCTGGGTGCCTCCGGGCCAGACACAGACTCCCAGCCTGGACTCCCTCACAGGGTTGTTGTTGGGAGGATAAGATCGCAAGCAGGAGGAAGAGAAAGATGTAAGCAACCTTGAGTTCTTTAGAAGGAAAAAAGGTGAGATATAATAATAATAGATACTGAATAGATTCACCATCTACTCCCATATCTCCCTCCAAAAGTATTAGATTGTGCCTCACATTTTGTGTGAATTTAAAGCATTTGTTCTTCCAACGTGATATAAAAGGGGAGATTTCAACAGATCTGTTCTCCTATATGTCTGCATTCTCTCTGTTCTCTGCTGGGGTATGCCAGGAATTTGTAGCCCTTTTTATTTCTTTATTATTCAATTTCTCTACCACCCAATAGTGAAGCCCTCTGGCTGGTTCACAACAGCACATTAAAAATAACAATAAAAGATACATCCTATTAAAACATCACTAAACGTTTACATTACAAAATGCAAGAGCAAATTTAAAGCACATGTAAATGGCAGGACATCCCCCCACCCCACCCCACCCCACCCCACCCCGGAAACTGGGTAGTAGTGAGCACTGCATTAGCGGGGACTGGGCACAGGATCCCCGTGAGAGTGGGAAAACCGTATCTCTAGTCTTCTTGCCCACAGAGACAAAACAAGTGAAGCTGCCTAGTACACGAAGGCTCGCGAAGGCTCACGAAGGCCTCGGGTCACAACCAAATTGGGTCGCGGGCAAAAATCTCATGGAGATTTTGACTTGGGCCGCGAACTCCGCGTTGGGTGGCAACCAAGATCGTGGCCACCTCTCCCCGCCCCGAGTGGGGAGGTGGCCACGATCGACGTGCGTGATCACGGGCGCGCTCCTGCAGGGAAGAAGGGGGCGCGATCGCAGCCATCTGCCCCCCAAACCAGCACGATCGCGGCCATCTCCCCTGCCCCCTGAGTGGGGAGATGGCCAGGATGGCGGTTGCGTCCGTGCAGGGAAGACACAGAGGAGCCGACGACAGAAGCACTGGCTGAACTCCGGAGTGAGCAGCAGACGCGCCTGCTGAGGAGGATCCACCGAGGAAGAGGAAGGCGGGGGGAGGCGAGCGGTGATGTGATACAATCCAGTATGGAAAGATGGAACGAGTGCCAGGATGTCTTTGAGAAGCACCACCCCAACAGAACTGAAACGAACAGAGTGTTGAATCTGATGAACGACAACGTGGCCTCTCATTTCCGGAGGGTTATGCAGCGCAGGAAAAACAAGTGACTACAGACAGATTTTTCATCAAAACTGACCCTGCAGCTAAGAGGCAAAGAAGAAAGGAAACCCCTGAAAGAGATCCCCCCAGTCTCCCTCCAAACAATAACTCCCCCCACCCAGGTGAGTGTTCTCCACTGCCCTGCACAGTACATTCTCACTTGGTTGTCCTTTCTCACTTTGTTCAAATTCTTCTGATTAAAAAAAATAGTTACAGAACGGATTAACCTCACTTACATTGAACCTTATGGGGAAAATTGACTTGGCGCACAACCAACTTGGGTCACGACTGGAGTTGTGGAACGGATTAAATTCGTGAGTTGAGGTACCACTATACTGAGACAGAGTGTGGCAGCCCCAAACAGAGGGCATAGTTCCCTGGAGATACTCACGGTTGTTCCCAAGAGATATTTGTGGGTTTTCCACTTTCTTGGGGGTCCTGTGCCCCTAAACCCTGTGCATGAGGGTTGATGATCAACCATGGTTAAGTAAAACTGCAGTAACTGAGACTGTGGATACCCTGTTGTGTACACACACGCACACACACTAACATATAAGGTGACTCACATATACAATGAGGTCAGTATTTTGGGCTGCTTTCTGGTGCTTGTCGTATGTTGGACATAAAAGTCGCCCCCAATATTTGCTTTGCTATTTTTGGTTTCAAGGGTCGACTTATATAGCAATATATACAGTATGTAACTCAGGGAAGACCTGCTTAACAGCTCGCAGGCCTCAGCAACTTGAATGCCCTGCAGTAGAGGACTCTCTTTACAGAGCACCACAGAGATAGTGAAGCCGGTGCCAGGCGGGCCTCAGTGCTGCGGAGCCACCACTGCCAAGGCCCTTCTCCTTGTCGCGCCCAGCAAAGCCTCCCTTGGAGGTGGCAGTTGGAGGAAGGCCCCGTTCTGCTTGTAGTGTCCAGAAAGATGAAGGTCGGGAGAGGCGTTCTGTCCGGCATCGGGGTCCCGAGCCAAGTAGGCCTTCATGGGTTAATACCAGCACCCTGGAAACACAGAGGCGGTCAGCGCAAGCAGCGCAGAAGTGGTGCGACGTGATCACAATCCCCTTGCTGCAGTGTGCTCACTGGAACCTGCTTGTGAGTAAGAACACACAGGCTCCCGCTGCAAGGGTATAATCTTATCTGTGCTGTTCCTAGGGAGTCGTTTACTTCTGAGGAGTGCTCCTTGAGGAGCAGGGGAAAAATACGCTGAAAGCACGCCAGTTTCTAGAGAACGCAACATGCCATTGCTTAGAAGCCAGTCCCGCTGCACTGAGTGGGGCCTGCTCCCAAACCGGCGGATTGGGGATTTCAGCATTCCTCAAAAGGCAGGGACGTGTTTATCCCTGCACACGTGCCCGGGCTGAACGTGTTTATTCGGCTGATGCTATTTACCTCACGGGCCGCCTGGAGAAACGGTTCTCTCCAAAAACACACAATCCAGACTGAGAATCCACATCACCAGCCTAACAACAATTCCAAAATCTGTTTAGGGCTATACAACACCTGTCAGGAGAATAAAGGGAATATAGACATACATAATATGATTTAAATCCAAATTGCAAATCAGGTATTTTTGCAATTATACAACAGCATCAAAAGCTTTGGGGGTCTCGGTGAGCTGCGGCGCCCTCCCAACCACTCCTGTGCTGGCAGCCTTGCGGTCCAGATGGTCCCATCTCCCCGCAGGGGCTGCAGTCACCATGGCAACCGTGCACTGGAGCCTTGGTTCGCCGCTGCTTTCTCTGCCTGCAGCTTGGGAGGTGGGCTGGTTTGTCGCTGTAACACTTAAATTCCTGCCATGTTTGAGCGGGCGCTGTGGCGACTCTCTGCTTCGGGATCCATTTTGGATATCAAGGGTGCAGCCACGCCAAGTGCCCCTAATTACAAGGGACAGACATTTCATAGAAACATAGAAACAGAGCGAGTCAGAAGGGGCCTCCTGGGACAGGAGGACTGGGTTTCCTGGAACCCAGTCCTCCTTCTTCAGCATCCCTCTTTGTGCAACTTCAAATTTTGCTTTCATGCCCTTGCACGAGGAGCAGTTACCATTTCCGAGTGCAGAAACGTGATTCTTGTCTCCAGTTGACGTGCGTACTCATTTGGCTGGCATCCTGCCCTGTATTCCTGCATGGAGCCCCCAGCGGCTTACCTCCTCCTTCCCCTCTTCCTCTCCATTTCCTCTTCGCAAGAACCCTGCAAGGCTGATCAGGCCCCGGGTCACCCAGGGAGCTCCACAGCCCAGGTGGGGACTGGCAGCTGCACTTCCCCAGTCTCAGCCGGGCAGAGGAAGCCGCACTGGCCCTCCCGCTTATTAAAACGTGCACGCATGCGCTGCTGCGGCTGCCTGTGCATGCGCACTCAGCTCCAGCCAGTTCAGTGGGGCTTGCTCCAAGGTAAAGCCTTAGCGCTTGGAGTGCAGGCAGTTGAGGAAAGCCGATCTAGGCTTCACTTCGAAAACTTGGCTCATCTTCCTTGTCCGCAAAGGAGGGGGCCGGCTCGTGCCTTCCCCACCTCGAGGCCGCCAGGAGCGGTGGCCCCGGACATACCGAGGGGGCCCTGTCCAGAAGCGTCTCCCCAGGCCCCTTTGCAGGGCTTGGCTCTCTGCGGCGGCCCATGAGGAAGCTGCAAGAAGCGGGTGACACCGCTGTGCACCTGTCCATGCAGGAGAAAGCTCCGCGCATCCCACGGTGCTTGCCGCTCTGCAGCCGATGAAATGGAAACTCTACAAAAGCGACTCCTTGCCAGGGAAAATACCTGATGCTTGCCCAGTTAAGGAAAGGGCCGCACAAGTGCCCATGGCGGTCGACCCTGAGCGCGCCTGTCCCGGGCGTGTGAGCATCTCCGTGCAGCCCTGGGCCTCTTCACTGGGCAGGCCACCGGTGCGGCGTGAGCAGCCGTGGCGGTGAGATCGCCGGGCTGGGGCCGGGCAGATGCGGGTTCTAGTCCCTGCTCGGCTGTGAAGCTCCCCGTGGGCCAGTCACTGCCTCTCAGCCTACCTCGCAGGGTTGTTGTTGTGTTTGCAGGGTAAAATGGAGCTGTGTTAGCCTCCTTGGGTTCCTCACGGGGTACAAGTGCAACGCGACGCAGGCACGATAACGACAATGATAATCGTACGCCTGCTCAAAGAGAGAAGAAATGCGTCAGCCGCAAGGACTACATTTCCCGAAGGCCCTCGCGACGCTCCTGGGCGGCGGCGGGTTAAGTCACGCTGCGCGCGCAGCGCAGCCCGAGGGGCGGGCAATCCTCGCCCCAAGCGCGTGAGGGCGGGGCCGCGCCGTCCTTCGCCCCAGGCCGGCGGCCGAGAGCCGAGGGGGCGGGGCCTGCGGGGGCGGGGCCTGCACGCCCCGCCCCGCCCGCCCCGCGGTTGTTGATTGTTTCTCTCCGGCCGGCTCAGCGCCTCGCAGTCCGGCTCGGGAGCGCGCCGGGCGGTCGGGGGCGCGCCGCTCCTGCGAGAGAGTGAGGGGGCGTCCGCGCGCGCGGGGCTGGGGGGCGCGCCGTGCCGGTCCGGGGGGGCGGGGTCCGCACGTGGGGAGGCTTGGGGAGGACCCGCGCCCTGCGCCCCCTCCCCGCCACATCCCCCGGGGGGGCGCTGGTGCCTGCTCGCCGCCTCAGCTGGGCGTCCCTGTCGGGAGGGAGCCGCCGTGCCGGGCTCGCCCCCTGCGGGGCAGCCCCTCCCCCCGCTGCCCCTGGGTGGGCCCCCGCCCCCCGCGGCCCTGGCATGCTCCCGCCGCCCGCCCCGCCCCCCCCGCGGCCGGGGCGGGGCGGGGCGGGGCGTCCTTGCACGCACGTGTGAGCAGAGCCGCAGCCCGCCCGGCCCGGCCCAGCCCAGCCCAGCCCGCGCACTCTCGCCCCTTGCAGCATCTGCAGCCGGCGCCCCGCCGCGAGGAAGATGGGGGACCCCCGGGACATGGGCGACGTGAACTCCAACCTGCTCATCGCCTCCGGCACGGGGGACTCGCAGCTGGACGAGGCGGTCGCGCAGTGGCTCACCTGGGACAAGGTGAGGGCGGGCTCCTCGCTCCCCACTCGGCCCCCCACCTCCTCCTCTTCCCTTGAAGTACCTGTCAGAGGCGACGCGATAAATTCCGCTGGCCGTGCCTGCGGTGTTGCCAGTCCCTGAAATAGGAGACGGGAGCCTGCCAGGAAAGCCCTGCCCGTCAAGCTACGTTGCCGTGCAGAACCGGGCATCTTTCCCCTTTGCAGGGCAGGTGCATTTGGGCCAGAGTGCCAGAGCGATGCCCCCGATGCGGCCGATGGGTGTGCTTCGCAGGTGCAACGGGTGGTGCCCGTGTGAGGTCCCCCCCCCCCACTGCCATTTTTCCTACCCTTTCAAAAATAGATAACCGTATTGCGAAAGACCTGCATTTGTGAGCGGTGAAGCATGATATTCACATTCCTTTGAAAATGAAAGGGTTTCTGGGGTGCCCATTTAGGAAGCCCATGGCTTGAAATGGAAGCAACGCCCGTTCTGGGTCAGAGTAGGGGGCTTGCCATCTTCTGCGGGCTTGGAGGGAAAACTAGAGATGCTGCTCCCTTGTTTCATCACCGGCTGCTGCGATCCAGAGGCAGCAGCAGCTCGATAAACATTGACGCTATGTAGCAGAGTGACTCATCGCATCTCAGGGTATGTTGTTGAAGAAAATATTCCAAGGAGCTGGATGGTGTGCATTTTTCTGCCTCACGCTGTATATTTTCGGCAAGGGGCAACTCTGATTTTGGCTTTCTTTTGCCTTTGCAGTACGTTGGAATACCAAGAATAAGCTTAAGCAACTTTTTTGGGGAAACTGCTTTTGTTTAAGCTCCTTATGAGTTCCCATTCCTGTAAAAATATGTAACCCATCAAAGCACAATTTGTCTGCAAGCTACAGTTCTATGTTTTGTCTTAAAAGCCCTTCCCTTTTCTGATCTTTGCAATGTTGTAATGGTCTTTGCAATGCAGTGTCTGCTGTTTTGCTTTGCCTCCTTTGCTGTCTCTGTAAAGATACTTCCATCGGTCATCAATTTCTTTTGTACTTGGTTTTCAGTAGTCTGGATGTGTTCTGTGTTCTGGCCAGTAACCTCAGATCTGAGTCCCCATGTCTTGTTCCCAGTTTCTCCCTCAGCCCCCATTGCCTGGTGATGCCATAAGGAGGGGAGAGAACCTTGTGCAATGAGAGAGCGATCTGTAGCTTGGAACATACATGAGCCCTCTCTGAAATTCTCACGCAGGGAAAACATTCTGTGTAGGACTGGGTACTTCTAAGCACAAAACCAAGTGGAAGCAGATATTAAATTAAGAAAGGGACCTGAGTGGTGGACTGGAATGCATCAGCCCATGAAGGAGGGAGGACATTTTGGGAGAGGAGAGCCCTCCCTTCTGTAGAGGCAAAATACACTCCAGTGCAAACTAGGAATCTTGGATAGCTTCTTTATATCATGGTAGGGAGGGCTAATGAGTCAGTGAGTGTCAAAACCACTCTTTAAAATGGATTTAAAAGCGAGTACTCTGCTGCTGGTCACTCTGAATTTAAATGTTTAGATGGCTGAGCATTCTTGCAGTGGGAGATGTGCCTCAATGCTGCATCTTCTTGAGGTTAAAACCAGTGCTCTTGCATGCTGTAGAATAGCATTTATGTGTGTGATGGCATTCGTAATCTGTCATTCTCAGCAGGGAACATGGGTTGGTGATGTAAACAGCATGGGCCATTATTTAATTTTAATTCCTTTTATTAATGTTGGGTTTTGCATCAGGAGAGGCAGCACCAGAGCCACCCATCTGTAAAGTCAGAAGGAATTGCACCCCAGTCCTGTAGCTTTTTGTGGTAACATAGAAACAGAGCGAGTCAGAAGGGGCCTCCACGGCCATCTAGTCTGACCTCCGGCACCAGCCGACTCCGCTCACGACATGCCCACCATGTGCACGTCCAGCCTATCCTGTAACAATGAGCTTGCATCAATACTTGCATTATTCGTGCAGCGTGCTGAGTTTGCAGATTGGCTCATGGGCTAATTCAGTCAGCAGTGGCCTCTGCGGTGGGATATAGGAAATGATTGCTCATGTGTGCCACTGGTTGTGTAGCGAGGGAAGGGGACAGCATCGCCTGTGTTTGGGACATGCTGGGCGATGCTGGGAAGAGCGACTGTTTGGTGATAGAATGCGTGCTTTGGGGTTCCAAGTTCATGCAGCAGGTGATGAGAGACTTCCAGTGGAGATTCTGGACGGGTGCTGCCATCCGATTATTGATCCTGCAGTCGATGGACCAATGCAGTGTTCTCCTCAAAACTTTTATTCTGTAATTAGCTTCTTTCATGCATGCACTTTTATGGGGGGAGCTGTAGGTGACGGTCTCTTCAGTTTGTCGCCCCCGTGTGTTTCCCCACCGTGGCTCCAGTCCATGTTTCCCCATCAGAAAAGAATCTGTTTAGGAGGAAAGGAAAGGAAAGGAAAGGAAAGGAAAGGAAAGGAGTGTCTTTGTATGGGTGGCTCTAGCGATCCTCTGTCTGATCTGTGGTGGCCCAAGGTCTAAATTGGTCCCATGGCCAGATGCAGAGCCCCATTTAAACAGAAGTGCTTCTGCTTCATTGGCCTTTGGATCCAGCTGCCTAACAATGTGCAGTTGGACATGCTGGTCGTCTGACATGTCTCATGTTCGGGCGGAGACGTTCAGACTAAGGCAAGAGTGGGCAGTAGCCTTCCAGATGTTTGGGCCTACAGCTTCCACAATCCCTTATCATTGCCTGAACCAGCTGCAGCCACAGAACGTGGTTGGCCAAATGATTTTGAAGTCACAGGCTGCCTTCATTTGGGCAAAGGTATTTGAGAGCCAGCATGGTGTCGTGGTTAAGAGCATGGGACTGGGACTCAGGAGTTCTGGGTTCGAGTCCCCACTTGGCCTTGGAGCCCACTGGGTGACTTTGGGCCAGTCACAGACTCTCGGCCCAACCTACTAATTTGGGGATAATAGAGGAGGAGGAGAATGATGTCAGCCGCTTTGAGTTTGCTGTAAGAAAAAAAGGAGGCTATACATCCAATAAATGTAGAAGAATAAATGTTCGTTTGAGTTCTGCCAAGAAAAATGGCACTCATGATGGTACTGTGTGATAATGGGCCCAGCTGCCCTGAGTCATGCAGGGCGAAATGACTCATCCCCTCCATTCTTATCCTTTCCAGCCAGAGGATCTGAGGTTGGCGTTCTTGCATATGGATAGATGGAAATAGTACCTTTGGATTGGATTGTTTATACTCTCGCTCTGGAGCAGGGCTTGAAAATTCCGCTTGCCCGCTCGCCAAATGCGAGTGTAAATTCCTTTCTGGCGAGCACAGTAATGCCCTGCATCCCTATTTGCAAAGGGGACCCTAACCGGGAAGCAAACCCACACGGACCCGCACAGGCCGACTTCGACGCACATGTACATTCACCGGGGCGCATCTGCTTTGCGCGATCCTCGGCCTGTCCCTCCACTGGCCCTTCTCGGAAGCAGCCCTCTCTTGCTTTAACCCTTAGATGGGCCACGAAGTGTATTATTGCAGGCGGCTGGAGGTGGGAGGGCGCAGAGCGGGTGGTGGGGCTCTGGCATCCTCTGCTAGCCCCCTGAGGCAAGCCCAACGGCTGCTTCTTGGCCTGAACGGAGACAAAGCGAGGCTGGGAGTCTCCGCCTTCCTGGAGGGGCCAAGCGATGTGAATTGGGAGAGCTTTTCCTCCCCCCCTGCCCCGCATCCCGCCATTCCAGTGCACGGGAAAGCTGGAAGGAGCCGGAGGATGCAATGGGGGGGGTGGCGGAGGATCTGGGGAGATGTCTCTGCCCCGCAAGGTTGCACGCTCCAGGTGGAGAGTGAGGTTTTTGCCTGGCTAGTAGGTCTAGACTTGAAATTTTAAGCCCTGCTCTAGAGGGCAGTGAAAATGTTAGCTGAAACTGTTGTGCGTGTATCTGGAGGTGTGCTGGCTCCAGCTGGAGAGCTGGTTCTTTCTCGATGAGGATTTAAGTTGCATGAATTGCTTTCTTGAGGAGGATTTAATAATGCCACGTCCTTCATGTGAACGTTGACTTCAAAGAGTTGGACTTGATTCAGGAGCAAAGAGCTTCCCGCTGCTTTTGAATGCTGCCATTCCCACAGAAGGTCCTGAGAACTGTGGAGCTTGGGAAGTGCCCATGGGAGCTAAGCACTGAGTGCTGCTGCGTCGCGTCCTTTCCCCGGCTCCTGCGCAAGAGCCCTTGAGAAACACCGGACAGCCCTGCTGGAGCAGGCCAAGGTCCTTCCCATCCAGCGCTCTGGACATGGGGGCGAGCCTGCTGCCCACAGGGTCCCTCGGCAGGACGGGTGGGTGGAGGACCTCTGCCGGCCAGGCTCCTCAGCATCTGGCGCCTGCAGGCAGACCAGCTCTGCTAAGGGCGGGAGCGCACGGCCGGCAAGGCTGGTGGCCGCAGACAGACAGCCTGCCCTCTCATGAGTCTGCCCAGCCCCCTTTGAAAGCCACCCAGATTGGTGGCCATCCGCACTTCCCAGGCAGCCGATGCCACAGATCCGCCAGATGTTGCGTGAAGCACTTGCTCTCGCCTGTCCTAAACAGCCCCTCAGTCTGCTTCACAGGGTGACTTAAGAGTCGTGGAAAAGGGAGAACTTGCGTTTGTCTTGACAGTGACCTTTGGCAACGGACTTGTACAGCCTCGTGGTGTCTGCCAGTGTGATGGAACAAACCGCCAGCACTTTGATGGCTGTGATTTTGGGGGGGGGAGGGTACTAACAGAGGCGACTGCCTGGGCAGAAGGACAGTTTCATATCATTTCTCAGACAGGAAAAATATAACAGAAACTTGGGAATGCCTGAGTGAAACATCGTGGAGGCATTTTCTTGCTTGCCGTTTTAAAACTGGCCTGATTGAAAAAGTTTTCCATTGACTGCTATGCTTGAAACCTTTCCGTGACGGCCACTTGCTGTTCTTACCTGTCACCTAATTTAAGCAAGAGGCAGGTCAGCTGAGTGGTAGTTAATGGTGGTTTTATGAAGCTGACGGAACAGTGGTGGAATGACCTCGCCTGCTTTCTCCTGGGTGGCCAAGCGCCGATCCAGTGTTTGAAAACCTAGGACTGGCCTGAAGAGTTCTCAGCCCTGTTGCCGGGCAGAGTGGATGATCTCTACGGCACCCTTCCTCACGCCAGTGTCCTCCAGATGTGTTGGGCCGGAGCATCCGTAGTTCCCAAGGACCGTACTGGCTGGAAATGCTGGGAAGGCACGAGGGTTGGGGAGACTGACCTTCAATGTTTCTACTGCAGGCAGCCGATCAAGTTCCCCCAATACTTGGAGGCAGCCTAGAGAAACTGGTTTTTGGGGCTAAGGTAGGACTATCTTCTGCCCTTGGCTGGTGGTTTTTCCCCTTTTAAATAAAGATCAGCTTTCCGGCTGGTTCGTGGAGGAAGGAGGCTGGCATGAATCCTTCACACGTGCCATTGCCATGTCAGCTTGGGTGGGTGGTGGGGGGAGTGAGGAGGCCTGTTGCATCTCTGCCTGCTGCTGTTGGGCTGGTGCATCACCGCCAACTACTGGCGACCCCTTGAAAGAAAGCCCCCCAAAATCTCCTGTCTGTGACAGCTCTGTCCAGCTCACCCAAATTCAGGGCTGTGACTTCCTTTACAGGTTCAGCCCATCTCACGTTTGGTCTCCCCTTTTGTTCCCTGCCTTTGAGTTTCCCTGGATAACTGCCGTCTCCAGGGAGTCTGGCCTTCTCGTGATGCGTCCGAAGTGAGACCGTGTCAGTGTTGTCACCTTTGCTCCCAAGGAAAGCGCCACTTGACGTGACCCACTCGTTTGTCTTTCTGTTGGTCCAGGGTTTTCACGAAGATCTCCCTGAGCGCCATGTTTTGGATGCACCGGTCTTCTTCCTGCTGGCTTTCTTCATTGTCCAGCTTTCACACTGATATGTTGTGATTTTGTGGTGCTGTTGTTTGGATGATCCTGGCCTTGGATTCTAGTGAAATGTCATTCTTTCTTTGCTGCCCTTCCAAGTCTCAGTCTTCTCCACATTTCTTAGTTTCAGTCTCCTTTTGGATTGATGATTGAGCCAAGGTATGTGAAATTATTCACAGTTTTGACTTCGTCATTATACTCAATAAAGTTGTGTAATTGCTCTGTGGACCATGCCCTTTGTTTTCTTAATTCTTAATATTCAGCTGCAGTCCTGTTTTTATACTTTCTTCTTTCACTTCTGTCAGGAGTTGTTTCAATTAACTCCTGTTTTCTGCCAATAGTACGGTATCCTCTGCATATCTTAAATCAGGGATGTTTCCTCCGGCAATTTCCACCCCTTCCTGTGATTCTGATCTAGCTTTCCTTATGATACCTTCTGCGTATGGAGAGAGAGGGAGATAAAATACACCCTTGTCTGACGCCTTTGCCCGTGGGAAGCCATCCTGCTTCTCCGTATTCTGTCCTAACCGTGGCCTCATGATACAGGTTTCACATCAGGATGATCTAGTGCAGAGGCTCAGCTGTTTCTTCCAGAACCATCCATAGCTTCTCATGATCCGCGCATCTGTGGATATAGGCTGCGCATTATTTGTATTGGGGAAGTTTGAAGGATACTTATGACTGTGGTAGGACAGAAGCATTAATCAGGAATTTAATTTTGATAGCAAAATATTAGTTTGCCTGTTTCACTGAGTAGTTCTCCCATTGGCTAGCTGAATGTAGTAGCAAATTTCAGAGTGTTTAATTTTGGTTGGTGATAGGATTAAACAGCAACAACACAGGTGCTTCCTCCCTGCCCCGAACTTCCCTGGACTTTCAACTGTCCAGGGAAAAACCCCATGGAATATAGTGCGACATCATTTACAGCAGTTTGATTGCAAAAGATGATTAACAGAGCACGATAAGCAAAGGACTCGGAGTCTCATCGCGAGACTCAGGGCAAGTTGCCTTAAAACGTTGTTTTTTGAGTAGCTCAAATTTCTCCCGTGGGCCAGTCAGAAACAATCCCTTAGTTCCTTACTAAAATCTGTCTGTTCAAACTGTACAATATATCCTAAGGAGAGCTGTGTTGGGGTCAGAGAAAGGAGGAAAATTGGTGGAAGACACATTAGTAATTTAAGATGTACAGATTTTAACATACTGCTGGCAGAAAAGAGCAGTGAATTTAAACTACTCCTGATGAAAGTGAAAGAAGGTAGAAGACACACCTGCTGCTGAATAAGTAAATAAAAATCATGAATACAGAAGACCGGCGTGATTTTAATGTCAGTAGTCGAGAGACTAAAATTATGAGAGGTTTTGCCTATCTCGGATCTTTAATCACTCCAAAGGGAGATTGTAGCCAAGAAATTTGAAGAAGACAGACTTGGAGGGGCAGCAGTGAAGGAACTAGAAAAGATCGTCAAGGGTAAGGAGCAAGGCCAAGATCTTCCACATGCTTACATCCCTGATCATGAGGGAAGCGTGAAAGCTGGACAGTGAAGAAAGATGACAGGAAGAGAATTCATGCACTGGGAACATGGAGCTGGAGGAGAGTTTTGCAGGCGCCCCGCGCCCAGCAAAGATGGAGCAGATGGGTCCTAGGCCAAAGGAAGCAAACCTAGTCCTGAAAGCAAACCTGACAACACTGAAACTGTCATACTTTGTGCACGTCATGAGAAGGCAAGACTCACCGGAGAAGACAAGGGGAAGTTGAAGGCGGCAGCAGAAGCAAGCTACGAGGTGGCTTAATGCCCTCAAGGAAGGCCCAGCCTTGAGTTCGCAAGACCTGAGCAGGGCTGCTCAGGACAGGGCACCTTGTAGCGCATGATTTGTAGGGTCGCCATAAGTTGGAATTGGCTTGCCAGCTTGTAACCACAAGCAATGAAACCTTTGCAGGCTTGGCTTCTGACGCAAAGAATGTAGTCCATGGGCAGCTTTCAGTACCAAGCCAGAGTTAGCTAACAGACTGTAGGTTCTTCTTTTTTTTATAGTAAGTTTTATTCAGAATAACCCTAAAACAAAGAAAACTAAAAACAACATCAATCATCAGAAACGTCGGACCTGCTGGGTCAGCCCCCACATTTTTTCTATTTATGATAACTTAAAAACACATTTAAATCTATATGAAGTCCCATTTCTCTAGCCAATAATGGCTCCTTTTGTGTGCCCTCCACACAGCCTAGCTGCCCAGTTGTATTGCTGACATATCGATTTCTCTTCTGGTGACCCATCCAGGTCGTGACTGAATGCAGATCCCTATATGCGGCTGCCTTTCGAGGAGCTTGATGGCTGCCGTAATCCTCCATAGCCCTGAAGGTAGTATGAACACATCCAGAAGTCTGTTCCGGCTATGCCTTTTGTCATACCTAATAACCCATAGTTGGGAGGAGAGGGACCGTCTGTATACTGCATGTACTTCTCGGACACACACAGTTGTGGATAGTTGGGAAAGGCGTCTGACACAAGTTGCGGGCTGTCTGTTAAAGGGATCTATCTTTTGGGCGAGGGGGTTGTGTTCCTGGGTGCGAAGAAATCTTGCTCATTCGTTCTTAGGAAGGCAGAAGAACCTCATCAGGATTGTCCACTGAATCTGCATGGATGGGGTTTGCACCGCGTGTGGTCTATAAGTCGAGGTGGGATAGGGAATTATCTGAACCCAGCAATCTTCCTGAGCAGTGGTTGATAAGCCAGGCTGGCGTGGTTCATGCACCAGGCCAGTGGCCTGCTCAACTCACTGTGGCCGGATATGTTGTCGGAATGCAGATGACAGGCATTAAGAGAGTTCTTTGACAAGAGCAGTGAGAAGGGATTTTGAATGGGCGGGGGGCGGGGGCTGCGCATGTGTGGGCTGGGGTGCTGTGCTTGGCTGGGCCTTTCCTGGGAAGATCCAGCTGAACCCTAACCCTTCCCTCAGACTCTCCCTGCCCCCTGGCTCCTACGTGAGATTTGGGGTGTAAAGGGGGTGCGTTTGGCTTTCCTATGGGGCGGTGGGCTGCGTCATGATATGGGCAAAATTCCTGGGAGGTTATCCGGTTGCATGGTAACGGCACAGTCCTTTTTATCATTCTTCTTCAGCGGAGTTACGATCAACTCCTTTTATCTGGTTTATGATTCGATGGAAACTTCCCAGGGAATGGAATGGAAAAAGACGGATCTTAACTTGCCTTTATTTCAGTGCAACCCTTGGTATTTTGAGGTCAATAGATCACTCACCATGGGTCAAAATAATTGAAAAGCATCTTGCTGGACTATTTGCAGTTGCCACTTGGATTGCCTTCCCTGTAAGAAAGCCACCCTATTACCTTTAGCATTATACCATTGTATGCACTCACACAATTTGTTTTGTTATACACGCTCACAACTCTCTAGCGGTCCGGTCTGGTCCCCTGGCACTGTCACAACTGTTTGTCTTGCGCTTCTCCCCCCCATTGTTTCTTCCGAAACTGCTTTTAGGCCTCCCTGAGGAGGGACCGACATGCTCGGTGCCCATTGAAACAGCGCGGACGTTTTGGCTGGTGCAGAACGCCGCACTTGCCCCCAGGCAGGTGCAGGATGATGGGAACATACTCCGCAAGCCTCGCGGTGGCACACAGCTGCTCCGGTCTTTGGTTGTTACCTGGGCCCAGTTCGGAGTGCGGCTGTTGACCTTTAAAGCCCTTTATGGTCTCCTTTCTGCCTGCCCTTTTTGAGGTCCAGGACGCAGCTCCAACTGAAACTTCCCTAGGCGAGGAGTACGGGAACAGTGGCGGGGAGGGATAGGGCTCTGAAGCATGCGTGCTCCAAGGATGTGTGTCAGTGTGTTTACTTGCTCGCGCTAGAAGACGAAGGGAAGGGATGTGACTCCTTAGGCTGGCTCCACTGTGTTTCTAGGGGACCTGCTGTGCGGAGGTGGCGGCTTGCATCTTTTCCCATTAATGCTTATTTGGGTTCCGTTGTTCACAGACTCATAGGGTTGGAAGGGACACTGGAGGGCATCTAGCCCAGCCCCCTGCTCAGTGCAGGGTCTGCAGCTGAGAACAGCCTCGGACAGATCCGAAGAGCTGAGCTATAAGTACTTAGATCAGAGGCCACTGTAGGCTGTACCAGGGAAAAAGCAGCTGTATCTTCCAGTGAGTAAACTGGTAGTAACTCAGCTGCCGCTGCCGCTTGCGAAGGATGTTTTCCCCTGCAAGGAGTTGCCCATGGCTTTGTTTTGGTGGTTCAGTGTTGTGCCTATTATTGCAGAACTATTTGAAATGGTGGGGGAGGGGGAGGGGAGGAACTGCCATCCGGCTGCTCAGATTAGAGATCAACTTCCTTGATCTCTTGGGTAGACTCCTGCTTAAATGGACGGAGCCTCGGTTGCTGTTTTTTTCCTATTATAGTAATTAGAAAATTGGACTGAACCATCCATTTTAATGCAAGTTTTTGCACAGATAAGAGGAATATCTGTCATAAAATTACAAATGCTACAAGAGCCCTGCCACTTAAGGAACAGGAGCTTGATCTTATATTCTTGTTTATCATTCCAGAGTGTTGCTGATTCGTTTTCAAACCACCTTTGGTCAGAAGTGTAAATGGACCAAAAAGGCCAAGCTAGTGAGCTCATGACAAACCGCAACTCTTCTTATAAACTTGACAGTTTTCAAGTAAAGTTTACCTTTCATTTGTGAATATGGCTGTTTCAGAAATGAACAAACAGCCCTGCCTCCTTTCTGTTTTGTTATCCAATTTGCAAACATTGCTCGATTCCTTCTGTCCTCTCTGCGTTCCAGCTCGAGTTTAGAAGTGAAACTAAGTTCTGCTTGCCAACCTCTAGAGAAGGTACGCCGTCGAGTTGTGTAGTGGGAGGTTTGTTGGTGATGCAAGCGCTCTGTCTCCAAGCTGTGGTATGGTGATGAAAGCGGTGTACCTTCATAGATGTGAGCAGAGTTCAGCCAGGGTCAATTTCCGGAGGCCCATGATTCATCTGCCTTCGAACTCATTGTTTGAAATCACCTGCATCTTATATAAGCTGTAGGATTGGTACTGTGCTCTTGCTCGCTACTGCCTGTGAACTTCAGTGCCAGTGAATTGGCAGGAGAGGAGAGGAGACAGTGTTTCCTCTGCATTTCCTGGCCATTTCAAGCCCTCTGCCCATTTCATCCTGGGGGTGCGGCATAGTCGATTGCAGCCCCAGCACCCTCGGTAGGTGCTGAAAGTTTTAGCTGCTCAGCAGTTGGGCGATAGGCAGAATGGCTGAGGCAGAATTTGCTTGCTCCTGTAAGTGCTTCTGCCCCAAGCTCTGCTTATATATTTAACCTGACCCCTTCGGCCTCTTCTGTAAAGGACCTGAATTCTGCATAAGCGGAATCCAAGTTCTGTGCAAACCTGGCTGACTTAATCTTTATGCTGACCAACTGTGGAATTTGCTTATTGGCATCATCCTGCGCTTTTTAAGCTTTTGGCCTTCACAGTTCATTCTTTGCCACTGGAATTTCTGCCTCCTGTCCTTTCTTGTAGCTTCGCCAACTTTAATCTTTTTGTAAAGGTTTTGCAGAAGAACCTGCAGCCACCGCTCACCAGCCAGACGCGTGCATTCGCTGGTGGAGCCGTAAAGAAATGGGTTGCTCCGTTGGAGGAACGTGATGGCTCCAGCCAAATAGTGAACCACATGAGTGCGGGTACAGTCAACCCAGCTGCTCTGCCACACGTCAGGCGCTCGTTCTGTGCTCTCCGTGTGTTACGTGGGCTGAGAGTTGGAGGTTGTTTTCAGGAATGATTTTTCTCTCTGTGGAATTATTAGCTGGTTTAACGAGGGTTTTATTGCAGCCCCTCCTGGGAACTGTAGCATGTGGAATGGGGTTTTTTCAGCAGTCTGGCCAGTGTGTGAGTCTGTGATGGACTTTGCTGGCTGCTGCGTCCCACACTGGATACTGTGGATCTTAGAACTTGACCTTCGTAACTGAGCGCGATTATGGCACCACCTGGGAAACTCTCACTTGGTTAGTCCACCCTCCTGATAATGTGGAAGGTAGATAAGCTAAAACCTTCCTGCTCTTTTGCCAAATGCTACAAATATTTTAACTGTTGGCACTGTAGCTTGACATTGCCTGGTGCCGCAAATAGAAGAAATCGAAAATGTTGATAAGTTTGCTGGTCTGTCATTTAGGTCCTTAAATTGGAAGCCTTAAGCGCGTCTTAAAATTATGTTCCAGTAAAATCAGTGGATCAGTCTTAATTCCATTCAAAAATGTGTAGACTTGGTTTTCCGATAGCATATGAATGAACTGGGCAGATCAGATGAAAGATCCACATAGTTTAGCACTTCTTATAATGCTAGGATTACTTTATTCTAGTAGGCCTTAAAGACTCCCTAGCCTTTCCTACCATGGGACTTGTGCACAACATAAACAAGAGGCAATACTTTGGAAGATGTGCAGAGTGTAATCTTCACACTTGGAAAGCTGAGCAGTTTTGATGGAGGAATGGCTCCCGTGAAGGCACGGGCCGGATTACTAGCACAATACCCTCTTTTGAAAAGTGGTGCACCATTGGTTGAGGGGTGTTGCTGCTGTTTTGGGGTGGTAACAAAGCCTTCCTGGGTGTAACGAATTTTTCCCCTGCTTTGTTGGAAAAGCCAGCAGTGAGGTTTTATTAACGGTTTGAATGAAAATAGTTAGAGGAAAGAAAGAGAGGAGGAAAGATAGGAGGAAGGTCAGAAAGGAACCCTAGTGCTAGAAGAGAGTGGAGACGCAAGGTGGAGGTGGAAGGAAGGAACTATTAGAATGAGGCTTTGAGAAGAAAAAAGGCCAAAGGAAAGCAAAAAGAGAAGAAGGGAACTATTAGAACGAGACCTTGAGGAGAAAAAAGGCCAAAGGAAAGCAAAAAGAGAAGAAGGGAACTATTAGAACGAGACCTTGAGGAGAAAAAAGGCCAAAGGAAAGCAAAAAGAGAAGAAGGGAACTATTAGAACGAGACCTTGAGGAGAAAAAAGGCCAAAGGAAAGCAAAAAGAGCACAATGAGGAACTGGGAGATTGTTGGAAGGAGTCAAGGAAAGAGGAACTGTGAGAAAGATGATACGTGAGTGCAGGAGATTGGAAAGAGGCAGGAGGACTGAGAGCAAGCAGTGTGGCCGAAGGCGATCGCATATTAACTCCTGGGGGTGGGGAAGTGTAATTCAGGCCCCCCAACTCACTCATTCCTCAGGTAAAGCCTGCGTTCACCTCATGGCGCAGCAGCCGGGGCTACTCACAATAGTTTGTTGTGCTATGCGAACCCAGACTGCGTTCCCCAGGGTGACGGGGCCGTGAGGAACAAACCAGCGGACAACCCACGGGCTATTGCAGGGTTTGCTTTACCCAAATGTATTTTGGGTTCTTTTGGTATGAATTCGGCTCGCCAACCCCATTGTGGGTAAAGCGGATCAGCTGTTTAGCCCCATGGCAGGAGTGGCAAAAAGCCCCTTTTGCCACTCTTGCTGTGGGGCTACTGGGTGAGTGTCAGTGCCAAGTGCCCCCTCTAAAATGGGGGGAACGTGCGCCTACCATTTCCCAAGCCCACCGAAGGTCAGGACAAAATCTAAAATTTGCTGCCTTGCGTGGACTAAAAGGGGCAAGAGTAAACTCTAAATTCCCAGCCTCATTTTCATATCAAAAGATGTACGAGGTTTTTAAAAAGGGGGATCAACAACCCTTTTTCATCAAGACCTTCACCTTTTCTCTCCCCTCTTCTTTATATCAATTCAGGGTGCAAAGTTTGAACTTTGTCCTGAGCCTCTGTGGACTACAAAGAAGGTCAAAGTGTACCCCTCCTTTTTAAAGGGGAACAGAGAGGCATCTAGCTGTCAAAACACACCGTCCCTTTAAAAAGGGGGTTTTGAGTGGGATGGGGGTTGGATAAGAAAACTGTATCTGAGCAGCACGTTTTCTGATTTGCTGTGGGTTTTCAGAGGAAATTTCAGTAAAAGTAGCAAGACAATTTTGAACTTTTGATAGCTTTTATTTTGGCCACAGTGCATGTGCGGAATACTGTAAAAATATTTAAGTTCAGCAATGTACCCCTTAAATTCCTTCATTTATAACTAAATGTTTCCTGTTGCTGTCAAGGACTCGCTGTGCATAAAACATGCTGTATTATGTTAAGGCAAATTCATAGTTTTCCTTAGTCAAGAACAGGATGGTGATGGTTCCATTGTTGTAAGATTAGGAACTGCATAAATACTCAGTTCTTCAATAATGCCATTATCTAAATTTGAGAATTCACTGTGGAGACAAAATGTTGTCAAAGTTCTTTGAAAAATTTATTAAGTATTGTTAAATCAAGACCTAAACAAGGATGCATTTTTTAAAGCTATCTGGGCTACAGTAATAGCATTAGGAACTAGTGAAGAATTGGAAAGTAGTTTTTATAGAAGGAATGACAATTCATCAATGAAAATGCTTAAGAGAAATGATTAAAAAGATTGATTCCTTGTATCTCACCACTCATAGATAAAGTCGCATGTATAGAAAGGATAACCGTATGTTGAAATGCGGAATGCAGTTGGCCAGTTGTGTGTGCATGTGAGGGATGAGTCCAAAAATCCTTTTCCCCCCATATATTTGGAAACAAGTAAATAAAAATAAAGCTGGGAGAATGGTTTACAACTTGTCCTTTAGCCCTAAAACAATGTTATTACATCTTACATTCTGAGATTCCAAAAACGCATCAGCCAGACACATCTATTCTTTCAAGGCAGCAAAAATGATTATTGTTAAGAACTGGAAAACATTAAACCAATTGCATGTAAGTGGTATGTTAAAGTTAGGCACAATTATGGAAAATTAATGGGATATTAGACTGAAAGGTGGTAGAGAAAAGAATCCACACCTTATGAGGAATGGAAACTAGCTGCAGTTAGTATAGATATTTAATTTTCTTGCTTTTGCTGCTTCCTAAATGACGGTTGTAAAGATATGCGACATGGTGCTATGCGCTAATATTTGTAGCATTTTGCAAGTTCTTTTGGCTAAGTAGCTAATCTCTTTGGAACTGATATAATGTTGTGTTGTATATCGGTTTTATGTATTAATAAAATAAAAGTTGTTTGAAACACAAGCAGAAAGGAAAGTTGTGTGTTGACTCTCTCCTGAAGTGGACATGAGGTTGCATTGCCTAGTTGTATTAGTTTAGTTGTGTGGCTCGAGGGGCCAGCTGTGACGGAGCACTGTTGCAGTGGGAGGCTCCCAGAGTGGGCAGAGCGACAGGCCTGAAATGGCAGATTTTCACGCACAGTGAAGTCACTGCATGGGGGGAAATGCGCATTACGAAGGACCGTTTCTCTCCCGGTGGTTCCAGGGATGCCTCCACTCCAGAGACAGACGCCCTGGCGGGGGGCGGGGGGCTGCTCTGGGAGGGGAGGCTTCTCAAGGTTGGGGCCAACCTGTCCATCAGCTCAGGAGCGTTTGCTGAGACAGCTGCCTGCAGATCCTCGCCCTTGGCGTGGAAGGTCTGCCTCTGAATCGGCTCCATTGCTGTCGGCTTCAGCAGCGCTGCCTCCTCCCGGATCCAGATCCCTGGGCTCGTGGGAAGGCAGCTCGGTGTGAAGCACGGTGCAAACCTCGCTGAAGGCAGCAGAGCCCGGCCAGTGTGCCGACGACTGTGCAAAACCTTAGTGGCTCTCGAGCTCTGCATAGCTGCCTTGGTCTTCCCAGGAAGCGAGGCCTTCGCGCTTCCCTGCGTCTTTCAGCCTGTTCTCTGAATCTGTTGAACTGCCCATTGTGTCAGCTGGCTCTGGAGCCGGGACGACTTGAAAATTGCGCTGTGGCTACTTCTTCTGCTGACAGCCCGATCTGTGCCTGATAGCTTCTGGGCGCAGGAGCTGGCTGACCTCTTGAAGGTAAATGTCAGTGTTGCTCACTCACCCTTGAGACTTTAGATTCTGTTGCCTTTTTTAAACCTCTGCTGAGGAGTATGGTTTACCCCGCGCACTGCGGAGGACAGCTTGAGATCCAGCTTGCACTCAGTGTGCACGCCTGTGCTGCAGAAATTATGCCTAATCCAGCAGTGTGGGCTTTATTAGGTCGTCCAAGCTGCGCTCCAGCTTCTTCCGTGCAGGCTGCCAGCCAGCTCCCAATTCTGGCAGACGCTTCCCTGCAATAGCTTGTCAAAGTGGCCGTGAATATACGCCCCTTTCAGAGAATCTCGCAGAACATCTGCTGTTATGCGTCCAAGGTTTTCAGAAGGTTTTCCTCCTCTTCAAACAGGTTCCTGCTTGCTTTTAGCATTCAGTGGGGATGAATTGTAGACGGGAACGTCTTGCCAGCCTGTATCTCCCGCAGGTGTCCTTGGGACACTGGGAAAGATCTGATGAGTGAAATCTGGATTTGTTAATTGGAGGACTACTTTGCCGTGGCACTGTAGCTTTCTCCTCCCCAGGTAACTTGTTCTGTGATATATCTTGTGGTTGCTGGATTTAATCTCTGTAGGTGTTCTGGATAAATTATTCTGATAGGAAAACCCACTTAAATGGTAAGAATGTGCCTTTTCCAGCGAGCTTTTCCTCTTGCTCGGTGTGTGATGCGTAAAGAGTTAGGCAAGGGGTATAATCAGGAATTGGTGAGCAGTTGAAGCATCCTGTTGTGGTGTTGTATTTCCCTCGTCCGGGGTTGTATTTTGCAGTGGCCCGGGCACAGAGTTCCCTGTCTGCATGCAGTCCATAGAGCCTGGAATGGGGGAACGGGAAGATCGGGGATCTGGTCTTGAAGCTCGCTGAGTGACTGGGCCAGTCGCTCTCTCTCCATCTCACCTGCCTCACTGGGTTCTTGCAGAGATAAAATGGAGAGGAGGAGGGGGAGAGGGAATACGTAAGCTGCCTGGGGTTCTGTGCAAGAGGGAATAAAGACACAATACAGTTCTAATAAAAATGTCTAAAACTCCATGGAGCATTTGTGTTCTGTGTGGCTGCCACTTCACTCATGGCCTCCCATTTATTGATTATTTATTTATTTAGCACACTTCTATGCCGCCCCATCGCCGAAGCCTCGGGGCGGCTCACATACATAAAATATTTCAAAATTCACATTCAATATTAATAAATCAATATTAAAAATATAACAATAATTTGAGTCGCCCTGGCCAGAAATTAAAACTAATAGATAATATTGACAATTAAAATAGCGTTTGAATAAAAAGGTCTTCGCCTGGCGCCGGAAAGCAAATAACCCATCCTGCTTTTTGCCACGTATAGCAGCCGTACCTCAGGTGCCTTCTCCTTTGTGCTTTACTGCAGTTGGCCAGAAATTTAAGTTCTGCAAAAATTGGGTCGGAATCCAAATTGCTTACTTGCTTTTTAAAAAAGGATCAGGTTGCCCAAATTTTCTCAGTTTGCATAAAAATGGCATCTTCTAACGGTGCTTATATGCGGCTTGAATGTTTTTTTGCACAGGGTTCAAATCATGTTTGAGTCCAGTATGCATTTATTCCAGCGGCTGAAACGCTCTGGAGAACTTGCAGCAGTTCCTGCCAGGCGCTGAGGTTCCTCCTTTGTGCATTCAAAGCCACAGACCCTTTCTTTGCAAACTGCTCTTTATGGACCAAAAGCACAAAACACCCGGAATGACTCTCTGAGCATGCACAGAATGGCTCGTATTCACCTTCAGGAACTCTCCTTAGGAGCATGCTTGGATCCCATCCCTTGGGAGGGGGGCTTCGGAAAACAAGCCCACCTCCTTCCTGCATGCCGATCCTCGAATCGGGCTGGCCACCTCTGCCAACGTCATGTCACGGGGCCAAGAGCCAGAGAATATGCATCCAGAACAGCCCTCTTTCTCACTCCCCAACAGTTCCTAAATGGGGCACAATTGAACTATATGCCACGATTTAAATGGTCAGTAATACAGAATTTATGAACAGTTTCAAAATATTAGAACAGTGTAACAATGGAAGCATTTTAACACAAAAATACTATGATTGGGCATTGGATAACCTTAGATATCTCTGAATGAAGCACAGTGAGCCGTCTTGACATGGCTTCGAAGGGATGAAAGATGGTGCCATGTGGGCCTCAGTGGAGATCATTCCACATTCGGGGTCACCACCGAGAAGGCCCTTCCTCCTTGCTGCCCTCCTGACGTGTCGGTCCTAGTATCCAGGTAGATTGCAGTTGGGAGAGCCAGTCCATCAAGTATTATGGTCGCAGGTCATGGACAATGTTGTAGGCAAAAACCAATACCTTGAATTGAACTCAGAGGCATTTCGCGGGAATGGTGAGCCATGGACGGAGCAAGGTCACCCTCAGATCGTCCGGTGTATCAGCACTTTCAGCCTTAGTGCACTTTTTGCAATCACGTGCTCTGTGAATTGGACCTGTCCGACCGCTGTCTCTTACCTGCTCCATCAGCCACAGCGCATGAAGTATATACTGTATTTTTTGCTTTATAAGACTCCCTTTTCCCCCCCCTCAAAAGTCAGGGGAAATGTCTGTGCGTCTCATAGAGCGAATGTGTGTGTGCAGTAAGTCTGTTGGATGTGCAGCCCATGGGGAAGGGATGGGGAATGTGCCTGTGATTATGTGCCCATTTGATTCGGAATATTTTTTTCTTGTTTTCCTCCTCTAAAAACGAGGTGCGTCTTATGGTCAGGCGCGTCTTATAGAGCGAAAACTACGGTATCTTCCTCTGCTTTGACAGAGGGAGTCTTAGGCCAGCTTTCTTAATAATTGCGGTTATGCCTTGGTAGATAAAACGGGCTCTGGGTGGATCTGTGATACTGTCCCTCACGCGCTGAATCGGTTGACCAGGTAACGTGATCCATACTATATTAACCAGGCAAATATCCCATCCAGAAACCTGGATTTGCTCTTTGCGCTCACAGTAGCTGGTGTAAACTCCCACAGGTTCAAAGGATCCTTGGGCTTAGCCAGCTTGGGTGTCCAAGTTCTCTTCCACAGCTTGGTATAAAAGCTTTCTAACCTTTAGTTAGAAAGGCTCCCACAGATAGCTTAGAGATTACTGTATTTTTTGCTCTATAAGACTCACTTTTTTCCTCCTCAAAAGTAAGAGGAAATGTCTGCGCGTCTTATAGAGTGAATACGTGTGTGCAGTAAGTCTGTCAGATGTGCGGCCCATGGGGAAGTGATGGGGAATGTGCCTGTGATGATGTGCCCATTTGATTCAGAATATTTTTTTTCTTGTTTTCCTTCTCTAAAAACTAGGTGCGTCTTATGGTCAGGTGCGTCTTATAGAGCGAAAAATATGGTAATTGAAACAGTGGGAAGGGGCAGTCCCTGCCCAGAGGCATAAGTGATGGATTTCCCGCCCCTGCAGAGAGTATCAGAGGAGCAGCATGTGTCAGGCTTTCAGCAGGGGGGCAGCGGTCCGCCACCTCCCCTCCACAGGCATGTTTGTTCAAGTGAAATTGTGTATTTATCTGGTTTCGCCTTTACGGTGTTAGCTGACCCTCCCAAATGACTCTCAGGCACCTGTATCCACCGTGGTCTTGCGGCCTGCCTTCTGAAATGTATGATTTCAGTCTTCACTTCAGTTGCGCCACAGTCTTGGGTCATTCCTTTAATGCGTCATTAAACGGGTGAGTTAAGCTATAGCTCAGTCCTAGAACATGTGACAATGTATATGAAACACAGCTTGTGCAGGATCTGTGTGTGTGAACACGGATGGGTCCTTCTGGGCGTTTAAGGTGCTTCTGAAAGACCTTAATTTCAGTTGTGTACAGGACGACTGTGCCAGATGCGAAGTCATTTGTAGCCTTGCCCCAAGGATTTTGCTTGGATTTTGCTTGTATAAAAAGTAATTACGGTGGCTGCAGTCGGAAGGTGAAGACTGTTAGGGGCTCAGGGAATCGTGTTCAGCTGTGCAGCAGCTACCTGTGCTCTTAGATCTCTGACTTTACCACGCATGAAGCATTTGTCCGCCAGGGTTAATTTGAAGGAAGTGGGTCCGGCACGTTACGATTTGTGTGGAAGTGTATTTGTCGACCCCAGGACTCCCAACATCCTGTTCTTTATAAGTGTTTTTATATGCCTCAATCATACTCATTGGTTAGTTTCAAAAAGAATAAAACGCTTCAAATGTAAAACAAAACAAAAGCTGAAGGTGGCTGAAGTATGTAAGTAGCCTAAAATTATCAGTGGGATTAAAACTGCATTTGAAGCAGCAAAAATTGAAAGGATGGGAAAAATAGACACCATGCAAACGTCTTTAGGGAGAGTGTTCTGCAGCTGGGGTGCCACTACTGAGGAGACCTCATTCTGGTAACTGGCTACCTTATCTTGGGTCATGGTGGCACCCAAGAGAAGTCATTCCTTGAACATCTTAATATACTGGTAGGTTTTTCTAGAAAAACTAGTTTGGGATCACTGTCCTATGAGGAGAGATTGAGAGGCCTGGGCATGTTCAGCCTTGAGAAGAGAAGGCTGAGGGGGGACATGGTATTCCTCTAGAAGGACCTCCAAGGCTGTCACAAAGAGGAAGGACAGGATCTCTTCCTGCTGATGCCGGAGTGCAGGACACAGAATAATCAAGTCAAGTTGCGACAACCCCGATTCAGGCTGGGCATCAGGAGAAGCTTCCTCGCTGTCAGAGCAACACGACGGTGGGACCAGCTGCCTGGAGAGGTGGGGGGCTCTCCCACACTGGGGGCATTCAAGGAGAAACTGGGCGGCCATCTGTCCAGTCCTGCACCGAGCAAGGCATTGGACCTGATGGCCTTCTTGACACCTTCCAGCTTTGCTATTAAATATCAAAGACAACGCCAGTGTGGTGCCGTGGTTAAGAGCGTGGGACTGGGACTCAGGCGACCTGGGTCCTAGTCCCTGCTCGGCCAGGGAGCTCACTGGGTGACTGGGCCAGTCACAGACCCTCAGCCCAACCCACTCACAGGGCTTTTGTGAGGATAAGAATGAGAGGAGGAGAATGATTTTTAATTTTGTTAATGTTTTTAATAATGTAATATGTTGTAAGCCGCCCCGAGGCTATTGCAAGGGGCGGCATATAAAATTTTTAAATAAATAAATAAATAAAATGATGTAAGCCACCTTGAGTTCCTTGGAAGGAAAAAAGGTGAGACATAAATATCAGTGATGCTAATATTGCTGCTAATAATACCACCTTCGAGTGAGTCTCGAAATAGACTGGGAAGCACCGGCGCCCTGTGGTCAGGGTGTGCCGTCCCAGTTAATACTCCTGTGCCCCTTGCGGCTTCCAAGCCCTCTTCCAGGGCTGGCTTCGCGCAGGGTGCCTACCCGTAGTCTAGCCCGGGCATCAGCAGAACATGGAGAGCTGGGGCCAGGCGCCTGGCAGCGAGATGGAGCACATGGCAGGCTGCCCCTTGCTGACCATGGCAGTTTGTGCTGGGTGGGCAGCCCGGCAGCCCAACATGAGCTAGATTCGGCGCTCGATTGGCCCTTGTCAAGTTGCATGTTCTGTGAATTCTGCCACAAGTGGCGTGAAGCGTAACGTCGTCGTCCTGTCCCCGAGGCCTTTGGAGTCGGGCTCTGAAGCCATCTGCCTGGCACCCATTCTTGCCACGGGGAAATGTGCCAGCACCTCTGGTTTGTTGCGAGGCTGACTGGGAGAACGGGCTTACTGGCCCCCTCTGGTCCAGCCCTGCTCCGGAATGCCTGTGCCCATCTGAGGGGGCTTCATTAAGGCTGCTTGGCTTCTCCTCTCATTTAGAACGGGAGAGCTAAGGCACTTTCTGAGTGCTGCCATGATGTGGGCAGCTGGAAACGGGGTAGTTGTGTGGGATGCCAGATGAAAGCAGAAGACTTAATTCTTGCAATTCAGAAACAACCGGAGGAATATTTGTAGCCAGGGCTGACTCACGTGGGCCAGCGACAGGGGAATACAGCGCTCCTGAGGCCTGGATTCGGAGGTCTTTCTCAGGTGAGACACCAGCAAGGGACTGGGTTTTGCCGAGTGTGTCGGCGAGCTGGAGCGTGCTTCAGGTGGGGACAGGTTGGCGGGAGCTCGCTAGCTTGCTGGTGTGTGGAGAACGGCATGAGCCTGACTAGAGGAACAAAGTTTCAGCATTAAAAAAGCGAGGGCAGACTCTCACAGGCCCCTCGGGCTGTGGCAGGAGAAGAATCTCGTTTAGCCCAGACTGATGTCAGCCAGACCGCGTTATCTGGGGATCATGCCGCCTGTGTGCTGCCCTTGGGCAAGATCTCTTTTTGGCACACCGCCGAAGAGGCTGGTTGGCCGAAGATGCTTGCTGGTGGGAGCTGCGAGTGGGGTTAGACTTGGCCTTGGGGGTAACCCAACGTATGTACCTTATTGCTGATAAAAGACCCTGCCAGCTTTCTGGAGAGGTCACCAGGGAGGGCACAAGAATTCCAAGTAAGGCAAGGATAGCATGAAAACACAGGAATCAGGGCCATAGCCCTGATAAACCGCCAGAACTGTGTTAGGAAGCAGGTTAAAAGGGCCACGCCAGAAAGATGTGTCTTAACAGCTTTTTGAGAAGTTGGGAGGGTGGTGGAGGCAGGGGGCAGTCACCGTTCTGAAGGGGGAACATCCCTCTCTTTGGGAGCAATTCACTGGGATCCCTTCCCTGAGTGTCCAACAGATGGGCCTCTGTAAGAGATGGTGGCCTCAGAAACTTGCACCTGTGGTGACTGGACAGGATCACAGGGAGACAGGTGGCCCCTCTGTGGACTTGAAGGAGTAAAACCATCTCCTGGAATTGAACCTGGAAAACAGGGCTGCCCGTCAGTATCGTATGATATGATCTCCAGACCGAAAACTAGCCGCACTTTCCACCAGTCGAAGCTGCTGTCTCAGAGTTGCCTGGATCCCCACTGCAAATTGTTGGTTCTGTCATGCAGCACAGAAACCTCACCAGAGCATCTCTGATTGTCGTTATCGTAAAACTCAACAGAATGACGCTTTTCATTTGCAGAATCCTAAAACAAGGGAGCAGATCGAAAACCTGTTACGAAATGGAAGGAACAAGGAACTGCGGGACCGTCTGTGCCGGAGGCTGACCTTTGGGACTGCCGGGCTCCGCTCCGCCATGGGGGCTGGCTTTTGCTACATCAATGATCTTACCGTGATCCAGTCAACACAGGTGAGTTTCATGGAGATGACAGACAGGTCTCCCGGTCATTTAACACTGGCTCTTCCGTGACGCGTGCTGCTCTCTGTCCCCCAAGTTCTCGTGCAGCCTTGTTTTGCAAATGAAGAGTGTCTCTACTTCTAACTCCTCCTAAGTTTCTGGCACTGTTGCCCCGCAGAGTATGAATGACCTGGATTAGTATAGCAATTGAAAAGTTGCTTTTTTTGCACACGACACGTTATTGATTAAAGACGTTTGTGTCCTCTCTTCAGCTGAGCAGACTCTGGCGCAGCTTAGTCGAGGCTGGTGACAAATACGACAGTCCCTGTGCACAGGTTTGAAGGACCTGCCATGCAGGTGTGTGTGCATACACACGACCAGAGTGAGCAGCATGTGCTAGGTGCCTCTAGCCAGGGGGCTCGCTGTGGCCCGTCATCTCGTGTGAACCCAGGTGCCGGTGCTGTTCTAAGGTTAGACTGCCTTCAAGTAACTCTAACACAGACGCTGGCCTATTTGAGGGTGGCCTAAATTTGAAGCCGCCCTTGCCACCTGCATTCATGCGATATGGCAAGAGGCACCGGCCTGACTCGAGCCCTGCCGGCAAATTAGCCCTCGGGGGGCTGTCACCCCACGGGAACCAGGTCTGTGCCTGGGCCACCAGACACCCAAGCGCTGGGTTTTGTCCTGGGTAGGAGCCCCGAGGGAGCATCTCTGGAGCAAACGGATTGCAGCCTTCTTGCCCGTGACACGGCCACCGGGGGGCTGCCCACAGAGGAGCCAAACGCTTGTGACCCAGCATCCACAACGGGCTCTGCAAGATGCCCCATGCCAAGCATGGTTCCCGTCCCACAGTTTAGGGTGGCACGGCTGAGATTTCAGAGTTCCTCCAGAGAGCCATTCCCCGCAATGGGCTGCTCTTTAACTTACTGTTTGCATGTATTCACTGAGCCTCTCACATCTTCGACGTAATTTCCTTTATAGGCATGAGCAACATGCTAAACGCTTCCACGAACACCTGCTTGTTACCAGTCCCAAAGAGCGATAGGTGTGCATGAGGGGGGCTTCTAGGAGCAGGGTCTGGTGCAGGTGTACCTGCTCTCCTCTCGGAAACTTGCATTCTTGGGAGCGGGCCTGGCTTTCGGGGAGGGCCGTGCACGTGAGTGCGTCTTGTTGAGCAGTTCAGGAAGCAGGCAGAGCTTTCCGGCTGGCGTGTGCTGTTGACATCGGAGCTGTTCATGCGCTGACAGCCTGGAGTGCACGTGCTTCCTTTGTGTTTTGGTTTGCTAAAAGCATGAGGAACTCTGGATTGGCTGACAAGAAGGAATAAGCGTTCTTGGCAGAAAACAGCAGTTTGGACACCAGGGAGTCTCCCAGGCTGCATCGTTGTGCTTGCTCCGTAGGTCGTGTTCTTTGTTGGCGCTTGTTTACTTTGGTATCTATTTTAGGTTGCATAACTAAGCTTTCTCTGACAACTAGATTAAACCAGAGGAGTTTTTGTGGATTCTTAGGTTTTTTCCCTACCCTCAGCTTGCATTGGGTCGAAGGTTAAGTCCAGAAAGTAATTTGGGCAAGCTGCCAGCTGTGTTGCTTGCTTTAAACAGACCTAAACTTGTTTTTTCGTGGTCCTGAAGAGAAAATATGGTCTGGGCTGGTCTGTCTTTACCACAGTGAGTAGCTACAGCTTGTTGTCCAAGAGGACCTGCTGCACCAAAGTGGAGAGTTCTGCGGGACGCATCTTGGGTCATGTGCCCACATCCGTTGGCCGGCTTGTAAGCAGAATTAGTGCCATTACTGCACTAATGTTCGTATCTCTGGTCTCCCCCGCACGTGGTGCCCTTGGACAGGTGTGCTCACATGCCCAGAAATCTCTTCTAAACTTGCTTGCAGACAGAGATCCACCTGCACAGGTGTGTACACGCCCCCTGTTCATTCCCCCAATGCCTTGAGTTTCTGAAGGTGACTCGCAGTTCTTGCGTTGCTGCTTTAGCTGTGGCTCACTTCGGTTATTCACCTTCCTCCAAGGTCTTGGATTCCCCGCTCCCTTGCTTTAGGGTGGCGGACTGCCCAGCTGGAGATGGGGCATGAGGGTTACATCCCTGTGAAGTTTCACTCCCTGCCACAGGTGTTGTTGGTGTTAGTCACGGCATTGGCTGGAAGCCAGGAAGGAATGAACAGCTTTGGGTTATGTTGGTTCTTCTTTTCGCATATCTTGCGCCGGCCACTGAGAACTATGTGCAGCTCTTGCATTTACTCTGGCACAGCTGCTTTATGCTTTCGGACGCATCTTGTTCTGGGCTGTCTTGAGCAGGTTGATGCGTGGATGGGGAGGGGCTGGCCAGGGAGGGCCTCTCCTGACTCTGATTCTGCAGGTGGTCCTCTAGCGTCCCTCTGGTTGATTCTGCTTCGTGGTTTTGTGGTTAGGCTGGGACCAAATCTTTTGAGTCCGGATTTTGTTTACCCCCAGGTAAGTTTGTGGAAGGTCGCCTGACAGGCATCCGCAGAGCCTTTCCTGCCCGCAGTCTGAAGCAAAAAAGCCACCCTTGGCCTTCCAATCCTTTCGCAGCGCTGCTCCTTCTAAGGATGTCTGTGTGGCAAATAGAACGGGCATGGCATGGCGCTGCAGTTCTTCTCGTACGAATTTGCACCCCCTTTGTGGCATCCCGGCCAAATCCACAGAGCAGTCAGAATGACAAGGGAAAGGCCTTGCATTCCACTCTCACTGAGGATCGGATGAGCCCGCTGACTAGCTGGTCAGCATCCCATGACTGGGATTTGTCTCGCCAAAGCGCCAGGAGCTTAATCAGCATTCAGGTTCTGAGTCTCTGTCCGTGGAGGCTTTTTGCTGAGTTAGAGATGATGTAGCCCGTGGTGCGTGAGCGGAGCCCCAACCCAGCAGAACTTGTGCACAACTGGAAAGGAAAGGAAGGGAAAGGGAAAGGGAAAGGGAAAGCTCAGCTCTCCTCTCCTCTCCTCTCCTCTCCTCTCCTCTCCTCTCCTCTCCTCTCCTCTCCTCTCCTCTCCTCTCCTCTCCTCTCCTCTCCTCTCCTCTCCTCTCCTCTCCTCTCCCTAATCCGGCAGACAGAAGTGAAGCAGGAAAGATGCTGTTATGTCAGGTACCCTAAAAGAGGTCTTGGTACCCAGAGTTCTCAAGACAAAGTGGACTTACACGTTAGGGTGCTAAGCATTTGGAGATGGTTACGGTATGCAGTGAGTTCTGTCTGTAATTCTGGAGGTATCACAGGATAGTCTAAACAGAGCAGCGTACCCCAAGTACAGAGTGGTAGAACATTCTAGCATTTGAATCAACTGCATTTGGACTAGCACATTTTGGGAGAATGTCACAGAATCACAGGATCATGGAATAGGAGAGCTGGAAGGGGCCAGAAGGCGTTGAGTCCACCCCCCTCCACAGCGCAGGACTGCCGGCTAAGCCATCCCTCCCAGAGGGCTGTCCAGCTGCATCCTGTATGCCTCTAGTGAGGAATTGCTCAGCACAGTCACTGCTTCCACTGCTGTGCTGCTCTAAGAGTTAGGAATTTTTTTCCTGATACCTGGTTGGAATCTGGCTTCTGGTAACTTGAGCTTGTTATTTCATGCCCTGCACTCTGAGATGATCAAGAAGAGATCCTGCCTTCCTCTTTGTGGCAACCCTTCAAGTACACATACAGTGCTGTTGTATCTCCCCTCAAGCCTTCTCTTCTCGAGGCTGGACATGCCCAGTCCTCTCCACCTCTCCTCGTAGGGCGTTGCCTCCAGTCCCCGGATCATCCTGGTTGCCCTCCCTGTACCCTTTCCAGCTTGTCTGCATCTTTCTTCAACTGTGGTGACCAGAACTGGACACAGGATTCCAGATGCTGTCTGACTAATGCTGAATAAAGGGAGCTAGTACTTAACTGGGTTTGGAAGTGATACTTCTGTCAATGCAGCCTAAAATAGCATTTGCCCTTTTTGCAGCAACGTCACATTGTTTGCCCATATTTAGCTGGTGATCTGCCACAATGCCAAGATCCTTCCCATCTGCAGTATGTGTCCCTATTGAATTCTGTTCTGCTGCTTTCAGCCCACAGCATTCTAACTTATCAAGATCAGCTGGGATGTTCCTTCTGTCCTCCCGGGCACTGGCTGCCCCACCCAGTTTTATGTCATCTGCAGATCTGATCATCGTTCCCTGCACTTCCTCATCCAGAACGTTAATGAAAATGCACTGGGCCCAGGGCTGAACCGTGCAGGACACCACTGGTCCCCTCTCTCCAGTGTGAGAAGGTGCCATTGATGAGCATCCTTTGAGTGCAGTTCCATAGCCAACTTTGGATTCACTGGATAGTGGTTCCATCTAGCCCAATTTCGGCTAGTTTTGCTAATTAGGATCTTATGGGGCACAAAGCTTTGCTCAAGTCAAGGCAGATGATGCCCACAGGATTTCCTCAGTCCGTCAGGGAGGTTGCGCACTCAACATATGAAATAGAATCAGTCTGGCAGGATTCGTCCTTGAGAAATCCATGTTGGCGTCTTGTAATCACTGCATGGTTTTCCAGGCGTTTGTAGACAGTGGTTCTGAGAGTTCTTCTGCCAGCTCCTTCATCTCCTCTAGGCCCTGGAGATTTGAACTCATCCAACCCAGATTCTTCCTTTCTGTTTGTTTCTGTTGCCCTTACAATCCAGTGGTCAGTGCTGGACTGAGGACCGTGGTTGGTGAAAGATGTCCACGAGGAGCTGGTTAATAAACCCACAGAAATCAGCCTCACTTTTAAGAAGCAAGCCTGCGTTTTATTATGCCCCCTTTTCTGTGGCCAGCATGCAAAGGCAGGATCCCACTCTGTGAGGAGGCTAGTTTAAACACGACCTTCTGCCGAACAGGCTGGCGGAGTGGGTGGCTTCCTCCTCCACGGGTCTGCCTGCCTGCATGCTTTGCTGGGCACTAATGGGGGAACGGGGACTTCTGCTTCTGCTCTGCCGGCCCACAGCCCTGGGTGGAATTCCTGACTGCCTGTAGCTTCCAGGTGGAACAGGTAAGAACATTAAAAGGTGAGGATCAGATTGTTCTGATTCTGAAAACACGCAAGGCATAACTGAGTTAATATTAATAATCAGAGCATCTGCCTGTCAGCCTTACAGTGGCATCTCTAGCAGCAGCCTCCTCGTTCAGGTGCTGCTCCATAGCCTGCGGCAGGACTGAGCCTGGCTGCCTCCCCCCCCCAGCCCCCTGCCCGAACCCAGCAGGCCCCTTCCTCTTCCAGAGTGGCTGCAAAGAGCTTGCAAGCTTTTTCTTCTGTTTCTGACAGACCACACCTTGTTGTGACATCCAAGCTGACAAACCAGGAGTAACATTAGCTCATTTTGAACAGCCCAACTTTAAACCCCGTGTTAGGAAGTTGGCTTGTTTACGCCAACCACACTTACTTGGCAAACACGCGGACTGCACTCATCACCAGAAGGCCTGTCCGCAAGGGACGGGGCCCGGGCATACTCATAAGGACAGTTCCCGGAGGTGAATACCGGATCGGGTTCAACAAGCCACTCTGTGCGTGCTCAGAAGTCCATTTTAAGTGCTTTGTGTTGGTCATTAAAGGGCACTTTGCACGGAAAAGGTCTGTGGCTTCTGCATGCACGGAGGAGGAACTCCGGCTCCTGGCAGCTGTCGTGAGAAGGGCCCTGCGTGGGCCTTGCAGATGTGCATGGTGTGGCGAGGCAGCGGCCCGGCCGTGCGAGTGTGGCAGCAGCATAAAAAGAACGGCAGCCTCTGTGCATGTGAAGTCGCGACTCTCGGTTAAACTTGTGCAATTGTTTAGGAAACTTTTGGAGAAGTATCAGAAGAGTATCTGATTTAAATTGCATCAGTAGTTAGAATTGGCCTCCTTCCCTTTCATTTAAACCCTTGATTTAATTCACCTGCACTGCACCAGGGCTGTGCAATTCACTCTGCAGGAGTGGTGTAAGATTACGATGTGATTATGCTGTATTTGTAGCTAGATTCCTCTAGGGCCACTGGAGAACAAAGGAAAGCGATTTAAATGAAAAATAGAGCTTGCCTGCCCTTGTTTAATACAGATTATATGTCCTTGGGGCAGACGATCCTGTGCCAGGATCTGCCCTGTGCCAATGGGATAAAGAGGATCTAAACATTTTAGCAGACCATGGACTTTTATGCATCCTGCCTCTCTTCTGCTCGGTTGCAGGGGATGTACAAATACCTCGAGAAATGTTTCTCAGACTTCAAGCAACGAGGTTTTGTCGTTGGCTACGACACACGAGGCCAGGTGACCAGCAGTTGCAGCAGCTTAAGGTAAACGTTTACTTGAAGTATAAAGACGGGCTTGGAATAGCTCGGTTCCTCTCGGAACAGCAGCTCCGAACACTTTGGGAGTGAGATGAAATCTGGAAGATGTAGCTGTTCTGTCTTCCACTCTACGGATTTAATTTCACTCTGAAGGGGGAGGAGAGGAACAGAAAAACCGATTGGGAGAGGTCTGTGTTGAGTAACTCAACCCACGGATCCGATACCTTCCCAGAACAGCACCTGTTGCACAGGCCTGGCTCTTTCCGTGGCTGCGGTTTTAAACATACGCTGATGAAACCGTTGATCATCATCTGTTGACACCATTGCATCAACTTTGGAGCCACGGCTTCCCCCCTTGTCCCACGGAGGTGGGCTGGGATCCAGGGCTGTACAGACGCTGCCCACAGACCTTCCAGGTGCCTTGTGAACTCATCATTCATGGCATAAGCAGCGTGTTCGTTCATCACGCCTGCGTGGCATGGTGGTTAGCGTGTTGGGGTGGGACTGGGGCGTTTCCACGAAACCCACTGGGCGTCTTTGGGCCAGTCACTGACTCTCAGCCTAGGCTACCTCTGCAGGTTGCTGTCAGGACAGCATGGAGAGGAGGAGGGAGGCCATGTAAGCCATAATGTGGCAACAGCAAGAATGGGACAGCTGAAAAGGAAAAATGTGTGTGAGCTGGGGTTTGGGTTTTTTTTGAGTTGCCGTACTTCAGAAATCTGTCCGTCGTTCATCCCGTTCATGCAAGTAGCGAATGTCTCGGGAGGGGGAATGGCAGGATGAGTGTGCAGAGAGATGTAAAGCTTACACCGCTCAGAGAGCGTTTCTGGTTGGTTCATTTGGTTTTACGAGGCAAGATGTAACTCTGAAAGGGCGCAGTCCTGGGGGCAGCCTTAACCCCGAGGTAGCAATTGACTGCCTGCGACCCGGGTCCCTGGGCCTGATTTCAGCGGGCGAAGTTTCTGGGCCGAGGACTTGGGGGAGCGGCGTGGGCCTCGTTCATCGATCATGCCTTGCCCCATCGGTGAGGGTGTTCAAAGACAGGCTGGACATGCACATGGTGGGCATGTCATGAGCGGAGCCGGCTGGTGCCGGAGGTCAGACTAGATGGCCCAGGAGGCCCCTTCTGACTCGCTCTGTTTCTATGTTTCCATAGACTTGCCAAGCTCACGGCTGCAGTCCTGCTTGCTAAGGGAGTGCCCGTCTACCTGTTCTCAAGATATGTTCCAACGCCTTTCGTGGTAAGTGGCTGCCTTTTCTTTAAAGCTTGTAGCCTACAGACAGGAGTTTATGACCCGGATCCACCAACTTTACTGAATTCCGTGGTGGTACGACTTCAGCAAAGTTGTGTTCTGTCGGACTTCACGTCCCGGTCTTGCCATAACACCAGTGTCTGCATGCAAGAATGGTGAATCGATCTCTTTGACACTTAAGGAAGAAATTAAAAACCAGAACAATGGTTAACCCTCTGTCTGATGGATCCAATGATGTTTTTGTAGTGATTATGTGTTAGAGTTGAAGGAGACAATTTGCATCCCTGCCTTAGACGCGTTTTAAAGTTCTGTTTGTAGCAGTGGCACAAGCAAGCGGCATCCCTGCCCGACTGTCAGGTGAAACCTTGCTTTATTCTAGTGGCAGGAATTTTGATGTGTTCATGCCAGAGATGGAGAGGCTGCACACTGGACGTGTGTTTCTTCCTCAGATGTACTCTTTGCCATTGCTACAGCTTGTAGCTTAGGGATTTTAAGCAGTGCACAAGTATTACGACTAGTTACGGAGTTCCAAAGTCATGAAGGGTGGAGAATCCTGAGCTGTAACACACTGAGCGAGCACCTAAGTCCTAGTGGACTTTCACACTCTTGTGTCCCACGGCAAGTTGTAGTTCGCCAAGGGGAGCAGCCCGCGCTTTCACCGTAAGCTGCTTTCAAGAGTGCGCGGCTGCTTTCCGACTGCAGCGCTTGGAGGCCATAAGGAGAAAACACTTAAGACTATTTGAAGTCGTGTAAACAAGCCAGAAGAACTCTGGACTGAAAGCAGAGGCATTATTTGGGAAGAATGCAAAAAGACCGTTGCTGGAGCAGAAGGAAAGAAAAAACCCAGATGGGTGACAGAAGGCTCACTGTGTGTGAGGACAAGCAGGAGATGACAGAAATAGGACCAGCGTCCTGAGTGCAGCTTTTCAGGGACTGCCACGCAGAGGCAGAAAGAATGATTACAGTGACTAGTGCAAAGAGGTAGAAGAGAACCACAAAAGAGGGAAAACATGAGACCTCTTCCAAAAGACCCAAGGAATCGGTGATTCAGACCTAGATTAGGAATGTTGAAAGACAGGAAGATACTCTCTGTTGTAAACAAAGGCAAGGTGGAAGCACTACACAAGAACTAAACAGAAGAGATGAACAGATGGGAGAATGGTTTCTTACAGGCAGAGGTATCAGACAAGAATATTTTTTGTTTCCCTGTCTGTTCAGTCTTTATATAAAACATATATGGAAAGCTGGATTAGGATTAGAGGAAGGAGGAAAAGTGGTGGGAGATACATCTATAATACAAGCTATATAGGTGATTCCATATTATTGGCAGAAAGCAGCAGTGCATTGAAACGGCTCCTGATGAAAGTGAAAAAGCAGACTGCAGTGGAACTTGAGGAAGATACAAATCACAATGACAGAACTTTGTGTTAACACTGAAGAAATTGAAATTGGGAAAGATTCTGAATACTTTAGTTCGGTCATCATTTCAAAGGGATGCTGCAGCTAAGAAATTTGAGGGAGGCAGTCGTGGGAGGGCAGAAGTGGACTAGAAAGGCCCCCAAGCGTGAGGCATTTCACTGGAGACCAAGGCCAAGCTCACCCACATGAGTGTGTCCCCAGTCACCATGTCTAGGTGTGGAACATTGCACAGCGAAGAAAGCTGACAGGGAAAAATGGAGGTGTTTGAGACATGGTGCTGGAGTAGAGATGTGTGGATATCCTGAAAGGGCAGAAAACTGAACAGGTGGGTCCCAGATCAAATCAATCAGCGCTGTCCCTAGAAGCAGGAATGACAAAGCTGATGCTGTCATATGTTGGCTACATCATGAGAAGGCAAGAGTCCCTGGAGGTGCTGTGGCCAATTGGGTGGCATGCACATGTTTGAAAGAAAGAAAGGCCGGCCGACCGACCGACCGACCGACTGACCTGCCAGGGAAAGCTGAAGGCAGAAGGAGAAGAGGAGGACCAAACACAGGCCGCGTTGACGCCATCAAGGGATCCACAACCTTGCGTTTACAAGAGCGGAGCAGGGCTGCCAAGGACAGGACAGCATGCATGGGGTCGCCATCACCAACTGAGCTAGCAAAAGAGGCCACTTTCTGCAGCTGGACAGCCACCGGGAGAGATGGTTTAACCCAGAGTCCTGCCCTGAGCCGGGGATGAAGCCAGCGGCCTTCGTGGCCCCACCCAACTCGAGTAGTCTAGGATTCTTCTAGATTGCACCCATGAGCTGCTGGCTGGAGTCCAGCCACACATGTTAATGTTCCTGTAATGTTTGGGTATGTGTGAAAATCGCTGAAGCCGTCTTGGATGTCATGAGACCATGAACTTAACATAGAAAGGTATATCTAAGCAGTTTTGAATCACGATGTCTTTTCCTTGTTGTTATTTTAATGTTTTACCTTTTAAACATTCTGTGGTTGGCATTTGGCATTCCGGGTCCACGTTGAACAGCTGTGTGGCATACCTGTGACTGGTTCCCGAGGCTCCGTCAGGAATTCTGGTGCACTGGAACAGATAGGGGTTTTGTCTTGCAGCCCTATGCAGTGCAGCAGCTCAGAGCCGTCGCTGGTGTGATGATCACCGCTTCCCATAACCGTAAGGAGGACAATGGCTACAAGGTATGCTGGAAACACTGTACGTGCCTGCCAGGGTCTGACAATGGTGCTCCTTGTGATCAAGGGCTTGTGGTACAAGCCACAGCCCTTGCGCAACTTGGGTGAAGGGGTGGAGGAAGGGCAATTGTAATCTGTTGTTGGAGAGCGTGTCCACAAATCCAGGATCTTGAAAACCGGCATGGTATGTGGGTTGTACTCTCTCTCACTGGGAGCCAGTCAGGGCAGCCTTGAAGCTGCTGGATATGCAGCAGACCCCGTCTTCCCCTTCTTGATGTGACTCATTTCTGCACTGGCCACGTGCTCCAGAAGTAGATAGCAAAATACTGAATGCAGCCCTCGATTGTTCTATTCCTGACTCATGCATATTGACTTTGCTGCCCTTTCTTGTCTCTCTTGCGAACTCCGGTCTGTAGTGTTCAGATTAGGTTCCATGTTTTATTTCATACATTTTGTTTATTTTTAATGCATACCATTTTGAGAATGCTTACGCAGAAAAGCCGTGAAGAAATATTGTAAATAAATACTGTACATATGCCACTACCGTATTTTGCTGGGTCAGCCGCACGGCAGGGTTTTCTGCAACTATTACTGTATCTTTAACGTTTGCTCTCGGTGCGGCTTAGAGCGCAAAAATAATACAAGCCCTGCATGCACTGAATGCGCTCTCTCTCCAGGTGTACTGGGAAAACGGGGCTCAGATCACATCTCCGCATGATAAGGAGATCCTGAAATGTATCGACGAGTGTGTCGAGCCCTGGGATGACTCCTGGAATGAGAATCTGGTGGACAGCAGCCCTCTTACCCGAGACCCTCTGCAGAAAATATGTGCGCGCTACATGGAGGATCTGAAGAAGATCTGTTACCACAGGTAAGAAATCAAAGCCAAGCCAAGGCGTATTCGGAGAGCGTGGCGGGCACGTCGTGGGCGGAGCCGGCTGGAGCCGGGGGTCAGACTAGATGGCCCGGGAGGTCCCTTCTTACTCACTCTGCTTCTATGTTTCTAACTTCTGTTCTTTGGCGGTCCTTGGAGGCGGGAGGTTCAGAACGGGGCATGGCAGAATGCAGGGGCTGTGGCAGCTCCCTCATAGGCTCGCGGGTGGGAAAAGCGGAAGGGCAGCTGTTCCCCCTGGGATGTCTCAGAGCAGGCATGTTCAGATATTCAGCAGGCAAGTAAGAGATGTCAGGTGCTGCATCGCTGGCTTGCAAAAGTTCATGCTTGACTGTGGGTATCACTCCGTAGCTCTCATTCCAGTTGATGACGAGAGAGGTGCGGAGTGGTCAGAACAGTAAGCGCGCCCCCTGAAGCGCTCTCGCGTTCTTATTACTGCCATCGTCATCGGAATGTCTCCACTCGCTTGTTGATCCATCCAGGGTTCCTGGGCTGTTTACTGAACTTGTGAACAGAATATGCTAGCAATAAAACAGTCATCCATGCGCACACCGTATGATGGCGATGTGGGTCCGGTGCATGTGGCTTTGGTCTGTGCTGGAGAGGTTGCCGACGTCTGCGCCCGGCGGGTCGCCTTCCGCGGCATGCGCAGGAGGGCGGCGGGGTGCGTGGGCAGGGGGGGAACGGCGTGAGTGGCACTGATGAGCCAGAGCGGGACTGGCGAGGGCGCCTGGTTTGGGATGCATCTGCAGGGCTGGCCAGAGGGGGTGGCCAGGGCGCCCCCAGCCCTGCTGCAGAGGAGTCAGAGCAGCTGCAAGTTTGGAGGGGAACAGAAGTTGGCTCGGCCTGGGATGCCCCCGAGAAGCCTGTGGCCCTCTCCCTGGGGCAGTCGTGCCCGTCGGAGCTGCCCTGAAAATTAATCACGGCAAAAATGCAGCAGCAAGACAATCTTTTCCACAGCCTTTTTGGAAATGAAATCTAAGAAGGGCAGGGCTGGTGGCCAAACCAGTATCTGATGGCTGTCCCTGGTGTCCCCTCCAGTAGCCCTGCCCGCCGGAGGGATGGGCTTGCCACCTCTCGTGCCTGGCTGCACCCCCACCCCCCTTTTTGGAAAGAACACGGCTTGCTGCTGCTTCCCTTGCAGGGAGCTGAACACCAAGACGCGCCTGAAGTTCGTCCACACGTCTTTCCATGGGGTGGGCCATGACTACGTGCAGCTGGCTTTCCAGGCGTTCGGCTTCCAGCCCCCCATTCCAGTTCCCGAACAGAAGGACCCGGACCCAGACTTCTCCACTGTGAAGTGCCCAAACCCCGAAGAGGGGGAGTCTGTGCTGGTGAGTGTGGCGCGCGACCCGGGGGGAGGTCCTGGGTGCCGGTCCCCAGCCAGCGTCCCACGCGCAGGCTCACCCGGCGACTGAGAGGAATGAATGGCCTCTTCCAGGAGCTGTCTTTGCGCCTCGCGGAGAAGGAAGCTGCCCGAGTGGTGGTGGCCACTGACCCCGATGCGGACAGGCTGGCTGTGGCAGAGCGGCAGGAGAAGTGAGTTCGAGGGGGGGGGGAGCCCACCCCCACCTCCTTGCGGGCTCTCTGGGAGGCGCAGCCTTCCACCTCTAGATTGCCTGATTGTTGAAGTTCATTTTCCAGGTTAGGGGTGGGGCCTTTCTGTGCTTTTGAATTAAAACGTAAGAGAACACACCTGTCCTTTGTCACCAGTATTTCCAGAACAGAATCAAATGGCCGGAGGGGGCCCATTGGGAGTGCTGCGATCCCTCCCTTGGCCAGGAATGTTTCTGCGTCTGCCTTCCCCAGGCAGGAGCAAACAGGTGTGCCAGACACAGGTCTCTGCACGACAGCTGGGCCTTCAGGTGTCTCCTCCCTGCCTGGCCTTGCTTTCTGTCCCTCCGGCTCTTCTGAGCAGCACCTGTGCTGTCCATGGTGCTGACGGCGTGCCAGGTGAGCCCTCTGGCGAACGCCAACGCCGGTGGAGGGGCTCTTGCCCTCCCCGCCGCCCGCAGGGCTCCTTGCGTCCTCCATTTCCTTTCCTGTGGCCCTTCCTGCTGGAAGGCTCTTCCGCCGCAGCTCCTCCCTCGGCGAGCCCTCCTGCTGCCCGATCTTGGCCCGCCAAAAAGCCCTGTCGGCTCAGGCTCCGGTCCGGTCTAGTCCCGCGTTCTGTTCCCACAGAAGCCAGGCGTGAAAGCCCCGCCCTGCCCTTTGCCTCCTTTGCCTGTGGCATCGACCAGGGGCCTGCCTCTTGGTACCAGAGGCCACCGTGGCCGGTACGGCACAAAGTGGCCCAGTTCCCTTGGCGAGCCCTCCGTGTTGCAGCCTCTGCTTTGTCTGGTCTTGCTTTTCCCTGCGAACCGTGCAGAGGCGCCCCCCAGGGGAGGGAGGGGCTGGTTCAGATGGGAATCGGTGGAGGAGAGAAGTGCTCCATTGTGGGGATGCTGGGCTGCGTGGCCCAATGCAGGCGCTGGGCGCCGGCCTCGCTCTTGCTGGCCGGATGTTCCTTGGACAAAACCGCTCCCCTCATCGAACAGAGCCCAACCGAATGGCTTTCATAACTGCAGAGGGAGCGGTGCTGAGTTCCTCTGCCTTCCGCATCCCTGTGGGCACGCCTGTTGCTTCCTGATGCTGTCTCTTCTCTTCTTCAGTGGCCGTTGGAAAGTTTTCAGTGGCAATGAGCTGGCAGCTTTGTTTGGGTGGTGGTTGTTTACTTGCTGGAAGGAGAACCGCTCGGCCGGCGCCGATGTCAAGAATGTTTACATGTTGGCCACGACCGTCTCCTCCAAGATCCTGAAGGCCCTTGCGCTCAGAGAGGGGTTCCACTTCGAAGTAAGGGCCACATCATCCCTCCCGGCACCTGCACCTCGTGGGCCCTTCCCTTCCGCCTCCCTGGAGACACTTCTCGGTCTAGGCACACCGACTCTCCTTTGGCTCCCTGTGGGGAAGGACTGCTCCCTGCGCTCAGGGCGGGTTCAGGGAGACACTGAGGCACCCCGTGGGGTGCGTCCAGGTGGCGCATTCGTGGTAGAATGCAGAATGTTCTGGCATTCATGGTGGGGTGGTAGGACGTTGCCCTGGTAAAGGGTTTGCGTTCCGAGGGGCAGCAGAGCAGCTGGGAAGAGCAAGTGGGTTGTTAAAGGGCATGTCGGAGCAGGCTTCAGGATGTTTTTGACTGCAGCTCCCATCATCCCCAGGCAGCAGGGCCATTGGCCTTTGACCAGCCTCTTCAGCTTTGGGACTGTTTCCCCAATCCGGAATGTGTGCAGCTATCTGTTCTTGGGGTTTGCACAAAGAGATCCCCGCCCTTCCTTCCTGCTGGCCACTTAGCTTGTTGTGGTTGGGCTCAAAGCCTTCCAGCTCGGGCTTTCTGTGATTTAAAAGATCGCAAAGCAAACGGCTGAAAGGGCCGAGAAGAAGCCGGCTGCAGGAACCCCCCGGACCCTCGCATGGCTGCAGCCTTGTCTGCCCTCTGGCGGGCATTCCGGGGTGGCGGCTGCAGCCCCTGTGCTGCGGGGCTCCTTCGTGCCTGGCAGCCTTCGGTCCAGGCTGTCCCTCCACACGGCCTTCGCGGAGATTATTCCATGATACAGCGGACAGCGCTGAGCCCGTCCTTCCTTCCGTGTGCTTGGGGGGGTGCGCGTCTGTCTCTGTGTTTCAGAAAGGAAACGTCTCCCATTGCTTCCAGCGTTAGAGAGCCGGCTGGATAAATCCCCTAAATGTGCACACCATTTTGCAGCGGGCTGGCGAGTGAGACCCCCGCACTGATCCTGGTTTTCAGAATGCTCTCTTTGAAGCCGACTAGATTCCCTCCTTCCCCCCCACCCACATCCTAATCGCCATACTGGAGATGGGGAGAAATCCCCCCCCACCCCCCGGCTCCAAGGGAAGCTTTTCTTCCGCCTGGCTGTCAGGGAGGGGGGGGCAGCCTTGCGTGTGCCTGCGGGGCAGCATCGGAGGGGGGGGGAGGCCCTGCCCACCCTTGCTTCGCCTCCACCCACTCCAGCTGGCAGCCCTGGGGAGGGGAGCCCCGGGGGACTTCGCCCCTAGGATGGAAGCGCTTTCCCACACGCTCGTGGGGCAGGCGGGGAGGAGGCGGCGTTGGACACAGGGGCACCAACTCCCGAGCTCGCTCGCTCACTCGCACGCTCTGGCTTGGCTCGCACAACTGCCGCTCTAGGCCCCTTTGGGGTTGCGCACCCAGCTGTGGCTCTCCGAAGGCCTTCCGGGGCACCCCTCACGGAAGTGGCAGCCGTGCTGCGAGGTGACCGCCCCCTGCCTCGTTTCAGGACACCCTCCCTGGCTTCAAATGGATCGGCAGCAGAGTGAAAGACCTCCTGGACAGTGGCAGAGAAGTCCTGTTCGCCTTCGAGGAGTCCATCGGTAAGCCGGAGGGGGTTGGGCGGCCATGCGGTCCTCGTGCTGCGGCCGTTGGATTTCTCCCGGGGTTTCCCGTCGCGGGCTGGAACGCAGCCTTTGCCAGAGAGCGCCTCGTGTCGTTCTGCCCGCTCACGGCACGGACATGCATTGTGTATGGCTTATTGCCACTTGCCGGCTCTGCGGGATCCAAGGGGCCCTTCAAAAGGACCAGCAAGGGGGGTTCAATGTACAGGTTGCGTTTGTTTAGAATTCCCTTAGCCACTTTGTTTGTTGTCATTTGCTTTGTCGATTTTAGTCTGCTTTGCTTCATATTCCTTCTAATGTACTTGTTCATGCTAAGGAAATAAAACTTAACCCCCCCCCCCTCCGAAATGCTCAGGGTGCAACCTGCCGGTGGCTCTCCTGGGAGTCCTTCCATGGAGTGGAAGTGGGGGCCCATCTGAGGGCACGCCTGGGCCACCCACCCCACTCCTTTCTCGGGGAGACTCGGAGGCACTGGAGCTTCGGGGCTGGACCATCCAGGCGGGTTGCAGAGGGCCCGGTGCATGGGGTGGAGAGTGCAGGGGGGGCTTTGGCTCGCACCAGGTGCATGGCCAGGCGAGCCTCTCCACCACCGCCCTGGGGACCATTTCCTGCTTGCTGTACAGCCGCCACATTCCTGTCTCTGTCACTGACCGAGCTGTTTGTCAGCCTCGCTCAAACAGCAGCCAAAGAAATATGCTGTTGCTCTAGCAGGCGCAAGGCCGAGCTGCAGCCTGGCCCAGAAAACCCGTGGCCCCTTTCCGCCGCTTCCCTTCCTGGCGTCTGTGTGTGTCCGTAAGCGGAGGTGTGTGGAGGAGTCAGATTCAGGTGACGCCCGTGTGACCTGTTCAAAGCGGTGGCGCTGTTCTTAGGGCGGACTGTCTTCTGATCCCCAGGTTTCATGTGTGGCACTTCGGTGCTGGACAAAGACGGGGTGAGCGCAGCCGTGGTGATCGCTGAGATGGCGGCCTGCCTGGATGCCCGGAGCCAGACCCTGGCCCAGCAGCTGGCGGAGATCTACAGAACGTGAGTCCCGCTCTCGGCGGGCAGAAGACCTCTGCACCTCGCCCCCCGGTGCTCCTCTGGCCGATTTCCCTGCTGCCGGGGCTCTCCCTGTGGCCCATGGGCCCTCGCCGTGCGCTCTGCCGCTGCGCCCTGAGCAGGGAGGTCCTGGGGGCAGGCCGCCCAATACGGCTGGCAGCGGCTGGCTGGAAGCAAGGGGACTGTCAGATCAGTGGCAGGGGCCTGTGGGCCACGGGGAGATGTGGCCCGGGGTTGGGCCAGGTGCCATTGGCGTGCTGGAGCTCAGCCCCTCTGATCAGGTGTGTCCTGGCTCTGCAGCCCTCCCTACAGACCACTCACGAATGTTTGGAGCCACGCAAAACCTTTTGGTCCATGGCAAGCTTTTCTGTGAGGCGGTGCTATTGCGCACGCTTTAATTTACTGCGCGTCTCCCTCAAATTCGAGCAAGGCGAGCGGAGCGAAACGGGAGCGAAGCACAGTAGAAAAACATGGCAATGAAATACATCTCTGGCTAAGACAATGCAGCGTTCTCTTTGCCGTGCTTCTGAGATACCGATGGGGTAACCAGGGGAAAATGGCAGCGACTGAAAAGGCAGAAGTGAAGATGCTCCGCTTGGTCTGTGACTGTTTGCAGAGGGGACCCCACTAAGAGGCTGCGCACGGAGAGAGCACAGAAGCAGCTCCAGACGAGGAGGGCTGGGGGCCTTGCTTTGCTTGCCGGGGCATTTCTGGTGTGCCAAAGATCAAGACCTCGTCTGATACGCATAAAAACACAGAAGCAGAGCGAGTCAGAAGGGTCTCCCGGGCCATCTAGTCTGACCCCCGGCTCCAGCCGGCTCCGCTCATGACATGCCTACCATGTGCATGTGCAGCCTGTCCTTGAACAGCCTCACCGATGGGGCCTCAACCCCCACCCCCCCGTGGAAGCCCATTCCACGCCCTCGGGGTCCTGACTGTCAGGAAGTGCTTCCTGGCATCCAAATGGAACCTTGGCTTCCTGAGCTTGGCTCCCTTGAAGCGCGTCCTGCCTTCCTCTGCAGGGGAGAACAGGCCTCTCCCCACCTCCGTGTGATACCCCCTCACATACCTGTATGTCGCCAACATATCCCCTCTGAGTCTCCTCTTCTCCAGGCCGAAGAGACCCAGTTCCCTCAGTCTTGCCTCATACGGCATCCCCTGCAAACCGGCCTCCAACCTTGTGGCCCTACGCTGCACTGACTCCAACCTGGCTGTATCCTTCCTGTAACCAGAGGCCCAAAACTGAGCACAATACTCCAGTTGCAGGAGCACCAGAGTCGTACAGAGTGGTAGTAATACCTCTCTCGATCTGGAAGCCACACTTCCGGCTATGCAACCAAGGGTGGCATTCGCCCTCTTGGCCACCGCATCACACGGCTGACTCATGTTCAGCCTGCGGTCAACCAGTACCCCAAGGTCCCTTTCACAAGTGCTGCTCTCCAGCCACTTGTCCCCTAACCTGTACCTATGACAGCTATTCCTATGCCCCAAGTGCAAGACCTTGCACTTATCCACGTTGAACGCCATCCTGTTGTCTCCTGCCCACTTCCATAGTCTGTCCAGATCCTTTTGGATCTGGAGTACCTGCTCCTCAGTTGTGGCCACTGCTCCAGTTTTAGTGTCGTCTGCGAATTTGATCAGCAGACTGTCCACCCTTCTTCCATGTCATTAACAAAAAGATTAAACAGGATCGGCCCCAGGACAGAGCCCTGGGGGACCCCGCTTGTCACTGGCCGCCATCCTGACGATTCCCCACTAATGGTTACCCTCTGCAATGAACAATGAACAAGAGACAATTAAATAGGCTGGACATGCACATGGTGGGCATGTCGTGAGCGGAACTGGCTGGTGCCGGAGTTCAGACTAGATGGCCTGGGAGGCCCCTTCTGACTCGCTCTGTTTCTATGTTTCTATGTTTCTAAATAGCTCACAGCTGAGGGCAGTGAGTTAAACCTGTACATATTAAACCAACAAGTTGACATAATCAGAATAAAATCAATTATTAAAATGCCTGGAGAAATAAAACTGTTTCTGCCTGGGGCCGAGGGCTCCAGGCGAGTGGCTTTGGGGGTCTGTTCCAGGAGTGGGGCGCAACTGTGGAGAAGGCCCCTCTTTGTCAGCCGACCTCCCTGCCTCCTTGGAGGAGGGCTCCTCGGAAGGGCCTCTGAAGCGCATCTCGGGGCCAGGCAGCGCATCCGGGAGCAGGGGGTCTTGGGGTGCCCTGGTCATGTCCCAAGCCGTGTCTCTGGTCGCTGCAGGTACGGCTGGCACATTTCCCGGACCTCCTATTTCTTGTGCTACGATCCTTCCACCATCAAGAGGATATTCGAGAGGCTCCGGAACTTCGATGCGCCCAACACTTACCCTGCCTGCTGCGGCACCTACGGCATTCTGGATGTCCGGGATGTCACCACGGGGTATGACAGCAGCCAGCCTGACAAGCGGTCGGTGAGTTGAGTGGGGCGTGGCTGCTCTGCCCGGTGGCATCCGACTTGCCCGTTTCGACGCAGGGCGTTCGTGGGAAGCCGTTCGTTCTTCCTAGGGCTTCCCGTGGGAGGAGGTCAGAGAGGAGCTGGTGGGTTTGGCTGTTGCTGGAAGGAAAGGCCGGGTCCGTCCGCACAGTCGACCTGGCTTGCAGCCACGAGGTTCACTGCTTATGGACAGGCACCCGGAAAAGATGCTGCTTGCGCACTCGGGGTGACTCTAACGAGCTCATCGTGGCAGCAGGTGGGAGAGCCAGAGGGAGGGGAGGAACGGCTCTGGGAGGCCCTGTCCACAGAGCGGGGTGGGAGGTGCGGCCAGTGGCCCGGATTCAGATCCGGCTGATCTTGTTGCGGCAGGTGTTGCCCGTGAGCAAAAACAGCCAGATGATCACCTTCACCTTCCAAAACGGCTGCGTGGCCACTCTTCGGACGAGCGGAACGGAGCCAAAGATCAAGTATTACGCAGAGATGTGTGCCGCGCCGGAGCAGAGGTAGGGGCCCCGGCCTGCCTCGTCGCCGGGGTGGGCCTGGGGCCGGCCCGCCTCTGGTCCCGGCAGCGGTCGGCTGGAGCCCGGCCCCTGCAGAGTGGAGGGGCCACCTGGCGCGTGATCCGAGCCCAGCCTCGTCACTGCACGGCCTCTGGCCAGGCTGCGGCACAGGCAGCTGCTCCCCACCCTCCCTTCTCTCTGCAACCCTGCCCCTCCTCGAAGGATCCCGAGGCGCCCACACGTTCTCTTTGCCCCCCCCCCCCCCGATCCTCACAAGGCCCCCGTGAGGCGGATTTCCTCAGATGAGGGGGACTGGTCGAAGCTGCCTCTCCCGCCACCACCCCTTGCAGGGAAGCCGGCGTGGCTCACAGGCCTCGCCTCCTTCCCACCGTAGCCTCACGACGGCAGCCCTGTGAAGTGGGCTAGGCTGGCAGTGAGCGCCTGGCCCGGCCTCACCCGACGAGGTTCGTGGCTGAGCAGGGACTCGCATCCCAGTCCAGCACTTGCGGCCTCTGCTCCGCACTCGCTCTGAGCCCAGTGAGCAACGGCTGAGCACGGAGCTGCACTAGGCTTCCCCTAGCCCGAGACCAACATCGCTCGAGCTGCTGCCCCAGAATGACTCTTGCTGCCGCCTCGCTTGCATCCGGCCCTTCCTGTTGGCCGTGGCTGCATCCTTCAGACCCACGCTGTCATGCCAGGCCTCCCTGGGCCAGTGGGCATGTCCCTGGGAGGAGAACCAGGCTGAGCCCTGGCTTCCCCGCCAGCAGTGTGGGGTGACCAGTCCAGCCTGAGAGCTGTGGGGTGGGGAGCCGTTCAAGGTGCTGGGCACACGTCAGTTCGGAGAGGGGGCTGACATTTTGGAAGCGGCCAGGGTATCTCCCTGAGCTTCGCTCCGATTGCTCTGCTCTTAGTGACACGGCCTTCCTGGAAGAAGACTTGGAGAAGCTCATCGATGCCCTGCTGGAGAACTTCCTGGAGCCCAGTAAGAATGGACTGATCTGGCGCTCGATGTAGCCTTCCTCCTGCGATCGGCTGGTGGAGATGTCACTCCATGCACTGTGTCACGTGGAACAAAGGAGCCAAGACGAGAACTCCTGTTTGCATTAATTCAATCTCTCTCTCTCGGTCTCTCTCTCGGTCTCTCTCTCGGTCTCTCTCTCTCTCTCTCTCTCTCTCTCTCTCTCTCTCTCTCTCTCTCTCTCTCTCTCTCTCTCTCTCTCTCTCTGTGCGCGTGTGTGTGTGTGTGTTCCCTAGCCAGTGTACCTATATGGAAGCAGTATCCTTTTGTCAGCCTTCTGCCCAAGGTGGGAGACCGCTTTGGGCAGTGCTGGGGGTCCCTGCCGGGGATGCGTGACGCTAACCTGAGGGGCTCAGACGACCTCTTTCACCACCACACTAAGCAAGCAAATAGAAACCCTTCGTGATTTTTCGTGGGTTGCATCTTGGATGTCGGGTATCTAGATCCTTTGATGTACCTCTGCCCTTGGCAGCGGGAAAACTCTCTCCAGGTGGAAGAAGAGATGATTCGGACTGGCAAAAAGTCCTGCTTCTTTGTAGCTCTTTTGAGTGTAGGAATCTGTACTGTGAGTCTTAATTTTTATCAGTCTGTCAGTAGAATCCAGTACTTCGGATTTGCTAGTTCAATCCAAGTTGTTTGGTAGTCATACATTTTCCTGCTATTTAAATCTCCTATTCTGAAAGGTGCTTTTTGTGCATCGGATTCTTATCTGTTTCTACGTTTACTGCCGTTTACTCGATGTTTAAACAGCAGTGGAAGCTTTACTGCTGGAGGGGTGCTGTGTCTCAGGATGAGAACGGGCCAGGTTGCCCCCCTCGGGTCTCTCTTGGCCCAGGGGGAGCTGGCCTGCCGGACTTCCTGGCCACAAGGAAACGACCCTGCATGCCAACCTCAGGGTTCAAAGGGACGCAGAAGGCCTCAGGATAGCTAACCATGGACGTGCCAGGGCTGCCTTCACTCCCCTTGCTGAAAAGCCCCTCCGGGCACTCCAGTTCGTAGAGGGCTGTGATACAACGGCAATGCAGTGGCTTGAGTCTAGATTGCATCCCGAAGAGACACCCCCTTCCACTTCAGTCTGCAAATACTCCTTCCCCACTTCTTTCCCAAGAGGGGTTAAAATGGTATCGCAGTTAAGATGACTCGTCGTGGAGATTGTTAGTTGCTTTTTAAAACAAAGAAGGTGAGCCTCAACAATATTTTATTTCCGGGCCTGCTCCTGCTCCGTGCTCTGTCAGCTCTTCCCGGCAATACGCACTAAACAGCATTTGCTTCAGAAGAGCATACTCTGGCTTGCTTCCGGATCAGCACAGGTGCAGAATGGGAGCCAGAGCCTTCTCCGAAGAGAGGGGATGTCTTTGGAAGATCGTGGCGGGGCTGAGCGCCTCCAGAAGAGGTTGGGGTGTGGGGAGGGATGCCTGTGGATCAGGACGTCTCGCGCACTCTGTGCTGGAGGCGCTCTTCCTGTTCTCCGCCACCCGGGTGTGCCACAGGTGCAGGCCGTTTTCAGTCCTGTACAGAGGCCTGCACTCCTTGCCGGCACTGGGAGGGACTGGGAATGGTGCTGTTCTGTTCCGCGCGTGCGCAACGGTGGGGGCCGCGGTTCCCTGCATGCCGGGCTGCTCCTTGACAGCGAGGTCTGGGGCACGGCACTGCCAGGCGGGTAGTTAAGAGGCACCGGTGAGGGGCAGCCGAGCTGCTCGCAAGGAAGGTCCCACTGTGCCCTCCCGCGGTGCTTGCCGATGGCGCTTCCACGCTTGATGCTTGTTTCATGCGCCTCTTTGGGCAGCGCCACTTGGGGCCGGCTGAGTTCTTGCCGAAGCGAAGTGGGAACCCGTGCCTGGGTCACGCCCGGGCGAGGGGCACTACAGCTTGTGGCCTAGTTTTGCACCGCGTGCGTCTCCAAAGCGCGTTTTCTCACGAGGAGGCGTACTCGCGTATTTTACGCTGAGCATGGAAACCGGTGGGGCCCTTGCAGCTTGGCCTTGCTGCTGCTGCTTGCCTCCGTCCCTCCTTTTTCCCGGAGGCCCCTTTTGGCCGAAGCCGGCAAGATGATGGAGGGAGCGTCTCCCACCAGGCCTTGGCGCGAGGACTGCAGGGGTGCCAGCATCACCAGCCCATCCCGGTTTGCGGTGAATGAGCAGCGCAGCCATGCACACGCAGCCTCCCCATCAAGGGAAGCTTTTTTGCGTGATGCCCGGACCTGGGCCTGCGGCTTGTGTCCCAACGAGCCAGAACTTGTAAGCCAGCAGGCAGCTCTGCTTTGTGCCTGAGTTGCTACCTGGCTCGTTTGGGAACAGGCGGGCAAGGTGCCGCCTCCTGTTCCTTGCATCCTCTCGCCCAAAGGGAGAAGTGAGGCAGCCCGCGTCGGAGGAGCGTCGCTTGTTCTCGGTAGACCTGGGTGGGTCCCCAGTCCCACCTGGGGCTTTTGGGGGAGTGGCGCAGCCCGGAGCTCTTCCGGTGGCATCGGGCAGGACCTGCGCCGTAGCTGAATGTATGCGGATCGCAGGACGCTGCTGGGTTTGGGCGAGATGCTTGGGACGCCGTTCGGTGGGAATGCCCCCTTGGCGTTTCAGTGGGGCATGTGCAAGGGGCGTTCCTGAGGGACTTTGCCCTGGATTTGCATGCAATATTTATTTATTTATTTCTTCCTTATTTAAAGCAAAATGCCTTCCAGATGGTCCATACCTTTAAGTGAAACTTCTTGAATGTCAAATCCCTCCTTTTTTTTACTCTCTCGTTTTTCTTTTTCATTTACTGTATATTTGAAAGTGCTGCAGTGTAGAGAGGAAAAATTATGAGGAAGCCGTAACATGGCGATCGCCGTTCGTCTGCTGGAAGGCGTCCAAAGAAAGCTGGGCTTGCTCTTCGCCTCTTGGAAGTTCTGCCACCCGTGCTGCCCACCCTGAAGCTGGCCGCTTGGGTACAGAGGGAGCCAAGCTGCATAGCTTAGTGATTGTGGAAGGAAGATTCCCCTGTAGCCTGAACAAATAAATGTACCGCAATATGGTTTCGGTTTAATTTGTGAGTGCTCTCTCCATAGAGCAGCCTTCCCTCTGGGCTGTAGCAGCCACGGTTCCCATGGCAGTTCGGCCGGCGAGGGAGCTGCAGTCCACTGCATGACGCGGGGGGCAGCATCGGGATTGGGGGGGGGGGCTGCTGAGCCTGGTCCTCTGAGCTCCCATGGCAGGGCGAGCAGGCTGGCAGTTGCGAAGAGCGTAGCTCTTTCCTGGACCTTCACGGGCAGGAGGACCCTGTGCCTGTGCGAGGCGAAGATGACCGCCGCTCCGCTTTGTCCAGTGGCGTGAGATGGCTGACCGGTGGAGGGCTCTTAATGGCGCTGATCTGCTGCTGTGGGAGGCGTTGCACTGATCGAAATGTTGGAAACCCGATTCCATTCGGGGAAGCCTTTTTGCTCCCCTGCCCTCCCCTCCCGGCTCACCTCATGGGCGAGCGGCAGCATCGTGGCCCTGCGCCTTTCCGATGGGGGGCCTCTTGCCGGATGGCAGGAATACCCACAATCCGGCCCGAAGGACAGATTTCTCAGCCGCCCCATCAGAGACGCGCTGTGGCTTGTTTGCGATGCGTCTTCTGGGTAAGACGTTGGTGCGGCGTGGCTTTGCCGGTTTAGTGTGCAATGACAATTGATCGGGTGGGGCTGTTCTTCTCCGATCCTGCATTTATTTGCTTTAATTTCCTTTGTTCTGGACTGTTAAGACAATCTTCTGTCTCATGAAATCCTGCAGCAGAGTCCCCTTTGATCTGTCTCCATAAGATTAAAATACCGGCCTTGACAAACACACCGGGCCCCCCACACCGCATGCCCCAGTGGCTCCTTGTGCCACTTGACCATGGAATGAGCTGGGCGGCCACTTTCCTGCCCAGCAAGAAGCGCTCTGGATGGTCCTCCTCCTTTTCACTGCTGGACAGCGCAGGGAGGCCGCTGCCCTTGGCGTGGGGCGCCAGCAGCCCTCTCTGCTCCGCCAGGCTTCTGCCAAGGCTGCCAGCAAAGCCGCTCACGTGCAGAGGCTTTGCAATGCATCGGACTGCGTTTTGGTGGGCCCTCGCAGCCACTGGGGGACATCCGGCTGTGGGCGGCACATGTGCAAGGAAGCGGTGGCCGGGGAAGCCCCTTCTTCCAGCCATGGCCCTAGTGCCCCGCAGAAGAGCCCTCTGGAGCTGCCGGGCCCCGTCCAGCTGGTGTTGCCCAGCACCCGACTCCACTCGGGTGGTGGCGGGGGTGGGAAGGGCTTGGCGCAGGGGCCTGGGTGTGGCTGGAGGGTCCCGTGGATGCCGGCGGCCCCGGCCCCGGCCCCTCTGGGCCGGAAGGGTGCGCACCCCTCCTCTGGCCCAGGGAGCGGAACTCCTCGTCATCTTGGAATGGCCCTGCTTCTCACGGCCGGGAAAGATGCTCCCGGCCAGGTGTGCCCGCACCCACCACTCAGGTGTGTCGGGGCGTGTGGCATATGCACCTGGCTACAAAATGCACCGTGCAGAAACCAGAAGGAAGCGAGCTATTCTGCAAATCGCTCCGTAGCTTTCCGGCCCAGTTTGCAGCCCACGTAGCCTGAAGGGTGGGGGGCTTTAACCCGGGCACCATCCGGTCTGTGGCGTGGCTTTCGGGGCACTCTCTCTGCGTTCCCCCCCACCGGGATGAATGAATCCACAATCTTGGCCCCTCATTAGTGAAACTTAATTACTGCCAGAGAACCTGTTTGTTACCCTTCTGTACTTCCAAATGTGCTTTTCTGCCTAAGAGACAATGGGTGTATTGTAAGCGTGGACTGAAAATTTGCACTTTTATTTCTGTTGGACGTTGTTTGTGTCTGGAGTTTGACATGGATTTAATTCAATGAAGTGTTAAGTGAATAAAGCATTCTCTTCATAGATGTGTGCTTCCAGGTTTGGTTTGTTCAGCTTCCTGACAATCATTCCAGTGGCTTCTATCCTAGAAGGAAGGAAACCAGAAAACCTCCTTAGCTCTACCGTCTGACTGGGGAAAGGCAAGCGGGAACGATTCCCCCGGGAACCACCTCTTTGCCGCCCTCCAGCCCAAAGCCGCCTCTTTCCCAAATGAAAGCCAAGTCCCCAGCGAGGTTCCTTCTGCACTGTGCCCACTTCTGTGCTCTTTTACGGGAGGGGTGTGTGTGTGTGTGTGGGGAGGGGGGGGCCAGGAATTTATTTATAAAACATGTGTTCATTTTTACATGTTCAAACTTCGGCCACCTTCAAAGCACTCTCCATTTGATGCAAATCACTCGAGAGGTTTTTCCACTGCTCAAAACAGGTTTTGCACTCGTTGAATTTGATGCCCTTGAGTGCTTCTCCCAGTTTTCGTTTCACCTCTTCCACATTGGCAAAACATTTCCCTTTGAGGACTTTTTTCACTCAGGAAACGGAGAAGTCTCATGGGGCGAGATCGGGCGAATAGTGGGGCTGGGGCACAAGGGACATGCCGGTTTTGGTCAAAAACTGTTCAACGCTCAGTTGAACAAAATTTCAGCTCTGCATGTTGTTTGTGTAAATCAACCACGAAATAAGCAAATGTGTTGAGTCTCCAAGAAACCTCACCGAAGGCGAGCACAGCCTCTTGCAACGACCCACCTGGTTACACTGGTGCAGGTGGGCTCCTGGAACACTCACCTGGCGGGGAAGGCCTGTCCTCCAAGCGGCTCCAAAGGATACTCTCTGGTTTCCTTGGATCCTGCCTTGTACGTGTGAGCGACCATCCTTGCGGAGTTGGGGAGGGGACTGGGCACCGAGAAGGTTGCGCGGACAGTTGGTCGTGCCTCCGTTGAGCTGCAGTGGAGGGGAAGGAGCCATCCGGGGAAGGTCCGCTTGCTTGCCTGCATGCCCTGGGCAAGCCAGCCGATGCTCAGCCTGCCACGTGTTCACGTTCTCGATTGGAGGCATTTGCCGCGCCCGATTTTTCCAGCCCTTTGTGGGCTGTCAGCACCTTCCACTCCTCCGGTTGCCAAACCTCCTCTGACTTGTTGAAATCAGTGCCTCGAAGGTTCCCATTCCTCTGGAGGAGAGAAGAGTGTGGTCCAGCCCCCACCCCACCAGTACCCCCCAGGATGTCCTCTGAAATTTCCCGATGGGAGACCGCTGGGTGCCAGCATGCCAGTCGTCCTGTGATGAGTCACTTCCCGGTGAGGCAGGCTCGCCTCGGGATGGCGGGTGGCCAGGGCGGGCACGTGCGACTACTTAATCCTGTTTCTCTACTGCTCAACAGCCAAAGTGCTCTCGGTGGGTTACAATAGGGCATAAAGCCGCAGTGAAATGCAAGATGCCATAAACCTTCCTAGAAACAACGAAGCGGCCAAATCCACACAGTGAAGACGAGCCCTGTGGCAGAAACGTCCCTTGCCTGGGTCATCCCCGCAAGCCCTGGGATACTGGAGTCCAGCCTTGAAAGTCTTGGTGCAGAAGGCTGTCTTCGCCTGGTGCTGAAAAGATAACAAGGTTGGTGCCCGGCAGGCCATGGTGGGGAAGTTATTCCATCTGTCGGGGGCCACTGCAGAGAAAGCCCTTCCTCTTGTTGCTACCCTCGGGGCCTCCCCCGAGATCGGTGCTTGGGGGAAGGCCCCGAGGGCGAGCATCACGCCTGGGCGGACTGCAGTTGGGAGAGGTGCTCCGTCACGGTGGTCCCAAGCCATGGCAGCCTGCGTAGGTTCAAAGCAGCCCCTCAAACTGGGCCCAGAGGCAAGCAGGCAGACAGCGCAGGCAGGCCAGCACTGGGGCTGAGCTTGGACTTCCAGGTCCCAGGTATTGATCTGGCTGCCATTTTCGGCATGAAAATACTGGGCCAGCTCCTCACGGTCTTCCTGCCTTAGACTGAAATAAGCAAACATCAAAACCTGTTAAATTCCGCACCTCCTGCTTGTTTTATGTATCTGTCACTCAAGATCTTGATGCATCATGTTTTTCCAATGTTTCCCTGAAGATTATTCAATGTTTCTGTGTTTTCCTTTTGTGCTTCTCTTGTTCTTGTATTTCAATCATTTATTCTCCTCTCTCTCATCTGAACGTGACTGCAGGTCCAAAAACACTCTGAACATGCCCTGATCCACATAGCTGGCCTGCTACTTGGTGCTGTTGTGTTGATTTCGGTTGCTGTAAATCAACTGAGTGCTTGATCGTATGTTTCCACTGAACATTCATTCCAAGCGGGTCTGGAAGCCTGACACGTGGTTCCTGGAGCCGTCAACCCAGGGCCTCATTCCTTGGTGCTTTTCGTATCGAGTTCTTTCCCAGACCTTTAATCGAGCCCATGCTGCGTTTGCAGTGCCGAACAACCGGCAGCTCCAGGAGGTGCTCCATCCATTTAGCCGGCCTTCTCTTTTCCAACCATTTTAAGCGATTAGTTTGGGCCGTACAATCTGGACCGACAGGAAACCCTCTGTGTGATCCCCCGTCATACATGTGAAGATGAGCAAGGGTCTCTTGGCTGGGCCAAAGCACCCCTGGGCCCCCTGCCCAAGGCCCTCGCCGTCTCCAGCCTCTTTCTCCAGGCATGTTCCAGTTTGAGGACTTCGTATCGCCTTGACCTGGGCTGCCTAGACGGGATTCAGTGCTCCAGGCGAAACCCTCCGCCCAACGCCCAGCAGGACGGGTGCCGAGCTTCTCTTTTCCACCAGCTAAATACCGACCATCTGTTGACGTTTCCCAGAACCAGCTAACGCACCAAAGTCGGTGCAGGTGAGCACATGCCCGCCTAGCACCCAGTTTCAATAACTGCGCCCAGAACGCCTGGAGACGTGCCTGGAGGGCCGCCTTGCCCAATTCCACTTGCAGTTCCCAGCTCGGTGCGCTTGATGTCGCTGTCCCCTAACACAACCTGCAGCAAGGCGCGCGCGCGTGTGTGTATGTGTGTGTGTGTGTGAGAGAGAGAGAGAGAGAGAGAGAGAGAGAGAGAGAGAGAGAGAGTGCATGCGTGCCTGTGCCAGAGAGAGACAGAGAGAGAGAATGTACACATGCATTTCTGTGCTCCCTTGCTCTGCACACATGCACAGAACAATTGCAAATGGAGTTTAAATGCTGCCTTTGTCTCAAACCTCTGCTGTTAAGACGACGGAATAAACTCACCACTCTATACGACTCTGGTGTGCCCACAACTGGAGTATTGTGCTCAGTTTTGGGCCCCTCATTACAGGAAGGACATAGCCAGGTTGGAGTCAGTGCAGCGTAGGGCCACAAGGATGGTGGCTGGTTTGCAGGGGATGCCGTATGAGGCAAGACTGAGGGAACTGGGTCTCTTCAGCCTGGAGAAGAGGAGACTCAGAGGGGATATGTTGGCAACATACAGGTATGTGAGGGGGTGTCACATGGAGATGGGGAGAGGCCTGTTCTCCCCTGCAGAGGAAAGCAGGACGCGCTCCAATGGAGCAAAGCTCAGGGAGCCAAGGTTCAATTTGGATGCCAGGAAGCACTTCCTGACAGTTAGGACCCCGAGGGCGGGAATGGGCTTCCACGGGAGGTGGCTGAGGCCCCATCGGTGAGGGTGTTCAAGGACAGGCTGGACATGCACATGGTGGGCATGTCGTGAGCGGAGCCGGCTGGTGCCGGAGGTCAGACTAGATGGCCCGGGAGGTCCCTTCCGCCTTGCTCTGTTTCTATGTTTCACCGAAGCTGTTCCTTGAAACGGCCTTGCCTTCCACACGCTTTCTGCTACTAATAAGCCAAGTGCAAATGAGGGCCAGAACACCTCAGAGCTGAAAAGTGAGCCCTTGCACTTCAGTGGGTAGATCTTTCCTGAGCGAGGCGGTTCTTCCTCTATGCACAAAGTAAAGCAGGCACAAGACAGCAGGTATATTCTGCCCATGTGCAGAAGGCGATAAATGAACACCTAATCAATGTCAGTTTGGTTTACGAAGATATTGCAATGGTATTGGAAAGCAGTCTGGAATTATTGCAAAATTTTAAAGATGCTGGCACGAGACCTGGGTTCATTACTTTCAGGAATTACGGGCTTACTAGATCTGACCTACATGCCATCCACAGCGGTGCCTCTGTTTCTAGGAGAAGGAACTATATGGCAGTATTTTGCGATTTAACATCAGATTATTACCTACACCAGAGAGGGCGGGATGGAACCCAGGCCTTTCTACTTGCAACGTGTGCATCCCCTGTGCGCCAGGGCCTAAAAAGAAAGATTCTAGTCCTCATGGGGAATGACTGAAATAGGAAGCTGCCTTACCTGTCAAACTGTCAGACCATCTGTCGGTACTGGTTATCTTGCCTAGAAACACAGAACCAGAGCGAGTCAGAAGGGGCCTCCCAGGCCATCTAGTCTGACCCCTGGCTCCGGCTGGCTCCGCTCACGACATGCCCACCATGTGCATGCCCAGCCTGTCCTTGAACACCCTCACCGATGGGGCCTCAACCACCTCCCGTGGAAGCCCATTCCACACCCTCGGGGTCCTAATTCGGGGCAGCTGTGTGGGGTTTCAGGCAAGAGCTCTTCTCCAGCCCCAGAGCCGCCCCTCGGGGAACGGGAGGCTCTTGTTCGCAGCGTGTGTGCTGCCTTCCCCAAGGGGTGGCCAAGCGCATGCAAGCGCACTCGGATGCAAGGCAGCGGAGCTCAGCTCCTTGCAGCCTGGGGGCCCACACTGCACTGTGGAGAAGCCCTGGGGGCACTTTGTACTCGTGGGCTGCAGGCAGAGGGGCCGGGCCCAGGCACCCAAAGCACGAACTGCACCAGTGTGCCGTCGCTTTAAACTTTCCCTGCCAGTGGCTAAGCTTTAGGAGACAGGATGCAGCTTCCTGAACGGGGGAAACAGACCAGAGGCTGGGGAATCACCAGTTTGCGGCCAGGAGAAAAGGGAGGTGCCGGGAGGGGGACCGGTCTGGGACCCCAGCCGGGCCGGCTCTGAGCCTCAGGCCTGAGGTCAGCTGCCCCAGAGTGGAGGCACGCCCTGGCTTCCTCGTGCGGGATGCGGCTCAGGCCTTGCCAAGGTAGAGCCCAGCACCAGGCCAGTCCTGGCGTCTACATCCAGCTTCCCGCAGCCAACTCTCTCCCTCTGGCTGAAGGGCCCCTCCCTGCGCATGCCCCGTGGCATGTGTGTGAGCCCTCTTGCAGGCACGTGCGCTGCGGCACCCCATTTCATCGGCGAGCGACTCCTGGCCTTCGCTCCGCTTGCAGCGGCTGAGGGAGATCGGCTCTCGCAGGCCAAGCTTAGAACTGCCAGGCGGCTGCCGCGAGGCCCCGGGCCACTGGCCCTGCGCCCTGCCTCCGTGCAGGGTGGCCCTCACCGCTGGGGTAGCCTCCCCACGAGAGGCGTGACAAGGAGGCAACGGCCACTCGGTTGCCAGCTGCGTCCAGATGCCCACGAAGCGACTCCTCGAGATGGGCTGATCCCGCCCGATGCTCCTCGTGGGCCCCAGTTCTGCCCTCCAGGTGGATGCTGGGTGGGCTGCATCTGGGGGCAGAGCCAGGGCACCTAACGACGGCTCCGTCCCCATCAGCCCTTCCTTTGGCACTCAGAGCCACATCGGCCTCATCCGGCGCCTTACGTAAACCACGGATAGGCCACGCCTGCCCGTTTGTTCTGTCCTGTGCTTTGTACTGCTGTCTAATGGGGAATTAAGGAGGCCTCCATAATCTCGGTAATATTCCAAAGCAGATAACGCTGCTCCACACGCACAGACAGTTATCTGTGACCTTCACGGGGAACCAAGGCCGGCTGAATTATCTGCGTGCTGCCACGGTGGGTGGGGTAGTCCAAAAGCAGATGCCTGGAGCGGACGCACAAGCCACGCAGAGAGGGAGGGCATCGCTCGTGGGGCTAGCGGCACGTGAATGCTCATAATGCACAAGCTCGGCCATGCATGTGGCTGGTCAAGCCCTTCTAAGAGCAGGGATGTCCGGAGCCTGGAGCTGGGAAACAGCTGCACCGCGGGCACTTGCTTCCGTTCATTTTCCACCGGGATTTTCTCCTGTTTGCGTTTCTCCAGCGAATGCAGAGTCGGCCGTGATTCCAGGCTTGGAACCCGAACCACGAACAAACAACAGCATGCATCCATTTTTTGGAAGGAAAAGAAACACGGCAGGATACACATGTACCAAACATGACGTGCATTTAAAATGCATATGGAAAAATATGCACAGATTTTCATGCAACATGCACCCCGCCCCCCCGCACCCAACCTGGAATCTGATATGGAGCTGAGTGCAAAGCAGGTTTGAGACAGAATTTGGAGAATTCGGTGAGCTTAAGTTTTGCTGGTTCACACATTCCTAGCGGGAAGCAGGACCCGTGGAAGGCTTTACGGGGAGCGAAGAGATGCTTGCATGCAGAAAGCCCTGCCTTCACAGCTCCCGCATTTTCAGGTACAGGATGCAGGAGACTCCCACCCAGCGGAGTTGCCAAGAGGCTCATGGGCCATGCAGCCCGAGGCCTCTGGAGGGCGCCCGCTTGGAGAGGGCCCGCCCGGCCCGCCCAGGTTGCCTTGGCTTGCGGCAGCCTCCCCAGCTGTTTCGTGGCTGGCCACGTGGCATTTGCCGCTCCGTCTGCGTCCCAGGATGAAGTCACTGCGGAGCATCCTGGCAGAGCCATCTGGTCCCCCCCTTCCATGCGCGGGGAGCCTCGTCCATCGCGAAGCCCCCATTCCTGGACCGGGAACGGGCTAGTTGGCTGGGAGAGGCTAGTGTCCGCGCGCATCTGTCGCTTGCCCTGCTGCGACTGATGCTGGGAATGATGACAGCAGGTCCCCGTTGCTGGGAATCAACAGCGGGAAGGGAAAGGGGCAGCACGAGCTGTCCAGAGCACAGTGCCAGCCCTTCTCTCCCAGGCAGCAAGGCAGGCCCCCTCCGGCCCCGGCGAGGGAGAAAATGGGCCGGCACTTGGCTCCCGGCACAGACCCCGTTTCCACCCAGGGTGAATGCAGCTCATCGCATGCTGATAAGCAGCAAAGCAATCATGCAGTTCTGCCTTCTGCTGGCCCCATGCCACGTTCCCCCCACCCGGTCCTGGGATGCTTTCCTGGGCTTTGCGCAGCTCCCCCCCCCCCCCCATTTGAAGGGGCTGCAGCATCTTGTGGTCCGAGAGCTTCGAGAAGCAACATGCTGGGGAGGCGTCTCTGGCCGCCTCCCTTTGCCTTCAGCACCATCCACAACTCAGAGGTGCCGTCCCAAAGTCTTCCTCACCCTCAGGCCCAAGAGTGTCTTCCCCCACCCGGCCATCGAATGGCCAAGACTAAATTCCGTACTTAACGTGCATGCCTTCTGTCCTTCCTTGCCAGCCCCGGGACGCAAGCGGAAGGTCTCTTTGCCTGGAGCACCAGTGCTGGGGAGGCACAGGGTGGCCGGAGAGCTGGGCATGGGGCAGGAGGGCCAGGAAAGCGTCAGATGCTGGCGCAGCCTGGCAGGACCCGAGGCGGAGCGGGAAAAGGCCAGGGTCAAGAGCGGAGCAAAAGCTCAGGCGGAGGCTGAGCCAAGAGCCCCAGGCAGCCACCACAATGCCACACGTCATCGTGGCAAAGCACAGCAAGGCTGGGAAGCCTTTTGGAGGCCTCCTATGGAGCCCAGTGGGTCTGCCTGCCTGGGCTGGCCCTGCTCCTGCAGGCACTTACAGGGCCAGTGCGATCCTGCAGGCACTTACAGGAGAAGCCAGGGTGCCTCCTCCGCCAGTCCACCGTTTCTCTCTGCGGGCAGCCAATGGCGCTCAGATGGGCCTTGGATCAAGGGCAGCCCCTTCTCTGAGTGGCTGCTGAGCTGCCTTTGTGCTCCTCCACAAATGTGAGCAGCATCTTGCTTGGTGAATGTTTCCATCGCCAACCCAGTTGGCATCGAACGCCAGGCTAGGGGATGGTGGTTGGACTGGATGACCTTTGATATCCCTTCCAGCTCTACCATTCTATGGGTGCAGGGAGCAAGCAAGGTCGAATTGGGAAAGTCCAGCTAACCAAAGCATAATTGCTCTGCAAAAGACTCAGCATGCCCGTTAATCCAGCCCTCGCCCACAGTGGTGGCCCCCTTCCTCCTCCGGGTAGCCGGCCCAGCCTTGGAAACCCCCCGTGGTTGTGCGTGTGGTGGGCAGAGGGACAGCTGCCTATCAAATCCTTCTGCCCCCCGGCTCCCCCTGTCCCATCTCTCCGGGGTCAACCGATCTCCTTTCCGAAAGCCCTGCATTAATCTAATAATCATGACCCTTCTTGGCTCGCAGCACTTAATCCTCCCTGAAAATATTGGCAGCTGCCCTTTTTGTAGATTAAGAGCATCAGCCAAAGACCAGCCGTCCCCCAATCGACTCTGCGGCACCACGGCAGGCCAAGCGGGGTGGGCATGTGGCCGAGCCCTCCCGGTCAAGCGGGGTGGGACCCAGCACCCCTAGGCCGAGGAGAAGCCCGCCTCACCTTGGCTGTATTCTGCGAACGGAGCTCCTCTCTCAAGGCAATGTCTGGGTAAGAGCAAAGAGAAACAGAATTTGTCCTACATAAGACGCACACGTGCAGGAATCCGTGAAGGTGCTGGAAGCCGGTTTCAGGGTGGGACCCCGTCCTCCAGGGCAATCCCGCCTTTCGGCCCCAAAGTGGAGGACATCCCTTTTGCACAGGGCCAGCCGTCCCTTCCCTTCCACTGCCACCCTAAAACTCACGCTCTGCATTTTAAACACGGCTTTTGGCTAAGGTGAGAAAGGTCATGAGGCGAACCAGATCAGAAGCACCAGGAAAATTACCAAGGGTAAGTCCTACCTTAATAAAAGGTAAGACAAAGTGGGAAAGCGCAGTATTTAGGATCACTGTTCCTACCATAACGGAGCTGATCCGGTTGCCCTGGCAAATTCCCAGATCTGAGGCCTGGGACGGCTCTCCTGCGAGCCCGGCTCAGGCCCCATTCTCCTCCCATAGACAGCATGCCTGGGGTGTCTCCAAGGGTGGGGGGCATCCTTGGGGAGGGCCAAAATGGGTCCTCTGGGGGGTGGGGACAGGAGGCATGCTGGCAGCAGTCCCACCTTCTCCCCCCTCCCTGAAGCACCCGGCTGGAGGGCTGAAATTGGGCACATGGTGGCTTGCAGGCCAGGAGTGGGGAGGCAGGCGGTGCCCCTGCTGCCCCCCCTTTCTGTTGTTGTTGTTAGTCGCGAAGTCGTGTCCGACCCATCGCGACCCCGTGGACAACATCCCTCCAGGCCCTCCTGTCCTCCACCATCCCTGGAGTCCACTCAAGCTCACACCAACCGCCCCAGTGACTCCATCCAGCCACCTCATCCTCTGCCGTCCCCTCCTTCTTTTGCCATCTATTGTTCCCAGCATTAGACTCTTCTCCAGGGAGTCCTTCCTTCTCATTAGGTGGCCAAAGTATTTGAGTTTCATCTTCACTATCTGGCCTTCTAAAGAGCAGTCAGGGTTGATCTCCTCCAGGACTGACCGATTTGATCGCCTTGCGGTCCAGGGGACTCGCAGGAGTCTCCTCCAGCACCACAACTCAAAGGCCTCAATCCTTTTGCGCTCGGCCTTCCTTATGGTCCAGCTTTCACAGCCATACATTGCAACTGGGAAAACCATCGCCTTGACTATACGCACTTTTGTCGGCAGGGTGATGTCTCTGCTTTTTAGTATGCTGTCTAGATTTGCCATAGCTTTCCTCCCCAGGAGCATCTTTTAATTTCTTGGCTGCAGTCCCCGTCTGCGGTGATCTTGAAGCCCAGGAAAATAAAATCTGTCACTACCTCCATTTCTTCCCCATCTATTTGCCAGGAAGTGAGAGGACCGGATGCCATGATCTTAGTTTTCTTAATGTTGAGTTTCAAGCCAACTTTTGCGCTCTCCTCCTTCACCCGCATCAAGAGGCTCTTTAGTTCCTCTTCACTTTCTGCCATGAGAGTGGTATCATCTGCATATCTGAGGTTGTTGATATTTCTCCCAGCAATCTTGATTCCAACTGGTGATTCATCTAGCCCTGCCTTTCTCATGATGTGCTCTGCATATAAGTTAAATAGGCAGGGTGACAGTATACAGCCTTGCCGAACTCCTTTCTCAATTTTGAACCAATCAGTGGTTCCGTGTCCAGTTCTCACTGTTGCTTCTTGACCTGCATATAGGTTTCTCAAGAGACAAATAAGATGGTCTGGTACTCCCATCTCTTTAAAAACTTGCCACAATTTGTTGTGATCCACACAATCAAAGGCTTTAGCGTAGTCAATGAAGCAGAAGTAGATGTTTTTCTGGAACTCCCTAGCTTTCTCCATGATCCAGCGTATGTTGGCAATTTGATCTCTAGTTCCTCTCCCTCTTCGAAATCTTGCCTGTACTTCTGGTAGTTCTCGGTCCACATACTGCTGGAGCCTAGCTTGTAGGATTTTGAGCATCACTTTGCTAGCATGTGAAATGAGTGCAATGGTGCGGTAGTTTGAACATTCTTTGGCATTGCCCTTCTTGGGGATCGGAATGTAAACTGACCTTTTCCAATCCTGTGGCCACTGTTGAGTTTTCCAAATTTGCTGGCATAGTGAGTGTAGCACTTTAACTGCATCGTCTTTCAGGATTTTGAGTAGCTCAGCTGGAATGCTGTCACCTCCACTAGCTTTGTTGTTGCTCAGACTTCCTAAGGCCCATTTGACTTCACATTCCAGGATGTCTGGCTCGAGGTCAGTGACCACCCCATCGTGCTTATCAGGGACGTTAAGCTCTTTCTTGTATAGTTCTTCTGTGTAATCTTGCCACCTCTTCTTAATCTCTTCTGCCTCTGTTCGGTCCCTGCCATTTTGGTCCTTTATCATGCCCCTCTTTGCATGAAATGTTCCCTTCATATCTCCAATTTTCTTGAAGAGATCTCTGGTCCTCCCTATTCTATTGTTTTCTTCTATTTCTTTGCACTGTTCATTTAGGAAGGCATTCTTATCTCTTCTAGCTGTTCTCTGGAATTCTGCATTCAATTGTTTGTATCTTTCTCTTTCTCCCTTGCCTTTCGCTTCCCTTCTTTCCTCAGCTATTTGTAAAGCTTCCTCAGACAGCCATTTTGCTTTCTTGCCTTTCTTTTTCTTTGGGATGGTTTTAGTTGCTGCCTCTTGTACAATGTTGCGAACCTCCGTCCATAGTTCTTCAGGCACTCTGTCTATCAGATCTAATTCCTTAAATCTATTTGTCACCTCTACTGTGTATTCATCCGGGATATGATTTATGTCATACCTGAGTGGCCTAGTGGTTTTCCCTACTTTCTTCAACTTAAGCCTAACTTTTGCCACCAGAAGCTCATGATCTGAGCCACAGTCAGCTCCTGGTCTAGTTTTTACTGACTGTATAGAACTTCTCCATCTTTGGCTGCAGAGCACATAGTCAATCTGATTTCTGTGTTGACCGTCTGGTGATGTCCATGTGTAGAGTCGTCTCTTGGGTTGTTGGAAAAGAGTGTTTGCTATGACCATTGTATTCTCTTGACAAAATTCCACCAGCCTGTGTCCTGCTTCATTTTGTACTCCAAGGCCAAACTTGCCTGTTATTCCGGTTATCTTTTGGTTTCCTACTTTAGCATTCCAATCCCCCATGATGATAAGGACATCATTTTTTGGAGTTAATTCTAGAAGGTGTTGTAGGCCTTCATAGAACTGGTCAACCTCAGCCTCTTCAGCACCAGTGGTTGGGGCATAGACTTGGACTATTGTGATGTTGAATGGTTTGCCTTGGATTCGAACTGAGATCATTCTGTCATTTTGGAGATTGTATCCCAGTACTGCTTTCCCTACTCTTTTATTGACTATGAAGGCTACTCCATTTCTTCTGAGGGATTCTTGCCCGCAGTAGTATACCTGATGGTCATCTGAACTAAATTCACCCATGCCTGTCCATGTTAGTTCACTGATTCCTAAGATGTCGATGTTCAGTCTTGTCATCTCTTGTTTGACCACATCCGGCTTGCCTTGATTCATGGATCTTACATTCCAGGTTCCTATGGAGGATAGATCTTTGCAGCATCGGACTCTCCTTTCACCACCAGATATATCAGCAACTGAGTGTCCTTTTGACTTTGACCCAGTCGCTTCATTCTTTCTGGCGCTACTAGTACTAGCCCTCCGCTCTTCCCCAGTAGCATATTGGACACCTTCCGACCTGAGGGGCTCATCTTCCGGTGTCATATCGTTTTGCCTTTTGGTACTGTCCGTGGGGTTTTCATGGCAAGGGTACTGGAGTGGGTTGCCATTTCCTTCTCCAGTGGATCACGTTTTGTCAGAGCTCTCTGCTATGACCTGTCCGTCTTGGGTGACCCTGCACGGCATAGTTCATAGCTTCCTTGAGCTATGCAAGCCCCTTCGCCACGACAAGGCAGTGATCCATGAAGGAGGCCCCCCCTTTCTGGGATCCCCCAAATCCTTTGAGTCTGGAGGCTTACGGGCGTCCCAGCTGGAGGATGCCCCCTAAGTAAGATTTCTCTATGATCCCTTTCACTGCCAAGCTGGAGTTAGCGGCCTGTGTCCAAAACTTGCGGAGGGCATCTGGTTGCGGGAAACGGCCTTGTTGGAGCTTGTACAACTGAACAGAACCCCTTTTTCCTGGGCCGGCCCTGCCCACCTTTCCTCTGCAGCAAAGCTTTGGCCGGTGTGTTGGGCTTTGGGCCGGCAAGCGATATTGTGGCTTGCATGGGTGCCGCAGGCGGCCACACTCCCTTGTCCTGGCCGTGCGGCAACATCTTGGCCTTTACGCAGTTCTGTCCCCTGCAGACAGGCTGAGCTGCAGGGCTGTCCGGGAGGATCGTGACCCTGCCCCCTCGGCCCTGGCTCGGCCCATCCCGGGGATGCCGCCCTCCGGAGCCGCTTGGGCTGGCAAAGATCCTGCATCGGTCCGCAGGCTCCGAAGGGCTGGAAGCAAACTGAGCTCTCGCCTCCCATGCATTCTATGACTATATAATGGTATAGATAATATAGATAATAATTTGCACGTGCGGTTGTGCTTATATCACATGTACATTTTGCCTCTTCTGAGGAATCTGAGGCAGCATCCATAGCTCCGTTTTATCCTCACAACAACCCTGCGAGGTAGGCTGGGCCGAGGGGCTGTGACCGGCCCAGCATCCCCCACGGAGCTGCACTGGCTGGGTGGGGACTGGAACCCGCGTCTCCCAGCTCCCCATTCCAGCACTCCCGCTGCAGGACCCACCGGCCTTCTGGACTGACGGTGGACGAGTAAGTAGAGTTTGGGGATGCACATCCCTTTCAGCGGCAGGGAATTCCCATCAGTGCGGGGCAGAGGAGATAAAACATGGCCAGAGGGCCGCACGGGCGGGTTTGCCCCATCCCCTTGTTACTGGGGTGTCACCAACATGGCTTCTGGGGGCAAGGAGGCAGGTCTTCAACCTGCCGCTCCCGAGATTCGCTCCGAAGAGTTGCTTGGCCGGAACGGCCGTTTCCAGCAGATGCTGCTTAATTTCTCAGCTCAGAGCCAGACGACTCTTACGCAGAACCAGAGGCAGAATCGCTCAGTGGGATCGTGTGGCTTTTGTCATTACCTCTGCAGTCTCCATTGTCGGATTTTGGGATTGATGGCAGGAAAGCCCCCTCCAAGGAGCAGCACGCCGAGTTGCAGTCCGGAGAGCTTCGGCTCGAAGCAAACGTCTCTTTATCTGTGGCCGTGGCAAATATGGGAGCCGAACCAGAACAAAACTGCAGCAAAGCCAGTGCAGACTGAGCCGCACAGTGTATGTTCAGAGCAATTAAACCAACGAAATCGGCCCTAATTTGTTCCCTTCCCTTGAGTGCGCAAAATCAATATCTCTTAAGAGCTGAGCACATTTATTGATTTATTTATTTATTCAAAACTTTTATATGCCGTCCCTTAGGCACAGCATCTCAGGACAGCTTACAATCATTACAATCAAAACACAATAAAACAATCCAGAACAATATAATAAATAACATATAACCAATAAAAATAAATTAAATAAAAAGCGACTGTTAAACATTGAAATACTAATTTTTAAAATAACAATGAAATAAAAAGGTTTTGACCTGGCGCCGAAAAGAGTATAAGCTCGGTGCCAGGCGGACCTCTCTGGGCAGCACATTCCACAATCTGGGCGTCACCACAGAGAAGGCCCTGCTCCGAGCAGATGAACTTTTTGCCTCCTTCAAGGAGGGTTCCTGGAGCAGGGCCTCTCCTGCAGATCTTAAGGGGCATGAAGGCATATAAGGAAGGAGACGTTCCTTCAGGTATCCTGATTCAGGGCTTTATAGGTCAAAACCAGCACCTTGAATTGGGCCTGAACTTCAACTGGAAGCCATTGGAGCTGGTAGAGAACTGGCATCATATGAGAATAACGCCCAGTCCCTAGTCGCTCTATTCTGTACCAGCTGAAGTATTGGACCGTTTTCAAGGGCAGCCCCACATAGAGCGCGTCACAGTAATCCAACCGGGAGGTTACCAGCTCATGAATCACCATTGCTAGGCAGTCTTTGTCCACGTAAGGGTGCAGCTGATGGACCAGCCAAAGCTGCAGGAAAGCGCTCCTCGCCACCGCTGCCACCTGGGTCTCCAGTGACAGCTCCGGGTCGAGGAGCACTCCCAAGCTGCGGACCCTGTCCCTCAGAGGGAGTGCAACCCCATCCAGGACAAGGTCAAATCACTGACTTGAAATCTTGATCCACCCACCAACAGGACTTCCATCTTATCTGGACTGAGGCTCAGTTTGTTGGCCCTCATCCAGCCCATTACCTCGGCCAGGCACCGGTTCAGCACAGCCACCGTCTCACCTGAATCAGTGGAGAATGAGAGGTAGAGCTGGGTGTCATCAGCGTACTGATGATTCTGCAGCCCACACCTCCTTATGACCTCTCCCAGCAGTTTCATGTAGATGTTGAATAGCAAGGGGGACAAAATGGACCCCTGCAGTACTCCATGGTGTAGCTGCCATGGCGCAGAGCCATAGTCCCCCAGCACCACCTTCTGGAATCAGCCGTTGAGATAGGAGCGGAACCACTGCAGAGCAGTGCCTCCAACTCCCAACCCCGTCAGCCTCTCCAGAAGGATACCATGGTCGATGGTATCGAAAGCCGCCGAGAGGTCCAGGAGGACCACCAGGGACGCACTCCCCCTCTCCCTCTCCCTGCACAGGTCACCGTACAGGGCGACCAAGGCAGATTCAGTGCCGTACCCGGGTCTGAAGCTGGACTGAAATGGGTCCAGATAATCCATTTCCTCCAAGAGTGCCTGGAGTTGTGCTGCCACCAACCGTTCCAGCACCTTGCCCAGAAACGGGATGTTGGCCACCGGTCTAAAGTTGGCGGCCACCTCTGGGTCCAGAGATGCCTTCTTCAGGATCGGTCGGATCACTGCCTCCTTCAAGGGGCAGGGGCCCCGTCCTCCCTCAGTGAGGCATTGATAACCTCCCAGACCCAGGGACCAATCCCGTGACTGGCTTCTTTCGGTAGCCAAGAGGGGCAAGGGGCAAGAAGACAGGTGGTGGGACGTACCATCCCAAGCACCTTGTCCACCTCATCAGGCCGCAATAACTGAAACTCATCCAATAATGATGGACCAGGCGGCACTCTGGACACCTCCCGTACTGGAATCAGATCAACCGTGGAGTCCAGATCGTGGCGAATCTAGCAATTTTTCCTTAAGGCGCTGGGCAAAGTCATCAGAATGGGCTGCCGAAGGTGCGACCACGTCATTTTCCTGGCCGGAGGGTATCAGGGCTCACGCTACTCGGGAAAGTTGCGCCGGACAGCACTGTGAGGAGGCAACGGAAGCGGAGAACTGCCTCTTCACCGCCCTCACCGCCACAGCGTAGGCTCGACAGTGAGCGCGCAAGTGTGTTCGGTCAGATCCGTCCCGAGATTTCCTCCACCTGAGCGCTAGCCGTCTCCCCGCCTGCTTCATTGCCCGCAACTCAGGCGTATACCATGGTGCCGAGCGGGCTCTGCCAGGCGGGAGAGGGCGCTTGGGAGCGATCGTGTCGATTGCCCTGGTCATCTCCCTATTCCACGAATCGACCAGGACATCAACAGCAGAGCCAGCTTTATCAGCCGGAAGATCCCCCAGAGCCCTCAGGAATCCATCTGGATCCACCTTGCTCCGAGGGCGGACCATCACAATAGGGCCCGCACCCTTCCGGAGGGAGGAATCAGCCACGAGCACAAACCTCACAAGGAAGTGGTCTGACCATGACAAAGGAGTTAAGGTCAAGTTTCTCACTTCCAGGCCACCCTCTTCCTGCCCCGTCGAGAAAACCAGGTCAAGCGTGTGGCCTCTTTCATGGGTTGGGCCGGGGACATGTTGAGACAGCCCCATGGAAGCCATGAAGTCCTGAGCTGCCCCAGACAGAACCGCCTTGGCATGGAGATGGAAGTTCCCCAGGACCAACATCCTGGGGGTCCTCAACACCAGGTCTGAGATGATCTCCCGCAGCTCAGGCAGGGAGTCTGCTGGGCAGGAGGTGCTCGGTACACCAGCAGAATCCCCAATCTGTCTCGATCGCCCAACGCCAGATATTAGCACTCCAGGCCTGGTCTCGAAGGGACAGGAAGCCTCGAGGAATGCTTCTCAAGAGCTGAGTACAGCAGAGGAACCAGCTCACACAGGTTCTGGAGACAGGCAAGTAGGCACTGGAGTGGTGTCCTTCATAGTAAACCCTGCATTGCTAAGCAGGGGTGGACTAGATGACCTGTGGAGTGCATCTCAGGTCTACGATTCTAACTAGAATCACTTCTCTTAGCAGAAGGCCTGCTTACTTGTCCTCTCTGTTTTCCTCCTAAACCCATCCCCTTACATGTGAACTACATTTTCTACCCAATTCACATGGGCATTTTTGACCTTTAAAACATTTTCTGTTCCACCATTCCCAAATTACAGTCACTCACTGTCTGGTTACAGTTTGGTGAGGAATGGCTTCCTTTGAAAGAAAACTTGGGGCAGTCATTAAATAACAGAGGCCGCTCTGAAGTGAGCCCCTTGCAGGTCATACGACCATTTGCCAGATTGCTGATTTTCAGTGGCAGTAGAAAAATATTTAAAATAACGAGCAGCGCATTTGTGAATTCTGCTGTGGACCTCAGAAGGCGGCATTTTCTCTGGACCTGGAGCAAGCACAGCACGTTACAAGCAAGATGTTCCTTGGCAGGTTTCTGAGATTCCTCTTCGCAGAACAAAACTAAACCTTTCCGAATCAGCCTCAAAGACTCTTTGAAAAATAAAAATAAAGGAGCCCCTTCTTCAGACCTGCACCCGTGACAAATCTGTGCGTGTTTGCAATGCCAAGGATGTGTATTTTACTGCTATTTGCAATGTGGAACATGGGCTTGGGGGGCACATTAACTTGGTAAAAATACCGACTCCAGTAGGAAGTTTTTTAAAAATCCACAGCGACGATAACAGCAAAACTCCCCTCGCCGATCTGGTCCTTACTGGCCTCCAACACAAATGAGGAAATCCGATCCAGCCGACGGATGGACTTGCCTCCAGCCATTTGCTGTTGTTAGCAGCACTAAATTGCCTTTGACGGAAACGTCTCTTTCAGGAGGACAAGAAACCTTGATTTGAAGCGGGCAGGTAAGGAAGAACCCTTCCCATTGCCGGTTGTGACAGAGATTTAAACTGTGCCGTTACACTAATACGTGTCTTGTGTGTCTAATTTAGGTGTTCTTGCCTCTAAATTTCTGAGTCTTGGCTGTTTTTTATTGCCGGCTTCTGCCGGATGAATAATGGGGTTGGCGTCCAATATTTTCTTCTCCTGAAGGTTCTCATACATTGTGGATTAGGTGAGACTTGAGATAAAGATGAAGAAGGCAGCACAAGCTTGGCTTGGCTGAGCTCCAGGAGGTGCTGCGGTTGACGTTGGTCTCCCCATCAGCCGGTGCTGGACGGTCCCCGCAGGGCCACCACCTCCTTTGGATAGCGTGACGGCCAGAAGCTGCATGCGAGCATCTCCGATGCGCAGATCTCTCCCCACCTTGGCCTGGCCGCGCCTACAACGAGGGGACTTTCTGGGACACACTGTCTCCGGGCCCACCCAGTGGGTCACTGGCTGTACCTCGGGGAACAGATCTCAGGTGGCACGGTGGTGTCCAAGGGGAAGGGCAAGCCGAGGGTGACGTGACAAGAGTTGCTGCAGGATTTGGGGTGCTCTGTGCTCAGTGGTTAGAAAGACCCCTCTGTTTAGTGCCAATGCACGTCTGAGGGCACGCATGGAGATGGTGCAGCGATCAGCCCTGGATGAGGCCTGGGGAGGTCCGGGCTCTAGTCCCCAGTTGGTCACAGGGCGGTGTCGGCCTGCTGCGGCTCTCAGCCTAAGCCACCCGGCAGGGTTGTTGTGGGGATAACATGAAGTGCAGGAGGACCACGTCAGCTGCCGTGGGAAGAAAGGCGGCACGTGAAGGGAGTGGAAGTACAAAACCCACATGCCAAATAGGCGCCTTGCCTACAAGCAGAGTTTTGGGACTCGTTGCTTCTCCTGCCCAGACAAGCGGAATGGCCCCCTTCCTTCCCCTGCGGGTGCGGGAAAGGCCGACTCGTCCAAATCAAGGGCAATTTGGCCCCGAATCGAGCTCCCGGCCTTGTGTCGGTTCTTCAGGCCCCATAATGTGGACCACGGAAGGGGCAGCGGCCAGCCAGCTGTCCCTCCTCAGGCAGGCTGCTTTCTGCAAAGGAGCCTGTGCCTACCTTCGAGAATCGTGCATGTGCAAGCGCATAAGTCACGCAGCGTGCAGAGGAGTCCTGGACATTTTAGGCCAGATCGTAAAAATAATGAGAATAAAGCAGATGTGTAGCTGTATTGCTTTAAGGATGTAGCTGGAGGAGGTGCTTTAAGAATGGGCAGGCCATGCCTGCGATCTGGTGCTCCCTTCAGTCCAGTGCACACTTGTCTGGGAATGAGACCTTTGGACACCGGAGAGACCCGAGTCTCTGTTTGCAAGACCTCAGCTCCTTTGCACAATTGGGTTGCCGAACCTGAGCTGTTGGACAGAACACTTGAATCCGCTGCCTTGAAAATAGCTCAGTTCAGGTTTAGTAAAGCTGATCTGCCCGGGGAAGCGATCAGGGCACCCCGGTAAGAACGGGTTCCTGGCAGCGCCGAAGTCTGTGGCTATTTTGGCCTTTCCTCTGAAGGTGAGAGCTAAGAATGGACGATGGAAGCTCCTTGTACTTTGGAGCCCAACGCAGCTGGCGAACGTGAGCAGGTGGAACAGGCTGAGGTGCCGAGAGGGACAGAGAGAGAGAAGCAGGCCGAAATGTCGCGTTGTCCCGCTCCCGCTGGTGAGCAGCTGCTGCCCACTTTGTTCTGGCTTTGCAAAGCAACATCTACCAAGGTGACGTCCGGTCTCCGTAGTCACTCGTCTTGACTAAGCACCAAAGTTGTCTTCTCCTTTCTGGTCGGTCTTGTTGAGATGCCGCGTCTGCTTCTGCCCCACTCACACCCTGCATCTAGAAAGCTCACAAGCCAGGGAGCCCAGCTGGGACCCATGGAGTCAGCCCTCTCCGCACCAAGGGGTGGCACCTTACCCCAAGGGCCATGCGCATGCCTTGCTCCTCCACTTCTAAACATGGAAACAGAGGAGGATCGGGGTGCGCCTCCTTCTCCTCAGAATGGGAGCCAAGTCTGGGGTACGTAGCCAGGGCATGCAAGCGCTGGCCAGGCCAGCTGGGGATTATGGGGGGTGCAGCCCCTCTTATCTGAAGGGTGCTCAGTTGGGACAGGCGGACGATGGACCTGGCTGCATTTCTGGCTTGGAGCTGTCCAAGGTCCTGTCGCTCTCGATTTGCTGCGATGTTCGTTGCCTTACCTCGTCCGTTCGCCCTGTTGGTGTCTGGGACTGCAGGACCTCCTCCCCAGATCACTGATACAGCTGGATATGGCTGATGGGAGTTGCAGTCCAAAACGTCAGCATGGCTTCTGCAAAGCTAAGTCCCGGCTCACTTTGAGAGTATCAATAAATATGCAGACAAAGGCCGATCCCCAATGCAAAGGACGTTATTTGCAAAAGACCTTTGGCAGAGTTCTTCTCCAAAGACTCCTCATCAAAGTTAGCAATCGTGAAATAAGGGAGGGGGCCCTTATGGATCGCTACCTGGTTAAAGGGCAGAAGACGGAGGGTGGGGATAAATGGCGACTTCTCCCAGTGGAGTCCCACATAATTCTGTACTAGGGCCAATGCTTTTTAACGTATTCATAAAAGATCTGGAAGCAGGAGCCAAGCCATGAAGTAGCCAGATTTGCTGATGGTGCCAACTATTTGGTGGTTAAAGCCAAAAGGGACGGTGAGGCACTCCAAAGCTGATCTCCTCTTGCGCACCAAAATGGCAAGTGCAAACCCATGTCGGCACCGTGACAAGCAAGGGGTGTGAGCTGGAAAAACCTCCCGGCTGCCATATTGACGGAAGGGTAGAAGCTGGCAGGGAGGGATCTTGGAGCTGCGGCTGGCGGCTTGAGGAAATGCCAGCACCATGCGCAGCTGCCGTGAGAAAGGCCAAGCTCCATGCGAGGCGTAATTAGAAAGGGCTCTGCAATAAAACCGCCACAGCCGCCAATATGACTCTTTGGTGCTGCGTGGAGCACGGTTCACAGTTCTGGTCACGACACCTAAAAAGGGCATCGCGAGTTGGGGAAAGTGAGGAAAAGGCCAACACAAATGAGCCTGGAGCAACTGCCTTACGACGAAAGGGTACAAAACAGCCGACAGTTTGGCTTGACAAAAAGGAGCGACAGGAGAAATGACGGAGGTACGTGGGCTTTGCACAGTGTGGGGAGAGTGGGCAGGGAAACATCCCTTCACGGCTGTCCCATGAAGCTGATTAGTGGGAGATCTGAGACACTGGAAAGGAAAGATGCCCCCACCCAGGGCGTCCTGCACATCTCCCTCCCTCTCCCCCTTGCAAATCGAGGCAGCAAGCTTTTAAAATATTGCTGCCAGCAAGCTTCATGGAGCTCACCAGCCAGTCGGGTAGCTTTGAAATACAAAGTATGATCGAATTCTTGAGAAGGAGCACCTGTCAAGGCAGCGATCTCTTGGGTGGGGTTAGTTCCATGTCCAGGCGGAAGCCCCTCCTCACTTTTCCTCCAAAAGGGGCTGGTTCCACCCTCAGGGAGGTTCATGCTGCTTCTGGGCCAGAGCAGGGGAACATGGGACATTGTTTGATTGCTCCATGTGCTCGACGCAGCAATGGAGAGCTCGGTTGAGGGGCTCACACCCCTCCCGCTCTGATCCTTTCTGTTCCACAGTGTTTTCCCCCAAGCCAGAGGGGTCTGGCTCTCACCAGCTGCTGGCTACTGGTGCTTGTTCACCTCGGCATTTCAGGAACCCCTCCTCTTCCTCTCGCTCGCCTTCAGGCGCTGAACTTTCTAGCGCCTGATGCTGCATTTTGAGCAAACCCTGCTCAGGCCTCGCACGCTGCATAGCCCAAGCATGGAAGCTCACTTGCACAAGAGTCTTGGACAAACTCGGGGAGGAGGGCAAGGCTATCCACGGCTACTAGCCTGATGGCTACAAGCCACCTCCAGGATCAGAGACCATATGCCTATGTACTCCACTGGCTGAGGAACATGGGTAGGAGGCTGCTGTGGCCCCCTGCCCTGCTTGCAAGCTTCCCGTGGGCAGGTGCGTGGCCGCTCGGGGACAAATGCTGAGGGCGAAGGACCGGCCCCTGGCCTGGCCCCCCCGCAGGACACCCTGTTCTTCTTCCATCCAGGCAGTGGCATCTCATGCAACCTTCCCTCGGACAGGAGATCCTGTGAGGTGTGATTCTGCACTGCCTCCCACCCCTTTGTCGGCTGTGCCGGCTTCCTACTTGCTGGAAGGGTTCCCCGTGGAAAGCCTTCATGCAGCCGCAGCGGCACCCTCTGCTCTGGCGCCACATCCTGCCATGAGCGCCACCTGGGGTCCTGCTGCAGCATGGTGGCCGCAGGAGCCGGCCTCGTGCCAGCTTGCCCAGCAGCCCTGCCCGGTCTGGTCTGCTCCCCTGGAAGCCGCTCCGGTGGAGGCCTCCTCCACCCGTGGCAGAGCACTGGCCAACGAGGCCTTCTGCTCCTGTGGAACAATGGCCTGCCACCTGCACCACGCCCTCCAGGAGGCCCTCAAAGCCCACGCGGGCTGAGGATGATGGGGGCTGCAGACACATCCGGAGGGTAGCAGGGCAGGGGAGGCTCCTGTCTACCCCCCCCCCTCCTCCCAGGAGCTCTGCCGAGAATCTTTGAGAACTTTGGTGGTCTTCCTGCCAGGCTGAGAGGAGTTGGGAGCTCAGCACGTGCTCTGGCATCCTGCGCGACGGATGCCTCCAGCAGAGGAGAGCCCATCGCGAGGCCTGGGCCCAGCCTCTCCGGAACCGGACCGGTGCACCTCGGGTCCACTCACCAGGAAGCCGGGCTCTGGGCCCCTGGGAAGTCCAGGAAGCTGCAATCCAGGGAATCCAGCCCATTTCCACCCTAAGCGGATCCCTTGCACCTCCCTACCCATCATTCCCAAGGCCACCTTTCTGCCAAGCAGCGCTTACCTTTTGGGTGCTTCTCCTAAAGGGTTCAGTTCCTCAGAAGAAGGACTTTGGAGGCTGAAGGCGTTTCTGTCACGGAGTTTATTTACAGACACACAGGCCGAGCAAAAGACGAGGCTCTGCCCCATTGACACCCCAAACTATGCCCCATTCAATTTCTCAAGCCCCCCAAAGCACCACATTACCGGCAGAGAGCAAATTCAACAAGCTGCTCACCGTTTGGACCAGGCTCCAGCCATACACGAACCTCATTTCTGCCTCTTGTCTGGCAGAGAGAAGAAAGGGGAGGGCCTGTGCCCCCTGCTGTGGACGGGCATCACCGGAAGGCCCCTTTCCGAGTTTCAGGGAGGCTGCCTTGGGGCACAGGATGAGGCCCCGAATCCTCTGCAAGCGTGGCGCTGGGCTGCAAGGGGCCCCTCCCGGGCCATTCAGAGCTGCCTGCGCTACCCCTCCGTTGCTTTCCTGGCAAGAAGTGTGAGCAGGAAGCAAAGCGAACCCCTGGATTTTGCGAGGTTCCAGGGTTGGGGCAGGAGCCAGCCTCATCCCTGGGCTGGGGAGGAGGTCTCTTCCGGGCTGCCTCAGAGGAGAGAGGCGCGTGTACGAGCAGCCGGCAATCGGCTGCACCGCGATCCAGGATGCACCGCTGCAGTGCCGCGGGTCTGTGTTGAGGGGCCGCTTTGGCGTGCACGGATCAGGTTCCTCGCTGGCTGCTCTATTTGCCCTCCTCCTCTGGACAAGCACTGAGAACTGGCATGGGGAGGGGAGGGCGTGGGGTGGTCACTAATCTCTGGCTGCCTGGCTCACCGGCCCCCTGGGCCTCCTCAGCGTGGCCCATGCTTATGCCTCTGCTCCTCAGAGTCTGCTTCTGGGCCTCCCCAAGAAGCCACCTCCGTTCTTTCTCCGTTCAGCTGTTTGCCTCACCGCTCGCCTCCCGGTTTCCACGACGGGCCAGGACGTTGGCTGCAGCACACGGAGAGTCGCCAGGTCTCTGGGACAGTCACAGCCTCTCAGAAGAGCAGAGTGGGAAGGGGCCGAGGAGGCCCCTGGGTCCAGCCCCTGCTGCGGCCGCTCACCGGTTCACACCCTCCTGCTCATTTCTAGGATTCTGCTTCCTTCTCAGGATCTCTGGTGGAAGGAGTGAAAACAGCCGGTCGGAAGGACAAGCTGCTGACTGCCTCCCACGCCCCCATTCAGTCCTCCCCCTGACCTTTGAACTGCCCCCGTTTCCCAAGGATGCCCCCCGCCCAAATGCAGCGGTGGAGCAAGAGCTGCCTTCCCCCTGAAACCTGCCCTCCTGCGTTGCACCAGGAACCTCCCAGCTCCGCCGGAACCTCGCCAAGGCCGAGCTTTGTGGCGTTTTGGCTGTTCCTGCGCGTGTTGCTCTATGAAGGGCAACGCAAGAGCACCAAGCGAGTCTTTCCAAGAAATCAACCACGGGCCGACTTTCTCCCGCAAGAGGAAGGGCCTCAGGAATTCACTGCCCCAGATGCAGCGACGGCCCCGCCGGTCCCGGTGGCGCTCAGAAGGGATTGGACACTGCGGGGGATGAAGCTGCCCAGGGCTGCCTGTCCCAGAGCCTCAATGCTGCCCCCGGCCGAAGCGCGCCTCCGTGCATCGCCTGCAGGGGAGCATGGGTGGCGGGGCCACTGCACTCCCGTCCTCCTTGCCGGTTGGCTGGGTGGCCGCTGCGTGAAGAGAAGGGGTCGAATCCAGCACAGCTCTTTTCGGCTCTTAGCTCAAGAGCATGTGTGGCTCACCCGTGTCCCACCTTTCTCTTTTGGGCATCTTTCTAAAGAGCTGGCGCATTCCGCACGGGGGATGGCTTCCTTGGCACGAAAAAGGCATGGCTATTGCTGGCTCATTGCGGAGGATCCGAACGGTCTTACTCGGAGCAGCAAGGGGATCCCTCGGCCACCCTGGGGGGCGGCTCCACGGGGCCCTGTGCGGGGGGGGGCACCTGCTGCAGGCGGTGGGTTTGGGGGCAGCATCCGGAGCCAGGAGCATGTTGGCTACTGACTGTGCAATCCTATGCACCGTTTTCCTGGCATAAGTCCTGCTGAGTCTGGTAGGAGTCGCATGTGAGGCGACACGTTAATGAGCTGCCCGGTTAATGAATTCAGTTTTGACTGGTGGACCTTTGGGTGCTCCGAGAATGACCCAGAACAGCGAGCACGCGAGTGCGCCAGAAACACGCCGAGCATCTCTCCTCACATGGGCAACGGCGAATGATCCAGGGGGTTACAGACATCATGCTGCTCGAGGGAGGATAATGCCCCTGGGCATACCCAAAGTGCTCCTGCCCAGCCGCCAAGTGAGCATGGACGACCGTCCTCTGCTTCCCTTCGGCTCAAAGAACCTTCTATTCTCTCCAGCAACTGCGTTCCCCGAGAAGACCCTGAAACGGAAGCGCTGGGGAAATGCCGTGACATCAGAGCAGCCCGGCCACCGGTGGGGCAGGGGCCCGGGAGCTTGTCACCCCCACCCCCGGTTTTAGCCCCACCTGGGCATTGCCATCACTGGCCTGAGGGGCCTCGATTCCAGGAGAGCACGCCAGCAGAGGGCACGGAGGCCGAGCCAGCCGCCCCTCTGCCTTGCTCGCGAGGAGGCTGTGGCCGAGGCAGCCGCCCCACACGTTGTGCTTCCTGATCAGAGGAGCCCCTGCACGGACCCAGCGTCCCCCAAAATGCCAGGCACTGGTCGTCTCCATCCCACGCTGTGGAGGCCCTTCTGCAGCAGAGGCTGGGGGCCTGACTCTGGCCCTTCCCCTTCCCAACGGCAGGCACCCATGTGCCCCCGACCCCCTTCGTGATGACAGCCAAGGTGCCAAACCCCTTCCGATATTGTCTGTCCATCTGTCTGTCTAGCACATTTTCTCACGGACAACTTGGATCATTAGCTGCTTAGTTGCTCTGTGTGTTGTTGCTTTGTATATTGTTGCTGCTTTGTGTGTTGCTCTGACCTCATGTTTGCCTTGGACACATTTGTCCAGGCAGGGTCCTCGCCTCTGGGGACTAGCCACTCTGCCAGGGCAGCCATTTTGTGGCGGTGCCCACAGCAGCTTGGCAGAGTGGCATGCGAGGCCAAGAGCCCCCAAAGCTCCCCTGCCCCTGGGCTAGTGCTGAAGAGGCTGAAGTCTGAGCACGGAGGGCCCCGGGGGGCTTCCTGTGCATGCCACGACGGCAAACGGAGCCAACTTCCCTTCTTCCTCTTCCGACATGGGGGCTCATGTGGAAGACGCACCTGCACTACAGAGCTTGAGAGGCTGACAGGTAGATGCACTGGAAGCCCCTTGCCTGGGCCTCCTCCGCCGTCACCTGGACCTCTGGTACCTCTGAGGGCGTCCTTGCCAAGAGCCAGGAGCCACCAGCCTCCGCAGCGCCCGAACTGAGCGCTGATTCGCAGCTAGGCACAAATCCTGCTACGGAACAGAAGCTCCCCCGAGGAGCTTCCCTTCCAGCACTGCACGGCTGAAGTATTTTTAACAGACGCTGAGAACAAACAGAGTGCCCATCCTCATGCCCTTCTCGGAAAACAAGAGTGCCGAGCGTGCTGCTAAGAGGGGTTGCTCCCCAGCTGCCTCTCCGGACAGGCACTCAGAGCGTGCTGAGCTTGGCTTTCAGGGTAGGGCCCAGACAGACACGGGGGCTCTTAGGGCAACCGTGCTGCATCTCCCTGGGCAGCCTGCCACACGCATGGCCCCTGGACCAGTGGGTGGGTTTCTTCAACCCCCCCCCCCGACACACACACACAGAGCTTCCCCAAATCGTGAAATCTCTTCCAGTCGTTTCCTTGTGATCCGTGCCCTTAAAAAGCCCAGTTTTGAATCAAACGCCATCAAGTCTCCCATCCTGTCCCAGGACTCGTTAGATCAGCCTGCCCTCTTGCGCGCCCTTCCCTATTTCGCACAATGCATCTCATGGATGTGCAGGGAAGGATGTGGGAGGACGTCACCCGGTGATCCTGCTCGCATTGCTTCAGCTGCTTTAGGACTAGAAACATAGATGGTGAGGAGGAGGAGGAGGAGGAGGAGGAAGAAGCCCCCCTGTGTCATCCCACCGGCATCCAAATATGGCGCCTTCCTCCTGCTTCCCTGAAGCAGAGCTGCTCCTCTCCCGGGCACCCTGCTTCCCCTCCCCAAAGGATGCTCCCGAAGGTGCTCGGCTCCAGCGAAAAAGACCACGCCAGAGGCCCCTCTGCCCCTGCACCGCACGCGCCCTTCGGCCCGCATGGGCAGGCGGCACCAAGGGCCGGAAACGGCTCTAGACTGGCCGCTTCCTCCTGGGACGGCAGTGCTGCGAAGAGGGGTGGGGATCGTTCCCCGAGGATTCCTGATGAACCCGGCAGAAGGCGCTGCCCTGGGCACGTCCCCCCGAACATCCTCCCCGGCCGAGGGGCTTTCTGGGGCCGCGTTGCTGCAGCTCCGCCTGGCACGCCAGGGCTGCCTCCTGGGGCCGGGCCCAGGGCCCCCCTGGCTCCGAGGAAGATGGAGGCCTCGTCCAGCCAGCCAGGGCCCGGCTCTGGGCAAGGGTGCAGCTTTCCGTGCCATTTCGCCGGATGCCCGGGAGCCAAGCCGCCCGTGCCCAGGAGGGCCGGCACCTGGGTCTGCATGGACCGCCTTCCTCAGCTCCAACCTCGCCTTGTTCTCGCTGTCTCCTTGGCCAGCCTGATTCCCAGCAGCCCTGGACCAGCTGTTTGGACTACGGCTCCCATCATCCCCAGCTGGTCAGGCTAATGGGAATTGTGGTCCAACAATGTGGAGAGCACCAGATTGGGAAAGGCTGAACTGTGGAATCCTCCTGTCGCCAGTTCTGCATGGTCCCAAGCTGGGGCCATTTGCACCACCAGCTTGTACAGTGGTTAGAGCACTGGAAGAGGATTTGAAAGACGCAGGTTCTAGTCCCCACTCAGCCATGATTGGTGACTGTAGGCCAGCCCAGACTCTCAGCCTAACCTACTTTGCAGGGTTGCTTTGAAGATAAAATGGAACGAACAACGGGGAGCAGGTGAGCTATGTAAGCGCCCTGCCAAGAGGAAAATGGTGGCATTTAAACATGGTAAGTTCCCCCCACCCCCGCTGCCAGTTTGTAATGCCATTCGGTTTATACAGTGTTTTTTATCATTTCATTGTTCACCACTCCAGACTCTAATTAGATGCGGAGTGATACACGAATGTAGAAAACAAATATAACATAAAACAATAAACAACTTTTTAAACCGGAGATGCTGGGGTTCGAACCTGTGGCCCTCTGCATGGAAGAAGCGCTCTGCCGTCGGGTTTGGGCTCCTGCCAAAGCGGCCCAGCTTGGCAACGGCCCCCGCGGCTGGGAGAGAACCAGGGTCCGGGACCCCCACCGGCAGCCCTGCTTCCCCTTTCAGCCAGACGTGAGGTGGTTCGTGTTTGTTCATGACCTGGGAATGAGCAGGATGGAAAACGGCAGCAGGAGCTTCTGCAAGGATCTGGACGATGGGCCCTGGCAAAGCGAAGAGAGACGTGGACGATCAGCTTTCACAAGGCCTGCCAGAGCTGAGGCTCCAGAGCCAGATGAAACTGAGATGCCACAGACCTGAGGGGGGGGGGTCTTCCACCAGCCCCTTTAAGCAGAACAGCAGCCCGGCCCAGAGGGCCTGAAGCTGCGGTGGGCAGGCGAATCGGGTCACACGTCCGCCTTCCACAAACCCCCCACCCAGACCAATCCAAAAATGGGGCTGGATCCAGGTGGCTGCACAGGCAATGGGGCTGGTGCCTCGAGGGTTTGTTTACCTTTGTGATTTATCTATTTATATAGTTATGTGAAGCTTTTATATGCCACCGGCCAGGAGATGCTACACAGAAGGCGAAGGGGCCCTGCTGAATGGCGGGAGCAGTTGGGGAGGGAAGCGCACCCAGGCGAGGGGGGGACTGTCCCTGCCTCAGTGGAAGGTGGACCCAGCCCACTCCGCTCAGCTCCAGTTTGACGCAACCTGCAAGAGCAGCAGAGGTGGCCGGACGGTGTCGGCACGCCCTTCACAAACACACCGAAAGCACAAGTCAACACCTCCTGGTGGAAAACCGGCCTGCAGCTCATTGGGCCGGATGGCGTCTCCCCGTTGGCACACAGGCAGCTGCGGGCTCCGCCTGGGGGAAGCAGGGAAGCGGCCCGAGGTGGCACCACGGGGCCAGCGCCCGTCCCGCCGAGCCACCCCCGCAGCAGTGGGCGGCTGCCTTCGAGCCTGGCGTGGCTCTCCGCAAAAGGCGACCACGGGCCGGTCGTGCCAGTGGTCCGGTGCGGGGTGGGAATCCATCAAATTCCCAGGGCTCGGCTCCCCAGACTCCGGCCTGCCAGCGCCCTGCGTCTGGGTCCCTGGCGAGGACGCCCAGCTGTGCAGGCGCTGGCAGGCATCAAGCTCCCGCACGGTGCGGGCAGCCCCCCCCACGCCCCCTGCTGCACCAGAGGCAGGAGGAGGCCGCTGTCTGCACCAGCTCCCTTCCGCGAGCGTTCTCTGACCTCCTTGTGGCTCGGCTCGCTCTCTGAGACCCCGGCCCCATGCGCAGAGCTTCCAGAGGGAGGGTTTGCTTAAGTCTGCTGCAGTCAGAGCAAGAGCTATGCGGCACACGGTTTTGCGGACTGTCGTTCTGTAGTGGCGCATGGGGCATTATAGAGTTTCAGGGCTTTTAAAAATGCAGGATATATTTATTTCTTTAGTTCACCGATACACTGCTTCAAATGACATCCTTCGGAAGACAGAGAAGCGCTCTCCCACCGGCTTCTGAAGGGGGTGATTCTCAAGAGACCACCCAGGCACCACCGCACCCCTGGGTGGTTGGGCCACGGATCTTACAGCAGCCAAAATGCAGCAAAAGAACCTCAAAGGGAGCTCAGAACAAGACTGCCGACTTAGTCTTCTGCAAAAGGTTTAATTCCGTCCCCAGAAGCTTGAATCAGGATAAAGATTTTTTTTCTTTTAATCAAGCTGCATGCGCTAATTCCGTTACCTATCGCCAGGCGGTTTGAGCCACCGGCAGCAACTGTACTGTGAAGGGCCACCGTTAATGACGCAGTTATTAACCTTTGCACCCAGAGCTTTTCCACAGGAGACATTCCTTATGCACTTGCAATGCCTCACTCAAAGGACATGCTGTGCACCACATCTTCCCGCTCGAAGGCCTCTTGGGCGCATCGCAACCATTTCTGCCCCTTCCTGAACCAGAAGGTCTCCGCAATACTCCATGCATTATGCAGTGGGCGAGAGGACCGTGAAAGATTATGCCACGGTCTTGGAGGTGTCAAGAGATTCCTTCTTGTTTTCAGATACATATCTAAATTATACAAGCAATTCTAACGTTGCAGCTTAAAAAACAACTGACCAAAACAGAGCTGACGCACCTCTTTGGAACGGAAAGCAAGTCACTGTGACCTAGTGACCAGTTTGGTAAAACTACTGGTGAAACTGGGTTTACTTGGCAGGAAAAGTCTCCGCCATGGCCGTTCTGCCTTCACCTGATCCGTCTGTGCAGCAGCCCCTGCGCACGGTTGGATGGGGTCAGTCTGTCGGGTTCACTTCCCTTTGCCTTTGAACTTTTGAGAATTCAAATTCTTTTTCTCCCCAACTCTGCAAATTTGGGCAAAATCTTAATCAAAAGTAAGCCAGTGAAATTCTCAGCCATCTGTGAATTTGGCAAGTACCGACCCCCTGAGGTCAAGGGCCAATGCGATGCCCGCCTGCCAGGCAATGGTTAAAGATGAAAGACTTTTCAGAGCAAAAGCAGTGACAAGCCCGGTTGAGCTCTGATTACGCAGGGATTCAAACCCAGACTTTTAAGAGTGCACGGCTGAAAGCCCTGGGCTGGGACAGACAAATCTCTCCATTGCACTTTCTCCTGAATTCAGATAGTTTTAATCTCGAGTGTTTGTCTGAATATGGGAAACTGTGCAAGTTTTAGAAATTCTCATCCAGAGCAAAATGAATCAGAATTCTCACCCATCCCAAGCAGATTTTCCTATGGGAATGTCACGAGGCTCCAGTGCACGCTCTCCCCGCAGCCTTCTGAGTAACAAGAGAGATGCATGTGCAGCTTCGGCCCACGAACCTCCGTGTGCCATTCGGGAGCCAGGCAGCCCTGTGCATGCTTTTCCTCGCATCGGCTCGCCTCATTCCCTTCCTGGTGCACATAATGGTCTGAGTCAAATGTGCATCAACGTAATCCACATCTGTTTTCAAACACTGATGCGAAAATGGTTCCAGCATGACCCCGATTCCAAACCCATTTCAAACTGCCGTTCAGTTCACTCTTTCATGGGGAACCGCAGCTGCATCAGCGCTCAGGCAGTGCAGAATCCAGGTTAGCCCGAGGAAGGGAAGGAAAAGGAGGAGAAGAAAGTATTTCCAATTCAGCTCTCGGTTTGCAAACCGCGGCTTGCAGGGAGGGAGGGAAACACCTACAATGCACTTCTGCACAGGCATAAAAGGAGTAAGTTTGCAGCAGCCAAGAATATTCTGAAATTATTGCAATAAGCTTTATAGAAAAATACAATACAGTTAAGAGATGCATGTTTCAATGTCCTTGCTCTAGGCGGAGACTAACAGCTCACCTTCAGGTGGGATGGGAAGAGCTGCCTGCCGGGCGCCCAAGGACCTCGGTCGCCCGGCTGGCAGGACTTCCAGTCACATCCAAAGCTGCTCTAGCAGGTACTGCTCTAAAGCAAACCTGTGGAAATTCAAACTAGAATGAGCACGTTTTCGCCCGATATAAAGACCAGCGAAATAGCCCTAATCTAACTCATCATAATATTTCAACATTTGGGAAATCAGTAGCTTCCGCATGCTTCAGAAACATGCAGGTAAGGTTGGCTTGCCTGGGAGAAGGGGTCCTTCCTGGGGGGGTATTTGCATTATCTCGTGCCGGGGTGGGGGAAGGGGAAATCAATCCATGAATTTTGTCAAACAAATCCAAAGAGAAAATCACATCTCCTCTCGCCGGTCAAGTTCTTCCTTTGTATGTTTTCTGCCTCTCACGGTCCAACTGCTGGATCCCTTTGGTGGCTGTGGAACAGAAATGAATGCGCGGAGGAGGCGGGAGCGGCTGTTTCATCGTCCGGGCGCAGCGGGAGCGCAGGGTGCAGAGTTCCAGTCGAATCCAGGTGGATGAAGGACAGAGAACAGTACGGAGCCTGCCGCATTCAGACACGTGCAAAGTACAAATTCACCCCAAAGGGATGGCTTTGGTCCATAATGAGCATCCGGCAGTTCAAGGCAACGGTCGGGCATCTTAGCTTCTGCCAAGAAAAACTGGTTTCGCCAGAGGAAAAAGTCAGTGGAAAAGGTTAAAGGTCTGCCTGACCTCCTGACTCAAACCCAGGTTCTGGAGGGTCTCCCTGACTTTGCTAGAGACCTCTTCCCAATGCGTGGGGTGCGGGAGGCAACGGAACCGGAAAAGGGAAGAGCGGCTTCTACTTTCTTTCCACCTGATTATTCCAGAGACAATGCTGTGGCCTTAGAGGAAATAAAGCTTACAGTCCTAAATCCACTTGACTTGTGGAGCAGGTATACTGAAATCAATTGGTCTACTCCAGAAGTAAACTGTCCGAAGAGGGTGGCATAGAGCAACTTTTCTAGAATTGCAGGGCAAACCCACAAGCCACAGTCGGTTGTCTTTGGAACAACCTTGATTTAAATGGGACTACTTAAAAGATGGTTGTGCTGGGTTCCTTGAGACATTTATATCCTGGGGCAACGGAGTAGCAGTGATGGTGCCTGGTGTGGAGGGGACAGCAAGAGGGAGGGACGGGGGGGGGGGAGACCCATGGCCCATGCTGGGAAGGCCTGATTCTGCCACGTGCACCTTGTGCAGGGAAGGTCTGCAAGGAGTCAGATCCTGCACAAAGCCAACGCTACATCGGAAGATCCTGGGCATATTTCATGCTGCTACAACCTTTTCCTTGGGACGCGGTGAGGAGAGGCGGAGAGAAGGACGGAGCTGAGCACTTCAGACCGGCAAGAATGGATGTGCTCTCCCACTTCAATATGGGGCACCGGGAAGGCTCAATCGGTAGGGCGGGGGGTGAAGAAAGAGTGGCGTTCCCACCTCTTGCACATAGCATCTGGAAGGAGTCTCTGAACAGCAGGGGGACATGGCACATTGGCTCCAAGGCCAGAATTTGCCACCAGAGGTCAACTCTCACAGGGGCGGGGAAAATGACTTTTTAAAAATTTAGACAGACCCGCAATCCAGGTCACGGGACATGAAACATGAATGCATATCGGGACTGAAATCCATCATTTCTGTTTGGAGAAGTGGCCATGCTCCAGCCCAATCCTCTGAGGGTTTACTTGTAAGTAAGCCCCATGGAGCCTGTGGGTTTCCCTGTGTAGGAACAGAGCAAAACAAGGGACAAAATAGCCCCCCTCCCGTAAGAAGTGGGGCAGAGGCACCCTAGCCATGTAAGGGGTCTGGAGTGGAGAAGCATCGCTGTAGCACACCCTGTGTGTGGGGGTGGGGCGTGCAATTTCGGGGTGACTGTTCCCCCGCCTGGTGCTTTCCAGGTGAATCAAAAAGCGCCCGATGGGGAAAGGCTGGCATGGCCAGTTCCTGGGAACCCCTAGCTGAGCAGGTGCCTGGGGGCTTCCCCAGCAGGGGAAGCCAGGATGCCCAGGATGGGGTGGGGTGGGGGGGTGCTGCTGGGTGCCCCAGAGGATGGATTTCGAGGGCTGCAGCCTTGGAGTGGACCTGCAAGCCACCGCCCCCGGGAATTTCCTAGCTGAGAGTGCGGGAACCACCCTGGGGTAGGAGCGGGAGAAGCAAAGGGTGCTTGAGGGTGTGGAGAAGGGGAAAAGGAAGGAAGGTGCCTACCTTTCCGCTGGGGGGCATCCCCAGGAGCCGAGCCACGGGAGATCTGCGTGGTTAAAATGCGGATTTTACTACCCCGGGTCGTGCGGATTTGGCCGGCTTAAAGGGGCCTAAGCAGATTCCCGAGCAGAAGGCCCTCAGCAGCTTCTAGTCCGCATGGCTCTGCACTTCCCCCAGCGCAGGAGACAGACAGGCGGTCTGCGCACCGGCTGCTGGGGAGCCTGGGCAGGGGGCGCCGCTGGAAGCGCACCTGGCCGGCCGTTCCCGGGGGGGGGGCACTGCGGGAAGGGGTCTCCCTGGTCCGGCCGCAGGCACGCCTGTGCGCCTTGCCCGGGGCGAGGGGGCTCTGCCGAGGGGTTTGGGGTGCCCTGAAGAGGTTGCCAAAGCGGGCCGGGGGTCTGCCGCCCTCCCGGCCCGCCCGGATCGCGGAAGCCCAGGAAAACGCGGGGGCGGAGCGGGGTCCCGCCGCGCCGCTGCCCGTCCTCAGAGGTCGCCGGGGCCGGCGCGGCGCGGGTCGCTGTCCTGCTCGTAGCGGTAGTGGTAGCCCTCCATCTGGTCCCGGCACGCCTCCCGCAGGTTGCTGAGCCAGCGCGTCATGCCCCTGCGGTTGAGGTAGAGCACCATGAGGAAGACCACGCCGATGAGCGCCAGCACGATGCCGAAGAAGACGTAGGAGGCCGTCTCCAGCTCCTCCGCGGCGGCGCCGTCGGGCTCCAGCGGCCCCCAGCCCGCCCCGTCGAGGCAGTCCAGCTGCTCGGGCCGCAGGCGCAGCACGGCCGCGTCGCGCAGCGGCGGCGGCGAGGCGCAGCGCAGGCCCCGCGCGTCCGGCGCGCGCCACGAGGCGTTGCGCAGCCACTCCAGCAGCGGGCGCAGCGCGGCGCACTCGCAGTGCAGCGGGTTGGCGGCCAGCTGGAGCCGCAGCCGCGCCAGCGCCCACGGGCCGGCCAGCTGCTCGGGCCGCGGCGCCCGCAGCGAGTTGTTGCGCACGTCCAGCTCCTCCAGGCCCGGCGGCAGCGCGGCGGCGGGCGGCAGCTCGCGCAGGCGGTTCCCGGCCAGCTCCAGCCGCGCCAGGCTGAGGTTGAGCAGCGCGCCCTGCAGCAGGCCCGCGAGCGGCGGCAGCGCCGGCAGCGCCTGGTTGAGCCGCAGCGTGCGCAGGCGGGCGCAGGCGGCGAAGGCGCCGGGCGCGATGGAGCGCAGCGGGTTGTGGCTCAGGTCCAGCGTGGCCAGGGCCGGCAGCCCGGCGAAGGCCGCCTCCTCCAGCGCGGCGATGCGGTCGTGCGTGAGCACCAGCAGCGTCAGGTTGCGGAGCGGCCGGGCCGCCTCGCCCGCCGCCCAGCCGCCGGCGAAGGCGGCCGCGCGCAGCACCGTCAGGTTGCCGCCGACGATGGAGAGGTTGTGCACGGCGCGCGGCAGGTCGGCGGGCGGCTCCAGCAGGCGGACGTAGCGGCACAGCACCGTGTCCGGCGTGGCGAAGCAGAAGCAGGACGGGCAGCTGCGGCCCGCCTGGAGCAGCGGCAGCAGCAGCATCTCGGCCAGCAGGACGGCGGCCAGCAGCAGCGCGCTCAGCGGGGCGCGAGCGGGGCGGCCGGCCGGGCGCCGGGCCATGCTATCCCCGCTCGGGCATCCCCGCGGCGGGCGCGGAGGCCGGGCGCAGCCTCCTCCTCCTCCTCCTCCGCCCGCCTGCGGCTCGCTCTCGGCTGCCGGCCGCGGGGCGCGGCGCGGGGCGCGGAGGCTTAGACGGCGACCCGGCGGCGGCGCAGGCGGTGCGGCCGGGGCGGCGGACCGGAGAAGCGGCAGCCGGAGGCGCCCCGGCCCATGGCGATGCGGCGCCGCCGGAGGACGACGAGGCGCGGGTGGCGGCCGGGACGGCCAGGCAGGGGCTCCCAACGCCGGCCGGGAGGGGGGCAGGAGGCGGCGAGGGCGGGACGAGCTCTCTCCGCCGGCGCTGGGAGGACGCGGCCGGCTCGCGCTCTTCCGTCTCTCTGCCTGGCAGGTCGGTGGCGCCTCGCCCGGACGGCGGGGGAGGGAGGCGGGGGAGCGGGCGCGGGAGGGGGAGGCGGGGAGGGGCGAGCCCCTCGGATGGGCTTTAGGTGGCGGCGCGCGCGGGGCGGGGGGGGGGCGAGGACGCCGGGAGGGATTGGCTCGGCGCTCCGGAGAACGCGCGGCTTTCAAAGCAGCCCGCGCAAACCGGGCAGCAGCGCCGAGGTTTCTGGACTCCGACGGGCCGCGGGGCAGCCTGCCTCGCTTCCCCACCCGAGGGGGCCAGCTGGCGGACCTCTCTCGAGGTTCCTGCCCGGCGCAACGCGAGCTCCGCGACCAGGGCTTTGGGGGTCGGGCATCTGCACCGCAACCCTTGCCGTCCTTTCCGTCGCAGCCTCTCCTGCACGGCAGCGAGTGGGCGCAGCCACTCACAGCGAGGCGGCGAAGGGCAAGGGGCCAGTGGGGGATCTCCCGTAGGGTCGCCGGCCCACGCGCATGGGAGGCGGTGGGCCTCTGCCGGGTGGCTCCCGGTGCCTTTGCTCGGCCTCTCTCGGGGGGGGGGGGCGCCGCAGTCGGAGCGCCCTTGGGAGGCAGCAGCCTCGCTCCCCGCTTTTCCTTGCAGGGAGAGTCGGGACCTTGGCCAGATCGCTTGTCTAAGGCAGCCACGTAATTTGAGGAACGCGTAGGGCGAGACTCGAGTCTTCTGGACCTTCCCAGAGGCACTTTTGTGGCTACTCTCCGCATGGGAAATGATAGGCCGACGGCTGATTCAGGGGTTCCCCTCTCCCCGCTGCACTTTGGGTGGCCGCCCTGTGACCGGCCAGAGGGGCAGAGCGCCGGCCAAGTGGAGACCCCGGGGCCGGTGCTGCGCCCGCGATTATGGCGGAGAGGAGAGGCGAGGAGGGTTTGAAGGGTGAGCGAGGGGTGGGGTGCTGCGGAGGCATCCCTTCCAGGCATGGGGGGCGGGGGCAGCAGGCACGGCCTGCTGGGAAAGGAGGCTGAAGCGTGCCGCCTGGCCAGTGTCAGTGCGTTCTCACATGCGAGTCACCCCTGGGTGTTGCCGGCTTCCCGAAGAACTACGGGCAGAGAGGCGCAGCTCGCTTGCTCTGGGGGAGCAGGAGGCGTCCCCGCCGAGCAGGTCGCCCGCCCAAGCGCCTTCCAGCGCAGCCTCGAGGGCCGGCGCTCCTCCCGGGGCGGCTCGCGGGCTGTTCCGCAAAGCGCCCTGGCTCCCGCGGCGCTGGCTCGGTTGGCTTGTGGATTGCGCTCCAGAAGGGCTCTCGGCACCGGGGCGAAGAGCGCAGAAGGAAGCCCGCTTGAGGATCGTGGGTCCCTGCCAGAGGAGGGAGGCTTCGGCTTAAATTGCTCGAGGGAAGTCCTGCTGGGCCAGACGTGGGTGGCAGGAAGGGCTCCTCGGCGCGGGGCCCGCTGTTCTCCGCTGCGCGCGTCCAAGAGAAGTGCCCGGGCGTGCGCGTGTCGCCGCCCGCGGCCTTTGCGCTCCCTGACCAAAGGGAGGGCCCGGCGCAGGTTCTCACCTTCATGCCTGCTCAGGCTGCCCTTCCGAGCGCTGCGCCTGCCAGACACCTTGGCCAGCCCTGCCAGGCGGCCAGGCAGCACAGCCCAGGGTCGGGAAGCCTTGAGGGCCCAGGTGCGAAAGGTGCCTCCCGAGTGGCACAGCCTTTCGTGACCACCTCTCAGAAAAGCAGCGAACAGGAGGCATTGCGGGGGCTTGGCCAGTGAGAGGAGCTCGGGAGAGGACTTGAAGGCCGGAAAAAGCCGCAAAGGTACGCCTCTTTCGACAGGTGGGCTTCCTGGCTTGATGGGTGCTGGGAAGCGGCTGATCTGCTCCAGAGGAGCGCTGCAGCCTGAAATCACCCCTAGAACCTGCTGGACTGGCGTCTGCACAGACCATTTAAAGCAGCGGATGGTGGTGCCAGAGGGAGACAGGCTTCAGGAGGATGAACGGGAAGGTCCGTTGTATCAGGCAAGTCGCAGGAATAAGCAGACCATCCCACCATCTTCAGCTGCCGGCCATGCTGGCTGGGGTTCATGGGATTTGTTGTCCAACACATCTAGAGGAACGTCCTGCCCACCTGGGTCTGATTCGCTGTGGTTTTCTTCCTAAATGGCAGCTGGCCATACCAGGCAGGGGGCGGTGGGGCTCGGCTATCCCAGGCGTGTCTGGGCTGCCACGGCTCCTTGCTCCCCCAAGCAAGTGGCCACAGGTTTGGTCGGAACGGCGTTGACATCTGAGCGGAACGTGTCCCAATGCACACGCAGCGCCTGGCACATCTCGGCTCCCCGACTCCCTTCTCGTGGCTGCCTGCGAGGCTGCGCCTTTATAAAGATTTCATCAGCGGCCTTCCCAGGGTGCCTGGGGACGGCTGCTCTCCCGGAGCCCACGAGGCAGTCCGTTGTATTTCTGCGGCGGCCTCCGCGTGAACCTCCATCTGCACATTCCCCCCGCCCCCCCCCCCGCCCTTCAGGTTCCTCCTCAGGCAGGCTGCAGCTCTCAGGAGCCTCTCTTTGTTCCATAACCTCCCTCGGCCACAGGCTTTCTCCCTCCCCCCCCCGCCCCCAGGCACTGATGCAAGTGGGTCATTCGGGCAGGAAGAGAGAGCATGGAAGGATGCTCAGGAAGCACCACTTCAGTGCTCCTGACCCCTCCCCCCATGAGCCAGGAAGCCGTCGGGGTGACCTGGGGCTGGGCAGCATCCCTCGTCCTACCTCACAGGGTCGTTGTGAATTGCAATGATGCAGCTGGCTGGCGGTGGGGGAGGGGGAGGCAATCTCAGCTGCCCTTTGAGGAAGGCTGGGATAAAAAGGTAAGGCATAAATAAAGACAAATAAAATATTCAGGAGCCGCAGAAGAGCACTTTGCTGAGTGTCCTTTGGGGGAAGCACAGTCGGAGCAGCTGATGGCGGCAGGGCGTTTGCCGTGGAGGCTCTGAGCAGTGCGCACGCTGCCGGAAGAGGGAGCGGGTCCTCTCCGTGGGTTGTGTCTCCCAGTTCATTCTCCCTTGTCCAGCGTTCCTGCCCTCATGCGCTGCCTTTGCTCAGGCGCTCAAGGACGTGTGCCTTGCCCCCTCCCCCCTTCTGGCCCCACAGCAGCCCCATGAATAGGGCGATGGGTGCATCCACACCTGGCAGGATGGGGCGCAGTGCAGAGGCTCCATATTCTGGGATGTGAGGAGAGCATGTGGGAAGGCCTGGCGGAGCAGCTGCAGCTGGCCCTAGGCGGATCTCCTTGCTGCAGGTGGGAGGGGGGCAGGGTAATATGGAGCCCCCCCACCTGTGCTGCAGGTCAGACTGAGAGCCAGTGAGTAGCCCAGGGCTGCCCCATGAAAGTTGAGTCTGTGTCTCTATAGCCCCCGACTCTAACCACTACACTTCACTGCCTGCCTGCTGCTCTTTATCCCTTCCAGGGAGCAGGTACAGCTAATCGGTGTTGGTTTCTCCACAACATCATGAGCTCCGAGTCCTCAGCACGAGCAAATAAATTATTTTATGCACTGCTCATTAACTTTCTGCAACATCAGTTCTGGGAGTTTGGAACTGCCTTTCTCGCCTTCCTCAGAGGAATGCTTCTGTGGGAGTTTTGCACGCTGCTGGCTCCGCTGAGAAGCCCCTGAGCATGGAGCTGAACGCATCAATTTGCCCGTAAAAAGATAAACGAGAACAAGCATGCAGGATGCGGGGGGGGGGCGCTGCACACGTGCCCCTCTTGCGCCCCCCATGCTGAGCGGCTGCGTCTGAATCCCGCTGCTGGGGCCGAGGGCCGCCCCCGCCCTCGGCTGGGCCTTCTCGCCCGATGAATTATTCAGCCGGCCTCTAATAGAATCGCAAGCGCAGGGCCGGCTCGGGAGGGCGGGAGGGATGGGGACCGTGCCGCCTCCATGATGGAGGCAAGTCCGCCAGCGCTGCGTGCAAATAGAGCCCCGCCGCCCCCGCACTGGGATCCTTTTCTCAGCCCCAGCGCAATTAGGGCTGTTTGTCAGCCCCCACCCCCCGCTGCAAGTGGCACATATTTAGCTGATCGATGCGCTCCAGGGAGGGCCCCTGCGCTGGCACAGACACGGCTCTCCGTTCTAGGCCTCTGCAGGGGGCAGAGCAGGCTGTGGGCCCGATCCAGCCCTCCGGGGGGCCCAGTGCAGCTGCAGGGAGGCGCCTGTCCCCTGTCCCCCTGCCCCATCTTCCCTTTTCCCGATCTTCAGCCACGGTGTTTTCCTGGGTTTTGCGTCATTCGAAGGGTGGGATCGGATCCAATGCCTATTTAGACAGACAACTATCCTAGAGTTGCATCCCAGCCGGGTCTGGGGAACAAGGAGACTCGCGGGCCTTGCTCCTGCCTAACGGTGCATAGCCATGCACATACTTGTGCTTGCACACTTCTGTTAAGGCTTGGATACTTGGCACATCCAAACTATTTAATATCTGCATGCTATTCAACATCTACATGAAACCGCTGGGAGAGGTCATCTGGAGGTGTGGGCTGCGGAGTCACCAGTACACTGATGATACCCAGCTCTACCTCTCGTTCTCCACCGATCCAGGTGAGGCAGTGGCTGTGCTGAACTGGTGCCTGGCCGAGGTAATGGGCTGGATGAGGGCCAATAAACTGAGGCTCAATCCAGACAAGACGGAGGTCCTGCTGGTGGGTGGTTCGGGCTCTGGGGTAGGTGACTTGGACCTTGTCCTGAATGGGGTGGCACTCCCTCTGAGGGACAGGGTCCGCAGCTTGGGAGTGCTCCTCGACCCAGAGCTGACCTTGGTAACTCAAGTGTCAGCAGTGGCGAGGTGCGCTTTCCATCAGCTTCAGCTGATCCATCAGCTGCGTCCCTTCCTGGAGGACGACTGCCTAACAACAGTGACACATGTGTTGGTGACTTCCCGGTTGGATTTCTGCAACGCGCTCTATATGGGGCTGCCCTTGAAGACAGTCCAGATACTTCAGATGGCGCAAAACAGAGCTGCCAGGTTGCTGACGGGGACTGGGTGTTACTCTCACATAACCCCAGTCCTCTACCTGCTTCACTGGCTCCCCATTGAAATCCGGGCTCAATTCAAGGTGCTGGTTATCGCCTACAAAGCCCTTAACGGCTTGGGACCTGGATACTTGAAGGAACGCCTGCTTCCCTATCTGCCCTCCCGCCCCCTGAGATCGGCAGCAGAGGCCCTCCTCCGGGAGCCCTCCGGGAGAGACATCAGGAGGCAAAGTACCCGGAGGAGGGCCTTCTCTGTGGTGGCGCCCAACTTATGGAATGTGCTCCCCAGAGAGGTCCGCCTGGCGCCATCATATGTTTTTCGGCACCAGGTTAAGACCTTTTTATTTCAGCAATATTTTAACAAGTTTTAATATCATGACTTATATGTTTTTATTGCAGCCAGTGTGAGTCGATAATTTTATCTATGTTATATTTTATTGTATTTTATCTATGTGAGCCATCCTGAGGCTTTCACGACAGGACGGCATATAAATACTTTAAATAAATAATAAATAAATACTGGCAGGAATAGCCTGGCAGGTGAGTCCTGCTTCTGCCTCTGCCTCTGGCCCCGCCCCTTTGCCTTAGGCCACGCCCACACCTGGTTTGCAGCCCGGGTCAAATGTCGCCCCACCCCAGGGCTGGGAGAGGTTGAGCACCCCTCTTTAAGCGATGGGCGCATGCATGGGATCCTGCCATGATCCTGGGCCGGGCTGGCCTGTGGGGTCCCACAGAGGCCTGGGGCGAGCCCGTCACACACAGGCTGCAGGATTGGTCCCTGGGCAGTGGAGCCTGGCCGTGCCGGTGTCAGCTGGGCAGGGTAGCCACTCCGGGTTTCAGCCTGAGGGCCAAAGGAGCCATCCATGGTGCTGAACCTAGTTTGGCCGTAGCAGATAAAGCACCGTTAATGTTCGGAGGGAAGCCGACTGATGCTGGAGCCTCGGCAGGCTCTGGGCTTGGAGACGGACGCTGGAATTCCTCCAGGGATGGTGTGCTTGATCTATTCATTCGTTATATTTATATCCTAGCTTTTTTCTTACAGCAAACTGAAAGTGGCCCACATCATTCTCCTCCTCCCCACCTTATCGTCACAACAGCCCTGTGAAGTAGGCTGCGGTGAAAGGCTGTGACTCGCCCCAAGTCACCCAGGATGCTCCATGTTGAATGGGGACTAGAACCCGGATCCCCTGAGTCCCAGTCCTGCACTCTTAACCACTACACCACACTGCCTCTCGTGGTCTGCTTCACATCCCAGCATGGTTGTGCTGTGGCCTCAGAGACTATGGAGCCCGTTCAGAGTAGCCACCTTAAAGCCCCCGCAGTACTCTGGCCATGGGGTCGGGCCTCTTCCCCACACGGCATCCAGGCACTGGCTATTCCAGGATCAATGGATCGCTTGTCTGGGCTGGAGCAGCTCCAGGGCTCCAGCTGGATCTCCAGGGCCACATCGCTGCAACCAGATCCTTTCGCCAGAGATGCTGGGTGGAGGCCTCGGGGACCTCTGCCTATGCCAGCCCTTCTGCCGGGCCAGAGTCGCTCCTCCCCATGGCCCCCTTCGCTCAGCTCAGCTTGCCAAAGTCTAAGGCGGGGGTGTTAAACCAGACCCTGCCCGGGGTCCTGACCCAGCCGAGTTCCTGGGCTCCCCTTTCTCCCAACTCTGCCGATTCTGCTCAGGTTTAGCTCATCGTGAAAGTTCCTCTCCAAAGCGGTGGCTTTATTCATGACTTTATTCAACACATGTCCCTGCCACCCCATAGACAGAGGCTTTCTGGGCAGCGTAAGAGCCTGACGCGACCACAAGCAGGCATTTCTGTCTTCGTCCATCGCTTGCTCTTCCCCTTTTGCCCTTCCCACTGGAACTGCACCCGAGCCCTGCGATCAGGCCAGCGGTGGCACAGGGAGAGCACGGCAGAGTGAGCCGCCTGCCCCACCCAGGGACGCCCGACCACATCTTCCATGCTCCCCAGCCTGCCTGAGGGATGGGAGTTGCGGGGTGACGCACGCCAAGGGCATGGGTGGCAGCTTGCCAGTGTGCCACATGTGCTCTTAGAAAGAATCATTGGGGTGTGCAGGCTCTGGCTTCGTCCCGGAGCCGACATGGGGTCCTGCAGATGAGACTGGAGAAAGGAAGGTGCTGGAAGGCTTACTTTATTTGTGGGTGGGGGCAGCGGAGAGGAGAGATGTGGAAAAATTGAACTGAGTGTAGAAAAAGTGCCAGGGGAGACCCTGGGGGGGGGGCAGGGGGCCAAGCTTGGCCTCTCTCGGGGGCCTACCGCAGCTGCTTCACCTTCTTCGCCCAGTGCTGCAGCTCCCCCCCCCCCACGCCCCGTTTTATGTTTGGATCCTGTTTGATCGTTCCCTGGGCAGCCTTTTTCAAACAGACTTTCCCCCTTTTCATTAGAGAGCTGCAGCAAGCTGGAGGTGCTTTGCGAGCGGCAGAAGCCGTGCTGCCAGCTCCTCGGTGCAGCTGGTACTTTGCATCCACGCTCCCCCCACAAAAGAAACCCTTTTCGGATATTTCGAAGACAGGGGTGGGAAGGAACAGCCAGGCTGCAGAGGTCAAGCTAACACTAAGCCAGGCAGTGCAGAGCGGACTCGGAGCTGGGAGAACAGAGAAGAACAAGCTGCAGTACATCAGGGCACAACCCTTGGCAGGTTCGGAGGAGAAAGGAGCTGCCGCTAGGAGCTCTCGGCCCATTTCTCGTCTAATTTTGTCCAGGGCTGTGCCTTTAGCAATGCTCTCGCCTCCTCGTGGACCTGGAGGGCGTTAGACCATGATCCGGTTGGCTGCCCCAGGTCAGCATCCTTGGGCATGAGCTGAGCACCGTGTGGCATGGGGCCCGGTGCAGGAGACTGCTCTACCTTTCAGCTTAAAATCCAACCAGACTCCATTTACCAATAGGCAAAAAAGCAAAACTCCAGGATCCCTGAGAAGACAGAAAGGGAGCTGGTGCACGCCTCCAGGGCTCCCTTCCAGGGTTCCCACTCTGATCCGGTGTGAGCTTCCCACCTGTTTTGTAGGGGAAGCGTAAAAGGTGTGGACTCTGCAGTGAACTGTGGCAGCGTGGACCCTCCTGCTCCAGCCTCTTCCACAGCACCCCGTTTCTCCCCCCCCTTCCCTGGTTCTCCCCACCCTTCCCTTGCCACAACCGCTCGACACTCCAGCAAGATGCTTTGTGCTTCTGCAAGCCTGTTGCACAGACGGTGCCGTGCTGGACACACAAAGCTGCGCACTGGGGCAGTTTATTGACTCGGGGGCTCCTCTGCAGAGGATGCCGGTTCCAAAGTGGAGCCGGGCAGCTTAGGGCAAACACGAGCATCGCACCCAGATGCTCCATGCCTCCAGGAGCCACAGCCGATGCCAGAGATCCCCTCTCTCCTTGCACAAGCACCATCCACTTCTGCCCCTTCGGCTGGCACCATGCAAGAGGGTAAAAGCCAAGCAGAAAACGTGGATTCTTTAACCTGCTAGATTTCCCCTTAGTGGCGCCAACAAGCTGGAGTTCCAGGAACGGGTTTCTTGGAGTGTTGAAGGCAGTCAAAGGAGGACTCGCGCTCCTGCTCCTGCTGCTCTTGCTGCTCCTCCTCCTGCTCCAATTGAGGTAGCTCCTATATGGGAGTTCACGTATTTGCTTGTGTGCAGGAACTCAAACTTCTCACCCCTGAGACAGGATACAGTGACAAGACCTCTAGGGAATCCTTGGGAAGTTGGAGGCGCTCGTGAAAAGCCTCCAGGGCAGGAGAGCGACCGACCGACCGGGAACCTCTCCAAACGCCAGTGAGTGTTGCACATGCCTCTGGCATTCCCTGGGGAGGCTTTCTGGCTTTGATTCATTCAGAGTCATGTCTGTACAGCCTGGTAGCCAAAGCCACCTGGGCGGGACGCAGCAGCTCACAGCAGCACGAAGCCCAGATGCAAGATAATACAACGGAGTACAAGCTGTCGCTACACGAAGTCTAGAACAAGCGCAGAATTATTTCTGCGACATCCTGGGCTCGTTAGATGCCGCTGGCGCACATAAATGCTGCCGCTGCTAAGTGCCCGGAAGCAGAGCGCCGTAAGGACCTGGCGCTAGAAGGATGACGGCAGCGTCAGCAGGTGGACCTCAGTGAGGAGATCCTTCCATAACGGGGGAGACACCCCTGAGAGGACCCTGACCCACGTTGCCGCCCTCTGGCTTAAGCCTTCCTCGGAAGAGACCCCTGGAGGGAGGCACTGGCAACTGAGCGCTGCGTCCAGGTCAGGAGAAGGGCTCCACCCGGGACTCGGGTCCCAATCCGTAGGAGACCTCATAAGCAAAAGCGGGCACCTCGACTGCGGCTGCTGCAGTCCAAGTGACCGGAGGAAACGAGCTTGCTGCTCCCCGCATGGGCGCCAGTGCAGGCAAATCCGCAGCGTTCCCCTCGGCGCTGGAGGTCCCGGATCCCCTCGCTGGGACGTTCCCGGCCCCTTCAGCAGCAGCAGCAGCAGCACCTGGCTCCCACGTCTTCTGCAGCGGCTCCCCAGAAAGGCCAGGCAAGCGGATCCTGACCCCGGCATGACACTGCCTTGGCTGCGATTCTAGCACGTTCCCAGGAGGAATGCGAGAGCGCTGCCAGCGACGGACCAGTCCTCTCGAGAGAGCTGAAGAGCCAACATAGCAACATAGAAACAGAGCGAGTCAGAAGGGGCCTCCCGGGCCATCTAGCCTGACCTCCGGCACCAGCCGGCTCCGCTTACCCAGCCCACACCCTCCTCCGTCAGCCGGGCTTTGCAGCCGAGGGATTCTTCCTGGGGCGCCACTGCTGAGCGTTCCCAGGAGGGGGGGTCTCTGGGCGAAACCCCCAGGAGCACCTGCTGCTTGCTGGCCTCCAGGAAGGCACAAAGGACGGCAAATCCCGGATGCTCGTGCAGAGGAGAACGGCCCAAGCAGGACTCCACCCTGGTCGCTGACCCTTTTAGGCCAATCCAGGAAAGCCAAAATAATGGGGAGGGTGGCGCAGCGAGGCCCTCAACCAGGAGGCAGGCCGTCGAATGCTGGCAAGATGGGGGTCCATCAGCCGGAGAGTGCCGGAGGCCACGCGGATCCACTGGCCAGCTGGGAACTGTTGGACTCCCTTCTGGGCAAACGTGGCTCGGATCATGCCCTTAACCCTTCCCTCCCCAGCTGCAATCTCCCATGAAAATCACCTTTTGTGTGGCAATTGAGCCAGATGGAAAGACCTTCCTCTGGCCAGCAGGCACCGGGTCGGGGAAATCTGTGTGTTTATTTCTGTACTGCCCCACGGCCAAAGCTCTCTGGCCAGTGTGCAGCAGTGTGCACCTCAAAAGCATCAAATCTCATGAAAAGAAACATGGAAAGACACAGCCGCTGAGCCCGTTTGATCCCGCGCTTTGGTGTTTGTTGTCATCAGGGGCTGCTCCCACTGCTCTTCGGTCACATATGTTATGACTTTCTGTCCTCTGACTGCGGCTTTAAGTGTAAGCGACACAAAATCAAGCAAACCTTAATACAATACTATAATACATGCATAATATCAATACAGGATACAATACAATGCATAATACAATGAATAGGATCAATATTAATAAGCTATAGCCATAATCTCTGCCCCCCCCAGACAAAGGCCCACCCAGGAGTGCGGCTCAGTTCCCTTCTCCGGGGGCTCCTTTCGAAGGGCGTCTCCTCTCCTCTCTGCCGTGTCTCCCGCAAACGGCAATGCCAGGCGAGGTCGAGCTGGAGACCGTGGGGAGAGGCAGGCCCCCACGCTGGTCTGGGGCGGGCGAGAAGCGGCGGCGAAACGCAGGCAGGCGGTCAGCCCCTGTCCCTCGGCCTAACCTTCCTCACAGGGTTGTTGTTGCTGTAGGACTGCAATGCGAGGCGCCCGGGAGTCTTCGCAAGAGGCAGGGCACAGACGCCTCGTCAGAGTCACAGTCACCGGCTGGTCTGCCCGCACGGCCCGAGTTGCGCCGGCTTGCTTGTGTGGCGTGCGAAAGGGGCAGAGACCCTAGCACTCGGAACTCCTGGGTGCAGGTTGGAACGGCCCTGAAGCCGCTGCGTCTCACGGGGCCCTCCTGCCTCCCCCGGGAGGGTTTAGCAAACGCATCCCGCAGAGAGGGAAGGCCAGTGGGGCCCGGAGGCGGCCCAGCACCATCCGGGGAGGACCTCACTGTCTCACTTCCCTTGGTAGCCAGGGTCTTCCTAACATGCTGGATCCGCTCCTCAGCCTTGCGCTTCCTGCCACGGCATTTTTCGTCCTTCGCTGTGGTCCCGTCAGCATAGCGTGCAAGGAAGGTCGAGGCAGTGCAAGGCAGCCGTGGGAGAACGCAGCAGCCTAGTCTTGGCCTCATCCCTCCACCCAAGTCGCTCCCCAGAGGGGTCTCGCAGGCGGCCCCTCCCACTGACTGCGCAGCAGTGGCACATGGACAGCAGCGTCCTTAAGCTGTTTATTAACCTGGCGGGGCATGGGCCATGGAGCCGGAGCCCGCAGGGATCGATGCTCTATTTTGGGTCTACGCTTCGGGCAGATCTATAATACGAGAGAGGAGATGAAGGCGAACTGTCATGGCTTCTCTCAAAGCATCGTGGGACGTTTGGCATGGGGAGGGCCTGTCATGCAGTGCTTGCGGGGCTGTCCGTGCGCAGAAGTCTCTGGCCCAATCGGCGGCATGTCCCCTTTTAAAGTAGCCGGTGCAATGATTGCTCTTCCGCCTCCACCCCGGTGAGCTGCTGCCAGTCAGAGAAGACAAGGCTGACCTAGATGGGCAAACCCGGGTCCGGGAGAGTCGGGAGCGCCTCCCCTCTTTTCCGCTCACCGAGCAAGCGGTATGCATCAAAACCTGCTCCTGCTAGCACAAGCCAACCTCGGATAATGCCTAAGCAAGCATTTTTGCCCGGTTGCTCCTGGCACTCGGCTCCCCTCACGTTCTGTGCCTTTCAGATTTATGAGCAAGCTTCGTGTTCGTGGAGATTGAAGAAGGGCAGTTGCCGCGGCCAGAACAACACTTGCCCGTAAAATTTTGCTACGGCAATTGTTTTTCGAAGTACTCCTTGCCCAGCGTGGCGGCATAGGGGCTTGTTTTCACATTTGGGCAGATTTTAAAAGGCTACGTGGGCACACCAGCGGGTCCAGCGAGTCTTTTATCTTGGAAGGGAACCGAACTCTGCTCTTGCGAAGCGCCGCTATCCATTTCAGAGCAGAGCTACAGCAAGGGCAATATCCGTTTATAGGCATGCGCAGGGCCAGTTCAAAGAATCCGCAAGCACCCCGCTCCTCAGTTCGTAGTGTTTCACACGCGTAGAAAAGAAATCTCCTTTCACACAGAGGCAAGCATTTAAAAAGCCAGGGAGGAAGGCCTAGTGTTCTCAGCTGGGGGTTTTCGGCTGGCTTGTGCCGCACAGCACCCGGTCCCAGATCCTTCCTTGCGAGGAGCTTCCTGTGCTGACATCTTTCTCCGTCTGTCTGCAGCTCCCCTGAGGTTGCAGGCTCTGTCCTTTGGAGCACAGCGAGTGTGACCGAGGCCTTCCCTTGCCGGCCTGGGCACTTGGACGAGCCTGCAGTGGTCCTCCCCCCGCCCCCCCGCCCCTTTAAGCCCTTGATGCTCGGCTCATAAAAATAGCCGCCACCGCAGAGCAGAGGGACCCAGTCAATCAATTATTTCCAAGCCGTTACGAAGCACTAAGCCAGAGCGTCTGTGTGGCAAGGCAAGAAGCAAGATGGGAACGCGATCTCCCGGCCTCTTAGCTGCGTGCTTCAGTGGCCCGGTCAGATGAACTCCTGGCCAGACTCTCCGAAGCTGGTTTAGCTCCAGAAATCCCGGTTTAGCACCCTGGGAGAACCCACGCTTGGATCCACAGGGAGACGTCTTTGCCTGGAGCCTCAGCCGTGTGATTCGTGAGAGCACCTAGGAAAACCTCTGCAGAGACTAACTTGCAACGGCGCTGCCAAGTAGAGGTGCACCCACCAACTGCAAGTTCCCTGAGCATATACAGAATGTTTAAGGATAGGGTGTTGAAGGACAGGCTGGACATGCACATGGTGGGCATGTCATGAGCAGAGCTGGCTGGAGCCAGGGGTCAGACTAGATGGCCCAGGAGACCCCTTCTGGCTCGCTCTGTTTCTCTGTTTTATAGGTTTTGAGTCATGTACACAGAAACAGAGTTGATGATGAGGCAAGAACAGATGCAATCGGAAAGATAAAGCAGGGCATGGACAGGGCAACATGCGATAACTGCAGAGGGGCAACGACATCACGTGGCAGCAAATATCAGGGATTAGCTGAGCGTTGGCCGGCAGACAGTACGGCACAGCAACCATAGCAGGTCCTGGGTGTGGGTTTTGATAGGCAAGCGCAGGTGATGTTCTGAGAACAGGGGATCCAGCCAGGGCTGTTTGCAGCAGCCATGTGCCAACGAGGCAAACTGTAGAAGCTCAGCGATGCCACAAGTTGCAAGAGCCGCCCCGGGTGAGCGGGGAGCCTCAGTCTCCGCAAGGAAGGAACAGCTTCCCAGGGAAATGAGCCTGGCGGGCAGTTCTGAGGTCTTTCTGGGCAGGGGTTTGAGGTCACATCACAAAGGCACCGACGAGCAACCTTTCTCTATACAGATGTGTTTGGATTTTCCCAACAGAGCCAGGCTGACTTCTTGTTTGGCACAGCATCCCTGCTGCGTGACATGCACAGAGGCACGCTGGGCCGGGTGGGTGCTCCATGGCCCTGCCCTTCCCCGTTTTCCCACTAGGCCTTGCTCCCCTCTTATACAGCAGGCATGGGGCGCTGCTGTCCATCACGGTTGCGGGACCCCAGGTGGGGAAGGCTGCCAGGTATGCTTAGGTGGGAGCCAGTCTCACGGGGCTCAGTGGCACCCGACTCTGAGCCAGGACGCCAGGCTCAGACCTCACAGTTACGAGTAGAGAGCAAAGGGAAACCTGTGTGGAGCGTGGCCCTAACAGGACGTAGCTGATGCGCCGATTCCAAGGAACACGGGCTGCCGCATGACCCTGAGTGCAGTGGCATCAGCAGGAGCCAGCTACTCCTTCTCCCTCTCCCTCTCCCTCGCCACCATGTTCTCCTCCTCCTTTGCGTTCCCCTTCGCCTTGTCCACCCTCTCCTCCTCCTCCTCCTCCTCCTCCTCGTTCCCCTTTGCCTTCTCCTTTGAGTTCCCCTTCCCTTCGCCTTCTCCACCATCTCCTTCTCCTTCACCCTTTGCTTTCTTTGCAAGGATCACTGGAGATTCCTGCCTTTCTTCTGCTGTTGCACGGTCTGATTTCCTTGCAAAAGTGCAAGTCAAGCATCGGCATCCACGAGTCCTAGAGGCCACTGGAATGGGGCAGGTGGCACAGGACCGATTCGATTCTCGTGTCAGCCTGGATGGACCCTTTCGGAGAGGGAGCCTGAGGGACTGAGGCAGACAAGGGGCAAAATTCTCAGCCTTAGCCACAACCTGAGAGTTAATCCCCAGCTCCGCATGGGACCCATCCATCAGCTCTCAAAAAATCCAACATGAAATTGCTGATATTCTAACAAACATCCTAAGATCAACCTCTGCACTGGAGGGCTGCAGAATGACCGACGAAGTGGATTCTAAAGAAGGGATCCAGGGAATCCAGGAAGGGACGGCCGATTAGCGGTTGCTCGTGGTGTAAACAGGGCTGGATCCTGCGCAGCTCCCCTGCGGGTCTTGCAGGCCTGTGCCGCCCACCTCAAATGGCTCAGAGGAGGCACGCTTCAGGGCCACGACACTCCCAGGTAGAGAGGTTCAGGTGTTCGCTTCTCCAGCTGAGTCCCCTCTGGAGGGGCCCAAAGACTGCCTGGAGGCTGAGCGCATCCTCGGCTCGAAGGGCTCGCCAGCCAAGCCGGCTGGAGGATACAACCACCCGGTCGAAGCTGGAACAGCTTGCAGCTGCTCCTCGGCAGCCCCCGAGCCTGCAGTTCGTCTGCTCACCGTCTTCCATACAATGGTGTGATAAATTAAAAGATTTCTCATGTTGCATATATACATATAAATTAGCCGGGCGTATATTATGCAAGAAAGTGTCCTTTTGTGGCAATTCAGGAGGGGCTGCCCCACGTCCACGGTCCAGATCAGCTCCTGATCTCTTGGCCTTGTTCTTGCACAGTCTCTAGATGTGGGTGCTGCCCACACGCCCCTGGCTTATGGTGCCTCCTGCCCTCCACTACGGGACTAACAAGGAGAGCAGCCAGGCGGAGCGCCCAGTGGTTAGAGTGTGGGGCCGTGCTCAGGTGACCCGGGTTCAAGTCTCCTACATGACTTGGGACAGTCACAGAGTCTCAGCTCAACCTACCTCGCAGGGCTGCTGTTGTGAGGATAAAACTGAGGTGAAGAGGAGAATAATGTGAGAAGCCTTGAGTTCCTTAGAAGGAAACAAGGTTGAATAGAAATATAATGATTGAATAATCAAAATATCCGGGACTTGTCTTGGCTTGCCCTTCCACCTGTTAACAGAGGGCCCAGTTTGCTGGGATGGTCTCTGCCCTTTGTTTTCAGGAGAGTTGCATGGGCGACTTTTCTGGTGGATTGGGTCCCAAGGGGCAGCTCTGCCGCTCACATTCGGCTGCCCAGTTTGGGCTCCAAATTCTTGCTGCCCCAGAAGGTTCCTCAGTCCGCCTCCTGGGCCCAAGGACCCCTGCACCCGATGCAAATCCACCTCCAGTTGCCTCCGGACAGGGAATCCAAGGTCAGCTTTGGGCGTCTTCCCGTACTCTGCATCTGCTTTTTGGTGCAGTGCACGGGGTGTTGCTCCAAGGCACTCGGAGATTCATTAAGGCAGAAAAACAGCATTGCTCAAGCGGCAAAAAGGAAGGCAGGTGAGCGGGAAAGGACACCGATCTTCACGGGGCTTTTTCACTGCAACGGTTTTCATGCAGGGACCCCCCCCCCCCCGCTTTCAGGTGGGTAGCTAGCCATGGCCAAGGGAGGTTCATTCGTAGTGCGAGCGAACAAGGAAGGGCAGGGCAGGGCAGGGCTGAATCCGGAGCCGTGTTCCGGCGCAGGTCCTGCTCGCCAAAGCTGCTCCCGGATTGTGGTACGCGATGCTGAGCTCTGCTTTGGCAGCCCCCTTAATCAAAAGGCAGTGGGATGAAAGGGATGTTTTGGCCCATGAATAGTCAGCAGGTGTCCTTTGGGGGAGCGGGACAGGTCGGCCCCCTGGGTCCTGCCTTGAAGATGCGGCTCTTGGGCCGCATGTCCCCGCTCTGCATTTGACGAACGTTGAGCTGTTTTCCCCAGCGTCTGGTTCTCTTGGACTCTCTCCTCTCTGTGCCTTCCCTGCTCAAGAGAAGGGCCACATCAGCCGGGCATCTGCTCAGCACTGATCAGCCTGCGGTGTGGGGAACAAGAGGAGAGGCCAGAAGGGACGGGCCTGCTCCTTCACCTCTCCAGGTAGGCACGCCAGGTAGAAGGGGTGGAAACGCATCCGCCCCAGAGAGGCTGACCGCCAGGTGGGAAGGCTGCTTTGGGCCCCAGCAGCAAAGCCCAAGTCAGCAGGAGCCGAACACGTTCAGAGCACAAGAAAGCAGCACACAGGGGGGTTGTGGGGGCAGGCCCAGCTGGGAGCGACCTCAGTGTAAGACCTTGGACAGCTGTCGCTACTGAACGTACTGGGCTCCCGGTTTGCCACTCTAGAAGATTGTGTGTGGTATATGGCAACAGTGCCTCTCCTGGTGGGCCTCAATGATCTCCATTCCCTGCCCTCCCCCCGCAGTCTAGTAAAATATTGAAAAATGATCAGTGCCAGCCCCTGCTCCTTGAAAGGCTGTCTCCCAGGGGAGGACCAGGGTCTAGTCCCCATCATCCCAGAATGCAGGGCCCAGGATAATGGGCTCAAATTAAAGCTAAAGGCTTCCCCTTGACATTAAGTCCAGCCACGCCTGACTCTGGGGGCGGTGCTCATCTCCGTTTCCCGGCCGAGGGAGCCAGCGCTTGTCCACAGACAGTCTCCGTGCACATGTGGCCGGCATGACTAAACACCGAAGTGCACGGACCACTGTTACCTGCCCACCGAAGTGGCACCTTTTCACCTACTTGCATTTGCATGCTTTCGGACTGCAAGGTTGGCAGGAGCTGGGACGAAGCAACGGGAGCTCACCCCATTGTGCAGATTCGAACCGGCGACCTTTCGATCAACCAGCCCAGCAGCCCAGCGGTTTAAACCCCTGCGCCACCTGCAGTCCCTTGGGCTCAAATTACTGGGACCCAAATTCTGGCTGGGCATCAGGAAGAACCTCCTGTTAGAACAGAGCAGCAATGGAGTCCGTGACCTAGGGAAGCGGTGGGCGCTCCCGCCCCGGAAGCATCCAAGGCACAACGGGACGGCCATCTGTCAGGGATGCTTTGACTGGAGTCCCGCCGGGAGCAGGCGGTTGGGCTCAGCTTCTCGGGCTCTCACATCCTTGTTCCTGCACCTGCGGCTGCTCAGCGGACAAGAGGTGGAGGCAAGGCCAAGGGGCCCAGGAGAGAGAGAGAAAGAGGGCAAGGCTGGGCATGGGGAGGAGTGCCCTGTGGGGAGAGACTGGGGGAACTGGGCATGTTCAGCCTTGAGAAGAGAAGGCTGAGGGGGGACATGGGATCCCTCCATAAGCACCACAAAGGGGAAGGCCAAGATGTGTCCTTGCTGATGCCAGAGTGCAGGACTCAGAAGAATCCAGTCAAGTCAAGGCAACCCAGATTCAGGCTGGACATCAGGAGGCCCCTCAGTGAGGGTGTTCAAGGATAGGCTAGACATGCGCATGGTGGGCATGTCGTGAGCAGAACTTTCTGGAGCTGGGGGTCAGACTAGATGGCCTGGGAGGCCCCTTCTGACTCGCTCTGTTTCTATGTTTCTAAAAGTTTCCTCACTATTGCTTCCTCAGAGCAAGACAACAATGGAACCAGCCTCCTGGAGAGGTGGGGGGCTCTCCCACACTGGAGACATTCAGAAAGAAACTGGGCAGCCGTCTGAGTGGGATGGTGTGAACTGATGTCCTGCAAGAGCAGGGGGTTGGACTCGATGGCCTTCATGACCCCTTCCAAATCTACTCTTCTAGGGTTCTATGATTCTAAGTAGTGAGGTAAAAGAAAGAATGAGAGAGAAGGAGCTAGGCTTTAAGTTGGGAAGGAGAGGAACATAGAAACACAGCAAGTCAGAAGGGGGCTCCAGAGGGCCATCTAGTCTGACCCCTGTCTCATGACATGTAGAACAGTAAGACTAGAGTCTGGTAGCAGAGAGAGAGAGAGAGAGAGCGCAAAGGGCAAAGATGGAAGAAAATTGGGGAGCGGGCAGAAGCACCTCTTTCCCCCTCCCTCCCGGCCCCTAACCTCCTGATTTCTCTCCTGCCCTACTTCTGGACTGGCTGTGCCCCCATGGCGGCCATGATGTGACTGGCTGCATCCTTCAGGAGAGCCATTTTGTGGTGGTGCCCACTGCGCTTCCTCAGATTCCTGTTTTTATGGAAAGAAGCCCAATTTTTATTCAAAGGGGCTGCAAATTTACCAATGAGTAAGCTGCACTGAACCTAATGGGACTTCTTTGTTGGGTAAACCATCACAGAATTGTGCCGATAGCATATACAAAATAAATCTGGCTATGAGAAATGTCAGTTTAGAGGTGAATCTTGAAACAGCTTTCTATGTGTTTGATACCTGCTGCATTTCGCTGTAGTGCACTCTGGTCTAGATCTTGGGTTTTGTGTATGAACAGATGCGCTGCAGTTTTAAAAGTCTCATTCTGCAGTGGCATGATGTCTCCCTTTTTGTTCTTCTTTTCTATGTTTTAGAAATGGTGCAGAGGTGGAAAACACAGAAATAAATACCCTTGATAGAATCCTAAGCAGTATCAAATATTGGAAGTTAAATATAGAATCCAGTCAGAAGTCAAATCATGACATTGAATGTTAGATCTCCAATTTTTGATGGGCATTGTCAGTCTTTGCAGAGGTGGATTTTAACGCTCAAATTCCCTTTATCAGCATCGCCATTCTAAATCTTAAAAGCACCCAGAGGTGACGGAGAGTGAGTCAAGCAGAAACTGTGCTCCCATTACCCTCTGAAGTCATTTTGGGGATTTTTCTATTTAAATCAGATTTTCGCTCAGAAGGACTTTGTGCAAGATCACGGCAGGAGATGCCGTTTTCATAAAAGATGTTCTCAGCGTTTGGGCTGCCTGGAGCAAGCATTTTGCTGATCGTCAGAAATGCGTATCTTTTCGGTGTGACCGAGCGAGCTGGCGTGATGCAGTGGATGGATTTAGGCCTCGAGGATGGTTTTCATTGCTCGCTCTTTCCATCAGAAAGCGGTCCCGTTTGCAACATTTATGGGCTTTGGGAAAGCCATGAAGAGGAGGCCTTGCGGCTGCTGGGGAAGGAGGCGGGCTTTGACTTTGCTGCCGGGATGATGGAGGAGAAAGGAAAACCAGCAAGGTGCAGCAGGGCCGGAGGTGACGGTGGAGCCAGAAGCAGGCGAGTGTCAAGCCGCAAGCGAGGACGCTGCGGGTGAGGCAGTAGCTGAGCCAGAGCCCCGGGCAGCCTCCGTGGAAACGCACGCTGCTGTGGCAAAGCAGAGGGGCCTGGGGGGGCGTCCGGGAGCCTCCTGCGGCACCCACGGGGCAACGTGTACCCCTCAAGTGCTTGCCAGGTGAACCAGCGATCTCCCGTCTCAGGCCGCTGGAGCGCTGCATCATGTGGCGCAGCCGGGCACTGAATCTTCACTTCGTAGGACCCCTTTTTCTCACTTGCTAGCCTCCAAATGCGCAGGGCTGCAGTTCCCATCTTCCCCAGCCAGGATGGCGTTGGCCATCCTAACTGGGAGTTGAGTGGCTGATCGCAGAATAGCAGAGCTGGAAGGGGCCAAGAAGGCCATCGGGCTCCCCCCGCTTCCCGCCGCTGCTGCAGGACACCAAGTCACACCGTCCCACTCAGGTGGCTGTGCGGTTCCTTTTGCATCATTCCCTAAAGAGGAAATTGCATCACCCAAAAGAGGCAGAAGACGACACCAACCTGCAGAACGTTTGCAAAGAAATGCTGTTTACAAATGCACGTGTACAACAATTACTGCAATTAAAAAAGGGTTAAATAGGGCAGTGGCTCTGCCGTGGGCCGGTGCCATCAGGGTTAGATCCGCAGGGCCCGGAGCAGGAGCCTGTGGCTCAGTCCCTCAGCAAGTCCCTCCTGTGGCACTGCCTTCCTGGGGGAGACGGCTACCCTTGGCTACTAGTCCTCAAGGTTATATACTCTCTCCAGGCTCAGAGGCAACATGTCTGTGCATGCCCCGTGCCAGGAACATGGGCAGGAGAGAGCTGTGGCACACCAGCCCTGCTTGTGGGTTCCCTGGGGCTGCTGTTGAACCGCGGGGGCAGAGTGGTGGGCTGGATGGACCTGGTTCTGATCCGGCTACAGGACTCTGCTGCTCTTCTTATGCTATCAGCTCCTACGGCGGGGGCTGTTGCGGAAATCGCAAGGGGGGGGTGGACTTTCCCAGGCAACTGTTGCCCAGCAGCCTCTGTCTCCTGCTACATTTTGAGATGCAAATTCTCGCAGGCGCCCTTGACGTGCAGTTTTGGGTCTCAGGCAAACCCACTGCTGGCTCCGCCGTCGGCTCGGCTCAGGCTGCCTGTGTGGGGGGTGAGGCAAGTGGAAGCAGGGGAGGGCAGCGCATGAGAGACGTCCAGCCAGCAAGCCAGTCCAGCCCGTGTGCTCCCTGTGCGGGCGGCAGCAGGAGGGGGAAAAACCGCTTTGGAAAATATTGAATCATTTAAAGGCAATATTGTGGAGACGGCGCCACTGGAGAGCAAGTTAGCGATGCTCTGAAGCTTGTCTTTGTGTGTGCGCTGCTGCTGCTGCTGTTGTTTTAAATCTTCGGTGAGAGCTGCATCCAAGAAACATGGTACTCAATTAAAAATAAATTAATTAACAAGGCAGTGCTCCAATAGGATTCCTGAAAATGTTCCTCTTCACAGATAATTGGCTGGAATTCTCCTTGGCAAATTGATGGGTTCAGTGTTTGCACAGGAACAAGTGCCTGCGGCTGCACAGAGAAAGACGAGGTGGACTTGCAGTCTGGCAAAACACGATCGCCTGTGATTTGGCATCTCTTGGACATAATTCGCTCGGACACAGAGGTCCACATTGCCCTCCCTCCCCTGTACCTCCTGATGTTTGCTCAGATCCTATGCCTGCCATCAGTCAATGACACACAATGTTTGCTCAGATCCTATGCCTGCCATCAGTCCATGACACACAGATCCTATGCCTGCCATCAGTCCATGACACACAATGTTCAGGTAGAGAAAAGCCATATGGTTTCGTGGAGAGCAGGTCTTTCTCCTGCCTAAAGACACACGGGGTCCTGCTCTGTCCACAGCCCCCTGCCCTCGATGGAAGTAGCCAGGTGAACATGGACTCCAAATCCTCCTCTGGCCTCCCAGCTATTTCAAGAGGCCATAGGATCATGTTGCGTCCTGCATTTGTCCTGCAGGGCAAACCGTGTTTGCATGAGATTGCCGCCCCCTCTTTGCTCAGTACCAGCACCGCCAGCGCACATGGAGAGCAGGCCTGTAGCTGTGGGACAGAGGAAGGTCATCCGACATTTTCTCTGTCACTCCTACTTTATTAAATTAAATTTATTATGGAAGTTTTTGGAAACCCACACAAAAGCCTTTGGTTTTCTTCATAGAGGTACAGATGCAATTATTTTGGGACTGCACTACGGTGGAAATGATGCCACATATTCCTGATAGCTCCCTCCATCGAGTTTGCACTGGGAATAAAGATATAATTTGACTCATGTGTAAGAAGGGCCCTGCTGCTCAGATTTATCAAGGCGGTTCTTTAAAACGCAGGTCGGTTCTTTGGTAAACTGGGCACTTGCATTCCATGATGGTTATATTCATGGAGGAAGAATTCAGTGTTTCTGCACTCAAATTCATCAGTCTATGCCTTCTTCTTGTGAACAAAATTGTCATCTAAAAACAGAATATGCTGGATTGTGCAATCAGATTGGTAGTTTTCCTTTTCGTACTGGAATTATGTTAAAAGTACTGGGAGCTGTTCAGCCTCGAATGCCGCGGCTTCCTGAGGGGCATTTAAATTTAGTGGTAGTGTGGGGAGGCAGCTGCAAGGAAACTTCTGATGCGGCCAGCGGAGCTCCTGGGCCTGCTGGCACTGTGGAGCACCATCAAAACGGCACGGTCAAAAACTTGCTTGGGCTTTGGGAAAAATTCAGCTCACTGATAAGCAGGGCAAGAGGAGGAGAAGCCGGGGGTGCGGGGGCTTGTCGGGTTTGTAGAGTACACACCATTAGACGGAATAGTCCATCCCTTAGAAGACGGAAAGAAAATTTAAAGGATCTCGCTCGATAACTGAGAAAGGCGGCAGAAAACAGAAAGTGGGCACTTTCTATCACGTGTGGTGGACTTGTGATAATGTGAAAAAGTATTGGATTAAAATACATAGGTGGATGGAGGAAATAGTACAGAAACCCTGTGCTTTTAAACCTGAAGTTTTCTTGTTAGGCATCATACCAGAAGACGTTAACAGACAGGAAATGTATCTGATATTGCATCTAATCACAGCGGCGAGGATTGCATTTGCTCAATATTGGAAAAGGGAGGAGCTGCCCACCGATGGACTGATTGTAAGAAAGATCTTGGACTGCGCAGAAATGGATAGATTGACTTTATCAGGAGAAAGAGGACACTGACTTCTGTCGAACTTGGGATTCTTTCTATGATTGGCTGGAGAAACGGGACCTGGCGTAATTTGAATTTGATTTTAGAATGTTAAAAAAAATGTGTGTGTGTGTGTGTAGTAGGGGGTTGACCCAGTGAATCTGATGTATGTGATATTTGATGTTTTTATTAGTGTTAGTTTAAAACGTTTAATAAAATATATAAAAAAAGAAAAAGAAAGCAAGGCGGCAGGAAAGAACGGAAGGAAATTTCACAGGCGAGGGCAAAAGTCTTCACCGAGGAAGGACACGGATGCGCGGGAGCAAAAGGCGCGGGGCGGCGGCGCCCGCGGGCCCGGCCGGGCTTTGCGCGCCTGCTCTGCGCCCCGGGAGCGCGCTTGGCGCGCAGGAGGAGCCGCGCAGCCGGGCTTCTCCTGCGCCGCTTCTGGCCGCCCCGCGCCGGGAAGGGCGCTGCGGGGAGGCGCTCGCTCGTCCCGCTGGATAAAGGAGTAGCCTAAGCCTTTAAACCCATCTAGATGTCAGTGTAATTACGCGCGGCCAGCCCTGCTCGGCCCGCGGCTCCGCGGCCTGGATTGACTCGGGCGGCGGGAGGGGAGGCAGCCGCGCCGCGCGGGGAGCCATCTGGCCCCGGCTCAGCCTGCGCACCTCGAGACGCGGGCGCCGCCGGCCGGGCAGCTCCTCGGGGCGCGGGCACCCGAGCCAGCGCCTTCCTCCCGCGGCGGGTCGGAGGGCTTCTTCTCCACGCCGCCCCCCCCCCCGCCCCGGGCTGCTGCTCAGGCTTCGCTGGGGGCTGAGCCGGCCCGCCTCCAGGCCCCTGCCCCACCGTGCCTTCCTGGGGGGGGGAGCAAGGCTGCCGCTTCCAAGCAGGGGGCTCCTTACCCCGTGCAGCTTTTCTTCTGAACTCTCCATGGTGCCCCAGGCAGCAGACCCATTTCTTGCGGTGGGTTTCAGCACCACGGGCAGCGCTCAAAGCTCAGGCCAGAAGCCGCCAGAGATAAGGGGCCCCTGGGACCCAGGAGAACCTGCTCCCTGGCTTCCAGCTATGCCTGCTCCTGGTGGGCACCAAAGCTGAAACGGAGCACTGCCTCTCCCTGGGAGGCCCACCTTTCTTCAGACACCATATTTCGCTGGCAGTCCCTCCTCTGGACAGCTGCTTCCGCTTGAGTGCTCCTTCTGAAGAAGCGCTTCATTCCCTGGCTGCCCTGGCTTTGGGGAGGGGGGGGCAGAGGCAGGAAGTGGGGGGGGGGTTAGAGACATGCAGGCAGTGGGTGGGGAGGCAGGGCCCTCGAGGGAGAAAGAGGGAGTCTCCTTGGAGGGGGGCAGAGAACCCCTTGCTGGCTTCTCCTTTCCCCCTAAGTACGGGGCACAACACAGGGACGTCCTGCTATGGAATGACGGGGACTGTTGTTATAGACCCACAGTGGGGCAGCAAGGGGTTCTAGATGGAAATTACAATGCGGATTATCTTGGCCAAGGCTTGGCTTGGCCATTACCGGGGGCCTTTGGGTGCAAGGCTCTGCATGTTTAGGCAGAGAAGAGGGCCACAACTCCCAGCATCCCCAGCCAGCCCACGGAGAGGCAAAATCCATTCTGGAGACGTGTGGGAGCTGCATGCAGTGCAGGGTGGCGTCAAGGCCTGGTTGAGCTTCAGGCTCCTCCCGTGGGCGTCAAGGCTTGGGAGCAGCACTGGAACCTTTAGGGCAAGACACCACGGAGACTCAGACAGAGGAACGGCCCACCCCTCCCCGCAGGCTCGGCTCGGCTTTTCAAAAATGGTGTGACTCTGAAACGGGAAATGCAGAAAAAGGGAACGAAAGCGCTGCCTTAAAAGTGGCTTTGTCTGACATCAGCCTGAATAGGCACTCCTGACAGGAAAGCCCTCCCTTGGCAGGTTCCTGGGAGAGCTGAGAAGCAGAAAGGGAAGGACAAGCCTGGCCTGTAAATTAGGATCCAGGAAGCCAGGAGGAATCGTTTTCTTAAAACTGGCGCGTGAGCATCAGCAGAGTGCAGGTCTCTCTGGGAGCCCCCTGCGCATGTGTCAGCGGTGAGTGAAAGCTGCAGCTGCTCTTCGTGTGCTGGATGATTCTCAGATCGAACGTGATGAGAGGGGAAACATCGGTCCGGTTGCCGCTGCTCTGCGCTGCCTCCGTGGGCAGAAGGCTGGGGGGGGGGGGCACGCATGGGGGCTTGGCCTTGTGTGCCCTTCCTGGGTTCACAGATGGGGGAGTGCACTTTCCCACCTACGGTCACCATCCTGGGGCCTCCTGACCTTGGCTGAGGGGGCCTAGGGTTCCTTGAGCCCCTGTCACAAATCAGCCTTGGGGAGGAAGAAGAGGGCATGCCAGGGCTGGGGGGGGCATCCCTCCTCCCTCTCCTTCCACCCCCTTCAGCTAGAGGAGATGCAGGGCATGCACTGGAGGCTGCAGGCTTCCGAGTCTGGAGGGATCTGTGCACCAAGGTTGCTCTGCTTTACATCTGTTTGCTATTTACAAATTGTTTTGTTTTAAATCGCCTGCACTAGGCAGGGTCACGGAGACCTGTTCCGATGGGAACAAGGCCCAAGTAGATTTGGGGACTCAATAACTTTCCCCTACATTGGGCACAAGTGGGAGCCATTGAGTGGTCTGGATCTCTGGGGAACCCCCCACACCTCATTTCTATGTCTAAATTAAATTGCTAGGATCCCTGATCTGTACTACTTCAGAGGAAGTTTTGTATAAGTGAGGAAAATGCACCTTTTTCAAAAGTGCATGGAAATGCAAATAAAGGCATGAAAATGTAATTTTTTAAATGCGCCTTTTAAGCATGCATTTCCCTGCGCGTGCGTTTTTAGGAATGTGCAGTTCCTTCCATAAAAGTATATAAATTTTAAAAACTACATTTTAAAAAGCATGCATTTTTGAAAGTGTGTATTTCTTATTCTGTGTATTTTTAAAAGTTATGCTTTGACCCATTAAAATGTGAACATGGAAATATTTATAAATGTACAGTCCAAATAGTGTGCGTTCTTCAAGTTTCGCATTTTTAACCGTGCATTTCAAAAGGGTGCATTTTTCAGTGCACAGGTTTGCAAACACGAACACAGTTTGAGGCTGACACTTGCTCCCATTCAGCGTTGCAAAAGGGACCTGTCTGTCTGTCTGTCTGTCTGTCTTTCCTTCTCTCCCTCCTTCCCCTTTTTTAGTGAGATATATATATACAGCATTCTTACGTATCTTTAATTGAGGTTGAGGCAAAAAAGACCCCGAGAGGTTTTGGACTTCAAGTCCCAGACTAATACAGCACAAAGCAGATGATTACAAACCACCCTTCCCCATCCTACCCACCCCCTGCCGAGTGTGCTGACTACAACCCCCAGCAGCCATGGGAATGATGGGAATTGCAGTCCAGCACGCCCAGGGTTGCCAGCTCCAGGGCCACTGCTACAGACTGCTGGCTGTGGGCACTGCCAGGGGGGGAACCATGGGAAACTGCCCGGAGGGCTTTGGCTACCGGCTGGCACCAGCAGAGGAGGGTGGAACGGCTCCCTCGCTGGCGTAGATGGTCTCGAGAAGGAGCCACGTTCTGATGGCGGTCTCTTGCTCCCATGGCAGGGAGCCATGGTCTTGCTAGCTGAGCGCCTCTCCAACGCTGCTCTGGCCTCGCTCAGCTCGGCTGCGGTCCGCGGCAGGAGTTGTGAACGTGTGAAAGGCGGTGGGGGACTGGACGGCTCGCGAGGGCAGGGGTGTGCCGTGCAGACGCCACACGAGCGGCCTCCGGCCTTTTCGCATCTGAAGCCCCCCACCCCCACCCCGCATCCCCTTCAAGCAGTCACGTGGCGCCTCACCCTAAGAACCAAACCCGGTCCTTGGGGCAGGGGCTTTTCTGGCCCGTGGGTGGGGGAACATGCCCCCTTTCCTTAGCCAAGCCCCCCTTCCGCTTGAGGGCAACATGAGCAAAAGCTCAGCCAAGGCATGCTGCCGAGAGCCTGACGCTGCGGGAACAGCTCGAGACGGAAGGGGGGCTTCCCGATCCGGTCGGGAATCCACGCTGCAGGTCTTGCTTCCCAGGGACGCCTCAGAGATGCTCATGGGCCCATCCTCTGCAGGTACCGCTCAGGGACACTTACCTACTTACCTGTCCTGAAGGTTCTTCTCTTTGTATTCGGTTCACCCCTAGGGTTTTCCTCTAATGTGCTGCTAGGATGCTGCCTACCTGACCCCCCACCTGATCCCCCACCGCTCCCCCAAACTGTGCATGTAGCTGATGCAGTCCCCACCTTGGGAGTCCCTTCCAGGGGCCTACATGCCACCTGCATTTCCCGTACGTTGTGAGGTGTCAGCTCACCGTTGTAAATGACCCACGCTTATGCCGGCCATAAAACTAAAGTCTTTTATTGCTACTTTCCTACAAGATTCGCGATGCGACGAATGAGCTCCCCTGCAATGACCTTTTCAAGTTAGTCGCTATCTTCTGAGTGACGTCCCTCCAGGAACCCACGTGGGATCAGCTTTCTCGGTCCCACAAAGCCTCCTCCTGTTCCAATCGGCGTAAGGAACGTCTAAGAGTCGCGCGAGACAAATCTGTCCCGCCTCCTGCGTCTTCTGTGTCTTGTTCAGGAGACTCAGCGTCAGGAGGAAGGGGGGCATCCTGCCCCCGCTCTTCAGGGGCAGAACGTGTAGTGTCTTTTCCCTCGGGGCCCTCGTGGCCGGACAGGGGCATGGCTGTTTGCCCAAGGGGTAAAGGGTCAGGGTGAGGGATGGCTACCTGTTCAGCTACTCCCAAGCCAGGTTGTGGGAGGGTCGCTTGGCCACAGGGCCTCAAGTAGAAGTCCTCCTGTTCTGATGCCTGATTCTCTCTTTGGGCGTTTGGCTCTTCCTCGTGAGGTGCGGCCTCTGTTGAGGCGTCAGGCACGACACTGTGTGTCCGAATAAACGGCAAATGCTCTTTCGACTGGGCCCCCCGGCAGCCCTGCGCTGGTCTCACTTGGGGGCTTCCTGCCCTTTGTGCCAGCTCCCCCTTCCATCTCAGGCCTCCCCAAAGTCCGTCTCAGAGGCAGGACTGCAGCTGCCTTGCTCTGCCTCTTTTGCATCCCTTCCCCATCCCTTTGCTGTGAGGGGAAGGGGAGGGTCCACCAGGATCCCCTATAGCCCAGCAGCCACAGTCTCCTCCTCTCCCTGTCTCTGCCCCCCCCCCACACCTCTGAGGCTGACTTCCCACCTTGGGAGGGCCACTGGAGTTCTTTCTGCAAGGGAGGACTGCAGAACCCCAGTTCCAAGGTCAGAATGCCGTTCACATTACCCTTGGGCCCTCCCAGACAATCCCTAGGGGCCATAGGCACACTCTCACCCAGACATGAAGAAGGATTAGGACCGGTCGGAGCAGCGCCTGGCAAACGGGCTGTTCCGGGCTTCCTCTGGTGTCTGCATTCGTCACACCGGGAAAGAAGAGCTGACTCAGCAAAGGGGACGGCTGGCGCCATGACCCTCGCGGGGGAGAATGGAAGGACGTGGCATCGCTGGGAAGAGACCCTGAAGACGGGGCAATTAGGCCTCGGCTTTCCAGCCATGGAGGAAGGCATCTGCGCCGCTTAACGAAGGTGTGGAAGCTGAGTGCGGTGCAACGGAAGGCGATACATCTGTCTAGGTGTAAAATACGGCCCAAACGCAACGGAGCCAATTGCTGCGATGGAGATGTAATTAGCGCTGCAGCAGGACGGGCAACGAAGACGCCAGACGAAGGAGGGCTGGTCGGGCGGGAAGGGGTCTTCTTATGCAACAGGGGTTGTTAGCCGCCCCGAGGCTAATTTGCAAGGGGGAGGCATGAAAATTTGTAAAATAAAATAAATAAAATAAATAAATAAACATTCTTTTCAGGCCAGACGAGCATCGTGCCCACACTGTCCAGGGCCGTCTGAACAGCATGATGGGCCCCGGGCAAAGCAGCACACTGGGGCCCCTACGACAACCGCAGCTACGGCTAATGTTGGAAGTTCTCCAATTTCCCCACACAGATCAGCATGGGGCCCGCGGGCAAGTGCCCATCAGGCCCACGCGGCCGTGACGCTGCGGCAGGACTGTTGGTGGACCAGCTGCAAGCCAACCCCCCAAACCTCTCCCTGACTCAGGCCCAGTGGGATCTGGATCTGGCCCAGAATTCCACTTAGTCTGGCCTTGTGTTTCCTCGAGGGCCGTTTTCGCCTTCTCTCCAGCTTGCCAACTGGGAATAACATTTCATGCAGCTGATGAAGTGGATTCTAGTCCATGCAAGTTTGTGCTGCAATAAATCAAAGACTCCACAAGACCTGTTATTTTTTTTTAACTTTCTCAGCCTTGTATTCCTGAGAGCTTTCCAGAGAACTGGAGGACTCCCTGCAGCACAGTTTGCCTAGACGATGGAAATAAAACTGAATTTCCCTGCAGACCTGTGCTCTTTCTACATGACTGCCTGGTCCAGAGCCTTCTTGTAAAGAGGGGAGCAGAGGCTTGTGAGCTCCGGGGTGAATATCCACTTCAGAGAAGCCCCCGGGGGGCACATCTGGTGGTGGATGTGCTGCTGAAGGCGATGGCTGAGAGAGCAACGCCTGGCCAAAACGCAGAGCAGGGAGGGTCACGGGGGGGCAGAGGGGCGATTGCCTCCTCACACCTCCAGCCCTCGACCGGCTGCTTGTAATTTTCCAAATTCAGGAGCTAGTGGGCGCTGAAGGCACGATCCATAAGCCATTGCCCTCCCTCAGGGTTGCAGGGACCACGGCGATGCTCTCCACTACGAAACTGCAGTCCACACACTGCCACAGCCCGGCTTTGGCGGCTGCGATCGTGTGGAAGGTCTCCGCCTGGGGACATAGAAACATAGAAACAGAGCGAGTCAGAAGGGGCCTCCCGGGCCATCTAGTCTGACCTCCGGCACCAGCCGGCTCCAGCCGGGACGCTTCCACCCGTCACGGTGCAGCCCTTTCCCGGCCTTGCTTGTCCCCCGTGGTCTCGGCTTCAGCGGGAAGCGCGGGCCCCCCCACTGCCGAGAAGAGTCCCACGTGCGAGCAGACCCACCGGCTCGAGCGGTGCTCGCCTTCCTGCCCAGCAGGGCTTCCTCGGGCGGCTATGTGCCGTCCGTTGCTGCCGTCTCGGCGCCCGCCTGGAGGAATGCCTTCCACAGAGGCCTGCCCTCAACAGCCCAGCTCGGGGTGCCAAGCAAGGAATGAGCCACTGCTGCTGGGAATCATCGCATCCCGGAAGAGCCGAGCGGGAAGGGGCCAGGAAGGCCATCGGGTCCACCCCCTGCCGCTGCAGGACAGCGACTCGCACCGTCCCACTCAGGGCGCTGCCCAGTTTCTCCTTGGATGCCCCCAGTGTGGGAGAGCCCCCCACCTCCCCAGGCGGCTGCTCCCACTGCCGCCTTGCTCTGACGGTGAGGAAGCTCTTCCCGATGCCCAGCCTGGACCTGGGAAAAGCTGCTGCTTCTCCGCAGCGGCTGTGGAGTCTGCAGGTGAGCTCAGAGGGAGCAGAGGAACTGAGGTGGTGGCAGTGCCTAGTGGGAAGGTCGTGGTGGTTCGACCTGCCTGCCCGGGCTTCGGTCCACCTCCACGGAGCCCTTCTGGGCCGGGCTGGCTTGGGGGCACAAGGCAGAAGCCTTTCTAGCTTCCCAGTGTTTTCATTGCAACGTTTTATACTGTGTATTATGTTCGATCCAGTATTTTGTCTTGGGTTGCTGGCTGCCCCTGGCTTGCTTAATTGTGGATGCTTTGTTATGGATTCTGTGTGGGGATTATTGTTGGGGATATATTTCAAATGATGTGTTTGGGTCATATATAAGGTTTTTCGTTGGAATTGTGGGTTTTGTGGTTTTAATTTATTGTGAACCATTTCAGAGAGCCATTTGGCTGACGAACCGTATACAAATATTCTAAATAGATAAATATATGTGGCTCCACTGAGCATCTCTTCAGCAGCGGCTGTTGATGTTTATTCCCAAAGATGAAAGGGGTGTTAATGTGCAGTCAGGCCAAGATGGAGCGTTACCCATAGCTGAGCTCAATATTCATTTTTAGCTCTGCAGGAGGAGGCCAGCAGAAGAAGGAAGGAGCTGCCAAGGCCGGCCTTCCAAATGGAGACAGATTCGCAGGGGCTGAAAAGCCCCACGTGACGCCACTGTGAGCAGCGGACGCCGTTCCCTCTTAGCTGAAGGCTCCGAGTGCCGATTGTCACTTTCTGTGTCGCTTGCTCCATCCACGGACAGGACGCCCCAGCTTTGCGGAAGACGTGGCCGGGAGGGCAGTGGGAGGGGGAGGGAAGATCCTGAACTGGAGGCTAAGAGGCACATTTCCCTCGAGGGGCTCATCCGCACGGCTCTAGAAGAGCTTCGGAAACAGCACAACCGTGTGGCACCGTCACAGTGCAGCTGCCGCAGACTTGGGCTGGGCGTCCTCTGAAAGCGTCTTCAACTCTCTGCCTCTTGTGTCAGCAACAAACTAAGCCGGACGCAACTGTGCATGGGCGACTCTGTCCTCCTGCAGTCGGATTTCTTAAACAGGCCTCAGACTCCTCCGTTCCCAAATATGAATGATTCTGTGCAGTTTCGTCAATACTTCTCAAAAAGGAACTAGAAATCGATTCTACCTCATCTGCAAATTCAGCCATTGCACCTTTTTCAGCCTGGGCCAAGCTGTGCTCACAGCAGTGCAGCTTTTAAGAAAGAGGAGACCGCCAGGCAAAGAGCAGAAGCAGGGTAACCCTAAATCAGCACTAATGTTGAATACACAGGTTAAGAACAAAGCCCTCAGAACAATGCCCTGCTCCTCTGTCTTTCTGACAAAGCTCTCAGCTTCATTTTCTCCCACACTCAGATACCGTATTTTTTGCTCTATAAGACGCACTTTCCCCCCCTCAAAAGTCAGGGGAAATGTCTGTGTGTCTCATAGAGCGAATATGTGTGTGCAGTAAGTCTGTCAGATGTGCAGCCCATGGGGAAGGGATGGGGAATGTGCCTGTGATGATGTGCCCATTGGATTCAGAATATTTTTTTTCTTGTTTTCCTCCTCTAAAAACTAGGTGCGTCTTATGGTCAGGCGCGTCTTATAGAGCGAAAAAAAAGGTAGTTTCAAGCTCAAGTTCTTTGTGTCCTGTATGTGGAGACATTCGAGGATCTTCTGCAAAGTGCTGAACTGAACTGAAATTCTCGTCCCTCCGACACAGGGCAGCATCCGTGTGGTCCTGGGGTGATCCTAGAAAGCGCATCTTACACCACTGCCTGTTCCTTCACGCCAAGGTCTCCTGTAATCCTCTGATCCCATTGTCCAGGCTGATGCTGCAGGATTTATTTATTTATTTAACAGATCTATATGCCGCCCCCTGCAGCAAGCCTCGGGGCGGCTAACAATAAATACTCTCGTCCCATCCGCCCGTCCTTCTCCTCCCTTCGTGTTGGAACTGCAGGTCCTCCATGAAGGTGAGTGGCGGAGAGTTGGGAAGAGCTTCCTTAGGTGAGCTCTGGAGTCCACTTCTGCAAGATGTGGATGGCTTCGAAAGGGGACCAGAGACATTCATGGAGGAGGCGAACTATGCGTGGCCGCATGCGACCTTCCAGAGGTGCCTCAGAAGGCCCGTCTCTGTGCAACCCAAGCAGGGGGAGCTGTTCCGCTCGTGTCCGACTTGCGACTTCCATGTGCAGCGGGAGGGCAAGAGTTCGGTTTCGGGCAACCCAGCACTGCTCTTCCTGAGTTCTTAGTTTGGAAACTGGCTAAGCAGGTTTCGGTGCCCGGAGCAGAACCGCTTTGCACGGTGTGAGATGCTGACAGCAAGGAACGCTCCTCCTCAAATGAGCTGAGACCAGGAAGGGCTGCGAGTTTCCGTCCCGTTTATTTTGAGAAGCCTTTACCAAAACTGGCAAACTTGTCCACACCGAAGACAGAGAGAACATGAATTCAGCAAATTCAGATGTGGGAGAAACCGAACCCGAATGCTTTGTCCATCTGGCCCCTGGACCCCGAACGCCGGGGGCTCAGTAAGCCTGCGTTTGAATCCCTGGGCACTCACCCTCGTCGCCCCTCATTGTTCTGAGCTGCTGGCAAGTAGCGCTGGATCCTGCCCACACCCTGTTGCATTGGGCCTGCTTGGATGTAAATGCAAAGCAGTGCATCACCAACAGCACCACCATCTTGGTTCCAGTCTCACCGAGTGCTTGTGTGTGTTATCACTCGCACAGCGCAAGCTCCTGGGAGGTGTAAGCAAAGAACCCGCTAGAGTCGGGGTGAGGCTCCTTCGCTGCAGCAGCAGAAATGAGCTGCGCGGCAGGTTCTGTCGCCTGCGCTCCTGCCCTGTCTCCAATCTTCTCCAGCAGGGAGAAGGCATTTAAGAGCCTCATGAAGGGCTCCAGATGAGCTTCTTGCTGTGAGCAATGGCAGAGAGTAATTAAAACTGTTTTAAAGGAGCAAGAAGGCAGAACTTCTCCCCGTCGTGTGTTTATTTGGCCCAAGCTCAAGGCAGGCTTCCTCTTCCGTAAGCATTTCTGGAAGGGCTGCTGAGTTGATCTATTGCAAGAGAAACAGCAGAATTTTGTGATGCTTAAATGCGTAGCACATTTATTTTGGATTAAGAGTCATGGATTATGGGACACCTTATTAGATTCATGTGGTGTTATTCGGGGATTGGATTTCAACACACACCTTTGGAGCAGATGGGGGGATGTAAAATGTAAACTGTGAAGCTGGGTAAACCGAAATGCAGAAAGCACAGACAGTGCGAATTACCTGATCAAGTCATTTCTAGGGGTCACCCTGCTGGTCTGTTATGAAAACAGCAACAGACTGACAGCATGTGAAAGCAGATTTAGTCTACGAAAGCTTGGACGGTCCCTCGGGCAAGGGAGTGGAGGGCAAGGGTCGCCCTCTGCAGACGGTGGGCTGGGTGGCAGCAGCAAACCGGGAGAACGAAAGAGCCTTCGGCAGCTGGAGGACGGAGGCACTGCCCTGCAGCGCGATCCCTCTGGGTGCTTGATGGAGGCATCGGCGGACTGGCAGAGATGGGTGGGAATTGGAGGACCACAGGCCGGGCACCCAAGCAGCTCCGCTTGGCTCGGATTTATCACCGCGCGCCATGCCTCTGCAGCAGCTCCCGCTCTTCTCTCGGCGACGGGCTGGGCCGCCTTGGGCTGCCAGCGCCCCTCTCTGCTCCTCTCCCGGAGGAGAACGTTTGGCCTCACAGCCCCGCTCAGCCGGCCTTTTAAGGCTCTCCCTGGGGCACGGGAGGGTGGGGGCTGACGGGGAAGGGCAGCCTTCAGGCACGGAGCGCGCCATGGAAATGCCAGCCCCATCCATGGAACTCGGCAGCGGGGGTCCGAGGGCCGGGTCAGCCCGTCCCCACTTTGCACCAAGCCTTCCCCCTTCCCCGTTGGCAGCCGTCCTCTTCCGCCACGCAGGAGTGAGTCCTCCAGAGCGACTCCTCGCTCGACTGAAGAGGGCCCCGCTTTCATTTGGAGAGGAGGGGGCCAAATGGCCTTCCAAACCAGTTCCCCACTGAGCCCTGATGGTGGCAGTCGCTCCAGGTGAGGTGTGTGTGTGGGTGCCCGCCAGAATCCCGGGAGACAATCCTTGGCTCTGTGCGCCCATCACGGCCCGGAACGAACTCTGGGACAGCGCCAGCCACAGCCGAGCGGCCACCTGTGGAAACAGCAGGCAGCCCTGAAGCCGGCAGGCGACCCGCCACAAGCAACAGCATGGGACAATCCGGCAGCAACGGAGCGCCAGGCGGACTTCCGGGGCGCAGCCCCACCTGAAGCCGAAGCCGAGTGGGAAAGCCACGCCGTCACTTCCCACGGAAGCGGCGAAGGAGCGGGGTTCGCTTGGGCTGCAGAGCGAGGCGTCGTGGCCCCACGGGGCCCCCAAAGTGCCCATCCACTGCACGCTCCCGCCCCTGTTAGGGGCAGGACCCATAGCTGGGTGACTCCGGTGTCAGGTCATCTTCCGGTGGAAGGAGGCCGTCAGTGACAGGATGTCCCACGGTACAGAGCAATCCTCCTCTGAAGGCGTCCCCGAAGCGAAGGGCTCATCGCATGACGATAATTAAGACGGGGCCTTTCGAAATGGAGCAGGGATCGCCGCAATTTGAACGGGGACGGTGCGTTTCGCCGCGGTGAAGGCTGCCTCGTGGGGACAGGCTGGCTTGCTCGCCAGGTGCAACCCTCCCCGGCCGCATCCTTCCCCCAGCAGTGAAGGACTTGCTCTCACTCTTCAAATTGTAACAATTCTTTCTTCTCGCACACCCATTCATATGAATTAGCACATCGAGAATGAAGCAGACCTGGACCGCCTTTCTCTGCTGTTTTGGTGATGCGCTCCCTTTTGTGATCGCCCTAGTCACCTTGATGAAATGTCAGCCCAGCGTGTGGCTACTTTGAAAAAGGCAGCGCCACGTTGGGCCTCGTTAGGAAAGGCGTTGAAAGCAGAACTGCCGGGATCGCCTTGCCCGGGAGCGGCTCTCCGGTGCGGCCGTGCCGGGAGCGCTGCGTACAATTCTGGCCATTCCACTTCGAAAAGGTCATTGTGGATTGGGAAAAGAGCCGAAAAGGGCCCGGAGCAAGTCCCCTGTGAGGAAAGGTTGCGACAGTGGAGTGGAGAGAGTCTAGCTTAGGAAATATGCGAGTCGAGGGAGGCATGAAGAGGTGTGCGGTATTTTGCCTGGTGTGGGAAAACCAAGCCGGGGGCCTTTTTCGACTCATCTCTTCATATTAGGGACATGAAGGGTCACCCCATGAAACGGATCGGTGGGAGATTCAGCACGGATCAAAGGGGGACTTCTTCATGCAGTGCAGAGTTGCACTGTGGAACTCACTGCCGCAGGACATGGCGATGGCTGCCCACTTGGACGGCTTTAAAGGGGGATTGGACAAATCCTGGGAAGAGGGGGTTATCCGTAGCTGCTAGTCCTCATGGCTATTTGCAGAGGCAGTGTGACTATGCGAACAAGTGGCTGGGGAACATGGGTGGGAGGGTGCTGGTGCACTTCCGCCTCACTTGCGGGCTCCTGTGGGCAGTGAACCAGCCACCGGGCTGAGCGGGACACTGGAGGAGCTCAACCCTCCAGAAGTCCCTCCAAGGCTGCCACAAGGAGGAAGGCCAGGCTATCTCCTCGCTGATGCTGGAGTGCACGACTCGGAGTAATCAAGTCAAGCTGCGATAACCCCGATTCAGGCTGGGCATCAGGAAAAGCTTCCTCACTGTCAGAGCAAGATGACTGTGGGACCAGCTGCCTGGAGAGGTGGGGGGCTCTCCCACACTGGGGGCATTCAGAAACTGGGCCGCCCTCTGAGTGGGATGGTGTGACTTGGTGTCCTGCACCAGCAGGGGGTGGACTAGATGGCCTTCGTGGTCCCTTCCAGCTCTTCTCTTCCATGCTTCTATGTCCCAGGGCCTGATCCTGCAGGGCAATCGTATGTTCCCTTTCCAAGGGATGATTGAAAGGCAGGGTGTCCCTGGTCTCCAGCTGCTCAAGGCTTCAGGCTGTGGGTTGATGCCCACTCGGAGAGCAAACTGGGACATGCTGCGACAGGAATGGGCTTTTGGTGTGGGAGCACACCCAGGGTCGCACCCTTACGGCTGCAGTGCCTGGTCCCTTGCATGCGCCTGTGCGAAGGAGCCTGCGCAGAGAACGTGCCTCTGGATTACGGCTTCCTTCCATGAGCATCGGAGAGGTCCAGTTCTGCTTTTCCCTCCCGCCCCGACCGCAGTCCTGGTTTTGTTTTGGAACTGGGAAGACCGAGGCATAAGAACATGTTTAATCTCATTTAAGCTGGTCTTTTAAGCCCTTATCTTCCGTTCCAAAGCGGACTGCGTGCTTGTTTATATGCTTTCTCCGTGCGACGAGTCCTCTTTTCGCCGTGACTCTGCATCACGGCCTTTTCATGATTCGTATTCCTTTTGGGGAACGAGACAGAGAAAAAGCTCCACCCAACAGGCTTGCGCCGCACTGGCATCTGTGACGGAAGGAAGCTGGCGATTTCCATTTCTGAAGCCGCTCTGTGCTCAAAGCCTGGACGGAACAATTTTGGGAGCCGCCCCAGAGGGGCTGGCCGCTAACCCTCTGCCTGGGGTCTGGGGGAGCCAGCTTGAATACTTCCCAAGCAGCTGGGATGACAAAATCTTCTTTAGCAACACAGGAATCCGGAAAAAACAGAAGATGGGCAGGCTAGGATCAATAAGAAGAGACTCGGCTTCTAGGTTCTCTGTGCCGCCAGCACACAGAGCCTCCTCGCACCAGCGTCTCAGCCAGAACTGCAGGACCATCTCCCCAGCTTCCCTCACATTCAGAGAACTTCTCCCAACCAGGGACCCTCCCGCTGAGTCGGACCCAGCATCCCTGGCAACGTGGCCAGTGGTTCAGCCCCTTACCTTCTGCACTCGAGCCTCCCCATGTGCCTGAGCTCTTGCCCCGGTGTTCCTCGGAGAGGCCCCAAGCATCCCCCCTCGCTGCCCCCTTTCCTGAGGTCAGCCCTGTGATGCGGCCCCCTTTCCTTCAACCCCCTCCCCACAGCCAAAGCAGCCACAAAGGAATAGCCCGGCTGACTCCCCAGGGCTGCCCCCCCACGCCTCGCCTGAGTGGTGCTGAGCCTGGAAAGGCCCGGAAGGGCTCTGCGGGCTCGGCAGGCTCAAGGGGGCAGCCCCTCCTCAGCCCCACTGCCCAGAGACCCACCTCAAGGGAGGACCATAGCGGGGCCCGTGGCAAGTGCCCCCAAAGAAGAACTGCGTCCTCTCGGCCCCAAGAACCGGTCAGGAATGGCCCTTCCAGCTGTGCCTGCATTTGAAGCAAGGGTGGGGAACAGGCCCTCCAGATGCGGTGGGACTGCAACTCCCATCAGCCCTAGCCAGGCCAGCCAATGTTGTGCGATGGTGGCGCCTGGAGTCCGACAGGAACTGGAGTCACACGGTCCCTCTCCCCGACGAGGAACATCTGCAGGCCACCTTTCAGGGCCAATCCCACCCGAAGTCCCCACCCCATATGCAAGGGTGGCCTGCTGTGCCTCCCGCACTAACACCCGCAAGGTGGCTTCCAGGAGCACCTGAGCACAGGTAAAAGGCAGCAGCTGTGGGGACCGCGATGCCTCGGAGGAGAGCGGCCGTGAGGGTGACGCAGACAGCTTCTCCTCTGGCTGCCTCCCAGACGTCTTGCTCCAGCTCAGGGTCACCCTCCGGGTGTTGTCCGGGGGTTGACAGCCCCCCCCAGTGCTAAATGGCTTTGCAGGCCAGGGAAGCCCCCCAGCAGCCTCCCTGGGGAGGCACCCGCAGCTTCCCCAACCTGGCAGTTTTCAGGGCTGCGGGATTCCTGGGCTGGGGACAATGGGAGTGGGAATCCAGCCCATCTGGGAGGAGAGACTTCAGGGTAGGTGGCCTGTATACACCATTGACGCTTGGAGCTACACTGCCCCCCATCTGCCCCCCCCCCGGGCCAGGCCTCTCCAAAGGAGTCCAAACACGGAAGTCAGTCCTAGGGGCACATGGGCCAGTGCCAAGGTTTTGATCCAGAAGAAAGTTCAGGGTGGCCACAGGCAGGTAATGGTCACAGCCTAGGTTCACCAGGTACGCAGGTACTTTCCCAAAGAGCATCTGCAGCCCAACCAGGGTCACCGTGCAGGAGATGAAGGCTCCAGCAAGAAACCGGGGCAGGCGGAGCCCAGAGACCTGCATTGCAAAGGTCCAAACACACAGCCATGTCAGGGGGGGGGGAATCAGGGTTCCGGGGCTGCAGGTAAGGTCTTCCACCTGAGCCCCGAGACCGGCACGGCTGCCAGCCTGGCCCTGCTGGTGGCGGGGACTGTGCAGGAGCTGAGCAGCCCCCGGCCTCCCTGACGCCGTGCTTCGAGCGCAGGCCGGCAGGGAGGAGGCGGCCCGCTGCTCCGGAGACACGGGCCCCTCACGAGGCGGGTGCTGGCCAGGCGTTCCTCAGCTGAGCCCTGAGTGGGGCCCAGCAGGCCCTGGGCGGGGAAGCGCCCGGCCCATGTGGCTGGGCTAGAGCAAGGGTGGCCATTGGGCTGCAGCATCTCCCAGAACCTGCCCTGTGACTGAGGCCTCGCCTCGAACGCCCGCTTGACGGTGCTTCAGTGAGTCTGTCCGGCTGCTCCTGGACCGTGGCCTGGTGCCCGAAGCAGCGGATCCGGCAGCTGAACTGCGGGGGGGGGGGGGCTGCCCGCCTCCTGGACCAGACGTGCCGCGGGCGGATCCCCACTGGACTGGCGCCTTCGTGCCACGGCATTCGCCCCGCCGTTCCAGCAGCCTCTTCACCCAGAGCCTGCTTCCTTGCAAAGTGTCCTTTATTGGCCAGAAGCGCAAAGCTCCCGGCATGAACCTCTGAGCATGTGCAGAGTGGTCCCCTGAACCCATCTGGGGACTCACCTCCAGGAACTCTCCTTAGACCCCATCCCCTGGGCGGGGGGGGGCACTTCTGACAGCGAGCACACCTCCTCTCTGCGTGCTGATCCTCTAACTGGGCCAGCCCCGCTGACGACATGCCATGGGGCCGAGAGCCACGCCTGCCCCCGTCTGTGTCTGAGAAACCCCGCTGCTCCGGTCCCCTCCCGCCAGCTGTATGCCTTGCTTATGCCCAGGGCCGGCCTGCCCACCTGGGGGGCTTCATCTTGGGGAAAGCCCCTCCACTTCTCCCATCTCAGTGACCTGGGATGACCCTGCCCCTTCCCCTTCTGATCCCCCCGAGGCCCACCCGGCAGCCCTTGAGAACGGGCGCCCAGAGCAGCATCCACCGCGGCCCCGCCGTGCCGCGTGTAGCGCCGGGGTCTTCCGAGCTGATCCGTTCTCTGCGGCTGCCCGGTACTGGCTCCTCTTCCAAAGGGGATCCCGCTGGAAGCAGGACACCTGGGCCCACAGCAAACCGCATCGCGCCCTTCCCTGTGCTGTGTCCGGCTGGGAAGGCTGTGCTGCTCCTCTTCCAAGCTGGCCATCAAATTCCAGAATCCGCAGGCAGAAAAGAGCTTTCTGAGGCCGAGGGGGGTGCAGAAACTTTGGCAACGCAAGTGCCGAATTGGGTCGAAGCACTCCAGGGGGTACGTTCCAGCAGTGGGCAAAACTGAAGTACATTGTCTCTTAATGTTTTTACTGCCTGTAAAGTCAACCTTTCGGAATTGGGGGGGAAACGGCACAAAAAGCCTGGAAATTGCCAAAGTTCCATGTTTTGGGGAAAGAGGCTGAGACTGGGGGAAGGAACCCCCAAGGGCCAGACTGGGGCCTGCGGACAGTGGGAGTTTTTCTCACCCTGCTGCAAGGAAATGACCTCCGCAGGGCGCTTTAAACGCCGCTTGCAGAGCTGGTGCGGGAGAACAGTGCCATTAAACATGCATGTTTACAGCGCGAGCCCAGGAATTAAATGAACGCAACTCAAGGAAATGGGAGGCATTACGTGCACGGTGAACTCGGCGATGGCTGAGCTCCGGCGCAGGCGGCGTCACGAGGGCTCGGAGGGCGGGCGTCCCTTCGGCAGCTGCCATCGTCAGCTTGCGAGAGCAGCAGGCTCGGGGGCCGAGGTGCCCCACCTGCCGCGTCCCCCGGTGGGGAGCCAAATGCATGGGGCCCTGCACAGTGTGTGGGGGGCTGGCTCCTCTCTTCCACGGCAGGGGGCACAGTGCAAGCAAGGGGAGAGACTGCGTGCCCGCCGAGGAGCAAGGGGTGTGCAGAAGAGCGCGGCGGCAAGGGAAAGGTGCGTGGTCGGAGGATCACCTGCTCCGCTCAGAGGACGACCGTGGCTCTCGCCCAGGGACCAGCTCGGATCTCGCCCGGGGATCCCAGGCACTGTGCGAAGCACGCTGAGGACTGCCTGCGGCCTTCCGGACAGAGCCTCTGCCAGATCTCTCCGGAGGAGCTGGAGCACCGAGTCAGCTGCTCCCAAAGTGGAGCGTAGCCTCTGCCACGCTTCCGTTTCCAAACGCGGTTCATTTGGCTTGTGAATGCCATCCTCCCGACACAGAAATATTGCGGGCGGGACTGATGTGTGCCCCGATGTAAAAGAAAGCGCTTGTGATGGGCACGCACGTGTGCTTGTACCAATAAACTGTGCATGTTTTTAAAGAAGGTAGCACATCTTCACTTGGAGCTCATGTACCATTTCTGTCAGAACTCTCTCTCTCTCTCTCTCTCTCAAACACACATACACTTATCTGTTAAATGAATATGTTAGATTCGAATCTGTGTGGTCACAGTTCATATTGAACTCGTTGTTTTCAATTGTTTGGTTTCATCAAGAAGAAAAAACAAAACATTCCACAGAAACGACCTTGGGCGTAGTCAGTGCCCTGTTTGCGCACCACAACAGCCTGCCATGGCCTGCGTTGTGCGAACCCAGCACTTTTTCTGCACGGCGGCTTCTGTCTCACAAATGAACTGTCCTGGGAGCGCGTGGCTTTTTTCCGGGTCACGGCATCCGTGGTGGCTTCCTGTGGCGTCCATACCTGGCAGGGCGAGGTATGGATGGGGGTTGCCAGAAGAGGCTGGAGAATCAGCCGACCAGAAGGGGAACCTGCTCAAGATCTCGCTCGGGGCATCATGGCCTCCTTCCCACATTCCTTCTCAGCCTCCTGCAAGCTGTGAAGAAAGGAGCGTCTTTGTTGTGTTGGCAACTTTTAAAGTCTATGTGTTATTTTCAGTCCTGTGCAAGCGTGAATGACAGCAACTTTCACACTTCTGCATTTCCCCCTCTGTTTGTGTTGCTCTTCTGTCATGGTGTGTGTGTGTGTGTCCTGATCCTGCTCACGGCTCCGCGGGAGAGGAGGCCCAGTGGAGTGTTTGCTGGGTTGGAGGAGCTGAAAGCAGCCAGAGAGAAGGGCCTTTGTCCGTGGGTGCTCTTCCGTTGCAAGTGGGGAAGCTGGCTTTCGAGTTGGGTTGAGATTCCGTCCCTCCGGAATTCAAGGACTCCCTCTTGGGCTTGCCCCAGTCCTGAAAAGTGAGCCGAGCCACAAGGAAGCCCGCGAATGCTCATGAGCCTCTGGCGACTGGCAACCTTCCCCAACCCCAACCCAAACCCCCATTTTTAAAAGCTGCTTGCTCGGGAGCAATGGAGGCACGGGCATGGGCAATGCTTGGCTGCGTCTCGGAGAGGTACAGCGGTGCTTTTGTGCAGGTTCACCTCTGCATCATGACAGTTTTAAAAAACAGAGCCGGCGAGCGGGTTCCTGCATCCATACAGGCTCCAGAGTTAATTCCATGGCAAAGCTGACCATTGGTTGGGACTGTCATCATGGGTTGCCCGGCAAGCCATCAGCCATCGTGGCTTATTCACAGAGCATCTTGGTGCGGTGTGTGAACATGTGACCACATCTGGAGTTGGGTCCATGAGAGAAAATGTTGGGGAAGCTCTCCCTGCCTGATTTTTGGAGATCCCTCACCCCACCCCTCCAGCGCACTCATCCTGCGGGGATGACTTCGCACCTGGCCTTTTCATGGGGCTGGAGGGGCTGCCATGGGAACGAATGGCCTGCCCCCTCCAGCAGATCCTGGATCCATCCCCTTTTTCCTCCGTGCAGCTGAGCGATGGAACTGATTCTGAAAGCTTCGTGCAGCGCAGTTCTTTGGTCCCTACATAGCATCTAGGAAAAACTTTCTGGGGTCTCAAAGCTTTTCGGCATGAAGCCGTTGATCCTCCGGATCGGCTCCCGGTTTCTCTGCGGAAATGAGATCTGGGAATGAGGCAAAGGCACTTTCCTCGCTCGTCTTTCTGCTTGCAAGCCTCCAGCTGGTGCCGTGCTGCCGTGGCACACTGCAATCACACCAATATATTTTGTTTCGCTTTTGGTAATAGTAGTCCCTCTCGCCCGCTCTAAAAATGCTCAGGAGAACGCGATTACAACGCTATTTCCAGATGTGAGCCTGGAAAGTCACAATGCTGCCTAGACATGAAGCAAGATGCGTGAGGAATGATGAATACGTGCCGTCAGTCATTCAGCCGTGTCCGACCCTTGGCCACTCCAAGGATCCTTGCTGTCCGTGCCTCTGTCTCATGCGGCTTCCCTCAAGACCGCCAGGTCCCCCCCAGTGGCCTCCTTTATGGCGTCCCGCCAACGGGTGCTGGGGCGGCCCCTTTGCCTTTTCCCGCTCATCACTCCCAGCCTGATTGACTTTTCGAGTGAGTCAGCTCTCATGACAGGGCCAAAGTGTCTTTCTTTGGTGATCTTGGCTTTGAGTCGGTCAGGACTTCTTTGCTTGTGATTTTGGCAGACGGTGGGACGCGCAACGCTCAGCTCTGGCACCACAGTTCAAAAGCATCCACCCTTCTTCTGTCTGCCTTTTCAGAGCCCAGCTGTGCATAGAAATATTCCGAGATGAAGCTCTGACTTTGCAGGGGCTTGTCAAGTATTGGAACCTCTGTCCTGGCTCTGCCCAGCTGCCTCTACTGTGTCAGAGCATCGGAAGATGGAACAGCAGCCTCTGGGGCATACGGCCAGAAGGGGAGGGGGAGGACACGGGGCAGAGACCCTGCACCCGCCCGTGTCCAGCCATGTCCCAGCACCGAGCAATTCTGGGACAGGCTCTGAGAACCATCAGACCAATTCCCCTCTTTGAAGGACAGAGATTTGCCCTTGCTCCATCCCTGTTGGTAAAATCCAGGGAGCTCCTTGGCTGGACGGCAGCGTGTGAGAGCAGAGCGCTCGGTGCCTCTCCGGTTGGGCCATGAATGGGCCTGCAGAAGAGCTGAACCCAGAATGAGCCTGCAGAGAAGAGAGGGAGGGCACTTGCCCTGGAGGACTGGCCACGCTCCGGGCACAAGCGCAGCCCTCCAGGGACTGCGCCTGGTTCTTCCAGGCAACCCAAGGCCAGCCCAAGGGCGATGGAAGAACAGAGGGAAGGCAAACAGCACGGGGATTCTGCTCCCGGATCAGCCACATCCCCTCTTCTCAGATGCTTGAAAAATAGAAGATCGAGGCTGCTGTTGCAGGAGCTGCAACGGGGGGATGGTCGTCTACCTTCTCGGCGTCACCTGCCCATCTGGAACGTGGAAATTCTAATGATCATGGCTGTCTTCCCAGAGATGCTGTTCAGGATTAATGAGATAAAAATCTGCAAAGTGCTTTTCATGCTCCAGGTACTGAGTAAATAACTATTACTCACAGTGTCCTAAGACAAACATAGCCGTGGAGAGAGGCAGGGCATGTTGCTCCCCTGGAAGTCAAAGCATCATTTCACCCGAATTCAAAATTCAGCAGGAAAAAGAAGAGTTTTGCGAGTTTGCATCTTTTGTCTGTCTGCTTCTGAAATTTAACTTTTGAGGAATATTTTTTAAAAAGCCACTAGAAATGCAGTTCCTTGCATCCTTAGTTAATGGCACCATTTCCTGGGGTGATCGTATGCCTGGGTCCAAATGACTCTGGCTGCAAATCCGTTTATTTCCCAGAGGATTAATTGGGTGCCAAAGGAAGTCTGTTTGATTGTTGGTTTGGCTGTTTTTCTTAGCCCAGTGGCAATTCTGAAGGGGGATTTTGAGGAGGAATGACTGGTTTCGGGGACCTGGGTTCCTGCAGTCGGCATCACCGCCGCGTAAAGAGCCGGAAAGCTGCAAGTGCCGAGCTGAACTGCTCCTCCCTTCTCCATATTTGGCTTTTTCAGACTTGAACTCTTAGAAGCCTGCGCGTCAGCCCCAAATGTGGGCCTCTTCGTGCTTGCAAGAAGCGTTATATAAAGACCCGTAGATGGACAGGGCGAAAGGATGCCGCCGAGCTCAGAGAAGCTTCTCCGGCGACCCACTTGGAGAAGGAATATTATTTTTGGACAAATGAGGGAAGTCGACACTGCCAGTGGCACGTCTGCTGCCGGGCCCGCACACGCACTGTCTGAAGAGCAGAAAACAATTCTCTTTCCCTCGATAGTAATCAAGATATCTCTTGAGGAGCAGAAGGAGGGTCTGTTCTGCCGCAGAACAGAGAGCGCCTCATAAATAGGTGCTTATCACCCCTCCGCAAAAGCCCACGGCAGCAAAGAAAAGCGGAGATAAGGAACCCGCTATCACCAAGAGGCATCCCGCTTCCCATGGTCGGACAAATCACTGCCGAGGGGCCTTGCGGCGCATTCGCACGTGCAACGCAAGCTGCGGGTTGACGAGGAGGGATGCGCCCCCTCTGGGCCGGGTGCTGAGCCTTGGTTTACGGTCTGGAAAATTCCATTTTAACAGCATACGTCTCCATGTTAAGATGCTCGCCTTCCCCATCCAGCCCACAGTCAGTCAAGAGAAGGCTTTTTTTAGTGGGACCTGAGAGAGCCGCTCTGAGCTAAATTTGGCTTCTTGGTGTCTGGCTGAAATGATTCCCCACCTGCAGAGCCAACGGGGTTTGCAGGAACTGCACCTGGCTTCTGGTTTTTGCAGACAGCAAGACCAGCTAACAACCAGCCCCCTTGTGTGCCCAGGGCTTTAGGGGTAAACAGTCCCGAGTAATCACTTTCCATATTTGGCTTTGTGCAGCTGAAACGTATTTCGAAAGAGCAGCAAGAAGGGGAACTACAAAGAGCAGCACGAATACTTGAACATACAATAGGGGGAAAGCTCAGGACGGTCTTTCTTGGGTGTGATATGGGATACACAGATCAATCGGAGTTGTTGGCCTTAGCTGCACTCAATGCACTGGCTGCAGCTAAGTCCCATTGAATTCGATGGGAGCTATCATTTCTGAGTGGGCATGCAGAGCATTGCCCGGGTAGTCCCGAGGGTCCGTGTTTCCAGAAGTGATGCGAGGTCCCACTTCATAGGTTATACATAGCCCGGCTGCAGACAAGGGCTGGGTGTGGTTTGTTGTAGTACGGTGGGTTACTGCACTGTCTGAACCCAGCCACGCTGTCAAGGTATGGCGGAGAACCCGCAGTTCACGACCCACTCACAAACCTGGGTTTCCTGCCATTGGCTGCTTGTAGTTAACAAGCCATGGCTAGTCAGCTCAGTCAGGCTGAGATGTCACAATAACCCACGTTTCAACGATCCTCAGTTCTGCAGCAACACACACAGCTTGAATAAGGGTCATCGTGCTGTTTAAGCTACATCTGCGATTGCAGATTGGATTAAGGCAGGCTCTCATTTAGTCTGTCTGGCACACCCTGGAGGAATCGTGGAACAGTGGAGTTGGAAGGGGCCATGAAGGCCATCCGGTCCACCCCCCGCTGTATTCTTCTGAGATTTCCACTCCAAAGGAACTGTGTGGGGGCACACTGAGCTCAAGGGTCTGGGGGACATACCTCATCGGCCCATCCCTATCCAGAAGGGTTGGTGCCATGCTAGCTATGCGTGATGGGAGTTGAAGTCTACCCGTCTCGAGGTGCCAGGCTGGAGGAAGCTGCCCTAGACTGATGCCCACCTCTCCTTCTGCCAACTGAAGGGTCTCTGGGTGAGACTGAGTTCTGAAACCTGGGTTTGTAAGGGCAATTGGGGAGGGGGGCCGGGGGGTTTCCAAAACATTCCGGTGCTTCAACACAAAGTCTGCTCCAAGCCTTCCATTTTGCATTTGCTCCTGTCAACCAGAAGGTCCCCCTCCCCCAGATGGAGGACTTAAGTAATGGATACCCACCAAATGAGGTGCCTCAGCCCAAGCGTTGGAGCTCCACTGTGTAACAGAGCCATATTTATTTCATTTTCATTTATTATAAATGTCCCCCGCCCCCTCCGAAGCCCCCAGATGCCTCCTTTGCATCGCTGATGTCAGTCCAGGGCTTCTAATGGGTCTCCTCTTGGCTTCTCTCACCCACACTGACCCCTCCTGAGGACCTGCTGCTAGTCAAGGCCAGGAGATCCCGAGGGACGTGTCCAGGATCCATCCTGCAATGGATCTGAGTGCTGCTGAGCGATGCCTCTCCCTGCAGGGAGCTTCCGCAGCACTTTTTTTGAGTGTGATCATCGTCGCAGCTATTTATTTAGCATTCCTATTACATCGCTTTTCTGTACCACCCATAACCAATGCAATGGCGGGGAGGGGGAGGTCACAACATTTCAAGTCACCCCTCCGGATTTCAACCAGGCCTGATCCTGCTCAGCTTCCAGGACGAGGCAGGATCGGGCACTTCAGGCTCTGTGGAAGCGGCTGTGCAGGTCTGTTCCACTGAGTCCCATGCCGCTCATCCCCAGCTTACTCATGGGCCGCTCCTTGCACATGTTTGCACTTTGCACGTGGTGTCAAGGGGGGCAGCTATGGGATGCGTGCGCAAGGAGGAGCCTGGTGCCTGGAACAGCCCCGCTATTGGTCCCGGGTGAGCCAGGCCCACTCCCTCAGCTGCCGCATCCTCCGTGGGCCTCTGGCCTTGACCTGGCAGCGTCCTTCCTTTCCCACCGAAATGTGTCCCCCGCTGGAGGATGAAGAATGGCAGACGTTCCCTGAGCATTCAGGCTCCCAAGTTCCTTCCGCTGCCTCAATCTCTTAAGCCCATTTAACTCTGCGCACTCCCGTCCCTTCTGCAAATTCCAATCTCTTTGAGTAATTTGTGACCGAGATGAGCTTCTGGAGCCCTCTTCCCACGAAGATGCAGTGCGCGAGACGCATTTTATTTCCATGCTCGGGGCAACCGCACGTTTCTTGCACGCGGTCGCCCCCTCCCTTCTGCCTGCCCCCCACCCTCCTCCCAAGCTGACTATCCTCAGTTTTTACCGTTTCTCCAGCCCCTTCAGAGGAGAGGGGAGGGGAGAGGAGAGAATGGGGGGGGGCATGGCTGGGGCTCTTCCCCACAAGGGCTGGCTGGTTACTGCTCATCTGTTGGCCATGGCATACCCTTCGCCCTGCGAACAAGGAGGGCGGCTGCGGGGAACTCAGGCTGCCGTGGCTGCTGGTGGAGCCCCTTTCCCCAATGTGCCACCACAGGCAGCGGCCAGCAGGCAGGGAGGCTGGCTGCTGCGAGGGGCAGCCGGGGGGGGGGCGGGTTTGGGCTGTGCAACGGGGGTCCGTGAGCTGGGTTCAAGGCCATGGACACTCCCATTTGCAAACCTGCTTTGTCCCCCAAAGCACAGAATGTATCTCTGAGCATGTACATGGTGGCTCATTGAGCCCAGTCTCGCAACTACTTCTGGGAATCCCTGTTTTGAGTATTGTCTGGTGGGGTCCCTCCGGGGGGGGGGGTCCTTTCAGGAGTAGGCACACCTTTCTTTGAATGCTGCCCCTCTAGCTGGGCAGCCCTCTTCTCCCAAAGCCCCCTCGTGGGGTCAGGGGGCGTACCAGCTTCACCTGGCTCTGAGCGCTCCTCTTCCAGGCCCACTCCTGACAACTGTACCCCCTGGTTGCCCAGAGCTCGGGGACCAGCTGCTCTGCTTCCCCCAGCTCGAGGCCTGGAGCACCCCACTCACTCCCAGGTCCCTCCGCCTCCTCTTCTCCTCCTCCAGGTCGAGTGCCTCGCGCCAGGAACAGCTGCCCCTCTCGGTCCCAACAGCAGACTTCTTCCGGGCTCAGCCCTCTTCCTTAGAGAGAGACACGCACCAGGAGAAGTCCAGTGGACAGGTGAGAACCAGGTTCTGCAGAGCTCAGCACGCCCCTGTTTATAGCACTTAGGCATGCGCATGGTGGGCATGTCGTGAGCGGAGCCGGCTGGAGCCGGGGGTCAGACTAGATGGCCTGGGAGGCCCCTTCTGACAAAAGCAAACAAACAAACAAACCAAAACAACTTTTGCTTTTCCAGGTCTGGAGTGCCACACTCCCTGTGTACTTTGAATGCCTGGAGGAAGGCCCACTCGGTCTTGGAATCAAAATGGATGCTGGAGTAGAGCCCGTCTCTTCTTTCAGGGCCCTCTGCTCAAGCTTCGTCTTTTCCCTCTTCTGGGTGTATATTTATGGCCAGAGCTGGCAGCATGGCGGATATTAGTATGAATGACACCCAGGGGGCATCAGGTGCTGCCCGTCGGTCGGCAGTGGCAAGCGGAGGCACGGAGCAGGTGCCCGGCCGTCTTCTGCGTGCCGGCCTCTCTGTGCTCGGGGAAAAGGTAGAGGAAGCTGCCGGAAAGCACGGGAAGGGCATGAGCAGAGGGCAACAGTTCAGCTCCCCTGGATGAGGCAGGGCAACAGCTCCCTAAACTGGACAGCCCTCGGTCTGTTGCACTGGGGCCTTGTGCCGGCTCTCCGGAAACCGGAGGACAACCCGCGACTTGCCCGCGCAGCTGCCCTGCAGCCTCAGTCCCCTCACCTCTGACTCAGGGAGGGCTTGGCTGGGGGGGGGGGCGGGGGAGGCCGTCCTCTGCCGCTTCTGGATATTCTAGGCCGGAGGATGTGCCCTTCCTAGGCCTCCTGGGCTTCGAGGGCACTCCTCCATGGCCGTCCCCCCCGGCCCAGGCCCGGTGGCCGTGGGATCCGCCAGCGGTTGTTTGAGAAGCAGCCTAGTGGTGGGCGCAGAGGGACGCGGGGGCAGCCTGGCCGGGGGCTTCGGGAGGCCCTTGCACGTCGCGCTTCCCGCCCGCCGAGCTCCAGACCTGTCCGTGGTGCTGAAGGGCCGGCCACCCTGCCCGGCGGTCCTTGAGGGCGTCTCACCGTCCGCCCAGCCGGCGGCACTGCTGCAGACTCACCTCCCAGGGGCCCTGGGGCGGGCCGCGCAGGAACCCGTGCCCCGCAGCGTGTGGCACTAACCCGCTCCCGTTCTCCCCGGTGAATCGTGGCCCTTTGCCGACTCCTGCCCAGGGCCTCTCCAGCTGCGCGCAGGAAACGCCAGCAAGAACCGTGGGGCTTCGGGCGCGCCTCGTGGAGGGAGCACGTCCCATGGGGTCTCTGCAGCCCCCACGGCCTCCTTGCTTGCCTGACTGTCCCAACAGGTCCCGCAGAAGCTCTCAAGGGGGACCTGGGTGAGAAGCTGCTCCTGGACTGCCAGCCCCGGGGCTCTCCTGGGTTCATTTGATGCAGGCGCCCCCCCCCTTTGCACAGAGAGCCCCATCCCCGCCCGCCACTGGGCCTCCGGGTCTTCCTGGACAGGCATCTGCAGCCAGGCTGTGCCCCTCGCGCCCTCCAGGCCCGCTTTCATCCTGCCCCAGGCTGGGGCTCGGCCTGGGCAGGGGGCTGGGATCCCTCAGCCCAGCAGGCCAGCTGCCAAAGCGTTTCTAACTCAGGCCCAAAGGAGCCCTGCTTACGGTGGGCGCCAGGCACCCAGCCTCCGCCGAGCAAAGCCTGTGTGTGTCTCTTCCTCACGGCCAGCACAGCTGCCACTGAGAGAAGCAGGCTCTGGTCCCCCACAGGAACTGCAGCGGGACCCATGTGCCTCGGCGCCTGGGGGCTGCACCGCAGTGCGAGCCCAGCATGGATCCCTTCCTTCCGCGCCCACGTCCTGCTGGGAGGAGGCCGGCCAAGACGGGAGGCCTTTTCCAGCCCAGCCTGCGCGATCTGAGCCAGGCCTGGAGAGCACCGGCTGCAGCCCCTCCGGGTGGCCCCGCGGCATCCAAGGACTGCGTTCTGAGAGCGTCTCAGGCCTGGCATCAGCTCTCCAGACAACGCTCCGGCATCTTCCGTGCTCAGCAGGCGCAGCTCACTGCTCAGGCCGCGCAAGAGGCTGCTGTTCAGAACAGGCTCTTTCATGCTGGTCCCAATGATCTGCAGAGCTCTTCTCTTATCTAGTGGCGTGGCGATGCGTCTCCCGGCAGAGAGTCCCACGTCCTATCGGCAGGTGTGCGTGCGCAGATTGCACAAACACGCCGGAGGCATCATCTCGCGGCTCCATCAGACCTGGCCGCACTTCTTTGAAGCCGCCTCTGCTCCCTTGGGGAGCTGGAGTGGGGGGGGGGGGACACCCAGCTCTGCTTTGCAGCAGCAAACAGGGTGGATCAAGCAGGAGAGACGCTGGATGACTACCTGTGCACTGAGAGTGGAAATAAGGGGCCAGAGCGAGAGAGAGAGAAGGGGCTTATTTGGCCAGGAGGCCACCAAATGCATGTCCGTGGTCAAGCTGGGCCATGGATGGTGGTGGCAAAGTTACTCCCAGGGAATCCAGCATTTCTTGGGAAAGTAAGGAATTCCGCCACGGGAGTTCAGGGAAAGTTCTTCTTTAAGGTGTGTGTCCACCTTGGGAGGGGCCTGCAGGGAGCATCGTGCCGCACCGTGTTATGTCCAGCCTCCTGGACCGGCATTTTCCCACAGACTTTCTTGTGATGGGCAATGGCCAGGCTGTGGGGGAGGGAAGGATGTGCCCTGTGGAGCCCTCCTCCTCATGGGGCTGGAGCACGAAAGGGCTGGCACATGACAGGCAGGTCCCACGAGGGTCGCTGCAGCTCATGCCCAGAAATGGTGGTGTTTGGATGGGGACCACAAAGGCTGCAAAGCTCTCAATCCACACTGATTTTGCAGGTCAACCCGCAACACATTGATCTGGCTCACTGCAAAGGAGGGCATAGAAACAGAGAAACAGAGCAAGCCAGAAGGGGTCTCCCGGGCCATCTAGTCTGACCCCCGGCTCCGCTCTCGACATGCCCACCATGTGCATGTCTAGCCGTGGTTCAATCATTTGACAAGCTGCCTCCTGCGGACATCCGTGGGGAATCATTTGCTTAAGTCATGAAAGACTCTTCTGCGCAAAACCCATCATCCACAGGTGGTGCTTATGCTCTTGGTCTCTGGCAGGCATGATGTGCACCAGGGTGACTCTCCCAGACGTACGGGGTGGGGGAGGCACTTCCCCAGCCAGGAGTCGATCCGAATGAATATTTTCAGGCTCTGAACACGGAGCCTTCCTCTAATTTGAATTCAGAATTAGAGAAATTTCTGAATTTGTGCAGAAAACACAAACCATTTCCGATGAGGATGACGAATTTTAAATTGGAAACCTGCCACCCTCCAGTGCAGGCTCCCATCGTCGCACATCCTTCTTCCTGGACAGGGACAACCGGCTGCTGGGATCCAGGCACCGCTTCTGCTGCAAGCCAGGCTCAATGCGTGGGTGGAAGCAGCATCCAAAGCCTCAGGACGGCTTGGGACCCCAGGGCAACCTCCCAGGCCCCCGCCACCCTCGAGGGAAACCGGGTCCGAGTCACGGCCCACGGGCTTCTTTTGCTGTGGGGCGCCGACCGCGTGGGGCTCAGCTTCAGGCACCGAAGCGAATGCAGAGTTTTGCTTTGGCTCTTCCCCAGCCCTGAGTTTTTGAGCAGACCACGACTGCTTGGCGATGTGCTTCCCATATTCTATGTTTTTAAATGGTGAGGTTTGGGATTCATGCAAATGAGAAGCAGCACAGAAGTATTTCAAGAAGGTCATTGGCTAGACAAGCGAGCCCGCGTGGCCTAGTGGTTAGGGGGAGAGAGTTGGGTTCTGGTCTCCACTTGGCTGCGAACCTCCGTGGGTGAACTTGGGCCAGTCACGGTTTGGGGGACGGCCGGCCTCGTTAGGGTGCTATGGGGCTAGGATGGCGAGGAGGAGGACCTGTCTCCTGCCCGGGCCCCTGCAGGTGGACGAAAGGTGGGGCACCGAAGCGACACCTCAGGTGCGAACGGCCCCTGAAGGCAGGGTAAGCGCAGGAGGACTGAAGCGAAGGGGAGGCCTGCCGCCCGGGTGACGCTGGCCGAGCGCCTCGTATGCGGCCCCTGCTGCAATCGCCCCGACTCTAGCGCAGACCGCATGCTCTGTGCATTATGGGATGCAGGCCCTGTCTCCCCTCCGTCCTTCCGAGCAGGCCAGGACAAAGGCTTGCCACATGGCCCGCTAGGCTGGCTTTGGGATGCGAAAGAAGAGCAGGGGAGACATCAGTGAAAGGGAAACACCCAAGAAGCATCGAGCTGCAGCATAGCGGAGTTGGACGGGGCCCAGGAGGCCCCCGGGGCCAAGCCCTGCTCAGTGCAGGGCCCCAGTTCCAGCGCCCCTCTCCGAGGGCCGCCCGGCTGCATCTCGAGTGCCTCTGGCGTGGGAAGCCGCGGGCTCCGTTGCTGTACTGCTCTGCAGACAGAGTGCTCTTCCTGATAGCTGGCCGGAGCCTGGCTTCCTGAAGCTTGAGCCCAGGTGGGAATGCCGGCCGGCCGGGAAATGCGGCCTCGGCCCCGTGAAACAGAGCCGAGTCAGAGCAGAGCGGCCCCGCTCCCTTCCAGTCTGAGTGAGCAAGGCGCGCTTCCAGGGCAGACCCGCCTGCGCAAGGGCCAGTCCTCTGCGTGGCGGCTGGGCTGCCCCCTCACCTGCTGCCCTGCTGGGGGGCCAGCGCCGCCTCACCTGCCCTCGCCCCATCGGCCTGCGCGCCGAACGCTCCCGCAGAGCCGCACCCTCCTGGGTGCTCCGCGTTTCAGCTGCGGACCAGCCGCTCCTGCTGCCCAGCCAAATCAGGAGGGGGCTAAGGACGTGAGGCCTGCTCTGGTCCACCTGCAACCAGGAACTGGGGCAGCCGCGGACCTACGGATTATCATCCTTCCTGCACTGCATTATATCCTGCCTGCCCTTCTCCTGCAGGGACCCATGGCAGCTCAGCTCGCATAGCTCCAGTTTATCCTCCCCGCGACCTGGAGAGGCAGGTGGGGCCGAGAGTCTGCAGCTGTTGCAGGGTCACCCGGGGAGCTTCAGGGCTGAGCGGGGGCAGAATGGGGTCTCCCGGGTTCCCAGGACAGCGTCCGAACGGCTGCGGCCCTCTGGATCTCTAGCTTGTGAGGATTCAGGGGTCATTTGGAGAATCTTCAGCACAGAAGCGCTGCGGGTGCCACACCTCCGTGGCTCCAGGTGTGGCCCTGCTCCCCACCTCCGGGACCCTCCGGAGGCCGGCCCTGCACACCTCCTGCTGGGAAGCCACCGGGAAGCCGCCGGCTCCACCGCAGGGCTGCCAGTGGCAACCGCAAGAGGCGCTGCCATGGAGGAGGCGCCCTGCACCCACCACCGCCCACCCCGATTGCCGTCCTTCGCGACCGACCGGCAGCCTGCATTCCACTCCCAGTGGGCACGGCCGGCAGGCCCTGGGCTGCTTTGGGGGGAAACATGCGCTGGATGGGTCCCCTAAAGAGTCATCTAGCTCTGCAAACACAGAGTCCCCGGCCAGCTCTGCCTGCTGGGGCTCCCCACCCCACGTGAGAGTTCTGACCCCAGAGCCACCGCTGGGTCCCTGGAGCCTGGCAAGGGAAAGGGAGCGGGAGCAACTCGGCTTCAGCGCATGGTTCCTCTCGCTCCTGTCCAGGCCTGCTTTTTCCTGGGCTGCAACTTGGGTTCGCCCAGGAATCGGGGCCGCTGCTGCAGGATGCCGCCTCACTGCCTCACCTGAAGCTCCCCAGGTGTACAATCCATGTGCACAGACTTTTGCACTGGGGAGAAAGTTCGCAAGAAGGATTCAAATGAGGGGGTGGGGAGTATAAAAAGCCCCCTCCCCCGGCTCACTCCTGCCTCATCACTTCCGTGGGGGGCGGTGGTGCTGTTCTTCAGCGAAAGCGTAGGAGATCGCCTATTATCCCTTTGTGGGAAACATGAGAGACACGTGCCCCCCAACCGATGGGGGCTGTGGGCCTCGGGGGGCCCTCCCCGACTTTGCACGGATGGCCCTTGCCTTCACAGCGTTCGTCAGACCTGCCTGTGACCCACGTATTCGCCCAATCCTGCTTGCTCAAATCGGGAGCTTGAAACACCGTTTGACTCAGCAGCATCGAGTTCTGCAGCTTCGCTCAGGAAGCCTTGGAAGAACTGCATGGCCGGCCGGCCATCAGCGCCCTCCTTGCTTCAAGCGCAGCCTTTGAAGAGAGAGGCCAAGCAGCCTGCCTCTTAAGGCAGAGCAGAAACTGCTCCATGGGCTTTTCTGCCGGAATGCATCCCTTAATAGGCCCCATTTCTACTGCCCAACTTTTCCAGCAGGCCCGGCACACTGAATTATTCAAATTATTGTCACCTCCGGATATCGTAGCATCAGCGTGAAGGAAGGCCAGACAGGTTTTCTGTTCAGGGGAAGAAGGAAGGAGTCTGAGCAGCAGTGGGGCTGAGGTGCACGTGCTCCTCTTTGCAAGGAAGGGCTGTGGGGTGTCACGTGAGGTGGGTCAAGACCTTTTCCCCCCGCAGTGGAGGGCAGGATGCGTTCCAGTGGAGCCAAGCTCAGGGAACCAAGGATCCATTTGGATGCCAGGAAGCACTTCCTGACAGTCAGGACCCCGAGGGCGTGGAATGGGCTTCCCCAGGAGGTGGTGGAGGCCCCATCGGTGCGGGTGTGCAAGGACAGGCTGGACGTGCGCATGGTGGGCATGTTGTGAGCAGAGCTGGCTGGTGCTGGAGGTCAGACTAGATGGCCCGGGAGACCCCTTCTGTTTCGCTCTCTTTCCATGTTTCTATGTTCCATGTTTCTATTTGCTACGCAGGTTTCCTCTTGGAGCAAAATACCTGACTGACCTCCCAGTAAAGGATGGATCATGGCCCCTTCCAACGCTTCAATTCTATGATTCTAAGACTGCAGATTTCCCAGCCCCAAAGTCTGCAATTTATTAGCCAAAGACTGTGCAGGTGTTGGGATTTCCCTTAATTATGGGAAAGCCTTCGTGGAAGAGCCCCGCTCGGCCTGTGGAAGGTCCCAGTTTTAATCCCTGGGATGTCCAGGTAGGGCTGGATGAGATCCCAACCTGAACTCTTGCAAAGATGCCCCTAAAGACACGCAGATTTCAGGCTTGTGGAAAGAGGTTGTGATTGGGGGGGGGGGGGCTGTTATTGGGGCTGTGGAAAAGGCTAGGACAGCACACGCAACCCCTCCCTGGCTCAGTCCATCGTGCGGCAGGTTGGTTTCCTCTCCCTGCGGGTGCCTGGCACATGCCCGCATCTGGCTGTTCCGGCCGCCCCTGCCCTTCTGGCTTGGGCAAAGGCATCTTCTGCCCCAGGCTTCGGTCCCAGTTGTCCCCCCCCCCCCGTGCCTTTATGCCCCATTCCGCTACTTCAATCCTCCCTCTTTTCTGTTGCGCGCTGTATTTACAGAGAGAGGACGAATATCGGATAAGCGAAGCCGGAGCGCTTCTGCGCAGAGGGCAAAGGGAGAGAGCAGCCGGGAAGAGGCCTGATCTGAGAGCCATCGCTTGTGTATCGACAGGGCCTTCATCAACCTGTCCAGCCGAGTTTGCCAGTGCCTTCTGGATAAACAAATGTTTATAGTTGAGCAACTGTTTCTTGCTAATGGGCTCATTAATATTCACGATTGTGACTCAGCTCCTGCAGAAACTACAATAAGCAACGGTGATTTAGAGATTAAGCGGCTCCGATTCATCACGGAGACTTCTAGAGGCTTTGTGTGCCAGCATATATAGGAACGGGGAGAATGTATATTCTGCTGGCAGCTGAGGACACGCTTGGCAAAAGCACATGCACCTGGATGAGTTGCAGGCCAAGGTGCACCCAGAGCCCACGCGGAGGAAGACGCAAAAATTCTAAATAAAAATACAGCATTCTAAATAAATAAAGAAGATGAATCTCTGAACCAGGGAGCTCAGCCCAAAGCATGAGCTGGGTTGGGGGGTTTCTGGCAGAGGGGCTTGGCTCGAATGCCAGGCTCCATCCCGTCTCGCCTCGGGGTGAATCCAGGTCCCCGAAGGACAGAGGTGCTGCATCCGCGTCACCCCAAGGGCCACGTTCTGTTACAGAATCTCTCCTGGGGCTTGCCTTCCAATTGCAGGTGGGGCCAAAGGCGATGGCCAGGGAGAAACGGGCGGCGTATTTGAGCCTGGAGTTCCTGCTGCCCAGCACTGCGTCTCCGAAGAGGCATTTCGGGCTCTGAGAATGGGGGCAGCAAAGCCAGGACGCCACTCAGCAATGCGTGGGTCGGGGGGGGGGGAAGAGAGGGGGGGACCATCCAGAAAGCCCCGAAAGCCAAGCTTTGACCCCTGCTGAGGGATATCCCTTAGCATCGTGGCTTTGGCTCAGATGTGAAAGGTCAGAATAGAAAGAGAGAGGGGCGCATCCCTTATATACCGTATTTTTCGCCCTATAAGACTCACTTTTTCCCCCCTCAAAAGGAAGGGGAAATGTCTGTGCGCCTTATAGAGCGAATGTGTGTGTGCAGTAAGTCTGTCAGATGTGCAGCCCATGGGGAAGCGATGGGGAATGTGCCTGTGATTATGTGCCCATTTGATTCAGAATATTTTTTTTCTTGTTTTCCTCCTCTAAAACTAGGTGTGTCTTATGGTCAGGCGTGTCTTATAAAGCGAAAAATACGGTAGTCTTTTTTTTTTAAACTGTGAATTTCAAAGCAAAACAAATTTTATTTATTTTATTTTTTATTTATTTAAAACATTTCTATGCCGCCCCCATCGCAACAAAGCCTCGGGGCAGCTCACAGCATAATTAAAACAATTAATACAATTAAAGATTTAAAAACCTGGTAACATCTTGGCTTAAAAATTTAAAATCCTATAAATACATAATAAGTTAACAATTAAAATAAGTTTTAAATAAAAAGGTCTTGGCCTGGCGCCGAAAAGCAAAGAACGACGGCGCCAGGCGAGCCTCTCTGGGGAGCGCATTCCATAGATGGGGCGCCACCGCGGAGAAGGCCCTCCTCCGGGTACTCACCCTCCTAATATCATTTACGGAGGGTTCCCAGAGAAGGGCATCTGTTACATGAAAAACAAAAACACAAGGAAAAAGAATCCCTGAAATGAACAAATACTAGGATGTAAATATCCTAAAAACAACAAAGATCCAAAGGTGTTGACTGGACATTTTTGGCTTCAACCGTGGCAGAGCAGAGTTCTTCGGCTTCCCTGTGTCACCTGCTGAAATACTGAAAGCATCATTAAGCCTCCAGTCCAGCCCAGCAGGTGAGTTTCTGTCTCCTGGGGCTGCAATATCAGTCTTTTATCTTTCAACAGCAAAGCCATTTACACTGAGGAACAGATCTCTTTAAAATGTCAGAAAATATTGGTGTACTCCATTGCAACCTTTATCCCTACTGCAGCTTCCACCCAAAAAGAGGCCATTGCTGGACATCTCCAAAACACGATTAAAAGCAACATTGATGGCATTACACCTTTAGCACGTGTTCTGCTTAAACGAAGCCTCATTAGTGAGTCACGGTGGCGTGGAATAATTGTGGGACACCCATTTTTGTTGAATTAGACATAATCAGAAATCTGCCGAAACGTTGGAAATTGATGCTAAAGAACCTTCCACAGTCTGGACTGCTGAGAACACGTCAGTGCCCTGTTCCACTACTCCACTGGGAGCCGACGGATCAAACCTATTTGTCGAAAACAAATATTTGAACACACGGATTGTGGGTTCATGCGACGGATAAGCCTCAAAAAGCATTTCCAGTAATGGAACGTGAGAACAGCCCTGCTGGATCAGACCCGAGGTCCAAGCCGGCCAGGATTCTGTTCACACGGCGGCAAACCAGCTGCCGCCAGGATCCCTCCAGCCCGGCGGGTGCGAGGCCTGCTCCTGCCCGGCTCGTGGCAACTGAGACGACTGCAGGCTGAAGTGCCACGGGGCGAGCGTGGATTCGAGCAGATGTCGCCACTGCAGGCGTCACCAGGGGCGACTGATCTTTGGCACGCAAATCACGAGAATTCATTCTCTTCCCTGCTAATTTTTTGGAGTAAAAATTCACTTGCGTGTCCAAGTCTGCCACAAAAGCCATTTTTAACTATTTTTTAGCAGTTGGTTTTGCTGCAAGGTCAAGCCAGCATGTAGAAATGGGCCCAACAGTCACTGGTGTTCCAACAAGGGGAAGACCACCCCCCCATTGTGGAACAAGCCCCCCCCCCCAGGCCTGCCTGGTGCCAACCTTAATATCTTTTTGATGCCAGATTAAGACTATTCTCGGCGGCAGGGCATTGAATTCGCTTGCTGGGGCTTGGTTAGCTATTTTAGCAGATATTAAGATTTAATTTGTACCAGCGATTGTAACTTTTTACACGTTTTCATTTGGTTTTAAAATGTTGTATGAAACCTTTTAATGATGTTGCTAATGTTGGTATTTTATATTGCATTTTTATATGTTGTCCAAACCGCCCAGGCGGCTTTGGCTATCGGAAGGTATGGAAATTAAATTGATATTAATATTAATTATCACTATTGTTTGCCGCACGTTCATCTGCCTTAGGGGCACGGGAATCCCTGCCTGGCCCTAAAGCCGTCCACTTGATGAGGCCTGGCAAGAGGATCCCAAAGCGTTGGCATCTGCCCGTTTCTGCCGCACCGTCCTTTCCCCGTGCAGCTCAAGGGGCATGTGCAGCTCCGAGCCGGGACCAGACCCAGCCCTGCCCAGCGCCAGCCCGGGGCCGGGACCTGCTCGAGCAGAGGCCAGTGGAAGCCCCAGCCGTCGTCGGGGGCCAACTCGCATGGCCGCCAGCCCTCCCTACTCTTCCTTTGCCCTGAGCTGCTCCCACCGCCTCTCGGTCCCCTGCCAGACCCAGGGGCTGCTCTGCGGCCCTCGCTCAGCAGCCGTGCGCAGAGGGCACCGTAGAGGAGGCGAGAGGGCTGCGCCTCTTTCTGCGGAAGATGGGCCTTCGTGGAAAGGCAGCCGTGCAGCTCAGCTGGAACCGGGCAGCCCCCACTTAAAAGGGCCAGCGCTTTCCGTTCTCTTCTTCCACCCGCTGGGCTCAGCTTTCCTTCCGGCCGGTTTCACCTTCGCCGCACCTTCTCAGCAACGCCAGTGCTCCACGGAGCCCGCTCCACGAGAGCGAGGGTGCCATCCGAGCGGCGTTCGTTCGTAACGCCTGTTTTTGCAAACTGCCTGGACCTTGTGGGCTCCTAGCCTGCTGCTGCAAAATGCCATCCGCAGAGCCCCAGTTCCGCGGGGTCGGCCTGGGTGGGTGCCGCCAGAGGCCCCACGCCCCAGCAGGGCCCACGGCAAAAGCCCTTTCCTCTCCGCAAGGTGCTGGGAGGGTTTGCAGGAGAGGTCCCAGCCCACCACTCCGGGCTCCCTGCCTGTCCAGCAAGCAATGGGGAGGAGGAGGAGGGGAGGAGGAAGAGCAGCAGCAGGGGGTGAGCACGAAGGTGAGAAGGCGGGCTCCACTAGGGAGGGGGGCACTAAGGTGCCTTGCCCAAGACCCTCTCCGATCTGGAGCTGGGGCTGCATGGGATCTCTCCAGACGTCAAATCCCGCGTCACCTGGACCCCCAGGCAAAACCTGGAGCCCCTCTGGCATCAGGAGCCCCTTTGCTGCCCCGACCTTGAGCGCAGGCCCGTCTGGCTGCCACGCGCAAGCAGGATTGCCTTCAGTCCAGATGTTCCAGGGCAGGGGGTCAGGACCCAGCTCCAGGGGGTCCCGCTGCCCCCTCCCCACACGCACCTTGCAGCGAAGCAAAGCCGCAGCGCCCACATTTGAATGAGAGACTGCCAAGCTGCACCTCTGGGAACGGCGCACGGGCTCACGTGCCGATCGCCATCGCCGCTTCTCAAAAATGCAGAACTGCTGTATTGATGATGCCCAGCTCTGCCGCGGCATGTGCCGCGCAAGAGGAGGGCGTTTCTAAAACGGGCGCAGCGTGCTTCAGTCAAGGGGGGCCTGCTGCTGAACAGCTAATGCTCCCCAAGAGGGGCCTGTCCCGCCTGGGCTGGGGGGCGCTTGCCCCGGCACGATGGAGCAGCCCCTCCCCGTGGTCGGTCTTCAGCGCAGCCATTCGCCTCCTCCTGCCCTCCGCGTCTTGGCACGGCTCGGCTTTCCGCCTTGCAATACCAAATCCATCTTCCTTAATCAGCGAGAGCTCGTGGACCTGCTTCTCCAGAACAGTTTGTTCTGCAGTAAAGGAAACCATTACTGCCCCATTTTCACACAAATGGCTTTTTGATTTTAAGCCTGGCTCGCTTCCTCCAGCAGCCCCATCGCAAACACCTCTCTTTTCGTCGCTGGCTTGTGCAGGGCTCCGACGGAGCTCCTCATCCCAGGGCAAAACGACTCCTGATCCCCTGCAGTTCTGCACAGAGGGAGAGGTTGACCCCGGGCCACTGGCGTGCAGCAGAGGAGCTCAGCCACCGGGCAGCATGCGAGGGGCCCGAGGGACTTCGGGAGCTGGCAGGCCAAGGCCTCTTCTTCGCCACTGTGTGGAAAACGGGACTGAACAGGAGGGCTCCTTGTTCCGGATCCAGCTGCCCACGGCTGCATGGCACACAAGCCCGGGTCCGCCCCGGGAGCGGCGCTCCATGCCCTGGCCTGCGTCTGGCACGTGCCATCCCTGTGCAGAGCTGGGCGGCCGGTGGCCAAGTGCGGTTCTCGTCCTTTGCGGTGGCCAGCGCTTCTTGCAGGCTCTCCCCGGGGCGCATCCAGCTGCCTCCGTCATGGCTTCACTGCGGGTCACCAACGGGGTTGTTTTATCCCTGGGATTATCCCGACCTTGCTGTAGGCGCTTCGACAGCTTTGCCGGCAAGTGGAGTTGCGTGTTTGGGGTGCAATGTGTGCGCTTGGCCTGGCAGCCCGAGAGAGACCCCGAATTGCAGGCACCCCGCAGGGAGACCCCCAACCAGCTTTGGCTGCTTTGGCTCTGCCAGGATGAAGCTCGCGGGTCTTCAGTGCCCCTTCCAGAGCAAGGCGCCCCCAAACAGGGGGCAAGAGACGGTGCGGGGGCAATTCGTCTCTCCCCTCCCGCCCCACGGCAATGGCAGGCAAGCTCCAAGAAAGATGGTGCCAATATCCCTGCCCATGAGCCCCGGGGCCAAGGGTGAATGAGCCCCACCACCCTGGGCAGGAATATATAATGGTGTGAACAAACGACCGAGAAGAACGTACCAAAACAAGACAAAGAACTCAATGGGAAAGCGAGGCTCTGTGGGGCTCTGCAGATCAGGGCCCCATCCTGCCTGCAGGGCACGTGCCACGTGGACTCGGGCAGGCCATGCAGCTTCAGGGGCCCCGTCCAGCGTCCGCGGCAAGAACCCCGGCCTGCCCTGCAGGGTTGCTGTAACACCTGGAGGTCTCTGACGTCCTGTGAACACGCAGCGCTTCCCATATTACAAGGAAGCTCCCGAGGAGGAGGATGAGGAGGAGGAGGAGGAGGAGGAGGAGTCACAGCAAGTGTGCCAGGGTGGTGCTGTGGGGGGCACAAGGGGCCCAGCCGTCCTGCCGGCACCCAGGCATTTCTGTGACAGTAAAGCTCAGCTGCTCCTCTGCCCCGTCCCGCTCTTGCCGCTCATCTCCAGGCTTCCTTGAGGAAGTGCGATGCTGAGCTGAAGAAAATGGGTGCATCCGAAACTCGGAGCTGGAAGAAAGCTCGGACAATTCCTGGATCAGCAGGAGGGCAAACGAGCAGGGTGCAGCTCAAAGCCAGCCGGAGCTTTCCCTAAGAACAAAACGGACAAGGCCGGAGCTGTGCCCCTTCGGCCCATGGGGAGGAGACCAAGGCTCCTGGAGAATCCCATCACGCTGGGGAGGGCGGAGGGGGAAGAAGGACCGGCGGACCGAGGGGGAGATGGGCGGCCCCACAGGGGAAGCTGCAACCCTGGCTTAGCAAGGGCTGAGCAGGGCTGTGAAGAGCCGTTGGGGGGCACTCGGGCCTCCGCAAGGGGTCACAACGGGGTGGTGCGTCACCCCGGTTCCTCTCGGGCACATGGCACGTCCTGCCCCAGCGCACAGTTTCCGTTGCAGAATCGGAGCCCCACGTTTCCTTCCCTACAATAAAGAGAGACGGATCAGATGCTTCTGGACACCGGTTGTCAGATCTCATAAAATATTTACTGTTCCGGCACAATATCAAATATAACCATTAAATGTGTACATTTTATGTAGCCGGCTGAACTGCCAAGAGAGTTTTTTAAATCATGGAATATTCTCATCCGGAAAATAATTGGAGAATAGCCCTCCCAAAATATGCATTTGAGGGCTGCGTTCTTCTTTTGCTTTCCCAACTGCTCCCTATTCCGTTTCTTTTCCGCTTTTTCTACTCTGACGATCCAGCTTCCTCTGAGGTTCTTTTCCCAGTATTAGAAGCTGAGATTTCTGGAGTCCTTAAACATTTTGTGAAGCTAATTCAACCGTGGAAGATAAATAGGGCCGCTCCCATAAGGGGGGAGTCGCTGTGTACACAGAGACAGATTGCTGGGGCGCCGGGCTCCCCAGTGCCGGCCTTGGTGGGAAGGCGCCACTGGAAGATGGGCTGGCATTAATTTCACGCCCATGCACAGTGCCAAGACGAGCATTAATTCCCCTAGCATCATGTGCAGGTGCGGGATGGAAGGTGGAGGACGCGGAGGGGAAGGCGAAGCTCCGGCGGCGAAGGCGGCAGGGCCCCCAGTCTCGTCGCAGGCGCCGCCCGCCCCTTCACCACCCCTGGCTTCCGGCTGCTGCCTCCCATTTCGCAAACCGCCCGGCCTGCCCTCAATCATTCAGGAAAATGGCAGATCCAGATTGAATGAGCAAATCTTTAATTTATTTAGCAGAACAGATGGAGGAGACGGGATTGTGGCTGGCGGATCCCAAAGCTCCGGGCACAGATAACTCCTGGCAGCCGGGCAGCGTAGCTTCCAGGGCAGATTTGGACAGAGCTATCTGGTGGCGAAGGGCACGATTCCCAGGCTCCCAGCAAAGCACTTTTAATGCACCGCCTCCGGCCTGCTGCTCGCCCTAAATCACACGCTTTATTGGCCACAAAATGCACCCCCTCCCCGCAGCCTGAATTCCCATGCCAGAGGAAAAGACATTTTGGGGTGGACGGAGAACGGGGAAAAGCAAGGCTGGGCCACAGCTTTAACGCTTTGAAGACTCTGCCAGCCTTCCCCGGCCTGGTGCCCCACCAGTCTTTTGGACTACAGTTCCCTTCAGCCCCAGCCAGCCTGGCCGATGGCATGGCAGGAATGCTGGGAGCCGTGGGCCAAACCGGGGAAGGATGTACTGCACACGGTCCTGCCATGGCTCCGTTATGTGAAGGACACCAAGGCCAGCAGGACTCCGAGCATCAGGCGCCTCAGAAAGGGGCTGTCGCAGGGCTCAGGCACGGTCCGCTCAGTTTGGCCTGCTCAGGCGGCAGTGGCCCTTTGGGTCGTGGGGCAGGGAGGTTCTGGGGAACTTCTGCCCCGCCACTTTGCTACAGCCTCTGGCCCCCAACCCCTGCGGGCTTCCAGAGACACGACCTGCCGGGCTAAGGCTGGAGGCTGGGCACTGGGCTCGGCGGACTGGAGTCGTGTGCAGCAGGGCGATCCTGGGCCACGGCCGTCCATCTGGGGCATCGAGGATGAAGCCGCCATCTTGCCCTCGGCCCGCCTGACATGCCCTCCTTTTCGACACGCGGCCTGCAGGATTTTAAAGGAACCCTCTCCTCCTCCATCTGGGCCAAACCTTCCCTGAGTCTAGTTGGGGGGATATTAATGGGGGTGGGCTGCCACCAGACATGGTAGGATATTCCTACCTGCAATTGGGGGAGCTTGTCCACAGTGCTCCGGCCAGCCAGGATTTCTGTGCATCCGTCCATGGCTGGGGATGATGGGCATTGTAGCCCCACACATCTGGAGAGTGCTGGGCTATGGTGGGGTAGGAATGCGTGAAGCGTCTTTTTTAAGGAACGGACCCGTGGATCTTGGGATGCTCTCCTGAACGAAAGGGCACAGCCTTCCAGTCCATCAAGGCCGGGCTGCATTTTGATGAGCATGACTAAAGAGGAAAATGTAAAAAAGAAATGAAAAGTTTTGCATTTTCTTGCATGAAAACTGACCCGATCAACTGGAGGCGATACATATGAAATGAACGGTCCTTTTGTATTTTATATAAGGCAAGATAGCAGAATATCTTTCAACCGGACTTGGACTGGAGAACCCCGCAAATCGAGAGCACCTTCGAACCGAGGCGGCTCTCTGTGAAGGAGGAGGCCCGGCCACTTGGACGCAAAACGATGCTAGAGTCACCCGGGTGGCCCTCCTTTTCTGGGAAAGCACAGCGAAGAAGCTTTGGCGAGACTTCCTGTGTGCTCCGCTCGAGACAAAAGGCAAATCGCAGCAGCCTGAAAGTAAAGCGATAAACTGCTGCCTACGACCTGGGCTTTAAGCTGCTTCACGGAGGCCTCCGGAGGTTTCAGTTTGGGCCTTCCAGGCCTGGCCGCCTGCTTGCACAGCACACGAGCGCATTGCTTAAAAGCGGGTTCTGCCTCCCGGGGCCGATGCAAAATCCCGGCCAGCCCAGGCGTCCCGGAGGAGCCACTGCTCCCTCGGTGGGGCTTTTCTGCCCCAGCTGCACTGTGAGGCTTCTCGGCCGTCATTTTTGCACGAGGCTGTCTTTTTAGGTTCCTTGCTTATGCCGGTATGGAATTGCCAGAAACAAAGCCAGCCGATCAATCAATTCACACATTTGGACACCGTCCTATATATTAATGAGGAGCTCATTCTCCGAGCGGAAATCCGTACGTAGCCAAAAGGCTGCTGCCCGGGCACCCCGTCATCCTGGTCCGCCGGCTCAGGAGAACTCCAGCATTTGCCGGCAGACCAAAATATCTAGGGCCTTAGCCCCCATGGGCTGGTGCTGGTGCTGGTGCTGGTGCTGGCAGGGACCCAGACGGGCTCAGGGAGGCCTGGGCACGAAATGCGCACGAAGGGAGCGGGCAGCCTGGAAAAGCCACGGCTGGTTGGAACCCTGACCTGGAGCACTCCGACTGCGGCCCTTCATTCCAGGTTCCATCGTTGCACCGAAAAGTTCGTGTAATTTAGAACAGATGCTGCAGCCGTGTTTGCAAAAGGCATTTCGGATAGTAGGGCCTCGCTTTGAGTGCCTTCCCCTCACCTGGGGACCTCCAGAGGCTTGGCCTACAAGTCTGGCTGGGGGGTGCTGGGAGTTGTAGTCCAACTCATCTGGAGGAGGTCAGGTGCCTGGAGCATTTCCCTCTGCATGGGGCCGCTTCCTAACCAGCCCCAGCAGTGGCCACCCAGGCAAAGCGTCGCTCGCTCTCGGGACTCCTGCGCTGCTACGGAGGCCGGGCTGGTGAAACAGCCGCAGCGAGCTGCCGGCCCGTGCAGGCTCCGCTCCCCAGAGGAACCGGCTAGTAGGAAAGGGGCACTGGCTGCTCTATACATGCAGAAGCAGAGCGATTCTCTCTGTCTCTCCTTTAGGTAGAAATTCACGTGGGGAAGACCCTGGTGGTGAAGGAGGTGCACAGCTGGGCTGCGTCTCCAGCTGCTGAGCACGGTGGGCACCCCCAGAGCCCTTGCTGCTCCTGCTCTGGGGGGTTCTTGAGCTTTGAACCAGACTCGAACCAGAGAACTCTTCAAGTAGAGGATCCCTTCCGATGGAGGACTGCCCCCTGCAAGCAGGACACATGGCCACCCTAGGACACGACACATGTTCACCGCAAACGCCAGGGAGGAGACGGCTATGAACGATTACCAGTCCCGACGGCTCGGTGCTCCCTCCGGTATCAGAAGCAGGGGGTCCACGTGGACCCCCTGCTGGGGAACATGGGCAGCTGCACTCACGTCCTGCTGGTGGGCAGCTGGGTGGCCACCGTGTGACCAGAAGGCTGGACTAGATGTGCCCTGGCCTGATCCTGGCACAGGGCTCTTCCCAGGCCCCTCTGCGCCCACACGTCTGGGCCACTTCCCGCGTGGCTCCAACAGTCCCTCTTTGCTCACCGGCAGCCTCACTCACATCTCTTGTGCCCCCATCCGTCTGGGTCCATAAACGACGCCTTCTCCCTCTTCGATGCGCCCCTTATCCTCCCTCGGGGCCCCTGGAGCCCCTGCCCGTGTCTGGGTGCCCACCTGTCCTCTCCCCAGTACATCCGTCTCATGCCCAAGTGCCCCAGGGACAGCTGGGGCATCCGCATCTGAGGTGTGGCCACGAGGCAGCACCTGTTCCCTGGCATGGGAACTATGCTCCCCCCCCCCATTTTTTCCTAATTGGCCTGAGATCCAGCCACCCGGCTCGGGCCACTGCAGGGAGCCCCACGGAGCAGTAGAAATCAGGGCTCAGCGGCACGGAGCAGCTCATCTTGAAGTGACCCTCGCCTGCCCGGCCAGGCCCCCCCGGGGAAGGAAGCGGACCTCTCTCCCAGCTGGAATCCGAACAGAGTTTTTAAAATACAGGCTCTTTCGACCTTCCCTCCTCCACCAAGAAACTTGGTCGGACTGCTGAGTCAAGGTAATAAATCCAGCGCATCTCACAGAGGAAGGAAAAATGATTACCCGGCTCCTGATAATGAGTGAAGGTTTATGGCTTCAGCCCGCAGTGTCTGACCTCTGCATTACTGCAGAAAATCGTTTTCGCCCAGGATGTCGCTGGGGCTGGGGGGTGGGGTGGGGGCTCGAAAAAGCACACTCAGCAGTCTGGAGCCCAAACCGATTCGGGGGAAAGCTTTCTCAAGCAAATGCTCCCAATTGGTCCGCCATTGCGAGAAAGAAAGCTGAGATTCAATCAATCCAGCATTTTATTAAAAAGCAATATTCTCTTTATGTGTTCCCTTCCATTTGGGGCACTTAGGGAAGCCGTAGCATAGGACAGGGGTGAGCATCTTAAGTTACCACCTTGATTTGTGATTAGCAGGACTCAAGGACAGTGGTTCCATGTGCCACAAAGCAAACACTGGCGGAAAACATTTTAAATGTTTGGCACAGGATTTTATGTCTTGCCTTGTCCAGTTATGGCTCTCCAGGGCAATGGCCACAACAGGGGTGGACCCGGCCCCAGCTTTAGGGGACTCCAGGTCCCAGATGCCCCTGCCAAGCATGGCCAATTGTTAGGAATGCTGCAAGTCCAGAACACTGGCATGCCACTTCCTGGCCAGCGCTCTGCCCCAGGGATAATACAATGTAGCATCCATCAAGTTAAAACCTTTTAGGGTTTAGACTGATGTGGGCTTAGACAGTGGGGGCTGGCTTGGGGATACTGGGAATTGTACAGCTTCTTTTCTGCCTTAGACATGCTTACATTTGCAGCAATATTATTACTATTTAAAGGAACAGTGTTCTAGCTCTCATGAGAACAGGGGCGTTTCAACACGCAAAAGAGGAGACGGAGACGGAGAATATGACATGTCAATGTCCTTGCTGCCGCCGCAGCTGCTGCTGCTGCTGCTAAATTTATTATTTACTTGATTTCTGTACCATTCGACAGCCAGACTCTCTGGGCTGGGAGCAATTTCCTGTTCTTCTCCTGAAATTTACTGCTCCTGGACACTCCACGCCCGAAATCACCGTCCGCTGAAGGAGGAGGAAGGTGCTGCTGAACGGGAGCCCTTTCTAAGCACGCGGCCAGATGTGCCTGAAGCGCCTGTCCCCCATTCCTCGCCACGGGCACACGGCCTTTAAGTCACACCGCGTGTTACCTGGGCAACATGTGTGGACGGTGGTGGGTTGACCAGGGGGATCACGGAGGGAGCCAAATCCCGACTCGAGGCTCATCTTGACGGGGGTGTAATGGACTGAAACGATGTTTGCTGAGCGCAAATCCCATTGCAAGTTATGCAAGTGAATTATCGGTCCATATGGCAGACAGGGAGGCCGTGGTTAATTGATTTAATCTAATCAACTGCAGCCAGTCGCTAATTTTAATCAAATGTGAGCTCCCGCCTGCCGTCCCCCGCCCCAGGTTTACCACTTAGCCGCAGCCGAGGAGGCGTCACGTCCCGGCTGTAATTACGTCCGCTGGATTGTGAAAAGCCGCTGAACATGTCAGAGCCTGTTAAGGAGTACAAATGAGGCGAGTGTCCGATTTTAATTTCTGTAGAATTAACATGTAATCAGCGAGAATCAAAGGGATAGAAAAAGCACGGAGATCTCTCTCCCCCCACCTCCACCATATGGGGCGCATCTTGTGCCAGGGTTCCCTCTCTGCACTGAAGTTCAGGGTGTGAGGAAAACCGTTTCCTCGGGGTTTGACAGGGAAGATAAAATCTTATGGCCCGCTAGCCCTCTCCTGATGGTCCAGCACCACCAGGGAGGAAGCGGCCAGCCGAGGTTGCCCTGCGGCTCCGCTGATCGTGTGGAACAGTGGATCAAGGGTTGGACTAGGGAGCCGAGGGACCCCGGGGGCAGTCCCTGCACGGCTGTGGCTGGCTTGGCCCACCCCCGGCCTCAGCCTGGCCCACCTCACAGGGTTGTTTGGAGGATGATATGCAGAGCAGGGGGTGGAGGCGATCACCTTGGGCACCTCCCAAGAGGACGAGAAGGCGGGGGATAAATGTCAGGAGAGGTAAACCCCGTCCAAGGACCACCGGTCCTGCTAGCCCAGGGTTGCCTGTCTGACCCTCACCGGCAGCAACTCTCAGATGTTCCCCGGCACAGAGGGCTTGGCCGCCCAGCCCCGCGGCTGCTGGAGAGGCTCTCCCTGGAGGGAGATGCAGGATTTGGGCCGGGGACGATCTGCAGGCAAAGAACGGGGGACCCTGTCAGGTGCGGAATCATCCGTCAGCCTCGTTTTCTCCAGGATGCCACAGTATCTAAATCTCCATTTGTTCCTCTCCTGAAAAGGAACAATGTGGAGGATTTTAGCAAATTCCTATAAAAATGAGCTGAAAAGACATTCTTGCCCACCTGCAGCTGTCCAGGTGAAGAGGCACAGCTGTTCCCTCCACGGGGCACCTGCCTGCCCTCCAGGTGTCAGGTAAGGGCAGTCATGGCCGGAGCCTTCGGAGCAAAAGCCTCCCCAGCCCTGGGGACGAATGCCTCCCCCTTTCAGGTGATCTCACCCCCAGTGCCTTTTGTCCTGGCTATGGGAAACCTGGCCGACAGCTTGCACATTAAATAGCCCGCCGGCATTGGCTATTGCATATTCGATCATTCAGTATTTGACTCTGGCACGCAATGCGCATTGCCCAGAATGTCGGGACAGCAAGACCTTTTTGTTCACGTCATGGGGGCGGGGGGGGGGGTTGCCAGCTTTCAGGCCCAAGAGGGTTTGATGGACGTCACGTGGAACCAGATGAAGCGCAGGACACCTGACGCTCCATGTATTGTCCTTCTCGCAATACTTACACACTGCTGAATATGATAAAAGGCCGAAGACGTGTGCCTGCAGCGGTTTGCACGTGTTTTAATGCACGCTGGCTCAGGGAAGGCGAACTTTTCCCCCTGGCCGGTTTTTCCTCTTGGGTGGGTCACAGTCCCTACGGAAATGTCCACATTCCAGGCAGTCTTTCCTGCCCCACCAGACAAATCCATGATACTTGCACTACGTAGCGTACCAACACGTATTAATTATACCATACTGTACTGTACTCCACTAATGATGCTAGGCACAATTAGGAACACCATAGAAAACAGAACTGCCAAATGGCTGTCCCCTTGTACGGTTAAATGACTGCACTTAATAGTTCTGTGCATTCTGGTCTCCTTTCCTGAAAAAGGATATTACTGAGCTGGAAAGGTACAGAGAAGGGTAACAAAAACCATCCGGGGTGGAGCAGCTCCCCTGTGAGGAGCAGCTGCAACAACCGGGACTGCTCCGCTTAGAAAAAGGCCAGCGGGTGTTTAAAGTCATGTGGGGACCGTGACGAAGGAGCCATCTCCCCTCTCTCCGTCACACTGGGACCCGGGGGCATCCCATGACGCCGACCGGCAATCGAAGCGAGTCCTGCTTCTCACAACAGGGACTGTGACATTTGCTGCCAGGGGAGGTGGTGACGGCCCCCAGTCTGGATGGCTTAGAGGGGCTTGGACAGCTCCACAGGGGAGGAGGCGATCCATGGCTGCTGGCCTTGCTGGCCACGCGCTCCCTCTTCCCCCAGAGGCCTCATGCCTTGCACACCAGTTGCTGAGCAGGTGGGCTGGAGGAGGCCTCCCACCCATCCTGCCGGAGGGATCCTGTGGGGCGCTGGCTTGCCACCGTGTGTGTGGCACACCAGGCTAGCCGGGCCTTGGGTCTGATCCAGCAGAGAACGCTGTGTGTCTACATTTCTCTGTTATGACAACAGCACTAGCACCAGTGAGAGTTGCCAAATTTCTTTTCTGGCAAAGCTCCTCTGCGACAGCCCCTCCTACGAGCAGAATGCCAGCGGAAGGGTGACTGGTTTGCTCCTGTAATTTGAGCTGTTTGAAACAATTAATCAGATAATGTCTTCACTGAAAGATGATTAATGGCCTACAAGTTCTTGAATCAGTGGGTATTCACATGAAAATCCCGTTTATTAAACCGCTCTGCTCTTTCTGCCTTGGAAAACCATCCTTGCAAACCCTGACCCAATCCGCGGAGCAGGGGGCGGGGGCCACGGGCGACTGCCCCGGAGGAGGCTGCCTCCCGCAACACGGGGCGGCCGGAGCAAGCGCTCCCCGTGCCCCGTTCAAGCGCATTGCGCACAACGATCGGCGCTGCACGGGCGGGGCAGAAGCGCTGCTGGCGCGTCGCCGGTTCCTCGGGAGAGACCCCAGCGCCACAGCCCCTTGGCTGCTGAAGCATTTCGGAACGAGGCGCGGATCGAGAGGCGGTGGGCGAGCAGCCGCGGTCCCCCTCTTCCCACCTTTGGCTGCCGCCCTCCCAGCCCGGCAGGGCGGGGGGCCAGCGAGGCCGGCAGAAGGCCGAGGCTGCGCGCACGGGAGCCCCGCTGTCGCTCGCCCTGCAGGGCGTGCCCGGAGGGGCCGGGGGCCCATCCCGGGGCCCCTGGATCGCCTGGGAGGCCCAAGGGCTCTGCAGCGCCTCGCCTCGCCGGGCCGGGCCGGGCCGCGGGGCGGGCCGGGGGCGCCCCTTATGGGGGGGGCGGAGGGCGCGCGCCCCGCCCCGCCGCGCCTTGCCTTGCCCCGCGCATCTCCTTTGCGCCGCCGCCGCCGCGCCGCGCCCCCCCGAGCCCCCCGCGCTGCAGCGCCAAGCGCCCCCCCCGCCCCCCCCGGCTGAGCTTTGAGCGCGAGGCGAAACGGGCGCGCAGGGCGAGGAGAAGCGCCCCAGGGCGAAGGGGCGGGCTGTTCCCCGGCGGCCTCTTGGATCGCAGCCCCATCCCCCTCGGCTGGCTGGGGATGCTGGCACTTGCAGTCCAGGGCGCCTGGGAGATGCCAGGCTGCGCACAGCTGGTCCGCAGCTGGTTTGCCGACCCCCAGGAAGAGGCAGGCCGTCCAGCCCGGACGCCCCCGGGAATCCTGCGCGATGGCCGGTGCTTTCCTGCGGGGTCAGCAGGGAGCAGTCCCGAGCCGCCCCTGGGAAGCCCCGGGCCTCTCCCGCTGCCCTTCCCCGGGGCGCACGGGCTCGCCCACGCAGCACGGCCGGCTACTTCTGCTCCGCAGGCCCCTGGCCCCCGGGCAGTGCTCGGTCCTCGGCTGGTGTGCCCCCGTCCCGCTTGCCTGCAGCCCTGCCGCTCATCCCGCCAAGGGCCGTGCTGCGGACATGGGCAAATGCCCCGCGATCAGTTCAAAAGTCTCCTTTCTCTCTCTCAGTTCCGTGGCTGTTTTGCCCTAGCAAATCCTCCAGGTTTGCCGTCCGCCTCTGCCCTGGGCACAGCCCGTGGCAACTTCTCTGCCCGTCCACCGGATTCTGCTCAGCTTCAGTTCCCCAAAGGGCCACGGAGAGCAGGGACTGCGTTCGGCCCAAACCGGCCTTGCATTTTTATCGGCTGACGGACTGGGCTGCATCCTGCCTTGTACAGGCCAACCACATCCCACAACAGCAGCGGAAGGCAAAGACGGCACAGCATGGCTGATTGCAACCTCCCTGCCTTCCCAGCGGAGACTTCTCCAAGCGCCGTTAACAGCCTCAAAATGTCACCCCGGAGAGTTTCAAGGGGGAGCCGGCAGGGCCCATCCCGGCAGTGCCTCTGGTGTCTTTGCTGGCGCTTCTGCAGCTTCAACACGGTGAACACATTCAGAAGCTCTGCATCTGAATAGATTTGTGTCTCGTCAAACACACGTGTCTCTCAACAAGCAGGAGTTTTCTGGTGTAAGAAAATAGCTGTTTCTCTGTGTGGGCCCTTGTGATTAAAGGTGGGTGAGAGACGATGCTTTTGCAGAACTGTTTGCAGACAATACGGTACGGATCATGTTGGCTGGACAGCCAACGAGCACGAATATTGGGGTGCCGTGCCGGGTATGCGGTGGGGGCGGGTGGGGAGAGAAGGCAGGACATTTGGATCACGGATAGATCAGAAACGGACTTCCAGGTTGTATCCAACATTGACACGCCATCCATCTGCGCCTGGAAGGTTGTCATTCGTCATCTCCCGAAGCCATAATGGACACCAGAGAGGTGCATCCGTCAACATTACCAGCAGGCAGAGAGTGAGAAAGGAGGACAAGCCACGTCTCTTCTCGGTGGCTTGAATGTTCTCCAAATGACCCCAGAACTTAATGATGGAGGTAGAGATGATTAATGTGCAGCTTTTCCATATCACTCCACATCTCAACAGATTCAGGAGTGGCAAAAATAAAAATCTAGAAACACAGGAGCAAAGCGAGCCAGAAGGGGCCTCCCGGGCCATCTAGTCTGACCCCCGGCTCCAGCTGGCTCCGCTCATCTAATCTCCACCATGTGGGTGTCCAATCTTATTTATTATTTCTTTCTTTATTAAAACACTTATATGCCGCCCCATCGCAACAAAGCCTCGGGGCGGCTTACAACATATAAAAAATACAAACAATGCATTAAAAACCTAACTATTCCACCCCCCCTTTCCGTGAACACCCGCACCAATGGGACCTCAGCCACCTCCCTTGGAAGCCCATGCCATATCTGAGGGGTCCTAACCATCAGGACGCACTTCCTGACGTCCAGCCTGGAGCCTGGTTCCCTGAGCTTTGCCCCATTGGACCGCATCCTGCCCTCCCCTGCAGGGGAGAACAGCTCACGGCCCTCCCCCATATGACATCCCCTCACTTACCTAGGCATGCATGGATTGAATTGGTAGTTTTAATTAAAGTTGAATTGATAAATTAATTCATTAGAAGTTGGGTTATTAATCAGAGTGTAATTTTAATTCCTAGACCAGTGCTACCATTTAAGGGAACACTTGCTGATTTATCAAAGCTACTTGGGTTCCAGCGGAGTATTATAAAAAGATAATGAACACAAGAGTGCTGAGGGATCTTGTAACAAAGAGGAGCAGCACAGGCCGGCCAGATTCTAATCAACTTCCTTTCATATAAAAAGGGCACTTCTGTTGAATTCAAATGGTTCATCAGCCCAAGCAACATGTCCAACCAACTAATTAAGTTGTCCTCCCTTTACAAACTTGGAAGGAATGAGAGAACCGGGTTTTCCCATTTGGATTTTGCCAGTTCTGACTTGGCTACATGCGGAGTGTTCTTTGCGGAATAGTTCATGACACGTGGCAGCCTGGCCAACACCCGTCTTGCTGCTGGGGAGCAGCGCTGCCCCCCCCCGAGGCTTCCCCCAGGTTCTTGCGTGCAGTCGCTCACTCCTGCATCTTCCCGCCCCCACGACTATCATCCGCTTGCCGGGCAGCATCCAGCCATCTCCCCTTGGAAGATTCCTGCCATAAGTAGCAAGTAATGGTCAAAAGAGCAAGTGGCGCATGTCGGATGCATGCACACTTTTTGGCATAATTCTCTGGCATACACCCTGAAAACCCCCACATGCTCTATAATACTCTCTTCTCTGCAGGGGCGTCCACAGTGCCTTGACAGACAGTTTTGCTGGTGTCGGACAAGGTGGAACGTTGGAAGCCCAAAAAGGGGAACGGGGAGGAAGGGACTGCGCCCCTTCAGTTCCAGTTTAGAAATGGTCGGTTTTGGTGAAACATTGACAGGGGAGGCTTTAGATGAATTGGTGGATGGGAGGCAGGCCCAAGGTATCTTCGCACCATTAGTGGGCGTCTAAGAGAACCCCCAAGCAATGCAAGAGGCAGCCCCTGGCCCCCATCCCAGCAGGCGCTGTCCAGGCACACCCTCCTTCTGAACACAGGGTTCCATAGATCCACCAATGGATCATGGATCTAGGATAGATCCATCATAGATCTATCCACCATAGATCCACCATAGATCCATCTCCTGCACACATTGTCTGGCCCTTTCCCAACCCATTCAGCTTCATGATTATCACACCGTGTGGCGATGAATTCTGGCAGCTGATGCCCCGCGGGGTGAAGGGCCTCTTCTCTTTGTCCGTCCGGAGCCTCGCTCTTGTCTGTTTCCTCGGATGACCCCAAGTTCTCATTTCAATAGGGACTGGGCAAAGTCTTTCCACGTTCTCCATGCTATGATTTATTTGCCTCCAGTTTTCAAAAGCGAGAGCTGCTGCCGGTTAGCAAGGCAACCCGCATGCAAGAGAGACCGTGATCTCGTTTTTCATCAGGCAGCCTTCCCGGTGGACCGAGCAAACGCTGTGGGCGTCATCTGTCTGGACTCCAGCAAAGCTTTTGACAGAGTCCCCCAGGATATCCTGATTAGCAAATGAGCTAGAAGTGGGCCAGATGGAACAAGGATCAGGTGGATCCACAGGGGCCTGCAGAATCGGACTCCTCAACAGCACCGTCTCAAACTGGGAAGAGGTAACAAGCAGAGTGTACCGCAGGGCTTAGTCCTGGGCCCAGTGCTCTTCAATATTTTCATTAATGGTTTTGGTTTTGATGCGGAAGTGCAGGGAACAATTAGCAGATTTGTGAGTGACACAAAACTCGGTGCGATAACTAATACTCTAGATGATCTCGACAGGTTGGAACACTGGGTGAAAGTAACAGAATGAAATCCAGTCAGGACAAATGCCAAGTCCTACCCCTAGAAAAGGGAACCAGACGCATTGCCACAAGATGGGGAATACTGGCTCAACGATGCTGCAAGCAAGAAGGTCTAGGGATCGTCGCAGATCACAAGCTGCATATGAGCCAACAAATGTGATGGGGCTGCAAAGAGGGCAAATGCGATTTTAGACTGCATTAATAGGAGCATCACTTCCAAACCCAGGAAGTTGTATTTCCTTTCTGCTTAGCACTGGTTGCACCTCATCCGGACTGCTGTCCAGTTCTGGTCACCACAGTTGAAGAAAGATGCAGACAAGCTGGAAAGGGTTCAGAGGAGGGCAGTAAAGATGATCCGAGGACTGGAGGCAACGCCTTACAAGGAGAGACCAGAAGATTTTGGCATGTTTAGCCTCGAGAAGAGAAGGCTGGAGAGAGATCTGTTAGCCCTCTTCAAGTCCTTGAAAAAATCGCACCAAGAGGAGGGCTGGGATCTCCTTTTGATAGCCCAGAGAGCCGAATAGAAGGCTCGAGTTATAGCCTGCCAGATTCCAGACGGACATCCTGACTGTTAGAGCAATGCAGCCATGGAACCAGGTACCCCAACTGGACCTCCGGGATGCAGCTGGACAGCCACCAGCGAGGGGTGGCTTACCTTCTCCTGCACTGAGAGGGGGCTGGGCCTGATGGCCTTGTGAGCCCCTTCTAACTCCACCATCCTTGGCTCTTGCAGTGTATGAGAGCTAACAAGAGTGACAGAGGCACCGGGACCAGGCAGCAGAACTTCAGGAAGGACAGAGTGCAGAAGCAGGATTTAATGGAGAGCCTGAGACTTCGGCAAGGCACAGGCCGAGGTCCGGGGCCAGGAGGAGGCATGAGGGCAGAACAAGGTCACGGTCAGGAACAGGCCGAGGGCCAAGAGCAGGAGGGCGTCTTTCTGTGCTCCCCTCGGCCGAGTTCCTCCCTGCATCCCTTTTAGCTCAGTCAGGGACAGCCAGGGCGGGTTTCCTGAGTGGCCCAGAACTGCATCTGCCCTCCATGTGATCAGTTCCCATGATAACGACGGTGCCGCTTGGCAGCTCAGAGCTTGGTGGGCTGTGCGCCATTACCTGCTGCAGCCTTCCCCAACTTGGCGCCCTCTGTGTGTGCTGGAGTCGTTCCCAGCCAGCGTGGCCGATGGGCCTCCTGCCCAAGCTGATCTGGCTGGTGCAGGCAGCATGGGAATTCATTCCGGCCCACTTTTTGAGAATTTAGCCAAATCCCCAAAGTTCTTCAGTTTGGGAGAGGAAGAATTTGAGATGTTAAAAATGCGAATGTGGGAGAACTTGAGTGCCAAAATGTGCCCCCATCAAAACCCGCCAGCGCTCAGGGTGAGCAGAGCCAGGCAGGATGCCGAAGCGTTCGGCTGGCCGCTCTCCTCAAGCCAGGAGGGGCTCGCAAGGCGACACGGTGCGCTGCCTTAGAGCAGGCTGCCCTGGCTGTGCCTCTTCAGAGACACCGGGCAACCCTTGCGGCGTAAATCAAGGCACTTCCTCCAGCATTTGGCGGCGAGCTGAGCAATGCCGTCTTGCCGAAAAGGACATTCATCTCGTGGTCCTCAGAAGGAAGACGCGCCAACGCCCCGTTTCGGCAGTGGCTTTATACTGACGGCTGGAAAACGCAGAGCTCTCCAACCTTGGAGCGTGCGTGGAGCAAGCGTGGTCCCTAATTTGGCACCAAGGGGCAGAAGATGCTCACGGCCAGCTGGGATATTAAACTGTGCTTGCATGTAATCCTTCTTCCCGTCTCTTTGAATGGAAATTAAAGAGGCGTAAAAGCCCAGATGGTGCAGGTCAGTGCTGCAGGAGTGGGAAGGCCACAGTCACCAAAATCCTGCCGGACAAGGTGCAGCCTGAATCTGGGAGGTCAGGAGAAACTTCCTCACTGGCAGAGCGACAGTGGGAGCAGCTGCCTGGAGAGGTGGGGGGCTCTCCCACACTGGGGACACTCAGGAAGGAACCGGGCAGCCACCTGAGTGGGATGGTGTGCCTTGCTGTCCTGCGACAGCAGGGGGTGGACTAGATGGCCTCCATGGCCTCTCCCAACTCTACTCTTCTATGATTCTATGAGACCAGGACTCCCATCTTTGCACCCGGTTCACGTGAATGGTCCAGCCGGATTCTGATCACAGAATCATAGAATAGTAGAGCTGGAAGGGGCCTCAAGGCCTTCGGGTCTAACCCCCTCTGGGTGCAGGTCACTCCTTCAGGAGGCCTAGTGAATTGTCTTTTTTCTGGCTTAGATGGCTAAGACAGTGTTGCAGTCCTTCCTTGTCAGATATAAGTCGCCAGTCTGGGGGAGACAAAATCCACCAGCTGCCCATCATCCTCAGCTAACAGGAGCACCTCTGCCTGCATCCAGGCACTGGGGGCCTGCAGGGAACGCTTAGCTCAGTGCCTGGGTAACCTGTAACTTGGCTCAGTTCCGTTTTGCTTCTCTCCCTCTGCCAAAGCAGCAGGTGGCCTGTCCCCCCTCGATGGCAGAGGTAGCAACCTTCTCTCGTGTCTTGTTTGTCACACCTTTTGGGAGCCGGGGTGCCTCCTCCACGAGCTTTTCCCTGCAGCTGCTCTTTATTGACCGAAAGCAGAAAACACCCAGCGTGAACCTCTGAGCATGCGCAGAGGGGTCCACTGAACCCACTCGAGGAAAAAGACTAAGTCCCTTTGGGCATGTGCAGAGTTCCTCCCCTATCCCATGCAGCAGCCTTGCCCAGCCCACGCAGAACTGGGGCGCAGGGTGAAGGGTGCCGGGGAAACCCAGCTGAGGAAAAGCGCACGATGGTGCCAAGTCTACACTGACGTCTCCCGACTCTGCCAAGGGACCGAAGCGCTGGCTCCGGTTTCTCACCAGACATTTCCTGGGCAGCGCTGCCATCGCCCCCCCTCAAATTGCCCCCCCCACCACCAAATCCAGCTCCCTTCTGTTTGCCAGGCCCTGTCCAGGGAGTGAGCTGAGCCGAGGAAGTCCGTGAGCGCCTGCAGAGCACTCGCTGTGCAACCGGCAGCCATCTTCCACGGCGTATGCAGCGCGAAGGCCACACGTCTTGTGTGGGGGGGAGGGATGCCGCTGGGGCTGCACTGGGGCTGCCTGCTAACTGGTGACCCCCCCCCCCATGAATGCCCGGCACCCTCGGGGCCGAGTCGGGCTCAGCCCTGAGAAAGGGGGCTGGAGTGTGGGGAACCTATCCATGGGCAGGAGCGTGAAAATGCCAGCCCAGCGCGCATCTGCTGTGGAAAGGGCACGATTAGGGCACAGAGGAAGGCAGGATGCGCCCCAGCGGAGCCAAGCTCAGAGAACCCAGGTGCCATTTAGATGCCAGGAAGCACTTCCTGATGGTTAGGACCCCGAGGGCGTGGAATGGGCTCCCACGGGGGGTGGTTGAGGCCCCATCGGTGCAGGTGTTCAAGGATAGGCTGGACGTGCACATGGTGGGCATGTCGTGAGCGGAGCTGGCTGGAGCCAGGGGTCAGACTAGATGGCCCGGGAGGTCCCTTCTGGCTCACTCTGTTTCTCTGATTAGGAAAGGAACTGAAAATGGGGCTGCCAGGATCAAACGGCCCTTACAGGGACCTTTGGCACTTGGAATGCCGTGCGCAGGTCTGGTTTGCCCCCAAAGAGGCACCGGGGGGGGGGGGCTTATTGCCAAGCTGGGAAAAGGGCAACCAACATGATTAAAGGGTGGGAGGAGCTTTCTCACGAGGAAAAGTTACCCATCTGGGATTCGCGAGCTTAGGAAAGAGGCAAGTAGGGGGAGACTGGGAAGGGGATTGGCAAATCCACGGAGGAGGGAGGAAACGCCTCTTGCCCACCGGCCACATGCTGCTTCCAGGCCGGAGCGGACCGTGGCTTGGGCCGATCTCCCCACTCGCTTCCGACTTTCTTAGCACCCACACGCATTCCCGGTTTCCATTTCTTTTCCAGAAAGGAGAGTGGAGAACACAGCGCCCATCTTTCTGGACAGTGCTGAGCGGTGAGTCCCTGGTCGCCCTGGCTGCCCTTCTCTGAGCTACCCCGGCTGATGCAGAGCCTCCTTCGTGTGGGTGCCCAGGCCTGGGGGCAGGATTCAGGGTGAGGTCTGATCAGCGCGCGCGGCACGGCCCACGATTTAGAAACTTCGCTTCTGCAGATGCGACCTAAACCTGCACGTTCCTGCAGCCACATCACACTGCCAGCAGGGCTGCGGCTTGTGGACACCTCTGCCTTCAAGATCCGTTTCATGTGTGTGACTGTCAGGGCGAGCTTCTCCCCTCCGCCTGCCCTTACAGCGGGCAGCACCCTCAATTCCTCTCTCCTCAGCGAAAAGCTTTGCACTTGCTTCTGTTAAACTTCATTCAATGCAACAACAGCAGACTGGGTACAAGAATGCTGAACACGGTATATGATCAACTTGTAAAATATGGTTATCTTTTTTTTGGTCTGCATTCTTGAATATGCACACTCAAATTGCTAGCATTGTCATAGCTGATGTCTAGCACAGCTTTGGTGAGATTAAGTAGGGCCACAAGGATGTAGGGCCACAAGGCTGGTGGCCGGTTTGCAGGGGATGCTGTATGAGGCAAGACTGAGGGAACTGGGTCTCTTCAGCCTGGAGAAGAGGAGACGCAGAGGGGATATGTTGGCAACATACAGGTATGTGAGGGGGTGTCACATGGAGATGGGGAGAGGCCTGTTCTCCCCTGCAGAGGAAAGCAGGACGCGCTCCAATGGAGCAAAGCTCAGGGAGCCAAGCTCCAATTTGGGTGCCAGGAAGCACTTCCTGACAGTCAGGACCCCGAAGGCATGGAATGGGCTTCCACGGGAGTCGTTGAGGCCCCATCGGTGAGGGTGTTCAAGGATAGGCTGGACATGCACAAGGTGGGCATGTCGTGAGCCGAGCAGGCTGGTGCCAGGGGTCCGACTAGATGGCCCAGGAGGCCCCTTCTGACTCGCTCTGTTTCTGTGTTTCTATGTTTCTATTCTGTTATGCTCTGCCATCTCCTAGCTGATCCAGATAATTGTACATTCTGCTTCTGTGGTATGACTGGCTATTCCACCCGACGTCGGTTCATGCAGGAGCCTGATCAGCACTTCCCCGCCTCTTCCTCTGCTGCTGAATAATAACAGGCCCCAGGACTAACCCGCCGGCAGCCCAACCGATCCTTCCATCCAGTCTGACGAGGGAGCGATGAAGAGCGCTTTTCCTCCAGCCAGCAGGTTTAAAAATAATAATAATTGCGCGTCCCAAAAACATAACCAAAGCGAGTGAAAGGAAACAGGAGAAAAGGATACACTAAGATGTATCTTAGTATAAGATCCCCACTAATTTGGGGATAAGATTTTAAAAGATGGATAACACTAATTACATATATATTATAATCTCTGCATTCATATGTAATGGTGATTATTAAAAATGATTATGCATATGTGTAGGCACACCAACTATCCATCTATCGGTCCATTTGTAGATTACACCTAAAGGCCAGCTGCTGAAAAAATCGAAAGCTACATTAAACCCTCCACTCATGGTGCTATTTCAGGTGGGCCATTGATCCCTGCAGTGCTGTGTTATTGGCCTTTTTGCTATCGAGACGGAGTGGAGAATCCGTTTAATCAACTTTTCATTAAATTCCAAGGAATGGGTGGGTCATTCAAAAGAACAAATGAATCCTTAAATACAGGGACCCCCTCGCAAGAGCTCCATGCAGCCCGTGCTGGAGCAGCCTGCAGAGCAGAATATAATTGGGCACTTTGTCACATGCCTGGCTAAAATTAAGGTATATTATGTCCACAGCACTTCCACATTCTACTAAGGAAGTTACCCAGCTGAAAAATGAAATAAAATTAGTCTGGCAAGCCTTGTTTGTAACAAATGCCCCATCTTGCAGGATTGATTGTTCTCCATAGCATGAATCGATGTCCTACTCATATATGAAAGCAGTCGCTCTGGAGTGAATGCCACCGGTTACAGATCGCTCTGAGAGTCAGCACAATCCAGCAAGTGACAGCGCTGGACTGTCACGGCCAGCTCATCCGAGCCTCTCAGCGGCGGCGGCGGCCGAGAGTCACTGCAGAGGAGCTTAAGAAAACAATGCCTGCCTGTTCCAGGCCCCCCGGTCGCGAGGACCCCTCCTCAGAGCGTCCCGTGTGCCAGTATTGCACAGCTGCCCCAAACACCCACGCCGAGGTGGCCTTCCCACCCGCTCCCACCCCGAGCCCTTCCATCCGCGCCACGAGGTGCAAGGGCCTTGTGTGACTCGCCATGCTGCCCTGGTGGAAGCCCATAGTTTTCTGCTTACACTGCTTACACCTCCTTCAGTCCGTAGGGGACAGAGCTGAGGCCCTTGTCTCTGATTTTTGAAATCCATCCCTTCGCCCTCCCCTCTCCACCGCTCGGCGTCATCCAGAGGGGAACTGATCCCTCAGCTACTATTCGGGCAGCGGCAAAATGCCTGGACTCTAGTTGTGGGAGAAGGGCGGCTGGCTGATCGCTCAGGAGAGGAAGGGTCCGAGCCAAGGTCGCCCCTTCTTGGGGTGGCAGGCAAGGGGGCCACGCAGGTGCCCTTCCCCTTCCTCCCGATTCTTCCGCAGAGGTTCCGCTGGAGCAGCCTCCCCAAACCTGGTGCCCCCAGGTGTGTTGGATCATTCTCAGGTAGACTGCCCCATTCAGGCCTGGCCTGTCTGATGGGCCCCTGCTTGGGCAGGTGGAAGCCCGGCACCCCTCCTGCGGGGCGGATCCCGTGGGCAGCTGGTCGGCCACCGTGTGGTGGAGGGCTGGGCTGGACGGACCGCGGTTTGCTCCAGCAGGGCTGCTCTGACGTTCTCGGAAGGCTCCGGGCACATTCGGGGACAGGAGAATACATTCAGGGGAGGAGCAGCTTCATTAAAGAGTCTCAAGAAGTGAGATTCTTGAGAAACATGAGGCGGCTGCCTGGGCGAGAGAGGAGGTAGGCGGATAAAGGAAGCCCTGAAGGCTGTGCCGGCGGCCCATGGCTCTGGGCGGCCATTGCTGGACCTCGAGGCTTGCGCGGGAGGCTCCTAAAGCGAGGCCGGCAACGGTGGCAACAGCAGCACCAAGGCGGAGGGGGGGGAGGACAGGGATCTGTGGCGGCCCTGGCAGTCCCAGGGCCCCTCTGGACTGGTCCTGCATGGTCCCACTCGCCTTGCCAGCAGGAAGGGGCTCTCTGGGCAGACTTGCGAGGGTCAAGGAAGCCCAAGCGTGGGTGGGAAGCAGCAATGGCGGAGGAGGGGAGCTTTTCCCATCCAGTTTGCAATGTGGGGGGGTGTCTGTCCCCCATGGTTCTGCCACCCCCACCCTGATTTTCCCATTTTCTTCCTGGGCCTTCCCACCTCCCACTCTGGGGCTTGCGCCAGCGTCGCCAGGTCACTGCTGCAGCCCATGACGCTGCCGGCCCTTTCTGCCACCTCAGGGCGACTTACTAGCCCCCGCCGCTTGCTGTGCCCCCGCCAAGCCCCGACCGGCCAACAGCGAGCTGGCTGACCAGCCCCCATCAGGGAAATGGGCGCACCCAGAGCGGGTGTTCCTGGCAAGGGCTCCTTCCCGAGGTCTGGATTCCCTCTCGCCCGCAGGACCTCCAGACGGAGCGTGGCCACCTGCTCAGGGGGAAGAGCGAGGCCTCCGGTCCAAGGAGGGATTGTGCCGCAAGCGACAGGCCTTTCCTGAGCACTGGTTTACGCGTTTATTCAGGTCTTGCCTTTCTCCAAACGGCACCAAGGCAGCGAACACGAAGCCGTATGTACAAGTGAACGAGTGGATGAACGTTCCAGAACCAGAGGCAGCAGGGGAAGCCTTGCCTGCCCCGCCTCCTCCTCTCCTCTTGCAGTCGGGGCTCCGGCTCAGCGACGGACGGAGTCGGCCCTCCTCGGAGCAGAGCAGTGGCCGAGGATCCTGCCGCTCGGATCACACGTTTGACTCGATTATGGATTCGATGACGGATTCTGGAGAGCTGTCTTGAATTGCCTTCTCTTGGCGTTCTCGCCTCTCCTTCCGACGGACAATGTAGTAGGCGACACAGTAGGACAAGAAGGAGCACGCCCCAAACAAAATTTGTGCTCCAAGAAACCTGGGGGTCCAAAGCAGAAGAGGCGTATCAGCCAGGCTGGGGGAGGCCGACTGCAGCACCTGCCAGGCGTTCAGGGATGTGCCCTGCGGGAAGAGCAACGCCCGAGGCTCCCCCTGCAGAGCAGACGCCAGGACGACTGTGCTCTGGGGCGCAACCTGGGCAAAGGGGGCTTTGCCAGTTCTCCTCTGGCCTCTCTCCTCCCGCCCTCAAGGCAAGCGCCGCACGGCTGAAGGATGCACCAGACGGACGGACGGACGGACGGATGGAGGGAGGGAGGACGCCCCCAGCATGCCTCTGGGGCCCTCAGGCACCCTGCCAAGGTGCGCCTCCTCTTCCCTTGGGAGCCAGTCTGCTCCGGGCACTGGCCTGCAGTGCGGCTGCAGAGGCAAGGCAGACGGCCCGGGGGTGCTGGGAGGCTGCCGTGGGGCTTCACTCAGGGCCCCATGTGGGAGAGTCTGACCCAGAGAGAAGCGGCTCTCCTCCCTCCCTGAGCCTCACCCCGTATGCCAACAGTGCCGCCTCCGTTCGCGCCGTGCTCCCGCCTCCCTCGCTGGCACGTGCCCTGGGGCTGCCGCACCCTGGCCTGGCGCACGTGCACAGCTTGCACCGCCGGATCGGGATCCTGTTCCGGGGCAAGAGGAAGACCTACTTTTGCCGCAGGAGCGTGTTGTTGTAGTATCTGCAGGCGGCCCGGTCGTTGCACTTGGTCTGCCACAGGAGGCAGGTCGTGTCGATGGTCTTGCCATAGAGCATTGGGGCAGGCAGCCAGGCTGGAAAGACGGGGGCCCCACGGGTCAGAGGCCAGCTCCCCGGGCCCTTCCCTCCCCTTCCCTCCCTCCCCTTCCCTCCCGGGCCCTCCCCTCCCCTCCCCTCCCCTCCCTCCTTCCCCCCCTCCCCCGCCCCGCCCCGCCCCGCTAGGCCTCGTTGCCATGCTGCAGGCTTTGGAAAGAAAGAGGATCCCGAAGTCCCCGGCTGCCACTGGATGATCAGCGGGCAAGTGCCCCCTGGACCCACAGCTAGAAATGCGCTTCTCAGAGTGCGCAGTTCAGCCCCCCCCCCTCCCCGGTGTATGCAGTGCTGTGCCCCACCCTCGCCTGTGACTTACCAAACAGTCTCAGCAGCAGGAACTGTATCCCGATGGCAAAGGATTTATCTTCGGGCTTGACACTCCTGAAAGCGACAAAAGGGGTGTGGGAGCCGAGCGGCACGCTTGTGGGAGGCGCGAGCACCTGGGGATGTGGGCGGCCGCGTGATCAGCTGCAGCTTTACTGACGGCGCCGAGATCCAGCTTCGTGCGCATGTGCATCGTAGGCCATGGAGCCACTCAAACAGCATTGTGTCTCCACAAGGGGAGGCCCAGTGCTCTGCGCAAGACCCTCCTTCCCTCGGAAGCCCCTCTCAGGACGCCTGGCCGGCGGCACTCCTGTCCTGCTCCAACTTTTCAGTCCCTTCCCACGAATCGTATGCCACTCCTTTCTGGGAGCCCTGCAACCTGCAGCCCCTCAGCCCGGGTCTTCGCATGGGCTCGCCCCTCATCCTCCTCGGCTGTCCCCTTCCCACCCTGCCGTGGTGGCTGTCCGGACCGCGGCCTCCTGGTGCCTTCCTGCAAGGGCGACAGGCGAGACCCCAGCTGGGCCTTCTGCCGAATCGGCTCTTCCCAGCCCTTCTGCGTGTCGGGCGGCTGTGAGAATGGAGGGGATTCGCAGCAGAGCCCCACACAGAGGCGGCGGCAAGACAGGCTGTCCCTACCTGAGGATGATCACAAACGACGGCGTGTGCGCGAGGGTCCCGGCAAATCCAGCGAGACAGGTGATCATAATAAAGGGCATCAGGAAGTGGGAGCAGTGCGTGCTGCAGCTCCCGGGGGCCGCGTGTCCGGCGGCGCCGTTCAGGACAATGCAGCTGCATCCCGTGTAATTCTGCGGGGGGAGACAGAAGTCAGGAAATGGGGGGGCGGGCACGCCACTGCGAAGCTGATCTCCTTTCCGTCCCCTCCTTCTCTGGCCACCTCGGAAGTGTCCTCACATGGTCAGCAGGGCCCACTGAGACGAAAAAGTAGACAAGCCCTCACCATCGAAGACATCGGCAAAACTTCACTGATGGCCTTTCAACCCTTTTTAAAAATAAAAAGCGCCAAGGCGCAATGCAGAGGGTTTGGGCATCGAGACCGAGCTGGCGAGATGGTCTCCCCAGGCGCTGAGGCGCACGCTGGGATCTTAACCGGGGGCTCCTCCAGGCTCCCCCACCATCCCACGGGCTCCTGCTGGGGAAGCACCTTCCCACCAGCGGCAGCCTGGCCCGGTGATGCTCCCCCACAACTTCCTTTGCTTTGTGCCGCTGTGATAGCCCTACTAGCTGTGGCAGTCGTTACAAGGCTGGCTTCCTTTTACCCTGCTTTAATTGTAAGCTGTGTTAAGTTATTTTAAGGTAATAAAAGATCAGATAAGGTAAGAAATGAAAGTCAGCTTTATCAGTCCGGGCAGCTTATTATTAAATGAACCTTGAAGCTGCTCAGGAAACTCTTTCAGGGTGAAGACAGAGTATGAATCTCTTCAGACAAACTTGCCCCCCGGAGCAGGGATGGGGTTCCAGTGTCCTTCATAACGCTCTGTGATCTCAAAATGGAACAGGGACGGATGCATATACATGGTGGCGGCGGCAATAATACTAGGAATAAACCAATAGTTTGATTTCTATATTGCCCAGTAGCCAAAGCTCTCTGAGCAGTTTACAGCAAATAACAGTTTTTGATGCCCACCTTACTTCCTAAGCGTGGCCTCCAGTGTGGGAGAGCCCACCGCCTCCCCGGTCACGGGTTCCATTGCCACGCTGCAGGACAGGGGACACGTGGCCACTTGGCCACCAACAGTCTGGACTGTGCCCTACCTCTGCTGCCTGGTTGAGTGCAACCAGACTCACGCCGTGGTGACTGTCTTCCTTCGCCTCTACCCCATGTTCACTGGCAGCGGCTCATGGGGTGGACTAGCTGTGCATGCTCGCATCACAGCCTGGTTTGGCTACATGTCATGGGGAAGATGCCACAGGAGAGGTGGGCCAGCAGCCACGGCACTCTGCAACGTGCACTTATGCCCCGCAAGCTTCTTCTGAAGGTTGAGGAAAGCGCTACACAAACTTTGGGAGAGGACATGTGCAAAAGAGAGAACCCTGCACGATACATTTGGACCCCTGTGTGCGCTGATGAGCTCCAGGAATTCAGCCGAGACGGATGAGCATTTGGTGTGCGGCCAGGAATGGAGATGCGGTGCTTTCATGGTTCCTTAGAGCTGGCAAAAGCCATGACTTGGGGGGGAGGGGGGGCTTTTCACTTGCCGCCCCTAAGCCTTCAGACCCTTTCCGCTCTTTCAAATGCCACAGCAAATTAGTGTGTTGCAGGAAGGGGCTGCCCACCCGAGTTGCAACACCGGACTTGGAACCTTCCTGATCAGGGACGGTTCTGGTTTCTTCAGGCCTCGCTTGGAGGTGCAAAGGCAGGCGAGGAACCCTGAGGCCACAACGTCCGGCAGAAGCAGCTTCGGCAGAAGACAGTTTGGCGTGGAGGAGTGGGCAAGCACGCCGCCTGCCCCACTCAAAGTCCTCCTCTGCCCGCCCCACCCCCGGCCGCTCCACAGGTGACTTACCACAACCTTGTTGGCTTCATGGTTAATGTTCAGAGCGGAGCAGCCCGCATGGCAAGGGGAGATGTATTCCACGCCGTTCTGGCCACAGATGGGGTCGAACAGGGTGGAGGAGCAGTTGCAGTGGCGGCTGCACTCGGCCGTGGGCAGGCCCATTCTGGAGCTGCGGAGGAAGAGGGACTCGCCGTGAGGCCCGGAGGAGGCCCGGGGCTGTCGGGGCGACCAGCCGTGCGGCTTGCCTGGAATGCAGCCTTTGCGTCTGTGGCACGGGGGGCAGCGTCCTGGAAGAGGTGTTCCCTGTCGAGGGAAAGAGAACGAGCCGTGCCTCTCCGGGGGCGGAATCGGTCGCCCGTGGAGCTGAGAGCTCTGGCATGGAAGGTAAGAGACACTCTAAAGAATTCTGCTGCCCAGTTTGCTGGGCACAAGAGATTTTCTCTCCCAATTAACGAAGCTAATTAATTGACTAAAACAGGCAACTCTGCTCGCTGTCCGTCTACCTAGCTGACATCAGTGGCCATGCTGACGTGGTCTGGTTTACTTGCTGAGCTCTCTGCGGCTAGGCTCCTCCTTCCTCGGGTGCTTTCGGGTCCGGAGTGCCTGCCAGTCCTGCTTCCACAAACAGGCCATGCCAGGAGGCGATCAGTCGCTGTGGGAAAATATGCCATGCAGAGCGGCGGGGGCAGGATCAGCACCGGGCAGGGCTCAGTTATTGCTCACAGGGGACCCCTGCGAACTGGCCGAATCGTTTGCTTCTGGGCGAAGCCGCGTCAGGCGCCACCTTGAGCCCCGATCCTCTACGTTCCTGCCGTGATGGGGAGCTGGGTCCCTTCGTGCCTCTTGCCCACCAAGTCACCAGTGAGCACCTTCAGCGAGAGTATTACGAAGCCCCGGCGGGAGGGCCTGGGCGAGGAACGCCAAGCAGAATGAGGCCTGCCCAGGCGCATGCAGAAAAGAGCCGGGCACCCGAGGAAGGAGAACAAGGTGGACGAGGAACGTTGGAGGTCAAAGGGAGTCTCAAGGGCATTTGATTGCTCTTTAAAAAGACGCTTGAGGCTCCAGAGAAGAGAGGTGGCTTCTGATGCAGCTGAAAGAGGGCAAAGGAAGGGGCGCGTGGGCCCTTGGGTTCGGGCGGTCCAGCTGTCCCATGCCCGGGCGCTGCATGACGGCTGCGGAGGCGAGGCAGAAAGTGTGAGCAAAGTCGCCCAAAGGAAGGTAGAGAGGAGCCCTGGCAGGAGGAGACCCTCGGCCTCGGAGGCCTGCTCCGTCCTCTAACCTAGACTGGGGGGCTTCCTGCAAGGGACAATGAGGGGCCAGCGTACCTTCCAGAGCTGTCAAGGCCGGCAACCGCCTGGGTCGGGCAGCCCAGGAAGAGGAGGGGCAGGTAGAAGAGGAGGCAGACGCCCATGCTGACGGTGCACATGATGGCGGCCTGCCTGATGCCAAGGCGGCAGTTCTTCATGATGGCTCCCCCCAGGATGATTCCCAGCATGGCGCCCGGGATGTTGACGGCGCCTGTGGCGGGCAGAAGCACAGAAGCAGAGCGAGTCAGAAGGGTCCCCTCAGGCCATCTAGTCTGACCCCTGGCTCCAGCCGGCTCCGCTCACGACATGCCCACCATGTGCACGTCCAGCCTGTCCTTGAACACCCTCACCGATGGGACCTCAACCACCTCCCGTGGGAGCCCATTCCACGCCCTCGGGGTCCTGACTGTCAGGAAGTGCTTCCTGGCATCCAAATGGAGCCTTGGTTCTCTGAGCTTTGCTCCACTGGAATGCATCCTGCCTTCCTCTACCCATCTCCATATGACACCCCCTCACATACCAGTATGTTGCCAACATATCTCCTCTGAGTCTCCTCTTCTCCAGGCTGAAGAGACCCAGTTCCCTCAGTCTTGCCTCATACCCCAACCCCTGCAAACCAGCCTCCATCCTTGTGGCCCTACACTGCACTGACTCCAACTTGGCTATATCCTTCCTGTAATGAGGGGCCCAAAACTGAACACAATACTCCAGTGGCGGGCGCACGAGAGTCGTGTAGAGTGGTAGTAATGCCTCTCTGGATCTAGAAGCCACACTTCTGGCTCTGCAACCAAGGGTGGCATTCGCCCTCTTGACCACCGCATCACATGGCTGACTCATGTTCAGCCTGCGGTCAACCAGTACCCCGAGGTCCCTTTCACAAGTGCTGCTCTCCAGCCACTTGTCCCCTAACCTGTACTTATGACAGCTATTCTTATGCCCCAAGTGCAAGACCTTGCACTTCTCCACATTGAACGCCATCCTGTTGTCTCCTGCCCACTTCCATAGTCTGTCCAGATCCTTTTGGATCTGGTGTATCTGCTCCTCAGTTGTGGCCACTGCTCCAGTTTTAGTGTCGTCTGCGAATTTGATCAGCAGACTGTTCACCCCTTCTTCCATGTCGTTAATGAAAAGATTAAACAGGATCGGCCCCAGGACAGAGCCCTGGGGGACCCCACTTGTCACTGGCTGCCATCCCGACGATTCCCCGCTAATGGTTACCTTCTGCTTTCGGTCAGTCAACCATGCCCTAATCCACCGGACAGTGCTTTGGTCTATCCCAAAACTCCTCAGTTTCTCCACCAGGATATCATGGGGCACTTTGTCAAAGGCCTTGCTGAAATCCAGGTATACCACATCCACTGCATCCCCTCCATCCAGCCACCTCGAAACCTTGTCATAGAATCCCACAAGGTTTGTCTGGCAGGACCTGTTTCTGCGGAAGCCGTGTTGTGTGGCTGTCAGCCTCCCTTCCCTGTCTAGCGTCACTAGATCTCTCTCTATTATGAGCCTTTCCATTGTTTTTCCTACAATGGAAGTAAGGCTAACCGGTCTATAATTCCCCATGTCCTTCCTACTACCCTTTTTGAAAATTGGGACCACCGATGCCACCCTCCAGTCCTCTGGAACTTCACCCGTTCTCCACGAGGCCTCAAAAACGGAGGCCAGCGGGCGTGAGAGAACCCCTGCCAACTCTCTAAGTACTCTCGGGTGTAACCCGTCAGGGCCTGGCGCCTTTGTAATGTCCAATGCCCTGAGGAGCCCCTCGACTTCAAGGGGGGTGACTCTAATCTCTGCCCCTAAGTCCCCAGCCTCATCTAATCTCCTATACGGATATCCCCCGTCCTGCTTTGGGGAGAACACAGAGGCAAAATAGTCATTTAGCATCTGTGCCTGTTCCCTCATGTCAGTCACTGGATCTCCTTCCTCCTTATTTAGTGGTCCCACCACTTGTCTCCCCTTCCTTTTCCTATTTACATGCTGAAAGAAGCCCTTTTTGTTGCTCTCGATATTCTTGGCAAGTCTCAGCTCGTAATCAGCCTTAGCCTTGCGAAGAATCCTTCTGCAACGGGCCTCCTCCTCCCGGTATACCCTTTTGTCTATTTCCCCCAGTACCCATTTCCTATGGAGGCTCCTCTTTCGTCTAATCCCCCTAACCACCTCCTTTCGCATCCATGGCGGCACTCTCCTCCGCCTCCCCACCTTACTGACTAGAGGTATCATCAGGGCTTGCGCCTGCAAAACCTCCCTTTTGAGTGCCATCCACCCCTCCTCAACTTGCTTACCTTCCAGTAACCTACCCCAGGAGACTTTCCCCAGTCTGGCCTTCAGTTGGCCAAAGTTGGCCCTCTTGAAGTCCCAGCTTCTAGTGCTTGCCCTGCTGCACGGCCCCAGTCCTCTGATCTCAAAGCAAAGGATGGCGTGATCACTCGCATCCAGAGCTCCCCTAATCTGTACTTCATCTATCAGCTCCTCCCTATTGGTCAAGACCAAGTCCAGGATGTTTCCCCCCCTCGTCGCCTCTCGGACCCTCTGGGTGAAAAACCCACCCTCTAGAGCTTCTAGGTAGCGACGTGACCTGGCTGTCACCGCCGAGTGAGTCTCCCAAGTAATATCCAGGAGAGTGAAATCCCCCATAAGATACTAGGGAGGTATTAGGCAGGAGCAACATAATGGGGACTGCGCATGGATGGAGCAGCGGAGAAAGGGAGACAACGACAGCAGTGACTCACGTGACCACACGCACCTATGATCATGTTGGCAATGGACGCTGTCAGGCTGAACTGCCGCTCCAGGAATTTGGCCAGGAAGGTGGCTATGCCGGCGACCATGCTGGAGAGGTTGATCAGCGCCAGGATGACCGTGATGAAGATGGGATTCCTGATGTTCCTCAGCAAGGCCACGGGAAACACTGCAACAGAGCGGCCACGGGCGTCATGCGCTGTGCTCACAGCAAGGCCAGCCTGCCCGCCATAGCTGGCGTCTTTCGAGGGGGCACCGCGGTGTTCGCACGCATGTGGCACGAGCCGGGAGGATTTTCCTAACTAAGCTTGTTTTGCCGGGAGCCCTGCCCCCTCCCCTTGGCTCACCGGGGGGCAGCGTCTTCCCCAGCTCTCGTGAGAGCGATGTTTGGGGTGCCTCGGGCCTCTTCTTGAGAGAGGTCTGCCGCGGGATTTGCGCAGAAGGGTGGGGGGGGCAGGGAATGACCCTCTTTGACCGCACGCATTTCAGAGACGGTGGCTGACCTGCGGCAGCCCCTTTTCCGGACGGTGCACGTGCCCAGAGGTATTCAGTGCCGGGATTTCTAAGAGCGGGGGTGCCATTGACACGGCCCGTCCTGCAACGCCGCCCTCCTTGCCACTGGCCCCCCTGTCGCTTGTGCCCACTTCTATCCATTTATGAATTACAGGACACTCCCATCCCGTCCGTCAGCAGGAAGGCTCTCCGGGGTTTGCTGCCAGCACCTCCACCCCTGCTGCTAAGCCCCCTGCCCGCCATGTTTTCAGTCCTGCCCCCCTCCGGGCAGGATGGCGCGCGGAGCGCAGCCCCTCTCCTGGCCTTTCATCCGCACGGCAATTCTGGGGCAGCCGGGCCACCACAGCCACTGCCCGAGGAGGCCCAGGCGCTTCGCGGGGGGCCGGGGTGGGGGACTCGGCTCTCCCCGATCCGAGCCTGACACACAAAGCGCCACATCACACCGCGCTCTGCAGATTCGGCGCAAGCGAGCGACAAATCAAAGAGGCACAGATTGCCTTTGTCACTGAAGGAGAAAGAAGATACTGACTTCTATCAAACCTGGGACTCTTTTTATTATTAGCTAGAGAAATGGGACTTCGTATAGATTCAAATATGTTTTTAAGTTATCACAAATAGAAAAAATGTGGGGGCTGACCCAGCAGGTCCCATGTTTCTGATGATTGGTGTTGTTTTTAGTTTTTCTTTGTATTAGGGTTATTTTGAATAAAACTTATTATAAAAGAAAAACAAATTAAAGCGGCCAGGCAAAGCCGAGGAGAATGTCATTCTTTTTAGACGTCTTTTCTGCCCAAGCCAAAGCTCTTTTGGCAGTTTACAAGGGCTTATAAACTTATGAACACTGTGTTCTACATAGTGAAAACTATTTGTATACAAACATAAACAGCCAACGGACACAGAAACACACATGCACCACAACAAATTTAACAGCAATATGACCGTAAGTTCAGCCCATTGCTTCTTCCCTGTGCAAATCTGGCCCACAAAAGACCACAGATTTCTAAAAGGTGCTTTGCTACACATTCCCCCCAAATTTGCCTCTTTGTGCACCTTTCGCCCAAGTGCACGGCCCTTTTTGCAAGTGGTTTCTGTTCCTAATTGAATGGACTTTGGAAAAGGCCGATTTTACCATGCAGGTGAGTTTTGGGTCCCATGGGGGTTCAGGAAGCATAAATTCTGCAAGTCCCTACACAGATTTGGAGTGAACCAATTTCCCATCCAGAGGAGAGGAGAGGAGAGGAGAGGAGAGGAGAGGAGAGGAGAGGAGAGGAGAGGAGAGGAGAGGAGAGGAGAGGAGAGGAGAGGAGAGGAGAGGAGAGGAGAGGAGAGGGCACGGCCAGAGCGCTGGAGCTAAAATAACTCTCCTGCTCCCTTCCACACAAGACATTCCTGTGTCCAGCGCTAACCTTGATGTTTCACTGTGTCCGTGAAAAGGCAGCTGGTAAAGAGCAGCGCTTGGGGCATCGATGATCCCTCATTCTGGGGAGTCCAGACAAAAGGCCGTGAGCGTGGCAGAGGCTAATGGTTCTAGGTTACCTGATCCAGCAGTTGGGGGCATGTGGCATATCCAGGACTGCCTGTTTGAAAATCCCATTTGTGACCATCTTTGGCCATTGCAACTTCGGGGCTCATGTGGTGTGCGCTGACCTGCTAACCACAAAGCGGTACCTCTGGACGTTTTGGGGGTATGAGCAGAAGTGCTGGACAAGGAAATGCCCCTCTGCCTGGAAGGCAAGAGGGAACGTGCAGCTGAGGGGGCCGCCTAGAAAAATCAGCGTTGGGAATGCCGTTCTTTTCGCAGCGGCGAAACCGGAAGAGCTCTCCTGAAGAGGCACGAGGAGCGCTTGGCTGACTCTCAGCACAAGCAATTACTGGTGCCAACGGCGGCCTCTTCCTACGGGGGAGAAACTTGCCGGCAGAACCGCTGCAGGGAAGATCTGTGCGCTAGGAATGGCAGAGCGCTTCTGGAGGAGGAAGATTAAAGCAGCAGTGTTGATCGATCGGGCGGAACCCTGGATCGATGAGAAGGATGAGAGGAAGCAAGCCACGGATTTATTCATGCAGCTTGGCTGGCCGCAGAAGGGGGCTGCTCGGCGGGCATCTCTGTTCCCCCGCTGGGGCCGGGGCCGGGCCCGCTCCTGTCCGGATCCGGCAAACTCTTACTTGTGGTTGAGCTCTAACCTGTTTACAGTTTTAAATCGAAACGTTTATACAGCGGGTGTGCTGCCGTTGACCACTTGCTCCAGTTCCGGAGAGCCGCGCCTGCGCAGAACATCAGTCCCTCCGAATGAATACGAGAACCACTCTGGTCCATTCATCTCTAGCCGCTCTTACCGGACCCATTCTTCAGCCGCCCCCTAAAAAGAGGAAAATACTTCTCCCTCCCCTTGCCTCACTATTCTTGTTTCCCACCACTGCAGGGATGCACAGTGTAAGTTCCTCGGGGCAGAGACCTTTGTTTTCCCAGTAATGGTCTCCTAAGTAACCATTAGCGGGGAATCATCGGGATGGCAGCCAGTGACAAGCGGGGTCCCCCAGGGCTCTGTCCTGGGGCCGATCCTGTTTAATCCTTTCATTAACGACATGGAAGAAGGGGTGAACAGTCTGCTGATCAAATTCGCAGACGACACTAAAACTGGAGCAGTGGCCACAACTGAGGAGCAGATACACCAGATCCAAAAGGATCTGGACAGACTATGGAAGTGGGCAGGAGACAACAGGATGGTGTTCAATGTGGAGAAGTGCAAGGTCTTGCACTTGGGACATAAGAATAGCTGTCATAAGTACAGGTTAGGGGACAAGTGGCTGGAGAGCAGCGCTTGTGAAAGGGACCTCGGGGTGCTGGTTGACCGCAGGCTAAACATGAGTCAGCCGTGTGATGCGGTGGTCAAGAGGGCGAATGCCACCCTTGGTTGCATAGCCAGAAGTGTGGCTTCTAGATCAAGAGAGGTATTACTACCACTCTACACGACTCTGGTGCGCCCGCAACTGGAGGATTGTGTTCAGTTTTGGGCCCCTCATTACAGAAAGGATATAGCCAGGTTGGAGTCAGTGCAGCGTAGGGCCACAAGGATGGTGGCTGGTTTGCAGGGGATGGGGTATGAGGCGAGACTGAGGGAACTGGGTCTCTTCAGCCTGGAGAAGAGGAGACTCCGAGGGGATATGCTGGTGACATACAGATACGTGAGGGGGTGTCACATGGAGATGGGGAGAGGCCTGTTCTCCCCTGCAGAGGAAGGCAGGATGCGCTCCAACAGAGCAAAGCTCAGAGAACCAAGGCTCCATTTGGATGCCAGGAAGCTCTTCCTGACAGTCAGGACCCCGAGGGCGTGGAATGGGCTTCCACGGGAGGTCGTTGAGGCCCCATCGGTGAGGGTGTTCAAAGATAGGCTGGACATGCACATGGTGGGCATGTCGTGAGCGGAACTGGCTGGTGCCGGAGGTCAGACTAGATGGCCCAGGAGGCCCCTTCTGACTCGCGCTGTTTCTATGTTTCTATGTTTCTAAGTGTCATGTATACCTCTAGGCTTCGCCAGTGCACGCTCAATAAACAACTTCTCCATCCTTAAGCATCCTAAAAAAAGAGGGAAATACCACCCTGTTTAGCCACCTGGCCTCCACAGGAAAAGGAGGCGAGTGTGTGAAGGATGAGCTGCCACAACGACATAAGCACGACACAAAAGCACACCTCTGGGACTGGAGCACTTTGTACCAGCTTCATCTGTACCGCAATGGGTCTGCTTTTCTGCACTATGTGAAACTGGCTTCGGTTATCCATGCCCTAGCGACATAAAGATGAGATTTCTGCAATGTGCTCTACACAGGGCATAGGAAAGGCAGGACCGACAAACGCATCGCACAGTATCAAAACCACTGTGTTGGCTCCCTGCCTGCTTCTGGGCCCAGTTCAAAGAGCTGGTTTTATCCACAACCACCACTGTCGAGATATCCTTCAAACTTGGTGCACAGGCGACTCTCTTCAGTCAAAAGGCACCAGGCGCTGTGCTTCTCTAACGCATATCGAACTTCACGCTGGGCCTGTCAGGATGACAACCCTCGCGTTCACTGTTATGCCGATCCTCCACCCACTCTCTTCTGGGTAAAACTCACTGTATCTCCTGAAATACGAAAGGCAGAAAAATGAGCTAATGTCTCATAGCAGAATGTACTGAAAGTGTTGGATTAATCCAAAGCACTCGGGATCCAAGGAGCATTCGAGGGGTAAATAAGGAAGAAACATGGAAGGGTTTCTTGGAAAAAGCTGAAGCAGCCTTGCCAACGTGGCACCTTGCAGATGTGTTCGACTGCAACTCCCATCATTCAACTGTCTATTCTTTTCCTTTCATCTCCCTCTTAAACTCTGCCCTTTCCCAACTTTATTCTCCGTATTCTTTTCTTGGAAAGCAGGTTCCCCAGTTTTGGAATGGCCCTCACAGGAAAGCCTGGCTGGGGACTGCTTTGTTCTGCTTTCTGCACCTGCCAAACACCTTATTTTGGAAGAAGGGGTGAACAGTCTGCTGATAAATTCGCAGACGACACTAAAACTGGAGCAGTGGCCACAACTGAGGAGCAGGTACACCAGATCCAGAAGGATCTGGACAGACTATGGAAGTGGGCAGGAGACAACAGGATGGCGTTCAATGTGGAGAAGTGCAAGGTCTTGCACTTGGGACATAAGAATAGCTGTCATAAGTGCAGGTTAGGGGACAAGCGGCTGGAGAGCAGCACTTGTGAAAGGGATCTCCGGGTGCTGGTTGACCGCAAGCTGAACGTGAGCCAGCCGTGTGATGCGGTGGTCAAGAGGGCGAATGCCACCCTTGGTTGCATAGCCAGAAGTGTGGCTTCTAAATCAAGAGAGGTATTACTACCACTCTACACGACTCTGGTGCGCCCGCAACTGGAGTATTGTGCTCAGTTTTGGGCCCCTCATTACAGAAAGGATATAGCCAGGTTGGAGTCAGTGCAGCGTAGGGCCACAAGGATGGAGGCCGGTTTGCAGGGGATGCCGTATGAGGCAAGACTGAGGGAACTGGGTCTCTTCAGCCTGGAGAAGAGGAGACTCAGAGGGGATCTGTGGGTGACATACAGGTATGTGAGGGGGTGTCCCACGGAGGTGGGGAGAGGCCTGTTCTCCCCTGCAGAGGAAGGCAGGACACACTCCAACGGTGCAAAACTCAGGGAGCCAAGGTTCAATTTGGATGCCAGGAAGCACTTCCTGACAGTCAGGACCCCGAGGGTGTGGAATGGGCTCCCACGGGAGGTGGCTGAGGCCCCATCGGTGCGGGTGTTCAAAGACAGGCTGGACGTGCACATGGTGGGCATGTCGTGAGCGGAGCTGGCTGGAGTCGGGGGTCAGACTAGATGGCCCAGGAGGCCCCTTCCGCCTCGCTCTGTTTCTATGTTTCTAACACCTTATTTTCACCAGCTTCTAAGTTCGCCGCACGTTTTTGTTGCTATGCTATGCTTTTCAGTAGTTTTGAACCGCCGGTGTTGTGGATGCCTGATATTTTAATCGCTGTTGGATGAAATTCTGCTATTGCACTGCCTTCTGTTTTGACGCCTACGTATTTGGGGATTGTGTTTTGCTGTAGGCAACGCGGCCTTTTAGAAACGAGCGTAAGGAGGACAATGGTCAATGCTGTCGGCAGTGCAAGCTGCCCATCACGGGGGTGCCAGGGAAGCCCACGGCACCAGGCTGACACACCTGAGCGGAATGTGGGCCCTGCACCCCACCCCAAAGACCCCCCCCGCGCACAAAGACCCCACGGCGGACACCTGGCTCTGCTCAACAGTTCAGCTGGTATGGGCAGAGCCTCTTATAATAGCCCCGGTTGCCATTATAATTACGGGGCGTTTGTGCCCACCTTTGCCCCTCTGCCAGGGGACCCGGGGGGCCTGCATAGCTCTGTTTCGGCCTCACAACATTACGCTTGGACGCCGCCGAGCCCCTCCATGGCGCAGCATGCCTTGCGTGGTGGCATGACTGATGTCCCCTGCCGGAACTGGCCTGCCTGCCTGCCTGCCTCCGGGGCCTTCGAGGACGGGGGTGGCAGACCGGGCACACGTGGCCGCTGGAGGGAAATAAACCTGCTGGGCTCAAGGAAGAGCACGACATTTTGCTTGATCCGGGGATGGGCGGGGGGGCTGTTTTACTGGACAAAGCGGCAGATGGCCTGCATTACAGTGGATCCCTAAAGCAAATGTCCGGATGCGTCAGAATCCCAACGGAGCCCTAAAGCGGCCGTTTCGCAGCATGTTTGGCATTGCCCTGCAGTCGGGGAGGAGGCTAGAGGCTCTTCGCCAGCCCTTTATCGCCCCCAGTAGCCGTTCCTCCTTAATCGCTGCCCGCTGAGCAGGGCTTGTGGACGGGCAACGTTCGCACTTACTTTTGACGAACTGCATCAGAGTAAACTTCTCCAGATCCTTGGGCTTGGTTCTGAGCTCATCCATTAAATCTCTCTTGTGAATTTCCGCAAAGCTCATATCTGCACTTTCCTCCTAGGAATGGCAAGACGTAACACAGAATTCATTATTCCGGGGATCTCTTGGGTTCACTCTTCCGAGGAGGCGGAGGAGCCCTGCAAGGGTTGCCCTCACCCCCGGGAGCCGCTTCCTCGGTCTCCTCCCCAAACTCAGCCCGGCTCGTTCACGCGCTTTCCTCGCTCAGAAGTGCAGCCCGCTACCTCTCTGCTTTATCCACCTGCTCTGCTGTGCAGCCTGCCCCGTGTAGTGACACAGTCCTTGCTGTTGAGAGGCTTCCTTACTCGGCTGGTTCAAACCGTTTTCAACTGGATGCATCCGCCCCGCTTTTTGCTTAAAGCGGAACCAAATCAGCTCACAGATGCGTTGAGGCACTTTCAGTGGGGCTAAAAAGGCTTCCCTCACCGGAGGGACTCGCTCTGGTTTTTCGCCATGCCTTGTACAAGCGGCCGCTCGTTCAGGGTGCTCCCTCCCTCGCTTGCCCTCGGGGCATCGGCACCACACGCAGCGGCCCGAGCGTTTTATGATTTCATGTCACTGGCTCGTGTTTCTGACTGGTGGAGCCACACATGGCTAAAGCAGAAAGCCAAACTCACGGAAAGGGCTTCATCTGGCTGCCCTGCCGGGCCTCCTGAGCGAAGCCGGCCAGCGTCCCGAGCAACAGGCCCGTGGAAGGGGCGCCTGCCAAGGAGGCCACGGCAGCTCCTGCTCATTTCCCATGCTTCCCCCTCATCACACCCACGCACAGAGGGCCTCTCCTTCGGGAATTCTTTGTGAGGAGCCGCCATAACAGTCCCAGAATGCCATGGTCTGATCGCAGTTCCATGCCAGTTTTATTGCCATGGTTTTGCCAAAAGGACCTTGGAATTAGAAACACAGAAATAGAGCGAGTCAGAAGGGGCCTCCCAGGCCATCTAGTCTGACCCCTGGCTCTGGCCAGCTCTGCTCATGACATGCCCACCATGTGCACGTCCAGCCTGTCTTTGAACACCCTCACCGATGGGGCTTCAACCTCCTCCCGTGGAAGCCCATTCCACGCCCTCGGGGTCCTGACTGCCAGGAAGTGCTTCCTGGCATCCAAATGGAGCCCTGGTTCCCTGAGCTTTGCTCCATTGGAGCGCATCCTGCCTTCCTCTGCAGGGGAGAACAGGCCTCTCCCCATCTCCATGTGACACCCCCTCACATACCTGCATGTCGCCAACAGATCCCCTCAGAGTCTCCTCTTCTCCAGGCTGAAGAGACCCAGTTCCCTCAGTCCCGCCTCATATGGCGTTCCCTGCAAACCGACCACCATCCTTGTGGCCCTGCGCTGCACTAACTCCAACCTGGCTATATCCTTCCTGTAACGAGGGGCCCAGAACTGAGCACAAGACTCCAGCTGTGGGCACACCAGAGTTGTGTAGAGTGGCAGTAACACCTCTCTCGATCTGGAAGCCACACTTCTGGCTATGCAACCAAGGGTGGCGCTCGCCCTCTTGACCACCGCATCACACGGCCGACTCATGTTCAGCCTGCGGTCAACCAGTACCCCGAGGTCCCTTTCACAAGTGCTGCTCTCCAGCCACTTGTCCCCTAACCTGCACTTATCGCACCTATTCCTATGCCCCAAGTGCAATTCATCACCTGGTGCTGCAAATTACTTGTTTCAGACCCCTAGACCCCTCACCAAATTTCGGTTGCCAGAGAAAGAGCTGTTAAACCTATTTAATCCTCGGGGGCAGATGCTTCCACAGATCCTTAAGATGGGCCACTTTGCACCGAGGCAGGAGGTGGCTGGAGGCGAATTCCCTTCCCTACCACAAGGCTTGAAACCCAGAATGTGTGAACGCATCGTCGGCATGTTTAGCATGCCCTTTTTTCCACTGGGAATGAGGATTTCCGGGCAACCCCTGTGCCCTTCAGCAAGGGGAGTGGATCTTGTTCAGGAAGGACAGTGGCAGAAAAGGGTGCTAAAGGAATGTGGCCAAAATTTCAGGCAAATGCAGTTGTTCAGAGAAGGAGCTGAGAGCTAATTACATGTGTTTGGGGACCAACGGCATATACCGTATTTTTTGCTCTATAAGACGCACTTCCCCCCCCCCCCCGTCAAAAGTAAGGAAAAATGTCTGTGCGTCTTATAGAGCGAATGTGTGTGTGCAGTAAGTCTGTCGGATGTGCAGCCCATGGGGAAGGGATGGGGAATGTGCCTGTGATGATGTGCCCATTTGATTCAGAATATTTTTTTTCTTGTTTTCCTCCTCTAAAAACCAGGTGCGTCTTATGGTCAGGCGCGTCTTATAGAGCAAAAAATACGGTATTTGTCTTTGAAAGTAAGGCAAAGAAAAATCAAGACTTCTTAGAAACACCCAACCCCTCAGGAAGGGCAGGTTTCATCTGTGACGCTGCAGCCACGCGGCTGTGGCAGGGAGGGGGAGTGGACAGGCCCTCCCAGGGGATATGCTGGGGGGGCTGGGGGAGGGGAGGGGAGGGGGCTGTTGTTTCTTTACGTCTTGTTTTGTTCAGTTTGTGCTGCAGCCACGATTAGCAAAGACTAATCATGGGAGGAGAGGAGCAGATCAGGCCTACGGATGTCATGAGCTGGTCCCCTCCCTCCTCCTTTCCAGTGATCAAGGTCAAGGCCATCCTTAAAGGGCAGTTCCTTGACTGAAAGCCAACAGATGCCAGAACAGTGTCAACTCCAGGCAGGTGCCTACCAAGGTTGGAGAAGCATCCGCCTGCGCAGAGCTGGATCCCAACCGGAAGCGCCCCCTTCCTCCATCCCTCCCTTTCAGCAAATCTGCTAGCCCCACGCACAGGGCGGCTGTCGCTGCTGAGGGCAAGTCGGTGGGAACGGCAGAGACCCTCTCACGGAGCAGCGAAATTCTCCCATTGCATCCTCACTGGGTCCAGGACTGGGCCTCGCATCTGCTCCCCCCACCTCGGAAAACCCTTCCAAAGCAGGCTGGGCCTCGCACTCGGCCTGAGAGACTCCACCAGGTAACCTTGAAACGCCAACCCACCCTCCCATGCGAGTCAGACGAGCCTCTCTGGACGGTCTGCAGGGAGCGACGGACGGACGGACGTGTCCCTCGGTCGGCGAGGACATCGGCCAGCGCAAGCCTCGCCCAGCCCCCCACGCAGCCCCGTGCAGCTCAGTGAGGCTCGTGCGGGCGAAGGTCACGTGGGATCTTGCCCCTTCCTTACTGCAGGAGGGGAGATAAGCTGCAGCGGAACTTGGGATCTCCCACCTGCGCATGCCGGTCACAGACTGCCAAATTCGCCTGGTGACCTGCGGCAGGTGCGGGTCGCTGCAGCCTCTAAGCCTGGGCAGGGCGGCCGGCTGGCTTACGAGCCACTCCGGAACCCGCGCACAACCCCAGCCTCCCCCCCGCCAACACCCAGCAAGGGTCATTATGCTTGTCAGGCAACAACCAGCCCATGGGGGGGGGGGGGAACAAGCCGCCAGGGCCTCTCCCGGCACCCCATGATGGCGTGAGCCCGCTGCACGGTTGGGGAGCTGCCGTCCGCCCTCTTAGGCCTCTGGCCACAAGGCAGTTGGGAGCAGTTCCAGCTCAGGGAAGGGAGGGTCTCGGGTTTTGCAGCAATGATGGGAAACGCTCTCGCTCTCACAGCCCCAGGCCCCTTTGAGCGGGATGTTCACTCAGCAGCGAGGGGGCGGTGCACCCGCAGCACTCGCGATTCACGATGCGCACAGGCTCGAGCGCAGCCTCCACCGCTTCCGCAGACAGCTGAGCGGGGAAAAGGGTCTCTCACAGACGCCTTTTGCACGTCTAGTGCAGACGCGGCACGTTCGGAAAAGGTCTTCCAGCTGATTCCTGGGGGCAGTATCACCACATCAATTGTCCTCTTCATTCCCCTCTTGCCTCTCTTTTGTGGGGGTGAACAGAGCATGTCCAGCTCCCAGAACATCTTTGCAGGTGTCGTGACAACTGTCAGTTTTCCCCTAGACGCCTTGAGGGCAAACCAATATGATCCTATGCAAAGGATTTGACCTAACGTCAAGCAGATGCAGCAAAGCCAACTCTGAACTTGCAGGAGGGAAGAAAGCTCCATGTCTTGACATATGAAATGCATTTCCCTGGAAGGGAGGTTAACGTCTCCTTTGTCTTTCTGCCGGCATTCGACCAGGAGGGCTCTAGGACTGCATCGCTCGCTGGGGCGGCCTCGGACTGAGTCACGGCAGGTGCCTTGTGCTTGCTACGAGGGACAGGGATGTGCGTGCAGCTGCCGCCTGCAGGTGCTTTAAATGCAGACGGCAGCACCGCCCAGGACAGCCACCCCCAACCTGAGCCTCCCCAAAGGTTCTAGGATGGGGCTGCAGTCCAAAGCCTCTCGGGACCCAGGCGAGCGAAGGCTGTCTCAGGAAGCAACGCCGGCAGGTGGAGAACTGAAGGCGACCCTGCCCACGCCCACCGGGTTTCTGCAGCAGCTTTCAGCCCAGCCGTGTGCTTGCGTGGCTAGAAATGCCTGCAGTTCTGCGGGGCAAAGCAGCCCCAGCACAAAGCTATGGACAGGGAAATGAGTAAGCAGTTCTCCCTCGCACCAGCAACTCAGCTCAAAATTACTCCTTCCTAAAGTAGCTTTTCCCAAGAAAAAGATGATGCATGTGATCCCGGGAGAAGTGGTCCCAAGATCATCTCTGGGCCTTTTACACTGTGCCAAAACTTTGCTGGTTGTGAAATCCCTTTGGTCAGAGCTTCCCCTGGAAATGCCGGCAGAGGAAAAAGCCATTGCTGGGAAAGAAGACTGGCTGCAGCTGCTGGGCCAGGGGATCGCCAGCCGTCGGATGCGACCAGCCTCGGCTTTATGTCTCGCCGGAAGAGAGAGGTTCATTTCAAATGCTGCGGCGCCTGCTTCATGCGGCCCGCAGAACTCCCAAGGCAAGCGCCCAGGAGACGCAGGCGCTCGCCTGCCTGGCCCGATCTTTCTGGAGAACCGCCTGCAGAGAAGTGGGGCAGCCTTTGGGGAAGCCACGCCGTCCTTCCTGCCCAGGCAGCTTTACCTGCTCGAGGCAAGTATCCAGACAGGAACCACAGCTTCCTTGGCTCTCCCAGACACGGGCTTTTCCTCTGCTGCAGCGATGAGCCTTCCCTGCCGGCGCCGCACAGAAGGCCCTCCTGGCACCCGGCCCAGGCAACGGCGGTGCCGCATGGCTGGCCTAGCATCCCGTCCACCTCTGGGGCCCGGGGCGTGTGCAGGGGGCCTGCAGGGGCGCCACTGAGGCGACGCAGCATGCGTGCCTGCACAGCAAGAGCCTCGTCCGGAAGCAGCCTCACTCACAGGGGCATCGGCCCTTCCTCTCAGGCACCCCTTCCGTGCAGATGGTCTCCCCAGCCCCTCTTTATCGCCACAACAGCTCTGTGAGGCAGGCCAGGATGAAAGAGGGAGCTCAGGCTCCTCTCTCCCTCTCTCTTTCTCTCTCTCTCTTTCTCTCTCTCTCAGGAGCAGATGTGGACTGAGAAAATGGGACCTGGTTATCTAAAGGAACGCTTGCGTCCATATATGCCCTCCTGCCCCTTGAGATCGGCAACAGATGCCCTTCTCCGGGAGCCCTCTGTGAATGAGATTAGGAGGGTGAGTACCCGGAGGAGGGCCTTCTCTGCGGTGGCGCCCCACTTATGGAACGCGCTCCCCAGAGAGGTCCGCCTGGCGCCGTCGTTATTTGCTTTTCGGCGCCAGGCAAAGACCTTTATATTTAAATCTTATTTTAATTGTTAATTTATTATATATTTATAGGATTTTAATTTTTAGCTGAGATGTTACTGGGCTTTTTAATCTTTATTGTATTTAGTATTATTTATATGTTTTTAATTATGTTGTGAGCTGCCCCGAGGCTTTGTTGAGATGGGGGAGGCATAGAAATGTTTTAAATACATACATACATACAGGGCAGGTGCGTGGGGCCCATCTCTTCAGCCGTTCTCATGCAGGTGCTTACCTCTCTAGGCATTTCTTCCGGGAAGAAGAAATACGGTATTGCAGCAATGGCCACCACGCCAGCGGCAATGATGAAGCCGAGCCACCACGCTCCAACCCATCGTGGATCGCTGCTGTTAATGTTCATTTCCGCTGAAAGTCAAGCAGAAGGAGAGCGGAAAGATGCCCAGGGGCTCTGGAGAAGAGTGGAGGGCTGCCGGCTCAGCCCCTGCAGGCTTTGGCGGCTGCTGCGGAGCTGATCACCCCTGCTTTCCTTCCCGGGCTGGGCCACTGCTCCGCCACCTGCCTCAGCCGCGTTTACACTGACGGGCAGAGCCGCTCCAAGCGCTCACTGGAAGCCCTTCCCAGCCCAGCTGCATGCAAAGCCTGAGCTTCAGCTCCTTCCCAGCTCCAAGGGCAGCGGCCTTGGAGCGCCCCGTGGGCAGTGGCTGGGGGCTGGCTCAGGAAAGGACTCAGGAGTAGGGGGACGCCGCGCTTCCGGAGCCTGATGACTGAGGTCCTCGTCTGGGAGCCCAGAGCGGGAGTGTGTCCTTCCTGCCGGCCAGGCCTGCTTTCTGTAATCGCGGCTGACCTGAATGACGGTCCGTTTGCAATCTGTTGTAGACACTAGTTGCAATCTGCAGCTGCCTTCCTGGCTTGTCCTCATTAAGTAATTACTCATTAAGTCATTAGGCAGGGGAGTGACAGCTCAGTGGTGACACTGCATGGTTCCAAACCAGAAGGGCCCCGGCTGCGTTGAAGGACGCCGGAGAGCAGGGCCAGCCAGACTGGGTAATACTCTGCACCCTGCTCATACACAGGACATACATACTCGCCCACGCAATGCTAAGATAGATGGACCTGTGGTTTATCCGTAAAAGAGGGTGCCTGCCAGTGCTGTCACTGGCACCCTGCGTCCAGCCCCGTGAATCCTGGGTCCCTGGAAGCTGGCAAGCACGCTGAAGCGTGTGTGCCCCGGAGCTGCTAACGTGCGTTTTCCTTGGCTCGAATGTGCCGGTGCGTTTGAAGCACGTGGCGCTGTCTCCGCGCAGCAGAGGCAGGCTTCCCTGCAGGCCGGTGGCCACGGCCAGCTCCAAAATGCAGCAGGAAGCCACTAGGGCAGGGCATGGGGGGCAGGGCTATGCGGGTGTCTCCTGCCGGAGTGGGGCAGAGAAAGCCCCAGAGCAAAGCTGAGCCTGCCCTGCAGCTCGGGAGGCTTTGCCGGAGGCCACGTGGGCGCTGGCTGCTGGAGCGCTCCAACAGCCTCTTGGCAGCCCTGCGCAAAACCAGAAAGCGCTGCCTTTGGAAGAGAGGACGGGGTGGTCTCCTTGCTACGAGTAGCTGTGGGCTGCTAGCTGCAGCAGAGGCCTGGCGGACTCTGGGCGTAGGCGGCAGGCGGACTCCCTGGCCGGGGGGCGCCATCTGCCCTTCCACGGGGAAACCTGCTGGTCATGGCCTGGTCACTGTTCATGCACCCAAATAACCGGAACCACTCGGCTCAGAGAAAGGCAGGGAACATTTCGGGAAAGGGCAGTGGGGTTATCGGACGGAGGGCCTGCAAGGGCCGGGACTGGAAGCACCCGGGAAATAGGATCAGGGTGTCGAAGCTTTCTGCAGGACAGGCTGGGGAAGAGGTCGATGCTCTTCTCTGACACACGTGAGCCTCACTAAGGGGGTTTCCCCACCACTTGTCATGCCGCGAACCGGATGCCTCCTGGCCAGGGTGGGGGGGGGGGGACTGCTACGCATCAGGCGATGGGCAGGGCACTACCAAAATCCTTGACCTGTGCAAGCTGCAGATGAGTTTACGAAGATGAATTCTCCAGAAACATCAAAATAAGCGGACAGACTGGTTCGTGAGACAACGGGACACAGAGAAGACGCGGAGGGTGGCGAGAGGTAGACTCCATGGGTCTCTTCAGCCAGGAGTGGGGAGCGGGCAGCCTGCCCACTGGGCGTGGGCCACAGATCCTCAGGCTCTGGCTGGCCGCCGGCCTCCCTGGTCCAGCCCCTTGGGCGTCTGCTGCACGAAAGGGAGAGAGCACTGCCTTCCCCACCGCACGGGGGCCTGGAGCACGAGGAACGAGCCGGATCCCCAACATGCAGGCTGAGCAAACTCCTCCAGAAGCCCCAGCAGGCTACTCTCAGACTGCCTTCGAGCGCTGCCCACCTGGCTCAGCATTAACTGGGTTCAGACGGGAACACCGTGCAAAGGAGCATTAAGTCGGGCTGGCGATGCCCGGAAATAAGCACCTTCGTTTTAAACCTGCGCTCAAACGCAGCACCCCTCTCTGCCAAGGACGCCTGCCCCCCTCGCGTCCGGCTCTTGCGCTTCCAGGAACGTCCTCCATTTGCCCGCCTCTTTCTGCATTTGTTCCTGCAAAGCTTCGGTCCTGGATTTGAGACTCCATGCTAGGCAGAGCAAGGCCAGCAATGCTGAGAGGTGCCGAAGCAAACATGGAGCAGGCCTATGGGCAGCACTGGAGGAGAGGCAGCCGTTGTAGCCCAAGCGCCCCTTGGTGTCGCTGGGATTTATCCTTGCACAAAACCGTTCACGCAGAGGCTTTGGTAACTCACATAGGGAAATCTTGTCGATGTCCACATAAAGACGCAGCATGACCGACCCCAGTATGAACGCGAGACCAGGCCCAATGGCAGTCGTGGCAAAAAGGATTCCTGGGAAAAAATACATGATTTTTGCTCTAAGCAGTGAAGTCTAGATAGAACACTTTAAGGCTGATTCCTGAGGGCTGGCACAAGGCTGTGGATACGCACAGCACACCCCGCCCAAATTTCGGGGGGTTTCCAACCCAGACTGATATTTTTTGGTGAACTTGCTGTAGGTACTTATGTACAATCCTGTTATTGTGAATGGGTCAATGTAGATGCAGAGCGCTGGCCATGCAGAAACTGTGCTTTAAAAAAAAATCTTTTGTTATCTGCCCAGAGAGCCTTGGCTACTGGGCTGCACAGAAATGAATGGATGCCATGTTTTGAAGTCTAGAATTTGGACTTTCCAAGCAGAGACCCCATCTCCCCACTCATCCAGCTGCCTGGTCAATTATGTGCCAAAACATTCGCAGCGACATTGGCAAATCCTAGGCTAAAAATGGCAGCTTAGCTGGGGGAGCAGTGTGAACCCACCCTTGGGGCCAGCATTTCTCGTCATTAAGTAAAACACAGAAGCAGAGAAGCAGAGAGAGGCGGAAGGGGCCTCCCGGGCCATCTAGTCTGACCCCCAGCTCCAGCCGGCTCCGCTCACGACATGCCCACCATGTGCATGTCCAGACTATCTGAACACCCGCACCCATGGGGCCTCAACAACGAGCGCACTGGCAAAGCAGTACAAATGCCAAACTAGTCAGGAAACTAAGCCAGCTGGAAGAGCAGTGCTAGTTTTAAAAATGTTAATTGTTGATCTACGTGTGTGTCTGTGTGTATGAGAGGTAAATATTGTCGGGACTTGGGGGCCTGTGTGTGTGTTTTAACCCTTTCCTCCCGCACCACACTCACAGCAAAATTGGAACTGCTCCTAGGAATGCCTTCTGCACTAGGGATCAAGACTCCTTTCAATTTTTGTTTCTCTCGATTTCTTATTTTTTCCAATCTTACATTTAATTTGTCCAGAACTTTGGGAATTTTTCCAGTCTTCAGTTCAGTTCACATGAAAGCTCATATGCCCTCTTTTTGCACAGTCCGATAATACTTTTTTGTTATGCCAATTCTGGCTACTATACAAAATATTGTGCAAATCTATATATAACAGAGTAAACAATGTTGACTGATTTCTTTAGTAAATAGTTTTCTTGTGAATGTTATTCACAGTTTTTGCATTTTTGCCTACCCTTTCCCCTGTTGTATGTAGTTTTGTATTTGAGAATTTCCTTGCAAAATATGAAGAAGTGCGAATTTCAGAGAATAAGTGAGTTTCAGATTGTATACTGGTTTGAAAGTGCAAAATTAGGTAACTTCCTATGAAGATGCAAAGCATGCCAATTTCTCCATCCTAGTCAGCAAGGACTGCAGGAAATCATTTTTCATTTCTGTTTATTCACAGATATAGGAGTTAAATGGCGAACACGGAGCAGCGCTCCTCTTGCCAAAGGGGCAGTAGCAGGAGTGTGGCATTCCTGGGCGCTCCGCGCTCCTTCCAGGCACTACTGCACCTGCTCCTGGCCACCCGAACCCCCTGAACCGTTTCTCTCCATCCCTGCCCTGCCCTCCCGGCTGAACTCACATCTCCGAGCGGTCAAGCACTTTCCACTAGTGCTGCTGGTCGCTGGTGCACACCAGTGTGGCACAATCCTACTGATTGTGCTCTCGACACCTGCCGCCTCAGAGCTTGGTGGTCTGTGAGCATCCAGGTCGGGGGCCTGGGGGAAGCCACCTCCTCACACCTCCTGCCCCTCGCCCACCCGCTCAGGAGGATGCAGCCGTCTGGCCCAGGTGCCGCGGAGGGCGAGCAGAAGTGGTGACAGTGTGGTCAGGACACCCTCCTATCCTGCATCCCCAGTTCCAAGGTCAGAATTCTGCTTCCAGCCTCAGCTCTGGGGATCCAAAGTATCCTGTGGCCACCCAGGTGCTTTCTGGGGGGCCGCAGGATCACTAAGTGACCAACAGATTTAAGGCGGGTGGCCACACCTGACCGTGACACCATACAGCGGTGGACTATCACGCCACCTGGCCCAGTGCTCCTCCCACTTCCCGGCCAGAGCTCGCCAGGGTCCCAGGAAATGGCACCGGGGACCCTTCACGTGCAGAGGGACGCAGGTGCTGGCCTTGCTCACCTGGCCCACTATTGTCTGCACGGACCGGCAGTGGCTCCCAGCCTCCCGGCAGAGCAGACCATCCCAGCCCTGGCCCCCCGGCAGAGGCGTCTCTGCCTCCGACAGCTGTCTAGTCACATTGACAAAGCTCCCGCCACCCAGTGACTGTCAGAGCAAGGCACAACGGACGGCAACGTCACTCGGACAAAATGTAAGGGCACCGGGACAGCATTGCTGATCACACTCCGCACCCAAAGGCGGCAAGAAGTGACCAGCCCCCGTGATGTCTCTGGACTCGCCCTGGAGGGCCCCCTCCCTGTCTCTGGGCCTCACAGGCCACGGCTCCTGACCCTGCGGCCACACAGCGCAGTGCGCTGCCCGGGCTAACCTTGGCCCCGGCCTCTTACCTATGTAGAGAGGGGAGTTGCTCTTGCTGGCATAATCGTCGATGTACGAGATCCCGAAGGGCTGGATGGGGACCCCCCCGAGCCCCAGCAGCGTCTGCCCGAACAGCAGCACCCCCAGGACCAGCTGGTCTTCTCTCCGGCTTTCTGCGCATTCGCCCAACAAGGAGGCGGCATCCCCCTGCTTTGTGGGGCACATGTCTGTGGCGTTGCCGGCCAGGCCTGCGGAGGCGAGGGGAGACGCTGTGAGGCCCCTGAGCTTCCTTGCCGCGGTGCAGACGCGAGGCGGGAGCAGGCAGCAAAGGGAGCAGCGGCTGGAAAAGCAGGGAAGGGGCCCTGGGGGGCTGAGCAAGCATCGCCCTCCAGCGTGGCCTTTCGTCCCGAAATCCGGGGAAGGGGCTGGGCCTGGCGGCTCCCACCCTGCGGCTCCTCTCGGAGGAGCGCGTCCTCAGCACGTCGCATCGTCTAAAGGGAAATGCGTGTCTGCGCGAGGGGGGCGGGAGGAGGGGACCCCGGTCGCTGAGGGGCGTGCAGGAAGGGTATGGGTCGTTTTGCCCCCCTCCCTTTCCTAGTTTTAACGAAGCATTGTCCAGGGGCATCTACTGGTGCATTCTCAGGTCTTCCTTTTTGAAAATATTCCTGTAATTAATCATGTCTGCGAAGTGCACCTGTCTGGTTTACAAACACCGTCATAACAACGCCAGATTATTTACATTGTCTTAATGGAGATGTAAATTAATATTAATATCTTAATTGGGTTATACAGCTCATAAAACATATTATTTCACGTCAGGCTGGCAGTTAGTGTCTCCTGCAGTCTAAGCAATACTAATTTAATCAGTTCATTCTGAAAAACGAGAGAGCATCCTGCGACAGTCACAGTTGTAGGACTGGGAGATGGCCTCAGAAACCACCGAGCCTAAGCCCTGCTCAGCGCACGCTCTGCGGTGCAGGGGGCGGCTTCAGCATCCCTGGCGGACAGCCAGCAGCCTCTGCCAAAGCGCCCCCAGCAGAGGAGAACCCATCGCTCCCCAGGGCTGCCCTTCCGCGCGGAAGCTCCTCCTAACACGGTGCCAAACGCTGCGTCCCCACAGCTCCCGGCCGTTCGTTCTGGGCCTGCCCCGCGGAGTGACCGAGCGAGCGCTGCTCGGCTCCACCTCTGCGTCGGGGCCTCTCAGACGTGGCAAGACCGCTACACGGCTCCCCTTCGTCTTCTCTTCTCCCGGCACAGGCACTTAAAACCCCGGGCTTAGTTTCCCACTAGCACGTCTGGGTCTTTCCTATTTCCTCCCAGTGTTGCACATACGTCTAGCAAGACACTCCCATGAGCTTTTGGCTCAGTTCTAGTTGGTTTTCCTAAGCCGCGCATCCACTGATCCAAACGGCTTCTTTGCGAACCGTCTCCCTGCACGCTGACCTGCACAAGGCCCCACCCTTTCCACTTGGCCCGGGGAGATCTGCACGCGGCCCATTCCCTGCTTGTTGGGAGGCGCAGTCTTGGCATTTATGCAGAACACAAGCCTCGCTTCGGAGGTGCCTGCTCACGAGTACATTACAGCTGACAGCCTGAGCTTGTGTCACATGCAAAGGGAGTGTGTGCAGGGGCGCACACACACACACACACACAACACACACACTCCATTAACAAGGCGCCAGTGAGAATGAGTGAGAGAGCAGAGACTGTTTTGTAAAAGGAAAAATGCTGCTTCTTCTCCCGCCTCACAAACAATCAAGGGGGGAAGGGAAGGGGAAGGGAGGCTGAGGTGCTGCTTCCCGCGGGACCAGCAGCCCCAGCCCTCTCCACGGAGCAGCCGTCCTCAGTTCCATGCATAGCAAAAGACAGCAAAGAGATGCCGCTTCATGTCCTCAATGAGGATGGCAAAACGATGGCCCCAGCATCTATCCCCAGTAACGGGGCTTCTCCAGGCAGTTCACGGACGCCTCGGGCAGGGCAGAAGGCGCGATTTCGCTCTGGCCCAGTCTCCGCCCGAAGGAGGGTCCGTGCCCTCCCTGGCACGGGGGGAGCACAAGCGCAGGAGGCAGGATTGCGGCTTGAGAGCGAGAGGTGCCCGGCCGCTGCCTGGAGTGCGTTCCAGTCTCCAGTGCTCAGTGGAACTTCGCCCCGGAGTCCCAAAGGCACTGGGCCAGTCTATTTTCCTTGAAAAAACACGGAGGATGGGGGCAGCACCAGCCGACTGGAAGGGGACTCGTGCTGCCCTGCCCTCAACGAGGGTAAAAGGAGAAGCCTGGCAACTACAGATCAGTTGCTCCAATATCAGTCCCTGGGAAAACCTCGAGCAGATTATTAAGCAGTCAGATGACGGAAAGCAGGAAAAATAATGCGCTGACTATTAAAAGCCAGCGTGGATTTGTCAAGATCGTGTCCCACCAGACTAATTTGGTCTCACTTTTTGATCAGGGGGTCACCCGGTTGCCCCTCTCGGATGCACAGCTTACTGTGCTGAAGGGCTTTGAGAGTGTCGGAGAAGCCGGGAGCGACGCTGCTTTCGCTGCTGCTCGTCTAGCAGGGTCACCTCCCAAGGCAGAATAACCAAACCGGCCTAAGAGGCACCCACCCTCTCCAGGAGAATCTGCAGAAGAGAATTCATGTCTCTGGCCATGAGGCGGGAGGAGAAACTCCTGAAGGGCAGCTATTGGGCAGCAGCAGTGGTTGAAGGTGACACTTGTGGTGGTTGTTGTTGTCAGTCGCGAAGTCGTGACCGACCCATCGCGACCCCATGGACAACACTCCTCCAGGCCTTCCTGTCCTCCACCATCCCCTGGAGCCCGCTCAAGCTCACACCAACCGCCCCAGTGACTCCATCCAGCCACCTCTGCCGCCCCCTCCTTCTTCTGCCATCTATTGTTCCCGGCATCAGGCTCTTCTCCAGGGAGTCCTTCCTTCTCATCAGGTGGCCAAAGTATTTGAGTTTCATCTTCACTATCTGGCCTTCTGAAGAGCAGTCAGGGTTGATCTCCTCTAGGACTGACCGCTTTGATCGCCTTGCGGTCCAAGGGACTCGCAGGAGTCTCCTCCAGCACCACAGTTCAAAGGTCTCAATCCTTCGGCGCTCAGCCTTCCTTATTGTCCAGCTTTCACAGCCATACATTGCAACTGGGAAAACCATCGCCTTGACTATACGCACTTTTGTTGGCAGGGTGATGTCTCTGCTTTTTAGTATGCTATCTAGATTTGCCATAGCTTTCCTCCCCAGAAGCAAGCGTCTTTTAATTTCTTGGCTGCAGTCCCCGTCTGCGGTGATCTTGAAGCCCAGGAAAATAAAATCTGTCACTACCTCCATTTCTTCCCCATCTATTTGCCAGGAAGTGAGAGGACCAGATGCCATGATCTTAGTTTTCTTAATGTTGAGTTTCAAATGTGTCAAGCTACAGGAAGCCAGAGGCCAGCTGAACATCAGGAAGAATTTCCTGGTTTTTAGAGCCACGTGGCAATGGAACGCATGACCTCAGGAGGCCGTGGGCTCTCCCGCACCAGAGAACTTCACGATGCTGCTGGAGAGCCATCTGCAAGGGATGCTTTAACTTCCGGAGCTGCACTGACCAGGGGGCTGGGCCTGACGGCCTGACCAACCTCTTCCACCTCTACTGTGGTATGATTCTGTGCAGCCCTTCTCCTGCACAGACTTTCCCACAAATAAGTAAGCTGCACTGCAGATTCTGTGATTTACCCTGGACAGACGTGTGCTAGTGGCTCCCAGCACCAGATCCAAGATAGTAGTGCTGACTTGCCACCGAGGGTCGTTGTAAGAACTAATAAGGTGATGTACGCGATGCTCGCTGAACGCACTGAAGTGCTATAAAGAATGTATTGCTATTATTATACTGTTGATGTGGCGACTGCGATGCTCATAAGTTATCATTTTCAGTCTGAGCATCTGCTCCGCCACCTTCAGTGAAAGGGCTCCCAAAGGGCCTTACAGAAGACCAGGAGCAAGCCAGACGCTCCTCGCCTCTAATAGACAGAGCAGGAGAGGGGAGGGAGGAGGAGGAGGAGGAGGAGGAACACAGGGAAATTCAAGGAGGAGGTGCTGAAGTTGTGCATTTCTTACGATTAGCAGCTTGGATGGAAACTGTTTGATGAATCAAGGAGCTAAACGGACCTGCCCTACCAGCAGGACCAAAGAAGTGGGCCCCGCTTCTGAACTCTCCCTCCGCTGCGCCTGCCTGGACTGAAGCTGAAGCGACTCCCAATACATTCTCGTTATGTTGCCTTAAAACTACTCCTCCCCCAAGCAATCTGCCCACTCATTGTACTCAGGAACAACGAAGAAGAATCTGGTGGCACTTGAAATATAACAGGCTATTTCAGCAGAAGCTTTCACAGACTACGAGCCACTTCACTGGGGTACATGAAGCACTCCGGCAATTTCCTCTCTGTAAAAGCACAATGATGACAGGGATAAAAAGGCAGCCCAGCGACGCCTTCTAAGTGGGGGCTGCCTGCCTCCTCAAGGAGTCCAGCAGCCTGAGCCCAAGAGGGTGGGAGCACAATCCTCAGCAAAATTGCATGTGCTGGCAAAGACCTGTTCGTGACACCTTTCAGCATGAAGGCAATTGTGACGCTCAGCCATCCCCCTCAATCTAACCCTGAGAAATAACACCTGGGAAGAGGCTTGCTGGGTGTGTACTTCAGTCCTTTACTTGGCTTTCCCAAAGTCAGGAAAGGGGAAATGGTGACTGGAGTCACGTGACACCCACCCAAAATATGTGGTGCGGTTTGCGGGTGGCAACACCTTCGACGGGAAGAGAATCGGGGGTGCAAAAGCTGCTGAACCGCCACTTGAAACAACCTGGTGTCTTGAGCTGGCATCAGCGGGAGGATGGGCCACAAGGACCGTCGCTGCCACCCGCGGGCACATCAGTCAGTCAGTCCGTCAATCGTCAGAATCTACTAATTTTGCCATTCCTACCTTTGAAAAAATGGGATGTGCCCCAGAAACCTTACCCAAAAAAATCCAATCCCCTACTTGCCCCCCCCCCAAATTCAAACCTTAGAAAGGAGTTTTGAAGAGCGCTAGAATAATATGAGGGGCGGCTTGCACCTCACAGTGTGTCCAATTTGCACACAGTGTGCGAACTCACACATTCCTGATGTTGCCGGGGGATTTCCCCACACAAACGCAGCTTGCGCAACATCCTTCCTCCACACACACCACGTGTGGCCTTTGCTGAGCAGGCTGCCGGCTGCACAGCTGGAAGCCCACAAGCATCCGCAGGCTTCTTCTCTACTTGGCTTGCAAAGGCCGAGTGCGGGGGGGGGGGGGCCTGGGCTTGGCGCAGCTCTGCCATCGCCCAAAGTGTCTTTTTAGGGGGTCTCATGAAGATGGGATAAGGAGGCACTGTGCGGCCTCCGCTTGTTCCTGGACAGCCGATCCGGGAGCCGGAGCTGGGGGACCCCCCACTTGGCTCAGTGGCTGTCGGCACCTGGGCTCCCAGAAAGAGCCACCCTGGCTTCCACGCCCCTTCGTGTCAACAGAGAGCGGCTGGGATGGGCCAGCAAGAGGTTTAAGCTGAGGCTTCCACAGCGCGATCTGCTGAAACAGCCCTTCCCCTCTGGATCTCCCAAGAGGCGATGGAAGTGAGAAGCCCACGTCTGAAATCCATGCAAGGACGGCGCAGAGAGACCTAGCGCAGAGGTCTGCCGGTCGGGAGCCCTGGCTGCTCGGGAGCAGTTACTCCACGTGTCTTGAACGATGCTGCACTTTCCTGAAGCACAGGGCCTCTGGGATGTGGCTCTCCTGGGTCCCCATGTGGCAGCGGCAAGGAGTGCCTGGGACGGGCTTTCGCTGGCTCACCAGCGGCACCCCTCCCACGAGAAGATGGGGCTGCTCTCAGCTCTCTGTGCCCCAGCTACTCCCAAGCAGCATCCCTTCGGCGCTTCAAACCCAGCCCACACTGCCGTTGCCAGAGCACACTCGCCCTCCAGCGCCCGCAATCCTGTCCCCCCGCCCGCTTCCGCCGCCTGTTAGTTTCTAAGCTCACTTCAGGGTGGGGGAATCGGCCTTCGGCTGGCTTAGGAGCACGTTGCCTCGAGAACCACCGGGCCTTTCAGATCAGCGCTGGAGGTCCCGCTCTCCATCCAGGCAATGAAAGCGTGGCATCCAGCAAGAGGCCATGAGACGGGCCTCTCCGTGCTGGACAAGGCTGGAACAAGCCCCTTCGGAATCCATCCCTCCAGCAACTGTGGACTGCCTCTTGTGCTTGGCCCAGTCCTGCGAAGCAAGCTGAGCCAAGAGGAAGCCCGCGAGTGCCTGCAGATCGCGGCTGCGCAAGTGGCAAACTTCTCCGTCAGATGCGGCTGCCGCAGGACGCGGAAGAGGGGTGCGGCAAGCAGTCCCACCAGGCGCCAGCCGTGGCAACGAAGCGTCTTCCCTGCCTGCTGCAGCCAGCGGCCGTGGCACAGGCGCGGCCGTGGAAGGGAGAGGCTGCTTGCGCAGCGCGTGGGGCTCCGTTCCTGGGGAGCGCCCCACGAGTTCTGGGAGCGCCTGCCAGGAACTTGGAATCAGGGCCGCTGCACAGCGGACTGGAGCCCGGGGCCCTGAGCCCAGGGATCCATGGATTCCTGCCCCAGGCAGATTCCTCGCACATCCCTGGCAGAGGAGCCACAGCTGTGGAATCCTGCGGGGATGCATCTGATTGCCGCTTTCCATCTGCTGGCAGACGGCAGCGATTCTTCAGATGGTTTCGGCTAGCTTTTAAAGAGCAACCACTGCTTTATGCTGCCCTTGATGCTGTACCTATTATTAATAATATTTCTAACAGCTGTATCTCTGTAGTTCATTTTGTTATATTCCATCAATTTCATTGCAAGCCACTTTGACTATGCTTTTACTAGAACATAGGAAATAAACTTTAACTAATCAAAACAAAATGAGAAGTGGGGGAGTGCAAAGGTGATCGTGTTGAACTGGGGCTCAGGAAGATTTAGGAAAGATGCAGAAAAATGAGAAAGGGTCCCGAGGAGGACGAAAATGATCCAGGTTTTGGAAACACTGCCCTGTGAGGAGAGACTGTGAGAGCTGGGCATGTTCAGCCTTGAGAAGAGAAGACGGAGTGGGGACATGAGATCCCTTTATAAGTCCCTCCAAGGCTGCCACAAAGAGGAAGGTCAGGATCTCTCCTCGCTGATGCCAGAGTGCAGGACATGGAATAATCAACTCAAGTTGCGATTCAGGCTGGACATCAGGAAAAGCTTCCTCACTGTCGGAGCAAGGCAGCAGTGGGACCAGCTGCCTGGGGAGGTGGGGGACTCTCCCACACGGGAGACATTCAAGAAGAAACTGGACAGCCCTCTGAGTGGGAGGATGTAACGTGGTGTCCTACAACAGCAGGGGGTAGACTAGATGGCCTTCGTGGCCCCTTCCAACCCTACTAGTCTATGATTCTAAGTGGGGATTCTAGTCCCTCCTCAGCCAGAAAGCTCTGTGGGTGGTGTTGGGCCAGGCACACTCAGGGTTGTTGTGAGGCTCAACGGAGAGGACGAGGAGGAGTGCATAAGCTGCCTTGGGTCTTCAGAGGAGGAAGAAAGGCAGGCTATACATGTAATAAAATGAATGAAGCAAGCCGAGACTCGACTCGACACGACACGTATGCTTTTGGCCCCACCACCACCTCTTGCAGAGCAAGGTTTCATGGTCCTTTGCAGACAACAGAAAGCTGCCACACCTGCCCTGCGACGGCACACGCCAACGATCACCCCTTGTTTTGCAAGGATGCCAGCTCAGCACGGTTTTTAAAACATGGCTTTAACTATGCAGCTACTACTTTGGTTTTACGCGTTGTTTTACGATTTCTTAAAAGATCTTGGCTGCCACTCTTTGGTTGCCTGGGGGGCTGCGGAGCTGGGGGAAGCTCGCCCCTCCTCACTCGCTTCTTCTCTGACTGCACGCTTTTATCACCCCGTAGCCAAAGCGTTCTGGGTGGTTCACAGAAGTTAAAGCCAGAAAATGTACCAACATGATAAAACTTTTACAAGCTTGAAACGGTCGTGCAGACCTACAGGAGAAGTTAGCAGCAGTAATAACACAACCACATGTTTAACAAGAGCGAAAGCTCAAGGATGGCGATGGCCCGGGGAGCGAAACCGTCTTCTTCGTTTGGCATGAAGGACATCGCAAGGCAGGCATCCAGCGAGCCTCTCGCCCCTGAGGGGCCCCTCCTGAGCAGCCACCCAGTTCCCTCGGTGGACGGGTGGCGCGAAGGCCAGCATCCCTTGTGGGCAGAGCTTCGGCACTGTTTTAACTCCTTCACGAGCCATGCCACCCTCCGTCACCACCACCCGCCCCTAGGAAGAACGTCGTGGCACGGGGACAGCTAGCCTCCCGCCCTTGGCAAGAGCGCTTCCTCGGCTCCAGCTGCCTGCTGCCCCGCGGCCGAAGAAGTGAGCGGAAGCACAGCTCTGCAGCAGCGCAGGGAGGAAGGGCCGGCGGGTTCGTTGCAGCACGGGAAGAGCACGGATCGTCACCTGGGCAAGGGAAGATCCGCCTCGCCACAGCGGGATATAACCGCTGGCTCACAAGGAGCCGCTTTGCTCTGGTGACGCAAAGTCTCCTTCCCATATCATTTCTCCCTGCTTTCCTGTCCATGTGTGTCTCGACTTCTTCGTTGGTAAGTATGAGGGCCAATCAATCCTTCATTTTTTAATTGATGTCAACTGCTTTAGGAGATAATTACTGTCTCGAAACATAGTAAAATAAATAAATAAATACTCCTAGGCAGGCCCAAGAGCCAAGTTGGTAGGGCAGGCCGTACGAATCCTCACTGAATAGCTATTAATCTCAGCGGCACTTGGCTTCAGACAAGGTGAGGGGAATTCCAAAAGCAGAAACTGAAGCCCAGCTCATCCTGAAATTCCTCTGCCTCGCATTTCCCCAGAACAAGCTGCCCGTATATCCCGCCAAGCGTCTGTTCCGCTTTCTGCTTTCATTAGGCAGGCCCTTCTAAAGGAAAGGAGCGAGCCCAGGGGGTTTTGAGCAGGAAGGCGTGTGACACAGTATCTCCTTCCTTCGGCAAAACTTCCTCAGTTTAGTGCCCGGATTCACAGGCGCAGCAGCCAGAGTGTTGTTCTAGGCTTAATCGTCCCTAGCATGGAAAAAGGGGAAAGCGATTGCTCTGTCTTCTGTCTGAAATCTGACGTTCATGACTCCCTAGCTGTCTTTTTTAAGGCCATGAGGAGGACGAGTAGAAAGTCCTTACCAGAGAGAGAGTGATCATACTCATAGTGTCCCACTATGAAGTGAGGAAGAGCAAGGATGCATCCAGCCAGGGAGACCAAGATGGCGCCGCAGCCAATGAAGCGAGGCCTGTGCACCCTGCTCCCAAAGTAGCTCACGAAGATGATCAGCATCGTGTTTGGCACCTGTGCGAAGAGAGCAGCGTCTGAATGCCTCTCAGAGGGTTGCAGAAGCTGCATTCTTATGAAAGCCAGGGGGGAAAAGACGCGCGCGTCAAAGCAGGTACCTCGTTGAAGGAGGCCACCATTCCGGATGTCTGGCTCGACAGCCCAAAACGCTTCTCGATGCTTGAAATGGCGCTTCTCACGTAGCCAGAGGTCAGCAACTGAGAGAGCTGCAGGAATCCCTGACATACAACAAAGAACTGCAGGGGTTGAGGGTGGGGTTGGGGTTGGGGTTGGGGTTGGGGTTGAGGATGAGGATGGGGTTGGGGTTGGGGATGGGGATGGGGTTGAGGATGAGGGGAGAGGGAGGGAGAGAGATGCCTGAAAAGCCAAGTTTAACTTCAGAACCTGAGGGTGCCCTGCCAGTGCTCTGCGCTCCCCCCGCCCCATGCTGCGAACACCGTATGTTCTGCTCTTTCTTTTTCGTACTTCATCTCATACCATTTTGGCAGCTCTTGCTCACTCAGACCGTATTTGCCCTCCTTGAACACTCCCCCCCCACCCCACCCCAAAGTGGCCAGTTTTATTTATACCAAAACAGGAGATGCAGGTAGCAACGAGCTATCCAAAGTCAAAGGTCTTTCCTTCCTAGGAATTTGCATCAGGAGGAGGTGTGGGGGATTGATTCGTGGGGGAGGGGGAGCACGATACATACTTTGATAGTGTGAAATGGGTTTCTGCAGGATATTCTTCTGAACAGGCCACTTTTAATTTCGTCAGCCATCTTCCGCCGCTGCAAAAGAGAGACGGTACCATTACACGTGCTGAGCCGTTCCCCCTCCTTCAGCACAGCGCAGCCCCATCCACCAGGAGAGCAGGAGCGGCGTCGCGGCTGATACAAAAGCACGCTCTGGGTATCCATCTGTTTAGTTATTTACAGTGTTTTACACCGGTCCATCTCCAAGTTGGGTCTGCATGGAACCAGCAGGAGAATGCCCTCCAACGGCCTCATTGAGCAGGCAGGTTGGTGCAGGAGAAGTTGCTTTCTTGGGGATCGGGCCCCAACTTGTTCAGGACTTTGGGAGCTATCGTTTGAACCCTAAACCTGACCCGGTAGTAAATAGGCAGCCAGTCAAGGAACGAACGGCACTATTCACTAAGCAAGCTCTTTGCCAAGAGTAAGGCTACTCCTCCTGCATTCCTGGGGTGCTTTAAACAGCCATGGCCAGCGTGCACTCGCAGCCCCGCCAGGCACCGCACGCTCGTTTCCTCTCCCCTGCTTCTGAGAACCCGCTGGGGAAGGGGAGCGATTCGGAGTGAAAACAGCCTTTCCAGAGAAAGAGCTAAAACACGCCGTCCCTGCAATCCCCAGCTCCAAACTGCCTGCTCCTCGTGCCACTTCCGTTTGAGGGACAGTGGCACGGGACCTGTGCCACACGAGCTGTCCCAAAGCACCCCGGCAGCCACACGGGAGACCCTGGAGGAAGACCAACGCCTTCTGACGCGCTTCCAAAAGCCACCTCTTTCTATTTCTAGAAAGACGTTGCCGCACGGTTTGGGATCTGATGCATCGCACCTCATTCCCTCCTGTGTGACTCTATTCCCCCTCGAAAATGGGGAAATTGAGAGCCTGATACAATTTGGGCCACATTTCTGTTGTCAAGTGCGAGCTTGTCAAGACAAGCAGAACTGGACTAAACCATTTTGCTTCTTGAGGAGAAAAATAAATGAACAAAAGGCACACATCCAAGAGCACAAGCTGTGGCGCATCAGTCGGCGCATGAGAACAGCTTGCATCCTGCATAAAGAGCTGTAACCCTCTCAGGCCCAGTTCATTATAGGCATAGAATTCCACAAAGGGGGACCGAAATGGAAAGAACCCTGACCAGTCACCCCCCACAACCCCCCCACTGCTATGCTAATGCCAAAGGCCCAATCCTGAGCCAGTTTAGACAGGAAAAGGCCCTGCCACTCCCTGCATACCCGGGAGTTTTGCACAGGATCGCGCCCTACACAGACCTGTAGCCCATCTATCCACTTCCTGCCTTCTTCCAAGGGGCTCAGAGCAAGATCTCCCATTCCCACAGCCCCCCGTGCAGCAAGTTTGGCTGGAGTGTGGCAACTGCCCCATGGTCTCCCGAGAAGCTGCGTGGCCGAAGGGCAGCCGGGCTCAGTAACGCAGCCTGGGGCTGCCAGCCCCGCTCCCTGCACACCGGAATCTCCCCTCTGAAGGGCAGAGGCTCCCCGGGCCTCAGACCCCTGGGTCCCAGAAGCATGTGCTGCTGTCTGCTCACTGGTGATGCCGGGCTGGACCCTTCCGAATACAGCGCACATGCTCCATCACGGAACCGTGGCCCTTCTGCATGTGTAGCTTACGCACTGTGAGCTTTGTTGGCCCTTCAAAGCAGAAGAGCCTGTCGCTGCACACAGTGGGATGGACGGATGGATGGACGAATGGACGGACGATTGGCCAGAAGTTCCGCTTCACAAAAACGGATGGCCCCAGGAACCAGATCTTTGCTTCTCGGGAAGCTTTTCCACCAGAAACACAAGGGACGACATTTCTTCCCAGTGGATCAGAATAACCTTTCGGCTGCATCAGCTGTGGTCATGAAGAAAAATCCTGGTTTGATGCTCCACAGCCCTTCAGATGGAGGTTTGGCAGAGCCTGAGCATTTCCCAGAAGAAATGTGAGCTTTTTAGAACATTTCAGCCATTCTTTAAATAGACGGGTAGGAATGGGGTAACTGTTGCTTCATGAGTAAACACAGAAACATCGAGAGCGATTCAGGAGGGTCCCCTGGGCCATCTAGTCTGACCCCTGGCTCCAGCCAGCTGCCCTCATGACATGTCATATTCTCTCCCCTGGGGCACCATTTACAGACTAGAAGAGGAGCAAAGCTATTGCAACCGCAGATACAGTCAAGATACAGCTGCAAGAAGAAAAGAGGCTGTTTATTTTGGGTTCGATCCAGGTGACATTTGTTGTACATAGCAATGAACTTAGTTTAGATCCAACCATTTGGGGAATCAGTTGTGGCTACATATGTATACAGCTCAAGTGAGTGAGTGAATGCGAGAAACAATCACCTTTGACCAGAAATTATGGGGGTGGGAATCCATCTGGCCCTCCCTCACAGTCTCTCATCCCCCGCACATGCAGGATTTGCACTATGCGGAGTCATGCAGGAAGGAATTATGTCCGGCATGGAAAAGTGCTTTTTTGGACAGCGAGCATGACTTACGTGCTCAGTACGGAGGCTTTTCGCAGGAATCCCAGACCCTGGAAAACAACTATTAGGCAGGGACCACCTAATGAGAGCAGTGACTAACGGCCCTACAAAAGGCTCAGCGGCAGCAGAAAGCGACCTTCTAAGAAAACAAAAAATATATAAACCTTCCGGCCATTTGACCTGCACCCACCACAAAGTCAAGCAGCTAACAGCTTGCAGGGAAACATTTAAAAGTACTGGCGTATTTTCCAGGGTATTCCAGGGTGATAGGATTAGCCACGGTTTTCCTTTGAAAGAACTCGGAATGGAAGGGCTTTCATAGCCGAGAGAGATTAATGGACACAAACCCTTGTAAATGCGTAGCCAGGAAGGACAACAAAAGCAGACCATAATCCTTGCGAACGTCGGGGATCCTGTAAATATACTTTCAGAGTGGCTGGACTGGATTCATTGGATCAAAAACAGCATAGCTTGAGGCAGTTAACCACACGTACCAGCAGAACCGTGGTAGATACAATGATGTGCCCTTGGTAGAAATTATGGGTGGGCTCACAGGACACAACAAGGCAGGCTGGGTGGTCTGCTGCATGTCTGAACCCTGTTGTGATATTTCAGCATGGAACACTGATTGATCGATTGATCGATTGACTTTCAGAAACCAGCATAAGCGGCAACGCTCTCTTCCACAACTTCCATGTTTCACCATGACTTCTCCTGTCCTCCAAGCCTGGTGTCGTGGTCTTGGGGGTCCCGGTGCGCTGCTACCACAGAGTCCCCTGGAGAGAGTGGCAGCTGCAGCAACTGCTCCAGCACAGGGCTGAACGCCAAGCACGGCAGCTGATGGAACAGGAGGAGGAGCTGGAAACCACGCTAGTGTGGAAACCACTGGCCATCCACATCCATCAGGCACAGCTAGGAAAGGAACACCACACAGCACGGAAACCACCCAGGGTTGCTTGCCATGACGTGTGTGTGGGAACGGTATCCCAAGCTCTCCAGAAGAGAACTGGGGACCATCTGGGTAATATCAGGAAGAAAAGGACCTGGCACTCAGTCCGTCGCAAGGCCGTGGATGCGAAATTCTGGGCAGAGAATGAGAAGCCCTAACTGGAAAAGAAAGAGGATGGACTTGCAACGTAACTCCTAGCTCTTTGAGGCCCCCATGAGGAGGCAGATGCCACCCCTCCGCTGTGCTGGGAGCCTTGTCTTTGCAGACCCTCCCCCTCTGCGCAGTAAGACTTTGAAATGGCCCATGACATTCAATCTCGAGTTACGCGTAACACCCCTGAAGCGGACTGATTGCTTTTGTTCTGTGGTACACCCTGCATTGCCTTTCAACCGCAATCTCGCCCGCCTATCTTCAAATAAATGAGCCAGTCCTGACAGGGTTCTCTGAAGGCGTTGCAAGATCTGTAAGCACGCGAATGGAGTCTTCATGATTTTATACGGTCTGCGCAATCTTTGCCTATTTTCTTTATGACACACGAGCAGGGTGGTTGAAAGCGGCTAGAGAGCATCCAGGGGAGACCGGATTCTTCGGAGTCCCAGATTTGGGGTAGGGGTAGGGTAGATTCCCTCACAGCAGGGAATCTGCACTCAGACCCCTTTGCCTGCTGTTGCGGCCGGTGCAAAAAGGATCATGCTGGTCGCTTCTCCGATATATGAGAGTGACCCCGGAAGAAGAGGTAAAGGGGGCAGCCTGGGGACAGGGAGCTGTATCTCGGAGGTGCTCCAGCCGTCCTCCCTCCCCATTCAAGGCACTGGAACTGGAGGACCGAAATCAGCTGTCCAGCTGGCAGGCAGGCAGCAGGAGCAGGGAGGCCAAGACTGCCCCCCGCACCCTTCCCTCCTCCAGAGGATGCCCATGATCTGGCACAGCCGTGCCGTAAAATAAAGCATCGCCTCCGCGAAGCCCCTGTGGAAGAGCATAAAACAGTGGGCTGAAATGCGTCGTGCTTCCTCAAGAATACAGCACTTTTCCCGCACCGTTGATGCTTTCCATTTTTCTTAGCCTTAATGATGCCAGACAAGCGTGTCACTGATACCGGAGCCTCCACAGAGATTCCATAACCTCTTCAGACAAAGGAGGCTTATAACTCTAAGGAGTACGGTCTTCACAACCTGCTTGTGACTTTCCAGAGCCAACTGGCAGCCCGCTGTGAGAAAAGCAGTGCAGCGCGATTGCATCTTAGCACGGTGCCGCTCTCCTTGGTTTAATCAAGTGCCCCAAAGAGAGCGGAGACCCGCTCGGCCACTGCATCCAACACGGATGAGCTGCAGGGTACCACACGTTGACCCGCTCGCGTGGTCGGGCTGTGGCCAAGCCACGGCGACTTGCTAAGCCCACTGCATGCTCCTGTCACATGCCGGCCAGACCTTCCGAAATGCCCCCGCTGCCAAGGCTCGTGGCGTCACCCGCACGCGGCTGCCCCACCGCCTCCCAGCAAGCCACGCTGCCTGGTTTGGATGAGGTGGCAAACCGTGCCAGCGAAGGGAACTACAGAAAGCTGGCCAGCATGTGCCCAGCGCAGGAAACAAGGCCACTGCGTGAACCGCCCCCGTGCCGAAAGGCGAGTCTTCCAGGGATTGCCCCGCCGAGCGAAAGCTCCAGGCAAGCTGACTCATTAATGCAATTAAATTGACTGTGCAAACATCCACAAATTACTCACATGTAGCTAATTAAAAAGGGTGAGAATGTTCACAGTGAAACTTAATTACCTAGTGTTTGTACATCAATCACTTTGCAACGCTCAAGTGGAGAACATTTCACCCAGCACTGCAAATCTATCTTGGCTGCGTCTTTGGCTTCTTCCCCAGAACTGAACATCCATCTTAGAGCTTGTGCGGATCATTTCTGAGAAGCAGCAATGGTACCTTTGCTCCAAGAACTGCTTCGCACGAACCCAATTCCTTCTGTGAGACCAGACACAATGGAGAAGAGGGTAGAAGTTGGTTTCTTGGCACAATCCAAAATGCTGGCTATGTACCCATAAAGCCCTGGCAATCGGGGGCCAGTATTTAACGCTCTGCCTTTTCCACACGAGCCGCCCACCCCGCATCCTGCATCAGAGGAGGGACGCTCTGCTCCACATCCGGAAGGCCAGTTGGCTGGGATGCGGAAAGGAGCTTTCCCGTCACAGACAGTGGCGTGTGGAGCCAGGGCTCGCGGAGGCGCACAGCCTGAGCTTTTTCGTCAGAGGGGCACTGCCCTCTGCCCCTGCCGTCCTCAGAGCGGCTGGGGGGAAACGGATCTCCCCCACAGCGATACATTGCCGTGAGCGATCTCTGCCTTGGGCCGGCTCGGTCGTGAATGGGCAATTAAAGCCCACCGGTTTTACAGAAGACCTGCGCCTGGTGGAAAGGAAAACCGCTCGTATTGGTACAGTGATGCAGCTCGGCGCCACTGCCTGCTGTTTTGGATGCTCCTTGGGGCCATGGCCATGCGGACGGGCATGATGAGCACCTGCCTTGCAAAACCAGCTGCTGCCCCTCCAGTCACAGCAGAGCCCAAACTGCGCAGCTACTGGCACTTCGAGGCTCAGCCGGTCCTTTTTGCACTTTTTGATGTTCTATTCAGATCTCTCTCTCTCTCCCACTCTCCCTCTCCCTCTCTCTCTCTTCCTCCACCTGTGCTGCTGCTTTATTTTAATTGGCTCTGGCATTTAGCTCCCTGCTTCTTTTTATTATTTGGATCGCAAACATACTTTTAAAAGATGTGGTTGTGAAACGAAAGGTGGGATTGTAAATGGTTTTATAAACAAAATTAAAGTCTTGCAACTTGTAGGGGGATGGGGGGAGATTGCTATCTAAAATAAGTCAATTAATTGCAGGCTATATTCTTCTTCTGTGCTAGATGGAGTGGGACTCGTCCTGTGCCATCAAGTCATCTCTGACTTGGGGCAACCCAATCCCCTTCGCAGCCCTGCTCAACACTTGCAAATTTGAGGCTGCGGCTTCCTTTACGGAGTCGATATTATTATGTCTTCTACCTGTTTTCACTCCTTCCTCTCTTCCCAACACAGTTTTCCTTATGATAAATTTTGTGTGCAGATTGACAAGACAGGGAGATAAAATACACCCTTATCTGACACCTTTGCCTATAGGAAATCATTCTGTTTCTCCAAATTCTGTCCTAACAGTAATTTCTTCTCCGCGGTATAGGTTATGCATCAGGGCAATCCAGTGCTGAGAAACACTGCTTCCTTTCAGGACAATTCACAGCTTCTTGCGATCCTCACAGTCAAAGGTGTAGCTGGAATTTATAACAAACAGGCTGATCTTCAGAAATTTTTTCAGAAGTAGCCAACATATATATATATATATATATATCAGAATCCACCCCACATTTTTGTCCTTTATTTTGGGGATTGTGGAAGGTGGCTGTCAAGCTGTCTTTTGTGACCCCCATTTTGACAGGTACTAGAAATTCCTGCAAGGTGTCCCAGTAGTACCTTGTAAGGACTGTCAAAGAAGCATAGAAGAGCAGAGCTGGAAGGGGCCATGGAGGCCATCTAGTCCACCCCCTGCCCTTGCAGAATACCACATTGCCCCATGCCACTCAGATGGCTGCCCAGTTTCGCCTTGAATGTCCTTAGTGTGGGAGAGCCCCCCACCTCTCCAGGCATCTGTCTGTCATTGCACACCCTTAAAAAATAGCTCCCCCCACTCCATACTGTGCATAAACCCTAGCGCTTAAAAAAAAAAACTTCTCTAGCAGGATTTGCCCAAATCGACATCTGACATAGCACTGCTTGCCCACATTGGGAGCCTGAGGTGACGTCTGTGCAGGTACAACGTCCAGCAGGTCCCCACCCTGCAGGTCACTCATGCCTGCAAGTAAGTGAATTGCCCTTTGGAATCCTTTGACAACTCTCAGAAGGTGAATTGTCAAAACTCGGGGGACTCCGGGCAAACACGACCTCCCCCCTCGACAGCTGCTTCATCTCCAGATCTGTGCTGAATAGATTGCACCTCCCAAATGCTCTGGCAACTTTTACCGACTTCTGAGTTCAGTTTGGTTTGGTTTGAAGATCAAAACTAGGACGGGGAGGAGGGCAGAACTGGTCTGAGGCTTTGGTACTGGGGGAGGGAGCCAGCCGCTATGGAAAGAAGGCAGCAGCCCATAATAGTCGAGGAGCACGTCCCCTTTCATTGGGACACCCTGGAGAGGTCAGGGGAGTTCCTCGGTTCAAAGTTAAAGGCAGCGCGTTTTAAAGAAAGCGAAGCACAGCGATGCCGTTCTGTGTCCAGCGTGACGTTCTGCACTTGCATCCATGAACGCAGAGCGTCTCTGAATAGACGGTGAGGCTGCACACGTGTCTCCACCCTCACAAGCGGCTCACTCCAGTTGTTGTCAGAGTGCAAAGACATGCTTTGTGTTATCACTGCAGGAGTCCAAAGCGCGCGCACACTGAAGGACAGCCTCCAAATTAACATATGGCTGAAAGCTTAAGCATGCTTATTTGAAAGTCAAGTTTTACTGGTTGACCGCAGGCTAAACATGAGCCAGCAGTGTGATGCGGTGGTCAAGAGGGCGAACGCCACCCTTGGTTGCAGAGCCAGAAGTGTGGCTTCTAGATCAAGAGAGGTATTACTTCCACTCTACACGACTCTGGTGCGCCCGCAACTGGAGTATTGTGTTCAGTTTTGGGCCCCTCATTACAGAAAGGATATAGCCAGGTTGGAGTCAGTGCAGCGCAGAGCCACAAGGATGGTGGCTGGTTTGCAGGGGATGCCGTATGAGGCGGGACTGAGGGAACTGGGTCTCTTCAGCCTGGAGAAGAGGAGACTCAGAGGGGATATGTTGGCGACATACAGGTATGTGAGGGGGTGTCACATGGAGATGGGGAGAGGCCTGTTCTCCCCTGCAGAGGAAGGCAGGACGCGCTCCAATGGAGCAAAGCTCAGGGAGCCAAGGCTCCATTTGGATGCCAGGAAGCACTTCCTAACAGTCAGGACCCCGAGGGCGTGGAATGGGCTTCCACAGGCGGTGGTTGAGGCCCCATCGGTGAGGGTGTTCAAAGATAGGCTGGACATGCACATGGTGGGCATGTCATGAGCGGAGCCGGCTGGTGCCGGAGGTCAGACTAGATGGCCCAGGAGGCCCCTTCTGACTCGCTCTGTTTCTATGTTTCTATGTTTCTATGTTTACCGGAACTTGTTTGAGAGGAAGTATATGCAAGGTGGGTATGTTCATGTGAAATATGTGATTTCGCTTGCAGAATCCTGACATGGGGAACAGAGCGCCTATCTCCCAGAAATACACTTTGCCCTTTTCTGTGTCCTTCCAAGCCATTTTTCCCGGTGGGGGAACCTGCACAATCACAGAAAAAGCACAGAATACACACTTGGTGCAGAATTCAACGGCCTAAGAATATAGGCTCCCATTTAAATATAGCAACCAAGTTTCCAACCTTTACAGCTAAACTTGGATGCCTGAATGTGTGTAGGGCAACATCACTTAAAAATTAGAAGCCAAGACAGGAATTGAAGACAGTGGTGGATTGTGGCCTTAGAGCCTCACTCTCCACCAGAAGTCATTTTGCAAAATAAGATAACCTATGCAAAGCTTAGCTGCTTGCATAATATGCAGGGCTGCAGAATTTAGCTTTTCCTGAAGCAGAATTTGGAGGGCAAAGGTTTAATTTTCTTGTAATTCAAAACATACATAGCTCCTGCATGAATGCCCGACTAATACCCAGGTCAAAATGACTTTTGCGCCTATCGAGATGCTTTGGAAATGTAATCATGAAGAAACTTCAGGAAGAGACATCAAATGGAAGCAGTTCAATGAGCCTTTGCAAATGGTGCCACTGACCCTATTACAGAAGGCTTTCAGGTTGGCACGGTTTCTGAGAGATGCCGAAAACTGTTTACTTGCTGCGTGTGTAGAAGCCTGCTTTGAAGCCCTTGGAATAATGCTCAGCTGCCATAAAACTTAGAGGGACTTTCCTCAGTATTGACAGGGGTTACAGTGGTGTAGTTCTAAGGAAAGTACATTAGAAACTAGCAAACATCAAGGGCGATCGTATTTTACTTGGAAAAGCAAATTTCAACATAGGATAAAGTTTTCCTTGTCAAGAGCAAAAGGAAGGGATCTCTGTCTGCTGTTAGATACAAAAGCTTCTGTGATGAGCAAGGTACTCATTGTTCATGCTTTCTGAGAAGTACAGGGCTTTCGCCTCAGTCACACAACGTAGCTTCAACACATCATTACCTAAACCTACAAGAGTTTCAATTACTTGTTTGACCCCATAGACCGTAAGAGCAATTTACAATCAAAGTCATTAAGGTTACAGTAAGACGTATCTAACATTACAGTCTCTTGTGATTGCTTCCACATTCTACCTCAGCCAAGGATTTATTTGCCATGAGAGCAGGAAGACAATCTACAATGTCACAGAAATGGCATTCGATACCGCTCGGCAATTGTCAAAGCAAAGAAATCTTCATTTACGCCCCAAGTGCCTGCCTAGGAGCCGCTATCTCAGGAGAGGCAGTGCCCAGGTTGGGTGATAGCCTGGCCCGGTTGTACTGGCTGCGGCTCCGATCTGACATGGCAGAGGGAGGGATGCCCTGAATCAGGCAGCCCCACAGGCGGACCCATACCCAGCCCACACGCTTGCAGCCTGGAGGGAGGGAGCCGGCTGCGCCCTAGCATGCCTCCTTGGATCGCTCCCTGCTCTCCGGGGCCATTCGCCTCCTGCACTGGCTGCTGCAGGTGTGCAAAACGGTGGGGTCCGTTTCTGGAAGCCGGCGGTCAAACCCGCAATATTTGCTCTGCCGTCTGATTTTCACTGGCATCGGGATGAACGATAGGGCGGGCACCCAGCATTGTTTGTGGATGAAAAACGGTGCAGCTTTTGCAAAATAGTTTGTTAGAGCTGGTCGCATAATTAATTCATGTCGCAAGTAGGTGTTTCCCATTATAATGCATGATTTACAGGATGCGGAAAGTGCTCTTTTATTATGTACCGATGCTGCCACACACACGCAACATCTTTTCTTGGCCGTGTCCTACATACCGGTACAACCCTGTTCATCCAATCGGCCATTCCTTCGTTTTGCACCCCACATTATCTAGCAAAAGGCAGCACTCAGATCGCACCTCAGCCAGGCCTCTGCTCACGAGGAGGGCGCTGGCCAGGCATGCGAGTCACACTTTGACCTCAACCACCAGGGCCAGTTAGGTGACCTGCTAAAGAATGGATACACTGGACAAACACATCGAGGGTTCCTTTCCTGTCTTCCGCTTTTGACAAATTCTCCTCCCTTCAGATCGCGTGCGTTTGATCACCGGCACGTGTCCAGATCCAAAGTCAATCGATGCATATTACCATATTCAATATTCACTCCAGTATTAAAAACTTTGCTTTCAATAGGGCTTTTGTTGTTGTTGTTGTTAGTCGCGAAGTCGTGTCCGACCCATTGCGACCCCATGGACAACATTCCTCCAGGCCCTCCTGTCCTCCACCATCCCCCGGAGTCCACTCAAGCTCACACCAACCACCTCAGTGACTCCATCCAGCCACCTCATCCTCTGCCGTCCCCTTCTTCTTTTGCCATCTATTGTTCCCAGCATTAGGCTCTTCTCCAGGGAGTCCTTCCTTCTCATTAGGTGGCCAAAGTATTTGAGCTTCATCTTCACTATCTGGCCTTCTAAAGAGCAGTCAGGGTTGATCTCCTCTAGGACTGACTGGTTTGATCGCCTTGCGGTCCAAGGGACTCGCAGGAGTCTCCTCCAGCACCACAACTCAAAGGCCTCAATCCTTTTGCGCTCAGCCTTCCTTATTGTCCAGCTTTCACAGCCATACATTGCAACTGGGAAAACCATAGCCTTGACTATACGCACTTTTGTTGGCAGGGTGATGTCTCTGCTTTTTAGTATGCTATCTAGATTTGCCATAGCTTTCCTCCCCAGAAGCAAGCGTCTTTTAATTTCTTGGCTGCAGTCCCCGTCTGCGGTGATCTTGGAGCCCAGGAAAATAAAATCTGTCACTACCTCCATTTCTTCCCCATCTATTTGCCAGGAAGTGAGAGGACCGGATGCCATGATCTTAGTTTTCTTAATGTTGAGTTTCAAGCCAACTTTTGCGCTCTCCCCCTTTACCCGCATCAAGAGGCTCTTTAGTTCCTCTTCACTTTCTGCCATGAGAGTGGTATCATCTGCATATCTGAGGTTGTTGATATTTCTCCCAGCAATCTTGATTCCAACTGGTGATTCATCTAGCCCTGCCTTTCTCATGATGTGCTCTGCATATAAGTTAAATAGGCAGGGTGACAGTATACAGCCTTGCCGAACTCCTTTCTCAATTTTGAACCAATCAGTGGTTCCGTGTCCGGTTCTCACTGTTGCTTCTTGACCTGCATATAGGTTTCTCAAGAGACAAATAAGATGGTCTGGTACTCCCATCTCTTTAAGAACTTGCCACAATTTGTTGTGATCCACACAATCAAAGGCTTTAGCGTAGTCAATGAAGCAGAAGTAGATCTTTTTCTGGAACTCCCTGGCTTTCTCCATGATCCAGCGTATGTTGGCAATTTGATCTCTAGTTCCTCTCCCTCTTCGAAATCCTGCCTGTACTTCTGGTAGTTCTCGGTCCACATACCGCTGGAGCCTAGCTTGTAGGATTTTGAGCATCACTTTGCTAGCATGTGAAATGAGTGCAATGGTGCGGTAGTTTGAACATTCTTTGGCATTGCCCTTCTTGGGGATCGGAATGTAAACTGACCTTTTCCAATCCTGTGGCCACTGTTGAGTTTTCCAAATTTGCTGGCATATTGAGTGTAGCACTTTAACTGCATCGTCTTTCAGGATTTTGAATAGCTCAGCTGGAATGCTGTCACCTCCACTAGCTTTGTTGTTGCTCAGACTTCCTAAGGCCCATTTCACTTCACATTCCAGGATGTCTGGCTCGAGGTCAGTGACCACCCCATCATGGTTATCAGGGATGTTAAGCTCTTTCTTGTATAGTTCTTCTGTGTAATCTTGCCACCTCTTCTTAATCTCTTCTGCCTCTGTTAGGTCCCTGCCATTTTGGTCCTTTATCATGCCCATCTTTGCATGAAATGTTCCCTTCATATCTCTAATTTTCTTGAAGAGATCTCTGGTCCTCCCTATTCTATTGTTTTCTTCTATTTCTTTGCACTGTTCATTTAGGAAGGCATTCTTATCTCTTCTAGCTGTTCTCTGGAATTCTGCATTCAATTGTTTGTATCTTTCTCTTTCTCCCTTGCCTTTCGCTTCCCTTCTTTCCTCAGCTATTTGTAAAGCTTCCTCAGACAGCCATTTTGCTTTCTTGCATTTCTTTTTCTTTGGGATGGTTTTAGTTGCTGCCTCTTGTACAATGTTGCGAACCTCCGTCCATAGTTCTTCAGGCACTCTGTCTATCAGATCTAATTCCTTAAATCTATTTGTCACCTCTACTGTATATTCATCAGGGATATGATTTAGGTCATACCTGAGTGGCCTAGTGCTTTTCCCTACTTTCTTCAACTTAAGCCTAAATTTTGCCACCAGAAGCTCATGATCTGAGCCACAGTCAGCTCCTGGTCTAGTTTTTACTGACTGTATAGAACTTCTCCATCTTTGGCTGCAGAGCACATAGTCAATCTGATTTCTGTGTTGACCGTCTGGTGATGTCCATGTGTAGAGACGTCTCTTGGGTTGTTGGAAAAGAGTGTTTGTTATGACCATCGTATTCTCTTGACAAAATTCTACCAGCCTGTGTCCTGCTTCATTTTGTACTCCAAGGCCAAACTTGCCTGTTATTCCGGTTATCTTTTGGTTTCCTACTTTAGCATTCCAATCCCCCATGATGATAAGGACATCATTTTTGGAGTTAATTCTAGCAGGTGTTGTAGGCCTTCATAGAACCGGTCAACTTCAGCCTCTTCAGCACCAGTGGTTGGGGCATAGACTTGGACTATTGTGATGTTGAATGGTTTGCCTTGGATTCGAACTGAGATCATTCTGTCATTTTGGAGATTGTATCCCAGTACTGCTTTCCCTACTCTTTTATTGACTATGAAGGCTACTCCATTTCTTCTGAGGGATTCTTGCCCGCAGTAGTATACCTGATGGTCATCTGAACTAAATTCACCCATTCCTGTCCATTTTAGTTCACTGATTCCTAAGATGTCGATGTTCAGTCTTGTCATCTCTTGTTTCACCACGTCCAGCTTGCCTTGATTCATGGATCTTACATTCCAGGTTCCTATGGAGTAAAGATCTTTGTAGCATCGGACTTTCCTTTCACCTCCAGATACATCGGCAACTGAGTGTCCTTTCGGCTTTGACCCAGTCGCTTCATTCTTTCTGGCGCTACTAGTACTAGCCCTCCGCTCTTCCCCAGTAGCATATTGGACACCTTCCGACCTGAGGGGCTCATCTTCCAGTGTCATATCGTTTTGCCTCTTGGTACTGTCCGTGGGGTTTTCATGGCAAGGGTACTGGAGTGGGTTGCCATTTCCTTCTCCAGTGGATCACGTTTTGTCAGAGCTCTCTGCTATGACCTGTCCGTCTTGGGTGACCCTGCACGGCATAGCTCATAGCTTCATTGAGCTATGCAAGCCCCTTCGCCACGACAAGGCAGTGATCCATTTCGAGCAACTCCACATTCATGCGCTTGTTTGTTTGTTTGTTTATTTATTCAATCTATATCCTGCCTTTTTCCTACAAAGGGCTCAAGGCCGCTGACATCATTCTTCTCCTCCATCTTCTCCCCACAACAACAACCCTGTGAGGGAGGTTGGGCGAAGAGTCTGAGACTGTCCCAAAGTCACCCAGTTGGCTCCATGGCAGAGCGGGGACTTGAACCCGGATCGCCTGAGTCCCAGTCCCACGCGCTTAACCACGACGCCACACTGGCGTTCCAACGTTTCAGAGGGCCATGTGTCTGCAAAGATTACCAAAGACCTCTGTACGCAAAAGAGCCCGTGCTCCAGATACTTCCAGGTGAGGGAAGAAGGCTCCCAACCAAAACTCTGAAGCCCTCCCTGCGGGTCAACGCAGGGCACGTGCAGCCACGCAGTCCGACCGGCGCCAGGCAGCTTCCTACGTCGTTTCGCTGAAGCGCCTGCTATCCTGCGGCACAGGCTCATCTACTGATTAACATGCCAAGGAGGCGCCTGGGCCTCTTTCCCAGCAAAAGACTGTTGTCCCACAATACACGATCGGCAGTTTAAAATCAGGCGTGAACAGATCTGTCTATTTCTGGCCCATGCCACGCTGTATTCATGGGGTGATGTTTTACACGAAATGCACATTACCTCAAATAAACACATTGTGTGTGAATTCTGGCCCTTTTTGAGCTCAGGAGCGTATTGCAAGATTCAGGGACGTGCAAAAACAGAAGGATAGCCGCATTTTCATCCACAGACCAGTCCAGGAAGTGTCAATTGGACTGGTTTCCTTAAAACGGCAAATCAGACAACACTCTTGAGTGTGCGTATTCAAAAGAGGGCCAGTGATTTACTGGGTCAGGCGCCAGAAAATAAGGGCATTTTTTGACACAGACGGAGAGCTGGAGGATGCGCCAAGGTGCTAAGGTGACCCTCACCTTTCAGGAGGCCTGAGCTGCACTGCCTGGCATCTTGTGCGCGGCCGTCCCGCTACTTCGTGCACCAAGCGCTGCGACATAACCGACACTGTATTTGCTTCCTGCAGTGCAGCAGCGGGCAAGCTGCATTTGGACGTGGAAAAGCCACATGAATATTTCAAATTCTGATTGTGACTGGTAGTGGAGCACAGGGAGACCTTCAGGGAGACTTGCCCCACATTACGGATCTCCTCCACTGAGGAATTCATGCTGAGCTGCAAAAGGACTCTGGGATCTCGTGGAAAACAGTTTGATTAAACTGTCCCAGGGTGACCGTGTGTCCTGCGAGGCCGTCTTAACGTGCCGGTTCAGCTGCCGCCGTGTCCCTTGCTCGTGTGCTCTGCTCTCTTCCTCTGCCCGCCAGCTTCCCTCTTAAGGAGGACAGCCCTGAAAACTCCCCGCGTCTGACATGACTGCCATCAGGCCGATTGAGGCTGCAAAGGCTGCTCATACTTGAAGAGGGGGAAAGTAGGGGACAGGAAGAACTGATCAGAGGGGCTGCCCAGACAGGAACGGAGCAGAGCCGGAGCACAGGTGAGTTCCTCTTACGCTACGGGACCCGCGCGTGCCTGGGGAAGCCTCCGGCCGGGCTTGGGCGCTCCAGCAGAAAATGGGTGCCGGTCACCCACTATGCTGAGGGGACATCCCCGGGCGGGATGTAAAGACGGCGGAAAGAACTGAAAGGCTCAGTCAGGTGAGCTCTTTCAAAGGTCAGTCATGCTCGCAGCCTGGAGGAAATCCTCCGGAAGAGCCACCCGCGTCCTCCTTACAGGACTGCGAAGGATTAAAAGAAGCCTTTTTGCGGCATCCAAAGCAGACAGAATATCCATTTCACAAGCATGTCAGCAGAGGCTTTAAACTGGGGTTATCGTGCCAGGAACACTGAAGCAGAAGAAATGTGGGCAGCTTAGCACTTCTTTTTTCTTTTAAGGAACGCGTACAGACAGCTGCCCTCTTCTGCTGACACAGCTCTCCCACCACAACCTAAGTTTAGCAGAAACAGGGCTGCAAATGCTGCTGCATTTGCTAATTTGTGGTTTTTCCCCTAACATGCAGCCACTCTGGTGTCCTCCTGGGGGGCTGCCGGGGTAGCCATTTTGCTGAGGCCATCATACAAATGTACAAGGGCATGCAATACCCTTGGAATTACAGAAATACTTGCTATTTTCAGACATACCAAAAGCGTTTCGAGTTGCTCTTGAAAATTTACTGTCAGCATTGCTTTCACGTTCTCCTATTCTCTAAAAGTGACTCAAAAATTATTTGGGTGAGAAACGAAGGTGCCCAGAGCAGTGGCCTGGATAGCACCTGGGAGCAAGGCTGCATCCAGGTGTCTGCATCCAGGTGGCATCCATGTCTCTGGGCTGTGCCATTGGGGGGTGGGGGGATCTATGCAAAGCTGTTCCCTCTCACAACATAGTGGGGGGATGGTTCCAAAACAGCCTCTTCCCTGACACGCTGACTGTGGGGGGAACCTGCACTCTGAAGTGGTACATCTCAGGTACAGGTTTGCCACCTCTGTAAGTGCTAACACAACAGAACACAAGAATTAAAAGCGGCCATGGCCAGGGAGCAGGCCCAGTCCGCTGCCCCCGCCATGCTGTTTTCCTGATGGGAAGAGCCATCCCCATCAAGCCGCTTCCGACAGGTGTCATAAGGATACCTGTAAGGTCCCCCCAGACTGATTCAGAAGCTAGCCACATCAAACATGGGCACCGTCCTTGTCAGCCCTTGTCTTGCTCTCCCCCTCCACACCTTCCACCAGATTCCTCCCCTGCGTCGCCCTGTCCTTCCCTTACTCCAGGGGTAGGTGTGCAAGACGAGGACACAAGGAAAGCCTCTCCTCTCCTCTCCTCCTTCCAGTCACCCTGATGCACCAGGTAGCAGAAGCCCAGACGACCTGCGAGCTGGGTGCTCCCAGGCACTGTTACACAGAGGAGGAGGAGGAAGAGGAGGAGGAGGAGGAAGGAAGGGGTCAGGCCTTCATTCCCTCTTCTCCCCATGTGTCTGCTGCTGCCGCTTGCAAGGGGTAAACGGAGGGAAGGAAGGGAGCATATGTTGGGAGTGAGGGGCTGGCGGGGTGGGCTTTTGCGGCAGTGTAGACTGGCGGGGTAGGCAGAGAGAAACCAGACCTTCTTCTCCGGCTCAGATTACATCCAACCTGGAGGAGAATTTAAGAGCTCTGAGCACTCGTCTTCCGCTGGAGATGGGCATTTTTCATCCCCAACGTTTCTGCTGCACTTCGCCAACATCCCAGCTGTGCACATGTGCATGATTTCCTTTGGGAAAATGGCAAAGAGGAAAGGGCTAACCTTTCCCCAGAGCAGCAGGACAGATCAACACCACCCCCTGCCTTCCATGCCATCGCTGTTGATTATTAATATGTGGGAGGTGGGAGAGCTGATCGCAATGTCTCGACATCACATCTCTTTTCATCCCAGTTAATCGGCTGCATGCTATTCCTAAAACGCACAAGCCCACTGTTTGTGATCCGAAACAATATGGGCCTCATAATGCCATGGCCAATTAATCTGGCCAAACTATAGCCACCTCCTTCCTTGTTTGTGGCGTAACCGCCGTGCCAGTACGAAGAAGTCCCCGGCCAGCAGGCGAGGACGCTCCACATGCACCGGTCTGCTGTCCAAGGCTGTGCCAGTGGAATAAGACCACGCACCAGAGGGGCTGAGTGGGCAGGTGACCCGGCTGGGGCCCGGGAAAGCTGGCTTAAAGCCCCACCTCCGGCACACAAGCGCAAGAAGGGCTTCATCCTGTTCTACTATATTGCTTTCATCCACCTGAGTCCTGCAAAGCAGCAGAATGAACCTTTTGAGAAAGAATCAAACGATTTCTCAAATGGGATCTGAGAGCGGGGCACGCGTTAGAAGAGAGCAGAGCAGGAGAACCATTTGCGGAACTTCACTACAGACCCAACAGGAAAGCGTCTTCTCTTTCCTGTGGGCAGCCCTGAAATCCAAGAAAGAAAAAAAAAGCCAGTCAGGGGAGAGAGGAGTCTAGCAAGACTTCCCCAAATGGGCTCGATTTTAACTTCAGAAAGAGGTATGTGAAGCTCAGCACCAGAAAACTGAGTCATATCTGAGGTACTTACAGCTGCTTTTCCCAGTCGGTCTGGCAGCTGCTTCGGTCTTTGTGCCTCGTAGCTGGTTGTTCGCTCCCAATCAGCGAGGACAGGAAGGGACTGAAGCACAGACTTTTCCCCTAAAACGGCCGGGTCCCTCCCATTTTCCAGCTCACTTCAAGCGGTTTCCCCCTCAGCTTTAAAACACTTTCCCTTTCTTCAATATTAGCACTTTGACTTCAGACGTAGAGAGGAAGGAGGCTTGATTTTGAACCACGACCAAAATAAGCTTCCAGAAGCAACAGTTGTCAGTCCTCCAGGACTGTCATACTTTCCGGTTTGCTGGGAGCGAAAAAGACCGTTGCTCTTGGCACACATGCTCAAGGCTGCCTGTCGGGACTGAGGAGGAGGAGGAGGAGGAGGAAGAGGAGGAGGTGGGGGGGCGATGGCAACTTGGAAAGAGGGCAGGTTCCAGACGTTCAGACGAGAGAAGCGGAGGCTTTTATCCCAAGGCTTCCCAGGCAGGCAGGCAGCCTCTGCGAATAACTAAGATGTGCAGTTGGTGGGGGGGGGGGGGGTTGGAGCCGGGGTGTTTCCCAGAAGCCGATGGAGGGGCACGGCTCTCGAACCCATGGCACGACATCAGCAGAGCAAGACCAATTAGAGGATCGGCACGCGGGGAGGAGACGCGCGCGTTTTCAGAAAGCCACTCCCAAGGGGATGGAGCCCAAGCATGCTCGTAAGGAAAGTTGTTGGAGGTGAATACTAGATTTATTTTTTTATTTATTACATTTCTATCCCATTTTTCCCTTGCAGTGAACTCCAAGCAGCTTACATCTTATCCTCCAGCTGCTCTCAGTGTTATCACAACAACCCAGTGAGACAGATTGGGCTGAGAGTCTGTGACTGTCCCAAAATCATGTGGCTCCATGGCTGAGCGGGGACTCGAACTCAGATCGGCTGAGTCCCAGTCCCCTGCTCTTAACCACGACACCACAGACTTTTAACTAGATTGTGTTCAATGAACCACTCTGCCTGCCCAGGCTGTTTGTGCTTCTGGAAAATGCTTCGGTAAATAAAGAACATTGCGCAAGAAGGATCTATGGCTCTTGGATGTGCAAAGGGCGGAGTTCATGACAGTTATCCAATGAAGCTGTTCCTTCAACAATAGTTTGATGGTGATAAAATTTCTGATTCCCTGTGCTTGAACTCTTTGTAACATTGCCAAGGCCTCAACTAAAGAGTGTCTCTTAAGTCAAGTTGTTGTTGCTAGACGCGAAGTCGTGTCCAACCCATCGCAACCCCATGGACAACATTCCTCCAGGCCCTCCTGTCCTCCACCATCCCCCGGAGTCCACTTAACCTCACACTGACTGCTTCAGTGACCCCATCCAGCCACCTCATCCTCTGCCGTCCCCTTCTCCTTTTGCCATCAATCATTCCCAGCATTAGACTCTTCTCCAGGGAGTCCTTCCTTCTCATCAGGTGGCCAAAGTATTTGAGTTTCATCTTCACTATCTGGCCTTCTAAAGAGCAGTCAGGCTTGATCTCCTCTAGGACTGACCACTTTGATCGCCTTGCAGTCCAGGGGACTCGCTGGAGTCTCCTCAGCGCTCAGTCTCCCTTACGGTCCAGCTTTCACAGCCATACATTGCAACTGGGAAAACCATACAATAATTCAAAATGTCTGCGTGTGCGGATATGACACAAGCGCAACCCAAATGGAGACGGACAAGTGAAACAGCATTCTAGGATGTGATCATACTGAAAAGGCAGCTGCTGGCAGCTCACTTTCTGCCGAAGTGCCCATCGTGGGGATACATGTGGAGAGTGGCCTGCACCCTGTGTCCCTGTCCGATCCGTGCACGGACAGGGACAGGCCAGCATGGCCAGTGGCCGCATCTGCTCCAACAGGAATGGAAACCTCTGGGCAGTTAATGGCTGGTGCCGATCTTTGAAGCTGCTCTGTACCGTTGGGTGTGCGGTTCAATAAAGAGCCTTTGTTTCTTTGACTCTGGCTGGTGGTTTGCTGTCTCTTGCGGTTAGATGCACGGACCTTATTTATTTATTAGATGTCTGTCCTGCTCATCGGCCAGAGCAGCTCTCTTCAGGCCAGTGGGGGTTAAAGTCCCTGACAATGTGAAACCAAGGTTGAAAAAGTCCCAGCCGGCCATAGTTTGGGGTCACCCCTGACTCTCTGCTCCTGTCCTCTGACATACTGGAGAACTTGGAAGAGTGGGCCCCCACCATGTGATGTGGGCCTTTGGAGCAGGCAGAAACAGCCCAAATCTCAGTGCCATTTGGGGCAACCACCTGCAGAGCCCGGGCAGGAGAGGGGAGCGGTCTTCTCTGTACTGAGCCGGGACGGAGGCCGTTTGTCCCTGGCGAGGAGGCAAATGGGTTTGTGGAAGACATTGGCAAGTGGTGGTGACGATGATCTCCCTGTCAAGAAAAGCATCAGTGGCTGATTTCTGCATATTAAGCAGCTACCAAAAGTCGACGAGCTGGTCGTGCCTGGCCTCTTGGGGCAATTCTCGATTTCTGCCTTTGTTCTGCCCACATCCTTTATATGAAAAACAGGGTTTTGTGAGCGGTTTGACCTTCCACCCTAATCACTCGAGTCAGACTCTGACTCGCTTTATTCTTTCCCCCGCAAGCACTCAAAGCCTGGGCCAAAGGACGGCAACATGGTCAAGTTTCAGCTGCGCAGCGCACCCGGGCCTTCCGCCGCCACACGCAGTGGCTCCCCCCACGCAGTTCCTCGGCTCGGTTAACAGAGGAAGCTCCTGTCGGCGCTTGGTCTGCCCATGCTTCCCGGCGCGGAAGAGGAGAAACCCATTCTCCTGGAATCAATCCCCAAGACCCATTTTATGTTTCCCAATGGCCAGCTTCCGGGGCTGCCGTGTTGGTTTTAGATGTATGGTCTGAAGCATTAATTTATGTAATGTTGCATCTCCCGTGCTTTTTGAATTGTCATCACATTTGTCTGCGAGGAGAAAAAGAATAGGCACACAACTTGAATTAAACCTATTACGAGGGCTGTGCATGTACATAGAGCAAATTAAACCTCCTTATGGGCAGACAGAAATTCTCTCGCCAAGATGTGTTTATCCTTCATTTGTAATTGCCTTCAGGAAGCACTGCTCGAGCAATTTGACCTCTGTGTGTTCCCCATGCGACAGGGCTCAAGCTTCCTCTCTGAGACTAACGAAGAGACTGGAACTAGCTGCCCATTTCATTTATGTTTGTGACTATACAGCTTTATAATGCATTTTTAATGTTTCCATCTTGGTAAACCACCCAGAGAATTTCAGCTAGTGCAAAGTAGGGAAATGTAAAACATGAAATGAAAAATAAAATGCCCACTTCTATGATGCCACAATGGTTGAAAAGTGCATCTGAGAGAAAATACATGGAAGTGTATGAGAAAAAGTACATTACATTGTTTTGAGGCTTTAAAAAATGCAGATGAACGTGGAAAGGGAATGTAAAAGAATTGTGAGTAAAAAATACAGAGCAGTAACACAGAAGAGCTATAAGGCAGGTTTGTCTGCCCCATGTGCCAGCTTCCTATCAGAGGTGGCAAAATATCAGGAGCATGGAAAGCTGTCTCCTGCTGAGTCAGACCCTTGGTCCACCCTGCTTAGTGCTGTCTGCTCTGAACGGCAGCACCTCTTCCAGGATTTCAGGCTGAGCACCTTCCACATGCCCACCACGTGCGTGTCCAGCCTGTCCTTGAACACCCGCACCGATGGGGCCTCAGCCACCTCTTGTGGGAGTCCATTGCACACCCTCGGGGTCCTAGAATGGGGTTCCCGGGGGGGCGGTGGAGGCCCCATCGGTGAGGGTGTTCAAGGATAGGCTGGACGTGCACATGGTGGGCATGTCGTGAGCGGAGCTGGCTAGAGACGGGGGTCAGACCAGATGGCCCAGGAGGCCCCTTCTGACTCGCTCTGTTTCTATGTCTCTATGCTTATCTGGAGACGCCTCTTGCCTCCAAGCCACTGATAGGCTACTGTTGGCTCAGTCACTGATTCATGACCTGTGCAGCCTTCAAGCAAGCAAGGAAGGTCAGAACTCTCTACCTCTAATCAGCTTACATAGAAATAGAGAAACAGAGCGAGTCAGAGGGGTCTCCAGAGCCATCTAGTCTGACCCCGGGCTCCAGCCAGCTCCGCTCACAACATGCCCACCATGTGCATGTCCAGCCTATCCTTGAACACCCGCACCGATGGGGCCTCAGCCACCTCCCGTGGGAGCCCATTCCACGCCCTCGGGGTCCTGACTGTCAGGAAGTGCTTCCTGGCATCCAAATGGAGCCTTGGCTCCCTGAGCTTGGCTCCGTGGGAGCGCATCCTGCCCTCCTCTGCAGGGGAGAACAGGCCTCTCCCCACCTCCGTGTGACACCCCCTTCACGTACGTATATGTCGCCATCATATCCCCTCGGAGTCTCCTCCTCTCCAGGCTGAAGAGACCCGGCTCCCTTACCAATGGTTGCTCACAGTCAAGGGCGTCAGCAGCCGCACGTGGGATCGCCTCTTTGACTAGGCAAGGCTTTCACGGAAGGATTTTGCCCCTCTAGCCAAGGCACTCTTCACGGTGGCTTGGCGGGCCATCCAGGTCTGGGCGACACCTATGGTACAGTGGGTTTTCTATGCCAAGGGGAGCAGAGGGGTCAGACTAGATGGCTTAGTGTGTCCTGTGAAGCAAGTCTGAAAGCTGGGCCCTTCCCGCCGGATCCTGCGAGGGTTCTCTGCCTCCTCAGGTGAGGTTCAGGTTTACAACTCTGAGTGTGATCCCGGAGAAGGGCCAAAATGGTGACCAAAGTGGTCAGTAAAGTGGATCCAGACAAGCCGCAGCTTAGCTCTTGGAGAAGCCAGATCCACTGCCCACTCCCCCATTTCAGGTTTGTTTGTTTGTTTATTTATTTATTTATTTATTTATTTATTTAAATATTTGTATGCCGCCCCTTGCAGCAGCCTCGGGGCGGTTCACAACCACTAAAAATATATACAATATTAAAAACTGGCCCATCTCCAGGTTAAATTTAAAAACATACAACATAAATAAATAAACCATTAAATAATCTTAAATTAAAAAAAAATATTAACATTTAAAATACTGTCTAAATAAAAAGGTCTTCACCTGGCGCCGAAAAGCAAATAACGACGGCACCAGGCGAGCCTCTCTGGGGAGCGCATTCCACAGATGGGGTGCCACCGCAGAGAAGGCCCTCCTCCGGGTACTCACCCTCCTGATATCTCGCACGGAGGGTTCCCGGAGGAGAGCATCAGCTGCAGATCGTAAGGGGCGGGAGGGCGTATATGGTCGCAGGCGCTCCTTTAGGTAACCAGGACCCAAGCCGTTTAGGGCCTTATAGGTAAGAACCAACACCTTGAATTGGGCCCGGACTTCAATGGGGAGCCAGTGGAGCTGACAGAGAACTGGGGTGATATGAGAACCATGCCCAGTCCTCGTCAGTACCCTGGCAGCTCTATTTTGCATCAATTGAAGTATCCGGACCGTCTTCAAGGGAAGCCCCACGTAGACCGCGTTACAATAATCCAGCCGGGAAGTCACCAACGCATGTGTCACCGTCGCCAGGCAGTCAAACTCCAGGAAGGGACGCAGCTGATGGATCAGCCGAAGCTGTTGGAAGGCGCTCCTCGCCACTGCTGACACTTGAGCAGTCAAGGTCAGCTCCGGGTCGAGGAGCACTCCCAAGCTGCGGACCCTGTCTTTCAGAGGGAGTGCAACCCCATTCAAGACTAGGGTCAGGTCCCCTACACTGTAGCCCGACCCACCTACCAACAGGACCTCCGTCTTGTCTGGACTGAGCTTCAGTTTATTGGCCCTCATCCAGCCCATTACCTCGGCCAGGCACCGGTTCAGCACAGCCACCGCCTCACCTGAATCAGTGGTAGAGCTGGGTATCATCAGCGTACTGATGATTCCGCAGCCCACACCTCCTGATGACCTCTCCCAGCGGTTTCATGTAGATGTTGAATAGCAAGCGGGACAAAATGGACCCCTGCAGTACTCCATGGTGTAGCTGCCATGGCGCAGAGCCATAGTCCCCCAGCACCACCTTCTGGAATCAGCCGTTGAGGTAGGAGAAAAACCACTGCCAAGCAGTGCCCCCAACTCCTAACCTGCCCAGCCTATCCAGAAGGATACCATGGTCGATGGTATCGAAAGCCGCTGAGAGGTCCAGGAGGACCACCAGGGACGCACTCCCCCTGTCCCTCTCCCTGCATAGGTCATCATACAGGGTGACCAAGGCGGATTCAGTGCCAAAGCCGGGTCTGAAGCCGGACTGAAATGGGTCCAGATAATCAGTTTCCTCCAAGAGTGCCTGGAGTTGTCCCGCCACCACCCGCTCCAGCACCTTGCCCAGAAACGGGATGTTGTCCACCGGTCCATAGTTGGTGACCACCTCTGGATCCAGGGAAGCCTTCTTTAGGACTGGCCGGACTACCGCCTCTTTTAAGGGGGCCGGCACCTGGCCGTCTCTCAAAGAGGCGTTGACCACCTCCAAGATCCAGGGCTCAATCCCGTCCTTGGCGTTCTTTAATAGCCAAGATGGGCACGGGTCCAGTAAACAGGTGGTTGAGCGTACCGATCCAAGCACCTTGTCCACATCATCGGGCCGCAAAAACTGAAATTCATCCAATAACGAGGGACAAGCAGGCATGGTTGGTCCCTCCCCAAAGGAATCTGTATCGAGTGGAGTCCAGCTCGTGACGAATCAGAGCAACTTTCTCCTGGAAATGCGTGGCGAACTCGTCCCAGCGGGCTTTCGAGGGTGGCACCAGATCTTTGTCGGGGCCAGGTTTTATCAGCCCCTGCACCACCCGAAAAATCTCCGCCGGACGGCATTGCGAGGAGGCAATGGACGCGGAGAAGAATCGCTTCTTCGCCGCCCTCACCGCCACAGCATAGGCTCGATAGTGTGCTCTAAGATGTGTTGGGTCGGACTCGTCCGTGATTTCCTCCACCTGCGCTCTAGCCGTCTCCCAACCCGCTTCATCACCCGTAATTCCAATGTATACCAGGGAGACGAACGGGCTCTGCCAGGTTGGAGAGGGCGCTTAGGAGCGATAATGTCGATGGCCCTGGTCATCTCCCCATTCCATGTTTCAACCAGGGCCTCCACAGGAGCGCCAGCCTTGTCAGCCGGAAAATCCCCCAGAGCCCTCAGGAATCCGTCCGGATCCATCCAACTCCGGGGGCGGACCATCACAATCTGGTCCGCACCCTTACAGAGGGAGAGGCCGCTCTCGAGCTCAAACCTCACGAGGAAGTGATCTGACCATGACAAGGGCGTCAAACATACATTCTTCACCCTCAGATCACCCTCTTCCTCCCCCGTCGAGAAAACCAGGTCCAAAGTGTGTCCACGTTCATGGGTTGGGCCGATGACATGTTGAGACAGCCCCATGGCCGTCATGACAGCCATGAAGTCCTGAGCCGCCCTGGAAAGGTCAGTCTCGGCATGGAGATTGACGTCCCCCAGGACCAACATCCTGGGGGTCTTCAACAGCAAATGCAGGTTACAGGTTCTCCTCTTCCGCAGCGCTTCGCCGGCCACCTGCCGACTTCCTCACTTGTTGTTTCTGAGCATCAGCACGCCTAGCACAGCGCCGGACTTTCCCCCATTTTTTCTAAGGGGTCCACAGGGTGAAGGGCTGCTGACTGCCCCATCCTGTTCTGCCCATCAGTTCTTGGTTCGCAGTGCCTAAGGGAGACTGTGTGGGCTTCCCAAGCTTGGAACTGCCTGATCAGGGGCCATGGTAAAAGGGTGTGGGGGACACAAAAGAGTCGAAGCAAAAGCTTTCCAAATTCTAGCTGGAAGACCAGAGGGAGGGGAGGGGAGGGGGGTGAACTTTGGAAAAACGGTTTTGTTCCATCACTGTCATAGTTTGGACCTTATTCTGAATCCAAAACACGCCTAGATATTAACAGTATTGGGGAGTTCTACTTGCCAGAAGAGAAAGCAAGTTTTGTATAATAGGGTCGGCTGTGTGTCTGGTCCCTTTTTCCCCAGGGAAGAAAATTACTGTGCCTACTTAAAAAAGCAGAGCTGTCACACAGCACATGTTTTGGGGCCGCAGTTTCTCTGTGTGAGGGTGATGATGTTCTGCTGAGCAAAAGAGAAAAGCAATTAACTTTTGCATACCTGATTGCTAATGGGCAAGCATGTTCAAAGGGAGGCTGGCTTAAAGGAGACAAATGGCTAGAAGATGCTTCGGCAAAGATGAAGCGCTAAGACCTAGGCAAGTCCGTGTGGCTTGGGAACGTCTCTAACAATGGCGTTTAATCTGCCACTTTGCTAAGACTTCTGCTTCCATCTTCTTTGTGAGACTAAAGCTGTTTCTTCACAGTTTTCTTTCTCTGCCTCTCTCTATATTTCATTGCACAACCCCAAGGTGACACAGTGGCATAGCTGTGATCTAACAGAATTGTGAAAATAGACCAGCTCCGCTTCGTAACTCTTCATGAGATTAGGAGATAATACTTGACTTTCCTCGCTCTAAAGAAAAGTTGCAAACACGGCGGCGAAACATGGGAAGATGGCCATCAAACTAGCGTGAGGGAAGGATCACAAGCACACAATGAATTCTTTGTGGAGAGAAACTCTGGGTGTAAGCAGAGAAAGAAACAGTTTGAGAGAAGCAAAGGCACACTGCAGACAGAAAAGGGTTTTCGCTGGCTTGAAGGAGAGGAGCTCTGGTGATGTTGCTTCGAAAGTTAAGGCTGGTTCTTGGGCCGCCTGCCTGCTATTCCACGGTCATTTGCAAGCTCATAAATAAGCAGATCTTACAGAAACGCCAGTGTTCTCTACTTCCCCAACTACCACTATTTCGTTTGATTTAAAACACTAGATCCCTATAACATCAGCTACAGTTAAGCGATTCTGTGCCCTGTCTGAGTGCCTTTATACAGTCCTTCTTATGAATAATTACAGCATTTTACCAGTCAAATGGAGGAGAGCGAGCTTTTTAAACCCTGCACCCAGAGCGAGCGATACCACCAGCTGGCCAGGCGGGTTTCAGGCACCGGACGGCGCACTGGAGCAGGCCCACCGAGGGTGGATCCAACCGCAGAGCCAGGCTTCTCTCCACGAAGCTGCCAATCACTGCCATCCACTTTTGGTTCGACTGCAACACCACACTGTGTTGTGCCATGCAACAAACAGGAATATACAGAAAGGCAGGGAGGAAAATCCCAGGGGGAAAAGGCTTGTGTGAAGGACAGACTAATCTTTCCCCAAGGGGAACAGACAAAGGAGCCCTTCAAAAATCTTTAAAAATTGTTTACTGCTCCAGAATCTCTTTAGGAGTGGAATATAGACGTTGTAAACATACAAAGGAACACACTTCTGTCTTCTCCCATCACTTCCCTCACATTTTATTTTATTTTATTTTATTTTATTTTATTTTATTTATGTTTTTGCTAAGCAAGCCCCAAATCTTGTACCTTTTTTCCCACAGAGGAGCTGCTACATCCTCCATCTTTTAAATCTCTGACTACAATCATAGGATGACAAAATGGGAAATCTGTTTGAACAGGAGGATTCCTTCCTTGCTGCTTTCCAGTCTCAAACAAGGCACAAAGGAAGAAGCGCTTGAACAAATGGGCTTTGGGGGAGTTGTCTGAATGATAACCTGCAGTCGGGGCTTTCTGGCGGAGACGAGAATGTCTTGTACACAGCAATAAAAACAAAGCTATAATAGCCAACCGTTCCTGCAAAGCGGTCTCTCCAGCAGGCTCTGAAGACAGTGCATAGCAGCAGCTCTTAAAAACACAGAACGCAACTCCCTTGTGTCTGCCTTGCTTCATGCCTACAATGCGTGCTTGACTGAGGGGAAAACCGCACCTCCACTCACATTGTGAAATTATTATGATTATTATTATTAAAATATGGCTGGCAGGCACATTCTTCCACGCAGGGCGCTGGCAGGCACAATGTCTCTGATTGACCGCAGTGAGGCTTCAGTGACCCTCTGCCACGCTTTCTCATTATCTCCCTAAGCCGCCTCCAGTGCCGGATCAGAAAGGATGGAGATGGATTGGATTCAGAAAGGATAGAGACACGCAGAAAAAGCATTTCAGGTAAAGTCACCGAAGTGATAATGAATTCACTGGAGGATGAGTTTTACAATCCCCAGAGAAAACAACAAGAGAATTATCCTAAAATTGAAAGCCAGGAGTTGAAATGAACAACAATGCTTCTGTAATAAAACAGTGACGATGATGATGATCACAACCACGACCTTGCAGACCCACAGAATGCCCCCCGTTCTTTTTGCTAATGCTGCCACCTAAAGACCAAGGATCCTATTTACAGCTGTTCGGGCAGAAGAACCAGCAGCGATGCCCGTCTGTCACTGCCCTGTCCTGCCTGGAAAAAGCAACAGAAAGTCTTGTGGGGCTCAAGGACCCGCGAGAGCAGAGGCCTTCTCCAGCTGCAGTCCACCCCTTGCGTCGGCTGACACCTTCCTCGGCTTGGCCCTGACAGGCCAACACGGCTCGTCCCCCAGAGGCTCTCTGCAAACTCCTCGGGGACGGTGCTCCGGGGGACAGAGCGGGAGCAGGCTCAGGAGGGCAAGTAGTCCAGCCCCGCAAGATTTTCCTAATCCAATTTGGAATTTGAGTTCTCTCTATACTTTCAACAGTTTGCATGAGACGGCTTTCTATTAATATTAAGGCCTGGAGGAATGTTGTCCATGGGGTCGCGATGGGTCGGACACAACTTCGCGACTAACAACATTAATATTAGTTGTTGCTCTAAATTAGTCTCAGCTGTCTGCAGCAAGGTCGAGCTAGGAATCTGATGTGCTTTCTTCTTAACCCATGATATTCACGCACTGTATGTTCTTGAGTTAATGTGTTCTTTCTTTGTTCAGTTAAAAAGTCAGCACCTTTTTCTGTTCCCAACCCATTTTAAAATCTTCTCACATATGTCTTGAGGATTTTTGCATAAATTTACTTACTTTAGAGTAAGTCATGTTGAAATCAATGGTATTTCCGTTAATGTAGGTTCAGGTTCACAGTTTTCATGTATGAATGTCCTTACTTGTTCTTGTATGAGTCAAAAGTGAAAACCAAGATCCCAAAGTGAGAAACTCGGTGTTCATCAGGGCTGGTTTACCCTGGCTTCCCAGCTATTCATGAAATAGCATTTCATGGATACATTTCCAAAGCCTGCTTTGATTCTCCTCATATTTCAGGTTAAAGTAAAAATTTAGTTTAGCTCAGAAGAAAAGGTGACTAGCAGAGTGGGATTTACCAGATGAATCATATTAACCCGGTTTCCCTGTGAGGAAATGATGGACTGTTTTCATCTCTCACCTTTGCCTTGTCCACTTTTAAGATGACGGTCGAAATGCGATAACTGGCTATAATGAGGTGCTGCTGGGAGGGGGGCATTTTAAAATTAAGCTGCGATGCTTTCGCTTGAAAGCAGTTAACATGTAGTGGCCAACAGACAGTGCTCCTAAGCGGGAACTCCGAAGCCCCAACCTAAGGAAGGAATTCTGTGGTGGGGGGCTGCTGTCCGCCTGGGCATTACCGGCTGCCACACCCCACGTCCGGTGTGGGTGGTCATGCTCCCACGGAGAAGTGCTCTTTGCTGAGGCCAAAGCGTCATGGTCAGCCGAGTGCGCGCTTCCATCACGTTTTGCGTGTGGACCACATAATCCAAGGTTGCACCCATGACCAGCAGGAACCTTTAAAAAGCTCAGAGCACCTGCAACCAAGCTACCCAAAGAAGCCTCTCTTCCCTTAGTCACCTACTGGGACCTTTAGGATACCATCTAAAGCATGTTCTCCAGTGCTCCCATCGAATAAGGGATGGGGCGAGGGGGGGCTACTAAGAAGAGGCCCTTCCAGGGGTGATGGCAGATGGGAGAGGGCACTTGCACTGTGGACTTTTCGGCACCAGTGAAATTTTTACTCTCCGAGGCATCTTAAGGACTGTTTTGCAGCTTACCACTTATATTCTGCTTTTTAGAAACGTTGCCATTTTGCGCCGCTTGTCTCCTTTGCTGGTGGTTTATGATGCGCTAAGTTTTACTGTTACTGCTTCTTGAAAATGGCATTCTTTTACTTTGCCTGTACAATAACCAGAGGAGGCCGGTTATTGTGGAGCCTGTAAGCGTAAGCGAATTTCAGCAATGATTAATAAAGAACTGCAAGGCAAGCATTAAATTAGCGATGGCTACAAGGCGCAGTCATGTCAGTTAAGGCGGGACAGCATGTTTCAAGCAGGTGTTCAAAGGTCACAAATGGTAAAGGGCAGGAAAATGCCCCCCAGGTTCCCGCTGATCAGGCAGGCAGGAAAAATCCTATAGCGAGCCCAGTGGGGCACACGGCTCTGGTTGCTCTTCCACATGCGGAACTCCTGGTAGCAAAGATGGGAAGGACTCTGCCGAAGAACCTGGGGAGCCGCTGCCCTTCAGAGCGACACTCGCCTACAAGGATGAGCAATCGGGATTCATTTTCTGTTGTGCCCTCAGCTGGGAAAACCTGCTTTCTTGCCATACCTGGATCTCCCATCCAACAGTTGGTTCCATTTACGATGTATTGCCAACCCCAAATGTTTTTCCTGAATTTCACACATCAGTCAGTCTCTGGATTAGGGGTACAAATTCAATTCTATACTGCCCAGAGAGCTTCAGTTCTGAAGCAGTAATAAAATAAAATAATAATTAATAATAAAAATAACCGCGTTTATTTATTTATTTGTTTGTTTGTTTGGACAACTGGTATGCCACCCCATTCGCATAAGCCTTGGGGCAGCTTCCAATACATAAATAAATATATTTCTAAACAAAATACATAAAACGTTTGAGGGCCGAGCATGCTATCTTTGGGGTTAGCTCCAGGTTCAAAAATATCAGTTATGAAATCACCAATAAATACAAAATCTTGAGTCCATATTCAAGTATATCTTCAAGGAAAGGAAGAAACATCGCACAGTGTAGAAAGAGCAGTGGATTTAGACCACATAGGAAATACCATTCCGCCTTACAGAACAGAAACGATTTTCTATTTTCGGTTTCCTTTAACATGCCTGTCCTTCTGGCAACAGCACTGCCGGGTTACTGACAAGTGATTCTGACGTGAATAAACGTTTGCCAGGAAAGAGCGCATTTTATGAGCTCTGGATAGTATTAAAGCAATGCTACAAAACACGGTCCTGGAATCTGATCCCCATTCAGTAGTACTGAAAAAATATTTACGGCAAGCCTTTCGGTGCCCTTTATTGTCAAAGTAGGAAGGCGATAACAACCAGACTTTAATCTAGATTACCTTGAAGCTGAGCATGTGCTTGAGGTAAGCAACCGGCTCAAACTACACCCTCCGGTTAGAAGAGCCAGCTTCCGCTCAGATCCAAGGAAAAATTTCCTGACCGTTCGAGCAGGCATGGCAGTGCTACCCACGATCTCGGGAGGCCGTGGGCTCTCCCACAACAGAGGCACTCAAGAGGCGATAGGGCAGCCATCTGTCAGATGCTTCAGTCTGGAGCGGGAGTTCGACTTGGCCTTACGGGTCCCTCCCAACTCTACAATTGTGTGATGCACATTCCCGAAATTTTATCTTTTTCCCTGCAGTGCGGGGGATGGCCTTCCAAGAGGAAATCCCCTTGAAAGAACTGATGGAGATTAAGACATGACAGGCCATTTCTGGGAATGGAAGCAGTCCGTTTGGCACCTCTAACTTTCTCTTGCTGTCCTCGGTGGGGCTCTCATGCTCCTGGAGTTTTCCTTCCTGAATTACCTTCCTGAGCTAAGCACACTTGCCATGTGCTTGTGCAACAACTTTCAGGAAAAAGCCCTGAGACGCAAATTTGCACAGAATAAGAACAGACAGTCTCTTGGCAGCATCGCACTGGAGCTCTCATTATGGCTGCGCTTTTCAGTCTGGAAGATGGCAATTATTCCTCGGTCACCTGCTTCTCTCGTTATAGCACAGCTCCACCACTAACACCAGCAACTCTAGAGAACCGGTTGCTCTGTGGGGCCCTTTGTCACTGACCCAGTGCAAATGGCAGCATGGGATGTAGAACAGGTCCCTCTGCAGAGAAACCAGAGGGTTCGTGACCATCGCTGCACTTGCGATGGCCTAGAAGACTTTCAGTGGGAAGGGCCTGGCACGCCATAGAAAGGGCCTTTTCACAAAGGCCCGCTTCAGGGATGCATCCTGGCACCAGAGGAGGGTTCCCAGGGCAAGACTAGCTAGCTCCAGTTAAGCCTTGGTAATAATGGGCTATCTTCAATGGTCACTCTCTAATGGGTCGCTACCGGTTTTCGAACCCCAAATTCTTGCACTCCCGGCTTCCACTTGCACTCCCCAGAATTCCCTTCATTAGTAAGCTCGAAATTGAGAAATACTTTGACCATTGAGGTATCTGATGGAATTTTTATGAACTCCAGGTTTAAAGTAATATATGCATAATTCATCTACCACATTAGACTGCTCCTTTATTACTGCTTCTCTTCATTAATCTCCGTCTGATTTATAATAGAGGCTGAACAGTTTCTGAGAATGACAAAGCTTGTGTGAAATTAGAGGGGCAGACTATAAATTCTCCCAAACCCTGGAAAGGCTGAAATATATACAGCATTTGATTTTCTCTCTCTCTAGGTGTATACATTTCCACTTGAATTCCAGCCCTACAGCAGCAATGAACATATTGTTCAATGCCCGTTTAGTTAACAATTCAGCAAAATGTCCTTGGAGTTGAGCCAAGGCACCTCAGAACATGGGAAGAGCCCTACTGGGTCAGGCCAGAGCTCCGCTGAGCCCAGCACACGTCTCCGCCATGGTCAGAAAATGGCCCAGTAGGAAGATCACAAGCAGCCCCACCACCGTCACTTGCCCCCAGGTAACTGCCACTCAGAAATACACTTCCTCTAAACTGGGACGTTCCATTTAGGCGTCATGGGCAGAAGCCATTAACAGGTCCATCCTCCGTGAGTAACCAAAGGAAAAAGGTCCGGATACTTCAATTGGTGCGGAATAGAGCTGCCAGGTTGGGTGTTATGCTCATATGGGACTGGGTGTTATGCTCACATGACCCCAGTTCTCCGTCAGCTCCACTGGCTCCCGATTGAAGTCCGGGCCCAATTTGAGGTGTTGGTTTTGACCTATAAAGCCCTAAACGGCTTGGGACCTGGATACCTAATGGAGTGCCTACACCCATATATGCCCTCCAGCCCCGAGATCAGCAACAGAGGCCCTCCTCCGGGAACCCTCAGTGAATGAAATTAAGAGGGTGAGTACCTGGAGGAGGGCTTTCTCTGTGGTGGCACCCCATCTATGGAATGCGCTCCCCAGAGAGGTCCGCCTGGCGCCGTCGTTGTTTTTCGGCGCCAGGCAAAGATCTTTTTATTTAAATCATATTTTAATTGTTAATTTGTTTAATATTGTTATTTGATAATTTAGATTGTATTTTTAAGGGGTTTTGCCGAGATGCACCGGGGGAGCGGGTGGGTTTTTTAAATGTAGTTATATGTTTTAATTTTATTGTTCTGTTTTATTCTATTTACTGTTGTAAGCTGCCCCGAGGCTTTATTGCGATGGGGCGGCATAGAAATTTTTAAATAAATAAATAAATAAATAAAAAATCCCAACTGGAGTCGTTGACTGGTTTCACATGATGTGACAACTCATTGCAGGTGACAAACCATGATGGGTTGTCATGTCACACCCAAACCTAGGAATGTCTGAGGAATCCACTCGGAGGTCCAAAATCCAGTGGATGGGCCTGCCCACACAAGTTGCTGCTTACTTGCTCCAGTATAAATGAACTAAAATATGGTCCTTCTGCTTTAAAGCAAACCATGATTTGCATTTTAAAATTAAAAAAAAAAAACTTTGAGATTTGTGCAAAACACAAGAGCTGTATGTGCAAAATATTTTGCACAATTTGCACAAACTGCAGCTGTTTTTTTTAATAGAAACGAGCCACGCTCTTTTACAGAAACCTTTTAAAATGTGGATTTCATCAGAGCTAATCCGGTTTTTGAGCACACACGAGGTTAAAAATAAAATAAAAATAAAAATTAGGTGGCAGACCAGTGATAGCTTCTTGGGTGCTTTGCAGGGGCTGTTACTTCAGAGATCACAAAGGCAATAGTGACCTCTGGAAAGTGTGCGAGGGGGGGGGCATGGCCGGCCCAAGGTGGTTTACAGCCAGAAAAGGGAGAGGATACGGGCCCGGTCTTGCCACAGAGTCCCCGCAGAAGGACTGAGGGGGAAGGAGCGGTAGGAGGATCCGTGATGACCTGAGTATTCTGTTGGGCACACGGTGCGCGGTTCCACAAGCAGGCTCCACTGCACAACTTACTCACAGGGTGGGCTGCTGTGTTGTGTTAGCCAGCCCATAAAATAAGTTCCCAAGAGTGCTCCAGGAGGGAATGGGGAGAGCAAAAGGAAGCAGGCCGGGAGGGCCAGGAAGCCATGGGTCTCACGGAGTCAAGGCAGTGCAGCAGGAACAGCACCTGAACCCTTTGTGGAATGCAAAACAAGGATCTGCTAGAGGAAGGTGAAGTTACATAGTGACAGGAAAGGGAAAGGGGTGGGACAGGAAAGGAAAGGGGTGGGACATGGGAAGAGTGGGGGACACGGCAGAGCACTTGTCAAGTTGCTTTGGCCTAGGAAACTGTCGGTTCCCAGCGGGATGCAGCTGCCCACGCAGCAGGCTCACTCGGCACCCACAGCAAGTCTGGCTGGTGACGGTGGCGCTTCTGCGGGAAACCTGCCCAACCCACAAATATATGGCGAAACAGGATGCCCTTATGCAGAGAGGCCACTTTCTTGCCCTGGACGGAAACCCTGCAATCTCAAATCAAGATGCGGTGGGTGGGAGAATCGAACTTACAGCTTAACATTTCCTCCTCCTCCTGGCAATGCAAGTTGACAATCCACACATCTGAAGACGTGAGCTCTGGTCAACAAAAGCTTACGACACAATGTGCTGTCTTTGTTGTAAAAGAGCAGCACGGTGAGCCTCTGCTAGATTTCCTGGGAAAGACGCCCTGAGATCTACTGGGAGGAAATCAGTGCACCCGTAGGGCCAGCAGCAATTCCCAGAGGAGTTCCCTGCATCCTATTTTAACCGTTTATGTCTGACTCCACCACAGCCTACCTTAAAAAGGTATTTCGTGATATAAAAGTACTTCCTCATTATTGCTCTGGTCTAAAATCTAACTGCAAGAAGGGTGGTGTCAAGATCTAGGCCTTTTTAACTGAGGCTTTTGGAATCCTTCCTCCAGGGTTTTGCACATCCTCCCCCCCTGCCCGCCCCCGTCATCAGGCTCTCCCGAGGCAGCTTGATTTCTAACAAAATGGACACAGCAGCCCTGTTCTCTTTGTCCTCTGCCCACAGACCAATTTAGGTTGAGCAATGATGCTACATTAATGGATTAATGGGCCATTATTGGCTTAATGTGTTTTAATGAGCTCTTATTACTCTGCTGTGCTTCAGATTTAAATGATTGTATCAGAATGCTTGCTGGTGTCTATATTTTTAGCTTAGCTAAATGCATGAAGTTTTGCATTTTAGAGATGTTTCATAAAAGCCTAAAATGAGCCTTACAGGATCACCCTAAAAGGCCATGTACACTGTGTCCAACTTACTATTTCCCACACTAGCCAGCAAGAGACTTGAGGAATTGACAAGCAGGGCAAGAAAGGAACTGGTGTTCAGTGATATACTGGCCCTGAATCTGGAGGTTCCACGTATTTTTGCTTCTGAAAACTGCTTTCCTAAAACCTGTATTTTGCAGGCAAATGTGCATGATGCGGAAACGTTTCATTCAGCCCCATTCTCATTATGTAGCATAGAACTGGATCTGACAGTATCCACAAATTTGTGAGACAGCCCACCGACATTTCAAAGCTCAGTTTAATTGGGTAGCATTGATCTGGCGCCAGAAAGGGAGAACCTGCCAACTTCCCACTATACTAAGAAAGCTAATTGCAGCTAGTTGGAAAGTTTATTTTCAAAATATGTTTGTGGAGTAGCTTCCACTGGTATCTGGTACTGGCAAACTAGTCAGCGCTGTAGCATTTGGGATTTTTCCAATAAACTTGCTGCCTAATTAATATCCAGGGACATAATCATGTGCATAGTAGTGTCTAGTAATATTAAGAACTTGATAAAAAATCAGGGAACTAGAATTAAGAGCTTATTTAAATTTGATGATGGGGTCTCATGGGTGCTAAAGGAATCCCATTACCCCAGCACTGATGTATGCGATGGCTCTTGCATGAGAATTTGGGATGGGCCACGAGTCAGTGCAGGTGTGCTTGACCCGCTTGCAGGGGCGTGAAGCAAACGACGATGGGCACAGCCCACCTCACACTCCTGCAGGAAACGCTTGCTGCCTCAGTGTCCTTCCTGCTTGGGTGATTGCGACACGGCCGATGGCTGGACCTCCAATTGCGTGCACCCAGGCGGCCCCCCGCAGCCCGGAAGAGCCCGTCCGCCCAAGTAGCAGAGGGCTGCCATCACGCGGGCGCATTGAGTTGAACCTTCAGAGCAGCCCATCAAGAAAATCCGTGCATTCGGCTTTAGTGCTCAATGGTTGCAATCTATTTTGTGGGCAAGCACACGCCTGTCCTCCCATCCCCGGAAGGAAGACGAAAGGGCCTTTCCGGAGCAGACAGAGGCTGTGCAGGGCATCGTGGTGGGCCCTCTTCCACGCCCTCCACCTTTTAAAGTCAGGCGAAGAGCTGCAGAGGGGCTCAGCTTCTCAGCCTGCCTGCTGTGCACCATGGGTTTGCCTGCAGTAGCCCTTTGCTCAGCGCTGCCCAAGCACCTTGACGACATCTTCGGCTTTAAACACTGTCCTGCGCTACTCCGCACACTCAGATAGATGGGGCATGTTACTCTGCAGGCAAGAGACGGCCCTGGTGCCCAAGTAGGGAAGGCTCAGGGACAAGAAGCCAGGGCTGCCAGGGTCCAAACTCTGGGACCTTCAGCTCTGTGCCCCTCCGAGTCTGAACGTTTTACTGACTTGTCTGGGAGTTTGGGTGGGGGATTGTTCCTGCTGATGCTCTCAGCTCTAAGAATAGCCCAGGCCTGACTGACTTTTGCTGTCGTTCCTTATGACGCCTTCCCACCACTCAGCCCTGGCACTGCCCTTCAGTTCCAGGGCCAAATTCCTGCCACATTTGCGCCACTCAGATCTCATGCTGCCCCAGCTCCCTGCCCCAGCTCTGCCGTAAAACAAGATAAGAAGCTTTATCCTCTGGTTAAGCCCCCCTGTGACAAGCCCCGGTGTGGCGCAGTGGGGAAGAGCACGGGCCTGGGACGCAGGAGATCTGGCTTCTAGCCCCTGCTCGGCCAGGGAGCCCACTGGGTGACTCTGTGCCAGTCACAGACTCTCAGCCCAGCCTACCTCGCAGGGTTGATGTTGTGGGGAGAAGATGGAGAGCAGCAAGAGAATGACGGAAGCCGCTCTGAGTTCTTTTAAAAAAAGGAAAAGGTGGGATATGAAGCTAATAAATAAAAAGCAGACAATGCTCCCTAGAGCTTCTAGGCAGCTAATGCCCTGCTGAGAAACCTGAACAAGATTATCTCACCTCCAACTAGGAAAGTTAGAGAGCCTTCTTAGTTTTATTTCTGAGTGTGTGTGAAAGAGAGATTGTTGCCTTCCCTTGTCACACCCTTCCCACTTTCGCCTCTCCCTAGCCCAAACTTATTTTTAAATATTTGGATATTTGGCTGTGCTTTTATAAAAGGAATTCCCACTGAATCCCTTCCCCCTGCAAAAAGCAACATGGTTGCAAAACTACTGTTTGTATTCTTGGGTTTTTTGAAAGGTTTTGTTGATTTCTGTGGTTGGGGACTTTGAAAAAGAAAACTAAAGCAACCCGCCCCCCCAGACCCCTTAGGGCTGGCCCAAAGGGAGGGATGCTTGAAGTAGGGCTCAGAAATTCCCCAGGCAGCTAGATGGACGCTAAAGCATCATTTCTGAATTTAGCCTCAAAACTGAGACATTCAAGGGTAGTCTGTGCTAACAGCATTTTCCTAATTTTGACAACCAACCAGGATGTGAATACCTGGAAAGCTTCTTTACTATACAGTTTCCTTTCCTCCTAAATATGTCCCTTTCCACCCCTGTGGCCCACTATTGCCACGAGCACCTGAATCCCTTTGGGTGTGCAGCTCCCAATTGCCTGTTTCATCATTTCCTCCTTAACCACCTTCCCTGCATTTTGGAAATCAAAGCTCACCTAAGCCTGCTCCATCTCATCGCCTTCAGATGCTCCCAGCAGGGGATAATACATCCCGGGAATATTTAACTGAGGCACAGCATGCAAAACACAAGCATCCAGGGGAAAGTGACTTCAACCGTCTTCCACAGTTCCCTGCCATTTTCATTCAGCTTCTGTTCCTGTGCATCGTCTTTCGCCATCATGTATACGTAGGCTGTGGAAAGTAAAGTGCTCCTCCACTGGCAGTAACGTCCAGCGGTTTCTGATGCAACTTTTCAAAAAGGCATTTGACAAACTGGAGTAGATTTAATCGGAAGGGACTGTGTACAAGAGCAAAGCAAAACTGGGAGATGATCATGAAACACTTTTTGAAAGCAATTGGAAAGCAATTTTTGATTTTGAAACACTTAAAGAAAGCAAACACTTGTTCCAATCTCAATAGACAGGACAAACAAGTAGCAATTAATTTAAATGGCAAAGGATCAACAAAAATTATCAAATGGTTGGAGCGCCTTCCCTGTGTGGCAAAGCTAAAGCCCTTGAGATTTTTAGCTTTCTCTTCTCTCCCATCCCCTCTTCCTACTGAACATTTTTATTAGAAAGCAAGCCTGTCAGCAGAGACTGTCCTGTCTTTTAATCTCTGGACAGCGGTCAGAATATTTTAGGCATTTTATAAATTGATGATGATGCTGAAAAATCTCTAAAACTGACATGACAAATATTAAGTGAAGAAGATGGAGAAATGGTGGAAGCTTTGTCATTCTCACTTTGACTTGGGATCACCAAATGAAAGTAGTTTGCAGTAGATTCAAGACAGACCCCCGCCAAAAAAGAAAAAAAATCCACACAATGCATAAAAGGTATGGAATTTTCTTTCAGAAACTTTGCTGCCACTGGCTTAAAGAGGCTTCAGAAGAGATTAGAGATATCTGTAAAGATATTTAACTGAAGGAGCAAAAGACTATGTCACGGAGATGCTGAGGCAAGAGGTGAGCCGATGCGACATACCCAAACGCCTATGAGTCTCGGGAGCAAGCAGCCGGGAAGAGATGTGGCTCAGGCTGAGGGGCTCCGGCCGTGACTCCAAATTTGCAGGACAGGTACCAGTCAGAGGAACCCTGCAGGACACCCGAATGAGACTCAGGATGTATTTAAAAGGGCCCTTTCTGTCTGTGTAAAACCACCTTGGCATGAACACAGAAACTACCCCAAATCCAGCAGAGGGAAACTTGCATGCAGCAGTTCAAATAAGACCAATATGCTCTGGCCATTGGTGGACTCTCCTTTCACAAGACAAAGATGGACAAGTGTCTTTCAGAATGTGGTTGTCGAGCGGAGATGCACCAGTGCAATAGAATGGCTGAATTCCAGAATTGGAGGGAGTCTTTCAGGCTAGCTAGTCAAGCCTTGTTCAATCCAGGAAATCCAGGCTGGAGCGTTCCCAAAAGATGGCTGTGGAGACTTTCCCTAAGACCTCCAGCAGGGGACCCCCCCCAAATTCCGGTAATGGGTCCATTTTCAACCTCCTCTTGCCATCAAGAAGCTTCTCCTACCACAGGAATCTCTCTAGCCACCCTCTTGCGAATGAAGTCCACCCAATCCAGAGTTACCCTCTGGGACAGCAGAGAACAAGCCCTCCAGCTCTGAAGAGAGAACTCAGGTCTCCCCACCTCATTCCTCCCCCCCCCCCCAGGCTCAGCCCACCAGTTATTCCAACCTATCCTGCCAGGACTTGCTTTCATGCTCCTGGGCATGTGCAATGCTTCCTCTGAGCACGTAAAGACTGCATTATGCCACATGATGGGGGAGAGGATGGGCACCAGGCTGGTGTTTGCGGTGGTAATCACGAGAGGCCACAACGCAGAGTTCCGGGGGGTCACACAAGGGGCCGCGTGGCCTCGGGGATCAGTTTCAACACACCAACGTGCCTCCACTGCTTTAGGAGAAGGGGGATCTTTCCTTACACTCACTTTTCACCATCTCACCCGTGTTAAAGGTGGTGCACTCTTTTTACATACTCCTTTTTAAGGCTCAAAAGGAATTTTCTGTGTTAGGGGTTTTTTTAAGTTCAGATAAAATCTTTGCTACCAAGTTCTGGCCAGCTGAAATGTTAAAATTCTGTCACCCATTATGTGCAGGATATAAAGGTAGATTGTATCTTTGCATTTGTAATAATGCTCTTTGATTGTCAAAAATATGATTGGATTTTGTTCCAACTGGGTTTTAAAAAAATAATAATCTGGGAAATAATGAAAAAGGTTTTATCACCTCCTTTATTATTTCCTTATATATATGCAAATTATCTTACATTATATTCTACAATTAAGTGGTGTTTTAAAACCTGCTTTCTGCTACTCTTCACATTGTTCTGGGGAAAATGCCTAAAGAAAAGAGACGGATAATATTGGAGGAGGCAGCCTGATGGGTGCTCGCTGCGGATTTCATTTCACAAGTATGATCTCTCTTTTGCCCTCCCCACCAGCACTTGTGTCTATGCTTTTCTCTTAAAACAACATTTTTATTTATTTTATTTATTTATTTAAAACATTTGTATGCCGCCCCCATCGCAACAAAGCCTTGGGGCTGGAAGCAACATGGAATTTCACAAGGGAAACTCTCTCTCTCTCTCTCTCTCTCTCTCTCTCTCTCACACACACACACACACTCAAAATAAATTAGTTCTATTTCAATAAAGCAGAGGGTCCCAAAAATAGTGAATCCCTGATACACAATCACAGAAAAACTTGCTTCCGGAACTGTTTCAGAAACAGGTTTGGTTTCTGCTTAAACAGCTACTTGGAAGATAATAATGAAGGCGGAGGAAGGTCTTCAATCCAGAGCCACTTCAGCCTGTGATGTGCACATTCATTCCATTGTTGTCACTATGCACAGATTTGGAAGGGTAATATAACACTTTAAACACCTGTAAACCTGTTTGGCCAGAGAGCACTTGGGCAAAAGTAGCAGGGACATAAGCCATCAAAAAATGAGTGGGGCACTCAGTCAGTCAGTCTCCAGTTCTGTTGAAGACAAGTGTCTGTCTGCAGCCAGACATGGCAGCCAAATATATTTATTTATTTAACAGATTTATATGCCGCCCCCTGCAGCAAGCCTCGGGGCGGCTAACAATAAATCAGATCAATATAAAACAATATAATCTTAAAAACAAAATACCCCATTTAAAACAAACCAAATTAAAAACTAGCCCATCTCAAGGTCTGAAGCTAAACAAATAAACCATATACAATCAATACATTTAACAGTTAAAATGCTTCTTAATTGGTCCATAGTGCCCTGAAACCAATCCAGTGGGAAGGGAAGGGAAGGGAAGGAAGGGAAGGGAAGGGAAGGGAAGGGAAGGGAAGGGAAGGGAAGGGAAGGGAAGGGAAGGGCGATGCGTGTTCATGCGCTATCGGTTCAGCTTGCCTATACTGTGTATTCTGGCCGGCGCTAAGTTGTCCGGCAGAGATCTGCTGGGAATCTGGGCCAGGACCTTTCTGTGCAAGGCATGCACTATACAGAGGAGTGATTCCACACCCATTCCACACTGTCCAGTTCCTCTTTTAAGGTCGGAGAGGGGGGAAGTCCTCGAATTCGGTTGCCCTTTAGCAGAGTGCTCTGCCCATGCAACACTCGATGGGGCTACAGGAGCTCCCTCCAGCCCAGTGCAATGGAAGAGTCCAAAATGCCAGGGGGCAGGCAGTGGCTGGAATAGAAGAGGGGGTAGGTAGAGGAAGGGCAAGGCAGGGACGGTGGGGCGGAGGTGCTGTGGAAAGGTGAGCTTCGCTCTCCCATGCAGAGGTTCTGCATGTGTAAACCAGTGTCTGTTGCCTTCCCTTCCATAGCAGCAAGTCTCCATCTCTCCCAGTGGAAGATCTTGCCCATTACCAGAGTCACCTAGACTGAACGACCGTCTTGATTTGGTCAGCGATGAGTGCCAAGAGTTCAAGGAGGAAGAGCATACTTTGGTCAAGTAAGAAGAGCTCACTTCTACCAAAACAGCTAACATGCACTTCATTTTTCTCCTAGTTCCTGGAACTAGAGGAGAGTCCCTTTCCCTGTCTGGGAAGAGAACACTTTCTCAGAGCGTCTTACAAAGATAACTTTCCCCTTCATATTCTAGGAAGATCACCCACTCGTCTCACTATTCTTTACTTTCTAACTGCTCTCTCCAGTCCTCTCCTTCCCTCACTCCTACCCAGTCGCTTTTACATTCATTGTCCTCTGACACTCCTCCTCAGTTCCCTCCTTTCCCTTCCCCTTTTCTACTGGGAAGTAGAATAAAAAAATTCCCAGTTCTTTTTTCTCAAAAAGGAAGAAATAGGTTTTATGCAGTCATTAGTACAAATAAATGCATGTTGATTGAAATACAGTATTAGACAACCTTAACAAGTTCAAAGTTCTAATTAAATTCCTTTGGGCTGATTTTCCCCTGCATACGTATATGTCACTAAAATAAATCTATGTTTCAAAGTGAAATTGAACTAATGAGTAGGGACAGTGGAACTGAAAATGCCCCGCAACCTCAGTGGAAGATAATTGAACTGCTGAGATAGATGCGTGATCGTCAGACGTGTATCATGCAAAGTTCTGTGGGTGGCTAAAATTAATCCGTGCTCCTCAACAGTCCTTGGTCTCTTTGCCTCCCCCTCCCCAACGAAACGCGTGCAGGGCACCCTGGCCACTGGCACAGCTCTGCTGCAAGGCAGCCGGCAGACACCAACCACCACCTCCAAGGGTGAAGCCAGCCCAGCCCCCTCGGTCCTCAGGGGCGCTCCGTCTCTCGGCCCGACCGGCGAGGGTCTCAACCGGCACGAAGCTTGCCGTAGGCTTCTTTGTCGCTGTTTTGTGTCCTGGGGGGCACAGTTTACGTTACAGGCTTTGCGTGCGCTCTGCTCTCAGTCACTGAGGCCGATAAGCCCTGTGCTGAGCTGCCCACCTTTTCCCTGAAGATCCATGTTCTCCATGAGGCAGTTCCTCAGGTGCCTCTACCAGGTCCTCCCTCTCTTTCTGGGATACCGACACTCCAGCACTGTCCCAAAGAAGAACCAAGGAAAAGATCCGGACCTCCTTATCTGGTGAAGGATATATTGTTGGGTCTCCTCTCCCCGCGTGGGTAGATTCCCCCAAAGAATCACATGTTTTAGTCGGGATGATTCTCTGCACATCGCTCATCTTTGGCCCAGAGATGGGATCTCAAAGACCCTTAACTGTTTGGCACCCGGGTACTTTATCAATAAATGGGGTTGCTATGTGGAAGTTTCTAGAACTGAGATGACCTTGGCTGGGGTATTTGCATCACCAAGCCAGCATCCAACATGGGGCAACTATTATCTCTTTGGTTTTTAGTAGAAAGCTGCAATTTATCATAAAACAGAGTTTCTTCCTCTTTGATGTTATTGTGTCGTCAAGTCATTTCTGAGTTATGAACAAGAGCTCTCCAAAATGTCCGGTCCATGACAGCCCTGCTCAGCTCTTGCAAATTCAGAGTCAGGGCTTCCTTGAAGGAGTCAATCCATCTCGGATTTGGACTTTTCTTCTTCTGCTTTTGACTTTCCCTAGCATGGTTGCCCTTTCCAGGGAGTTTTGCCTGATCATGACGTGCTCCAAGTATAACAGTCTCAGTTTTATTCTTGTTATCAGGGAAAGCGCTAGCTGGTTTTGATCTTGGAACCACGTGTTTGTCTATCTGTCAGCCCAGGGTGCTCACAAAATTCTCCTCCAGCACCGGGTTCGGAAGGCATTAATTTTCTTCCAGTCAGCTTTATTCACGGTCCAGCTTTCAGACCCATACAAGTCATCAGGAATACAAGAGGGCGGACGTTTCTCTGCCCCAGTCACCACCAGAGACAACCAGTGCTTTTTTGGTCATAGAACGCACTGGAACGGAGTTCCGGCACCTTTTTTCGACAGATTTTCCAAGTTTTAAAAGTAACTTTTGAAAATTTGGTGTTTGGTCCACGTGGATTCGAATTGCCCTGTCGAGCGTAGCAGGTTGGCGGCAAAATCATTAAAACGGTGCATGCGGGCTGCTTGCGTGTTGAGTCCGATGCGTGCGCACTGGTTGTGATGGTGCTGCTCAGCTTGTGATCAGTCATGAGGTCGCATGCTGAGTGCTTACCGCGAGCGGCGACCGTTATGTTTCGTTACACAACTGATGTGTGTGGGTGTGTGTACAGTGATTGACTACGTGTGAAAGGTAAATAATTTCATGAGTTCCGGCACCTTTTTTCTTACAAAAAAAGCACTGGCGACAAGCATTCTCTTCTGCTGCTTGGGGTGGACACTTCTTCGCATGGCGTCTCAGGTCCGACCACTCCATCTTGGGTGACCCGGTGAGGAGAGCAGCCCAGTGAGACAGCCTGGTCTCCTGGCAGCATCGCTTGTCATTCCTCTAATGCTCCCCAGGCTCCTCAACACAATACGGTGTGCAAAGGCAGAGGACTTTCTTAGACCCGCGTCGAATGAGTGAGTGCAGTCTGGCTAAGTGGGCCACTCTTGGCCATCCGTACCAGACTGATAATCAAATCATACTTTCATCCTGAATTTTTTACAAGCACTTCAATAAAAAAAAAAAAAAAAACCTGGGTAAAACTATGTTCTATAGTTTGTCTTTAACGGAGGAAATTAGCTGCATAATTTGCAACTTCTGCCAATTCCTCAGTGGAATCCGTGATGCCAAATAGCAGGGGCTGTTAATCAAGCAAAGAGGATGTTTACGAGGTTTCTAATAGGGGATGAGGGAACAAGGCGCCATCTGTGAGGATTATGTGGTGAAGATGACTGTGTGAGACTGAATATTCTTCTTCTAAAGAGCTGCCATATATTTAGCAGGACCATTTTTGCCTTGACAGTGTTGCTGATGTTCACATCCATGAGCAAGAAAGAGCGAGTGGGAAGAAGATTCAGTTCATCAGCAAATAAATATCCATACAATAGCAAGATGCAATTTCCACAGAGACAGAAAGACAAAGAGAGGGAAACCTGATTTGCTGCAGGGATCATATTGTACCCCATAAATCCTAGATAAGGGTGTTACCCCAAATCATGTACCTTTTGTGTTATCTCCTAGTTTTCAACACGGATACAAAGGAAAACTAATTGAGAGGCTAACTATTTCAGCAATATTCTTATTCTTATTGGGGGTGGGTGAGTTGTGTGTCACTATTTTCCAAACACTGCCATTTTTTCTTCATTTTACCAACATTCATCTCATTATCATATGTTACTTTCCACAAGGCAAAGTAAAATTTCAAGACAACTTACGTAACAATGCACCATTAAGTCAAGGGAAAAGTAAGTATGTCCAGCATAAGGTAAATCTTTCTATGCCTTCAAGATTTCTCTAGACAAAAAGATTTTAACTAACCTCTGGGAAAAGCTCAACTGAGCTAAAACAACACAAAATTCTATAGATAGACAAGTCCAAGACATAGTTACAATAATTAAGTAATGGAACAGAAAGATGAGCTGATAGTCAAATTAGATAAATTCATGGAGGATTGGTAGAAAGAGCCATTAGGCGTTCAAAAGAATTTCCAAGTACAGAGGCAGCACACCTTGAAATACCTGCCGTTGGGCGGCAAACAGCAGCCCAAAGCTTGCTGTCTTCATGCGCAACTTGTAGACCTCTGGGGGCATCTAACCGGTTTATGCTCAGTGCACATTGCTTACGTGGACCTCCAAAAGGCTTTCAACAAAACCCCTCACCAAAGACTCCTCAGCTATCTTAGCAGCCACGGAAAAAGTGGGGCAGTCCTCCTACAGAGCAGTAATTCGTTAAAGAGGAGAAGGCAGAAAATAGGAATAAACAATGTATTCTCCCAAAAGAAGCACGCATGCCTTTCAACCTACTAATAAATGATCTGGGATTAGGAGTGAGCAGTCAAGTGGCCGAGTTGATGAGAACACCAAATTAGGTAGCACGGTTCGAACAAAATGCATTGCAGGTACGTAGCTCTAAAGAGGTCTCTCCGAACTGGGTGAAGATGCCTTAAAATGGCAGGTGTGGCTCAGGGTAAGTACACAGGGGCAAAAGACCCCCGGTTCAAGTCTAAGCCGGAGGGATCTGAGGCAGCACGGACTGGCTCGGATCGGGGCCTCGGAGTTGCGTGCAGCTGCTGTGAAAAAGGCAAATTCCATGTTGGGCATGATTAGGGAAGGAACCGAACGTGACACTGCCAAGATCGTATCCTTCATACAAATCCACGACGCAGCAACACGTGGAATACTGTGCACATGACAGTTGTGGTTGTGATGCCTAAAAAGGCCATTGCAGAGTTGGAAAAAGTGCAAAATGTGCAAGCAAAATGATCAAGGGACCAGAACACCACCATTACATGGAAAGGCTACAACATGGTTGACAAGTTGGTGCTAAGAAAAGGTAGATGAAGGGAGACGCGATTATGTGCAGCATGGAGAAAGCGGGTAAGGAAACATTTTTCTCCTTTCTCAGAGTATTAGAATGCAGAATTCCCCACGAAGCTGACTGGTGGGGATTTCAGGACAGGGGAAAAAAGTGGCGTTCTTCACACAAGGCACACAACTATACAATTCACTTCCACAACCTGTAACGAGGGCCACCAATTCGTACAGCTTTAAAAGGAAGTTTGACCAAATCAGGGAGGACAAGACTATCCATCGGTACTAATCCTGAAGGCTGTTTGCTACTTCCAGTCTTGAGATGATATGCCTGAGCTGATGGGGAACATGGGCAGGAGGTGTGGCTGCACTCATGACTTCTTGCGGGTTTCCTGTGGGCAGCGGGGGGGAGGGGGGCACTGTTGGAGCAGAACGCTGGACTCGCAGTGCCTTGCAAAAGCATCGCTCCCATGGGCTACCAGGAAGAGGAGCTTCATGTCTTACAACTGCTTTGAGGCCCATCTGCAGCCTGTCAGAATGACCAGGAGGACTAACGTCCGGGGAGCAGTGAGTGCTTTGGCCTGTTGGTCCCAATCCCAGCTGTTATCCAGGCAGCTCAGCGGGTCTTCAGCAGAACGCCAAAAGTGTGCCATGGATTGGGTGACCGCTTGGCTGCTGGCTAAGCAGCTTGCTAAAATTCCTATGCCAACTTTCAGAATGCTCTGGGATTTACTCTTGCTACGACCATCTCTGCGAGTCTCAATCGCCTACTTCCACATCATCATCCCTGTCTTGCAAATTAGCTCCAAGGAAGGGCACAGAACGGCCTTCTCAACCTGTTCCCCCCACTCAGTTTTGGTTAGCACTGACTGCTCCTCCTTTGCCGTGGCATATTTTTCCTACAGAGCTGACATGCCCCTCCCTGTGATCAGTCCTCCTATTTATACTCTGAGAAGTAAAGAAATCAGAAGTGCTGTGAAAAAGTTGGTCATTCTAAAAAAAAAAAAAATCAATGGGAGGAAAAGAGAATCAATTTAGGCAAAGCAGAATCACTAATTTAGGGACTTCATAAAAACAATGTTTTGGCTTAAGTTTTACATGCAGCTTACAGGATCAATGGGATCTAAGTATAAATAATTGGACTGGAGATCCAATCCAATCTAAGGTCCTTTCTGAAGAAGTGAACAGTGTATTGGGCATATAAAGCCTTTTGAAGCTTAACGATTGAATTGAAATTGTGCTCTTTTTGTTTCTGCAAAAAAATGAAAAAATCAGTAATCCACCATTACTGATTTTTTAAAAAGATCAGTATGATACATGCTTGATGAATCTGAAGCTATGTGGAGATATCAGCTATTAGGGAAGGCATCATAATGACCTATTGTACTGTTTTGTCTCTGCCTGATGGTTATACTATTCCTGCCACTTCTCTCAGCTAAATTTAAAAAAAAAAACCCAAATATGATGGATTCTCTGTGACAGCATCTCCAGTCCCTGATAGGATGCGTGGCTGCTTAGTCCAGCTGAAAAAGGAACGCAGCGGCACCTATGACATTGCAACACTGAAATAATTAATACCGTGTTTGATTAGAAGATGGGCCTTAGCACAATCCATGACATTTTCAAGACCCTGGCTCAGAAGACCAAAGCCAAGGACAACCTAAAAGACAAAATGTCTAATTTATACAGTTAAGCAGGCTAAATATCAGACCACATGGGAGGCTGAATCTCTGATGTGCCAGACCACTTCCAATGCTAGCTGTCATCCGATTTCATGCAAATCTGGCCCAATCTGCATTTTGAAGGGGCCTGAGAGAAATCCGCCCCCCCTCCTAAGTTCACTTCATGTTCCTCAGGGTTAACTCAAGAGATCCTTTCTCAGAGCTTAACCACCTCAGGAAAACATTGCAATCCAAACAGACTTGTATTTATGCTACAGTTTTGTAGGGAGACGTCCTTCACCAGCTCATCAGCGCCAGCCTCTGTCCCTTCACTTCTGTGTGGCATCCTACCTGTCAACCACCCACCCACCCACCCATCCATATTTGTTCATTGCAGGTGTGTGTTTGTGTGTGTGTGTGTGGAGGGGGGATCAATGACCCCTACAGTCCAACAGCTCATTATTCTCAATTTGTGATCAAAGCACAGTGGTTCCTCTTTCACATGGTGCTACTTGCCAAGGCCCCTTTCAGCTCGAAACACAGTGAACACATTTCGCAGGTGTTGGGAAAATTTGGATAAATCCTGTCTGAAAAGCATTACTTCTGTGTGCTTTTTGCATTGTGGGATCAAATCCTGTACTTCTCAAACCAAGCTAAGTCACTGTTTCAAATGGCCTTCATTCCCCACCCCGCCCCTCCCGCCTCTGCTCCTTTCTCTCACCTTTAGCTGTAAGCTACAGCACACAGGCCATTTAGTCCAAATTTACATTGTATACCTTCACCATGATTAAATAGTCATTGTTGGAATTCAGTTTACAAGGAAGTATCTTTTGATAGCCCAGAGGCTCCATGTGCCCTGGCCAATTCAGAATGTCTAGAGTCTAGATAAGAGTCTTGAGCTCATTCATAGTTTCTCAGTAGCTTGAATTTACATGTCCAAGCAGACCTGGAGATGGGTTCAAGCTACTGAACTAAAGTGTCAATACAGGCAATTAGAAATATTGTAATCTCATTGTTCCTGTGTGATTGACTGACATTTCTTTCTCTGTTCTGTATGTGATGACCTCAGAGTCTTATTGTAACCTCTGCATTCGGTCATCAATTGCCCTGTACCTGTGTACCTATAAATGCCCTGCCATGTGTTGAAGCTTTGCAGCAAGTTCACCTCTGCCTGCCTGGTAATGCATGCATTATCGTGAGTACCGCGGGAACCTTGGGTTAATACAATAAAGCCTCAGATGGTCTGGACACTTGGCCTTTCCCACAAACCCGGGTTTTATTCCCTCTTCTCAATTTGAGATTCCGGGATTCTGACACAGCTCATCTGTGCTTCCTCTCACACCTCTCACAGAGCCTCGTGCAGGAGATGTGCGGGGAGTCCATGCCTCCAAACCGCCACAGACCCAAGGCTCTTCCAGTCCAGCATTTTGGCCCCAGTTGCCAACCTGAAGCACAACTTGCATGTGTTTATGCTCCCTGCTCATGTTCCCCAGCAGGAAGCATAAACACATGGAAGGTCTCTGATATGGGAGGTCACAGCTAGTCATCAGTAGCCACGGACTGTTGGAGCTGCGGCAAGGGCAGGCCTCCACTGCAGGTCTCTCATGCAATTTCTACCTAAAAGCCAAAGCTCTCCAGGCAATTTACAACAGCAACAACAACACTGACTACCTTGCCCAAATGGCACTGTTACAAGCACAGCTTGGGTCTAGGAGTACAGAAAGATCTACATCCACGCCCATCAAGCTTCCGCCACCCGTCTGTGACAGGCCCAGGCCCGGGCCCAACTCCCGGCCCCTCTAGCCAGTTTTCTCAAGGATTACAGGATGGGTTTTCCCCAGTGTTACCCGGAAAAGTTTCTGGGGACTGACAACAGGACCTTCTGTGTGCAAAGCAGGGCCTCTACCACTTGAGCCAGACTCTACCACATAGGAAAGATTCCATCACTTCTCTCCAGTGCACCTGACCAGCAGAGCTTGGTCACTTACCTGGAGCTGGGTCTTCGGGCACTGTTGCTACTTCTGCCCGCGCTTCGGATGCTGAGCCATGCCCCGTGGCAAGCGAGAAGCCTTTCCGATCCCAGCTGTCAGCAGCCTGCGTGCTTCCTTGTGGCACAGTGCGGAATGGCTCCTATGCACAGGGCAGGAAGGGACTCCGGCACGGGAGGGCTTGGAGTGATGTGCTGAAGCTGGCACGACGGGAGGCCTGTGCTCACAGCTGTTGCAATATGCAGAGTGGCTCCACCTGGGCACCTCAGCTATTTCCTCAGCCTGAGAAGAGCAAAAAGAGGCTGAGTCTTAAATAAAGAAAATCAACCCCCCCACACACACACACACCACAGAAGTTTAAAGTTCGCAGTCTTCCTTTCCAATATCCCTTAGAAAGAGCTTAACATGCATGGTAAGATCAACAAATTGTAGATGTAATGGAAGAGGGGGTCATCATAGAATTAAAAAGCCTCATATAGCCAAAAATGCAACCATCAACCCACAGGAAATCCACAAAAAATGCATATTCTTTTGTAAACATAAAAAGAACCCTCTGTGTGCAAATAAAACTCCTATTTGCATGAAATAAAACTCAGCAGGAAAATTCGCACTCAAATCCTAGCATTTAACATTTTGTGAGCATTTCCAAAATCCAGAGTTTGGACACGATCCACTGGGAAGTTCCGCTAAAAATCCCCACCGAAATAGCTTGCAGGTGCACCAGGGTGCGCTAAGAGCATGCCAGCCTTTCGAGAAAGGCCGTGGGCAGAATTTTCACCCCATCTTGCAATCCGGAGGCCTGCACGCGAGTGTGGCCCCAGTTCCTGCAGCTCTTGCCCCACAACGCCTCGTGCGGTTTTGCGAGGGGCCTTCGGAGAAAGTGTGCATGGGGCAGCTGTGCGCTGGGTAATTATTAGATTTATAACCTGCCTTTTCCCTTTTTTAGAGACCTCGGAGAGGCGTGTGTCCTCCTCTTCCTCCTGCTCTCCATCTTACTCCCCCAGAAGAGCCCTGTGAGGTCCTTCAGTCTGAGCACCTGGGCCGGGCCCAAAGCCACCCAGTGGGCTCCCCATGGCTGGATGGGGACCAGAGCCCGGATGGCCTGCGTCCCGCTCCCGGGCTCTGAACCACTGCGCCACCCGGGCTCTCCAGACTCCAGAAAGCGCAGTCTCCAGAAAGCACGCCCTTTTACTGAGGAAAGGCACTCTTCACATGCTCAGGAGCATTTTGCCCTAGAGCTTTTTTTGGGGGAGGAGGAAAAAGCCTCCCACAGCCCTGCTCTGCTCTCCCGTGCAGACTCCCAAGGCCACGATTCCCGGCGCTGAGGAAAAGGCAGCCTTTCCTCTGCCCTGGGATCACCTGGGAGCGCAGTGGGAGAGCTGCACGGCCCGGGGGCTGCCTGGGGGCCCAAGCCCAGGTCCACCGCCGGAGAGGAGAGCGGCCGCCAGCCCTTCCCAGCAGAGGCGCTGCCCAGGCCCACACTGGGATGGGGCCTCGTGCGGCGCCTCGTGGGCCGGTTGCCGCGGGCAACAGCCGTGCCCACCGCAGGAAGGCCCGCGCGAAGCCATCCGTGCGCCGCAGCGCATTTTCAATGTCTGCGTGGAGAGGGAGACGCTGGGCGGTGGCGAGGCCTCAGGCCTCGTGAGGAGGCCGGCACAGTGAGCCGCCCTTTGAGCTCGTCTCTGTGGAAGCCATATTGGTTTGTTATGTTTGGCTCGCCATGCAGGATCCCCACAACAACCACCCCGTGAAGGAGGTCAGCCCGGGGGGCCCTGGCTGCCCGAGTCCCCCAGGGAGCTCCGCCGTGGCTGAGCCAGGACTCGAACCGGCAACTGCCTTGCACCAACGCTCCCACCCTTGCACCACGCCAGCAATGTACAAGTTAATCGTCCTCAAAAATAAATCTCTTACAAGAAAACCTTCCCCTGTTGTGTATTTTGGGCATAGGCGCATCAGAACACCGACCTATTTTGGTCAACACCAGCTCTCTTTGAAATACACTGTAAACCTATTTACGGTGGATTTAAGGCATGTAAAATGCTTTCATAACGCATGCCTTATGCTTCAACTCTCAAAAGCTAAAAAAATTAAGGCAATTTTATGTTGGAATAAGATATAATTACAGCCTAAGCCGCAAACTTTGAGAAAGTCAACAGGCAGAATATGTGTAGTACAAGAGCTCATCCATTTAAATATCATACCATGGATTTGGGCCCAAGTGGGCAGTTGCCAGCAGAAGCGGATGACGCCATGGAGTCAGAAAATGGTTGCACCTGAAGACGAAACGGCACCACACACCTGCCCCCATCACCCAGGGGGCAAAAGGGGGCTGAATCCCCCACGTGCTGCCACATGGGCACTTTAGGAGGCTTCTCCCAGCATGGCCAGTTTCAGGCACTGGAACCCAACTGGGAGAGAAGCTGCTGAGGAGAGACATGGCAGCTCTCACAAAAAGAGTGGAATCTGAGAGAAGGAAAATTACTGTTACTAAGCAGGAAGGTGATAACTGAAGCGAGGGTGCATCAACAAAGATTAAAATAAGGAACTATATAAAGTAAAGAGCTGCGCTAAGGACACTGAGGTCTTTATAAGGCCAAAGGGCCAGAGGACAGAACCATGTAAAGAGCTGTAAAAAGGAAATAGAAGAAAGTTGGCAGGTTCAAATTGGTTGCCAGTGTAAACAAACAAGGGTAAGCTCATAGTATGGTAAAAATAACAGTGCTTCTTACATCAAAGTCCTGAAGAACACCAGAAGGGTGAGGTTGGGGGCAATGGCAAAACCGTCACCTTTTGCGGAACGGAGTAGGAAATTGATGGCCTCTTACACCTGGCCGTAGTGAGCTGCAAGGAAGGGCTGCTCTCCTATCTCATCCTCCTGTTGCCAATTGCAGCACCCCAAAACACCCCAAGAGTAGTTGGCCGGGGGAAGGCCCCAAAAGTAGTTGGCCAGAGGAAAGCCCCATGGCAAAAACACCACAGTTATGCTGTTGTTACCAAATGCAGCACCCCAAAACACCCCAAGAGTAATTGGCCAGAGAAAGGCCCCAAAAGTAGTTGGCCAGAGGAAAGCCCCATAGCAAAAACACCATAGTTATGCTGTCCCAGAAGGGAGGGCGGATAAGAACAAAACGAACTTTGTGCAACCCACAGCGAACACGCCAGCCTGACCTCGAATACAGCAATCAAAGGGACAGTGGAAACTGGTTGCAGCCACCATGAAAGTTGCAAATGTGCAGGGAGTGAGAACATGGCAAGCCGTGTGAATCTCGAGCAGGTAAGAAATAGACGTGGGAAATGCCTGGTCCTCACAGAAGAAAGGACTCTTTCTCCAGCACGGGAGGGGTGCATGCACTGATGCATCAATGCATTAGAAGTGTATTAGGTGACCTAATTGGTTACCTAGGGTCTAAAATGCATGTACCGGGTGCAGCTTTCGAGACACTGCTTTGGGCTGAATGTCCCCTTTCGTCTCCCTTTGTTCTATAGTGCACTAGAATAAAGCTGGTTTTGGCTCCAAGTCTCGTCTCAGGCTCCTTTTGACTCGGGTCTGGGGTCCACCCGGGTTTGCCCCGGCTGTTGACTGGCTGAGTTCGGTAACACTCCTACCAGTTTTGGGAGATAAGTGGTCATCAAGCGAGACAATTACAAGGCCAAGACGACCTAATGAACTCTTAGGAAGTAGTGCGCACGCTTAATAGGTTCATGAATAACAGCTGGCACACCTCTCATAGGTAATGGGCTCATTAGCACAGACATGGGATGTATGAGCGGGAGGGGGAACATACCGAGGAGCAGAATGATGGAGGCGAACAGGGAAGATTGCGGCCTCTCAGTAACCCAGCCAGTGCGAGAGGAGAGGCAGGGTCTGCGAGCCTGGAGACGGGAATGCAAGGCCAGGCCTTGTGCGGAATCGGCGCGCTGCCTGTGTGGTGGGCGCCCGCTCTTGCGGGGACGTAGTAAACCAGCGCTGCTTGCTACTTTGCCTCCCGTATCATCACTGCCTGGGATTTAATTTCATCCCTAACAAATCTAGTCCAGCGTGGATCTGGGTGAGCGTGTCCTCAAATGGCCTTCCGGACTAGATCGCATCAGGCCAGCGGACTCCCGCAAGAGCTCGGGAGGGCCAGTTTGCTGATGGGGCCGGAAAGTTCCCTTCACTCCCCCCACTCCCACGGGGTGGGCATGGCTGGTGATGGGTCACACTAGGTCAAGACTTAGGCCACCTGTGCCTTTGCAAGTGAGGGCAGGGGTTCTGCGGCAGTGCGACTGTTGACATGTTTACTCAGAAGTGCTTGGCGCGACTCGCTGCTTGGAAAGCGTGCATAATAGGATGGCAACCTTCTTAGAATTTATTTCTTTATATTGCGATTTATATCCTGCCTTTTTCCTACAAAGGGCTCAAGGCCGCTGACATCATTCTCCTCCTCCATCTTCTCCCCACAACAACAACCCTGCGAGGTAGGCTGGGCTGAGAGTGTGTGACTGGCCCAGTCACCCAGTGGGCTCCACGGCCGAGCGGGGACTCGAACCCGGATCGCCTGAGCCCCAGTGCCGCGCTCTTCACCACCACACCGCCCTGGCTCTCAGAATGTAGTTACCTTAATTTTTACTCAGGCCTTGAGAGTTGAAATAGGAGCTGCATGTGGAAACTGCCCGGGAAAACCCAGCCAGCTGCCTCCTCCCGACAGCGCAACTTGGAAAGCAGCGGTTTGGGGCAGGCGATGAATGCAGCGCGCCGCCTGCTCTCAGGGCACCAGGCGAGCGGGAGGCTGACCCGCTGCGGCGACCCGCGCCCGGGCGGCAGGGGCGGCAGGGCCGAGCTGCTCGGCGCAGGGGCCGCAGTTCCAGGGGGCCCGGGCGGGGGCGGGGGCGGGGCCGGCCGGCCGGTCGCGGCACGGTTGGTGCCGGCGGGCGCGCGGTCGTGCGGCGCCCGGCCGAGGGGAGGCCGCCGAGCCGCGCCCATGCCCGGAGCGCAGCGCCCGGAGGCGCGGCTGGCGGCGCGGCTGCTCCCGCTCCCGCTCCCGCTGCCGCTGCCGCTGCTGCTGCTGCTCGGCCCCGGTAGGGAAGCCGCGGGCCCGCCGGCCGCCTTCGCGCGCTCGGCCCCTGTCCGGGGCCCGCCCGGCGCCCCTGGGAGGATCGCCCCTGGCCGCGGGCTCCGTGGGGCCTTTCCGGACGTTCAGCCGCACCATGAAGCAGCCGCCGGGCTGCTCGGCGGCGCCTCGTTCTGGGCGCAGCGCAGGGCGGCTGGCCGGGGGGGGGGGCAGCCCCTCGTGCGGCTGGCGGGCCCCTTACCTGGCGGAGCGGGGCCTCCGCGCCGCCCCCGCGGCGCTTCCCCCCCTCCGAAGCTGGGTGCTGGGACCGAGCAGGGCGTCCCGAGCGTGGCCACAGGCGGGGAAAGTTCTCCCCGGGAAAATTCAAATCGGGTGGCAGTTCGGTGGCAGGTGAAGGCCTTTCCCTCACCTGGCAGCCTGCTGCCCCTTTGTTTATCCTGTCGAATCGGAGGCATGTCTTAAAGAGATGCTTCTTACTGCTTTCGCTCTTTGCTGTTCTTGTGAAGTGCTTTTATAATAGTTCAGATTTTATTACTGAATAATAGTGTGCACTGCCTGTGAAGTTTATGTCAGGTTGGCACAAACGTCACTTTGCGACCTGAAAGAATTAGGTATGGCTGAATACCAACTTGGGAGAATAAGCAGAAAAGGGTGTTTTGCATAATGCAAATGTTGCTTTCACTCTTCAATATATTTCTTTGTAGGTTTCATAGAATCTTCATCAAGATATCTTTACTCAGAAGTAATTGTGCCAGTAAAACTGGAATTGAGAGCTCCTTACGACAGCAAAGTAATTTTCCTTTCAAACAGGTTTTCTTGTCCAAGATACTACCTAAACTGTTTGCAGTTGATAATCCCCCTCTAATTTCCTGCTTTCTAGACCTTTTGCACTCTTCTAAGCCACAGCCTCCTATAGCTAAATAGAGACATGGGATCAACCACATGTCCTACATGTAGCTGAGACAATACAAACAAAAATGAGGGTGACTGAATTTTGTTTTTGTTTTAGAAACATAGAAAGACAGTGAGTCAGAAGGGGCCTCCTGGGCCATCTAGTCTGACCCCTGGCTCCAGCCAGCTCCGCTCACAACATGCCCATCATGTGCATATCTAGCCTATCTTTGAACACCCTCACCTTCCACCTCCAGGGGAAGCCCATCCCATACCCTCGGGGCCCTAACCGTCAGGAAGTCCTTCCTGGCATCCGAATTGAACCTTGGTTCCCTGAACTTTGCTCCATTGGAATGCATCCTGCCCTCCTGCTCTGTTTGCTCCTGTGTGTTCTGCTGGAGTTCCTTGCTTCTTCCTTGTTGCTACTATTGGATGACAGGCAGTTCCACTCCAGTGTGCTCTAACTGGTCCTGTTGCACTGGGGACTGGAAAACCGTTCGTTCGTTCGTTCATTCGTTCGTTCTATTGCTGGGACTTTGCTTCTGCTTCAGCAAGACTAGCACAGACTTTAAGAGGTTGAACACGTGGCTAGAGGTGCACTGGTACTCATGCCCTGCCTGTGGGTGTCCTACTGGGAGCTGCCTGGCCACCACCTGGACACAGGTGCTGGAAGGGGTGGATCCTTGATCCAAATGAGTCCAGCTTTTCCTATGTTCGTGACGACAGTCTAGCAGCCTGTTTTTTCTGCTAATCGTACGCACTCTTGCCTCCCCAACTGAGGGAAACTCCTGCCTGCACAGTTCAGTTTCGTGTGAACTGTGCTCCACGTGGGGTCACACACCTCTGCACAGGTGTGTACGAGGGAACTGGGGGGGTCCACATTTGGCCTTAGAAATTGCAGCCCCACCCTCATAAGCAGCGGTGAAAGATGGTGGCGGCACCTGCACAGATCCAGCACAAGGAGGCCTGCCCTCCAAGGACCCGGTCCCACCGCTTGGTGGTACAGAGAGTAAAAAAATAGTTTTGCAGGGACAGGATGAGGGATGCTGCCCTTCATCTGTGGAAAGGAGCTTGGAGTTGTCGTGGGCGGGCTGAATACAGGTCGGCAGTGTGGTGCGGTTGCACGGGTACAATTTTAAGCTGCATCGCTGGAAGGATGGTTTCAGAATCGCAGGAAGCCTTCGTTCCAGTCTACTCTGCACTGGTTGGACCGTGCCTTGAATCCCGTGTCCAGCATTGGGCATTACAGCTTCAGAGGACCGCAGGTAAATTTGACTCGGGGCAGAGAAGGGCGGCAACACTGATCAGGTGGCTCTCAAGTGAGGCCTGTGAACAGGGAAAGATGGACGGCACTAAGTACGGCTTGCTCCAAGAAGAGGCGACTTTGTGGGGGTAGAATAGCACTGCCCGAGTACCTAATCGGTGGTTGTAGAAAAGGTGGTTACAACCTGTTCGTTAGCAACCTGTTCATTAGGACATGACAAGACAAGACAAAACAAAACAGGCCTGAGTCACAGAGAAGATGCATTGTACTGGTTGAAGATTAGGGGAAACTTCCTAATGCCAAAAATGGAAGCTACTGGACTCTCCACTGGACGTCTTTGAGTGGAGACTGGACAGTTACACGTTGGGGATTCTGTAAACTGGAGTCCTGTGCTCAGTGAGGGGGTTGGGACTCGATGCACATGGCCTCTTCCGGCTCCATGATTCCGTGAAGTTCGTACGCAGACTTTCCCCATCTGGGTCAGGTAGCAGTGGCCTAGGAGACAGCAAAATACCGTTCTTGGGACTTCATTGTAAATTTGCACCCATTTTATTCTCAAATCTATTCCTTTGTTAACTTCTGCTGCAAATACATTTATGAGACTTACTGCTGAATGTTCTGTCAAGAACTAGACCCCAGGGTGCCTCTGGCTGTGCGGAAACGGCATGGCAGTGGGGCCAGAGGGTCTCTCGCCGAGCGGGAGGCGCTCCCCCACGGCAACCACGGACTTGGATTCTGTGCCTAATGCTGAAGTGGGCTCAGTCCCCTGGATAGACGAATCCCCAAGATTTGGTTTCCCATCAAAATCGAAGTGCGATTGTGCATGTTGCAAGAGTGCCCCCATTCCAGCAGATCAAATGCCCAGCTTTCTGTTGTGACATTGCCAGCCACGGGGGCCTCTGGAGCTCATGAAGGCAACGGATTTTCCCTAGTGTGAAGTAGCAGGAAACCATGTTCCAGTTACCTATCAGGACTAGTAAATACGGATAGAATTGCCCTCCATGCCTGGGTTTAATCCCCTTTCAAGACAACTAGAAGTACCTAGTCTACAACAGAGCTTTCTCCATCCTGCATTCTGTGGGTCAGCTCCCATTAGCTCTGTTCCCTTTCCCCACCTGCCCCATCCAAGAACCCATGGTGAATTCAGAGTGAATGGCTGTATCAAAATATCAAAGCAAAATATCAAAGTATTAATTGACCTGTATCTTTCCCCGTCTAACTTTAGGTAGATTTGTCTTATAAAATTAAAATGGGAGATGATGAAAGAATCATTCACCTTAAACAACGGTAAGTAGCAGCTTTCTTCTGCCCCTCTTCTTCTGAGAAAGCAGCGAACTGTGTGGCCCCGGGACTCTTTAGCCCATTAAAGTCTCTGTCCCTGATGGCTTTGGCTGCATGTGCAGAGCGACTTGGGGTTCTTATTAAGAGTGAGAGGAGGAAGGATCCCCACCCCGTCCTGGGCCGCACCGATGGTGGAACATGGGTGGCACTTCGACACAATCGGAACGAAGCGTCACCTGGAGGGTTGGGCACAGTGCCGTCAACATGTGGGTGGCACCCAGCGCTGTCTGTCTCTTGCATCATGTTGCAGAGAAGCGGTGTCCCCCCCACCCCCCCAGCGGCTGGTGACAAGCCAGGGTGGCACTTCATGGCTCTGATGAAACCCCGTAGCAGTCCAAATCAATGTCTTCCGGATCCTTTAGAGGATCTTGGGTTCTGCCTCGTTTCCAGGAATGCTCCAAACGGGAATGGTTGCACGTATTAAGTTGTTGTTTGGTTTGGTTTTGCAGAGCAAAAAGGCAGGTCTGAATTAAATTTTGGCAGTGGCGGAGACAGTGGGGGTGCGGTAAAGCTCACGAGGGATCACAGTGCAGAAATACTGGCCCATTCAGAGCTGGCAACAGGAGAGGCTCCATTCGCCTCAGAGACTGGGCATAGTGGGGCACCTGGCACTGACGCCTTCGTTTCAACTTTCAGATCTTTTATTACTACAAATATGCCTGTCTATACTTACAATGCAAAGGGAGATCTGATTGCAGATTACCCATATATTCAGGTAAAATTTATCTATAAAGTTATTTATGGAGAAATGGGCATGTGAAACTTGAAAGGCTTGTGGGAAATTGAGGTTTTGGCAGGCTTGGCACAAGCAGGACATCCATAGCACGGGGCGTGTAGGGCTAGAACCGCCTCTCTTCCTTGCAAAAGGAGCAGAGGCGGCGACTCTTTCAGCTGTGTGCGCACATTTGGCAATTTGAGGAGCCTTCCTGGCCATCGCCAGAGCCCGGCTGCCATGCAAAGCACAGCCAGCCACACGGGATGCGCGGCCCGTCCAGAGAGCGGAGTGCAAGCCAAGGTGGGATAAGGGTGCCAGCACACGACACTCTGAAGTGACCCCAAAGGAAATTTGTAAATGAGAGGTGGGAGGGACAGTGAATGTTGGCAGGCGCCACGAGAGGCATTTGGGCTGTGCTTGTGTTCCCAGGTGCCACTTTCCCTGCCTGTCTTCCTTATATCTGGCTTGTTATATCCAGCCTCCTTGGGCTGAGCTTCTAACCTTTGCAGGCTTGACAGTTACAGGCACTGGAGAAAGGGGAAAATTCAAAATAATATTTGGTGCAAATTATCCTTTCTGTAAAAGGCAGAACCTGGGAAAATGTCCCACATTTCTTGGGGGCCCCGTTTCTGCCGGCCAAGCCTGGGCAGCCGGTGGCTCTCCGGGTGTGTGGGCTTGTGCCTGCCTTCATCCCAGGCACTGGCTCTGCTGGCCGGAGTTCGCGGGAGCCATCCCCAGAAACGGGGGTCTCGAGGGGCCCCGCTTCCCGCCCCACTGTGGGCAGGCGCTGCTGGCAGGAGCGGCTGAGGGAGCACGAGCCCAGCAGGGGAGGGCCCGGCGCGCTCCGCGGTCCCGGGCAGGTGCTGGCCTCACCTGCTTCTGCCCACTCAGCCGGCGGGGGGAGCAGCATGCAGGCGGCCCCGGCAAAGGGCAGGCGCATGCAGCTCCACCGGGCGCCAGGCAGCTCTCCCTGCCCCCGCCTCTGATCGGGCCCCGGCGCCCCCAGAGCTGTTTGCGAGCCCTGCCCCCGCAGTGGCCCCCGGCTCCCCGCCGGCTGACGGCTCCAGGTCCCCAGGATCGAGGGGACCCCTGGCAGGCACCTCCTGCTGTCATTGTTTGGCACCCGCAACCCGAGTTCACGATTCGGGAGAAGGGCGTGCGCCCCCTTTGCGGAGCCGGACTCGCCTGCTCACCTCTCAAGCGTGAACCGTGCCCCGTGGAGCACGGTGAGCGTCCTGAGCGAGCGGCGTGCGAGGGAGAGCTTTTCCCACTGTGCTCGGATCTGTCCTGAGCCGTGTGTTTGGCCCTGCAGGACGACTGCTACTACAGCGGATTCGTGGAAGGGGCCGGAGACTCCCAGGCCGTCCTCTCGACCTGCCGTGGGCTTTGGTAATGAAGGCCTCGTGCCTGAGCTGAAAGGGATAATGGGCTGGGTTTGCACGAGCAGAGGATGGGACGAAGCCACGGCCGTGTCTTCCCGCTGCCCCAGGTGTGCCGGTCATGCAGCAGCCCATTTTCATAATTACCCATGTAGGTTGTCACGTCCAAAGCAGGTAAGATGGGGGGTGAGCGTGACTTCCAAACCCCTGCAGCACGTGGCTTGCTCTGGGGTGCTGGGGCGGTTTGGGGGCCACCGCTCCACCCACCCTGTGCTGACACAGAAGGGACGTGTTGTGCACATGGAGCCTCGTGCTGCTGTGTGTTGGGTCAGGGAACAGAAAGCAGGAGAGCTGGGGCCCTGCCTCAGCATGGGCCTTTCCGTGCCCCTCTCTCCTGTGTCGGTGCGGGGACTCCGTGCCAGCCATCGGGGTGGGGCAGTGGCTTGGCAACCCCTGTCGTTAGGCACCCACCGGGGGACACCCTGTTGCTGGGGAGTGGGTTGCTCCACAGCTGCTTGCGCGCCAAAGCGGATCCAGCCCAGTGCCTCCTGCGCCCCAGTTGAAGCGGTCGCGAAACATGCCTGGTCAGCCGTGCCAAAAGGAACTCTGAAACTGGTGGCGCGCGCACGCCTCCTGGCACCCCAGGCAGGCTCTGAGTCCCGGCCGAGGCCTCGTCACTCATCAGCGTTGCACGTATGCTCAGAGTTGCCCTTTTCTGGTAACATCTTCGCAAGATTGAAGAGTGATTCCTTCCCAATCTTGAGAGTGGTGCTACGAAGAGAATCGCGGGCTCTTTCCAGGGCTCATCTCTGTGCGCTCTAATTGCAATAAATTGCGCAGGGTCGTTAGCTACGTTCCCTTCTTCCAGAACGGGAAAGTAGACCAGGAAGCAGTTGTGCCAAAATAGCACATAAGGGAGTGCGCGTAATGCATAATAACCTTTACATCACATTTCTAAGAAATGAGTGCAATAAAATGGAAATAATTAAACTATGTGAAGAATTAAACCTGTGAAGAAATATTTCCTTTTGTATGTTCTGGCCTGCTCACCATTCCCCTTCACTGAATAACCTGAGTTAACTGTTAGAGAGTGAGAGAGAGAGAGAGAGAGAGCGCACCTCCCTGTCTGTTTGCGCTACACTAGTACTTTCATCTGTGTGCACTTGTATTTCACCCTGGCACAAACCAGCACCCTCTTTCTCGAACTAACGAATTGGGACCGTGTCGCCTGGGGCTGTTGCTCTAGCTCGCTTGTGCTGTGGCCGCCTTCCTTGCTGGCCAGCCTCTCCTCTCGGGGAGCTTCGCCTTCCCCACGCAGCGCTGCTCCAGCAGCCGCCTCTCTCTCCCCCCTTCATGTGCAAGCTCTGCGTTCCAGGCGGCCTCGACTGGCAGCAGAGCCCACCTGGCAAGGAGCTCGTGAGCTCCAGCGCCTTGAGGCCATTGACAGGTGGCGAGCCGCGATCGCTCTCCTGAGGAGCCCCTCACGGAGCAGGACGGGTGGTGGGGGTCCGCTTTCCCGATTAAGCGTGAGAGCAATTCTGCTTGTGCCGGCTGCAGACGCGCTGCTCCGTGCCGTCACGACTGGACGTGTGAACACGTTGGCGAACAGGCAGACACTGGTGCGTCGGGGCCCGAACCCGGCCTGTTGCATTTCCTCTCTTGTAGGCCCTAAGTGTCTATTTTGGGTTTTCCCCCTCCCCAGGGGACATGTGGAAATTGGGAGTTTAAGTTATGAAATTGAACCTATTGAGAATTCTCCTACATTTCAACACCTTATTTATCGAAAGACTCCAGAGCAGCGTGAACCTTGCAGAGGGGTTGTTGAAGATGGAGCAGATTTGACAAGTGAACTGATAGAACTGAGAATGGTTGATACTGATGACCCGATTCCTTCTCTTGTGGACGTAAGTCGCATTTGTTGCTGTTTGCCTGAATCCGTGGCTTCCATGGAGGGATACTGAGAGCTGCTAAAGACTCCAGGCCATGCTGAGCACACTTCCTGGTGTAGGTCAGGAACTGGGAAGGAGGATCCCTTTCTTCTCGATGACCCCGTCTTTGCAAGGCTTCCCCACAAAATAGCTACTGACAGGCTGAGCCCATCAGGATGGAAGTCCTGACATGCTCTCGATTACCCAGCTGCTTGGGGAGTTTATGGGCTCTGAGCAAAGATCCTGTGAACGTATCCAAATATAAAAAGGAATGTATTTGGAAAAAGTGGAAGAGAATGGAAGGCAGCAGTTACACTTGCACACACAAGTGCACACATACACAGAGTTCCAGATACAATCGGTCGGAGTCGACCTAACTGAACAAGTTAGGTGTGACGTACCTGAGCAGGGCCTTGGGTTCCAGAGCGCATGTTGCTGTTGTACTTCTTGTGGCTGCCATGCCCATCTGGGTGGGTTGCAGACAAAGGTCATGTCGCTCCGTGCTGCACTGCCGCCCGCCTCAGTTTTTCCAAGGCTAGGACCCTCCACAGGCCTCCGTTCAGAGAGATCCGTTTTCCTTCCATCGCCAGAGATGAAGCTTCATCCAAGTCCCCAGCCGAGTCCAGGGAGCATCTGCGAGCTCCGTACACTCATTCCGGGGCCTAACAAGGAGCAGCAGCATCCATAAGAGTCGCTGGTTCTGACCCAAACGGTTGACTTGCGCTTGGTCGGAGTGGCCTGTTCCAGGATCTCCCACTGCTGACCAGGCCAGGGCAGCATGAGGCCATTCCTGAACACTTTAATGTGGAACCAGAGCGGAAAATCTGAGGGGATCCCCAGCTTTTGTCAACCAGCCAGTCTTCGTCTAATTTTTGTCAAGCAGCCAGGAAGTCAAGTCTTTTTGGCTGCTCTCCCTCTGCAGTCGAATAATTAGAAGTGCTCCTAAGCAGTCATTGTCTTTTCCTCCCAAATCCATACAGTTCTGCTGTGCGGCCCTCTATTTTTACCAGCACCACACTTGCTTGGTTACAAAGCTTTCCCGTTTCCTGCTTTGCCACTCCCATTGCGCCCCTCACTTAATCATGGGGGGAAATGCCATATAGATATATAGATATAGTTGGTTAATACAGCTTGAACTTCAGTAGGTGGGACTATCTGTGGTGAGGGAGTGGCTTCGATCACGGTGCATTTGTACAATTATGTCTCCTATCACAGCTGTCTTTATGTATATTTCCTTCCAGGAACATGATGCCGATCACTATACATCTACCAGATATCTAGAATATTATGCTGTGGTTGACAGAAGCACGGTAAATGTCATCTATAACTATTAGCATAAATGATACCCACAAATTTAGGGTTGTTTGACTCCCAGTTAAGGCAAATTTATTTATTTATGTAAAGTTTTTATTTATTTATTTCAAACATTTCTATGCCGCCCCCATTGCAACAAAGCCTCGGGGTGGCTCACAACATATGCAATATAAAATATTTAGATTTAAAACTTTTAAAACTGGCCCATCTCGGTTATAAGCTAAAATACTATAAATACAATAATAATAAATTAGCAAAATAACTTTTGAATAAAAAGGTCTTTGCCTAGTGCCAAAAAGCAAATAATGATGGTGCCAGGCGGACCTCTCTGGGGAGCACATTCCATAGTCTGGGCGCCACCGCAGAGAAGGCCCTGCTCCGGGTACTCACCCTCCTAATATTCACGGAGGGCTTCCGGAGAAGGGCCTCTCCCGCCGATCTCAAGGGGCGGGCGGGCAAGTACGGACGTAAGCGCTCCTTCAGGTAAACAGGGCCCAAGCCGTTAAGGGCTTTATAGGTGATAACCGACACCTTGAATTGGGCCTGGATTTCAATGGGGAGCCAGAGAAGCTGACGGAGGACTGGAGTCATGTGAACATAACACCCAGTCCCCATCAGCAGCCTGGCAGCTCTGTTTTGCACCAATTCAAGTATCCGGACCGTCTTCAAGGGTAGCCCCTCGTAGAGCGCATTACAGAAATCTAGTCGGGAAGTTACCAACGCGTGGGTCACTGTCGCCAGGCAGTCGTATTCCAGAAAGGGACGCAGCTGATGGATCAGCCGAAGCTGATGGAAAGCGCTGCTCACCACCATCGTCACCTGAGCTTCCAATGACAGCTCCAGGTCGCGGAGCACTCCCAGGCTGCGGACCCTGTCCCTCAGAGGGAGTGCAACCCCATTTAGGACAAGGCCCAGGTCCCCCCCCCGAAGCCTGACCCGCCCACCAACAGGACCGGGATTGAGCTTCAGTTTATTGGCCCTCATCCAGCCCATCACCTCGGCCAGGCACCGGTTCAGCACAGCCACCGTCTCACCTGGATGGGTGGAGAACGAGAGGTAGAGCCGGGTATCATCAGCGTACTGATGATTCCGCAGCCCACACCTCCGGATGACCTCTCCCAGCGGTTTCATGTAGATGTTGAATAGCAAGGGGGACAAAATGGACCCTGCGGAACTCCATGGCAGAGCTGCCATGGCGCAGAGCCATAGTCCCCCAGCACCACCTTCTGGAATCGGCTGTCGAGGTAGGAGAAAAACCACTGCCAAGCAGTGCCCCCAACTCCTAGCCTGCCCAGCCTATCCAGAAGGATACCATGGTCGATGGTATCGAAAGCCACCGAGAGGTCCAGGAGGACCACCAGGGACGCACTCCCCCTGTCTCTCTCCCTGCACAGGTCATCATACAGGGCGACCAAGGCGGATTCAGTACCGTACCCAGGACTGAAGCCGGACTGAAATGGGTCCAGATAATCAGTTTCCTGCAAGAGTGCCTGGAGTTGTCCCGCCACCATCTGCTCCAGCACCTTGCCCAGAAACGGGATGTTGGCCACCGATCTATAATAGGCGGCCCCCTGTGGAGCCAGGGAAGCCTTCTTTAGGACTGGCCGGACTACCGCCTCCTTAAAGGGGCTGGCACCCGGCCATCTCTCAAAGAGGCGTTGACCACCTCCAAGATCCAGGTCACAGTCCCGTCCTTGGCGTTCTTTAATAGCCAAGATGGGCACGGGTCCAGTAAACAGGTGGTTGAGCGTACCGATCCAAGCACCTTGTCCACATCATCAGGCCGCAGTAACTGAAATTCATCCATCAATGGAAGACTCGACGGCGTCATTGGCACCTCCCCAGTAGAATCTGAGTCAATAGCAGAGTCCAGCTCGTGATGAATCTGAGCGATTTTCTCCCTAAAATGCCTGGCAAAGTTGTCACAGCGAGCCTTCGAGGGTGGCACTAGATCTTTTTTTGGGCCCGGATTTATCAGCCCCTGCACCACCCGAAAGAGCTCCGCCGGACGGCATTGTGAGGAGGCAATGGGAGCGGTGGAGAATTTCTTCTTCGCCGCCCTCACTGCCACAGCATAGGCCCGATAGTGGGCTCTTAAGTGTGTTCGATCGGATTCGTCCCGTGATCTCCTCCACCTGCGCTCTAGCCGTCTCCCAACTCACTTCATCGCCCGTAATTCAGGGGTGTACCAAGGAGATGAATGGGCTCTGCCTGGTGGGAGAGGGCGCTTAGCAGCGATCGTGTCAATAGCCCTGGTCATCTCCCCATTTATTTATTATTTATTTATTAAAACATTTCTATGCCGCCCCATCGCAATAAAGCCTCGGGGCGGCTCACAACAGTAAAAATTCGAAACAAATAACTTCAATTAAAAACCCACCCACCCCCCTGGTGCATCTCGGCAAAACCCCTTAAAAATACAATCTAAATTAACAAATATAAATATTAAACAAATTAACAATTAAAATATGATTTAGATAAAAAGGTCTTTGCCTGGCACTGAAAAACAAATAACAACAGCGCCAGGCGGACCTCTCTGGGAACGATTCCACAATTCAACCAGGGCATCAACAGGAGCACCAGCCTTGTCAGCCGGAAAATCCCCCAGAGCCCTCAGGAATCCGGATCCATCCGACTCTGGGGGCGGACCAGCACAATCGGGTCTCCACCCTTACAGAGGGAAAGCCGCTTTCGAGCTCAAACCTCACGAGGAAGTGATCTGACCATGACAAGGGCGTCAAACATAAGTTCCTCACCCTCAGATCACCCTCTTCCTGCCCCGTCGAGAAAACCAGGTCCAGAGTGTGTCCACGTTCATGGGTCGGGCCGCTGACATGTTGAGACAGTCCCATGGCTGTCATGGAAGCCATGAAGTCCTGAGCCGCCCCGGACAGGTCCGTCTCGGCATGGAGATTGAAGTCCCCCAGACCAACATCCTGGGGGTCCTCAACACCAGGTCCGAGACGACTTCCGTCAGCTCAGGCAGGGAGTCTGTTGGGCAGAAGGGTGCTCGGTACACCAACAGAATCCCCAATCCGTCTCGGTCGCCCAACACCAAGTGGAGGCCCTCCAGCCCCGGTCTCGAGAGGACAGGAAGCCCCGAGAGGGAAAAAGAAGCTCAATAAACCAAAGCGACCCCCCCTCCCCTCCCCTCCAAGCGTGGACGGTGCTGGACCAGATACCTGGGTGGGCACAGTTGCGAGAGGGCCACATCTCCCCCCTCCCCCGCCCAGGAGGAGCGGTTTTTGTATTCCATTTCTTACCAAAAATCTCAGGATGATCTTACAGTAAAGCAAAGCACAGCATCATCTTCTATAAAACCCCAAATAAATTAAATGGTGCCAGAGGTCAGACTAGATGGCCCAGGAGACCCCTTCTAACTCACTCTGTTTCTATGTTGCTATGTTCCTATGAGATTCAACAATTTAAACCTTAAAATATTGAGGAAATGAAAAGGTTTTGGCCTGGCGTTGGAGAGAATAAGGTGTCGGTGCCAGGCGGACCTCTGGGGAGCGCATTCCATAACTGGGGCGCCACCACAGAGAAGGCCCTTCTCCAGGTAGCTAGTCTCCTGATCTCCAAAGAGGGCTCCCAAATGAATATTGAGAGAGAAGCATTGGGTTTTTACATTGGACCACAAATACTCTCCTTGACTAACAAGATGAACATCCTGAATATTTTATTTAAAGACAGCCATGTGATTGTCCACAGGAGCTGCAGTCAGTCGCTGGAAAATTAGGGTTAAGTTGATAAGTTCCAAGAATGAATGGAGGCCTGGGTAGTGGTGTAATGTATCTAGGCGCCTTGTATACAGTAGCATAACTTTATATATTTGAACAAAAAACATGCAAACAAAGAAAAGTTTTAATGAAAGCTCATTTCCCGCTGAAGAGCTGCAGCGTTTTACACTGAGCTGACCGCTGCCTTCTCCTCCTCATTTTTTTGTAGTTTGTTGCCAATAAGCGCAATGAGACCCGGCTGGTATGGATCATGCTCCTTATGATGGTGGATGTTCACAGTGTGAGTATGTTTTATGAGACCGTTTTGTTGCCGCGTGCTACCGAGCTGTCTCTGACCTGCGGCAACCCTGCGGCGAAGCTTGCATTTCAAAGAATCGCACCAAATGCTTGCCAGAATTCAGCCAGCCCCCTCCTTCCCCAGAGGAACAGCCTCCCCGCCCCCACTCAAGGAGCCTCTGCCCCATGCCCTGAGGGAGGGCCCAACCAAACTGGGTGTCAAAGATGGGGAAGTGTACTGATGATACCACCGTTTTCTTGAAGCGCCCGGTCTAGTCCTTGCCCTTACATTTGAGAATGTGTTTTCATGCGAACACGTTTTGCAGAAAGCAATTTTCTTACTGCAGCGCAGAAGTGAAGGGGGAAGAGGGTTGCCCAGCCTCTCTGCAGTGCAGGCAGGGCCGAGCAGTAGCCTGGGGAGCCGAGCCAAGGGACCCCCAGGCCTTCCAGGACACACAGCATTTCGAAAGAAGGGCACTCTGTTTTCAGCCCTAAGCCTGGAACTTGGCCCAGGAAGAGGTAAGAGCAAGCTGAAGGCTCTGGAAGTCGCTCTGAGGTTCACCTGGAAGGAAGGACACGCAGCTGCTGAGGCAGAGATCAAGTTCATTAACGGGGAAGGGATAAGAGGGCATGCAAGAGCAGGAGACCTGCGGAACGCGCTCCAGGCGAAGATAACAAACCTATCCTTGTAGGTCTTCCTGTAGGACAGGACCCAGAAGCATGAAAGCAAGTTAGTGCACGGAGCTCTTTGACTCCCCCTTTTTTTGCTCGAACTCTTGACAATTCAGAGAAGATTCCGTTGCTCAACCACCAAGGATTCCACATCCGATAAAGGGGGTAGATGTGCAGCTAAACTAATCCAGTGCCGGTCAACTGATCCATGTTCTGGCCTGAAGGGCTACACGTATCTCCAGAGAGGAGAGCCATAAGCGGTTATATCCTTGCATGCCACCTCAGCTTGGCCAGATGTCTGGAAGAGCCCAAATGTTCATACACATTTTCACCAGAAGGCTGTTATAGTAGCATCTTTAAGCCATGCTATGGAGGCTTGTGGCAAGGGGCGGCCTATAAATTTCTAAATAAATAAATAAAATAAATGGGGCTCACTTCTCTTTTCAGCCATCAACGGAAAGGCATCCGTTTCCGACGGCAGGCTGACCATGTCCAGGCACGCACAATATAATCAGTACTTACTGATTATAATCAGCAATTACACTTATAATTACGCTCACCAATTGCTGATATAATCAGCAATTATACTTGTTAAGAAAATAAAAGAGTACGGTATCTGTTGTAAAAAAGAAAAGAAAAAAATTGTAAGTGGCTGATGCTGATGAGCGAGCCGAGCTGGGACCAGAGCAGACGGTCCCGAAGGCCATGGAGCACAGGGTGTAGCTGGGAAGCAGGCTTCCCCGGTCCAGTGGGAATGGGAGATGGGGCAGAGTGCCGGGGGCAAGCGCCCCCTTCTGCAGGCGGATGGGGCGTCCTGGGGAGCCTGCACTTCGCCCCCTAGGCTCGCCTGCTGCCTTCGCATGCTGAGGAGGAAGCGATCCCTTTGCGGGTGCTGGGCAACGATCCAGCTGCCAGACTGAACTGGGTGGGTGCAGAGGGAATCGTCCAGCCTTTGCCTGCGGAACCAAAGCGCCTCAGACCAGCCGTGCCCCCTGCCAGCTCCCAATCCGCAATACCGTGAATTTCGTTCAAGGCAATGATTGGGCTTCCTCTGTTTCCAGGTGTTTTTGCCATTAGGTCTCCGTATTTATTTGGTTGGTCTGGAACTGTGGACAGAGAGAGACTACATACCAATCAGCAGGAAAAACCTTGGCGCAACTATGAACGCATTTTACAAATATGCGCATTACGAGCTCCGGCACCGTGTACATTTCGATCACGCTGCCATAATTACGTAAGACTCCTCCACTGTTTCCCATTTCAAAATGCCTGATTCACACCCGGGCTTTTTTCTTTTCAGGCAACGACAAGCTCTTAGGGAAGCCTGCTGATCCTCTCTGTCGCCCTTATGGCCGCTGGAATCACCAGTCAGAGACTGGATGCAGGCAAACTCAGAACCACGTGGCAGCCCGGGCTGTCGGGGACGTCCTGCGCCATTAGTCCACTGACATGTTCGCAGAGTCTTGCTTGCCTGGTGCTTTTAACAGCATTGCACAGGGCGGGCCGCAAGCAGCGCCTTCCTTCGGCGCTGGTTCACCATTCACCACGATGCTCACAGCGTCCTCTTCTGCAGAGCCTTGCAGTGCCCACAAGCTGGCGGGACAGTCCAGGAGGCATCCAGCAGCCAGCCAGGGGCCCCGGGAGCTCGTTCGCCGAGCGTGAGGCGGATGGCCAGTCCTGCGCTTGCCCTCCACACGTGCTGGCTGAGCATGGAGGCTCCATTGCGCCATGACAATGGATTGTCTTAAAGCTACGGCCATGCGGTTTCAGTGGGCAACGGAGGCTTCCATGCTCTGCCTGCTATGAGAATCGGATTTTAAAATGTGCGTTTGCCCCCTCTCTCACATGGTTGATAATTTTATACAGTTGCTTCCTTAGAACTAACGCCATTTCTTCTCAACTTGAACATATTTGCATAATTGGATAAACTGCCGATGTTTCCGGCTCATGGAAATCGATCTTGGAAAGTTTGGTGTTGGAAAAGCAGCCCTGTGAGGGCAGGACCCCAGCCGGTCTGGAGTAGGGATGTGCAAGGATTCTGACTTGGGGGAGGGCATCTCTCGGATCCCACCCCCCAGCTCTGCTCCCTGGGCTCTGGACTGTTTTCTCTCGGTTCCCGGTGTTCTTGCGAGTGTCTGCCAGGAATCGAGTCCCTGACTTGCCGTCCTCGAGCGTGTGGTGCATGTTGCAGCAGGTTTCCAGGGCGTGCAGTCTGCAGGCTGCATCTCGGCCCGGCTGCCTTCTAAGCCGGGGCCGAGCGCAAGACGAGGTCCGATGAGTGCAGGGGAGCCGGGTTCTGGGAGCATTGCGAGACGCCTTTCTGGGGGCGGAGGAGAAGGATCGTGCTGGAGGCCTCCATGCCCAGAAGGCAGAAGCCACTCTCCCTGTTTAGCGCAGAAGTTCCTCGCACTGTGCCGACCACGCAGGGCACTTGGCCCCTTGCGCGCACGCAGCTCCTTGCCTGGAGAGGCTTGTGGTCCAGGAGCTGGGGCGCCCTGGTGCGGGGCCGGCACGGTGCGCAGGGCACGGCATGGCCTCGCTGAGCCTGTGGCCGCATGGAGCTCTCTGGCATGCGTAAGGCGGGGGAAGGAGACGCAGCCCCTGGCACCAAACCTTCTGCTCTTTGCCTGCCAACCTCCTGCCACTTGGTTTGCACCTTCAGAGTAAGAGGCACAGAGGTGACTTCGGACTCTCCCTCGCCTGGGGTTGGCCTGTTTCTCCGGTCCCGTTACTCTCCCTTCACACCCCGCCTAACTCCAGTGTAACACGAAAGAAGAGCAAGGGGCGCTGCCGTCAGCTTGGGCTCCGGACGGCACTGCAGGCTCTCCTGGCTCCGGAGCGTGGTCCAGTTTTAATCCTGGTCCAGCTCACCTCCCCCAGATTGTATTAACTTTTTTAAAGCTTTTCTGTCCTGCCCTTTACAATGTCTCAGGGCAGTAATACAACACAGTTAGATGACGCATCCAAATTGTCATAGATAAAATCCAGTCTCAAAATACTACTATTTAAAATAATGGGAAAATAAAAAGGGTTTGGTCGACGCCGAAATGAAAAAAGCATTGGCCCCGGGCACACCTAACTGGGGAGCCCGTTCCAGAGCTGTGGCGCCACCACAGAGAAGGCCCTTCTCCGGGTAGCCCCTCTCCTGATGTCCTTCAGAGAGGCCTCCCGAAGAGGGGCCTCCGCTCCACATCTGGGGGGCCAGGAAGGCGAGAACGAGACTGTTCAAATCAAGAAGTGTTTTCATACCCTTTTATTTAACGTACTTAGGTTGTTCTGCCCCGAAATGTGACGCAATCTTGTGTTCTGCTCCAGGGCTAAAGGGAACCCTGCCGGACTTGCCTGGGGAGACCGGTTCTGCCTTTACTCCCACGTTTCAGTGTCTGCTGTGCGTGTAGGTGATTATCAGTCTCGTAATGCCTGTGCTAGCAACGCGCCTCTTAAATTCTTTGACTGCTTTGGAGGGGGCAGAAATAAGGGGGCTCCTGGACGCATTGCCATGTGTGGCTGTCTCGCGCTTTCCCACCAGTTCCGCCGCCCCTTTCCCATCAGAAAAATCCGTTACAGAAGACAAGACGGGGTGGCAGCTCAGTGCCTTGTCATTGTTAGTGCTTCGCCTGCTCTGCCACGGAATATCCTAAAGGCCCGAGGCCCACTCCTCCTCTCGGGGTTCAAGCCGGCCAGGAGCTTTGCGGAGGCTAGAGCTGCAGGATAGACAGATGCAAACTTGGAGAGGAGGTGGCTCCAGCCAGGAATAAGTCGAAGAGCCTGCCGCTGTAGGCTGGCAGCAGCCCCATGCGACAAGTCATGCTTGTCTGGGGACGCTTTGATACGGGATTTCTCCGTTTAGCTGCATCACAGATCAGCAAGCGGCGTGTCTGAGGTCACGTGCCAAGAGCGCACTGCTGCTGAGGAACGGATGAGCTTGCTGGTTTAAACACAAACGTTGCAGACACAGGACTCTGAGATCAGAGGTGTCCGTTCATCTTTTGCAGTTAATCTCAAGCAGTTTCTGCATGATCCAGATTTGATATGAGAGCACAGACGAAATGCAAAAACGCACAATTGTTAACAATCAGAACACATTTTGAAAACATGTAAAGTTTAGTTCTAAGAGCGCTGCTTTGACAACAATAGAATATTTCATCTGTGTGGCATTACTAGGCATGTAGCAAAAACAGCAGCGAAGTCAATGAGGATGTTCTTTTGAGGACAGACATAGGATCCCGTGAGAACCGAAGTCTGCTCCCGTGAGAACCAATTACGATTATTGCCAAATTGCATTATATTCTGCCATTTTTCCTCCTGTGAAGAACTCAAGGCAGCTTACATTGCCCCATTTTATCTTCACAACGACAACCCTGTGAGGTAGGCTAGGCCGAGAGCGTGACTGGTCCAAGGTCACCCAGGGAGCTCCATGCCAGTGGCGACTACAGCCTGGCCCTCCCGGTCCCCAGTGCAGCACTCTCACGACCGCCCCACACGGCCTTCCTGGGCTCGCTTCTGGGATTCACAGAGCGGCTGAGTCAGAAGGGGCTGGGGAGGCCATCAAGTCCAGCCCCTGCTGGTGCGGGACACCAGTCACACCATCCCAGCCAGATCGTTGTCCAGTCGCTTCCCGAGTGCCTCTGGTGTGGGAGAGCACGCAGCCCCTTTCGGCAGCGGCGTTCACTGTCGGACCACTCCCACAGTCAGGAAATGCTTGCGTTTTGCATCTCAGATAGAAGTTTTTTTAGTAATGGTCATGTCACTCCTTTCTGCAGAATCGATTTTTTAAGCAACAAGTTGTTATTTTTTAAAAGTTCTCAGCTATGATTCGGGAGCAATATGTTTATCTTGTAGCTTGCCAGCTTTTCTGTGCGCATGTCCTTAAGTTCAACCAGGACGCCCTCGCAAACCTCCTGCTTATTATTATTATTTTTTTAATTCTGTATGTTCACTAATTCACAGCTTTCTTATCTAAAGCCTTTTGTTAGCCTTTCCTGACTTCCGCTATGAGAAGCTAATCTTTCCCGTGGCAGTCTGCCATGTCAGGGAAAGATGCGTTCGAAAGTCACCGCACGTCAGCACAAACGCTTTGATTAGAAAGCCTCGCTCGAATCGGACGGATTCATCCGGTAGACGGGACTCTGCCTTATTAATTTGTTTGCTTCTCTGTGTGGATTGCAGTTTAGGATTTAGCAGTTTGTGGGAGCGCAGTGGAGTCCCGGTAGCCCCTTGTTTGGGAGAGGTGCTTGCACGGCATCCTGTTGTGCCGTGTGGCACAGGCCGTGGCTTCCTGAGGCAGGTGCCTGTCACACGAGGCAAGACGGGAAGACGCGCTGCCCGGAGGACCAGCAAGGTCAAGGGACGCTCGAGAGATGGTTTGCTGGGGCAGGAGTAGGCGGCCCTTTTGGCCCATGGACACGGGGGTGGTTGGGAAAACGGCTATCCCCCCCCCCAGCGCGAAAGGCCTATGTGCAAGATGGAGGCGGGAGTGATCCCTGCACATTTCGGCTTCCAGCAAGAACAGAAACCCCTTTCCCTGAGGAGCTTCCTTGTCTTTGCCCAAGCCCCAGAGCTGCTGCCCGCTGAATCCTCCTTTTCTCTCTCACCCTGGACCACCTGCCCTAGATGCACTCCCCCCCTGCACACGCACGGAGCGGGAGAGGGAGACCCCCCCCCATCTCCCTCTGGATCGCATCCTTGTCCTGCCCCTGAGGCCCAGCATGTAGCCCAAAGACTTTCCTGGGAGATGGAGGCAGCTGCAGCCGGAGCCGGGGTCAAGAGAGGGGGGCACGGACCCCTCATTGCCACCTCTGCGTTGGGTCAACCAGGCCTTGCCCTTCCCCTAACCAAACCCGCCCCCACGCAAACGCACGCCCGGCTCTGCAAATCCAGCCGGCGGAGATGCATTGATTGGCTCAAGAAGCAAGCGTCCAGTTCCCCCTCACCTTTCGCCTGCCCCGATTCTGCTCTGAGCAGATGGTGGAGGTCAGACCCGAAAATAATGCGCACCCGATCGTTTTTGTGCTGCTGGAATCCCACCCTGCACTTTCCCAGTTCTTCATTTTTGTGCCGCTTTGGTTTTGTAACGTCTTCACCTTGACCCTTTAGGATAGGGCGGAGCAGAACTGAGCAGAAATGGAGCAGGGCAGAGCCCCAGTTAGCTCCCTGGGATCAGCTGTGAGCACAAAGAGGCATTTTCTGGCAGCTTTCGCCAGAAGCACCGTTACAGTGCCGAATCTGCATTTGTTGAGAGAGCTCTGTATCGGTCACGGTCTATTCACTGCAATTCTTCCTTTCCTCTGACTCACTGCAAACAGACGCACATGGATCCCGGGTCCGATGCCTCAGTCATGGCGCACGAGCTGGGCCACTCGTTTGGCTTTGGGCACGACGACACGCCAGCCAGCAGAGCCCGGGGCTGTGACTGCAACTGCTCCATGCGCGGCAGCTGCATCATGGCGGCGGCAGGCCCCGTGTGAGTATCGTTCTGCTTAAAACTGCGGGCGAGAAAGACTAATGCCGGCCCCCTTCTTGCCCGCAACCCCTAAGTGACTTCCTTCCTCTCCATGTTTTCTTCCCAGCCGTGCCGGTGCCACGTCACGGGGGCCGTTCAGGGGGCCGTTTCACGGGAATAAATCTGCGTGAGGTTCTTTCTGCGCCCCTCTCAGCTGGCACAGAGCGAACCTGACTGGCCACCCCTCAAGGAAGGCAGAGCAGGGTTCTGGGGGTGAGGAGACTGGGGCAGCCGGCACACAGCGTCTCCTGCGTCCTCTGCTTCCGCTCGTGACGCACCATCGGGAGGCCGTGGAAACGGTCGCCTCGCAAAAGCGCACGCGGGAGGAGCGGGCGGCGAGGGCCACCTCTGCCAGGTCCCCTGCTCTGCTCCTGCTGCACCTCCAGGCCAGGTGCTCCTGGGCAGCACAGGCGGACCAGGCCCCGGGAAGCCCGAGGGCTCGGCTCGTGCCATTCGCTCTGAGATAAATGGGGTTCTGCAAGAGCTCGACTCGCTGGCGCTGCTTTTAGTGAGGCTTGTGCACTTCAGTTCCTCTGATGTCCTGCCTGGTGAAGGGCCAGTGCGGATTTTGTGAATTGGGAGAGTCACGGCCCAGTCGCTCAGAGCAGCCTCGCTGAACGAGGCTGAGCAGGCCTGCTGGAGACTCCGGGGGGTGCCGTGCGGTGACTTTTTCCGTGTGAAGAAGCAGCAGCAGCACTTACGACTTCTGAAGGGCGTTTTAAAGATGTATTAAATTGCAAAAACAATGGTTAATGTGCTGCGTGGAGCTCTCTCTCTGGCTGGATTTTTATTTATTTATTCATTTACATATTTTTGTTCAAAGATAGGCTGGACATGCACATGGTGGGCATGTCATGAGCGGAGCCGGCTGGTGCCGGAGGTCAGACTAGATGGCCCAGGAGGCCCCTTCTGACTCGCTCTGTTTCTATGTTTCTATGTTTCTATGTTTCTATTTATATGCCGCCCCCTTGCAAACAAGCCTCGGGGTGGCTCAACAACAATGAATTAACAAACAAATTCAATATTTAAACTACTTAAAAACTGGCCCATCTCAAGATAAAAATTAAAATACAATAAATACAATAAATATAAATTAACAATTAAAATAACTTTTAAATAAAAAGGTCTTCGCCTGGCGCCGAAAAGCAAATAACGACGGCGCCAGGCGAGCCTCTCTGGGGAGCGCATTCCATAATTGGGGCGCCACCGCCGAGAAAGCCCTCCTCCGGGTACTCACCCTCCTTATTTCCCTCACGGAGGGTTCCCGGAGGAGGGCATCAGCTGCTGATCGTAAGGGGCGGGAGGGCATATATGGCTGCAAGCGCTCCTTTAGGTAGCCAGGATCTAAGCTGTTAAGGGCTTTATAGGTGAGAACCAACACCTTGAATTGGGCCCGGACTTCAATGGGGAGCCAGTGAAGCTGATGGAGAACTGGAGTCATGTGAACATAACGCCCAGTCCTCGTCAGCAGCCTGGCAGCTCTATTCTGCACCAACGGACGTATCCGGACCGTCTTCAAGGGCAGCTCCACGTAGAGCGCGTTACAGAAGTCTAACCGGGAAGTCACCAGCGCGTGTGTCACTGTCGCCAGGTAGTCGTCCTCCCGGTAGGGATGCACTTGATGGATCAGCCAAAGCTGATGGAAAGTGCTCCTTGCCACCACAGTCACCTGAGTTTCCAAAGACAGCTCTGGGTCGAGGAGCACTCCCAAGCTGCGGACCCTGTCCCTCAGAGGGAGTGCAACCCCATTTAGGACAAGGCCCAGATCCCCCACCCCGAAGCCCGACCCACCCACCAACAGGACCTCCGTCTTGTCAGGATAGAGCCTCAGTTTGTTGACCCTCATCCATCCCATTACCTCGGCCAGGCACCGGTTCAGCACAGCCACCGCCTCACCTGGATTCTCCCTCACTGCCAGCTGGAAAGAGCACCCAGCTATTCTCAGCGCGCACACACAGGCGGGTCATGAAGAGCGTGTACACGCCTCAAGTTCCGTTGCAGGTTTGCTTTGGACAAGAATAGCAATTTGCACATTATTTATATCCATACTGGGCTGGTAATGATATAAATTAATACAGTTTTATGGAGACTATTGTATAGTATAATATTTCAAATATGTATATATAGCTTACAATTTTAAATCTAAGCAATTCAACTAGAAGTGACAGCATTGGCCTTAGCAAAGCGGCAGCTTTCTGAGGGGCGATGCTTTGTCAGGAGCGTAGCTGGAAAACGGAACATGATTTGTTTTGTAAGCCACCCCGAGGCTTTTTGCGAAAGGGGCGGCATAGAAGTGTTTAAATAAATAAATAAATAAATAAATAATAAAGCTCCAGCCTGCCCACCTAAACACAACACCTGCGCATTCACATCGCAACACCGGAATAGGAGTCTTACCTTTGCTCCCAAGTCACAAAAGGAGTCGTCCTGCCTGTGACCGGGCAGTAATGCAAGTGTCACGCAGCAGCTACTGGCAAGGAGTGCCTCCTCGGCTTAGGTCCGGATAAGCAGCTTGTTTGTTCGTTCTCAGATGCGAATACACCTGCCAGGGATGGTCGGAGCAGCAGCAGCGCTTACCCAAACGGCCGAGGTGGTTCCCCTCGCGGACCTCCCCGGCTCAGGGCCTGGCCGCGGGGTCGAGAGACCCTCAGCGCTGGACTGGCTGCGGCTGCCCAGCTGGCACTGGCGGGCTGGAGGGGGGCACCGCTTGTCCCGCCCCACCTGCAAAGCAGCTGAGGCTGCCTTAGGGATGCGCGCGCAGCGGGAGGGGGAGTTGCGCTGAACGGACCCTCGGGGCTGCCCCGGTGGCCCAGCTGCCCCTAAGTATCCTGTGAAGGGAGGCCAAATCGTTGGGCTCATGGCAAGTTGCCCTCGGCCGAACTGGACTCCCGTTCCGTCTTGCCCTGAGTCGCCCACACCTGCCGTGGCTGCACCTGCTGGTGTCCCTGCCCTGCTCGCTGAGGGCTGTCTTGCACAGGCTGGCCGTGCCTCTCCAGGGTTTCAGCCGGGCCCTTCCTCAGCCCTACCAGGAGGTGCTGACAGCCGCCCCTAAGACCTTCCGCATGAGGAGCACACGTTCAGCTCCCAGGCTCCAGCCTCTGTTGCTTGGCAGCCACCCTTGAGCCCTACCTCGGGACAAATGGCTGCCGCAGCGGAGCATCCGTTCGTTTCTGTAGGTTTAACATCTGCCTCTAGTGCAGGTGTGCAGTGTTGCGTGTCTTATCCCAGAGGGTTTTACTGTTTGATTTGCTGTTGCTCAAGCTGGGCTCCCCTTGTTTTCTTGCTTTGCGTTTCTGCGGTGTCAGAAAGTTTTGACAGAGCAGCACCACCCTGAGTAATCGCGTATTGTGTTGTAGGACATGTAAAAGGCTGAGCAACTGTAGCAGGAAGGTCTATTACAGTGCCATAAGCAAACCAGGAAAGGAATGCCTGCTGGACACGCCTGACAAAATATTCCGGAAGGAAGTGTGCGGAAACGGCATCATCGACGACAGTGAAGAGTGCGACTGTGGCCGGAATAAGGTCAGTCCTCTGGACTTGCAGAACATAGAAGGCTCTGTTAAAGTGCGAGTGGCCCTCCGCTCGCCTTCGGCTGGCTCCTCTCAATCTGCTTCCCTGTGGAAAGGTACGAAGTGCCGCTTTTGTCTCTTCTTGTTCCTGCAAATGCCCACAAAGTTCAACCAGAAGAACAAAAGGAAAGATGTCGTTACCTTAACTTGAATATATTGATTTCAGCGGATACATGTGGAATATAAATATAGACGTACATGCAGATATATGCACCGTATTTTTCGCTCTACAAGACGCGCCTGATCATAAGACGCACCTAGTTTTTAGAAGAGAAAAAATATTCCGAATCAAATGGGCACATCATCACAGGCACATTCCCCATCCCTTCCCCATGGGCTGCAAATCTGACAGACCTACTGCACACACGTATTCACTCTACAAGACGCACAGACATTTCCCCTTACTTTTGAGGGGGGAAAAGTGCGTCTTATAGAGCAAAAAATATGGTATATATGAAAATACAGTTTTCTAATAAATGAGCAACTTCAGCAAAGGCAGATCAAATATCCATATATTTGTCCATCTGTGAGTATTCTTGGTATGCCCTCATCCAGGTCTGGAAAGCACGTTAGGTCCTTGGTTTGTAGCAATATAGCAGGTAAGTGTATATTCTTCCAATGCCATTTAGCTCTCAAAGGGGCAAAGCAAATCCATTTACAACTTCCAGGAAAGCAGTTGGAATATTAAGTGAATATCATTCATTTGAAAGAGTGTCCCAGTGCAAAGTTTATCTGTCTCGCAACCTCTTTCCCACGGGAGGCAACTGCTGAGCATTGCCAAGGCGTTTGATTAAGTAAAGCATTAGCCGTGTTTCCTCCAGCAATTAGTCGTCTTGGAAGAACCCTTATTAAGGAAGATGTTGACATCCAACATGGAACAGGGATTTTTGCTGAATAAGACAAGCTAAGATATGTACGTAGGTACATTATTATTATTTATTTATTTATTTATTTATTTATTTATTAAATTTCTAGGCCGCCCCTTGCCAGATAGCCTCAGGGCGGCTCACAACATATCAAAAAACCCAAAAAACAAAGCAACCCAACAATACAAACAATACACAATCTAAAATTGGCCCATCTCCAAGTCACAATGAAAAGTATAAATAGTCGGTATTAACTTTAAAATTTACAATTAAGTTAATAAAATTAATAAATTAACAATTAAAATATTTCTTAAATAAAAAGGTCTTCGCCTGGCGCCGAAACATTAGAGGTAATCCATTGATTAGGCAAACTATGACAGTCTTGTTCCTTATTCCATTCCTGTGTGAGGCTCTGTCTCTCATAGTTATTCACTGATAATGGGTATTTATAAACATGGAAGCAGGGTTGATAATACTGCAAGCCAGTAGCCCCGTGGGAAGAAAAGGTGAGAGCGCTGGAGCAGCGACTGGCCACCCTCAAGGAAATAAAAGAAGATGAAGAGTTCTTAGGCAGAGTGGTGTGGTGGAGCTGCAGCAGCTCAGGGCAGTGCAGAAGCAAGAAGGACAGCAAGCTGAGGCAGAAGCGGAGAATCCCGAGGGAAGGGGAGATGAGGGGAAACTCCCTGGAAAAAGGTGGCTGTTAAGAGCAGAAGACACTCTGCACCAGTGGAAGCTGTGGGGCTCTTGACCTGTTTTCGGTTACGTGAGGATGAGGCTGGAGGGCAGCCTGCTGTGGCAGGACTTCAAGGCACCCCATTCAACACCGAACAAGAGGCTCAAGGTCAACCAAGTAGTGGCCATGATACAAAGAGCAAGAAGAGTAGAGTGTTAGTTGTGGGAGATTTCCAGTTGTGTAGGATGAAACACCTGTATGTCAGGGGAACCCACAGACTCATCAGGTTTGCTGTCTCCCTGGATCACTGGTTGGAGATACGGGTGACAGGTTATCTCCACCGTATTCTCACACTCCGTTACGGAGGTCACCCAATCAAACAATGAGATCAGATTAATCTGACAGGATTTGTTCTTGAGAAATCCATGTTGGCTTCTAGTAATCACTGCATTGTTTTCAAGGTTTTAGCAGGCGGACTGCTTTATCATCTGCTCCAGAATTTTCCCAGGGATTGATGTTGGACTGACTGGTCTCTAGTTCCCAGGTTTCTCTTTTTTCTTCCCTTTCTTGAATATTGGGACAATATTTGCCGTTCTCCGGTTCTCTGGCACTTCCCCTGTCCTCCGTGATTTCTCAAAGAAAACAGACCGCGGTTCTAAGAGCTCTTCTGTGAGCTCCTTTATGACTCCAGGATGGAGTTCATCAGGCCCCGGAGATTGATTGATTGATTGATTGATTTAAATATTTATATGCCGCCCCTTGCAGCAGCCTCGGGGCGGCTCACAATATCAAAACAAATATATTATTAAAAACATATACCATATTTAAAAACTGGCCCATCTCAGGTTATCATATAAAAACATACAACAAAAATATAAATAACAGATTTAAATTAATAAACAAAGATAAACCTAAAACATAAATTAAACATAAATTAACCCTAAAATTAACTATTAAAATATTGTCTAAATAAAAAGGTCTTCGCCTGGCACCGAAAAGCAAATAACGACGGCGCCAGGCGAGCCTCTCTGGGGAGCGCATTCCATAGATGGGGCGCCACCGCCGAGAAGGCCCTCCTCCGGGTACTCACCCTCCTAATATCACGCACGGAGGGTTCCCGGAGGAGAGCCTCTGCCGCTGATCGTAGGGGGTGGGAGGGCATATATGGTCGCAGGCGCTCCTTTAGGTAACCAGGACTCATTCAGCCCAGTTAGATGATCCTTGACAGCAGGGACAAACCTGGATTGTAAGAAATGTTGCATTTGCCATTCAGCTGTGACAGGCGAATTTATTTATTTAGTGAACATATTTGTATGCTGCCCCCTTGCAAACAAGCCTCAGGGCGGCTAACAACAATAGGAAAATACAGTTTAAAACCAATACACTATTTAAAACTGGTCCATCTCAAAGTCTAATATAAAAATAGAAATATATAAATATAACAATAATAAAATATAAAATTAATTAACAATTAAAATATTTCTTAAATAAAAAGGTCTTTGGCGCCGAAAAGCAAATGACAACGGCGCCAGGCGAGCCTCTCTGGGGAGCGCATTCCATAGGTGAGGTGCCACCGCAGAGAAGGCCCTCCAGGTACTCACCCTCCTAATATCTTTCACAGAGGGCTCCCGGAGGAGGGCCTCTGTTGCTGATCTCAAGGGGCAGGCGGGCTCATATGGATGCAAGCACTCCTTTAGGTAGCCAGGACCCAAGCCGTTAAGGGCTTTATAGGTGATAACCAACACCTTGAATTGGGCCCGGACTTCAATGGGGAGCCAGTGAAGCTGATGGAGAACTGGGGTGATATGAGAACCATGCCCAGTCCCCGTCAGCACCCTGGCTGCTCTGTTCTGCACCAATTGCAGTATCCAGATCGTCTTCAAGGGCCGCCCCACGTAGAGTGCATTACAGAAGTCTAACCGGGAAGTCACCAGCACATGTCACTGTCGCCAGGCAGTCAAACTCCAGGAAGGGATGCAGCTGATGGATCAGCCGAAGCTGTTGGAAGGCGCTCCTCGCCACTGCTGACACTTGAGCAGTCAAGGTCAGCTCCGGGTCAAGGAGCACTCCCAAGCTGCAGACCCCGTCTTTCAGAGGGAGTGCAACCCCATTCAAGACTAGGGTCAGGTCCCCTACACTGTAGCCCGACCCACCTACCAACAGGACCTCCGTCTTGTCTGGACTGAGCTTCAGTTTATTGGCCCTCATCCAGCCCATTACCTCGGCCAGGCACCGGTTCAGCACAGCCACCGCCTCACCTGAATCAGTGGTAGAGCTGGGTATCATCAGCGTACTGATGATTCCGCAGCCCACACCTCCTGATGACCTCTCCCAGCGGTTTCATGTAGATGTTGAATAGCAAGCGGGACAAAATGGACCCCTGCAGTACTCCATGGTGTAGCTGCCATGGCGCAGAGCCATAGTCCCCCAGCACCACCTTCTGGAATCAGCCGTTGAGGTAGGAGAAAAACCACTGCCAAGCAGTGCCCCCAACTCCTAACCTGCCCAGCCTATCCAGAAGGATACCATGGTCGATGGTATCGAAAGCCGCTGAGATGTCAAGAAGGACTAACAGGGACGCACTCCCCCTGTCCCTCTTCCTGCATAGGTCATCATACAGGGCGACCAAGGCGGATTCAGTGCCAAAGCCGGGTCTGAAGCCGGACTGAAATGGGTCCAGATAATCAGTTTCATCCAAGAGTGCCTGGAGTTGTCCCGCCACCACCCGCTCCAGCACCTTGCCCAGAAACGGGATGTTGTCCACCGGTCTATAGTTGGCGACCACCTCTGGATCCAGGGAAGCCTTCTTTAGGACTGGCTGGACTACCGCCTCCTTTAAAGGGGCAGGTACCCGGCCATCTCTCAAAGAGGCGTTGACCACCTCCAAGATCCAGGGCACAATCCCGTCCTTGGTGCTCTTTAATAGCCAAGATGGGCACGGGTCCAGTAAACAGGTGGTTGAGCGTACCGATCCAAGCACCTTGTCCACATCATCAGGCCGCAAAAACTGAAATTCATTCATCAATGGGGGACAAGCCGGCACGGTTGACCCCTCCCCAAGAGAATCTGTGTCAACAGTGGATTCCAGCTCGTGACGAATCTGAGCAACTTTCTCCCTGAAATGCGTGGCAAAGTCGTCACAGCAGGCTTTCGAGGGCGGCACCAGATCTTTATTGGGACCAGGTTTAATCAGCCCCTGAACCACCCAAAAAATCTCCGCTGGACGTCATTGTGAGGAGGCAACGGACGTGGAGAAGAATCGCTTCTTCGCCACCCTCACCGCCACAGCATAGGCCCGATACTGGGCTCTAAGATGTGCTCGGTCGGATTCGTCTCGTGATTTCCTCCACCTACGCTCTAGCCGTCTACTAACCCGCTTCATCACCCGTAATTCAGGTGTATACCAGGGGGATGAACGGGCTCTGCCAGGTGGGAGAGGACGCTTAGGAGCGATTGTGTCGATAGCCCTGGTCATCTCCCTGTTCCACATATCAACCAGGGTATCAACAGGAGCACCTGTTGGAGAATCATATAAAGCCCCAAACGAGAAAAACTCCTAATCAGTACCCAGTAATTGAACCCAGTTAAAAATAAGCTTGTGCATCCAAGTTTTCCACAAAAACAAATTCTTAACCATTTTTAAATCTGGATTTCTCCATTGATTCAATTTACTATGTGCGTAAAGGACTGAAATATAATTGTCATTGAAATTCTATGCCACGCATTTCTAGCAACTGTAACGGCAGGAGGAATCCAGTCCATATTATTCTGCGATGAACTTAATGCCATTCATTTGGAACTGAGGATTCAGTCTGCAAGATACCACAACTTGCCAAGGTGGAAAATCTAATCTAGCTCAAAAACTGCAGATCTAGGACAGGTCAACAAACAGGCCCAACGACATGAACCAAGATCCAGGAAGCGAAACTGACCTCCTTTCACTGAAAGTTGCATCATTTTCCAGGGTATTTACTGTCGGATGGAACTGCCCCCGATACACAAAAAAGAACATGATGTTTATGAAAACATTTGTCAGGTATCAGTAAAGGAATCCCAAGTATAACATAAACAATTCAAGGTGTAATATTCTTCCTGAATGTAATTACGTTGCCTAACAAATTCAGCTTTCAAAATATCTTACTTTTATCTCATGAGTCCTCATTTATGAGCTCTTTCGCGTTGAACATGATCAGTTGGAATATGGCTCTGAGAATAAGTATTCCCAATAATAAAATAATGATAAAATAGGGGCAAAAAACACATTGCTGGTTATCTAATGCACTATGAGAGGCAGTGTGTCCCATGGGCGTCATTTCAGATTTTCACCAGTTAATAGAATAAGCAGACAAATCACCAACTTTTTGATCAATGACATCAAGGCCATAACAGATTACTGGAGCTTCAGGAGATAATTAGGATAAAGAATAAGGTTAAGTGCTAAACAACGGGGCCCGAAGCCATGGCTTATGCTGTTCCGGCTAATCAGCCGTGCATGTTGGAGGTTCCGGACACAAGGCTGAGTGGTAAAATGCTCTTTGTCGCCTCTCCTGCTCAGAAGAAAGCGGCTTTGATGGCCGTGGGCTGGGACAATTCCGCTTGACACTCGCGTGGAAGTGCTAGCTGACCTCCACAGATTCCCGCTTGGATTCCTGCTTTGCCAGTCCCTCACGCCGACACCACCCCTGTCATGAAACCAAACCAGACGGACTGGTGAGCAGTGGCCCTAAGCATATCTTCTTCTTCTTTCAGGACTTGGAGGGAACTGGAATCCTGAATTTTTTCACAAAATTTTCTGGGGAAAAGTGGCCATCTCAGGTAAGATGAGAACATCTCTAGAATTCTTGCCCCTTGTATTGGGCCTTGTGTGTCACGCAGCTTCCTGGTCGTGGTGGCGCATGTGGGAGGCGAGAAGCAGTTGGTCACCCTTGCACAGCTGTGCCACTCCGTCTTTCCAAAATACATGGTCTAGTAGAATTTCTAGAGAGAACAAACACCACGAGCAATGAGAAGGGGCAATTTCTGTGACAGCGGACGTGAAGCGGATGGGAGAGGTGGGTACGGGGCAGGCAGTCAAGTGCAGGAGCAAAATCCAGGGCAATCCTATATCTCTGGAGCTGGGCCACCCGTTCCAAGGCCTTTCCCGCAGGCAGGGATCCTGTCCCGCTAGGATAAGCGTGGCTGCCCCAGGTGGCGTGAAAGAAGACTTGGGGTTTCCTGTGGAGGGAAAGAGTGCTGTTGAAGTGCAGAGGCGATTTCATGATGTCCTGTTAATAGAGTTGGGGTCTTGAGACAGTATCTCTGGGCCTGTGGTCCGGCAAGTGATAGGAAGCTTGTGGGTGCTGGGGAGAGGTGGGTTGCATCCCCAGAAGCTTGGGAAGAACCTGTTCTGCAAGAATCTCGTACTGTGAGCAGAAGACTGGCGCTGTGGTCGCTGTGACGTCTCTCAAGGTGGCAACACCAGGCAGGGTTCCTCCACATCAGGACAATGATCAAAGCAAAGAAAAAGAGGCAGCCGTCCATAACAAACTCAGAAGGGACATATCTGAGTGCAGCCCGAGCTTTCAGGACAAGGGGCTGGAGGCGGAGAGTCGTTTGGGTCAAAAGTGACCCACAGAAAGAGGCCGGGGGAGAGGAGAGGATGCGGGTGCCTGCCAGGATCAGCACGGAGTCGGCGACGGAGGTGGCAGAGCAGATCCAGCTGGCGAGAAATGGGTGGAGGCAGGTAGTTGATCCGCTTAGTCAACAGAGAGAAACCCGCAAGGAAGCCAGGAATCTCAGACTGTGGCAGCAAAGAGCTACTACAAAATTTGTGAAATCAACAAAGAATCAAGACTGGAACTAGGCATGGCCGGAAATCGGAACTGAGCGTCGGACTTGGAGAGAGGGAAGAGCCGGTCGAGGCAACGATGCTGCGATTTTTTTTAATAGAGTGGCTGAAGGAACGATTCCCTTGCATTGGACTAAGCTGGGCAGACCTTGCCTGTGTCCGCAGCGGACGTTATGCTCGGCCCCTTGGCAACACCGGGACCTGCGTCATCACTACAGAGGGCGCAAACAAGGCTCCGACTGGGAACGTTCTGGCAGCAGTGGGGGGGGGGGAGCCCCTCCTTCTTGTGGAGGCCCCAGTCCAACTTTGTCGGACTTGTGCCTAGAAGCACTTCAAAAAAGAAAGCATTTTAATTCTGCATGCAACAGTTGAGAGGATAGAATTGTTCACTGCTGGGGCCACCCAGTTAATTCTGCCTTCGGAAGCAGAATCATAGACTAGTGGAGTTGGAGGGGCTAAGAAGGCCATCAGGTCCAATCTCCTGCCATTGCAGGACACCAAGTCCCACCATCCACTCAGATGGCTGTTCAGTTTCAGCTTGAATGTCTTCATTGTGGGAGAGCTCCCACCTCCCCAGGTAGCTGGTCCCACTGTCGTCTTGCTCCGACAGTGAGGAAGCTTTTCCTGATATTTAGCCTGAATCTGGGTTGTGGCAACTTGACTTGATTCTTCCGTGTCCTGCATTCTGGCATCAGCAAGAAGAGATCTTGACCTTCCTCTTTGTGACAGCCTTGGAGGTACTTCTAGAGGGATCTCATGTCCCCCCTCAGCCTCCTCTTCTCAAGGCTGAACATGCCCAGTTCTCTCAGTCTCTCCTCACAGGGCAGCGTTTCCAAACCCTGGATCATTTTTGTTGCCCTCTGCTGGACCCTTTCTCATTTACCTGCATCTTCCTTAAATCTTGGTGCCCAGAACTGGACCCAGGATTCCAGGTGAGGTCTGACTAGCGAGGAGCACAGAGGAACTGCTACTTCTCGTGATTTGGAAGTAACACTTCTCTTAATGCATCCCAAAAGAGCATTTTCCCTTTTGGCAGCTGCATCGCATTGTTGGCTCATGTTTAGCCTATTGTCCACAATTACTACAAGGTCCTTTTGGACAACAAGTTAAATACGAGACCCACACAACTGCCTTGTGGGAGGGAGCAAGCCGCTGATTAAAATGCCTCGCCTTAAACCTGGGAGAGGAGGAAGAACCAAAAGGATGCAGATTCGAAAACCCTGCGATGTGCAGGCAGAGTGAGCGGAATTCATCCAAATAACAAAGGAAGGGGGAAAGAAACACATCCAGTTTGGGGAACGGTAAGTGGCGCAGTGGTTTAAACCGCTGTGCTGCTGGGCTGGTAGATCGAAAGGTCGCCGGTTCAAATCTGCACAATGGGGTGAGTTCCCGTTGCTTCGTCCCAGCTCCTGCCAATCTTGCAGTCCAAAAGCATGCAAATGCAAGTAGATGAAAAGGTGCCACTTCAGTGGGCAGGTAACAGCGGTCCGTGCACCTCGGTGTTCAGTCATGCCGGCCACATGCCCACGGAGACCGTCTGCTGACAAACGCTGGCTCCCTCGGCCAGGAAACGGAGATGAGCAGCGCCCCCGAGAGTCAGGCATGACTGGACTTAAGGTCAAGGGGAAACCTTTACCTTTACCTTTTATGATACCAGAAGCGATCCAGCAGGTTGCCTGCGTTGGTTGAACCTCTGTAACAAAGAGTCCTGCACTCGGGACAGAAGGGCTCAGATTATCCGTTTATGCTTATCCCCTTTTACCTTGTTCAGCGAAAAAGTGTGACACTGAGAGGAGTTCGATTTGTGTAGATACCTTCATTTGCGAGCAGGTAGTAGGGGTTTTGTAGCTAATATTGCTAGGATCTCTATTTGCAACCCACCCACTCAGTGACTGCTCCACTGTCATAAGCAATAGAGAGTTGTTGGGATGGGGCGGGGCGGTCTGCTGGGTTTTCCCGGGAGGCAAACTGCTTGCTTAATTGGTAATGTGGAAGAATGTGCTAATTAAGATGCTCGAGAGGCAAGGAAGGAGACTAGCAAAGAAACAGGGGCAATGGATGCCCGTATGGGTCGCTTAATAATTATTCCTGCAAAGGTGAGGTGACAGGGTTAAGGAATTACCTTGGAAGGTCAAGGGAATGGGTGCCCCATGGAGCTCAGGCAGGTACAATTTTTGCTGAGGAATGAGAACCCCGATGCACTCCTTTTACAAGCAACAACATTGGGAAAGGAAAGGAAGATTCACTACGGAAGTATCTAATGCCAGCCGGGTGATATTTATGCAGCCTCATGATAGGCAAAGTCATTCAGGGAGCAGGTAATTGGAATGGGCAAAGATACGACCTTCCACTGGAGACGCATCTCTAAAATTTTCACTGGGACCTAATAAGCCCACAACTGGCTGCAGTTGAACCAATTAAAATTTCTAGAGGAAGTGCTGGAAGAGCTGGCTGTCTCTGGGGAAGGCGCAGTAACACTAGGGGAAGATTTCAATTTACCAATGCGCAGCTTGACAGAAGTGCTACAGCTCATCGTAAATGCTTGACGCTTCCCTCTTCCTTCCAAAACTTGCTTCAGAAATACAACCTGAGGGGCACCTGGCACCTCCTACCTGCCCCTGAGAGGCATCACACCTCTTATTTATTTATTTATTTATTTATTCATTCATTCATTCATTCATTCATTCATTCTTTCTATTTAGAAAACTTCTATGCCGCCCCCTTCGCCGAAGCCTCGGGGCGGCTCACAGTCATAAATATATAAAACAGTATAATTTAAAAATAATTTAAGTCACCCTGGCCAAAAGATAAAATAAATAACATTAACAATTAAAATAACGCTTGAATAAAAAGGTCTTCGCCTGGCGCCAAAAAACAAACAACGACGGTGCCAGGCGAACCTCTCTGGGGAGCACGTTCCATAAGTGGGGCGCCACTGCAGAGAAGGCCCTCCTCCGGGTACTCACTCTCCTAACGTCCTTCACGGGGGGTTCCCGGAGAAGGGCCTCTGCTGCCGATCTCAGGGGGCGGGCGGGCATATATGGACATAAGCGCTCCTTCAGGTAACCAGGACCCAAGCTGTTAAGGGCTTTATAGGTCAAAACCAACACCTTGAATTGGACCCGGACTTCAATGGGGAGCCAGTGAAGCTGACAGAGAACTGGAGTCATGTGAACATAACGCCCAGTCCCCGTCAGCAGCCTGGCAGCTCTATTTTGCACCAGTTGAAGTATCTGGACCGTCTTCAAGGGCAGCCCCACGTAGAGAGGATGCTTAGGAGCGATCGTGTCAACAGCCCTGGTCTTACTCGTGCAGGCACAAGGCGTGTGCTTGCCCTTACTATGTATTGATCTCTGCTGACATAAACAGCCAACCTCACAGTCAGGAGTGTATTCCAGAACAGTTGGTGTCCTCAAACTCTAGATATTCGCAATATCACAATGAAATTACAGTATACCAACCAATGTTTTATGAATTTGGTAACAACATTCCTGAATTCCTGGCCCAGCAACATAACTAAACATTTAACTGCAAACAGCCTTTAATCAGTCAGGAAGGGGAACAGTTTTTTAAGCAACCATATAGAAAGAGTGATCTTAGACATCACTCATTCGTTCTCTACATTTTTAATCTGCTCAGTCACTAATGTTCTCTGGATGGCTATAAGGACACGTGCACTTTTATGAATCCTAAATCTGAACACGCTTGGAATTTCTGAAGAAAGCCGGTATAGAGGCACTGAACCTGGAGCGTGTTCAAACTCTTAACTAAGACAATTAAATAACTCAAAAAGACAAGGTGCCGGGTACCGACTGTTTCCATGGCTGCTGTTTTGAATTTCAGCTGGCTCCCTGCACGCAGGGTTCTGCATTCAGGCGAATATCAGACAGCAGGCAAGTGCCCCAGGCATGGGAGCGGCTTGCTACGGTTCTGATTCCAAAGCAAGGCCAAAGCATAGAGAACGTGGACTCGTCTCCTCTGGAATCTCTCCTTAATCAGGATCACAAAATACTTGCCAGCGCTATGGCCACGCGGTGCCGGTCATGGTAAAAGGGATCGATAAGGATGCGTTAAAGGGAGGCGGGTGGCTGGCCCCGTAAATGATCCTCTAACCACGAGACATAAAGCAACGAAAGCTGCAGCTCAGCTTTGCTCCGTTGCCTGCGAGGTACTCGGCAAGTGGGACGGCTTTCTTCATTTTACTGAAACCGGGGAAATGGAGGAAGGAGGCCCCATTTATGCATGCCTTGGAGACTTGATATTCCTCAGGTCAAGTGCGGCTCCGAATCCACCCGTAGCCCTTTCCCCATGAGAGGGAAACTGAGCAGGGATGCCCCTTGAGCTGCCGGCTGTATGCTCTAGCCCTGGAGCCCTTACCAGGCAAGGCAAGGCAGCATTGCGCCATCCAGGGCCTGATGTTAAAAATATCAAAATGCGAGCTGCGCATGGGAAGATAACGGGGAGGCCCCCAGCGACGAGGAATCAAGAGCATTGGCCTGAAATATGGTCGGGCAGAACAAATATGAGCTCACCCATTTGTGCAAGATTCCAGTAAGCAAAATGCCCCCTAATCATGGGGCAGTATATATAGTATTCTTTCCAAAGTGGCCAATATCATCAAACAGAAACATGACTCTTATTTAATCAAATAAGCAAGACACTTCAGAAATGGGAGACGTTAAGGCATCTCTGCCTAAGCAGGGTAGTAGCTATAAAATTAATGATCCTTCTCAAAATTACATCCCTGTTTCTGTTCCTGCCCAGTGTTTCTAGAAGGCAAATATATGGGCAAGTGCCAGCAATTACTGAATGCATTTTGCTCATGCAGAAAATAAACCAAAACTACATGTAATTCTTTATATGGATACCATCAAATAGTTGGTTTGGGAACTCCTAATCTCCATCATTAGAAACATAGAAACAGAGCGAGGCGGAAGGGGCCTCCCGGGCCATCTAGTCTGAGCCCCGGCTCCAGCTGGCTCCGCTCACGACATGCCCCCCATGTGCACGTCCAGCCTGTCCTTGAGCCCCTCACTGATGGGGCCTCAACCTCCTCCCGGGGAAGGCAAGGGACTGCCTAAAATTGTGTCCAGCTCCTCAGCTTAAGGCCGCTGGGTGTGGGGCAGCTGATGTATAGGCTACATGGGACTGGAGTTGGCTGCTTCCTGCCCAGTCGGGCTGCTGTCCAGTCCTACTGTTCTATGGGCCTATGCATTCCATGAAACGGCACACTCTTCCAAGGGAATCTTGCGGGGAGGGGGGATCCAGAAACTGGACTTGGCCTGTCACAGTGGGACACAATCTGGAGCAGGGGATTACCGGAGCCGGCCCCTGCCAAGGTGAGGGGAAATGGCCTTAAACGACCGCACTGGGGTGCCTCACTGCTCCCCGGCTTGCGGGAGGGTCTTTGGGGGAGGGAGACACACCTGTGCATTTTGCGGCCAAGTGTGGCGAGTCAGATGCGCAGGGCAGATGTGGTGAAGCTGAAGAAAACAATAGCCGGGGCAGTTAAATGGTCCCCAGCCTTAGCCTCTTGCCTGTCTAGGAGGGACTAAACAAGCAGCTGAATACAAAGAACTGCTCCCGTGCATACGGGCGGCCGCAGAGTTGGAGATGGCAAAGGCAGGAGCGGAGGATTGTCTGATCCCACTCGGGCGGAAGCCTCCTGCTCTTGCCCAGGCCGGCTGCGAGGAGCAGCTCCATCTGGTGTCCAGCATGCCTTAGCTGGAAGCCAGCCAGTCCTTTGGGCGAATGGGAGTAGACTGACAGCTACTGGTGACATAAAAAGCAGAGAGAGAGAAATACTTGGTCACGGTTTTTTTCTTCTTCTGCAACGGAAACAAAGATCAAGGAACCAATTTCAACATGCTGTCCATCCACCATCTAGAGACAGGACTGTAAGTTGTTGAGAAAATGTCACCGAACTGGTCCTATTTGGTGTGGCGGAGCATCCTGCTTCCGGTGTTTGCTGCTGCTTCAGTTCTCCTGACCTTGAATGACCATAGCTGTTATTCATGTGCGTTTAATACCTTCTGAGCTGTATTAGCAGAGCATTCCCGACGGGCCGCGGTGCCACCAGCGCCAGCCCTCTGCTTTGCAGTGGACTCTTTATCATACCTGTGCTCTCTCCTCATTGTTTATCCTCCATAAATTTGGTTCATCATACTGCCTGATCCTTCCTCCACTGCGTGCATTGGGAAATATGCCCAGTGTCTCCTCCATGATTCTGCTCTGTGAAGCACGAACTGTCAGTGTTACTCTGAAAGTTAGGAAACGGGTCATTCGAGACATGCTCCAACTTTCCCTTATTTTCCCAGAACCAGGGCGAAGCGACAATCAGCCGAGCATTAACAAACGACAACTTTCCGTCGCTCAAAGGGCCCAGTGTAAGTTACACGTGAAACTGTAAAAACCTATACCTGGCAGATGTGGGGGTTCTCTGCATAGGGGCTTTAACCCGTGGCTTTTCCAAGGTTTCTCTTGTCTTCCTTTCTCTGCCTCTCTGCATATTCTGCTCCCGCTGCAGAGCGATGGAGCTGAGTCTGTGCCTGAGGCTCTCATGCTTGCTTGTTCCATTTTGAAGTTTTGCTGCTCTTTCTTCGCTCTAAAGGGGCATGAAAAGGTCCAGAAAACACGGGAGACGTTCTGGAGGGTGCTAACGTCACAAAAGGGTCCCACAGACTTCCGTGAGCGCGAAATAAATGCCTTGGGTCGAGAAGCCCCGTGTGTCAACATGCAGAACATCCCTTTTGTTGTCGCTGGAAAACTTCCCCCTCTCCCCTGCACACGTCCTGTCAAAGCAGTGCTGACCAAGCATTTTACTGCGACGGAGTTAAAATGCGGTAGATCTGCTGAGGGTGCAGATGAAATGCATGTAGGCCATGACCTGCAGGCCCTGATCCCGACCTTGCATCAGCAAAAGGCAGACCTGCCCTGACAAGCATTCAATCTAAATGCAGACCGAGCATGGATGACAACCAAGAAGCGGGGTGAGGGGGGGCAACCCCCAAGTGCCATTTCTGCTTGCTTTGAAATTGGCACCCCGCGTGGCATCTGGAAGCCCCCGGGCTTCATGCTTAGAATCCGGTGTCTCGTTCTTTTAATTCCAAAGAGCGCTTTGGAAACAATGAGCCGTCATCTGACGCCCCTCCTCTGAGGGTGCGATCCTGCAGGATGGCCACCAGCCCTTGCGTCCGTCTAAGGCAGAGCAGAAGCGGCAGGGGGCGACTTTGGGGGCCCATCGCCATGCCCTGTACTTTGGGGGCCCTTTCAGCCGTGCTTCTGTGGGTCTCCCCTTTCCATCAGCAGCTGGTGGGGCATGCGGTAATTCTGCCATCCCACGAGGACAGCAGAGCCAAAGGCTGCATTTGGGCAGGGGGCGCGTTGGCGAGCAGATGAGGGCCTCTCGTTCGCAGGAGTGCAGAAGGAACGGCTGCTGCCACGAGTGCAAACTCAAGCTGGGCACCGACTGTCTTTATGGGCCCTGCTGCAAGAACTGCAAGGTAAGATAGAAGCAGCTCTGCTCAGGTAAGGGGAGTGACCTGGCCTGGCCCACCCCACCTCCCGCCCCCTCCCTCCCGCTGCCTGCATCTCTTCGCCTCACTCATGGGCTGCACAAGTAGGGGGTCTTTGGCGAATCTGCAGGGCAGGGGGAACGCTGGGCCAGAGCCGGCTTCCTCCTAGCAGCCGCTCTCTCGGAGGGACCGGGCCGACCTCTGAATCCAAGACTGCTGTTGCGTGAAGGCAGAGCTGCACTCGGGGAGGGAGTTTCTGGGTTGAGCAGGACCAGCTGACGGACCATCGATGTTTTTCTCTATTATCAGGAGCATCCCTGATGTTTGGGGCTTGCAGGGAAGGAAGGGCTTCAGGCGGGAAGCTCCCAGGGTCCCTTGCATTGGGATGGTGGGGTCTGGTTCACCAGCCTGCCCTTCGCGACTTAGTGACAGCTAATGGGGTGGGTTCGAGTAGAGGTAATAACCCTCATTATAAACTACATATTCCTTTGCACCTGATCCAACTGGGTCTGGGGGATTTTCCGTTCTTCGTTGAGAGAGCTGGTGGCACTGGTCTCTTTAAAGGGAGCAGAATTGAGACGGACCCTTACCTAAAAGATGTCAACAACGGTAGGCCAAGTCCCAGAATCCCCTTCCTGGCCCAGCTGCTCTCGTTAGGTGCTGCCAGCCAACTGCAGATGCGCTTAAATGAAACCATAATCTAGCTCATTTGAGCTCTGATTTTGGAATGGAAGCTGCTTCGGTTGCCTGGTTGGTCCCCTCGGGTTTCTCAGCAGCTTTCTGAACCACAAGCCACGGTAGCTTCTTGCAGGGTTATGAGAATGTTTTGCAACCACTCAAACCTGCCCTGCACACAAGCTCAACATGAGCAGGAGTTCTCCAAAGATGTTTGCAAATTCTCACCTTTGCATTCATATCCACCAAACGTGCACTTACAAGTTGCGCGGCTTTAAGCACAATGCATGCATTTTAAAGAATGCGTATTTTCAGTTCCTATATTCATGCTTTACTGGAGGGAAAGTGCACACTTTAAAAATGCAAACATTAAGGAATGCACAGTTGTGAAATACAGAACATTAAAAGTTACACATTTTTTAAAAAATGTGTTTTCGCACTTTAGTCAACGAAGGGAAAGCACGCACTTCTAACATGTGGCTTTTTCCCATTCAGTTGAACCCGAGAAATAGCACTAAAATGAATGGGAGAGAGCCAAACTGAGGTTTGAAGAATTTCACATTTTTCAGCGAACGTTAGAAACCTCGAGCATCCCTACTTGTCCCATCCCTACACTTCTGGATGCGATGCCTGGGCCAGTTGGCGGAGATACTGCATGGCTGTGGAGCTGCTTCTAAGAGTCCCAAACCGCAGCTCTCCTCTGGGGTTTCACATCCCTGGGAAACAAAGCAGCCAAAGACGGTGCAAAGGGCCAAGTCCTTGGGCCCCCGGGAAGCAGCGGAGGTTCCTGACAGGGTGGAAGGACCCCGTTCTGCTGGACTTACGAGCACTTTTTGTAGTGCTGCCAAGTCTCCACCTTCGGATCCCTGGCACTGCCGTTGAGCCGCGCCTGCTGAGAATGCTCAGAATCGGAAGCTCCCGTTGTTGTTGTTTCCAACAGTTTTTGAAAGGGGGAACTGTGTGCAGAGAAAGCGCCACAGAGTGCGACCTTCCAGAGTACTGCAACGGCACTTCTGCCGACTGCCCCCGAGACGTGTATAAGCAGGACGGGATGCCGTGTAGGAACAATAACCACTGCTTCCAGGGTAACTGCCCGGATCTTGAGAGCCACTGCAACACTCTCTTTGGAGAAGGCAAGGCTGAGATGTATTATTCTTACTGCTGCTACTACATAGAGGGGTATCACCTTTTTAGAAAGGACAGGAAGGGGAAGACGGGTGGGGGGTGGCTTTATACGTCAGGGAAGGGATAGGATGCAGTGAGATAGGATGCAGCACAGATGGGGATTCGGTGGAGGCAGTCCGGGTGAAACTTAGGGGTTTGGACAGGGAAAGAGACCTGACAGTGGGGGTATGTTATCGCCCTCCAGGTCAGCTTGAGACCCTGGATGATGTCCTGACAGGCCAGATTCTAAGGATATCTCGGGGGAGAGACACAGTAATTATGGGGGATTTCAATCTCTCGGATATTACTTGGGAGACTCACTCGGCAGTGACAGCCAGGTCACGTCGCTTCCTAGAAGCTCTAGAGGGTGGGTTTTTCACACAGAGGGTCCGAGAGGCGACGAGGGGGGGAAACATCCTGGACTTGGTCTTGACCAATAGGGAGGAGCTGATAGAGGAAGTACAGATTAGGGGAGCTCTGGATGCGAGTGATCACTCCATCCTTTGCTTTGAGATCAGGGGACTGGGGCCATGCAGCAGGGCGAGCACTAGAAGCTGGGACTTCAAGAGGGCCAACTGAAGGCCAGGCTGGGGAAAGTCTCCTGGGATAGGTTACTGGAAGGTAAGCAAGTTGAGGAGGGGTGGTTGGCACTCAAAAGGGAGGTTTTGCAGGCGCAAGCCTTGACGATGCCTCTAGTCAGTAAGGTGGGGAGGCGGAGGAGAGTGCCGCCATGGATGCGAAAGGAGGTGGTTAGGGGGATTAGACGAAAGAGGAGCCTCCATAGGAAATGGGTACTGGGGGAAATAGACCAAAGGGTATACCGGGGGGAGGAGGCCCGTTGCAGAAGGATTCTTCACAAGGCTAAGGCTGATTATGAGCTGAGACTTGCCAAGAATATCAAGAGCAACAAAAAGGGCTTCTTTCAGCATGTAAATAGGAAAAGGAAGGGGAGACAAGTGGTGGGACCACTAAATAAGGAGGAAGGAGATCCAGTGACTGATAGGAGGGAACAAGCACAGATGCTAAATGACTATTTTGCCCCTGTGTTCTCCCCAAAGCAGGACGGGGGATATCCGCATAGAAGATTAGATGAGGCTGGGGACTTAGGGGCACAGATTAGAGTCACCCGCCCCCTAGAAGTCGAGGGGCTCCTCAGGGCATTGGACATCACAAAGGCGCCAGGCCCTGACAGGTTACACCCGAGAGTGCTTAGAGAGTTGGCAGGGGTTCTCTCATGCCCGCTGGCCTCCGTTTTTGAGGCCTCGTGGAGAACGGGTGAAGTTCCAGAGGACTGGGGGGTGGCATCGGTGGTCCCAATTTTCAAAAAGGGTAATAGAAGGGACATGAGGAATTACAGACCTGTTAGCCTTATGTCCATTGTAGGAAAAACAATGGAAAGGCTCATAATAGAGAGAGATCTAGTGATGCTAGATAGGGAAGGGAGGCTGACAGCCACACAACACGGCTTCCGCAAAAACAGGTCCTGCCAGACAAACCTGGTGGAATTCTATGACAAGGTTTCAAGATGGCTAGATGGAGGGGATGCCGTGGATGTGGTATACCTGGATTTCAGCAAGGCCTTTGAAAAGTGCCCCATGATATCCTGGTGGAGAAACTGAGGAGTTTTGGGATACACCAAAGCACTGTCCGGTGGATTAGGGCATGGTTGACTGACCGAAACCATTAGCGGGGAATCGTCGGGATGGCAGCCAGTGACAAGCGGGGTCCCCCAGGGCTCTGTCCTGGGGCTGATCCTGTTTAATCTTTTCATCAATGACATGGAAGAAGGGGTGAACAGTCTGCTGATCACATTCGCAGACAACACTAAAACTGGAGCAGTGGCCACAACTGCGGAGCAGATACACCAGATCCAAAAGGATCTGGGCAGACTATGGAAGTGGGCAGGAGACAACAGGATGGCATTCAACATGGATAAGTGCAAGGTCTTGCACTTGGGGCATAGGAATAGCTGTCATAAGTACAGGTTAGGGGACAAGTGGCTGGAGAGCAGCACTTGTGAAAGGGACCTCGGGGTGCTGGTCGAGTGCAGGCTGAACATGAGTCGGCCGTGTGATGCGGTGGTCAAGAGGGCGAATGCCACCCTTGGTTGCATAGCCAGAAGTGTGGCTTCTAGATCAAGAGAGGTATTACTACCACTCTACACAACTCTGGTGCGCCTGCAACTGGAGTATTGTGCTGAGTTTTGGGCCCCTCATTACAGGAAGGACATAGCCAGGTTGGAGTCAGTGCAGCGTAGGGCCACAAGGATGGTGGCTGGTTTGCAGGGGATGGGGTATGAGGCGAGACTGAGGGAACTGGGTCTCTTCAGCCTGGAGAAGAGGAGACTCAGAGGGGATATGTTGGCAACATACAGGTATGTGAGGGGGTGTCACATGGAGATGGGGAGAGACCTGTTCTCCCCTGCAGAGGAAGGCAGGATGTGCTCCAATGGAGCAAAGCTCAGGGAACCAGGTTCTGTTTGGATGCCAGGAAGCACTTCCTGACAGTTAGGACCCCGAGGGCGTGGAATGGGCTTCCATGGGAGGTCGTTGAGGCCCCATTGGTGAGGGTGTTCAAAGACAGGCTGGACATGCATATGGTGGGCATGTCATGAGCGGAGCCGGCTGGTGCTGGAGGTCAGACTAGATGGCCCGGGAGGCCCCTTCTGACTCGCTCTGTTTCTATGTTTCTATGTTTCTAATTCCCCGAAGTATTTAGTGATTTCGCTGCACCGAAGGCCCAGGTGCCTCTTTTGGGGCTTTCGTTTGGTTTCGCTAGTTCTTCTTTTTCACCCGTTTCTCCTTCACTGTCTGCAGGTACAAAACCAGCCCCGCTGAGCTGCTTCAAGGAGCTGAACATGCGGGGCGACCGGTCTGGCAACTGTGGTGAGGAGGGACAAAAATACAAGACATGTAGTGAAGAGTAGGTTGTGCCGATGGGCAGGCCCTCGTATTCCTCAGTCGCTCCTTCACTTTCCCGTGGGATCTTTCCCAAACTAGCTTGCAGCTTCCCAGGCAGGCCTGGACACCAACAAATATAGCAGTTAAATGCAGCACTGCAGTGCATGAAGTATCACAGTGATCAACAGTGCAGTGCCACTAAACAATCGCATGAGGATGCCATGTGGTTAATCAGTAGGAAGAAGACTAGTCCCAAGGAGGTGGCGGTAAGGCTAGTTTTGCAAAGCCCTTGCTGGTGTCGGAAGAGATACATAATCACGGACAAAAGCCAGCAGGCTGGGATGCTGAGAGAGGATATATTCTCGAATGCCCCTCTGAAAAATCTTTTAATAGGACCCGGCATGTTTGAATAACAAATAGCAGCCCAGGAAACAAACAGCTTTATCAGTTGATTCACATGGATAAAATGCTTTGTACTAATTTAAAACGATCCCTTTGCTCTTCAGATTCATGACTGGAACATTTTCTTAACACTTGTGCCCCCTCAAAAAATTTTCTCCAAAATTTAAATTGGCCCTTAGGCTCAAAGTGAATTAGCACCCCTCACTTAGACTCGTGATGGGGATGAGCATTAAAGGATCAGAAGCAAATGGGGGCAAGATCAGTAGGAAGGCTCTCAAGGTGGCCGCTCAGCATCTGCTGGGACTCCCTCGGGACGTGCAGGTGCCGTGTGGGGTTTGTTCTTGAACCCGGCCCTAGCCTTGGATTTCCAGGCGTCGGTGCATCCAGGGGTGTCTTGGCACACTTCTAGTTAGGTGGTGGCTGCAAATACACGATTCTTGAAATTTCCAGTGGGACGCAAGTGATCCATGCAGAGAGAGAGAGAGAAGGGAGGGCATATAATGCGAGGTCAAGCCGCAGGCCACTGCAAGAAGGCAGGGTGTGGGAGGGATCCTCCGCAGTGCGCAGGGCAGCTCTCGCCTGATCTCTTCCCGGCCCCTTCCCCAGCACCCCGCGGGGCTGCGCAGGCGCCTCTCCTCCAAACACCCCTTCGGGCACTGTCTTCAGCCCGCCTTCCAGCGGTCCCGGGAGCTGGGCCGGGGCAGCCTTTCGGCACCCGATCTCGCACGCACATGACCTCTGAAGCCGCTGCTCCCTTTCCAGCTCCCTGGCCTGCTCTCAGGAAACGGGCCCCTTGCCCCAAGGTTTACTTCTGTAGGTGCCACCCGGTCACCTCCGACTCACAAAGCCCCAGCCACCAAGGCGCTCGACAGCCCTGCTCGGCCCAGGTCAGCGCGGCGCCGGGGCTTCCTTGGTGGAGTCCATCCACCTGCTGGGTGGCCCCCCTCCTCCCGCCTCCGCTTTCCCCTCCGGTGAGGCTCCCCTTCTCATGATGCGCCTGAAGTGCCGGGGAGAAGCGCCACGAAGATGTGGGTATGGAAGCTGGTTCTCCCTCTGGCGGGAAGGCGCCCAGGAGGCCCCTCTGAGCATCTGGCTTTGTTCATCTCTGGCTTGTTGTTTTGCTTGTTAAGCTTCCATGCAAATTTGGGGGGTGGGGGAAATTGTTGGCCACCTGCTCAAAGCCTAATTGTTTTTATCTATCTGTTCTTTACAAGCGGCAGCTTCCCTATCAAAGCTTTTATTAGTCTGTGAAGTGATAACTCAGTCACTGCTGGAGGAGAATGTCAGTTCCTTCTTTCGAAAGCAGCTGGGTTTGGTCAGGAATGGATGGCATTTCTGCCAGACTAGCTTAATTTTTGGGCCTGGTGTTTTAGCCACAGTGCTTTTGTGTCTTGAGCGGTTCAGTGCGTCGTGTTGTGCAATGTGTACCTTTGATGACATGCAAAGCCACACCCTGATTCCCCCCACAACATGCCCTTTCCTGTCCTCTAAATCCACACTGAATCCATGAATCGCAGGATGCTGCTGTCAATCTGCATTCCTTCAGTTTAAAGTTGCCCCTCTTCTAGTGACTCACTCATTTCCCATCTAGAATTAGCATATAAGGTAAAGGTTTCCCCTTGACCTTACGTCCAGTCATGCCTGACTCCTGGGGGCGGTGCTCATCTCCGTTTCCTGGCCGAGGGAGCCAGCGTTTGTCCGCAGACGGTCTCCGTACTCATGTGGCTGGCATGCCTAGACACCGAAGTGCATGGAACGCTGCTACCTGCACACCGAAGTGGCACCTTTTCATCTACTTGCATTTGCAGGCTTTCGAACTGCAAGGAAGGCAGGAGCTGGGACGGAGCAGCGGGAGCTCACCCCGTGTGCAGATTCGAACCGGCGACCTTCCGATCTACCAGCCCAGCAGCACAGCGGTTTAACCCCCTGCGCCACCTGCACTCCCTAGAATCAGCATTTAATAGCCATACGTTCTGTCCCTCAGCTAACGGTTTTGGCGAGGACTTTGCCTTCCACACCCCTTGCCCGTCCAGCCGGCTCTCCAGGCCTCCTGCATGCGCCTGGACAGATTCAACCGCTCTCCCATTCGAGTGCTTCGGGTGGCCTCCAGTGGCGGATTCTGGGAATTAAGCAGGTGCCACCCCCCTTCCTGTTTTTCTTCCAGGAATGTCTTGTGCGGCAGGGTCCAGTGCACACGCGTTGACCGAATCCCCAAAATGTCAGCCGGACAGGGCATCGTTCAGACGATGGTGGGGAGTACGCTGTGCTGGGGTACAGAGTTCCATCTGGGGTACGACGTTTATGATCTCGGAGCTGTGAGAGACGGCACCAGCTGTGGCCCGGACAAGGTAGCTTCAGCCGGACGCGGTGTCTGGGCAGAGGAAGAGCTTGGCTTTGCCGGGACGCGCAGCCTAGCTGATCCTGGCCTTTTTGAGCTCTCCGACCCCCCAGGGTCCCAGGCCAGGTCAGGCAGGGGAGGCTCCACCCAGCCTCTTCCTCCCCCCGAGTTCACCCCCCCTCCCGCGCACGGCTAATAGGAGGGGAGAAACCATCATGGACGCTCGTCAGGGCCCTGCGCGGAGAAAAAGTGCCCGAATGGGAGAGCTTGGATCGGGGCAGGCAGTGGGTCTTTGCCAGCATTTGGCTGGGGATTGCAGGGTGCCACTGCCCCCCCCCCAGGGAAAGCTGTGGTTCTTCCCCTTCTCCCCCCCCCCCGCCCCAGTGCTTGCTAGCCCATAGAGTGGGGGCATGAGTTTGGGAGGAGGGGGAGGGAGGTGGACACCCCAGCCTCCGCTGCCAGGTGGGGAGCCTCTGTGGGCTCGATTTGCCGCCGCAGGGGCTGGGAGCAGCACAGCCGGTGGGTAAGCCTTCGCCGCTTGCTTGCCAGGGTGCCAGAGAACGAGAGAGGAAATGAGGATGACTGAAAAGCTGCACGTTCAGCGGACTGTATGGTCGAACCCTAAAATTATGCTTTTTTCCTGACTGGATCCGTCCCTGTTCTCAAATTCTACTTGCCTGCAACCACCTGATTCGTCCCCTTTCCCTCTTTCCTTTTTCCCCTTATGTGAAGCATATACTGAAACGTTCGTGATACAAGCTGCCTCCTTACTCCTTTCCATTTGTTTGTTGTTGTGAATGTTGTGTTGAAAACAACAAGCAGAAAGTGCAGTCAGACATAATCTCGTGTCTGAGCTCCGACGCAGAAGCACATTCCCGACTTTTAGATACAAGCCGGGTTGGGGAAACCTTCCAGTGTGATGCAGAAGCTGAACTCCTGGCCAATTGGCCACCATTTGCTGTGGTCCCAGGGCCGCTTCCTTCGTCCTGCAAGCAAAGCTCTGGGCACGACCGCTTGGCTGGTCCAAATGCCAGCCAGGAAGCCCCCCACCCCTGCTTTGCTTTTCCGTAATGTCAACAAAAGTTGTGCATGCATAGGTAATGCACAAAGCAACTATTTGAGTAGACAGGCATAGAAACACAGAAACAGCGCAAGTCAGAAGGGGCCTCCCGGGCCATCTAGTCTGACCCCTGGCTCCAGCCGGCTCCGTTCATGACATGCCCACCATGTGCACGTCCAGCCTGTCTTTGAACACCCTCACTGATGGAGCCTCAACGACCTCCCCTGGAAGCCCTTTCCACACCCTCAGGGTCCATCCAAATGTATCCTTGGTCCCCTGAGCTTTGCTCCGTTTGAGCACGTCCTGCCCTTCTCCACAGGCTTGTAAGATTTGAAAACACCCAATGCAAATTACAGGTGTCATTACTGGAGCGAAGGCTAGGAGAAAGAAGGTGCCTCTGCAGTAGAAAAACCCCGGCCCGCCACCCCGGAAGGGGTGCCTACACTCCACCCGGGCCTCTGACAGGCAGTGCATCCTGCAAGCGGCAGGTGGCGGCTCCCTTCGTCAGGGCACTGCATAAAACCTGAATTTTCTGCCTCCTTTTATAGATCTGCTTAAACAGAACGTGTGTTGCCCTGGCAGTTCTGAAGTACGACTGTGATTTCTCAGACTGTAACAACCAAGGGGTAAGTAGGCAAGGAAAGAAAACGGCGCGACCTGGGCATGCTGTGCCCGTATTTCTCTCTTGCTTGCGAGCTCTGGGAGAAGGAGCTTCGATGCAGCAATGCGCTCTGGCGGGGGAAGAGGCAGCTTCCACGTTTATCCTCTTGGCAAAACCTCTTGAAGGCTCCCGGCCTTCTCCCGCTGCCACTGTGGAAGAGACGCTGGTGGGGCTCCGCGTGCCCATAGGAGCCACCTCCCCCCACCCCGTGTTTCAGGAGCGGTGGCAGGTCGTCCCTGCAGGCTGCGCAGGGCAACGGGGCTGCTCCCCATGGCGTCGCGAGCAGCTGCTCTGCCAGTCCCGACACTGGGGGAGAAAGACCCCCTCTGGGAGGACTCCTCGCCTGGCCCCCCGTTCACGGGACATTGGCCATGGCTTCCCCCGGGGTGACTCTCCGAGCTGGGAGCCGGGGGCACTGCATGGTGGGGGTTCCACTCCCCGGAGGGCCCTCCCCAGGAAGGATCGCTTGGGGGATGCCGCATGGATTCTCCAGCGTGGGATCCCTCCGGAGTCTGTTCCGCCCCCCAAGCTGTTCAGCATATACAGGCAATCGTTGAGTGGGGTCATCCAGAGCTTTGGCGTGCGCCTCCATTGGGATGCTGATGACGCGCAGCTGTAGTCCTCCTTCCCGTCGCCTGCAGGAGAAGTGGTGGATGCGCTGTACTGGGGCCGGCCACGGCAGTGGGCTGGATGGGGCCCACAAACGGAACCTGCCCAGAAAAGCCTGAGATGCTGGGGCGGGGGGGGGGGGTCCCTTGACCGGATGGGGGCGCCCAACCTGCTGGATGCGGGGTGCAGCGCACTGTGTGCGGTGGTGCCCTTGCGCACAGCTCCCAGTTTGCAGCTTGTGCGGCGGCCAAATTAGTCACTGGGGCCCAGAGGTCCGAACGTACGAAGCAGTTCTGGCCCCCCTGCACTGCCTGCCTGCGTGCCGCTTTTAACCTTACACGGCTTGGGACCACAGTACCTGCCAGATCACTTCGCCCAAGCTCTGCCCGCAGCCTCTGGGACCTTCCCCAGGGGCCAGCCCTACTCAGAGGTGACCGCAACGGGGAGGGCTTCTCTTGTTGTCGCCCTCCCTGGGACAGCCTCCCTGCTGGAAGCCCTTTCTGCAGAAGTCTTTAGAAATCCGCTGGGCCATTCGGGGGCCGGAGCGGATTATCCTGGTGATGCTTTTCCAGCCTTTTTCACTGTGTATTGTTAGCTGTTTAAAATTCAGTTCAACATTTTCTTTTTATGGTATTTGCATCGTGTCGTATGGTATGAGCTTTGGCCATGGGTGGAGGAGGAGGAGGGAGGAGGAGGAGGAAGGGCATCATGAAGGAGCTTTGGTGTGCGTTTCCCTTCTCCTGAAATGGACCCACGGTGGCTCTTAGCCTGCTGCTGCTCAACGCGCTTGATCTTTCCAGGTCTGCAACAGCAAGAGGAACTGCCACTGCCGCTATGGGTGGGCCCCCCCCTCCTGCACCGGCCGGGGATTCGGGGGAAGCATCGACAGCGGCCCCCCTCCAGTTTCTCAGAGTAAGCCCCCCTGCGTTGCGGCTGTGCCCAAGGGCTTTGTTCGCTCCACTCACTGGGGAATCCAGCCTTGTGTAGGTTGGGCCTTGGGACATGTAATTCAGGGGCTTACTTCCTGTGCCTCAGCTGTTTACCTGCAACTCGAAGTGTCACGACATGCAGAGGTCGAGCCGCTGCCCCCACCAACGGGACCCAGCGCCTCCTTACAAGCCTGTCATTTTGCTCACTCCGTTTCTGTAACACCCCAAAAGCCGAAGCGCCTGGGAAGTTCACAACAGTCTATAAAAACCAGAGAATACAATCTTCTCAGAGAAACATTAAAAATTAAAGCACTAAAAAGATACGGTGAAGAGCAACCCCATAAAAGCAAAACAGCCAGGGTGGGGACACCCCTCGAGCCTCGGGGCAGCCATGCAGGCCTCCAGCAGGCTCGGCATGTGGGCGTCTCAGCCAGGGGCTGAGAAGCTGACCAGGCTGGCCCCACGCACCACGGTGGGGAGGTTGTGGGGGCCGCCACAGAGGAGGCCCCGCCTTGTTCCTGCTCACCGAGCCTTTGAGGCCAGCCTGCATAGCGTGGCCCTTCCTTCCCCTTCTGCCCCCAGTTTCCACGAGTGTCATCGTTGGCTTGGCCACCCTGGCTGCGCTGGCTGTCTTCGTGCTCGGTCTTCTGGCCGCTTTGCAAAGAGAGAGGCTGCAGGGCTGGTGAGTGTTTTCCCCTCCTTGGCGTCTCCCTGGGATCGGGCCTTCCTGGTGCTGCTCTGCACCGAAGGGAGGGAAATGCTCCTGCCGAGCTTGGACAGCACCGGAGCGCTGCAGACCCCCTGGGAAGCTTTGCAAAGACCAGGCCGAGCGCAGGGTGGGCGCGGTCCTTTGCGTTCTGCGTCATGAGCGCTGGCCGCTTGGTTCCTGTGGCTGCGCATGTCCTTAAAGTGAAAGTTGCATCCCAGATCCTCTTAGACGCATCTGTCGTGTGTCTGTGTCAAAAAAATTCCTCGGAAGGGGTTCAGTCCCGCTTTCAAAATCTATTTGTGGTGTGCCTGGATGCGCTGCTGGCCCTGCTCTTAGACTGGGGGCCCACCTGGGCCCCGGCACCCGTTTGCCTTCGTTGTGCGCCACCCACGCTTAGCCCCAGGCCGCTGCCTCTTGCTTTCCCAAGCCACTTTGTGGGCCGGCAGGGTCACCTGGCGGCACAGACAGCTGCTTCAAAACTGCCTCCTCTTACCTATGAATTGGGAGAGACTAAACAGAGGCCAACGGATACTGATGTTCGACATCCTTCCAGAGCATCACAGGATCCGTGCGCTGTCCAGTTCTCCTGGACCACACTTTAAAAATGGGATGACCAAATACGGGGCACCCCTTTTTCTGGCTTGGCGCAATGTTCTACAAGGTAGATATAATTAAATTCCTGTTAGCAACTGACCTAACGCTCGCAGCAGCAGAAAGCTGGAGTTTATTCTGCACAACTTCTTGAGTTTTTCTCAAAGGACTAGGGACAGTTTGATCCACCTTACTACACAATCCCTTCCTGAACAGTCCTTAAGCTTCCATATTGACAATTTTGCTTAAGTGTTAGCATCTCAATTACAGAGCAAGATGCTAATTTTTCCAATGGGTTTTTTTTGAATCCATGACTCTGCTCTTAAATGTCTACATATTTCTAAAATGTTTTTATTCTGCATATCTGTGGTCAGTAAATTAAAAGTAATAAACCAATACAACAAACTTTCTCGTGTTTCCTTCAACAGTTTTGCAAGAGTGATCCCCTTCAAAACACCGTCACTACCAGCAGATACAGTAAGTTACTAAAAGCTGTTTTGCTGGAAGGACCCAGTTCCTGCTTTTATGTGGGTGGCGAAGGTGTGGGGTAGGAATGGACACACTGGATGTGGAGGTGAGCGGCTCACACCTCGCTGGCGTTTAAATTTCTCCCTTGAACACATAGAAAGCACCGTCGAATGAAGACGTTTATTTACTAAATGCTACTGTGTTTGTTTCGTGTTGCTTTTCCCGTCATGCGTGCTGCCCGGAGAGGGTTCCCTGCTTAAATTGGGAGAAATAAAGCAAAGGCTGAGATGCTAAAGGTGCCCGAAGGCATAATAAATATGCAGGACCGAAGGCTGCACAGACGGAAGAGTCCGTACCGTCCGCCTCCTCTCAGCTTCCTCCCGCAGCTTGTCTGCGCTTTGTCCCCTTTGAGCTACTTGCTCTTGTAGCCTGACCTCGGGCGGCTCCCTCTTTTTCGTGCCGCTCCACCATGGACTGTTCTCTGTGGGAAAGGGGCATCTTTTCAAGCAGAGCCATCGTTCTCCCTGAAACCTGAAAATAGAAACATAGAAACAGAAACAGAGCGAGTCAGAAGGGGCCTCCCGGGCCATCTAGTCTGACCTCCGGCACCAGCCGGCTCCACTCACGACATGCCCACCATGTGCCTGTCCAGCCTGTCCTTGAACACCCTCACCGATGGGGCCTCAACCACCTCCCAGGGAAGCCCATTCCACGCCCTCGGGGTCCTGACTGTCAGGAAGTGCTTCCTGGCACCCAAATTGGAGCTTGGCTCCCTGAGCTTTGCTCCATTGGAGCGCGTCCTGCCTTCCTCTGCAGGGGAGAACAGGCCTCTCCCCACCTCCGCGTGACACCCCCTCACATAGCTGCATGTCGCCAACAAATGGCCTCTCCCTCATGCTTTTTTCCGTTAGGGATTTCTCTGCCCACCCCGGACGGTTGCAGGGCGCTTGGTCTCGCCTCGAGAGGGCTGCCCCGGTCACGCTGCTTGTATGGCTGCTTGTCGGCCCTGGCAGTCGGCCATCTGCTCTCTTCTGGGCACTGGTGCAGCTCCCTCATGGCACCTGATTCGGATGCCACGAGGGTGCTGACCGCTTGGCTGCATTTGCAGGAGATGTTCCCCTCCGGCACCTTTGTAGAAATGCCGCTCGCTTCGCGGCCAGCGCTCCGGCACCTCATGACCAGGCTTTCCGGGGGGTGGGGGGGCAGGCTCAGCCTCTTAGTTCAGAGCCTCTGGCCCTTGGGGGCAGGCAGCGTGCCCACGGCCCGGCTCCTGGAGCAGCCCTCTGCATTCACAGCGCCAGCACCGCCTCTGTTCTTAGCGAGGGGCAACGGCGGTGCCCGGGGAGAGAGTGAAGGAGAGGCGGGCCAGCAGGCTCCTTGCCACCTGGGCAGAAGTGCCACGGCTAGCTTGCCACCTGAACTTCTGGCCTCCGAAAAGGTGCCAGAGACGGCTTTGCACGGCTCTCTGAATGCACAGGTGACCTCTCAAAGAACCGCCGTTCCAGGTAAGCAACCTGCCCTTGTCAACCCTCATTTCATCCCTTTCAGGGACCAGTGAAAAGCTAAACCTCTGAAGAGGAGCATCACTGAAGAGCCGAAAGGCAGACCTTGAAGTAACTTCTCCCATATAGACGCTGCTGCTAAGGAGCAGAACAATCCTTTGGATACCTGAAGAATCACAGAAATAGCTCCCGGGGCGGGGGGGGGGGGTGCAGCCATGCCCATGGCTCCTGAATTCGTGCTGTATGTTTCTCTTCTGTTGGCTGAATGCTGTTTTCTTGTTTTGTCTCGCTAATTTTCAAATAAAGCATTATTAAGAATTTGGGCTTCCTGAATGTTATCACTCCATAGTTCAAGTATCTGGGAAGCCTATAGCTGACAGTTACTGCTATATAGCTGATTATATATGTGTAATCCAAGAATATGCAAGATTTAATTTTAGCTGGGCTTGTTCTTTAGTTCTGGAATCAGAGAATAGAGGGGACAGAGGGCCATCGGGGCCGGCCCCCCTGCTCAGTGCAGGACTCCCAAGTCCAGCCATCCCTCCCAGCTGGCTGCCCACCTGCTTCTTGAATGCTTCTAGATGTGCTAACAAGAATTAATAAGGAAAAATCTTTCGATCCAGTTTTCATTTGTAGTAAAAATATACTTATTACATCACATCAAGATAGAATGCAATGATTTGGATAAAATTAAAAGTGTCCTTTGCTGTTATGAAGGAGCAATTGGCAACGAGTGTTTGATCTGAACAGATCGAGAGGAAACAGAACTTCCTACCTCTCATTATCAACGATCCCTAGTTCTAATTGGAACGCGCTCCCCAGAGAGGTCCGCCTGGCGCCATCATTATTTGCTTTTTATTTACACATTATTTTAATTAATTGCTGATTTATTTATTGGTTTTAAATTATTATGCCAGGATGTTTCAGTTTTTATGTATTTGTATTGATATTTATGTATTGGAAGCCGCCCCGAGGGTATGCGAAAGGGGCAGCATACAAGTATTGCAAATGAATGAATGAATGAATGAATGAATGAATGAATGTTTAGGGGAGCAATGCTGTGGCCCCTCGACAGCGCCTGGGCAGCTTTGGGCACATCGGATCCCAGATCCAAGCTCAGAGACAGCGCCTGGGCTGCTTTCTGAGGCTGGCCTTGGGGCGGGGGGGGATGACAGTGACCCTGCTGGAAGTGCGCTGACCGGTTTCAGCTGGGTGCAGCAGGAGGTTCCGACTCCCTTGGCTTCCACAAGGAGGTCTTCGTCCCGACACCAATTGGCTCCGGAGGCTCTTCGCGGAGGCTGGGGGGGTGTTATTACTGCGAGGGGTCCTTCACCAGAAGACAATAGGATCTTCATGCTTCACCCGTGAGCCTGGCATCTGGTGGGCACCTCATCCTGACGGAATATCCAGGAAGGTCTGTGTAGCCCCAGGCTTGAGGCGGTGGGTGGCCATCCAGGCTTGGTTGCCTGCCGGCCACCGCAGAGAGCCTGGGGGCATCCTCGGCCCGGGCTTCCCCTGAGAGGCGGGGGCCTCCTCCACGGACGCCTGCCTAGCCAGCCACTGGCCTTTGACTCGGGCTGTGGGGCGACGCAGCTGCACGCGGCCGTCCGGAGGAGATCCTCAAGGCGTGTGCCTGGACCAGCTGGTCGTGGAGCTGACCGGGAAGGGGCCGGATTGTCCGAGGTTCCACCCGACGCTCATCGCTCCTTATTTGCCAAATTCATTTGTGCTCTGATGGACAAAACGCTCTTTTGAACAGGCGAAATGCGCACTGCCTGCCCATCGAGTAAAATGTGAGAGGTGTGTTTCGTCAAAGGCACCATTTGGCACCGACACAAGTTTGGCGATTTGCACGCAATTTTAGAGAACATGCTGCCCTGTTGATGGTTAGGCGCCCGCATGTTGTTTGAGCATAAGCCAAATTCTCATAATCCCCAGAACCAACCGCAGGGGAGCAGTCCTGGAGTTCGCGCTAAGCATGACTGAGTGCAGGATGCGGGCATTGCCAGGCCCTCCGGAGGCAGGCCCCAGGCCCTCGCACGGATTCACGGATGTTCAAGAGGGAGCTGCCAAAGACTCCGGAGCAGTCGCCTGCAGGAGACGACACCTCCCTCAAAGGAGGAAGCTTGTGAACGGTGGAGAGGAGGAGTCGGGAGGACTGGATCTCCAAGTTGCTTGGCGGTTTAGAGAAACCACAAGAATATTTTGTTTTATTTTGAAAAAAAACCATTATTTGTTTTTCGGCGCCAGGTGAAGACCTTTTTATTTAAGAAATATTTTAATTGTTAGTTATTAGTTTTATTCTTGTTATATTTAGATATTTCTATTTTTATAGTTTGACTTTGGGATGGGCCAGTTTTTAAATAGTGTATTGTTTTTAATTGTATTTATTTATTGCTGTTAGCTGCCCCGAGGCTTTTTGCAAGGGGGCGGCATACAAATGTGTAAAATAAAATAAAATAAATAGGCGCTCCACCAGCACATGCAGCGCTGGTTAGGAAGGACTGCAGCAAGCCCAGGAGGTCGCCAGCGGGGCTCACCAGCAGCGTCCAACAAGCCACCACAGAAAACCACGGTTCCTTGAGAAAACAGAAGCCGTGTCCCCATGAGGAGAAGTAGAAGGAACACAAGACTTGCACGGTGGGCGTGCGACGGACAACCAGAGATGCAAGAAAGCGTCCCCAGGGGCAGGCTGTGAACAACAGCGAGGTGAGAATAAAGCGGACGCTCTTGGAAGTGGGCTGTGGATGATGGGGGGCTAAAGGAGGCCGAAAAAAGGTAAGGAGCCCGAGAGTCCAATCTGCTCGAGGCAGAAGGTGCTCGAGCTGCTTCTCAGATCCCTCAGGCAAGCGAAACAGGCGGCAAAAGATGGATTTTCCACCTGTGGTTGAGGTCGACTTTGACTTCCAAGGACGTTATGGCAGAGCCCCCCACCGAACATTCCTGAGCAACGGTCGCGCACACGGCGTAAGAGGAGAGCTCCTCTTTCAGGCTGGGAGCTGGTTCAAGATCAGAACAACGCAAGAATGAATGGCAGATTCTCGCCAAGGAGAACATAGAAACATAGAAACATAGAAACAGAGCGAGTCAGAAGGGGCCTCCCGGGCCATCTAGTCTGACCTCAAGAACGGGCCCCAAAGAAATGCCGAGGCTCACGATCCTGGGCTCGTTCATAAACCAGGAGTGAGCAGCGAGGCGACCGTGTGCACGGATGACACCAACCTCTTTTGCGTGGTTAAGAGAAAATGGGATTGTGAAGATCTCCAAAACTGCACGGTTCAGATATAGGGATTTCATGCTATATGTATATAGACAGAGATATAAAAACATAATTTCTACGTTAGCCATAAAAATGAGGGCAGCCCAATTTACATCAGTGTAAAGCGATGTGCACTGGGGCAGAAGGACCTAACTTGATGCATAAGCGGATGGAACCTGAGCTGGCGGAGAAGGAGCAAGAATGAAGTCCTGGGGTTGGGGCAGCGGCTCGATGAAAGAGAGAGAGAGTGCAGGTGCTGTGGGAAATGCAAATTCAGTGCTGGGCATAATTAGGGGAGGCATGGGAAGCACAGCTGTTAGCGCCACGATGCCCTGAGATGGAGCTGCAGTGCAGCCATGCGTCAGGTGCCGCCCGCAGCTCAGTCGCCTGGAAAAGCGGCAGAGAAGGGCGAGCGCCGTGATTAAGGGCTGCAGCGAGGGGGCTGGTGGGCTTGAAGGCAACTCAGATAGGAGAGGACGGCGCTGCATCCCATCATGCGCAGGATGAACAAATGGGCAGGAAGGTCTCGGAATACCAGAACCTGGGTCCTTGCAGGAAGCTTAAGATCGCAGACTCCCGCAGTTTCCTGGGTGACCTCTGCAGCAGGGCGACGTCTCCCGCACCCGTGTTAGCACGGAGGCCAGCGCCCCGGGGTCCTGGGCTCGCAGGTGCCGCAGGACGGCGCCCTCAAAAGAAGCCATGTGCCACGCGCGGAGCCTTGCTCAGGCGCCTCTCCAGAACCTTCATCTTCCTCGCCAGAACTCAAAGTAGGGTCTCTCTGCACATGCCCGAAGGCAGTCCGTCCTGCCTGTGCCTCCCCCTCCCGTCAGGGGCAGAGGCGCTCCAGCAGAGCCCTTCGCGGGGGGGGGGGGCACTGCCGAGCGGGTCCCGGTTGGGAAAGGGCAGGGGACAGAGGTGGCAGGGGGTGGGGCTTGGAGAAGGGGCGGGGCTCGGAGGTGGCAGGGGCGGGGCTTGGAGAAGGGGCGGGGCTCGGAGGTGGCAGCAGGTGGGCTTGGAGAAGGGGCGGGGCTCGGGTGGCATTCGGGTTCCGTGGCAGTGCAGAACGCTGTTGGTGGAGCGCTGGGGGGCGGGGCCTGGGCGCCGGGGGCGGGGCCGCGCGGCAGTTGGTGCCGGCGGAGGGGAGGCCGCCGAGCCGCGCCCATGCCCGGAGCGCAGCGCCCGGAGGCGCGGCTGGCGGCGCGGCTGCTCCCGCTCCCGCTGCCGCTGCTGCTGCTGCTCGGCCCCGGTAGGGAAGCCGCGGGCCCGCCGGCCGCCTTCGCGCGCTCGGCCCCTGTCCGGGGCCCGCCCCGCGCCCCTCTCGCCCGGCCCGGGGGCGCCCCAGGCGGCCGCCCGCCCCGCGCCCCTGGGAGGCCGTGGGGCTCGGCAGGGCGGGCGGGCTTCAGGGTCGCCGTGTTTCCTTGCAGGCGTCCTGCGACCCTCACGCGCCCTGTACGCGGCGCTGGTGGTGCCGAGGCTGATGGAGCCCCGCGATGTCGCGCAGCGCGAGGTACGCGCTGCTCCTTCGCCTGCGGTGGAAGCGCCTCCGGGGCGAACACGACCCGGGGGGCTGCAGTGGCGCCGGAGCCTAATGGCGGGAGCGGGGGGGGCGCGGCGGCAGAGAAGCCCCGGCAGGGGGGCCCGGAGGCCTCCCGCCGCGCCTGGTGGCCGCCCCCCTGGGGGGTCGCCGCCCCCGCCTCTCAGCCCACGCGTGGCTTTTCCGGGCGTGCGGCCCGCACCTGCCCGCGCGGCTCCGCCTCTACCTGTCCGCGGCGCGGCTCACCTGCCGAGCTGGCGGGAGGTGGTGCGAGAGCCGCCGGCCCGCCCGGCCGGGAAGGAGGGCGGGGGACGCGCGGTGGGTCGGCCTGCGCTGCGCTGCGCTGCGCTGCGCTTCCCTTCCCGGTGGCGCTTCCCGCCCGCGCATGCGCGAAGGTGCAGCCACCCCTCCTGTGCTTCTGCTCCTCGAAACGCTGCAGGCGGATCTGTCTTACGCGATGCCGGTGGAAGGACAGCACACGGTGGTTCGCCTGAAGCGGATGTACGTGGCTCGTCTCCTCTTGTCGCGGTCTCCCGTAGCGTTTTGTGAGGGCTTGTGCGATGCCCATTACAGGCACATGGTTCCCGCTTCTGCCTACGAAGCAGGCTGGGATTATACGTCTGACGCCGAAGAGCGCGGGTGCAGCACCCGGACGCTTTACCTTCTGTCCTAACCCGGCTTTGCTGTGGGAAGCGAGCTGAGCTGGGGCTGGTTTCACATTGGCTCTTGCATGGTGGCGGTGGAAGTCAGGGGAGTCCACGACTAACGGGAAGGGCGGGTGGGACTCTTGACCTGGGGTCCGGCCCCTTTGACAGCAGGCGGTGGGGCTGATGCCAGGCAGATGTGGCCTCAGACTTGCCAGCCCTGGGGGCGAGCACTCTGGACCCCCACAGAGCCCCTTTCCCCAGCATGGACAGCTGGGGACACATCCAGCATCTCGTCGGCTCCGGGGCAGGACAGCAGGTCCTGAAGCAGATTGGAGGTCACAAGGGCCTGTGCACCACTGGGCCCTTGGCGCCTTCCTTTCGATATTTCTGGCGTGGAAAAGGGTGGCGCAAGCATTTCTGGAGGATTCCATTGCACTGCAAATTGGCTGATCTCAAATGTTAATGTGGGGGAGATCATTTTACCACAAATTTTGCAGATGGGAAACTGAGGCCGAGTAGGACGGCTGGGCTGAGGCCAGTCCGTATGAGTCCCATTGGCCCCGGGTGCACAGCTCTACCCAATGTGCCCCCGCTGCACCACACGGGCTTGTAGCGGGCTAGGTAAGAACGTGCGGCGTAAATCGATGCGAGCCCACCTGTGCATCATCTTGGCGAGGATGTGGCAGCAGCTGGGATGCGTGCGGCCTTCCCTGGGGGAGGCTCCTGCGCTCCAGCTCCTATCCTGCTCAGCAAGGTGGTGTCCAGGCGAGTGGGGCTTCTCCCCGCACCCTCATACGAGGCCAGCCCAAGAGGCTCCCCGCCCAGTTCGGCCGAGGCTTCAAGGGCAGTGCAATGAGAACGACGCCAAACAAAACACAACCCAACAACACCGCACCCCTCACTGCAACCCGGACAGTCAGCCAGGACTCTGCCTTAGGGGTCGCGAGTGGCCGAGTGCGCCTCGCGAGTTCTTCCCATCCTTTCTAACTTGCAGATCCTTCGTGACTTCAAATATGCCAGTTTATTCTTATAATACGGAGGGAGACCTGATCACAGATTATCCGTACATCGAGGTAAATTTTATTCATGGGTTCCCAGCTTCCCAGACAGGCTCAAAAATGGTTGGTTTTCCATGGGAATTTGAGCACAACTAATGGTGGTGGCAAGTTTTGAGGCCGGTGGGCCTGTGGAAAGGCTGAGCTGGCTGTTGGTCTGGCGCAGAAGCAGAGCGAGGCGGAAGGGGCCTCCCGGGCCATCTAGTCTGACCCCCGGCTCCAGCCGGCTCCGCTCACAACATGCCCACCATGTGCACGTCCAGCCTATCCTTGAACACCCGCACCGATGGGGCCTCAGCCACCTCCCTGGAAGCCCATTCCACACCCTCGGGGTCCCGACTGTCAGGAAGGGTTGGGCAGCTGACATGCAGGGGCTCGCTGGGACAGCCCCCGAGTGGCACAACTTGCTTCGTGTCTCGACCGTCCTTGTCCCAAGTCCCCAGTCCCTGCCAGCTCTCTAGCCACCTGCAGCGACCACTGAAATGGTGTGGGCAGAACTGGCAGCGCTCTGGCCACCTTCGGGGTCCCCACAACAAAGCAGGCTGCCCCTCATTTCTTGGTGGCCCCGTTTCTGCCGGCCAGGCCTGGGCAGCCGGTGGCTCTCCGGGTGTGTGGGCTTGTGCCTGCCTTCATCCCAGGCACTGGCTCTGCTGGCCGGAGTTCGCGGGAGCCATCCCCAGAAACGGGGGTCTCGAGGGGCCCCGCTTCCCGCCCCACTGTGGGCAGGCGCTGCTGGCAGGAGCGGCTGAGCGGAGCACGAGCCCAGCAGGGGAGGGCCCGGCATGCTCCGCGGTCCCGGGCAGGTGCTGGCCTCACCTGCTTCTGCCCACTCAGCCGGCGGGGGGCGGGGGGAGCAGCATGCAGGCAGCCCCGGCAAAGGGCAGGCGCATGCGGCTCCACCAGGCGCCAGGCAGCTCTCCCTGCCCCCGCCTCTGATCGGGCCCCCAGAGCTGTTTGCGAGCCCTGCCCCCGCAGTGGCCCCCGGCTCCCCGCCGGCTGACGGCTCCAGGTCCCCAGGATCGAGGGGACCCCTGGCAGGCACCTCCTGCTGTCATTGTTCGGCACCCGCAACCCGAGTTCGCGATTCGGGAGAAGGGCGTGCGCCCCCTTTGCGGAGCCGGACTCGCCTGCTCACCTCTCAAGCGTGAACCGTGCCCCGTGGAGCACGGTGAGTGTCCTGAGCGAGCGGCGTGCGAGGGAGAGCTTTTCCCACTGTGCTCGGATCTGTCCTGAGCCGTGTGTTTGGCCCTGCAGGACGACTGCTACTACAGCGGATTCGTGGAAGGGGCCGGAGACTCCCAGGCCGTCCTCTCGACCTGCCGTGGGCTTTGGTAATGAAGGCCTCGTGGCTGAACAGGTCTTCCAGACATGGCTCAGCTCCCTGGTGCTGCCAGCGGAAGCCCCCGTACAACCGTTCCCTCTCTCTCTCTCTGGCAGACTCTCTCTCTGCTAGAAAAAATTCCAAAGAGTATTGGGAGGAAGGAAGCAGGCATGGGAAAACGGGAGGGTCTGCGGCCGAACACGGTGCCAGCTGGGCCTCCGCTGAGAAGCCTCGAATGAGGCAGGGCGATTACGGGAGGAGCCATCCCTGGAAGCTCCCCCAAAGAGGCGCCTCGCGAGAACGAGCCCCTCCGCAGGGCTGCGTGCAGGGTCCCTGCTGGCTCGCTCCTCCCTAGCAGCTCCGTGCAGCTCTGCTCTGAGGCTTATTCATTATAGCTGGCAAACCACAGGTCAAGGAACTGGGTGGAATGGGGATTTTTTAAAAGTACCGCTACATATTTCCTTAGATAAGTTTTTGATTTATGGGAGTTTCTTGTATGAGGGGACTGGATTGAGCGTCAGATGCTATCAGATCTCCCTGCTTGCGAACAGTGTAGAATGATAGAGAATCCGGCAAATTAATTATGTGGGGAGGAAAGAGGGACTGAGCGCCAGAATAAGCAGCCGTGCCCGCTACCCCTTGTCGGTCTAGGGGGCTTGTCCTTGCCAGCGCAAGCGTCGATACAATGAGCAGTTCTGCTTCAGAAAGACGCTTTCGAGTGTCTGGTGCAGCTCATGCGAGAGTTTCCCGGGCGTTCGGCTTGGTTGCTGCGACTCGCTTTGGAGCCGCCCGGCTTCGGTGTCTTTGGGAAGCTCTGGAGAACAGCAGAGGTGGCAGCAGCCACGAGTCAGCGTGTCCTGGGAACAGAGCACCCCAGCTCAGGTGCTGGGAGGCAGGGGTGCACACCGGGGGGATGCCGTTTTTCCTGGCGGGCAAGCCAGGAGGTGGTGTAGTAACAGGCAGGAACAAGAAAGAGCACAAGGCGCGATATTCAAACAGAATATCGCTTTTGAAAACGAGCGTGGCTGGTCAGCCAAGGAAGGCGTCCTGAAATAAAGCTTTGTCCGGAGGCACAGGAAGCGGCGCCGTGTGGGTGGCTGCCCAAGACGGGCTTCTGCAGGGGGCCGCCACACTGAGGGCCCTCGCTGGGTGGGCTCCACGTGCGCCACAGGCCCGTTGGAAGCACCGGGAGGGCGGCATCTGGCGAGCGGCTGCCCTCGGTGTGAGACCCGGCTGGGCCTGAGCTGGGCGTCTGCTGGCCGCCCCCGGCTTAAGGCGTTTTGGGAGCAGGTGGGCTAAGTCTGGACTTTTGGTTTCCACCTCCAGGGGACACCTGCAAATTGGCACTTTAACATATGAAATCAAACCTATTGAGAATTCTGGTACATTTCAACACCTTATTTATCGAAAGGCTCCACGGCAGCAGGAACCGTGCGGGAGAAGCCCCGAGGAGGGAGCGGAGCTGGCGAGGGCAGCGGGGCGGCGCAGGCGGCATGAGAGCGGCAGCCCGAGCCCGTCCTCCGGGAACGTAAGCCGGGTTGTGCTGCTCGCATGCATCCGTTCCCCGCCTGGAGGGAGCTCCCTCCGGATGCCCTTCCCGTATGGGCCCGCTCAGCTCGCGCATGTTCACGGCTGCGTCCTGCTTTGTCTGCGCCATCACCGGCCCACCGCATTGCATCCCTGCCCTGCCCTGCCCTGCCTCCTTTTCGGGGTCCTCGTCCCCTCCGCTTTACCAACAACAACCCCTAACAACAACCCCTAACCCTCAAACAGCCGAGTGTCTTCTCAGCGCAAAGCCTTGGCTCGGCCCGCAACCCTGCCCACCCAGCACACGCCTGCTTGCGCCCTCCGACCCACGGCGGCCTCAGTGGGGCAGGCAGCCACATGGCCCTTCGCTTTCCTGCTGCAAGGAGGCAGGTGGGGGGCAGCCTCCAGAGTCCCAGCCCAGGAGCTGGAGACCCCAGGGCACCCCGAGCGCCGTGGGATGGCGGGGCAGGAATTCAATGCGCCCGTGTGTGCTGCAGCCGCACATTGTGCCAGCCACTGGACCTCATTCACCACATGAAATTTGACCCATGATTCTACACGGATGTTCTTATTATAACTACATCTAACATTTGCACTTCAGGTCGAAGGGTTCACCTCTGCCAGATACCTGGGGTACTACGCTGTCGTTGACAGAAGCAAGGTAAATCTTGTCACGGAACACGCACAGGCACACCTGGGCCAGTGCTGGAGCCCTTCCCCGTACCGGGGCGTCCTGCCGAGGCATTTGTGCAAAATGCACTTGTCGCCCTTGGGGCACACGCTAGTGGACGCAGCCCCACGTCCTCTGCTTTGCTCACGAGACCACGTGTGGCACACACACGGACCAGCCGGAGGAGGAGGAAGCCCTGAGAGGGCAGCGAGCGCAGCGGAATGGCCTTTTGGAGGTGTCATCCATAAAATCAAGGCAAATAGTTAATATGGCAAAGTAAACATAGAAACAGGGCGAGTCAGAAGGGGCCTCCCAGGCCATCTAGTCTGACCCCCAGCTCCAGCCGGCATGGTTCTGCCCTGTGGGCTTGAGCCCAGCCCTGCGTTGCCTTCCACCCCCGTGCAGGGGGGCCATCTCGGATCGCCGTTCCTTTGCCAAGACCCTCACAGGCGCGGCTTCTGCGGGCCCTCCTGCGGCCACTGGGGCAGCTTTGCAAGATGGGCTGTGGGGATGTAATTCCGTGGGGCACTCTGAGCTTGGCTGCCCCCTCCTGTGCTGCAAGGCGAGCCGCCACATCAAGAGAGGCAGGTGGCCCGTGGCACGTCCGGAGGGCCCGTTGCTTGCAAGCACGCCGAGCATCTGCGCCGCCTCCGTTCGAGCAGGGCTGTGCCGCATGGCCTGTACACTCTTCACAGAAATAGACTCACAAAACGGGAGTGAGAATGACATGCGGAGAATGTTTTGCTATGAAAGGAGCAGGTGCCACGCTGGGATAGTTGCTCCGAGCACGGTAAATACATCCCTGAAGGAAAGGAGGCGCTACTTAAACGCTTCATGCTCAATTAGCTACTTCTTTTTTTCCGTCTTAGTTTATTGCCGAAAAGCGCAACGAAACCGAGTTGGTGATTCTGGTGCTTCAGATGATGGCAAATGTCCACACCGTGAGTACAGTTTATGAGCACTAAAGAGACTTACTTTTAAAATGATACCAGAAAGCCATTGCAATGCGTGGATCGATGCCTGTATTATAAATGGCTGCCGGAAATCAGTTAAAATTTGATCGGGAAAGCATCTCCACGTTCCTTGCCCGGAAACCAACTGATAAAGGCAGTGAAGGGCAGAGCAGCAGTGTCTGGACTCAGCCATCTGGGTGTTTAGTCTCAGGCCAGAGTCTCATCTGGGAAGCAGATTCCAAGGAACTGGAAAAGCTGCTTTTCCACCGCTTTCCGCCTGCTGCGCGGCCTCTGCCACGCCGCTGCCTCGGTTCAGCGCTCTGCCTGGCTGCTGCCCGGCCCTCCCGAGTCTGAGCCGGTCCCGTCCGCTCCCCCCGCCACTCTAATAGGAACAGAGGCCGATTCCGTGCGTGGAGGCACAAGCGTTTGAGACAGCCCTGCCCAGGAGCTGGGGAATGTGGGGCTGGTCAAGGCGGAGGTCCTGCTGCGGAAAGACTGCGGTCTAGTCTGCCGGCGTGCAAGGTCCCCTTGGGGTGGGCAGGGCGGACCCTGGCAGGGATGCTGCACAGATCAGGAGGGGAAATGGGCACCGGACCGAGCAGGCAGCGGCGGCAGGCGCTCAGGCCAGAAGGCAGCGCCCGGTTTTGCGGAAGGGCCTCAGGGAACTGGGCCGCTCGGCCCTCCCCACCCTCCTGCGTGTCAATGTTGTGCCGCGTCAAGCACCGCCGGGACCCGTGCGACGTCTCCCTCGAGCCATGTGGCTTCGGAAAGCAGCCCCAGCGTCGCAGCCGTCCCAGCAGATGCAACGCGCCTGGCGTTTGAAGCGACCTTCAGCCGCGGGGCTGAACGCGCTGCAAGCCCCACCTTGCGAGAGCCATGGAGCGACGCCTCAACGGACGACGGTGCGAACGGGCTGGGGTCTGTGTTCAGTCGGCCCCCCGTGGCACCCAAGGGGCCCACCTGTCTCCTGCGCCCAGCAGCCCACCCAAGAAACCTTGAAGGGTCTTCACCGATCCCAAGAGCAAAAGAGCATTAAAGTGTGTCCTGCCCTCCACCAGGAGACCAGTTCCCATGTTCTGTTTCCAGATGTTCCTCGGGATAGGTCTCCACATTTATTTGGTAGGCTTGGAGGTGTGGACCCAGAGAGACTACATAACCATCAGTCCCGACAGTCTCAATACGACGCTGGTGGACTTTTACTCTTACGTCACTCGGGAGCTTCGGCATCGTGTACGTTTTGACCACGCTGGCCTGATTACGTAAGACTCCACCGTCTGCGCTCGCAACACCTGCCCGCTCGCCCTGGGGTGCAGGAGCAAACCCTTCGCTTGCCTCCCGCAGGAGGGGGACGTGGCCGCTGGCCCACCCTGCCGTTTTTCTGTGTGCCCGCATCACTGGAGGGATTCAGCGCATCGGGAAGCGCAGCCCTGGGGCGGAGCGGCTGCGCATGGGGAACGGCTGCCGCGTCCTTTCTCCTTTGCAGCCGCGGCACGGCAGGCTCCGAGAGTGGCGCTCCCGGCACCCTGTTTGCGGGATGACCTGCCCCAGCTGCCCCGTCCGTGGCGGCCCTGCTCTGCTCTGGCCGTTCAAGGCCCTGCCTGCCTTGGGGATCGACCCACCTCCTCCCTGCCCTTCCTCCTCTGCCCTTGCCTCTCCCTGGCAGGATGGCTTCCCGCAGGGGGTCTCGCCCTCTCGGGGGGGGGGGCGCCTGAGTGCATGCGGTTTTTGGTCACCCAGCGCTGGGTGGGGGCCCTGCTGCACCAGGAAGGTCGAGCCGGAGTGGCATCGAAGAGTTGCCCCAAATGGAGCCACTGAATGGAGCCATTTTCCGCATTAGCTGAAGCGGGGAGGGGCAGAAGTGCCCTGTCAAGATTGCCTGGGGGGCAGGAAGGCCCACCCCTCACCACCCCTCTCTTTCAGGGAGGGGTCTTTCTGGCAGGAGAATGCCTGGGGGGTGGCCATGCCCCCTTCCACAAAGAGCCTCTTGATATTGTTGCTCTCGATATTCTTGGCAAGTCTCAGCTCATAATCAGCCTTAGCCTTGCGAAGAATCCTTCTGCAACGGGCCTCCTCCTCCCGGTATACCCTTTTGTCTATTTCCCCCAGTACCCATTTCCTATGGGGGCTCCTCTTTCGTCTAATCCCTTTAACCACCTCCTTTCGCATCCATGGCGGCACTCTCCTCCGCCTCCCCACCTTACTGACTAGAGGCATCCTCAAGGCTTGCGCCTCCAAAACCTCCCTTTTGAGTGCCATCCACCCCTCCTCAACTAACTTGCCTTCCAGTAACCTATCCCAGGAGACTTTCCCCAGTCTGGCCTTCAGTTGGCCAAAGTTGGCCCTCTTGAACTCCCAGCTTCTAGTGCTTGCCCTGCTGCATGTCCCCAGTCCCCTGATCTCAAAGGATGGAGTGATCACTCGCATCCAGAGCTCCCCTAATCTGCACTTCATCTATCAGCTCCTCCCTGTTGGTCAAGACCAAATCAAGGAGGTTTCCCCCCCTCGTCGCCTCTCGGACCCTCTGTGTGAAAAACCCACCCTCTAGAGCTTCTAGGAAGCGACGTGACCTGGCTGTCACCGCCGAGTGAGTCTCCCAAGTAATATCCGGGAGATTGAAATCCCCCATAATTACTGTGTCCCTCCCCCGAGATATCCTTAGAATCTGGCCTGTCAGGACATCATCCAGGGTCTCAAGTTGACCTGGAGGGCGATAACATACCCCCACTGTCAGGTCTCTTTCCCTGTCAAAACCCCTAAGTTTCACCCAGACTGCCTCTACCGAATCCCCATCTGTGCTGCACTCTATCTCACTGCATCCTATCCCTTCCCTGACATATAAAGCCACCCGCCACCCCCCTTCCCCTTCCTGTCCTTGCTAAAAAGGTGAGACCCCTCCATGTTCACATTCCAGTCTGGCCTTTCATCCCACCAGGTTTCCGTGATTCCCACCAGGTCATACCCTCCTATTCCCAGGAGAGCTTCAAGCCCTTCCTGCTTATTGCCCTTTTAAGCATGGCTCCGACGTTACTTGAACGCAAGGATAGCAGGCATTCTTTTCGGTTCTGCTCCAGGTCCCGTGGGTCTCCTTTCGGGCTCGCGTGGGGAGAACGTTCCTGTGCTTCCAAACCTGCCTCGGTGTCTGCTATGCGCGTAGGTGATTATCAGTCTTGCCTCGGTAGCGTGTCCCGTCGGTTCACTGTCTGCCTCGGAGGGGTGTACGTGGGACACTGTCGTGGCGAAAGGGTTCTCTTCTCTGGGTCTGCCTTTAACATAGGAATCGCCCGGAGGCCGGCCAGACCAAGGGTCAGCCTGGTGCACTGGCCCACGGAAAACCTGCAGCCGGGGGAGGAGTGCCGCAGCACCCCCCTGCCCATGCTCCCCAGCAATTGGGGTATGCAGGCACACAGCCAGTGATCCTGGCGCCAGTCCAGAGTCATCCAGGTTAAGGCTTTTCCTCTGGGAACTTGCCCAGCCTCCGGGTGGCCCAGCTGGTAGCAGAGGACTCCCCGGCTCTGAGACCCTGATGGTGAATGCTGTGAAGTTCGAACGATGTCGAACGCATTCAGGCATTTCTAAGTCACATTTTGCAGTTGGGGGAAAGCAGCGCCTGAAACAATTTACAGATTAAAGCCAACAAAATTAATAAAGCCACCAAAGCTGCACAGGCAAAGAGAAACGTCAGTGGGGAGAATGGCCGAACATCCAGGTGAAAGGTACAAGAAAGGGAATCCAAGCAACAGTGGCGTTTAGCAGACCCAGTTACAAAACAGAAAAACTTTTAGGAAAAAGTTAGACGCGAAGTTGCAGCCACAAAGCCATGCGCAGGAAGTTGTGCGAGTGGCCGTCAGAGTCTCTGACCGCATGGGCTGGGGTCGTGGGTCGCCTTGCTGGGAGGGATGCCCTGTGCCGGCTTCCCCATGAGGCGTCTGGCTCGGCGCTTGACCCAGGCTTCTGCTTTCGCTGTGCGGGGGCGCTCCATACGGTTGCCCCCTCTGCTAGTCTACATGGAACCCTAGAATAGCAGAGGTGGAAGGGACCAGAAGGCCACCGGGTCCAGCCCCCTGCTGTGGCAGGACACCGCATCACACCATCCCGCCCAGGTGGCCGTCCAGCTCTGCGTTATGCCTTTTCTGTCCCACTGGGCCAGAGAAGAGGCCGCGTCCTGTGGAGTGGAGCTGCGGAACGGTGCTGGGCTTGTGCCATGAACAGAAGCTGCCGCAATGGCTAGGAGCTGCCGGAGCCCACATGGCGCCAACGTCATGAGAAGGGACCCAGCAGCTTCTGCAGGCGAGGGCCCGGCGCATGATACACGCCTGGTCGGAGACGCCCGCAGCATCGCCTCAGCAGCCACAGGCGTGGCCCCTCCGTCTCGTAATGGCTCCACTCCTTTGCTTCCGCTCGTGTGTGCAGTCGGAGGGCGACCTGCTCAGCGACGGCTTGAACGTGGCGCACCAGCTGGGCCACTCCCTCGGCTTCGGCCATGATGACTCGCCCGAGTATGCCAGCCAGAACTGTGACTGCAGCTGTGGCGAGGCCGGCAAGTGCGCCATGGTCGCGGCGCTGAGCGACGTGTGAGTAGCGCTGCGTGTGCCTGTCCCTGTTCCCAGGGTGCCGGCGGATCGTTGGCTTGTCTTCAGGCCCTACTGCTGTTTGGACTGCTGCTTTGGGCACCTCCCGTCCCGGGAAAACTCTCCTGCCCTCATGCTCTGGCAGAAGCCCCATCTGCGCCCCTGTGCGGCATGATGTTCCCGCTTGGAATCCAGCAGACCCCGGCCCTGCGCAACTGACTGTCATAGTGGTGGCCGGTGGCAAACCACGGGGTCATTAACCGAGGAATAGTGGGGACGTGGCACAAGCCACCTCCTGGTTCCAGGAAGTGGAATGTCACATTCAGGGTGGCTTTGGTACCCGCTGATCAGGGACTCCGTGAGGCTAGAAATGGGTGGGTCCGGTCTGTTTTGGCAAATCCGAGACGCAAAGAACTTCAGCATGCAGTGGCAGGTGCTTTAAGGCCAGGGAGCTATTTCATAGAAACCTTGAAACAGAGTGAGTCAGAAGGGACCTCCTGGGCCATCTAGCCTGACCCCCAGCTCCAGCTGGCTCCGCTCACGACATGCCCACCATGCGCACGTCCAGCCTGTCTTTGAACACCCTCACCGATGGGGCCTCAACGACCTCCCGTGGAAGCCCATTCCACACCCTCGGGGTCCCGACTGTCAGGAAGTGCTTCCTGGCATCCAAACTGAACCTTGGCTCCCTGAGCTTTGCTCCCTTGGAGCGCGTCCTGCCTTCCTCTGCAGGGGAGAACAGGCCTCCCCCCACCTCCGTGTGACAGAAATGAGCAGATTTCCTCTGCTAATAGCACTGGTTGTGCGGATGCTGAGGCTCCACAGGGAGTTTTGGTGCCTTCTGCCTCTGCAGGCGGGATCCGGAGTGGGCCGGGGGTCTCTCGAAAGCCCTCAGGGGCGTGAGCACAGGAGAGCAGCACATGCTGCGGCTGGGACTGCCCCTGGAGGCAGCGTGGAGCCACAAAGGCGGCCACAGAACAGACCTAACGTTTAAACAAAAAACCCCTCACCAAAACGTGCATTTTCCCCAAAGGCTACAGATGAAGTGAAACGTGTTGGGGGTGTTCCCAGATCTTGAAGGGATTTGGGAGGGTGAACTTGCCCAAATCCAGAAGAGTAGAGTTGGAAGGGGCCTGTAGGCCAGCGGTCCCCCGCCCCCACCCCCCAGTGCAGGGCTCCCGGCAGGCGGCTGTCCAGCAGCACCTTGAATGCCTCCAGAGCGGGGCAGCCCGCGGTCTCCCGAGCGCATGGCTTCTGCTGTCGTGTTGCCAAAGCATTCAGGAATGTGCGTGGAAACATCCAGTTCCATTAACAAGCTGGTGATGGAGTGAAAGCCCACCGGAGGTGCTGGGAGAGACCGAGACCCCCTGCGGGCCAAGCCGGGCGCTCGGCCACCAAGCAGTGCCCCTGCTGCTCGGCACTCCGGTGCAAACTGCCAGCAAGCGATCCCCACACCCCGCAATTTCAGTGTCTTTCCGGGGTCTTTAATAGCCAAGAGGGGCTCAGAGGAGGGCTGGCTTTCTGTGCTCTGCCCTGCATTATCTTTCTGTGCTGTGTTTGCTCTGATGCTGCGTCTCCTGGGTCGTGGCTTTCCTGCTTAGTTCTGTGCGGCCTCAGGAGGGTTTGCCTCCTGAAAGATGCCGCGATGAGCTTGCCCAGCCCGCGCCACCAACGTGGGCCGTGCCTGATGTTTCGCAGGAGGTGCCACCGGCTGAGCAATTGCAGCCGGCGGCTGTTTCAGGGCTTCATGAGGCAGCCCGGGAAGGAATGTCTGCTGAACTTCCCTGCCGCAGGAGCCAAGCCCGAGATCCGGGGGGTCGGCGTGGTGGGTGAAAACGGAGCATGCGACTGCGGCCTTGATGAGGTCAGAACCCACAGAGGGATTGATAGCGGAACAGGGCAAGCCAGAAGGGGCCTCCCGGGCCATCTAGTCTGACCCCCGGCTCCAGCTGGCTGCGCTCACAGCATGCCCACCGTGTGCACGTACCTTATGTGTACATCTGTGTTTGCCCCTCTGGGGCAGGGGTGACGACCTTTTTGTCACAGTGGGAGGGGGGCCTTTGACCTCAGCCCCATCTCAGTGATGCTGGGATCACCCTTGGGGGGGGGGTCTCTTTTGGGGTTTGGCAGGAATGGGAGCTGCAGCCCTCTTCCCCACCCTCAGCTCTCCCAGCGCCCTCAGAGGCAGGGCACGTGGCTGGCCTGTCCAGAGGAATCAGTCGGACGGAGCCACTGGCTCAGCGAAGGCCAGCAGCCACGCCGGCCCACCGTGGCCGCATTGAGCCTCCGAGAGGCCGGCTGGGGAGCAGCTGCTCCGACGACGGTGCCTTCCTTTGCAGCGGTGCTGGAGGGACGGCTGCTGCCGGAGGGACGGGCTGCCGAAGCGGGGCGCCAACTGCCTGCACGGGCCCTGCTGCCACGAGTGCCAGGTAGGCGACAGAGCCAGGTCGGTCCTGCCGCTCGCTCACCACGTCCCCCTTGCGCCCCTCAGGCTCCACCCCGGGCTGGATCCCATGCGCCCTCGCGAGCGCATTGCTTAAAGCATCTCTGGGAAAGGGGAGCATTTCACGGGAAATAGAAGGAGCAGACGTAGCAAACCGTAGTGACGCACGAGCACTGGGGGACTGCCCCTTTCATTACGGCGGGATCTAATCTTCTTACGCCCTAAGCATCGCTCAGAGGAGCATCTGGCCAAGTGCCGTGATCTGCAGAGGAGGGGAATGTGTGCCAGTTGCCTCAAAGCGAGCTGGGCATCTCACTCGGCATCCGGCATCGGCTGTCCAGTGGGCTGCAGAATGACCCACCGAGGCCTCGGGCCGGGAGATCTCAGCCAAGCCCAGCGTGCTGCTCGGAGGTGGGGAGCAGTGCCACCTGAGCCATAAAGACGGGGCCTGGGGAGGGTCCCGCAAGGACTGCTGGGTTTTCTCTGCTCTGTCCCACCCTGGGTTGCCTTGACTGTCCTTGGCTTAGCCGTCCGTTCATGCGAAGAAGCAGATGTTTTCAAGGACTGGGCAGGACACGGGCTTCCCTAGGTGGCAGGGGTATTTCGTTCCTGGAGTTCCCGTAGCTGCCTGGTTGTGTCTTCTGAAAACAGTCAGAATCCGAAATGCAGTTTTTCCCACGCAGTTTTTAAAAAGCGGAACAGTGTGTCGAGAGCCGGCCACCGAGTGCGACCTTCCGGAGTACTGCAGCGGGACTTCTGCCGACTGCCCAGCGGATGTGCATAAACAAGATGGGATGCCATGTGGCAGCGTTGGCACCTGCTATCGGGGGAGTTGCCTCAGCCTCCAGAAACAGTGCACTGCTCTTTTTGGCCAAGGTAAGTCGGACTCCCTTGCCACCTGAAACACCTGTCACTCTCCTAGCCGGAAGGGGTGGACTGTCATTGGGGCCAGGCACTGGTGGACCTCCAGTCCTGCCACCAAAGCAGGTGCAGCTTCGGCACGCACCTGGCTACCCCCGGGCTGCTGCCTCAGCAGGCATCCACCTTTCCTGGGCTGCAGGTTGCTCACTTGTGGCTCCTGTCAGTGGACTTCAGAGTCTAAATCCCCAGTGTTTCTGCAATGGCCGGTTTAGCCTTCACCTCTCCAGTCAACCGCAAAGTTCACAGAGCCCTCGAAGCACGGGTTGCGGTGGAGAAGCTGCAGATGCATGGAGCGTCTCTCATACATCTGCCTTCCCATCCCATAATGCTCTGTGGTTGTAGTGAAAGTATTTCTGCCCCGCTTTTCAGGCGGAATGCCTTTGCATGGCCGTTCATAAATCATAAAAAATTCAGTGAGAGCAACACAATTCACAACAGCAACACAGCAAGCCTCTCCCTCCGAGGGGATGTGCATGGCCAGAGGCAGGGGCGGGGGGTCCGGAGGAGGGCCACACAAATGATCGGGGGCTTGGAATCACTATGAGGAGGGACTGGGGGAACGAGGCATGTTCAGCCTTGGGAAGAGAGGACTGTGGGGGGACATGGGATCCCTCCATAAGCACCACAAAGAGGAAGGTCAAGATCCCGTCCTGCTGATGCTGGAGTGCAGGACACGGACGAATCAGTTCAAGCTACAGCAACCCAGATTCAGGCTGGACATCAGGAAGAGCTTCCTCACTGTCAGAGCAAGATGGTAGTGGGACCAGCTGCCTGGAGAGGCGGGGGGCTCTCCCACACTGGGGGCATTCAGGGCGAAACTGGGCAGCCACCTGAGCGGGATGGTGGAAACCAGCAGGGGGTGAACTAGATGGCCTTCGCGGCCCCCTCCGATGTGTCTGTGGCCACCCTCCCCGCACTGAGGCGGGCGAGCTTTGTGGGAAGGCGGCCCCCCTCCCATGCCTTTTCCTCCCGCAGGTGCGCAGCTCGCCCCACTGACCTGCTTCAAGGAGGTGAACGTGCAGGGCGACCGTTCTGGCAACTGCGGCCAGGAAACAGCGCTGCGGTTCAAGAAGTGCCCCGAAGAGTAGGTCACACCCATGCGTGGCTGCGCGACGAGCAAAGGGCCCCCCGGCCCCCCGGCCAGGTGCCAGGAGGCTCCCCGCCGCCCCCCCCAGCGCAATTCGGGCGCTTCCAGGCGCTCTGCAAGACGGTCGGCCTGGGAGAGTCTGTGTGGCTGCCCCCCCGGTGTGGCCTGGCCGCCCGGGGCTGTTTCGTGGCTGCGGGGGACATTCACACCCCGGCGAAGGTCCTGCTGCGCTGATCCCGGTCCACGGCGGGGGGCTCCACCTCTGAGCGGGTGCGGGGGAGGCGATGGGGCGAGGGCAGGGCTCGCACCCAGTGTGGCAGCGCATCGCATCGCGGCGCACAGGCCTGCAAGCGCGGCCTTCGGAGAGGCAGCGCAGCCTTTGCAGTGGGGGCATCTCCACGCCCAGTCCGGGGCCCCACGCTGGTCGGAGGGAGGGCCGGGCCGTCAAGGGGGCATGGGGCGCAAGAATTCCAGGGGACCCCGTTGGAAGTGGGCTGCGGTGCTGGTAGATGCGAGGCCCTTTCTCCTGTGGCCAGAGAAGGCCCAGGGCGCTGCTCTGTTACGGGAAGGGCCCCCGTGCCCGTGCCCGTTCTCCCCAAGACTTGCTCCTGCCGCTTGTCCCTGGTGCGGCACGAGGCCTCTTTCCCTTGGCTCCTCTCCAGGACCTAAAGGAAGGGAGCCGCATGCTGCTGACGCCGGGTCTGAGCAGAGGTGGCGCTGGGCCTTGGGAACCCAGCTGGACTTGAGTGCCTGTTCCTCATCCTCCCAGAACACCCCTCTGGTGCTGGAGGACTGCGGCAGCGGCCACCCAACCCAGCCGCCAGGCCTTGTGCTGGAGCCCTCCTGGGGTCAGCAGGCGGGCGGACTGGCAGAGGGGGCTCCCTCCACCTCGTGGCCCTTTGCCGCTCTGAGACGGCCGGTGGGTTCTCCTCGCTCCCCTTCCAGGGACGTTCCATGCGGCAGGGTCCAGTGTACCCACGTCAACCAACTCCCCAAAGTGCCAACCGGACACGGCATCGTTCAGACGACAGTGGAGGGTACGCTGTGCTGGGGTACTGAGTTTCATCGCGGGAAGGATGTGGATGACCTCGGAGCAGTGAGAGACGGAACATCATGCGGTGTAAACAAGGTAACCGCGGCCGACTCCTTGCCGGCCCGGGGCAATCAGGAGTCTAAGTCGGGGAAGGGAGGTGGGAGAACCGCTGGCTCGGAATATCCAGGTTTTCTCAACTGAAGCAATTTATTTATTTATTTATTTATTCTATTTAGAAAACTTCTATGCCGCCCCATTTGCCGAAGCCTCGGGGCTGCTCACAGTCATAAATATATAAAACAGTATAAATTCAAAATAATTTAAAAATAATTTAAGTCGCCCTGGCCAAAAGATAAAATAAATAAATAACATTAACAATTAGAATAATGCTTGAATAAAAAGGTCTTTGCCTAGCGCCGAAAAACAAACAACGACGGCGCCAGGCGACCTCTCTGGGGAGCGCATTCCATAGATTGGGCGCCACCACAGAGAAGGCCCTCCTCCGGGTACTTTGCCTCCTGATGTCTCTCCCGGAGGGCTCCCGGAGGAGGGCCTCTGCTGCCGATCTCAGGGGGTGGGAGGGCAAATATGGACGCAGGCGCTCCTTTAGGTATCCAGGTCCCAAGCCGTTAAGGGCTTTGTAGGTGATGACCAGCACCTTGAATTGAGCCCGGACTTCGATGGGGAGCCAGTGAAGCTGGTAGAGGACTGGGTTTATGTGAGAGTAACGCCCAGTCCCCGTCAGCAACTTGGCCACTCAATTTTGCACCATCCGAAGTATCCGGACTGTCTTCAAGGGCAGTCCCACATAGAATGTGTTGCAGAAATCCAACTGGGAAGTAACCAATGCATGTGTCACTGTCGCTAGGCAGTCGTCCTCCAGGAAGGGACGCAGCTGATGGATCAGCCGAAGCTGATGGAAAGCGTTCCTCGCCACTGCTGACACTTGGGCTACCAAGGTCAGCTCCGGGTCAAGGAGCACTCCCAGGCTGCGGACCCTGTCTTTCAGAGGGAGGGCTACCCCATTCAGGACAAGGCCCAGATCCCCCACCCCGGAGCCCGACCCACCTACCAACAGGACCAGGATTGAGCTTCAGTTTATTGGCCCTCATCCAGCCCATCACCTCGGCCAGGCACCGGTTCAGCACAGCCACCGCCTCACCTGGCTCGGTGGAGAACGAGAGGCAGAGCTGGGCGTCATCCGCGTACCGGTGACTCCGCAGCCCACAAATTATCTTGGGGAAGGAAGTTTATCTTCTAAGAATTATGCCTTGCCTTCACTTGCCTGATGCAGCTGTCAGGTTTTAAAATAATAATCACAACTGGCATTTGGAAGGCACAAATAAGAACAACGGACATCAGCAGGAATAGAAGGCATGGAGGCACGGAGCCTTCAGCTGGGGCTCCCAGGCGAGCCGGTCTGTGGGAAGTCTGCCCAGCTGCCTGCTCTTCCCCGCAAAGCCACGGAGGAGGGGTGCTGCCGCGTTTCCACACTGATGCTCCCGCCCCCGGCTGCCTTCTCCCGGTCCCCTCTTCCGGGGGAGTTAAGCGGGTTCAAGGAGGATGAGTCTGCGAACGGGGACTGGTCAGGGGGGCAACAGGCCACCTCCAGTACCCACGGCCAGTCTCTGAGCGGCGGGACCGGGCCGGATGCTGGGAGGGGGCAAACACTGGAAGTGCAGTGGGCGGGGGGTGCGTGGTCCTACAAGAGCGGAGGGTGGAGGAGGCAGAGCTCTCTCCCCAGCAGAGCCCCCCAGCCCTGCTCTTCTCGGAGGGCCTCCCTGCACCCGGCCATCCCGGGGGCCCGGATGTACCATTTCCAGCTGCCGGTTTGCTTAACACGTCACACCTCCTTTTGCAGATATGCATAAATAGATCATGTGTCGATCGGTCCGTTCTGAGATACGATTGTGATTTCTCGAAATGTAACAACCGAGGGGTAAGCAGCCAAGAAACGAGAGAAAAGATACCCGCCCCTTGAGACCCAGGCCGGCGGATGGAACGTTGCTCCTCTCTCTTGGTCATGGGCCGCCGCTGGACGCCGTTTCCCCGTGCGCTCGCCCTGCCCCAGTGGCCGGGGTGGCGCCGCCATGCGTCCCCTCGCCTTCCAGGCCTCCCTGCCACTCCTTCCGTCTCGCTGCCTGCCCGTCCGTCTGTCCGTCCGTCCATCTGCCCGTCCATCCGTCCTTTTCTCTTTTCCCAGACGCAGAAAAGTCATCAAGGGGAAGGCGCAAAAAGGGTGCACGAGGCCCGCAGAGCTTTTGCGCTGGAGCCCCCCCTGCCCCCCCGGAGTACCTGCAGTCCTTGAGATCTGATTCTTTGAGCCAGGCTGAGGGTGCCATCCGTGGGGTGAAGCTCCCTTCTGCCCCCCCCCGCCCACAGTCTCCAGCTCCCCCAGTCCTGCTCGATGCGCCTCCCCCCCTCCACCCCCTGCCCCACAGATTTCATCGGACGGGCTCATTTGCCCATCGGGCAAGGGCACTGCAAGGGGAGGAAGGCCTCTCCTGGCCTCGCCAGCCCCCTCCCTGCCCACCTGCCGTTCCCCCTCCGAGGTTGGGCTTCCAACATCGGAGAGGCAGCCAGTGTGGGTTCTTCCCTGCCATCTGAGGGGGCCTAGGGAGTCGCTCTCCAACCCCCCCCCCCCCATGGTCAGAGCACTGCCGTCAGCCTCAGCAGGGTCTTACGAGCCGCCCTGGTCCTGGGATGCTGCCTTGGGGACCCAGGGATGAGTCTCGCGGCCACTGTCTCCCGAAAGCCGAGTGGCGGCCGTGCCAGGCCGTGTCTCCTGGGAGGATCGTTGGCAAGCGGCCTGCGCTTTAATTTCCCCCGAGTAGCCCTGACTTGCAGGCTTTGCACAGGAATACCTGTGCGCGGCGAAGGGGCCCGCTCGCGTCCCGGCGTGTCCCAAGGCCCATCTCAGCTTGGTTCGGCTCACCGCTGCTTGGGAGGCGTGAGGGCTCAGCTCCCTGGGCCACCCGGAGGGCCTTGCAGCCACGAGCCTGGCTCCCTGGCGTGTGTGCCCGCGGCTCTCACGGCCCTGGCCAGGATCCAGGCCCGGCACAATCGCTGCACCAGCAGCGTCGCTCTTCCGTATGCCTGACTCCGGCCTTGCCTTGTGCTGCACGCGACACGGAGGAAGGCTGCTGGTGGCTCCACAAGGGCTTGTGGGCGTCCTCTCTGCTTGGCGCATGTTCCTGGGAAGGGCCAAGCGCAACCCTGCCATCCAGCCCAGACAGGCGGCGGGTTCATTCAGATCTCTCCCCACCCCCCCACCCGGCCCGGTGTGGCTCCGAAAACTTGAGATCCTTTGAGAAATTGCAGAAGAAATCAATGTTCAAAGACGTATCGGAACATCTAAAACAAAAAGCAACAGTTACCTGAGGTAACATTTGCAAACGAAAAGTTTGCATAGAATCCCTGCAGGGCAGTTCAGGACAGACGGACGAACCGCGAGGTGTCCCAGAGCCTCTCGCCCCAGGTCAGTCCTCTTCCTTCACAGGCGAGGCTGAAGGGCGGTCCTCTTGCTGGAGCCACGGCCTGGCCTGCCAAAGCAGGGACACCCTCGGGCTCCCCAGCCCAGGCCACAGGCCTCCTCCCTCCCGGGGACCCTCCTGACTCCAGTGTGCCCCTAGTGCGCATGATCACACGGTCACCGGGTGACACAAGCACAACAGGAGATCTGCAAAGTGCAGAGGGGTGGATCCCGGGGCCCCCCGCCCTCCTGTCCGCTGACTGGGCATCCGAAGCGTCTCCTGTCGTTCGGGGTGGATTCCTGGGAATCGGGCCCCTTGCCCTCCGAACCCGCGCCTGTCCTCCCCGATCCAGGGGATGTGCCCCGCAAGCTCACCGCTTCCCGTCGGCCGCTGGGCTGCAACCTGCGGGTTTGTCTGCAGGTCCCAGATGGCGTGTGGCTTCCATCATGCTGTGCCCCAGAATCAGTTCCTGTGCCCCAGAATGGGCACAGATTCAGCAGTAAAAAGCCGAAACGTTCGCGTGTCAGTGGGAGATAATTCCAGGCTTCAGGGATTCACGGGCAGCGCTTCAGTGGCGGCTGGGCATGAAATTGCCAGGAGGAATTCCAGGGCCCGGTCAGGCCTTCAGGGAGACTCCGGGTTCTTCCCTGTGACCAGCGGCCATGCAGTGGGTGGACTCCCGCCCCAGTAGCAGAATGGCCCCTCCCTCCCACTCCCTGCAGCCCAGGGGCCTCGGAGGTGGGCTCCGACCCAAACGCTCCAAGTGTGCTGGATAAGTACATCTTCTCAAATACCACAAGTCTCCCGGTTTGCAGTGCTCACTGACGCTTGCGCATGACGAGCCGCGGGGCAGCTCCCCGGCTGCCGCTCGCGCAGCCTGCCACTTCGGGGGCCTGAGGAGCACGGCCAGCCGAGAAGCCCGGAGCTTCGTTGGAGCGGCCGGAACGGCCCCAGCCTTGTTCCCGTGGGGAGGACTTTCTTTTGGAGAGCGACCCGTGGCTGATGGGTTTGCCCCTTTGGGAGATCCCACGCAGCGCTCGGGGCATCGAGACAAGCTGCACTCTGACCAAAGAGGGCCGGCAGCATCGCGTGCCCAGAGACAACAGGTCATCGCCCCCGAAGCCGGCTGGCCATCCCGATGGGTAGGGTGGGTGCTTCGGAGGCCGGGGAGGGGCGTCCAGGACCCTCGGCCCCGCGGTCACTTGACAGGGCTCCCCAGAGGGGCTCCGCGCACTCCTAGCAAGGGCCTGCTGCTTCGGCCAGGCCCCCTCCCTCACCAGGCAGCAGGCGCTCCGCACCAGAAGCGCGCGCTCGGCAGGGCAGCCGGAGGAACGCGCGCCTGCGCTCCTCGTCCGCAAGCGGGCGCTCTGGCCACGTGCCGGCCCCGTCTCGGCTGGGGAGGTTACCCGGGGGGCTCCCGCTCACGCCTCCGACGATGTCTTGCAGCTGTGCAACAGCAAGAGGAACTGCCATTGCCGGTACGGCTGGGCTCCCCCCTTCTGCGAGCGCTCGGGGTTTGGCGGGAGCGTCGACAGCGGCCCCCCTCCGCCCGTCAGAGGCAAGTGTCCCTGCAGGGGGCTCTGCACTGGTCCCTTGGGACCTCCTCCCGAGAGCTCGAGGGGCTTGCCAGCCTGCGCTTCAGCCTGCCGTCCTCCCGCTGCGGAACCTGGCAAAGAGGCGGGCCAGCTTCTCCCGGGGGGCTCTGGGCGCCTCCCCCCCCCCGCAGCATTACGGGGTCCACGTAATCCGCTTGTTTGATCCATGCCGTGCATGGAGGCCCACAGAACCAGTTCCCCAGTGGCTGGCACGAAATCCGGCGAATCCCGGGTTTCAGGGTCGTGCTACGGACTATATTTGCACCCGGGGTCTGGGCCCAGAGCTTGGGGGCATGGACCACGGCCCTCGGTGCGGAATGAGAGGGGCTCTTCACAGGAGGGGAGCTGGTGCCCTCTCTTGTTCCGGCGTTCCTGAACAGTCCCTGCAAACAAGCAGTGGGGAGCTGGCCCAGTCGGCAGAGGCAGGGACCCCGCCTGCAACGGGGGGCGCTGCCCACCCCGTCCGGGCGTCTGCTCCGACCAGCACCAGCCGCAAGCCCGCGGGTTCATTCCCCGTCTCAGCCTTGCATGGGGTAGGTTTTATTTGCTGGTAGAAGCAACAGGTGATTGTACGAATAGGAAAGAAGAGGGCAGCTGGAGACGTTCTCCTTTCCCGGGTGGCTAAGTGGGAGGAGGCCGGGGGGCACACCAGGGCCTGCCCCCAGGCGGCGGCAGAGATGGCCAGCCGTGCGTGGATCGCGCTGGCCCTGGCTCCCCTCCAAGCAGGGGGCGGGTGCTGCTGCCGCCCCCGACAGGAGACATGGCTGAAAGCGCCAACGGCTGCAGGCAGAGAAGGGGCCAGAAGAGGTCTTGCGGGGTGGCAGGGAGACCTTCCCCCATCCGGTGTAGGACACCCCGCCGTGTGCTGGCACGCCAGGCCCTGCACGGCTCAGAGCGGGACCGGTCCCGTCCCGACCGGCTCCGGGGTTGTGGGGAGAGGCCACCCCGTCCGCCAGCTGTGCCGAGAGCCAGGGTCTTCCCCGAGAACGGGCTGTTGCCGAGCACCCCTCAGCCCCTTCCTGCTCGAGCTGCCCAGCAAAGGCAGGCACCTCCTCAGGGCCTCCTGGAGCAACCGTCCAGCCTCGCAGAGGTGCTGGCAAGGCGGGGCTGCTGCCACAGGTCTGGGGGAGCCGGGGGGCACCCTCCTAGCCCGCACCGGCCCTCCTTGAGCCAGCCCGGGAGTCTCGGCCTACATTGCAGGGCAGAGCGTGCCGTGCGCACGCCTGTGTGCGGATGTGCGCACACGGGGCCCTGCACACGCAGTGCTGTAGCTGATGCGCCGCTCTTCTTCTCTCCGTCCGCTTTCCAACTGGAGCCGCTTCAGCCCCAGGCGGGATTCTGCTTGCTGCCGTGGCCGCAGCCCCCTTCTGAGACGGGGCCCCAGGGCAAATAGGCGGGAAGGGGCTCTGCGTGGGACGGGGCCTGGGGGCCGCGCACGGACGGGGCGTGACTCGCGCTCCCCTCTGCCCGCAGGGTCCCTGGCCCTGCTGGGCGCGATTCTCTTGCTGGCCGGGCTGCTGCTGCTGCTTGCGCTGCTCTGCTTTGCCATCCTGAGGAGGGCGCAGCTGGTCGACTGGTGGTAAGGGGCCCTCGCTCGCGTCCCCACCGCCACGGGAGCCTGCCGCACTGGTGCTGCCTTTACCCCCCGCCCCGGAAAAAAAAGAGGCACGACGTTGTCCTCATTTCCGTACGGCAACCTGGAGGGCCGCTGACTCGCCGATGTCTCTTGCCTCCGTAGGCTCACCGGAGGGTTCTGGAGAAGGCCCCCACCGCCCTCCCCGCCAGTGGTAAGTCGCCGACCCTTCCTGCCTGCACCGCGTTCCCGCTGTGCCTGGCCCTTCCCGTCAGCGCCGCAGCCAGAGGGATCACGGCATCGCCACGCGGGTGTTGTGGGACTCGCACGCTGCCCTCCGTGCCGCCGAGTGCCGGAACGGGACTGCAGTCTACCCCGCCGCTGGGCGCGTTTTGCGCTCTTCCTCCCGACAGCACATGTGTGCACTCCCATTAGGCCGGAAGGGGAGGGCCGCGCCCGGTGGTGTTGCAGCTCCGCACACTTCCACAAAACAGCCCAAAAGAGGCATGGGCTCCAGACGGCGTGGCGACACACACGGCAATCTCCCACGTCGGGCATAGTCTGAGGAATCGCCAAGGAGGTTTGGTGGCCGCCGGGCTCCTAGTTTAGCATCACGGCCGAGGCGAGCCTCATTTCCTCCTCGTAGTCCCCGCAGTCGAGCCTGATGGGATCTTCAGCCGTGCAGCTCGTCATTTCAGAAACTTCTCAGAGCTTCCCGTAATGTTCTGACCTCCGCTCTGTGCTTCTCTGCGGCCATTTCCCTCCGGCTCTCCCTGTCTGGACCGTGCGGCTGCGGAAAGAGGCCCGGCAGAGCAGGGCAGCCCAGGGTCCCTCTGGTCCAAAGGTCCCTGCGCACTGCGCACCCAGCTGCCGGTGGGAAGTCACACAGGGGACGCTGGTGCCACTGCCCGTCTGCTCAAAGGCAAGGCCTGGCCCGAGGCCCCCATCCGGGCCTAACTTTCGGGTGAAGCAGCGAGCCGCAGCTGGCTTGGCCTGGCGGGGGCCGAATGGAGCCCGCTGCTCCCCAGGGAGGAAGGCGGTTCAAAGCACGAGCCGCTCCCACCAGGCCGATGGAGCGCATGAGGCCTCGTGGCCTCTCGGGGCACCCGGCACAGCCCGCTCCCTCTGTGCAGCGGCGTCTCTCCCAGGGCACAGAGCCTCCGGCTGGGGGCCCTCCGGCGCACGCCCCTGGCGCATGCCCGTCAGGCTTTCCTGCTGGAGACCCGAGCGCCTGTGTGGGAAGGTGGGGCACGCAAAGGCCGGCCGGGGCGGCCAGGAAGCAGCAGCCGCTCCCCAGCAGTCCCGGGACGGTCATCCCGGCCTCACCTGGACGCTCTCTGTGTGCACCTGGGTGCCTGCGTGTGCGTTGACTTCCCAAATCAAGAGCGGGTGCTTCCTATAAAGCTCCGGAAGTTTCTGTGATGCCGGTCTACAGTGGCACAGATCCTGTGTGTGTTTCGTTTCTGTACCACCCACCAGCCACAGTGCTCGGGCCAGTGCACACCTGTTCACGCGCACGTGTCCGGAGTGGGCCGATGGAGCGGGGCCGGGTCCCCTAAGCAGCGCGTCCTCCTCTTCTCTTCCAGCACGTCTCACAGGTCCAGCCATCGAAAAGCTGCCTGGTGGTGCGAGGAGAGCCCTCGCAGGGCGGCCTGCCGGTGAAGGCGCAGCAGTCGAGGGTGACCTTTGCCATTTAGGCTGCGGTGCTGCGGATCGGGGCCTTTTCCGGCCGGGCAGAGACCGGAGGCACAGCGGTCTGGTGCGGCCCTCCGAACCGGTTTCTTTCCCGTTGTTGAATATCCCCTTTTCCGTGTTTCGTCTCTCCCGTCTCCAAAGAAAGCTGCTTCCTCCTGTGAACACGGCAGGCATTTGCCAAAACTGTGTGTGTCGTGACATCTCTGGAAAGCGTCCTATTTTTCAGTCCCTCCGAGGGCGGTTTCCTCTCCCCCCCCCCGCCTCGCCCCACACAGAGGGGGGCGCTAGACAGCATAGGGGATGGAGCGCGGCCTGATCGTACCTGTTTTCTAGCCTTTGCCTTTGGGGAAACGGGTGCTTTGTGCTGGAATGTGGTCCTGTGGCAGCCATTTTGTGAGAGCGCCCATGACACTTGCAACGTCAGATGCGCCCGACAGCCCTTGTCAGGCAGGGAAAGGCCTTTGCCAGCCTCCCCACGGCCGCTGCCACTTCCTCCTCTGCTGGGGGGGGGGGTGAAGGCAGCACTGCAGGGGGTCCCCCACGGAGCTCTGCTCCTTCCTGATGGGCGGGAGCCCCCCTCGAGGCTACACTCCAGAAAGCCCTCCCTAAGAAGGTTGGCCGTTGGGGGGGAGATGCCGGTCCAGCAGCCTGCACGCCCCTCCCAGCAGCATGGGGGGCCAGGGCAGGGCTGGACCAGGGCCACCGTCTCCACCCAAGGATGGGGGCCCTGGCGGGGGGCACTGCACCAGTGTGGCCCCTGGTGGCATCCATTGTAGACCCTGGAGCTGGTCCGGGGCGGTGGGGCTTCTTCAGAGGATGAGGGGGTATCTCTGCTCTCCCCCCCCCCATGGGTGCCTCTCCCCAAGTCGAAGCAGTTGGCACCAGAGCAGGGAAAGCAACACCGAACCCCCCCCCTGCCCCTGCTCGATGCCCTTCAGCTTGGAAAGGCCCACGTGCCCCCGGAGTTCCCCCTCCCCTTTTACTGCTTTTATCAAGGTGGGCAAACGGGTCTTGAGCCTCTTTTGTTCTAGCGACTCAGGATTGCAGGGAGCGCAGGGCAGCAAAGGCGGAAGCCCCCACCCGCCACGCATGGCCCAGCCAGAAGGGGGGTCCAGTGGGGTCTGAGTGGGGGCCTTTACCCACCTTTCCCAGCTGACAAACATGGCACATGGGACCCCAGCCAGTTACAATCCAGAAGAGACGCAGTGGAGCCAGAAGCAGAGCTTGGGGAAGGGTCCGGGCAGGGGCTCCTCCAGGCGCCACGGGCAGGCAGCGCATCCACCCGGTCCCCACAAGCACGAGGTGGGGCAGCCTGCTGCTGGCACAGCCCCTGCCCCCCCTCGGGGCTTTGGACTCCAGCACAGGAGAGGCACTCCCTCCCAGGCGACCTGAGGGAAACTGCCCCCCCCGGGCGGGGAACACCCCACCTGCCCCGCTTCGTGCGCATGGGGGTCCTGGGCCTGCAACTGCGGGGGGGGGGGGAGCCTCGAGCTGCCACCTCCATATGCACCGCTGGATGCGCGTGGCCGCAGATGGGCGCAAAGCGCAGCCTGGCTGGGGGGGGGGGGGGCGGGGATCTTCCTCCGCGCAAGGAACGGTGGTCCACGGGTGCCCTGCTGTGGGAAGGAGCCTTCCTGGTGATGCGTGCCCTGCGACGAGGCTGCGCATCTCGCCACGGCCCGGCCGGAAAGAGGCCCGAGCACCTCCGTGCCCCGCGTCCAGGCGTCCCTCCTTCGCTGTCTTGGGAGAGCCGCGTTGCAGCGCAGGTCCCTGAACAGGCCTCCTGCTTCCGACGGTGATCAGCCGAGGGGCTTGGGAAATGCAGAGGAGTAGATCTTGAGCGCTGATCGTGGCAGCAGCTGGTGGCTTTCCTACAGCTCATTCCCCCCTGATGCACATCGGGGGGTCATGCGACCTGCTTTATGGGTGGGGGCAGTTGGAGGGCCTCCCCTTGGAAGCCCCGCCAGGCCAGTCCAGTTCAACTGGCGAAACTGGAAAGCAAGTCAGAGGTCTGAGTCCAGGGTGGCTCCCCAGAGCAGTGCTGTGTGGCAGACGCACGGGGTGGGCATTGCGCATGCTGAGGCCTCGGGGTGCACATGCGATGCGGGGCCAGAAGGGTTCACCGGTGTTACCCCCTGACGAGGTCTGTGGGCGTGCGCACTGCTTACAATCACAAAACTGCACTTTTGTGTTGGAATGAAGCTGGAATATCGCCACCGCAGGCCCTGTACTCCCCCCCCACGCCCCCCCCCCCGGAGGCAAAGCTCGGCTGTCCTCCGACAGACGCCTGCGCAGACGCATCTCGAATTCTCGGCATCTGGTTTCTGATGTGGAGGGAAATTTGGCCTGGAGGCGCACGGACCCGGTTGGTCCGCCACTGCAGGAGGAGGCTGCGCTGCTCGGGCACAACCCGGACACCCTGGCGCAAGCTGGATCGCGCCCAGGCAGGTGGATGCGGGCCACTGGCTCTGCGCTCGCACTACGCAAATATTGGGGGGACCCTGCCTGTCGGTGACCTCCCGTGCTTCAGTTCGTCTGCCGGCTCCGTCCGGGATTCCAGGTCCAGCTCTGCAGCATCCAGTTGCGCTGGGAAGCGTTCCTCCGGGGCAGCAGGGACACCTGCTGGAGGCCGGGCTGGAAGGGACGCAGCGCTCCAGCCGGACCTCCTCCCCAGCTTTGTGCCTCTCCCGCGAAGCCTTGGGAAAATCCAGCTAAATCCCGGCAGGGCCTTGTGTGATAAAAGGCCGGCCCCCTTTCTCAGAGACCCCCAGCCCTGGGAGACAGGCTCCTGCGGGTGCCGCTGTTGCTTCAAGCAGGGGGAGCTCTCGGGGGGCCGAGACGCTGCTGGAGGCTGACACCCTCGGTCTGTGCTCCCAGCAGCCGCGGGGGCTCTGGAGCAACGCTGGTCTGCAGAGCCGTTTTCCACGGTTGGGAACCTGCGAGTGCTGCCACACAGAGGGGACCACTTCCCTGTTCCTTCGCTTGCAGCTGGATTCTGGAATTTTTCGCCTGGAATCCAGATACCACGCGCCGGTTACACCTTCAGAAAGATGTGGCTGCCGAGCAAGATGGTCACCAAATTTGCCTTGAAACTGAAAAGGTATCCTAACCCCAGAAAAATGGCTAGATTCTCCATCGTTGCCAGGATACCTCAGAACTGTTCTAGATCCTCTGTTCATGACGACCTTCCACAAAAGTTGCGCCCCCACCTTGTTCACTTGCGCAAGGCTGAGCTTCAGAAGTCCTTCCGTGGCTCCAAACATGGTTTAATCACGGCCGTGTGGCGGCAAAAAAAGCATTACACTGGGAACATCGGCACGATTGGAGGCCCAGATCAGGCTGAGAGTGAAGCCCTGACAGAACTGCTCTTAAAAAAAACAGAGTATAAATTACGGATTCAGCGTAGTAAAAAGGATGAGACAAGAGGCTTATGGGGGAAAGTGATCGAAGCTGCAAAGGTGAGAAATTCAGCCCTGCCTGTTCTGGAAACGAATCAAAGGCAGAACCTCAGGATCTACGTCTTGCTGCGTCTGCCAGACAAATGGGTCTCCTTCTGCACGGATCCGCAGGAGGGGGCAACTCAACCGCCCCTGGAAAAGCAAGAGCAAGCGCTGGCAAGCGGCCCCCTAAAACAGATCCGACTCTTCCCGAAAACCCGAACCCGAGTGCCTTCTCTCGCACAGAGGCGAAGATCACAGATCGAGCAGCCAGTTTCTGCAGGCCGTGCTCAGCCTCAGGAAATCTCGTGATTCAGTGATAAACTGTACCTCTTACACGACTGAACAGTAGTGAATTTAAGAAAGGTTTTATTGGTATTACCACTATCCACATCTCTGTGAGGTACACGGTTTTGTGGCCTCGGTCATTCGCATTTTTCGTGTCCATTACAAAACATTTTGTTTTAAGGCCCATTTTAAACTGATATTGTAGTTGGAACAGCGTCGTTTAATCTGTAGTGCTGGGCAACCTTGTGTCAAGGGGCAGCCTATAAATTTCCAAATAAATAAATAAATAACCTATGTTCATGCTGGTCCATGAACGTCATACATACATACATACATAAAACTCGGTTACAACATGGAGGAGAGGGTGGGCTTCGGGGGGCCCTGGCTGGGGGACCCCAAGGCGAGTGGGTTCCCGTGGCGTCCAGCTGCACCACAGCTGCATGGATGTTTTCGTTCCTTCGTGATGTGCCCCAAAGTTCCCCGAGGTTGCTGTTCATAGCAGCAGCTGCACATTGGTTGGGAGCAGTGAGGTTTGCAGACTCTCTCTCTGGAAATTACAGATTTTCCCCCTGGGTTTCCTCCTTCCCATTTGGGAGGGGTGCCTTGTACTGCTGCTGACCCTGCTCTGCTACCTGGCAAGGCAGGTGGCCCAGCTGGAGACGGACTGCCCCAAGGAGGAGGGCGGCAAGGTGGGACTGCCTGGGCCTTCACTGACGCTCGTGTGCCTCTTGCCCAGGGGCTGAGGGACACCGTCGTGAGCATCCCATCGAGAGGAAGGCGGCCCAGCCCACGCAGGGCTTCCCAGCCCTCATCCAGAGACCCCGCAGAAGCTCCACACGTGCCCAAGTCCCCCAGGCGTCCCCCGCGTGCCCAGCCGTGCCCGAGATGCCGGCAGTGGGAGCATCCCCATGCGCTCCCCCCGAGACGCCGAGCGGCCAGGGCGAAGCAGAGCGAGCTGCGCAGCCACCACGGGCCTCAGTGGACGTGGCGGTGCCCCCCCAGCCCCTCCCCTTCCTGAGTGCGGACGCCCAGCGTCGCCTGGAGTCCCACCTGAGGGGCTGGGCTGCGGAGTCCGAGTGGGGGCTCCCGCAGCTGATCCAGCTGTCTCTCTACAGGTGCGCTCCGGCTCGGCCCACAGACCCGCATGGAGCGCCTCAGCAGCAGCCGCCTCTCCGCCCCGGATCGGAGGGATCAGCTACTCGGCTCCTGGAATTCCACATCAGGCGCAAGCGGATCCAGCACGCCTGTGGCCCACCCCCCCTGGTGCTCCAGTCCCGGCACGACTTCGCCCCGTTCGGACCCCATCGCAAGGAGCTCCGTCGGTGCGCGTCCCCCCAGTGGGCCACAGGGGAGTCCCGGGCCGAAGAGAAGAGCGGAGATGCGCTGGAAGAGGCCGGGGGAACAGAAGAACGGGGAAAGCAGGAAGAGGCCGCGGCTGAGACCCTCAGAGAACCCGGGGAGCAGGCTCAGTTGCCGGATGCTGTGCCCCAGGAGGAGTCTCCTGCCCCGGTTGAGCCCAGGGACCCCCTGGGGGAAGCTGAGAGCCAGCAGGCTGCAGAAGGGGAGACGCTGCTGGCCCCCGCCCCATCCGGGCCCTCACCTGTGTCCCATTTTCAGGATGGGGAGGGGCAGCTGCTCTTCTGCACAGAGGATGCCCAGGGGATTCCGGCCCCTGGAGGGTCGGGGGCCACCGCTCAGGGGGAAGAATCAGAAGGAGCAGGTGCAGGCTCAGAGGTTCCCCCCGGAGACCAGTCGGAGCTGCCCCCCAACATCAGCCAAAGCGGGGGAACAACGTCCCGGCTGGACACGGAGGAGCCATTACCCTGCCCGGCCACCAAAGCCACGCGTCCTGCCACAGTCCAGGGGACGAGTGGTGGCTGGGAGGCCAGGACAGACGCGCCCCGGAGGAGCCTCCCGCAGAAGGGGCCTCTGCACAGATCCGTGGGGACGCGGCGTCGGCGCGAAGGCAGCAGCACGCAGGGTCCAGGGGCTCCGTCTTCTTCCAAGGAGCCCACGAGGAGACCCCCGGGGCCCCTGGGAGGCCGCCCCAAAGCAGCGGCCGGCAAGAGTCCGCAGCGGGCTGGCACGAGGCAGCTCAAGATGGACGAGTGCCAGCGCCAGTGCCGTTTGCCACCACGGCCCCGGGAAGGGCCCGGATCCTCCCTGCGACCGGCTGCAGGGCACGCACGGAGGCGAGGGGGTGCCCTGGGGAGCGAGGAGGGGAGAGCGGGACGCTCGGCCTCCCCTTCCCACGCATCCAAGGGCCGCGCGGAGCAGTGCCGGCCTCCCTGGCAGGCACCTCCGCAGCCCGGGGCTCCCCTCTGCGGCCTCCTTCGGAAGGCCCGAGCGGCCCTTGGTAGCCTCCAGCTGCGCCTGTGGACGGGCGAGGGAGCCGCCCAGCCACGCGGCCACCGGCCTGCCGCCCGGCCCGCCCCAGGGGGCCCAAAGTCTCCCCCCAGGGGCCCTCCTGCTGCCGGGGGAGCCTTCCCGGCCCGGGTGCCGAGGGGAGGCGGGGCCTCCGGGTCCGACGAGGGGCTTCTCGGCGCAGAAGGAATGGCCATCATCGGGGCGATCCTGGAGAGGAAGCTGCAGCTGCGCGAGGGGCTGGCGAGCTGGAGGCAGAGCCGTGGGGCTCCGGGCGCTGCTGCGGGGGGAGCACGCGCGGCGGGGGGCTCCACCTGCTTTTCGAATGGAGAGCTTCTCATCTTGCGTTTCTTTGTGTAGCACGAGTGGGGGTGCGTTCACAAGGGGAATTATTGTGGAGAAAAGGTGCCCGGGAGCGTCGGCCCCCAGCAGCCCCTCAGTCCAGCCAGGGATTCCCTCTGCTCAGAGCAAGAGCGATGCTGAAGTGCCACCTGGCCTGGGATTCTGCTCTCTGAGGCTCCAAAGGCACAGCTTTGGTTTCGTGCCACAAGGCGTCCAGAAGCCGCCTCCTTCCGCCAGGAGCTATTCTGGATTTGCCCAAGCGGCTCCGGCAAGGCACCCTCCCGCCGGGCCGGAATCACCCTCCCTGCAGCCCCTTCCCCTTGCAGCCCCTCCTGGGCTCGGTCCCACGATGGCTGGCCCTGGCGACCCCCGCCCCCACCGGCTGGCACAGTGGGGCTCCGGGCCCCAGTGGTGAGAGGGCTGGGGAGGGGCAGGCGCACGAGCGTTTGGGGAGTGGGGCTGAGGGAAGGGCTGCAGCTCAGCGTGGGGCACCCTCGGCGCAGAAGGTGGCTGCCCCGTGTTTTGGGGTGAGACGGGGGGGCTCCCCTTTGTCTGCCAGCATCCCTTCCGAAAGGCCGCTCTGGGAAGCACTTCCAGGAAAAAGGGAAGGAATCACTCTGCGGAAGCTGCTGGTGCTGATGTTCCTGCAGGGGAGACCAGGACCTGGACTGACTGAGTCCCAGGCCAGCACTGCTGTTGCCGTGACGACAATGACGATGACGATGACATGATCATCATTCTCCGTACACTGTGCAATAGCTGGGCCACCTGGGCTGCATTATACCCGCAGGTCAAGTGCAGTGGTGCCTCAGCTCACAACCAAGTCGGGCCATGAAGAAAAACCACATAAAAATTTGGACTCAGGTCGTGAACTCCACATTGGGTGGCAACCGGGATCGTGGCCATCCCCTACCCCCAAGTGGGGAGATGACCACGATCGTGCTGGAGGCGGGGGGGGGGCGGGGGAGAGGGCCGCGATCTTTATTGTTCTTTGTCACATTGCTTCACATTTTTCCGATTAAAAAAATAGTTACAGAACGGATTGACCTTATTTGCATTGAACCTTATGGGGAAATTTGACTTGGGTCACGACCAGAGTCCTGGAACGGATAAAGTCCATGAGCCGAGGTCCTGCTGCACAATGAATCTTGAGCATCAGCTGCAGATAAGCAGAAAAGAATCAAACCCGCAGCAGATTCTGGAGGGCACACGGTGCGCATGTCGTGAGCGGAGCCGGCTGGAACCGGGGGTCAGACTAGATGGCCCAGGAGGCCCCTTCTGGCTTGCTTTGTTTGTATGTCTTAGCCTGGCACTGATGAGGCCTTTGAGTTGCTGCTGCCAGGCAGGCCAGTGGGGACCTGTTCCACTCACTGGGGCCACCACCAGGAAGGCCTGTCTCCTTGTGGCCACAAGCCGAGGTGGCGACCAGGGGCAGGCCCAGCCTGACTGCGGCATCTGGAGAGGAGGCCACGGGGGCCCCTCCATCAGCCCCAAGCCACACAGGGATTTCTAGGGGAAATCAGCCTCTTGCGCTGGACTTGGAAGCAGGCAGGCAGGCAGCCGTGCAGGGGGGCAGAGCGGCATGAGCTGAGACCCCCGGCACCTGCCCCTCACCTGGTGGCCGCCAGGCCCCCTGCAGAACACAGGGCAGGAATCCAGCTTAGGGGTGCCCAGAGCGGAAAGGGAGGAAACGGGGGTCTCCCTGTCTGGGGCCCACCAGGAGGGGCCCACCCACTGGGCTCCGGCAGCCACAGGCCCCCTCCAGGGCACTCCCCTGCTGGCGAGAAAGGAGAAGCGGCTGAGCTCAGCAACGCCTCCCTCCAGGTGGCTGAGAAGGTGCGCTTCCCCTGCCGCACGTTCCTGAACCTGCAGGGATGACGGAAGAGGCTTCCCAGGAGCGCAAAGTCCTGCTTCAGGAAGGGGCTCTTCCTGTCGTTAGGAAAGCTCCGTGGCCAAACGGCACCGCACGCCATGCTCCATGCGCAGGACAGCTGGCTCAGCCCCGCAGCAGCTTCCAGAGGAGGGGCTTCCGTCCTGGCTGGAAGGTTATCCGGGCATCCATCCAGCAGAGCACGACCAGTCCTGCGCCTTCCTCTCCCGAGCGACCTGCGCAAGCCACTACCCTCATGAAGGATCCCATGGGATGCGTCTCCCTATGGGCCGGGAAATGTGCTGATCCTACAAATGTCAATAACAGGACCAGAGTAAGCAGCAGGTTGAGATGAAAGGGCTCCCAGCCATTGGGGCATCTCGGCGCATAGTGATTGCTCAAAGGGACAGCAGCCAAGGAGGGCAGGGGTGAATTCAGGCTTCAAGGGGGGGGGGCATGGAGCCAGAGGGAAAAGGGAACCCAAGGAGAAACCTCTGCTGCTTAAGTTCAGAGAGTCTGCAAATAACTGCACTTTGACCTTTTTGTCATGTGAAACACTGGCTATTGGTATCGGCCCGTGAGATATGCCTTCGTTCTTCGTCGTCATCATCGTCCTCAAAGTGTGTAGTGAGTTGCCTATCCATAGGATGCGGAATGACGAGCTGGGCAGGAAGCGAGTGGCCGAGCATCCGAAACGGATCAGGGCGGCCGACCGTGAGGGGGAGCAAGGGGCCCGGTTGCCCTGAGGGGCCTGCGGTGCCAAAGGCGTCCCCGGAGGGCAGCCGTGTGCCCAGTGAGGACCGAGCAAGTTTGGGATGGGGCGAAATTCCCGAGGAACAGGTGGGGGCCGAAGAAGCCCATATTCGAATCCCCTGTCCGCCATGCAGTCCACTGAGTGTTGTTCCCCCTCCCTCCGCTTAGCCCACCCCACAGGGTTGCTGTGAGGATAAGGTGGGCGGGATGAGCCCCTGGACCCCTTGAATTCCTGGCTAGAGCTGGGCCTGGAACGCAGCTGTTGGGAAAATTTGGATAAATCCTGTCAGAAAAACATTACTTCTGTGTGCTCTTTGCTTTGTGGGATCAAATCCTGTCTTCCTTCCTGTCACTGTTTAAAATGGCATTCCCCACTCCTTTCTCACCTTTAGCTGTGGGCTACAGCAGACAAGCCATTCAGTCCAAATAATACACTGTAAATAATCACTGTTGGAATTCAGTTTACATGGAAGTGTCTTCCTAGCCCAGAGGCTCCATGTGCCCTGGCCAATTGAATGTCTAGAGCCTAGGTAAGATTGAGTATCATGCATAGTTCAGCAGCTTGAATTTACATGTCTGAGCAGACCTGGAGATGGGTTCAAGCTACTGAACTAAAGTGTCAATACAGGCAATTAGAAATATTGTAATCTCATTGTCTCTGTGTGATTGACTGACATTCCTTTCTCTGTTCTGTATGCGATGACCTCAGAGTCTTATTGTAATCTCTGCATTCGGTCATCAATTGCCCTGTACCTGTATGTGACTGGGAGTGTATAAAAACTCTGTAGTTGTGTTAAAGTTTTGCAGCAGAGTTCACCTCTGCCTACCAGATAATGTATTATCGTGAGTACAGACCCGCAGGGAACCTGGGTCATGCAATAAGGCCACAGACGGTCCGGACGCTTGATCTTTCCCACGAACCCGAGTTTTATTTCCTCTTCTCAAATTGAGAGTCTGGGATTCTGACATAGCGCAGGTCGTAGGGCTGGATCCGGGGCTGTCGCGTCCACGGACAGACCCAAGGGCTGCAGGCCTGGAAGGGAGGGGGCTCCTCCGGACTTTCCGGGACTCCCTCCCCCAGCCCAGCCCCCCCCCCCCCCGCTCCGCAGCGACCCCCAGCCGCCCTTGCCGCCACGTCTGGGCACAGCCATTGCCCGAATCGCGCAGGATGGGACCTGGCCTTCCCCGGTCCTCTGCTGCCACCCCGCGGACATGCCTGGTACAGCAACCTCACCCATCCGCCCGCCTGCCGCCTGATTGCTTGCTTGCTTGGAGTTTTAGGGTCCCCATTAGCCACGCGGCGCCCTGGGCAGGTTACAGACAATAGAACTATACAAAAGACTACATAAATAATTAAGAACGCAATATTAAATAGGGAAGCCTGGCAAGGGGCTTTTGCAGATTCCCATATTCTTGGGGTGGTCCTGAGAACCATCCGGTGGGCCATTGACCTGCACGGACTCGCTCTTAACTCTATTTGGGAGCTGCCCAGGCACCCGTTTTCGCTGCAAAGCGGGCACCTGGCGGGTGGGCGAGGAATTCCGCAGGTGTCGGGCCCAGCGCAGGCGTGCATCCCCTCCGCACTGGGGGCCATGCGCTCCTGCAGCCCCTCTGCTCAGACCCGCGGGGGCCCGGGGCTCCGAGGCCGAGGGAAGCCCCCCCCGCACGAATCCCGCCTACGGCCGTCCAGATCGGTGGCCATCACCACGCCCGGCGGGAGGCGCCCCACGGCTTCATCTCCGCGGTGGGGCCAAGGGCTCCCGCGGCCCCTGCTTGCTCAGCAGCGCCGCGCAGCGACTGGCCCCGGCCCCGCTCCGGTTGCAGGGCCGCGCGGAAGGCGCAGGAAGCCCCCCGCCCCGCAGTCCGGGCCGCGGAGCCCCTTCCCCCCAGGCCGGCACCTGCGCGGCTGCCTCCCCTGCTGCGAGCCGCGGCCCCGCCTGGGCGCCCGTGGGACTACGGCTCCCAGCATCCCCGGCGCGCAGGCTGGGCCCTGCCGGGAGGCGGAGCCGCGGCGCGGGGATTCCCCTGGCCCCGCCCCGGCGCGACGTCACGGGCGCTCCCCCCGCCCCGCGCCGCCCACCCGCCCCGCGGTGCCCGGCCGCCGCCATGGCCGAGAGCGGCGGGCGCGCTTGGCGGCGGCGCGGCGGCGGCGGCGGCGGCGGCTGGAAGCGGCACATCGTGCGGCAGCTGCAGCAGCGCGATCGCGCGCAGAAGGCGCTCTTCCTGGACCTCGTGCAGGCCTGTGAGTGGGCGCGGGGCGGCGCTCTGCACATGCCCCGCGGCGCGCTCGCGGCCGGGCCGGGCCCGGGCCGGGGGCTGCCGCGGAGCTTGCCGGCCGCGCGGAGGAGAGCGGGCTGGGGCGTCCGCAGGGGCAGCGGCGGGGAGGGGAGCTCGGCGAGCACGTGCAGAGCGCCGCCTCCCGGGGGCCGGGCTGGTGCGGGGCATCGCCCGGGGGGCTTTGGAAGCCGAGCCGGCGCGGGGCCCCGCAGCCCGAGCCCCCCGCCCGGTGCAGCGGAGCAAGGCCTTGGCCGGGCGTTGGCGCGGCTCCTGCGCCCCCCGCGGACCCCCTGGGAGGACTTTCTGCGCTGCGGCGGGGGCCCCTCCTGCGGCGGGGGGCCGTGCCCTCGGAGCGGGGCCCCTTCCCGCCGGCCCCCCGGGAATCCCGCTGGGCCGCATGCTCCGGAGGCCTGGCCAGACCCGGAGCGCGGGCGGAGGGGCCGACGCGGCTGCGCCGGGGGGCGATTGCATGCAAGCCCCGCTGGCTTCCTCTGGGGGAAGCGGATGGCCCGGATCGTGGCCCTGCTGGCTCGGGGGAAGGAGGACGGGCCGGGAATTCTCCCAGAAGCCGAGGAAGCATCTGGGCAGGCTGCGCTGTGGGGCACACGCTCCGCATACGGACAGCCTCCGTTTTAGGCCTGGGGGGCTCCCCTGCCTGACGGAACGGGGGGAAGGACCCCCTCTGCAAGCGATCCGGTGAGCAGCTGCCAGTCCGAGTAGGCAAAATGGCCCTGGCTGGATGCAGATGAATGCGGCCTCATCCTGCGTCGGCACAGAAGGTCTCTGGGGATGCAGGCGCCGATCTCCGGGCGATTTGCGGGGATTCCTACCTCCCGGTTGTTCCCCCTGGCAGCAGTTCCAGGAAAATTAAATTGCCCATCGCTGAAGTCGAGAAAGCTTGAGGATTTTCATGAGCTCCGCTGTGTCCCAGCGCTCCACGGAAATCCTCGCGTGGGATTCGCGCAGTCCACCTGCATTTTGCACCCGGGCACGTCTGCCCTCTCGGTGGTTCATCTCCGGCTCCTGGCAAAAACGCGGAGCAGAGCTGCCGGGCCCGTGTCTGGCCGCTCCGGCAAGGGACCGTCTCTGTTCCCTGGCCTCTCCTGCACCTCGAGAAGGCCTGCAAAACAGCTTTGCTGCATGGAAGCCTCCTGCCCCGGCCCTGGACTCCCGCGCGCCGTCCAGACGGTGTGACATCACCACAAACATTACATAGGTTGTGCAAAAGGGCGAGTTTGGACTAGAGCAGCTCGTCGTGGCAGGCCAGAAAAGTTGCCCGCGGGGAGAGTCCTGCTCCTGGGTACCTCCTAGTGACCTCCTTTGCAATCCCTTGCTGAGACTCTCTCTCGCTTGCATTCCTCGGTTGCCTGTCTCAGCTTTCTCACTCCCCGCCACTCACGCCCTTAGCAAATTTAACGTTTTTAGCCTTTCTGGGTGCAGACTCGGCCCAGTTTAGCCCAGTGAGATCCTAACCTGCCCACAGCAGTGGGTGTGCCTGTGAGCATGCCCGCTTTATTTATGAGACCACCCGACCCCAAGGGGACGACGGAGAGGAACTTTGCTTGGGGGGCTCCTGATCGCCATGCAGGGTGTTTACTGGCCCAAGCTCACATGCCTCGAGCAGCAGCTTGACCTGCGGATGGGGCAGGATCCAGTGAGGTCGCCCTGCCACACGGATTGGCTGGGTGCCGGTGGGAGCCCTCCAGGGTAGCCCAGTCCACGTTGGGTTAGTGGAAGGATGTCACCGGCTGCTGCCCATGTGGGAGACGCCTCTGAGGGATTCAGGGACAAAGCTCACACAGGCTGGCCAAGGTCGCTTTGCAACAACCCATCCTACCAAGTAGAAGGAAAAGACTTGGGGCAGAAGCCCTTCTCCGGGGGCCCTCCCTGAGGGTGACTAGGAGGGGGGGGGCTACCCGGAGCAGGGCCTTCTCTGCAGTGACCCCCAATTGTGGCATTCGCTCCCCAGAGAGGCTCGCCTGGCGCTGTCACTTTATTCTTTTCAGCACCAGGCCAAAACCTTTTTATTTTCCCAATGTTTTAAGACCTGACTGCTTTAATTGGGGTTTTATTGTTAGCTGGATTTTTAGGATGCTGTGTTTTAACTTTTTTACATTTTGTATTGTTAAACCGTCCCGAGACTTTGGTAATGGGATGGTCTAGAAAAGTTTTAAATAAATCAAACGAACAAACAAACCCTTTGGGGCAACAGGGACTGTCTTAGCAGAAACACCGTCCTTTTCTGCATCGGGGGACCGCCATGGTCAGGCAGGGGACCACCTGCTGGCGACCCGAGTCCGTTCCACTGATTCTTGTCTGATCGAGCTTCGAACCTCATATCTCAGCTCCTCCTTCTGAGAAGCTCTGGGCATCATTATCCCTTTTCACGGGCTGCCCTTCTGTGATTTATACGCTGCTTTCCAGGAAAGGCCGAGTGTCGGAGGCGGCTGAGTTTGTGTCCCGGCCTGATTCATCCCCGGGTGACTTCGCGGTTCCTCAGGGCCGGCGGGGACAGTTGCTGGAACGCCGCATTCATGTTTCTGGCTTGTTCATCCTTCCTTCTGGGGAGGGTGGGGTTGCGAGAGTGAGTCAGGTGTGGCTGGCGGAAGGATCCATCTTGCTGCACCTCCACCAGTGGGTGTCTTCTGCGTAGGGCTTCCGGCCACCAGGCCCCCGGGCTGGAGCTGGGATGAGCTTGCTGCCCCCCTTCCAGGAGCAAAGGGGTGGCTGAGACGGACCTTGGCACAAGCCCCGCCTGTAGGAACATGTGCAGCTGCCGTGCGCTGGAGGCCGGCCCTGGCAGGAGGCAGAGTGCGGCACTCGCCCCAGGCGGCAGGTGCCGGGAGTGGGAGTCGGGCATCCCGGAGTCCTCCTTGCATGTGCTCAGTGCGCGTTCTGCCTCCAGGCGCATCGGAGGAGGTTGCTCCATCCCCCACAGTCCCTTCCCGACCAGTTTTCCTTTGCACGGGGAATTGTTCTTTTCCTCCGGCCTCGGACCGGCCTCGCTGTACCAGGCCAGCCCTGCCTTCATTCTGCCTGGCTGAGCATCCTGACCCACAGTGGAGCTCCAGGCTATCAGACCAGAGTTGGGCAAGGACTGGACCCGAGCATGTGCGCATGCACGTCGGGGGTTCTGCCGTCTTTGTGCTGAAAATACAGACCAAGGGGAGCCGGTTGTGGGCTGGCTACTTGAGGCATATCGAAAGCTAGGCAGGGATAAAATGTCTGGATTCAGGTAATTGGTCTTATTCTTCCAAAAGGTTTGCTTCACTGAGTGCCAGACCCTGTGTGCACTTAGAGAGGAAAAAGTCCCACAACACACCAGCTTTCTGGGATCCTGGAAGCGATAGGATATTCCTCTACAGTTGGGACCCCGAGGGCGTGGAATGGGCTTCCATGGGAGGCAGTTGAGGCCCCCTCGGTGCGGGTGTTCAAGGATAGGCTGGACGTGCACATGGTGCGCATGTCATGAACAGAGCCAGCTGGAGCCGGGGGTCAGACTAGATGGCCTGGGAGGCCCCTTCTGGCTCGCTCCGTTTCTGTTTCCTCCGCCAAAGCATGCAGTTCTTCACACGGCAGATCGTTAATTGTGGAATTGGCTGCCACAGGAGGTGGGATGGCTGCTGATCTGGGTGGCCTTCAAAGGGGAGCAGGCAGGTTCATGGGAGAGGGGGCTGTTTGTGGCCTGCATGCACCAGTTGCGGAGGACTGGGGCAGGTGGAGGTCTTGCCCCCACCCTGCTGGGGGGGCCTGGGGGTAGCTGCTTTGCCACCGTGTGTGGGGAGTGCTGGACTGGGTGGACCTGGGTCTTTTCGTGTGTCTGTGGCAAATCCCAGGCTCCAGAGCAGCTTGCACAGGGGCGTGAACAAGTGTGCAGTCTTGCCACCAATGCTGCCTTTCCAGTTTGTCCCCATCCAATTTAGCAGCTTTCAGAGATGTGCCGTTCGCTGCTCTGCCCCGAGGTCAGAGAGCAAGCGGCACCTGAGCATTTGCAGAGCAAACCATGTGCTTTCTGCAAGCTCATCATGCCTCTGAGGCTGCATGTATCCGACGTGTTGCGTGATGAGCAGGCCCAGCCGTGAGCTCGGCTCCAGCAAAACCATTCCCAGGTCTGTGCGCCTTGGCTGAGATGCTGGATAAACTGTTCCGGCAGCTTTCGTTCACCTCCAGGCTTTGCAATGCCTTTGCTCCTTCTTCTGCTACGGCGCTTGGCTCTGAGGCCTCGGGTGGGGGCCAGCTCGCGCTTGCGTGCCGCAGCCTGATCCCAGCTTGCCTGTGCTGGGGGTTCACTCTTGCCCCCGATTTCTTTCGTCCTGCTTTCTGCTGCGTGATTTCTTGGGTCTAGAAAGACTGCACTGATGAGACGGCCCTTGAAAGCAGTTCAGAAATTGTACTGGCCCAGAAGGGGGCCTGTACCTTTGTACTGCTCTGAGCGTGTCTCCTGGACGCAGCGGGGCTTTTCGGTGGTGGCCCCCATGCCCAGGAAGGCCCACCTGGCACCTCCCGTGTGAGCCGTTCAGCCCCAGAGGGAGACTGCTTTGTTCTCCTGGCCCTTCGGAGAAGCTGTGCAGGCGACCGGGAAAGACGTCCTGCCCCTGGGATTGGCGAGGTTCTGCTCAGCCTCATTAGCCACCCGGGGCTGCCTGGGCCAGCGGCCAGAGCGAGGCGGAGGCCCCTTACGCGCTCATCCGTGTTGTGAGGACCCTGCAAGATGCGAGGTCAACGGAAAGGCAGCCTTTAAATCTGGGAGTCCCATCACAGCCTCTGACAGCTTGAGCGGAGTGTCAGAGTGTGAAATTCAGCTTGCTAAATGCAGGAAGGAAGTGGAACCTGATTGCAAAACAAAGGAGGAGAGCCAACTCAGTTCCTCACATGCAATTGCAGGATATCATGATGAGGCCCGTGCACAGGCTGCAGAAATAGGCAAGCTTTTGAGAACAACAGGTCTCTGCAGCAGGCAAGAGGCTACCAAAGGTCAATGGGGCTGGATAGGAAGGGGAGAGGCTGAGCGGAGGGCTGTGGGGGGCTGCAGATGCCCCCCTTACACGTCATCCGGTGGTGTGATGGATTCTCCTTGTACCAGGAAGGCCTCGCTGTGGCTGAAACAAGAAACCGAGAAAGGGTGGGCCCATTTTTGAAGCTAAAGTCCAGCTGTCCTGGTACTGAAAACAATTTGCTTGTCTGTAGGCATTACAAAAGGGATGCAGGTGGCGCAGGGGGTTAAACCGCTGTGCTGCTGGGCTGGTAGATCGAAAGGTCGCCGGTTCGAACCCGCACACGGGGTGAGCTCCCGTTGCTCCATCCCAGCTCCTGCCAACCTTGCAGTTCGAAAGCCTGCAAATGCAAGTAGATAAAAAGGTACCACTTCGGTGGGCAGGTAACAGCGGTCCGTGCACTTCGGTGTTCAGTCATGCCGGCCACATGCCCACGGAGACCGTCTGCAGACAAACGCTGGCTCCCTCGGCCGGGAAACGGAGATGAGCACCGCCCCCAGGAGTCAGGCATGGCTGACTAAAGGTCAAGGGGAAACCTTTACCTTTTTAGGCATTACAAAATACAGTGCTGTATAAAATTTAGCAATGCAAAATGGTAAAAGCCGAGCAACCAGCCATTACAAAGAGGTAGCAACTGGTCATCTCCTCACACCCGGCTGCCACAATCTTCAGAAATTTGCAATGTGTTTTCAGTGTTGCTGCTGCAAATTTTGCAGCCTCATCTGGGTGGAGCTGCTATACTCTGCCAACAAATGACAGACAATATGAGTCAGAGCGTGTCCAGGCCTGACTCGCCACAGGTCCCCCAGGAAGCGCAGGGCAGCAAGCACCTTCTTGGGGGCAGCAGAAGTGGTCTCGAGAAGCTACCGTTGAAAGCACTGTCCTTTCTCAAACCTGCTGAAATTTCTGCGCCTAAGGGCTCCCTCCGCCACTGTGCGCTTCAGTGTTGACCTGCCCCAAAATCAGGCCATGGCGCTGTGGGCCAGTGATGGGCCGGTGGATAGATCGGCACGGCTTGGATCGATCCCGTTCCTTGGTGTTTGGCAGCCTTTGCCACGCAGAAGAGATGCCTGCAGACTTCTTCTTGCAACAAACGGGAGTGGTTGTCTGAAATCCCACTTCTGGGCAGCACAACACCTTTGATCTTTCTGAAATTGCAGTCGAAAGCCACACGGGCCAGATCGTGGTCCAGGAAATGCCGGCTTGAGGTTGCGATCGCTCGGCTTCCCCAAATCATGCACCGCGGTTTGAAGCAGCCTTGCTGCCCTGGTTGGAGCCGGCTGTGGTTTAGCCGAGCGAGCGAAGGGGTCTGGCCGTTTCTTCCCCGGAGGACCACAGCCGCCCTCAGAGAGGGAAGTGCTGAGCCAGGGAGACCACGAGAGCAGGGGAGGAGGGAGCAACGGCGGAGAGCCGGTGGCTCCCCCCTTTGCCGACGCAGCTCGAGCGAGGGACAGCCTCGGCGCAGCCGGGCCTCAGGAGGCAGGGAAGCCACTGCCCCAACTCCAGCCGCCGCTCGTTCTCGTGCTGAGCCGCAAAGCAAAGCCGGCCAGCGGTGCCCAGGGTCCCTTTGTTGTCCCGAAGGGGCTGCCTCGGGGAGGCGCCACAAAGCACAGCTTGAGCCGAGGGCCGAAGCAGACGTGCTCCAGGAGGGCTGAGGGCCTCCCCGACTCGTGTGACCCCATGAATCGGCGCTCTCCGAAGGGCCCTGTTCTCGGCAGCCCCGCTCGGCTCCTGCCAACTCGAGGCTGGGGCTTCCTTGATGGAGCCATGCCGTCTCTCATCTGCTCTTGCTTCTCTTCTGCCTTGCACTTCCCCTGCCACGACTTGTCTTCTCCAGAGAGTCTCGCCCTCGCACGATAGCTCCCGTGTTGCCCTGTTGGCTCCCGAGGCAGCCTCTGGCCCCTCGCTCGCCTTTCTGTGGCTCCAGCTCAAATTCCCTCTCTGGAAGTGCCGCTTTCCCAGCCGTCAGGCATCCCTGCAGGGCCTCTAACTTGCGCACCAGAAACTGCAGGAGGTGTGTGGTGAGGATGCCGGCCTGCCCCGGCCTCGCCTCTCCTCTGTAGCAATCCTCTTCATTTCATCAAAGGTCTCTTTGTTTTACCTCTGGAAAAACCCCCTTGCATTTGCGGAAAGTCCCAGGAATTATGTTAGCGCTTCTCCACATGGAGCACTGAGCAGGTATGCGCAGTCCCTTCCTGGGCGGAACAGCAGCTCTTGGTGACAATGAGCAACCCCAGAGCGCCCCGTTTACGGCACCTTCCCGGGAACGCTCTTCTTCCAGGGAGCTGGACTATTTATTTTGGACTGATTAGTTTTCTTGCAGGTGTTTGTGGATGTGATGTGCCAGCAAGCTGTCTCTGACGTTTGGGGGCCCTGTGACGGCAAGCCCGCCAAGAGGCCCGGTCCGTGGCAGCCCCGCTCAGCACTCCCAAGCTCAAGGCCGGGGCTTCCCTGACGGATCCAGCCCGCCTCATTTCTGGCTTCCCTTTCGCCTTCTCCAGGGCGCCCTGCCGTCCCGCGGTGCTTCCAGAGTAGGACAGCTCCAGTTTTGTCGTGTTTGCTTTTAGGGAAAGCTCTGGCTTGATTTGATCCAAGACCCACTCGCTCGTCTTTCAGGTGTATATCAGTTTAAAGGGCCAGGTAGGTAGGGAGGTGGTGGGAATTACCTTTCTCCGAAGTCCCCAAATTGCTGCTGCGCATAGTCAGGGTGGGCTGTGAAAGTCCTTTTCAGTCCCGGTATCAGTGCGCCCTCGTGCAGCCTTTTCCGGAAGGGGCTTCTCCCCCTCCCCACCGCCTGGACCTTCCGCAGGAATTTAAGCACTGGCAGCCGCCGCATTTCCCCGCGGCGGATCACAAGGCCGCTGCGAGCCTCTTTCTTTTCTGCCCATTCGAAGCATCCCAGATGCGTGTGGCTTGCGAAAGGAAAGGCCAGGGCAGCAGAAGGATGCTCTGGGGAAAGAGCGAGCTGCTGGGGTCGCTCTGATTTCGACGTGCCGGTCCCCGGTGCGGCGGGTGCGGCTGGAGCCCTCTTGGCCCGGCCGCCCGTGCCTTTCCTCAGCCTTGGTTTGCCTTCTAAGCGCCCTGCATGTCCCCTTCCCCTTTTAAGGTGCAGCGGGTGGGGGTCAGCCGGGAGACCAAGTGGCACCCCCCCCCATGAATAGATGGACCAGCAAACAGCTTCCCCTGCCTGCCGTTCTCCCTGGGGGGGGTCAGCCTGGGGAAAGAGGTGAGAGAGGCCCCCTTCTCCCTCCGTTCTAATACCAGGAACCAGCAGGGTAATCCCATAAAACCGAAGGGCAGGAGATTCGGGGCAGATCCAAAGAAGAGCCGAGCGAAAACATGGAACTCATGTCCACTTGATGTCTTGCTGGCCACCAGTTTGGACCACATTAAAGGGGACTGGGGAGTGCATGAATTCACCAGGTGGGCTTTCCTGGAGGCTAATCCGGAGTGCCATGTGCCATGCGACCTCATGCCTGCATACTCCAGTTGCTGGGGAACATGGGTTTGAGGGGACCGTCAGTAGCAGTGATACCCGGTATCGGGTTTAACTTACTGCCAGGTGGAAGGCTGCCAAAGAGGCGGACACGGTCGCTTTGGCTTCAAAAGAGGAAGCTTCTCAAAGAAGAGGAAGCTGGTAAAGGAGAAGTTGCAGGGGAGTCAAGAAGGTTAAACCCCCTTCGAAGCGCATGGAGAGCACTCAAAACCACTGCCATGGTGGTGCGGAAGGGGAGGCCGAGAAGTTGCCAGCACAGAGACCGCAGGATTGCACAAGGCTGATGCAAGCCTGCAAGAAGAGAAGCTAATATTAATAATAATAATAATAATAATAATGCTTTGCGGAGCAGATGGCTAAGCACATCAAGGCCCACCATGAGCAGCTATTCGGGGTGGAATAGAAAATAGATATGCCGCGTCAGACTTCCCATTTACGGATCTTTGGCGGAGCCGCGCAGAGAATATTGCGTATGGTTCTGGTCCCCACACCTGAAAAAGGACGCGACTGAGTTGGGCAGAGTGCAGAGAGGTGGCAAGATGCTCGGGGGCCGGAGCAGCTCCCCTTGAGGAGCGGCTGGAACAACGGGGACGGTTCAGCCTGGAAGGAAGGGGCAGGGGGGGCACAGGACGGAGGTGTTTGCAGTAATGCGCAGTGTGGAGAAGCTCTTGAACCCGGGGCATCCCGTGAAGTGGGTTGGTGGGAGGTGCGGGACAGATAAAAGGAAGTCCTTCATCACAGTTAATTTGGAACTTGCTGCCAGGGGAAGTGGGGGTGGCCGCCACTCTGGGTGCTTTCAAAGAGGGCTGGACAGATCCACGGGGGAGGAGGCCCCGTGGCTACTGGCCCGGCTGGCCACGTGCCCCCTCCTTCCCCGGAGGGAGCCTGCCTGCATGCACCGGTTGCTGAGGAGCTGGGCAGGGGGAGGCCTTGCGCCCGTGCTGCGGGGGATCCCGTGGGCAGCCTGCCTGCCGCCATATGTGCAGAGAGCTGGATGGGTGGACCTCGGTTCTGATCCGGCAGGGCCGGCCTCCTGCTCGTATGAATCGGCACTGGGGTCGGGAGTGCTCTGCCTGGCAGGTTGATTGTGAAATGCACTAATGGACAACGTTCCAGAAAAGCAGCGGAAGCAAAATATTGGGTGGGGGAGGACAGCATATGCCCCCATCACTTTCTTTTGAGCTTACAGGAGGGTATAAAGTTACAGAAAACTTGAAATGTCCTGGTTTTGGCCCATCTGAAGAGCTGTATCATAAATATCCTTTCTAAGGCGAAAGTTCCCTCAAAATGCACGGATTGCAGCTTTGATCTTCGGTTTGACTGCTGTTCCACCCTGTCTGGTTGTCCAGTGTGACTTGCATTGTCTTTAGCCGGCTACTAGTTAATTACTTAAGCAATGACTTTCTAAAAGTGCGGCATGTTGTAAACCGACCTGAGATGTCTATAGAAAAGCTTTAAATAAATTTAAAAAATAGACATTTTTGGCAGAAGAAAACATTGGGGGAAAATACACACACACAACACACATCCTAGTCAAGAGTATATTTGTAGAAGAGTTTCCCTGCTTCCTTCTCCTAGTTTCTCCTCTTTTTCCTTTCTCGTAGATAACAAACTCCTTGAAAAATCCAGCCTGGATCATTTCCTCGCGAAGCTGCAGACCAAGCCTTGGGATGACCAGCAGGGCCTCCCTCCTGCCAGGTACCCAAATGCCACGTGGAGCAGGTGCTTCGCGGAGCCTGGCAGCCCGCCAAGCACACCTTTCCATTTCCCACGAGGACGGCACGCCGGAGGTCGGAATTAATGCGTGCCAGGCTACGTGCCCTGGGACTTCACAGCGCCGAGACCCTGGAGCAGCCGCGGCTGTGCCTTGCGGGTCACAAACGGAGCTTCCTTCGTTCTTTCTGCGCCCGCGAGGCGCCCGGCTCCGACTTCCTCCTGTGCTGAAGCAAAAGGAAACCAGCGGCTCCCAAAAAGGAAGTGTGCCAGAGTGTGCAGTGCATTCACAGTGCACGTTCACAGCCGAGTCGCACACTCACGGTTCACTTTTCTGCTCCCCGGCAGAAGGGGTAAAGTGGAGGTTTTCCACTCTTCCATTCATGCAGCAGTGCGGAAGCGCGGTGGGCAGGTTCAGGCCAGAGTGTGTAGGGAACGCAAGGCCCATGAGGGGGGAGATCTCCCCCAGCCGATGAGGGTGGACCAACTCAGATCGCCTGGGTCCCAGTCCCTCACTCTGCGAGCCTACACCACCGATTAATCTGAAGTATTTTCACACCTTCTCATGGTGGTTTATGAAAACTAGCAAACAGTGAAGTCAGAAGCATTGGCAGAATTGTAGGATTTACATAGATGGTGGATCCATGCACAGATCTGTGGAAGTTTGGGGCACAGTCAGTGCAATCTTTTCATCAACGACATGGAAGAAGGGGTGAACAGTCTGCTGATCAAATTCGCAGACGACACTAAAACTGGGGCAGTGGCCACAACTGAGGAGCAGGTACTCCAGATCCAAAAGGATCTGGACAGACTATGGAAGTGGGCAGGAGACAACAGGATGGCGTTCAATGTGGATAAGTGCAAGGTCCTGCAGTTGGGGCATAGGAATAGGTGTCATGAGTGCAGGTTAGGGGGCAAGTGGCTGGAGGCTCGTGGAGTGTTGGCCGTGGGCCAGAGCGTTCTGTGGCAGGAGAGGTTGCCGTGGACGAGCGAGTGGGAGGGAAGAGTGACGGAGGTCGTCTGGAAAACAGTCGTTTGGGTGCCCGGCTGGGTGGGCCTCCAGCAACGGCGAGGAAGGGCCAGTCAGTGTTCCCAGAGAGGAGCCAGACTATCGGCAAGCTCCGATTTAAGCCAGCTTTGAGAGCCCTTCCGCCTCCCTGGGGGTTCCTCCCAGGAATAATCGCTCTGTGAGGCGGCCAAGAGTCTCGGCACCTTCACAAAGCACACGCACCAGAATCTGCCGGCGGGGAATGGCGCCCAGGGAGTGTGTGCGCGGGGGGGTCTCACATCCGGCTTCTTGCCGTTCCCTCGAATGTGGGCTGAGCAGGTTCCTCGGTATTCCTCGGCCCGTTTGGAGAGTCTTCGGACGAGTTGAATGAATGACTAAGGCGCTTGCGAAATTGCCTCCCGGGCGCCCCGGGCTCAAGCCCCTGCTTGTTGTCGGCTCGCCAGTTCCCTGCTGTCAGTGGCGGGGAAGATGGGCTCGGGTGGTCGCCGGATGAAGAAGTGACCCGGGGCGGCGTTCCCAGCCACCAACCCCGCTGCCTCTGCAAGGATTTGGGCCAGCTGAGAGCAGCAGGCCCCGAAGGAGGGCGGCAGATGCCAGAGCGGACTCTGGCTCCCTGAGCTTCCCAGACCCCTTTCCCACACTCGGGCCTGGCCAGGAAGCGAGCTGGGCCAGGGGCAAGTCCGCAAACTCTCAGGACCGTGCGAGGCCCGTCGCGTGCAAAACGTTTGCATGGCGCACGGTTCTTTGCACGAAGCGTGCGGAGTGTGTGGAAGGGGCACTGCCCCTGCACGGTGGGCGGGCGTGCTGCTGGAGGGTGGCGTGCGCACAAGCCTTGCTCGGACGCGGCTCCTGCCACACACCCACACGCGTGCTCAGCGTGAGGCAGACTCGGGGCAGCGAGAAGGCGGGCCAGGGGCCGGGGAGCCGAGCTGGGGAGCCCTGGCGGATGCTCACCCCAAGCAGAGTCCTCGCGCTCATCTGCCTCGGAGGAGGCCTAGAGGAGGGAAGCGCCGCCATCCGGGAGGCCAAGGCCCGTTTAGGAGAAGGTGTGCGGAAAATAAATAGCGGGAGCACCGAAGTCCAGGTTCCTTTTGGAAGGGCCCTCGCTTGCCCTGCATTGTTGGAGGGTGTGCTGCTTGACACCTACAACCTCCGACCGCCTTCTGTGCTGTCTCCCCCCCACCCCCCCCAATTCCGGAGGCGCTCCTTGTGCCCATGATATCCCAGCCTCGCTTATTTGGAAAGAGGCCCTCGTTCGGGGCACCAGCTTCCGGGAAGTGCAGCTGTTGGCAGCTTTGGAAACACAGAAACAGCGCGGGCCAGAAGGGGCCTCCCGGGCCATCTAGTCTGACCCCGGCCCCAGCCGGCTCCACTCATGACTTGCCCCCCAGGTGTGTGTCCAGCCTTTAATGCACCTCTGGAAGCGAAGGTGCCTGTGTTTCATGGGCTGCCCTAAGCCTCAGGCACGCCTTGTTCTTGCCCTGCTCCACCGAGAGCCGCCGATTTCTCAGCGGAGCTGGCCGATGTGTTCGCAGGGCCACGCAGGACTCCTCCGGCCGCGACTTCGACGAAGTGCTGCACTCCGCCCAGAGGCTGGTGAAGAACCCCAGAGACCACACGCTGCAGCCGGAGATCATCAACAAGGTGAAAGGCAAAGCGGGCAGTCCTGGGGGCCTGGCGGGGGCCGGGGCCCAGTGGGCGGGCTGTGCGATTCGGGCGGCTGTGTGGCTTCTTTCTGGCTAAGTGTGCTTAGGAAGCCCCACTGCCCCTCCCCTCCAGGTCTTGTGTTTTCGGGCAACCAGTCGGGACACAAAACAGCAGCTGCAAGTATTTCAGATCTTGGAGCCCCCCAAAAATGTCTGGGGCTTTTCAGCTGGGAGGAAGGCAGGTCAGAGGTGCTGCTGGCAGAGGACGGGCGAGACGCTTACCCAACCGTGGGGAAAGCCCTCGGAGTCGCTCCTCCGTCTCTCCTGGTGCTGGAAAGTGGCCTCATCCAGCAAAATTGCTTGGCAGGAGATGCAGGGAGAGTCAGGCAGAAATAGTTCTTCCTGCAGCTCATGGGCTTGGTTGTCACGCGATGGTCTCTGGAGCGCCCCGGGTTGGAGGGGGCTGGTGCCGGAGGTCAGACTGGATGGCCCGGGAGGCCCCTTCTGGCTCGCTCTGTTTCTATGTTTCTAAGGACGTGTGTGTGTGTGGGGGGGGGGTGAGCGTGAGCAGCAGGGCTGGCTGGAGGCATTGTGCTGGTGAGCGGAGGGACACGGGGGCACCCGACCGTTGCTCAGCATGTGGAGCAGACCTCGTCTGGGTTGGCCGGGATCTCCCCAGGCCGCTGTCAACAGGACAGGTCCCCCCCCGCCCCCCCCCGGGGGCAGCAGGCTTGCTTAGGGCTCCGGCCAGGTGGCCCAGTGGCCACCGCTTGGTCCTCCCGCAGAGGGCAGAAGCGGGCATGATGCCCCTGCACCGTCTGCTGCCAGGAGCGGGCGCTGCGCTTGGCCTGAGGGCACGGCCGGCCCTGGTGCGCGTGTGGCCGCCCCTGTGCACCCACGGACAGCAAGCCCATTCCCCGAGAGCCGGTCTGTGTGGCGCAAAATGGGCACCGTCGCGGCACAAGGGGGAGGCGTCTCCACCGCTTTGGGGAAAGCGACGTCGCAGAAGCAAGCATCTTCTGTAAGCCGTCCTGAGGCTTGTCGTGAAGGAGGGCATAGAAATGTTTTAATTGAGTTAAATTTAATTGAAATTAAAAGACGATTCGGGAGAAATACTGCGAACAGAGTAGTGAGCACAGAAAGCTGGCCCGGGTGTGCGTGTGTGTGCACGTGCGTGTGTGCTCGGGAGAGGCAAAGGCGGGGGGCTGGCGGCTGGGACCCTGAATGGGGGCGCTGCACGGAGCAGCGTCCTCCCCCCCCGGCCAGCGGCTCCCCGAACGTTCCCGCGGAGCCTCGGCCCCCGCCCCGCCTGGCTGCTCCCTGGCTTTGGCGTGTCAGCTTCAGGGTCCCACCTTTCCTCCTCGTCCGGGTGGCACCTCTTCCTGCATCTCTTGAAGGCTCTTCTGCGCGCAGAATGGGCCCAACCCCTACGATTTCGGGGACTTGCTTTTGCTTCGGAATAAAACGGCAGAATGCTTTTCGGTTCTTCCCAGAGCTGCTGTTTGCCTGCCGCAGACCTCTTTCTTTGCGCGATAAGCTGGCGCATTAAATGACCGGAACCCCCCCCCTCTCTCTCTCGCTCTCTCTCTCGTTTGCAGCTGGCCTTCCGCGTCTGCGAGTGGCATGTGCTTCTGAGAGCCAAGGATGCTGCGCTGGAGGAGCAGAGGAGCAGGTGAAGCCCCCGTGCCCTCCGTCTTCGCCCAGTCTCTTCCCAAGGGGCCTCTTTTCGGGGGGGCGGGCAGGTGGGGAAGGGGGGAATCCTGGAAGGGGCTTCATGCCAGCTCCAGCAATCATGGGGCGATCGTGCCCGGGACCCCCAGGCTTCCCCCCCCCCCCCGCGTGGGAGACTGAGTCGCAGTGGAACGCGGCTGCAGCCGAGCGGGCCGGCCTCAGGCACGGCTTCACCTGCCGGGCCTGCGGCCGCCTCTGCAGGGTTTCTGGGGAAAGAGGGGATCCTCAGGCAGGTGGGCAGGATGAGGCCGGCGGCTGTTTTCTGTTGGCCTGGCCTGGCCCGTGGTTCCTGCTGCCCGTCCCACCATCCTCCCTCTGCCGGCGGCAGGCGGGCACAGTCCTTTTGCCCGGGGCTCCGGCAACCCCAGTGCCCTTCCCAAATCCCCGCAGTGCCGGTCCCGAGCCCCAGCGGGGGCCATCCTGCCCGCAGGCGGGAGAGCCACTCCTCGACTTGCCCCCCCCCCCGCAGGTTGGCCTCGCTGGGCGGGCTGCTCTCGGACCTGGAGGCCCAGCGCTGCGGGCTGCGCGGGCAGGCGGAGGAGCACAGCCGGAGGAACGGCGCCCTGAGGGGCGCATACGAGGCGCTGCACGAGCGCTTCTGCCAGCGGGACGGGGAGCTCCGCCGGGTGTCCGAGAGGGGCCAGGAGCTGCTGAGGCGGCTCATGCAGCAGAAGGCGGCCGCGGCCGAGCGCGAGAACCGGCGGATCGAGAGGTGGGGGCCTGCTGGGCGCGCCTGGGAATAGGGGGGGGGCTGTGCAGGAGCGCCAGGGAGGCGTCGGACCCGTGCCGAGCCCCCGATCCACCGCGTGTGAGCGGTCAGCATGCTGGGGGGGAGCTCAAGGGCGCCAAGGAAACAGGACTGGGGTGACACCGCCGAGAATCAAGTCGGAAGGACAAGTCCCTCTTGTGACTAGAGATGTGCCTGCACTTGGGTGGGGGGTGTTGCGGGGGTCCAGCCTGCCTGTGCTAGATGGGGGGGTGTCCCTCCTTAAGACTGGAACGGGGGGCTGCCCACCACGGCCTCTTGGGTGGGCCACGCCTCTGGTGCCCCCACAAATTCCACTGAGAGTCTGAGAAGGGTGCACTGATGAAGCTGAAGATAAATAAAGATAAATAGGTTGGCCCGAACCCGACTGCATAGTCAAGGTCGCATCTTGAGCCCCCAGGCAGAAAGGTCCTTTGAATCCCCAGTCCTCTGCTGCTCGGGATGCCTCCCTCTTCATGCTCTCCCTCCCCCCAGCCCGGCTGTGCCATCTCCCTGTCTGCCCCATCCCAGTGTGCAGGTGTCATGTGCGCCGCCCCCCCCCATCCATGCGCGTGTCTCTCCAGGGCTGGAGGGGATGGCAGGGAGACGCCAGGGGATGGGCCGGGCCCTTCGGCATGCTCAGCATAAGGTACAGCCCCTTCCCAAGGCGGGACTGTAGCAGGAGGGCTGAGGGGAGCTCCCTCCCATGCTCAGCCCCGGTCTCTCTCTCTCTCTCTCTCTCCCTCCCTCCCTCCCTCCCTCCCTCCTTGCAGGGCAAGGCAGGCCAGGCTGGCCAAGGAGCTGAGGAAGGCGACCAGGACGGTGCTCAGTATTCAGGCGTGAGTCCCCCGGCTAGAAGGGTCGGGAGGCGTGGGGCGAGCCCTCCCTGTGCTGGCACCCCTTGGCCTTCCCTCTGCGGGGGTGGGGGGGGAGCAGGCCACGGCCGGCCTGAAGCGAGCCCCTGGGGTGCCACCGGGAGGTTTGCGTGCGAGCCCCATTCCCCGGGGAGTCCGGCTGGGCAGAGGGAGCTGCGAAAGCACCCCAGTTAATTGGGGCCTTGATCGCCGTGGCCTCGGCACTCACCGAGGCCCTCCGGGGGGGGTGCGGAGCAGCAGCCGACACGCTGGAAGTTCTGCCACGTCTGCTCAGGACGGAGCCTGCCCCCCCCCCACGGCAAAGACCCCAAATCCCCACACCTCTGATGGCCACCGCCTGCCTCGGGACGAGACGGAGTCGCAGTGGCTCCCCAGCTGACTGGGGCGGTCGAGGAATCCCGTCTTTGCCAGCCTGGACAGAAACCGACCTGATTCCTCCCTCTGGGAATCATGGCTGGATCTGAGCTTTGCAGCCCACCGGCTTTCTTGCTTCCTGAGTGTCCCGACCCAGTTCTTGGCTCAGAACCATTTCGAAACATGCAGGCACAGTTCATCTGAGGGGGCCACTGTGAACAGCTTTGCTCATTGTGACGGTTGCCTGTTATTCTGAATCGCAACAAGCCGCGCTTACTATGTACCCGCCGCTTTTCCTTTTGGCCTTTTTTCCTGGGGTTGTTCCCTTGTTTTTATCAGGGCCGGTTAACTCTGCTGGGCTCATCTGCCCAGAATTGCTCCCATCGTCAGCGCCAGGCGCAGGTGCCGAGCAAATTATCCCGTGTGCCCCTCGGCCAGCCGGCCTCCTCGCCCGTCCTCTGGGTCGTTGGTCCCACGAGCTTCCTTGGCGGCCAGAGACCCCGGCAGGAGGCGGCTGAGGGGCGGTTTCTCCGGCTGCTTGTTGCCAGCGTCCTCCAGGCCAGAGAGAGGCAAAGCAGCAGGTTGTGAGGAAGAGGAGGAGCAAGAGCAGAGGGTCTTCCCCGTGGCCCCTGCTTGCCGAAGGCCCTTGACGGGTGCCCAGTCATGCCTACCCCTCAGCGCTGCCCTGCCGGCTTTGCACCGGGGCCCTTCCGGGGCCCTCTGGTGGCGTCACCTGTTGTGCGCTGCGTCAGCATCTCGTCCTCCTCTTGCTTTATTAACTGCTCTCTCTTTTGCGCTCACCTGAGAGGCAGATTGGGCCGAGAGTCAGCAGCCGGCCCCGATTCACCATCCTGGTGCCTGCAGGGAGGACCAGCTCGGATCTCCACAGTTCCAGTCCAGCCCTGTGGCCAGTGCCCCGGGCTCCAGTCCGACCCCAGTCCAACCCTGTGGCCAGTGCCCCGGGCTCCAGTCCGACCCCAGTCCAGCCCTGTGGCCAGTGCCCCGGGCTCCAGTCCGACCCCAGTCCAGCCCTGTGGCCAGTGCCCCGGGCTCCAGTCCGACCCCAGTCCAGCCCTGTGGCCAGTGCCCCGGGCTCCAGTCCGACCCCAGTCCAGCCCTGTGGCCAGTGCCCCGGGCTCCAGTCCGACCCCAGTCCAGCCCTGTGGCCAGTGCCCCGGGCTCCAGTCCGACCCCAGTCCAGCCCTGTGGCCAGTGCCCCGGGCTCCAGTCCGACCCCAGTCCAGCCCTGTGGCCAGTGCCCCGGGCTCCAGTCCGACCCCAGTCCAGCCCTCTGGCCAGTGCCCCGGGCTCCAGTCCGACCCCAGTCCAGCCCTCTGGCCAGTGCCCCGGGCTCCAGTCCGACCCCAGTCCAGCCCTCTGGCCAGTGCCCCGGGCTCCAGTCCGACCCCAGTCCAGCCCTCTGGCCAGTGCCCCGGGCTCCAGTCCGACCCCAGTCCAGCCCTGTGGCCAGTGCCCCGGGCTCCAGTCCGACCCCAGTCCAGCCCTGTGGCCAGTGCCCCGGGCTCCAGTCCGACCCCAGTCCAGCCCTGTGGCCAGTGCCCCGGGCTCCAGTCCGACCCCAGTCCAGCCCTGTGGCCAGTGCCCCGGGCTCCAGTCCGACCCCAGTCCAGCCCTGTGGCCAGTGCCCCGGGCTCCAGTCCGACCCCAGTCCAGCCCTGTGGCCAGTGCCCCGGGCTCCAGTCCGACCCCAGTCCAGCCCTGTGGCCAGTGCCCCGGGCTCCAGTCCGACCCCAGTCCAGCCCTGTGGCCAGTGCCCCGGGCTCCAGTCCGACCCCAGTCCAGCCCTGTGGCCAGTGCCCCGGGCTCCAGTCCGACCCCAGTCCAGCCCTGTGGCCAGTGCCCCGGGCTCCAGTCCGACCCCAGTCCAGCCCTGTGGCCAGTGCCCCGGGCTCCAGTCCGACCCCAGTCCAGCCCTGTGGCCAGTGCCCCGGGCTCCAGTCCGACCCCAGTCCAGCCCTGTGGCCAGTGCCCCGGGCTCCAGTCCGACCCCAGTCCAGCCCTGTGGCCAGTGCCCCGGGCTCCAGTCCGACCCCAGTCCAGCCCTGTGGCCAGTGCCCCGGGCTCCAGTCCGACCCCAGTCCAGCCCTGTGGCCAGTGCCCCGGGCTCCAGTCCGACCCCAGTCCAGCCCTGTGGCCAGTGCCCCGGGCTCCAGTCCGACCCCAGTCCAGCCCTGTGGCCAGTGCCCCGGGCTCCAGTCCGACCCCAGTCCAGCCCTCTGGCCAGTGCCCCGGGCTCCAGTCCGACCCCAGTCCAGCCCTCTGGCCAGTGCCCCGGGCTCCAGTCCGACCCCAGTCCAGCCCTCTGGCCAGTGCCCCGGGCTCCAGTCCGACCCCAGTCCAGCCCTCTGGCCAGTGCCCCGGGCTCCAGTCCGACCCCAGTCCAGCCCTCTGGCCAGTGCCCCGGGCTCCAGTCCGACCCCAGTCCAGCCCTCTGGCCAGTGCCCCGGGCTCCAGTCCGACCCCAGTCCAGCCCTGTGGCCAGTGCCCCGGGCTCCAGTCCGACCCCAGTCCAGCCCTGTGGCCAGTGCCCCGGGCTCCAGTCCGACCCCAGTCCAGCCCTGTGGCCAGTGCCCCGGGCTCCAGTCCGACCCCAGTCCAGCCCTGTGGCCAGTGCCCCGGGCTCCAGTCCGACCCCAGTCCAGCCCTGTGGCCAGTGCCCCGGGCTCCAGTCCGACCCCAGTCCAGCCCTGTGGCCAGTGCCCCGGGCTCCAGTCCGACCCCAGTCCAGCCCTGTGGCCAGTGCCCCGGGCTCCAGTCCGACCCCAGTCCAGCCCTGTGGCCAGTGCCCCGGGCTCCAGTCCGACCCCAGTCCAGCCTGTGGCCAGTGCCCCGGGCTCCAGTCCGACCCCAGTCCAGCCCTGTGGCCAGTGCCCCGGGCTCCAGTCCGACCCCAGTCCAGCCCTCTGGCCAGTGCCCCGGGCTCCAGTCCGACCCCAGTCCAGCCCTCTGGCCAGTGCCCCGGGCTCCAGTCCGACCCCAGTCCAACCCTGTGGCCAGTGCTCAGGGCTGTGATGCTTCTGCCGCCTGAGGATCTGCCCGCAAGCTGAGCGGCTTTGCTGCAAGATCTGTGCCCCCCGTGCAGAAGTGCGATCAGAAAAACCAGTCACTGGTAATGCTGGGAGACAGATCAGTGAATGTTCAGGCGGAGAGAGCTGCTTGTAATCAGCTGAAACCGACAAGAAATAAGACATCAGAATAAAGACATGCCCTTTACACCAAACTGTCGGTACTGTAGCAATAAAGCAGTTTGTTAGACATGACTAAAAGCATGAAATAAAAGGCCATCGAACTGATCTTTCACATAAAAAACGTATTTCCTTGGGGATGTTTTAAGACCCCCTTCTGCCTTACCGGTTCATGGCATGTTTTCTCCAAGCAGAGACCCGAAAGAAGGGAAGGTGGATAAGCAGAAGCCAGCCAGCCAGAATGCTCCTGACGAGGAGAGCGGAGAGAAGCTGGTGAGGAGACCGTTTAGGTAAGTGGCTGAGAAGCTCCTTCAGGGCATGATCCTGCGCGACTTAAGACAGAAAAAGCTCCCAGCTTGCGGCTCCCAACTCCCGTAGGTCTTCTCTCGCTTCTTACATTGCGTAGGATTGTGGCTTTAGGCTGCTAGCTTGACAAGGAAAAGAGATCCGAGTTCCATGGGTCAGAGCTGCCTCGGACCCTCCCAATCCCAGTGGGGGCCCGTCCACGTTCCACCCCCCCCATTGCACCCCTGGCCGACCTTTCCGTTCCCCTTGCCACTCTCATCTTCTTTCCGTTTGGCTTTCTGTTTAGATCCGCTTCCGCCACCTCCATGACCTTCACCAGATACGTGGACGTCTTCAAGGGCTTGTTTGAGTAAGTCGGTTGCTCGCTTGGTATGTCAGCGGTGCTGCTGGGTCTGGGATGTAGGAATTGCTACCAAAGGTCAAGATAAAGTCCGGATTCATTTCTACAATAGCCTTTTATTGGATCAGCTGTGCCCAATTCAATAAAAGTCAGCATCAGGACTCTGCAATTCAGAACTCGTCTTCATGACAAAAACTATTACCAGTCTCTTTTTATTGATTTATTCCTGAGGTCGCTGAAATGAAAAGCAGCAGAAGGCCAGTTCAGGACTTTAGAAATTTAAAAACTGGTCTGCTTTCTTTTTTCTGGAGCAGCCTCTGGCTCCAGTTGCAGGTACTTTCACCCATGCTGGAATGTTGACGGCATTTGCCATTCCAGCCCGGAGGTCTGAGGCCAAGTCGCTTCCCAATTTGCGGTCATTTCAGCTGTGTTGGCGTGATAGCCAGGTGTGCTCTTGGGAAGCTGTGGCTGCCTCCAGCCTGGAACTGCACATCTCAGCGTGAACCGGGTCCCCAGGGCTGGTTCAGGGAAGCTGTGGCTTGCCAAAGCCGTCACCCGCCCTGATTTGGATGCTCCGGCAGCCTACCTGTGCAGCATCAGGAGGAAGGGAGGGGTGGCGCATGGGAGGCACTTCAGTGCCCAGCCCTTCTGCATCCTGGCTGGCAAAGCACGCACTCCGAAGCGTTCACTCCCTGCGCTTAGTTCCAGGCTGAAACGTGGGAACTCCGTGAGCAGCATTTCGACGGATCGGTGCTGCAGCATCCCTTACTCTGTGGTCTCCTGCCTCCCGTCCAGCGTGAGCGACATGCAGGTAAGTCACAGGGGCTTCCCGTCACTTTTGCTGCCTCTGCCTTCGCTCTCTCTTGGAGATGCACCCAGGAATCTCACGGTGTCATATTCCAGTTTTAGACGCTTGGGTTGGAAGGCAGTTCATCTGCAAACCTCGCCTCTCCCACTGAATTAGCAGCAACTAAACTTCGACTTTCCCCTGCCATTGAACGCCACTTTTTAGAGTGTTGGAAGGTGAGGCCCAGGTGTATTCACTGCCCAATCCGACGCTAATGCAAATATGTCAGTTTTTAAGAAGACCGAAGATCTGTGGCCACCTCAGGTGTGTTAGTGGAAGGACGGCTGATGTCCAGGTCTGCTTGAATTCTCCAAAAATCACTTAGAAGCTCCTTTTGGCTCATTCCCGCTTTTGACCTGTTTCTGACAAACAGGAAAGGTACACATTCCCAGGAATCTTTTTCAAAAAGCCACCCTTCCACCCATTGACTAAAAAATGAAAATACGTCTGAATCTTTTTTTTTTTTTTTGGAATGTGAAGATTTGCGGATTTGGGAACTTTTTGTGGAAAAGCCCTGCTCCCCCTCGCGTTGCCCTTTGGAATGGTGAGCAGGGCACGTTTGCATAACCGGAGAAAGGAGACAGACTTCCCCTCCTTCCGAGTTGCTGCCGGAGGAGCACAGGCGCTCGGGCCGTGTACCCCGCTGCTGAGTGCTGAGGCAGGGAGCGGTCCAGGCCCAGGGAGCTGGGAGGCGCTGGCCAGGCCGGCATCTTGCTCTGCGCAGGAAGCCCAGAGGCGGAGGATTCCCAGCAGATGGCAGTCCAGGCTCTTCCCTAGACCTCCAGCGGGCGAGCATCTCTCCTCTCGCCCTTCCCTTGCCGCTGACGAGCTTCTCGTGCCGTTTTGTGCTGGGGAGCCAAATCGACCTTGTCCTGCAGAGAAAGAGGCCTTGCCCTCTTCTCTCGGGCAGTTTTCCGGAAGTTGAAGTGTGCAGCTGAGTTTCCCCTAGGCCCTCTTTTCTCCCGGCCAGCCCTGGAAAGTTGCTTCGGCCTTTCCTTGTGGAATGCGCTTTGCAGACCTCGGACTTCGCTCGCTGCCCTTCTCTGAACCACACCGATTGTTTCTCCCTCTCTAAATGTGTGGGACCCAGAGCCGGGCTCAGCGTTAGTATGTAAGATGTGGCTGAATCTCTCTTAATTCCAAGCGACTCCACGGCGGGATGCAGGAAACCCAAAGCACATTTAAATAGAATGCAGATAAAGGTTTGCGCTTCATAACACTTACAGAATAATTGTGGAGGCCTTTAAGGAACTGGAGGATCCTGCGGACCTTGAAGGGGCCAGGAAGGCCATCTAGTCCACCCCCTGCTGCTGCAGGACAGCGAGTCACACCATCCCACTCAGAGGGCTGCCCAGTTCCTCCTTGAATGTCCCCAGTGTGGGAGAGCCCAGCACCTCTCCAGGAGGCTGGTCCCACTGCCCTCTTGCTCTGACGGTGAGGAAGCTCTTCCTGATGCCCAGCCTGACCCTGGGTCTTGACACTCCCCCTTTGACCTTCCCCCCAGGAAGCCCATGCCTCGGAGGTCAACGCCATCAAGTTCAGCCCCAATTCCAGCCTGCTGGCCACCGGAGGAGCGGACCAGCTGATCAGGCTCTGGAACGTGGCTGGAGGTGAGTGCAGGCCAGTGGGCCTCCCTGCCCTCCCCCCCCCCCCGCGGCCAAATGCAGACACGGGGCTGGAACGAGCCAAGGCGGCTGGAGAGTCGGCAGCCCCCGGCTGGGAGGGGTGGCCCCCTGCCCCAGCACCCCCAGACGATGCCCTCCCGCTGGAGTTGCAGTACTGGGGCCTCGGCTGTGGGCATCCCTTCCCGACCTGCCTCTGCTCTTTCGGCTCCTTTCTTTAACGAACGTGATATTACAGCTGCAGAATGCTGTTCAAACTTAGATCCTTCGCCAAGTCAGCTAGCGAGTTTGCAAGGGGCGTTTGGCCTTCACGATTTGTGCAGATGCTAAAGGCGGCATCTCAGGTGGCACGAGCGCTACTGTAAATGACTTCGCGTGGGAGGGAGCTCTGGCGCAGCTCCGGCTGGCAGGGCAGCTTTTCTGGAGAATCTCGGTGCTGTCGGTGTAAGCAGCGCAAGGCCTTTGGCCGAGTGGCGCATACTATCCTGGTGGAGAAATTGAGGAGTTTTGGGATGCACCAAAGCACCGTCCGGTGGACCGAAAGCAGGGGATAACCATTAGTGGTGGCAGAGGGTGAGGAGCGGGGCCCCCCAGGGCTCAGTCCTGGGACCGATCCTGTTCAGTCTTTTCATCAATGACCTGGAGGAGGGGGTGGGAAGTCTGCTGCTCAGATTTGCAGATGACACTAAAATGGGGGCTGTGGCTGCAGCAGGTGCCCTGGATCCCAAAGGGTCTCAGCAGACGATGGAAGCGGGCAGCGAAGGGCCGCTAGGATGGTGGCCGGTTTGCAGGGGAGCCGCATGAGTAGAGACTGAGGGAACTGTGACTTTTCAGCCTGGAGAGGAGACTCAGAGGGGGGCTGTTAGTGACATACAGGTACATGAGGGGGTGTCCCACGGACCTGGGTCATGACCTTTTTCCCCCCTGCAATGGAGGGCAGGACGCGCTCCAACGGAGCAAAGCTCAGGGAACCAGGGCTCCATTTGGATGCCAGGAAGCGCTTCCTGACAGTCAGGACCCCTAGGGTGTGGAATGGGCTTCCAGGGAGGTGGCTGAGGCCCCGTCGGTGCGGGTGTTCAAGGCTAGGCTGCGTATGCACATGGCAGGCACGTCATGAGTGGAGTCGGCTGGAGCCGGGGGTCAGACTAGGTGGCCCTGGAGGCCCCTTCTGACTCACTCACTCTGTTTCTATGTGTTACCAGAGGCTCGAACTTGGCCTAGCTGTAGAAGTTAGTTCAGCATCGCTGCCAATGTGCCACTGCCCTGAATAGGTAATTCTGCAATAATTTAGCCGTCGGTGGGATGGAAATTGTAGTCGCCTTTCTCTCCCAGCTCTTATTTTGCCTAAGTGGTCCTACAGACCTGCCAGGCTTTTGCGATCCTTCTTTCTGCTGAAATTACCCCATGCTGTATTAGAGCAGATTAATTATCCAATATTAGCTAAGAAGAAGCTGGCCGAACTTGTGTTACTTTGCAGAACATTGTTCCAGAGAGGCCAGAGGGGCCAGGAGGAAGCGGACAGGTGGGGCCACGGGCCTGAGGGGCTGATGAGGCCGCGCTCGGCCACTGCCAGCCCTTTTGGCTCTGGCCTCTTGGCAGAGGGGCAGAGCAGCAGCGGTGGAGAGGGAGGGGGCCAGGGGGCCGGGCCAGGGAATTCGGGAGGGGGCAGAGGGGCGGGGTCAGAAGACCGGGGGGCTTGTGGGTATGACCTGGTGGGGATCATGGAAACCCGATGGAATGAAAGGCCAGACTGGAATGTGCACATAGAGGGGTCTCACCTTTTTAGCAAGGACAGGAAGGGGAAGGGGGGTGGGGGGTGGCTTTATACATCAGGGAACGGATAGGATGCAGTGAGATAGGATGCAGCACAGATGGGGATTCGGTAGAGGCAGTCTGGGTGAAACTTAGGGGTTTTGACAGGGAAAGAGACCTGACAGTGGGGGTATGTTATCGCCCTCCAGGTCACCTTGAGACCCTGGATGATGTCCTGGCAGACCAGATTCTAAGGATGTCTCAGGGGAGAGACACAGTAATTTTATTATTTATTTATTAAAACATTTCTATGCCGCCCCATTGCAACAAAACCTCGGGGCAGCTCACAAATTATGTGATTTCAAATTATGGGGGATTTCACTCTCCCGGATATTAGCTGGGAGACTCACTCGGCGGTGACAGCCAGGCCACATCGCTTCCTAGAAGCTAAAGAGGGAGCGTTTTTCACAGAGGGTCCGAGAGGCGACGAGGGGGGGAAACATCCTGGACTTGGTCTTGACCAATAGGGAGGAGCTGATAGATGAAGTACGGATTAGAGGAGCTCTGGATGCGAGTGATCACTCCATCCTTTGCTTTGAGATCAGAGGACTGGGGCCGTGCAGCAGGGCAAGCACTAGAAGCTGGGACTTCAAGAGGGCCAACTTTGGCCAACTGAAGGCCAGACTGGGGAAAGTCTCCTGGGATAGGTTACTGGAAGGTAAGCAAGTTTAGGAGGGGTGGAGGCACTCAAAAGGGAAGTTTTGGAGGTGCAAGCCTTGACGATACCTCTAGTCAGTAAGGTGGGGAGGCGGAGGAGAGTGCCGCCATGGAGGCGAAAGGAGGTGGTTAGGGGGATTAGATGAAAGAGGAGCCTCCATAGGAAATGGGTACTGGGGGAAATAGACAAAAGGGTATACCGGGAGGAGGAGGCCCGTTGCAGAAGGATTCTTCGCAAGGCTAAGGCTGATTATGAGCTGAGACTTGCCAAGAATATCAAGAGCAACAAAAAGGGCTTCTTCCAGCATGTAAATAGGAAAAGGAAGGGGAGACAAGTGGTGGGACCACTAAATAAGGAGGAAGGAGATCCAGTGACTGACATGAGGGAACAGGCACAGATGCTAAATGACTATTTTGCCTCTGTGTTCTCCCCAAAGCAGGACGGGGGATATCCGTATAGGAGATTGGATGAGGCTGGGGACTTAGGGGCAGAGATTAGAGTCACCCCCCTTGAAGTCGAGGGGCTCCTCAGGGCATTGGACATTACAAAGGCGCCAGGCCCTGACGGGTTACACCCGAGAGTACTTAGAGAGTTGGCAGGGGTTCTCTCACGCCCGCTGGCCTCCGTTTTTGAGGCCTCGTGGAGAACGGGTGAAGTTCCAGAGGACTGGAGGGTGGCATCGGTGGTCCCAATTTTCAAAAAGGGGCATGGCGAATTTCCTTCTCCACTGGAGAAGGAAATGGCAACCCACTCCAGTATCTTTGCCATGAAAACCCCATGGACATGAAAACCAAAAGGCAAAACGATATGACACCGGAAGATGAGCCCCTCAGGTCGGAAGGTGTCCAATATGCTACTGGGGAAGAGCGGAGGGCTAGTACTAGTAGCGCCAGAAAGAATGAAGCGACTGGGTCAAAGCCGAAAGGACACTCAGTTGCCGATGTATCTGGAGGTGAAAGGAAAGTCCGATGCTGCAAAGATCTATACTCCATAGGAACCTGGAATGTAAGATCCATGAATCAAGGCAAGCTGGACATGGTCAAACATGAGATGACAAGACTGAACATCGACATCTTAGGAATCAGTGAACTAAAATGGACAGGAATGGGTGAATTTAGTTCAGATGACCATCAGGTATACTACTGCGGGCAAGAATCCCTCAGAAGAAATGGAGTAGCCTTCATAGTCAAGAAAAGAGTAGGAAAAGCAGTACTGGGATACAATCTCCAAAATGACAGAATGATCTCAGTTCGAATCCAAGGCAAACCATTCAACATCACAATAGTCCAAATCTATGCCCCAACCACTGGTGCTGAAGAGGCTGAAGTTGACCGGTTCTATGAAGGCCTACAACACCTGCTAGCATTAACTCCAAAAAATGATGTCCTTATCATCATGGGGGATTGGAATGCTAAAGTAGGAAGCCAAAAGATAACCGGAATAACAGGCAAGTTTGGCCTTGGAGTACAAAATGAAGCAGGACACAGGCTGGTAGAATTTTGTCAAGAGAATACGATGGTCATAACAAACACTCTTTTCCAACAACCCAAGAGACGTCTCTACACATGGACATCACCAGACGGTCAACACAGAAATCAGATTGACTATGTGCTCTGCAGCCAAAGATGGAGAAGTTCTATACAGTCAGTAAAAACTAGACCAGGAGCTGACTGTGGCTCCGATCATGAGCTTCTGGTGGCAAAATTTAGGCTTAAGTTGAAGGAAGTAGGGAAAAGCACTAGGCCACTCAGGTATGACCTAAATCATATCCCTGATGAATATACAGTAGAGGTGACAAATAGATTTAAGGAATTAGATCTGATAGACAGAGTGCCTGAAGAACTATGGACGGAGGTTCGCAACATTGTACAAGAGGCAGCAACTAAAACCATCCCAAAGAAAAAGAAATGCAAGAAAGCAAAATGGCTGTCTGAGGAAGCTTTACAAATAGCTGAGGAAAGAAGGGAAGCGAAAGGCAAGGGAGAAAGAGAAAGATACAAACAATTGAATGCAGAATTCCAGAGAACAGCTAGAAGAGATAAGAATGCCTTCCTAAATGAACAGTGCAAAGAAATAGAAGAAAACAATAGAATAGGGAGGACCAGAGATCTCTTCAAGAAAATTAGAGATATGAAGGAAACATTTCATGTGAAAATGGGCATCATAATAAAGGACCAAAATGGCAGGGACCTAACAGAGGCAGAAGAGATTAAGAAGAGGTGGCAAGATTACACAGAAGAACTATACAAGAAAGAGCTTAACATCCCTGATAACCATGATGGGGTGGTCACTGACCTCGAGCCAGACATCCTGGAATGTGAAGTGAAATGGGCCTTAGGAAGTCTGAGCAACAACAAAGCTAGTGGAGGTGACAGCATTCCAGCTGAGCTATTCAAAATCCTGAAAGATGATGCAGTTAAAGTGCTACACTCAATATGCCAGCAAATTTGGAGAACTCAACAGTGGCCACAGGATTGGAAAAGGTCAGTTTACATTCCGATCCCCAAGAAGGGCAATGCCAAAGAATGTTCAAACTACCGCACCATTGCACTCATTTCACATGCTAGCAAAGTGATGCTCAAAATCCTACAAGCTAGGCTCCAGCAGTATGTGGACCGAGAACTACCAGAAGTACAGGCAGGATTTCGAAGAGGGAGAGGAACTAGAGATCAAATTGCCAACATACGTTGGATCATGGAGAAAGCTAGGGAGTTCCAGAAAAAGATCTACTTCTGCTTCATTGACTACGCTAAAGCCTTTGATTGTGTGGATCACAACAAATTGTGGCAAGTTCTTAAAGAGATGGGAGTACCAGACCATCTTATTTGTCTCTTGAGAAACCTATATGCGGGTCAAGAAGCAACAGTGAGAACTGGACACGGAACCACTGATTGGTTCAAAATTGAGAAAGGAGTTTGGCAAGGCTGTATACTGTTGCCCTGCCTATTTAGCTTATATGCAGAGCACATCATGAGAAAGGCAGGGCTAGATGAATCACCAGTTGGAATCAAGATTGCTGGGAGAAATATCAACAACCTCAGATATGCAGATGATACCACTCTCATGGCAGAAAGTGAAGAGGAACTAAAGAGCCTCTTGATGCGGGTGAAGGGGGAGAGCGCAAAAGTTGGCTTGAAACTCAACATTAAGAAAACTAAGATCATGGCATCCGGTCCTCTCACTTCCTGGCAAATAGATGGGGAAGAAATGGAGGTAGTGACAGATTTTATTTTCCTGGGCTCCAAGATCACCGCAGACGGGGACTGCAGCCAAGAAATTAAAAGACGCTTGCTTCTGGGGAGGAAAGCTATGGCAAATCTAGATAGCATACTGAAAAGCAGAGACATCACCCTGCCAACAAAAGTGCGTATAGTCAAGGCTATGGTTTTCCCAGTTGCAATGTATGGCTGTGAAAGCTGGACAATAAGGAAGGCTGAGCGCAAAAGGATTGAGGCCTTTGAGTTGTGGTGCTGGAGGAGACTCCTGCGAGTCCCTTGGACTGCAAGGTGATCAAACCGGTCAGTCCTAGAGGAGATCAACCCTGACTGCTCTTTAGAAGGCCAGATAGTGAAGATGAAACTCAAATACTTTGGCCACCTAATGAGAAGGAAGGACTCCCTGGAGAAGAGTCTAATGCTGGGAACAATAGATGGCAAAAGAAGAAGGGGACGGCAGAGGATGAGGTGGCTGGATGGAGTCACTGAGGTGGTTGGTGTGAGCTTGAGTGGACTCCGGGGGATGGTGGAGGACAGGAGGGCCTGGAGGAATGTTGTCCATGGGGTCGCGATGGGTCGGACTCGACTTCGCGACTAACAACAACAACATGGCGAATTATAGACCGGTTAGCCTTACGTCCATTGTAGGAAAAACAATGGAAAGGCTCATAATAGAGAGAGATCTAGTGATGCTAGATAGGGAAGGGAGGCTGGCAGCCACACAACATGGCTTCCGCAAAAACAGGTCCTGCCAGACAAACCTTGTGGAAGTCTATGACAAGGTTTCGAGGTGGCTGGATGGAGGGGATGCGCTGGATGTGGTATACCTGGATTTCAGCAAGGCCTTTGACAAAGTGCCCCATGATATCCTGGCGGAGAAACTGAGGAGTTTTGGGATACACCAAAGCACTGTCCGGTGGATTAGGGCATGGTTGACTGACCGAAAGCAGAAGGTAACCATTAGCGGGGAATCGTCGGGATGGCGCCCAGTGACAAGCGGGGCCCCCCAGGGCTCTGTCCTGGGGCCAATCCTGTTTAATCTTTTCATTAATGACATGGAAGAAGGGTGAACAGTCTGCTGATCAAATTCGCAGACGACACTAAAACTGGAGCAGTGGCCACAACTGAGGAGCAGATACACCAGATCCAAAAGGATCTGGACAGACTATGGAAGTGGGCAGGAGACAACAGGATGGCGTTAAATGCGGATAAGTGCAAGGTCTTGCACTTGGGGCATAGGAATGGGTGTCATAAGTACAGGTTAGGGGACAGGTGGCTGGAGAACAGCACTTGTGAAAGGGACCTCGGGTGCTGGTTGACCGCAGGCTGAACATGAGCCAGCAATGAGACATGGTGGTCAAGGGGGCGAACGCCACCCTTGGTTGCATAGCCAGAAGTGTGGCTTCTAGATCAAGAGAGGTATTACTACCACTCTACACGACTCTGGTGCGCCCGCAACTGGAGTATTGTGTTCAGTTTTGGGCCCCTCATTACAGAAAGGATATAGCCAGGTTGGAGCCAGTGCAGCGAAGGGCCACAAGGATGGTGGCTGGTTTGCAGGGGATGCCGTATGAGGCAAGACTGAGGGAACTGGGTCTCTTCAGCCTGGAGAAGAGGTGACTCTGAGGGGATATGTTCGCGACCTACAGGTATTTTGGGGTGTGTCACAGAGCTACATGGAAACCTGTTCTCCCCTGCAGAGGAAGGCAGGATGCGCTCCAATGGAGCCAAGCTCAGGGAGCCAAGGTTCAATTTGGATGCCAGGAAGCAGTTCCTGACAGTTAGGACCCCGAGGGCGTGGAATGGGCTTCCACGGGAGGTGACTGAGGCCCCGTGGGTGAGGGTGTTCAAGGATAGGCTGGACATGCCCTGTTCATGACCATTTTCCTGCACAGTATGAGAGGAGAGCAAGATTCTAGCTTGCATAGACTTGTTCCCCATCCTGGTGGCAGACAGGAAACAGCATGTGACTCGGAGCTGTCCTGGAAATTGGCATCGAGAGCCTGGAAGAAACTTTCCTGTTTCAGTTAGCAGCTGTTTCTCTGTATTCCTGTTTTCCATCAGCTGAAGCCGGCCTATCAGCTGTGACTGTATCTGGACAGACAGGACCTGGCAACGGTTATCCACACGCTGGTAACCTCGTGCCTGGAGTACTGCAATGTGCTTCATGTGGAGCTTCCCTTGAAGATGGTCCAGAGACTTCAATTGGTCCAGAAAAGGGCAGCTGGACTGTTACTGAGGACGGGCAGATGGGATAGAAACAGAGTGAGTCAGAAGGGGCCTCTCAGGGTGGGCATGTCGTGAGCGGAGCCGGCCGGAGCCGGGGGTCAGACTAGATGGCCCGGGAGGCCCCTTCCGCCTCGCTCTGCTTCTGTGTTGTGTGTCTCTTTCCAAACGTTCCTTCGTCGAAAGGAAAAGAATAAAGGTCTGAGTGTTGTCATAAATAGAAGCACGAAGCACCTCGGCCAGGACGGCTGCTCTGAGTGTCCTTATACGGTGCCTTAGAAATGTTTTCTCGGAACGTGTGGAATATAAATTCTCTCACATGAATGAATAAATAAACCCAGCTCGGCGTGAGACGTCCTTGGGACGAAGCCCGCTTCACTCCGCCAGCAGCAGGGCGGCCTGTTTTTCTGAACCGTGCCCTGGGCAGGCGCGTTCGACCAAAGGTGGAAGAGGCAGGCGGGCGCCGTGCATGTAGATCCGAGGGCAGCGTCTGCGTTAGCTTCGCGCAGAGGTGGTGTGTTCGTGCGTTTCCACTGCTCCCCGAGAACGGGAAAGTTTGCGCGGGATGATGAACTGGGGCTCCTGCCCCAATTATTTATTTCCTTTCTCATTTGGCTGAAGCGCTGAGGATGGTTTAAGGCGGCAAAGTGCCAAGTGTTGTGTTGTGTGTAATACACATGATAAAAGCCTCAGGAACGCGCCGTAGCGCATCAAGCTGGAACACGCTGCCCGGTGGCTCCTGTGGCCGGCAGGCAGGAGGGTCCGGAAGCCCCCTGCTTTCCATCTGGGGTTTGCTGTCCATGCTGGGCAAACTGGGACCGTGGGCTTGCCTCTCCGAGCAACTGGCTGCAGATGCAAGCCAAGGACAAGCCGTGACGTGTGACTCCGGCTTCTCAGAGGAGAGACGAACCCCAAGCTCCTGGTCCCTGTGAAGGCGGCCCTCCCGCCCGGAGGTCCCGTTGCTCCTGCACAGGGAGCCGGGGGAGCCGGGTGGCCACGCTGAGGCGGCCCTCCTGCCCGGAGGCCCCGCTGCTTGCCTTGTTTGACGCCTTGGATCTTCAGCAGGGCTGTCAGCAAGCATTTTCCACAGTGCTTCCGCGGCGGCTCTTGGGACGGTGCCGGGGTGGCCTCCGCAGGGCCCCGTCTGTGCCCGCAGCCGCTTTGCTTCCTCGGGGAGGAGCCGGGCGCTCTGGCCCACTCTCAGCCCGGCCGTCCTGCCCTCTCTCTCCAGGGCGCCTGGAGAAGATGCAGATGCTGGAAGGGGCCAACGGCAGCATCACCAGCATCGAGTTCGACCCCTCGGTGAGTGTGGCCCGGAGCAGCCCTGGGTGGGAGCCGCCGGTGCCTTGGGTGAGGCGGGCCGATGTGGCCGGCCCGGGTGCCGCATCCCCTGCTCAGGGCCTTCCCCAGGTCAGGGTGGGCAGCCCACGGCGGGACGCTCGGCCGCGGGGAGAACGTGGAACGTGTGCCCTGCCCACTTCCGCTGTGCAAAGCACGGGTCCAGCTGGCCAGGGACTGTCCGGTCCGAGGGCAAAGAGCCCTGCCCACCCCTGTGGCCACCTGCCCCCCTTCGCTGGAGGTGCCATGGAATGCGCCGCTCTGCAGGACCGGTTTTCAAGGACAGCTCCGGGCACGCTGCCCCTCTGAAGCGCTGGCTCAGCAAACCCCGGGCGGGAAAGGCCCCGGCCCGAGCATGCCTCTCGCCACGTCTCCCTGGACAGCCGTGGGAAGGCCGGGAGGCGTCTGAAAACGTGGGACGTGGAGAGCAGCGTTTCTCCAGCGTCCACTTCTAGGCTGCCTGGCATGCGCTCCGTGCGATGCCCTGGGGTTGCTTGCAGCAGAGAAGCGTCAAGGACAAAATGTTCGCACTTAATATATTTAACAATATGCAACATGTCCTCGCTTAATTAAAGCGCACACGCACATGCACACACAATACAAAATGCCCACAGTTAATTATACACGTGTGCACAGTGCAACTTGTCCTCAGTTAAGTGGAATAAAACTTAGAAAGCCGAATGAACGCTCCCGAGTCTCCCCTCGGCAGCGAGTCAGTCCAAGAGCCGGTGGTGGGTCAGGGAAGGACGCTTCCCATGCCGGAGGCCCTGCAGGACCCGCCTAAACGTCCCGCCAGAAGCCGGCCACGTCCAGGGTTTTGACTGGGCGACTGGACTGTACCCCTTGGAAGGAGCGTTTCCGGCCGATGGACGCCAGAAGCCTTGGCGCCCAGGTGTGCGGAGAAACGCTTTTTGGGCCGGAGCGCTCTCCGAGCACGAAGATTTCCCAAACGCAGATGGGTTTTCCCTTCCGCAGGGAAGCAGGGAACAGAAAGGTTTGGGAGCACAGAGGGGCTGCAAGCCCCCTGTAGCTGCCCGCAGGGGACGGGCCAGTGAGCTCTCGGAGCTCCTGCAGGGGCCGATCCCACAAAAGCACCTCTGGAAGCGACGCAGGAGTGAGCCCCTCCGCCGCCAAGCCCAAGGCTGCCTCCATGTGATGAGCTCGGTCACAAAGAGGAGGGTCTCCCTGTGACTTGCTGGAGGGCCCCGTGCCATGCGGGGGGGACCCGGCATCACCCCTGGCCTGGCCCCCTGTGCCCTCCCCACTTGGCCTCTCAGGAGGAACTCGGAATTCCCCTGGTGCCCTGAACAGCCTGGGTTGCGGGAGGCTGCTGGCTGCACTGGATTTGTGGGCTCACCGGGCACCCCGTCCTCCCCTCTCCCCACTTGCCATCAGGACCTGCCATCAGTACAAGAAGGTAATCTGGAGAGGCACAGCATTCGAGGAAAAAGGGATGAGGAGGGCTGAAGAGCAGTGCAGGGCTGGTGGAATGGCCCCGTGTCTTCTCTCTGCTGTGCAACGGGCTGGAACGGCAGCAGGTGGTGGGAGCTGCGGGGTGAGATGCCTCTGTGGGGCACCCTCCCAGTAGGTCTGGCAGGAGGGCCCCATTCCCCTCCCCACCGCCCCGCTGCCTGCCTTGGTACCACTTGCTGGGTGCCCAGCTCTGCCTGACGCTCAGCCACGCCCAGGCCGGCCGCCCGCATGCTAAACTAGGCCCTTCGCCCGCTGTCCAACCCTCCCGCCCTCCCCTGCGTGGGACTACAGCTGCCATCATTCCCAGCACTCTAAGCCCCGGCAGAGCAGAGGCAGCCGGGAACCCCAGGGCACTGCTCATCCGCTCCCCCCGCCCTCTCTCCTGCCAGGGGGGGTACGTCTTGGCTGCCACGCACAACAACGCCGCACAGCTCTGGATGCTCGGAGGCTGCCAGTTGAAGGTGAGCGCGGCTGGGTGCCCTTGGGGATGGCGGTGCAGGGGGGGGGCTGGGGGGGCTGGCCCTGCCCCGGGGGTGGCATGGCGCTCCCTTGGGAACGGAGGAGAGCGAGGGAGCAGCCAGCCCCCCACGCCTCCCGCTCGTCTCTTCTTCAGGAGATCCTCACGGGACACACGGACAAAGTGACCGCGGCCAGGTTCCGGTCCACCCAGTGGCAGGCGGTGACGGGCAGCCGCGACCGGACCTTGAGGGAGTGGGACCTGAGCCAGGGGGCATGTGAGTGCCGCCGCGCTTCCCTGTGGCGGGAGAGCCCCGGCACGCACGAAGCGGACGCCAGGGCGGCTGCCCGGAGACGTTGCCAGCTTCTGGGAAGGAGGCAGGGAGAGGGGCGCTCCGTGGGCACGGCTGGAGGCCCCTGGTGACCCGGGGAGGATGCCCATGGCCGCATCTCCTGCCCGACACCCGCCCCTCTGTCCTTCCGGCAGGCTCCAGGACCATCCAGGTTTCCTCCTACTGCAACGACCTCGTCTGCTGCGACCCCGTCCTGGTCAGCGGGCACCACGACAAGACGATCCGCTTCTGGGACAGCAGGTGAGCTGCGACCGGCGGGCGTGCAGGCCCGACCGTGCTGGGATCGCTCCTCGGCCGGAGGGGAGAGGCAGGGCCTTTTCCTCTGTGGCCCCGCCTTGCTGGATGTCCTCCCAAGAAGGCCCCCTCTTCTCAGACTTACCCCACAACAACAGCCCTGTGAGGTAGGCTGGGCCGAGCACCTGTGACCGGCCCAGGGCCCCCACTGGACTCCCTGGCCGAGCAGGGGCTACGCGTAGAGCCCGGGCCGCCTGACCCACTGCACCCCTGCTCCTTGCCGCCCGTGTGAGCAGCACAGTGCGCGCCAGCTCCGCGGCTTCGCTTGGGGATTTTGCCCGGAGCGACCCCTGTTGAGGCTTGCTTCCAAACAGGCCCCCCTGACTCGCCGGTCGGAGCCCCCTGCAGCCGCCTCAGGCGGGGATCCCGCCCCCCCCTCCCCACGCCTTCCGTGCCCCGTACTTTTCTGTGGGTGCCCCTGCCTCCCCGGCATCCTGGTTCTCTGCCCGGTTTTGTCTCCCCCGCCTTGCACTTCCGTGAGGACGAAGGCTGGGAGCCTGGCCCGACTCTTCCCGGTGCCCAGCGCTGTTCCAGGGGCTCTGCTGGTTCCCACAGAAGGGCCATCCCCCATGAAGGCCCTGCAGGGGGCAGTTTTCAAGGGGGGTTGCGACCCCCACGGGAAGGATGAGCTCCCCCTTTCCCACATGCTGCAGCACCCACAGAAATCTCTTCCTCCACGAGGAATTCCGCATCGGAGGCACTTTCCCGCCGCAGCTGCTCTCCCTAACGGGGGGCTGCGGGGCTCGCCCCCGAATTCCTGGAATACTCGCCGCGTCCCCCTTTCCTGCTTCCTGCCGCCCCCGAGCACCCCAGCCACAGCTCGGAGCGCCGGAGAGGCCGCGCACGTCCCGTTAGCGCCGCGCATCCGAAACGCTCCCGTCAGGCGCGGCTGCCAGGCCAGGCCCGCTTTGCCCCGAGGGGTTCGGCCCGCCTCCCCCCGTGGCGCTGCGGTCGTGGCCCGCCCTCAGCGCAGCCGGCCCGGCTCTTCTCGCCCAGGGCCCCGCACTGCACGCAGGTGATCCCGGTGGACGGCAAGGTCACCTCGCTGAGCCTCAGCCAGGACCAGCTGCACCTCCTGAGCTGCTCCCGGGACGACGCCCTCAAGGTCATCGACCTGCGCATGCACAACATCCGGCAGGTGTTCCGGTGAGTTCCCGCATCGCCCCCAGCGGGTGGGACGCGGACGGCCGCTTAGACCTTGGAGCAGTGGTGGCGAACCTGTGGCACGCAGGCCGCAGCGGGCACACAGAGCCCTCTCTGTCGGCACGCGAGCCCAGTCGCCCCAGCTTCGCCCCGGCAGCCGAGCATCGGATAGCAGCGCACATAGGGGCCGTGCGCACGCTCAGAAAGGAGTAGCCGCACCAGGCGATGACATCGCAAGCCAAGACTCATTAGCTGCGACTCATCCGAGCTTTCACATGGCCGGTCAGTGCACTCATATATATATATATATTTGCTTGGACGGGCTGTGAGGTGTTTTTTCTGAACCGAACCCTCAGTTTCCAGGTTTGATTGCAGGGTTGGCACTTGGCGATAAATCAGTGGGTTTTGGGTTGCGGTTTGGGCACTCGGTCGCCGACCAGCTGCTCCCAGGATCCCCCAGCAGGATGGGGGCAAGACCTCCCCCTGCCCAAGCTCCTCAGCAACCGGCCTGTGCATGGCCAGCCAGGCCAGTAGCCACCCATAGCCGCCTCCTGCCCAATCCCTTTCGCAGGCCACCCAGATCGGCAGCCATCCCACCTCCGGTGGCAGCAAATTCCACAGTTAACGATCTGCCGTGTGAAGAATTGCATGCTTTGGCGGAGGAATATCCTATCGCTTCCAGGATCCCAGAAAGCTGGTGTGTTGTGGTGTGTTTTTCCTCTCTAAGTGCACACAGGGTCTGGCACTCAGTGAAGCAAACCTTTCGGAAGAATAAGACCAAGTACCTGAATCCAGACATTTTATCCCTGCCTAGCTTTCGATACTGCTTTTCACTATACCCTGTGTGAAGAAGTGGTTCCTTTGATCGGCCCTAAACCTCCCCCCACAGTCATCTCCCCAGGATGACCCCGATTCGTGTGTTATGGGGGAGGGAGAACATGTCTCCCTCCCTCTCCGCTGTCCTGGACCTTGCACTGTTTAAATACCTCCGTCATGTCTCACCTTTTTGCTGAGCTGAACGGTCCCAGTTGGAGCGGCTCCTCCAGCCCCCCCGGATCATTCTTACTGCCCTTCCCTGCACGTCTCCCTGCTTGTGGGCAGCAGCCAAGGGGCGCTTTTGGCTCACAGTCGCCCCCTTTTCCCCCAGGGCCGAGGGATTCAAGTGCGGCTCTGACGGGACCAAGGCTGTGTTCAGGTGAGTGTCCAGCAGGCCGGAGGGACTGGTGAGGCGAGCGCCTTGACTACTGCAGCCCGGCCTCTGCCCAGTCCTGCCCAGGACCTGTTTGCACAGTGGCTGTGCCCCCCGTGCCTCGCTCGAGCCCGGGTGGGCTGTGGCGCCCGTGGGCACCAGGTTGCAGCCCTTCTGCGGCTTCTCGTGCCATCTGGACGGCCCCAGCAAGGCTGGCTTAACAAACCACGCCACAACCCTGCAACAGCCCACAGGTTGTGGGTGGCTTGTTCAGCAGCCCTGCACAAGCAGCGGCTCTTGGGGTCGTGAGGCGGCTGGCTGCTTTTCTCTTGTCGGCCCCCGTCTGGGGCCGGGGGCACCCAGGCGAGGCTTGCCCAGTCCTTCCTGGCAACAGGTGAGGGTCTTTTGCTGTCCCAGCCACTTAGTAGCTCCTCGTTTTTGGTGGGTTCGGATCTGTCCCTACTTCTTGAGTTTTTGCACTGCAGCTGGATTTTTTTTAGCCTTTTCTTCCTATTTCATACTGTAGCTGCCAATGCTCACATTGTATCTTAGGTTGTGCTTCATGGTTTTAAGGGCTGAGACCCTCCCAGAGCGCTCTGGTCACGTGTGGCTGAGCGAGGCAGTGTTGAAAAGTCACGAACGGCAAAATAGAATAAATTTGGCTCACCCCCGGGGGGGGGAGCAGCCCCTGCAGCCTCCTCCTCGCCCTCGTGTCGTGCGAAGCGTCCACCGGCTCCCCGGTGGGCGGCCGATTCTGACTTCGGCTTTCGCGATGTGCTTTCCCTGCACGGGCTCGTCTTTCTTGACTAGCCGCGTTTCTGCGGCTGAACCGGCAGCCAGACTGACGGACCGAGTGGCCTTTGCAAGTGTCCGAGTGGCCTAGGTAACGGACGCATTCTGCGAGAGCTGCCCTAGGCGTCCTTTGGCTCTGCGCCTGCATATGCGAGATGAGGGGGCTGCAGCACGGGCAGCGGAGTGCCGGCGGGAGGCCGGTGGGGGCACCGCGGAGGAAGGGAACCCTGCTGCCAGCCCTGGCTGCCCACCTCCCTCCTGCCAGTAGCTCTCGGTCTCCTCTCCTCCCAGCCTGGGGGGCCCAGATGCGTTGGACTGGGGTCCCCAGCCAGCCCTGGAGGGGACCAGGCTGCAGACAGCTGCCTTGGAAGAGGGAGGGCTTGTTCCTGCTTTCCCACTCAGTTGCCCTCCCCCCCCTTCAGCTCCCCCCCCCCCGCCCAGGCCTGGCTGCGCAGCGTCCCCTTCCTTGCCTGCCCTCGTGGGGCCGGGGCCGGGGCAGGACTCCTTCCTGGCTTCCCCGCCGCCTTCGCCTCCCCTTCCCCGGCTGCCTCGGGCCTGCGAGACACGTCTCCCCCAAAGCCGTCCACTTCCCTGCTCCCCCTCCTCCCCCCAGGCCCGGACCTTTGCACCCCGGCCCCCTCGTCCAGTTGCCCCCACCAAGATCCCCCTGGGCTCTGAGCAGCACTGCCTGCCCCCCACGTGCAGCGAAAGCCCCCCCCCCCGGCACACACGTTCCCTGGGGTCGGTCACTGCAGGGGACAGCAAGGGCAGCCAAAGAAGGCGGTCAAGTCCCGGGGGGGGGGAGGGGGCAGCGCTGCCCATGCCGGGGGGGCAGGGGGTCTGCAGAGGCCAGGTGGGCAGGGAAGGTGAGGAAGCTTTGCTGGGGGCGGTGAGGAGCAGCAATGGAGCGCCGGGTGTGAGGTGGGCAGCCCTCTCACACTGGGCTGCCTCTTGGCTTTCCTGGCGGTGGGTGGGTGGGCCGGCCACCTCCCTCCCCTGGGGACGTGGCCCGGCCGTAGCAGGCCGGCTGATCTCTCCCCGCTTTCCCCTGGCAGCCCGGACAAGAGCTACGCCTTGGCGGGATCCGCGGACGGCACCCTCTTCCTCTGGAACCTGGAGACGGGCCAGCTCGAGGGCAGGCTGCCCGGAGTGCACCGGTGAGCCCCGCTCAGCCCCCTTCTGGGCTCGGGAGCTGCAGGACACGCGGGAGGGATTTCTGCCCCCCCCCCCACTCCGCGGTGCATTTTTAACCAGGCCGCTTCTCCGTTACGTAAGAAAGACGGCGTGTGATGGAAGCGCAACCCCACGGGGCACCGGAGTGCCTTCGCCGCTGCTCGCTTGGCCATCACACGCTCTGAAGCCGACCTTGCCAGCCCGGCGTCTCCTGCATGTTTTGGATGACGGTGCCCAACATTCCTGGCCGGGCTGGTGGGGGGGCGCAAGGTCGGAAGCTCTGAGCATGATCCGAGAGGGGCCCTTGCCATGCGCCTCATGCCATGCCGTGCCGGCTGCTCACGCCACACAGGCTGCCCAGCCAAGGACGGCCCCCTCTCGCACCCTCGGCGGTCCCCGGCTGCTCCCCCGCTCCCCCAGGCCTTCGGGGCTTCTGGAGCCGAGGCCGGAGCTGCTCCGATGCAGGGATCCGGGGGGTCCCCGACGGCTTGGTGCGACCCACGCCTCTCCCTCCTTGCCCCCAGGTCGTCGGTGAACGCAGTGGCCTGGGTCCCCTCCGGCATGTACATCGGGAGCGTGGACCGATGCAAGACGGTGGTGCTGTGGAGGTAGTGCCGGCACGGGGATCACGCAGCGGGCGGGGACCCCGGGTTGCCCTGCCGCACTCCCACCGCACCAGGCCGGCCTGTCCATGCCGCCTGCTGGACTTCTTCGGACTTGAGAGGGCAGAATGTGTCCGGCTGGAGGGGCCTTCGCAGCAGCGTGGCCGTGGGCTTCCCTCCCCCGGCTGCCTCCACCACGGCTGGAAGGGCTGTTGCCGGGCTGGAACCCGGGGCTTGGCCAGCGCGGAAGGGCTGCAAGACAGGCGACCCAGCCTGCCTTTGGCTTTTGCGCTCTGCTTGGCAGCTTAGTCGATTCTGCAGGGGGATTAGAGGGACGCGCAAGCAGCAAGTCTGCCTGGGATCGCCGGCGTGCTGAAGCCCCCGTGCAAGCAGCTGTTAGAAGGGGAAGAAGAGGCGCTGGGGACAAGCCGCGCCTCCGCTTGGGACTGTTCGGGGAAGCAGAATGCAAGACCAGAGCGGCCCCAATCCACGCCAGGCAGGCACGGACAGGGAAGGGCTTGGAGCCAGCACAGAGGGTCTCCCCGGCAGCGTCGTCCTCGCATCCTCTGCGGCCAGCGGCCCTTCCCTCCAGCAAGCAAGCCGCTCCGGCTCCGTCGGCATCGGCTGCCTCGTTTTGCACGGCACTGGAGGAGACCCGGCATCTCTTGTGTCCGGCCTCTTCGGTTTCCAGCCCTTCTGGATCTGGGGGGCACCCAAGACCTGTACACACGTGGGATGGGACACAGGTTTTCACGTCTTCAAAGAAGGATGGAATGGAAAGGAAAGGAAAGGAGGGAATAAAAGTCCACCCTTGGTCTGTTCTGCAGTCCTTTCTGTGCCGAGAGCCCCCACTCCGGGGTCCTCCGGGCCGGTCCCTCGAGCCACAGGGGCCTCCGCTTCCCCGTGGCGCTCGTGAACCCTCTTCCTCTTTGCTCACCAAAAAATAACGTTGGAAGAAAGAGCTGGTGCAGCCCTCTTCCGCTCCCCTTTGGACCCCCACCCACGTGCTCCCTGCCCTTTCTGCCTGCGATCTGCCCCTTGCTCTCGCTCCCCCCTGCCCTCTGCCTCTGTGGCTCAGAGCTGGCTCGCCAGCCATCCCTGCCATGTCACGGGCCACAGCCGCCTGGAAGCCACTTTTGGGGTGTGCCTGCCACCGTTCTCCAAGCCCCCAGCGAGCCCGCCGGCCATCCCAAAAGGCTGGAGGCCCTGGCGCGCAGGGACTTCTCCCGCTCATGCGGAGCGGCTGCCGAGCAGAGGGGGCCTTCCTGGGCCGGCTGGATGGACTCTGCGCAGGTGCCCTGGCTCAGCCGCAGGATGTCGGGGTTGCCCTGGAAGGCCCCCGGCCAGTATCCGGCGTCTCCGGTTCAAATAAAGATTGCGAGAGCCAAAGTGGACGCAGAGGTGCGGCATCAGGCGAGCTGCTGGGCACGTGAATTGATGTATTTTCTGCCCCGTGCTGGGCTCGTGGCTGCCCCAGCGGGATCCGATGGGGGTTGGGGGGGAGGCCACGGCCTTACCTGGGCGTCCAAGTCCCGACTGCCTGTCGGGCCTGCAGAGCTGTGGTCGAGATGCCTCCTGCGAGTAGCACAGGCGGGTTTCATGGATGCCCCCTGGTTCTTCGGTAGCGCAGGTTCCTTTGTGGCAGGATGGTGCTGGGCCGAGAGCCGGTCTGGATCCTGCCGGAAGCCGCGCTGGCCTGTGCGGAGGGGCTCTTGGTGGAAGCGCTTACTTCCCTCACCTCTGCCTTGTGCAGAGCAGCCTAGAAAAGGGAGGCTGAAATTTCTTGGGTCGGAGCTGCTCCTGAGACTGCGCTGCGCAGAACCAGCCGCTGGGATGCGACGCAGAACAGCCGGTGCAGAAGGAACGCCCCTCCCGGCACTTTCCAGATCTCCTTCCTGCGGTTCAGAGAAAACTTCTGGCTATCTCTGCAATATTTCTTTTTATCTATTTAAAATGTTGCTCAATTCCCACTGGCCCAAATTGGGATCCCACTGTTGTTAGTAGAAACGATCACAGAATGAAGTAATACAGCAATAGATTTGGAAGGGATCATAAGGACCACCAGGTCCAGTCCCCTGAAATGCAGGAGGAGTTAAGGCATCCCTCGCAGGTGGCTCAAGTGAGTGAGCCAAGCTACATGATGCTAGAAAAAGAAACAGCCAGCCAGGGTCCACAATCAGTCTGCTCTGTGTTGAGGGGACTAGAGGGAATAAAGGATCATTTTGTGCATGTCGTGCACAATTATACAAAATGGCACATTGGGTCATATAATAGTCATGGGATCCAAGCAGACATCAGGACCCCACATCCTGACCCATCCCAAGTGGAAATCTTTGTAAGCCCCCTCTCGTTCAGAAATTTCACAATGACTTACTTACTTACTTATTTAAATATTTATATGCCGCCCCTTGCAACAGCCTCGGGGCGGCTCACAATACAAAAGGTTGACTTGTGGCAACCTTTCAAGACATACCTTCTCATTCCTGACAGCTAGAAGCTTGCTTTTTTAAAAAGCTGAATTTCTACAATACCAAGTCTATAAGATACTACATTCCATTCTAGTGGGGCATGATTAGGAAATATGTGCCGTCTCTGTAGTAGCAACAACTGTTAGGACTTACATTTCCAGAGCACAATCTACCAGGAAGGTCCGTTGCAGACTGCTTGAATTGGGTGTGCTTTTCATGCTGTTTGCAAAGTAGAAATTTCGTGCACCTTGCCAGCCTGGCCATGGGAGTCATTCCACCCACCCCGGGAGGATCGGGCCATCCCTTGGCCCCGCACCTGAGGAGGACGGGGCAGAGCTCTGCAAACCACAGCTGCTCCACAGAACCCCAGGCTACTGCCTTTGGCATGGCCTCTCCAGCGCCACCGCAGAAAAGCAGTGACAAGGTGATCCCTGCCTGGAGGAAAGTCTTGTCGCCAGCAGGGAGGGAGGAGCAGCGGAAGCAGCCCGTCTCCCGTCGCCAGGCACGTCGCATGGGCACGCGTGTTAGTCGCGTGTCTGCTCCGGCGCCTGAGAAAGCCTTTTCTCTTCGCTGGTCCTGGCCCTCCAGCTCCACGGCTCGGCCCGGTTTGCCACTGGCTGGAGATGCTTCTGCGATGCCCGTCTCCTCTGCACGTCTGCCCCGCTTCTGCCCCGGCGGGGGGCATCCATAAGCCGGGAGTTTGCCACGACCTCAGCCTAATGCAGAGCCCCTTGTGCATCTCGTTCCCTGACGGAGGCACAGTCCGTGTGGTTTCCAGATATGCCTTTGCTTCGAACAGGCGAGGTTCTCTTCAGGTAGGCTAAAGTGTGGGCAGCGGGGCGAAGCTTTGCTGGAGGAGCCCCATCCGGTACGCAGAGCCGTGGGACAGGTTGCTCAGGGAGGGGCCTTGGCTCGGCTCTGACGATACCTGGAGCAAAACGTTCTGCATAAGGATTGGCAAGAAACGCTTTGGTCCACCGATTAGCTGCACATGCAACTTTCTCAGACATGGGATGGAAAGCACTTGTGGTTTTAAAACTTTGAAGGTGAGCAGAAGTGAAGCTGAGAGATTTATCCGGGCAAGGAGAAGGCTGGGAGCACCCCACTCGTTCCGGGTTTGCGTCCCCGTCACTGAGCCGTGTTTGTGTCCTGAATGTGGGTCATCACCCCTTTCGGCTCCTCATCGTCGGCAGCAGCATGGCTGGCAGGAATAGTTGCAGCTGCGGAATCTGTGAAAATTCACATTTCTTCAGGGAGAAGGAAGAATGAGAGCGTTCAAAAGTGGGAATGAGAGCAGGAGAAACTGGCCGGTTCTGCCCATCCCGAGCTCTGCAAGGCCTCGGACAGCCCCCAAGAAGGCTGCCGTCGCCCTTACAGGCCACTGAACACCTCATGGGCATCCCAAGAGGGAGGGAAGGGGAACCTGGCTTGGAGTGGCAGTCTGATGGATTTCCTTAGCTCAGACTGCAAGCTGGACTTTCTCTTTGGAGCAAGAATTCCTGGACTCCGGCCCACGTCCCTCTTCCCCAAATCCGCTGAGTCTTTGCACGGGTGTCTGAAAGCAAGTGCGAGCGGGTTTCTGCTCCCACTCAGGTGATCGTGATCTTTGCGTGCTTTGCACAGGGAGTTACGTGCCCGGCATATTTTGTGCAACGAATGATGTACTTCCTTGCACGGAGAAGCTTGTGGCGTTGCTGAGTGTTCGCAGGCATGATCTTGGCTCGGCTCGCTTCCTGGCCGGGGCGAGCGTGGGAAAGGGCTAGAGAGCCAGATGTCATTCGATCTTCCTTTCCTGCAGCACAGGCCTGGCAAAGGCCCAAGCACTGCTTGCAGGTTCAGTGGAGCGTCTCCCAAAAAAGCAAGCATAGGCGGAGAGCATTAAGGGGGCAGAGCAAAGCTGGAGCCCAACACGGTGGCCTCGCCACACGGCCTGCAGCGGCCCCTTGTGCCTCCTCTGCTGGGCACGTGGGGGGCAGCAAGCTGGGACCTGGGGCAGCTCCTGAAGTGATGGGCTTCTGTTCCCCACCTGAGAAGCCTGTTGAAAAGGTTTTGCACTCGGCAGAGGGACACGCGACGCCACCCTGTTGGTTCAGGCCTTGGGTCCCTCTGGCCCGGGACTGTCCGCACAAACGTGTTGCAGCGGTCCTCGGGCCGCAGCAGGATCCTTCCCTCCCCTTCCCAGCAATGGGGGATTGGGCCCGGGAGCTTCTGCTGGCACCCTGCGTGTTGCACCCCTAAACGAGGCTCCCTCCTCCTCCAGCTGGTAGCCAATTTCAGGGCCATTTTGCAGCATCAGTTTCTCAGGGAGGAGCAAATGACTGGAAACAGAAAAGATGCTGGCTGAGGTGAGAATTCATGCCCTACTTAACACTCGCAATTGTATAAATAGCTCAGAGTGCTGCAGCGCGGCTGAAGCGTGGAGACCGGTGACCTCACGCTTTCTCTCCTGTAGCCTCTGGTGCCCAGAGCTCCGCCAGGGAGACTGCAGTGCCTCCCGGATCAAGGCGCACGTCTCGCCCGTGAGAGCCCGGCTGTCCATCCTTGGAAGTGAGTCCTGATTGAAGGGTTCACAGAGGGGCTCGTTTACTGAAGAGCCACGAGGCTTCCCCTTCCTCAGGACCTGCCCTCCTCAGAAGAGCCTCGGCACCTGCCCCCGAATCTAGCGCAGGCTGGATGTGTTCCAGTGGAGCCAAGCTCAGGGAACTGAGGTTCAGGGTGCATGCCAGGAAGCACTTCCTGACAGTCAGGACCCCGAGGGCGTGGAAGGGGCTTCCACGGGAGGTGGCTGAGGCCCCATCGGGGAGGCTGTTCAAGGACAGGCTGGGCATGCCCATGGTGGGCATGTCATGAGTGGAGCCTGCTGGAGCCGGGGGTCAGACTAGATGGCTCCGGAGGCCCCTTCCGCCTCGCGCTGCTTCTCTGTTTCCAGCAGGTGTGTCAGAAGGGAGACCTGTTATTTTGCTCCAACGGCTTGAGAATCTGTATTTGTCTTGGCTGTTTGCTCTGGAACCTCCAGCAGCAGCCTGGAATGCTGCACGGGGCGGCCGGCAGGGAATTCCTGCATGCCAGGCCCTGCGGACGTGCAGGAGGCTGCCCTGTGCCGAGCCACCCGGGCCACTGGACAGCTGCCACTGCCTGAGACCTTTGGCTGCAGCTGGCGAGCCGGACAGGTTCTTTCTGCAGGGGATGAGCTTCCTATCTGGGCTCAGTCACCGATTCAAAGGGAGGCTTTGGCTGCAGCCTGGACGTGTGGGGAAGACCAGGACGGGAAGCGAAGGGGCTGGCGGAGACCCTCAAGTGGAAGGACGCTTCCCTGAGGAGCAAGGCCAAGGTCATCCCCACCTTATCAGTTTGGACAGACATCGGGTTCCATGTTCGGTAAACACTGCAAAGACGCTTGCTTGGTCAAAATATATATCAAAAGTAATTATATCTAACACAGGAGGGATATATATAGGCTTTTGTAGCTGTGGGATGATTAGGAAGAGTCTTTGAGGGTAAGCATCCAGGTAGGGCAGGGGTTCAAAGGTCAGTCCCTGTGAAACATCTGAGGCTTGGAATGGGATTAGAACAGGAAGAAAAATGAGCTGTGCAGAAAAACTTGTGGAAACCAGGCATCTTGGAAGTGAGTCCTTAGGCATGGGGATTTCAGGTCCCGTTTCTCGCCACCTTCCAGGTAGGGTTGGGATTGAAAAACCAAAGTCCCCATGAACCTCCTGGGGCTTGGACCGTGCTTGGAATGGCCTAAAACAATGAGCCGTGCGAATACACACCCAGAAAGCTGGCATTTCAAGGAGCCGTCCTGAGGCATGGGGATCACGGAGCAAGATCAGGGTTCCGGAAGAATTCCGTGTAGGGTTAGGGTAAGAAAAGCCAAGGTCCCTCTGCACCTCCTGAGCACTGGAGCATACTGAGAATGAACAGGGAAAAGCGCTGTGCCAGGAAACGTCCAGAAAGCCAGCGTTTTGGAAACTGGTCCTTAGCCGGGGTATTTAGGGTCAGGGTTAGGGTCCAGCTAGGGATAGAGTTAGAAAACCAGGGTCCCTGGGACCCTTCTGAGGCTTGGAGTGTGTTTAGAATGGGCACGTTCTTTATTGACCACGGCCTTTTCTAGAAGCCCAGACACCCAGAAGGAACTTCTGAGCATGGGCAGAGTGGTTCGTTGAATCCAGTCAGGTATTCACCTCCAGGAACTCTCCTTCTGAGCAAGTGTGGCGTTTGGGAGGGGCCTCGTTGCTGCATGCTGATCCTCTGATGCCACCCCCCACCCCTTGCCAAGAGGGTCGAGAGCCACACCACCCCTGCCAAGCCCCCCACCCACCAGCTACGCTTTGGCCATTGCCAGAGGAGCGTCTTGGCTCCTTTCCTCTCAACATCCGGGACTGGCCCACATTCCGTGGCCCTCCCTCACTCCCCCCCCCCCATCTGAAGATCAGCCGGGAGCCCTTGAGCACGGGCTGGGAAGGCGGCCCGTTCGCATCTTTCTTGGCGCTGCTGGGAAAGCCCGGCCTGACCGCCAGCTCTTGCGAGCGCTCACAGGGGCACCCGGAGGGGTCAGGTGAAGCCCTCGTCCCGCAAACGGCACTCCTGGTGCTTGGACCCCCGTGAGCCACTTCCACTGCCCGGCCCCCATCGCCCGCCCTTCCGTGAAAAATTGTGCTGCAGGCAGCTGCCCCGCGTCTCCTGGAAAGGTGCGCCCCTGCCCACACCCCAGGCAGAGGAGCATGGGACTCCAGAGGCTGCTCCGCGCCCTCTTGGGGTGCAGGAGCACCGAGCGGATCGCTGCCTGGCCGGAAGACCGCCACAGCGGCTCCCCGGGCGCCCACCGACCCTCCTGCCACGGCTCGAGGAAGGCGAGCCGGAAGATGGGGCTGCTGAGCAATGTGGGAAAGGGGCAGACGCGGGGCAGCAGGGTCCGGGCTCCTGGGAGGCCCCCCTATTGGGGCCCATGGCCAGGGACTGCGGTGGGCTGGAGGCTGGGGCCCAAAGCACTTCCACCCCGGGGCCCTCCGTCCCCGCCCCGGGACCCAGAAGCCGGCCTCCGGGGGGGGGCTCTCGGGCCGGCGGGGCAGCGCTGCTCCTTCGCCCCGCCCTGCGGTTTGGTCGGGCGGGGGGGCTGGCGCCGCGCGCCCGGCCGTTCCCCGCTCTCTCCAGCAGCGGGCGCGCGGAGCCGTGTGAACGAGTCCCGAGGCGCGTGTCGAGCGCGCGGGGCGCGGGGCCTGCGCTCCGCTGTCCGCGGGGCGTGACGTGTGCGCGGCGGCGGCGGCGGCGGGGGCGGGAGCCGCATCTCCGGCGGGCGGGCGGCGCGCATGGGGCAGCCACGTCGCGCGTGAAGGCGGCCGCCGGGCGGGCAGCGGGCGGCTCGCGTGCCGCCCCCGTCGCGCCGCGCCTCGCCTCGTCGCACCGCGGCCACCGCATCGCGCCGCTGCGCCCGCCCGGCCGCCCGCCGACCGAGTGCGGCGCGCGGGGCTCCGAGGCGCTCGCCTGCTGCGCGCGGGACCCGGATCTGCCGCCGGGGCGCCTGGAGAGCGCGGGCGCGCCGCCGCCGCCGCCGCCGGCCATGGGCGACAAAGGCACCAGGTAAGCGGCGGGGCGGGCGGGCGGCCGGGGCGGCCGGGGCGCGGCGCTCGCCTCCCCTCTCCTCTCCTCTCCTCTCCTCTCCTGTCCCTTCTCCCCGGCGCGGCGCTGCCGGCTAGGCCGGTCCGGAGCGCGCCTGGGGCGGCCGGGGCCCCGCTGCGGCGAGCCCGCCGGGAAGGCTCCGCAGGCGCTGCGGCGCGCGTTCCGACGAGCGGGCGAGTGCAGGCGCAGCTCCGCTCTCCGGCTGGCGGGCAGCGGGGGACGAGGCCCCGGCCGCGCCGCCCCTGCCTGCGCGCCGCCCGAGCTGGGCACCGCCGCGCTCGGCCGCCGGCTGGCTCTGCCCGGGGCCCGAGGGGGACTCGTCCCGCTCGGGCATCGTGTCCTCGTGCGCACGCTCGGGAAGATAGCGTGTGAAGGGAGTGTAGATGCGTGCTGGGGGGGGGTGCTGCCGCCCTGGGATTGCCGGGCTCTGCCCGATTCGGCTTCAGCGCCCGCCAGCCGTCACGCGAAGCATCTGGGTGGGGGGGCGGCCGGGGGCCGCGCGTGTGCCGGCCTTTCGCGGCCCCCCCCGGCCCTGGGCAGCCGCAGAGCGGGGGCAGAAGGCCTGGGAAGCGTCGGGGCGCCCTGAGCGAGCGCGGGAGGGCGCCGCGCGGCCGCGGCGTGGAAGGGCCCCCCGTCCCGCGGGAGGGTGTCGGGCGGCCGGTGCCCCGGCGGGCGGCCGGACCAGCGCGCCCGTGGGGCGGGCTACACGCGCGGCCGGCAGGTCCGTGCCGAGCCCCCGAGAGGGTCTTCCCGTCCTTCGCCAGGGCTGCCCCGCCTTTCGGCCGAGGGTTTCCTCGGAGCGGGAGCGGGGCCTTTCCCTGCGGAAGCTTTCCCGGTTTCTCGACTTCCGCGGCCGCAGCCCCTCCGGGCGCTGGCGCTGGCGCTGGCTGCTGGCTGCTGGCTGCTGGGGAGCAGTGGCGGCGGAGCTGCGGAATGGGCCGGCCCGTGGCCTCCGCAGGAGCACCTGGCCAGGTGCGGCCGGTGGATGCTGGGCCACAGGGAGCTCGGGCTCCAGCCAGGCGGTGCCGCCGGTGCGCGTTGCTGCGCATGCAGCCTTTCTGTGGCGCACACGCCGCGGCTCTGTGCGGCGCTTCCTTGCGTAATGCCTTAGCTACTGACCGGGCGCATTTTGGGCGGGGGGCGTGCTGCAGGGGGACGCTTCCATCTGGTTTCTGAAAATATCACTCTTAACCTGACCTGAGCTAACGGGCCCAAAGTGAGTTGCGAGGCGGCAGATGGAAAATTTCTGGAAATTGTGAAGCCGGGGCTGGTGCTGGTGGCGGCGCAAAGGCATTCCTGCAACCCCCCCCCCCTTTGCATTCTGGGAGAAAAATGCGCAGCGGCTTCTTTAGCGCTCTCTGCTTTCTTGCGATTGCGTATACCTTGCCTTGCTCATAAGCTTACCTTTAAAACCTGGTGATCGCTTAAAAAGTGGATTCAGCAAATTCCAAACTAGTTGTCTGAATAACGTAAACTCATATTTAATAAAGCAATCATGATCTTGCATGAGCCGATTTGGGAATGCTTGATATGTTTTAGGGACTGTGGCAAGTAGACCTTGCAACATTTGGATCCTCCTGGATGCCAGAAGTATCAGGAAGAGCTGGAAACAAGGAAACGAGGGCGGAGCATCTGGGCCTGTTTGTGAGCAGCCGCGTGGGGGAGAGTTTAGGGAAATCTAGTGCAGGAAGGTACTTCCAAAGTATTTATTTAGCTGGGAACGATTCACTGTTAGGAATGACGACTGCAGATATTTAGGGACATCTTAGCAATCCCACTCTATTATTTGAAGAGTGGCTTGTAATACCATTTGGTAAACAGTAAACCTCTCCAGTTGACTTGATTTGGAAAGGCCGGCGGGGGTCTTAGTCCCATGCGGACCCCTGTTCCTTTTGGTCTGGAGCACTGATCTTGGCGGAGGCGGCTGAGCCGGGCCAAGGAGGTCTGCAAGGTTCCCCAAAAGCTCTTTTAAAAGGGGGCATAGGCGGGGTCCCCCATGTGTTCTACCGCATGTGGTGATAGTTGTGCGCGAGTTGCCATGTGGCTGCTGAGGCTTTTGCCAGAAGTACAGGTCTCCCGGGACCAAAACCGCGATGGTCCGCAATGCACCTTTTGTTCACGCATCGTGCAGCGGCGCAGCACATCCGCACATGTCTGTCAGGGAAAGGTGCTTCGGATCGATAGGGAGTGGAAGAAATGGCTAAGCCGAGAACCTCACAGAGCACCTTTAAAAGCACCTTTCCCCCCATGGCTTCCTCGCTTTTACAGCTCCGGTCTTCCTGTGAGATCTTCGGAAAGCCTTTGCCGGCCGTGCAGCCGTGTGCTCCAGAGGGGCAAGCCTGCATGCGCCAGTTGCTGAGGGGCTGGGCAGGAGGAGGCCCCGCACGCATCCTGCGGGAGGGGTCTGGGCTCGCCGCTGCGCACGTGGCGTGCTGGGCCAGGGGGCCTCTGACCCAATCCAGCAGGGCTGTTCTTATGTTTTTATGAACCCCTGGAAGGCTTCCAGGCTGCACCTCTTCGCATGTTTCGTCAGAGAAAGTCCCAGCCCTTCCCCTGGGGAAAGAGTTGCATCCTTCAAATTTTATTCCTCAGTCTGGAAGAAATATTTCTTATTCCACAATGGTTAAAGGTCTGCAAATCTGGGGGGGAAAGCAGATAAACCAAAGTTGCAGGAATGGGAACACGTTGGCACTGGGGTTCCAGATGTTTCGGTTTATTCACCCCCCAGGCCCTCACATCTGTCTGCTAGGAGCACATGGGGGTTCTTTAAACGGCCCTCAGCAAAGATGCAAGCAGGCTGGTAGAAGCTGCCGCCCCAGTTCCCCTGTGCCCGCTTGTGGCCTCTTCATCCACATCTCTGGCAAACACGACCGCCACCGAGCTGAGTGCATTTGAGCATGAACAAAGCCAAAATACGTGGCAGCCTAAGGAAGTCCCGTGAGATTCCCCCTGCCAGGCTCAGGCACCACGAGAACCTGCGTCTCCACAGCAAACCCTCCCCATCCCTCGCAGCCAGTCACTGTACAAATTCCATCCTGAAGCGATACTGTTGTTGCTTCGCTATGTACAGCACCTGGCACACGCTGAGGCCGCTCTGTCTGCAGGGGCAGGGGCAGCTCTTTCTTTCTTGAGGAAGGGAAGGAGCAGAAGAGCAAGCCGAGGAGAACAGAAAGAGCCGGGACACGTGTGCAGCAGCGCGAGGACCGGGGGACGGACCGGCCGTGTGTCTGCACTGCCATCGCAACCCGTGTTTCATGCTTAATCACAGCGAGGAGAAGCAGGAAGAGTGGAGGTCCTCCTGCTTGAGACTCAAAACCTGGGGACCATTTTTCCATTCCAGGTCACACACTTGCTTTTGCGGATAAGCTTCTCCCCCACTGGAGACATTCGAAAAGAAACTGGGCAGCCACCTGAGTGGGGTGGTGTGATGTGGGGTCCTGCCACAGCAGGGGGTGGACCGGATGGCCTTCTTGGCCCCTTCCAACTCTACTCTTCTCTGATTCTGTGATTCTCCTACTGGCTGGCTGGGGTACATTCCCGCAAAGTGGCTTTCTTCCTTTTTTTAATTTTTATTTTCTTAACATATACAAATATTGTATTTTTCGCTCTGTAAGACACGCCTGACCATAAGACGCACCTAGTTTTTAGAGGAGGAAAACAAGAAAAAAATATTCTGAACCAAATGGGCACATGATCACAGGCACATTCCCCATCCCTTCCCCATGGGCAGCACATCTGACAGACTTACTGCACACACACATTCGCTCTATAAGATGCACAGACATTTCCCCTGACTTTTGAGGGGGGGAAAAGTGCGTCTTATAGAGCAAAAAATACGGTACATAGAAGAAAATGCAGAATAGGAAAAAATGGGTATAAACAGAACAACTAAAGTGAACAGAATAGACAAAATTGCCAAGGAAATTTTAAGCAAATACAGCCAATCATTGCAGCCCCCGAGACCAACTCCCTTCCTATCTTCCCACGCTCTGTGAGAGTTTGCAGGAAAGAAATCATCGTTCCATGCATCAGTAGGTTTTCTCTGCAGTGGTTTTCTGACGCGGTGGGGCCGGCCCTTTTCCCGCCCGGGAGAGCTAACGGCCTCTCCGCTGTGCCGGGGCTGAGCTGCAGCACACCTTCCTCCCTGCCCCATTGGCGGAGATGCTCGGCTTCTGCTCCACTTGCCACGCTGCCTCCGTGGACCCCGGTCGCTGCTCGGAAACCTGCAGCCGTATGTAGGGCACTGAGCAGTCGCGGCGATGTGCTTCGCTCTTTGCGACAGCGAGCCCCCGGTCCTCGGTGGCAGCCGACTCGCCAACGCGGAAGTCGGTCGGAACTGGAGCCGAAAACGCGATTTCGCGTTCTGATTCTGTCCTGCCTTCTCCTGCAGCGCCTTCGAGCAGCTTTCTCCCACCTGGCACATCCCAGCCGTGTCAGAGCGCAGTTCCCACCTTGCCAGCCAGCATGGGGATGATTTTACGATGTGGAAGAGTCAAAAAGGCAGTCGCTGGCGTAGCAAGTCCACCAGCACACGCAGCCCGGTCAGCCACACGGACCCTCCATGTTCCAGGGCAGGAGAACATCTCTTGAAGAGAGGGAGAGAGGCTGGGCAGTAAGGCCGGACCCTGAGGATGTGGGGCGTGTGCGTCAGTCGCTACTCAAGAAACCCAGAGGAGGAAATCCAGAGCGCTTCCTTCTGGGCGTGTGCACTGGGTGTTTGGTTCTGGGAGCTCATGGCTTTTCCTCCTTGAAGCCACTGAGTGTTGCCATGTAGATGCGGATTCATGTAAGCAAACAGAACCCAAGGTTGCTTCTCTCGGGGGCATGAAGGGCCAGGACTGTGGTGCAGCTGTCGGCTACGTAGTCAGAGGCTGAGCTCAGGCAACACAACAAGCCAAGGTGATTTCTCACTGTGGTTGGTCTGTTGTGTTGTCTGAACCCAGCCATGGTATTTCACCATGCCTAAAGTGTGGTCTTTAGAAACCATGATAAGAATCAATGGTTTGTGCTATGGTTTCTTTCTACCATCATGGTTTGTCACGTTGTCAGAACCCAGGATCAGTGTTGCCATAGTCCCGGTATGCAGCTACCACAGAGTCCTCTGGAAAGAGTGGCAACGGCAGGAGCCGCTCTAGCCATCGATGTCCTGTGTGTGGCAACGAATGAGCAAGGGGCAGGCAAGGGAGTGGTGCGCCTTGGGACTGACTTTCAGCTTCAGTGGCTGATGGGATGAGTGCCAATACTGGGAGGATTGAGCAGGGAGGATGGAAGCCATGTTAAAGCAGAAAACCCTTGATTGACTGCCAGCTGGATAATTGTAAGAAAAAGAAAAAGATAAAAGAAATGGTGGGAATGATGCAGAGTTGCTTGTGTGGTAGAAGCCCCACCAGACTCTCAGGCCTCCTGAGAGTAGGGGTTTTTTTCTGCAATAGTTTGCACCTTTATTTCTAAATGCTAAATAAATTTGGGCCAATCACACATGCTTGGCAAACCATCCTGTTTGTGTGATTTGTGCAAATCGGAGGCTGGAAGCCATCTAGTTCTGGTGCAATTTGCGCACAAGTGCTCAAACTGCATAGTTTTCTTGTTCCAGGTTGCCCACACAGTGCAAATTTGTGCAAATTTCCTGATTTTTTTAAAGCTCCGGCAACAGCCTTTCTTAAAGACAGAAGCCACAGGCTGGCTCAGCGTACGGAGCAGTGGCCCAGCTTCAGCGCAGGGCTGACCAGTCGCGGGCCCGCATTGCGAAGACCTGTCGGATTGTTTCATCCGCTACCCGATCCATCCCACATCCCCACTTGCGCCCCAGTAACATCTACTCGGAGGGAGGTGCAGCTCTACTGCGTGTGCGTGAGAGAGAGAGAGAGAGAGAGAGAGGCTTACCCTTTCCACTGACAGGCAGTGGCGGGTGCGGTTTCCCCGTTGGGGACGACTCATTGGACGGGCGCGATTTGAGCTGAGCTGCCGTGCTCCTGGGCTGCTCCTGGGCAGAGCAGGCGGAACCGGCCCGATTTTACCGGCCTCGTCGCTCTGCCCGTGCAGCACTCAGCTCCGCCGCGGCCACCCTTGTCTCGCCCCCACTGGAGCTGAGCGGTGGCGAGCAGCTGGCCGGCTCCATCGCTCGGGCAGAAGCACCTCCAGGAGGCAGTGGAAGGAGCCCCAGTAGCTGCGCAGGGAGCAAAGAGGGCTATCCGGGGGGGGGGGTCCTTTGGGCAGGAGGGCGCTGCCTCCGGAGCACCCCCGGCCGCCTTTCCCACCTCGGCTCACTCCCGAGCCCCCGTGGGAGCTGCGGCTGCAGCACGGGCCGGGCGGGGTTTACGCCCGCCTCGCTTCAGGAGCCTGCCCTCCTCGGGCTGGCTGGTCTCCCGCCCCACTGCTCCAAAGGGGCACTGCAGCCTTGCTTCGCGTTTCTCTGTTCGGGACACGGGAAGCCCCCCAGCTGCCTTTGGGCGCCCTCCGGCCCCCATGCCTAATGCCCGTCAGTCAGAGGCCCCGTGGGGGCTGTGGGGGTCCGGACTCCTCCGCTCCTGGGGCTGCAGCCTCGGCCACAAGGCAGCCCTGAGCTTCCCCGAGCGCCAGGCCAGGAGGGCCTTCTCCTCCTCTTCCGGTGTCCGAGGGAGCGCTTGCTTGCCTCTGAGGTTTCCGAAGGGGAATCGCACGAACGGAGCGGTGACTGCGCGACCCCGGCTTTGTTTATGCCAGACTCTGCTCTGCCGAAGACGGAGAGTGTTTGGCTTGGGACCCGCCAGGCTTTGTGCGAGGGCTGCGGAAGGCCGCGTTCTGCCGGACCACCCTGGCCGCGGCGGCTAGTGCCAGGTTTCCTCTCGAAAGGGCTGGTTGTGCCGCAGCTGGGGAAGCCGGGCTCCTGGCAGGCCTTGCTGAGAGACTCTGCTGGAAAGGAGGCTGCGTGGCGGGAGGGAAGGCGCTTTGCGTGGATCCGAGACCGCAGGAAGACGGGAATGGCTCCCGGAGAGCGAGCTTGCCCCAAGGCTCGGCTCTCGGAATAGGACCCACTGAATCCTCCTGCGCTTTCCCCATAGAAGTGCCTGGCCGCCCGCTCCCCGGGGCAGGAAGAGTGCCTGGCAGGTGGGTTAGGCGTGAGGCCGCCCCCTGCTCGTGGCATGTTGTGCCGGGCTGCACCACCAGCGCTTGCGGGGTTGCCGCTGCCCCCGGGGCTGATCCCTTCCCCTCCGGGGCTGCAGCTCTGATCCACTGGGCCAGTCCGGCTGGTTCCTCCCACACGCCCCGGGGGTGCCTGAGGCAGGGCTGGACGGGGGCCCAGCTTGCAAGATCTGCTTGGCTTTGTTGCCGGACTCACGGCCAGCTGCAAACGTTGTCTCAGGAGCCGGACCCGGTGCCGACTGGACCTCTCCCCCAGCTGCATTCCCGCGCAACCCTTGCGCATCGTGCAGACTGGATCCAAGCGCACAAGTTCTGAAACTGACCGGCAGGGTGTACAAAGGCCTCATAAAGGGCATCATAGGAACGGGTCAGTTGCGGCCAAGGCATGCGGGGTGAGGGGGGGTGACCAGTACGTGGCCAGCAGCAGCAGGGAGGCAAATGTGCGCGTTTAAGGAACAACCTGTTTTAGCTGTGCGGTGCACCCTGAAGCGCCATTTCTGCAGAACCCGGAGGCATGGAAAGATCCTATAGCGCATAGCGTGGGAGGCCAGGCTTGGTCGGTTGCCTTTCCCTTGCCGTCCGCTTTAAGTAGCTGGACCCCCTCCTCTGTCTCATGTCTTTTGTTCTGGCTGCCTCTGAAGAAGGCTTTCCTGTGGTGCTCAGCTTGCTCTTCTCAGTTCCTTTCCTGCCTTAGCCGTCCGGTTGCCATCCCTGCAGTTCCTTGCTGCTTGTTGATATTCTCCCTTCGTGACCTGGCCCTGCTTCCACTTCCACTGCATGCTCTTTTTCTCTCTCAGGCTGTCACTTCATTTTTTGTCGAGCCACGTGGGCTTCCTCTGCGGTCTTCCACACTTTTTTTCTTGATGGAATTGTTTTTAGCAGCTCTTTCTGCCGCTAAAATCGTCAGCAGCCAAAAGGTCCCTCGTGGGCCACGGTGAGCGGCTTTTCCCTGTGGAACGCGCATGATCCCCCGCTCGTCCTGCTATGGGCACATCTGCTGAATGTGCCGATAGCCAGCGGGAAGGTGGCCACAAAATGCCCCAGAGGAGGCTGGGCGGCTCCTCCTCCCAGTGCAGAGCTCTGGAAACGTGAATGGCAGGCGTGCGCTCAGCTGGGCTCTTGTGGGTGCTTGCGTTAAGGGTTAATCCTGTTTTGAGAGGGGTGCCCCCTGCCCCACTTTGCAGAGGGTGCACCCCTCGGGTTGCCCACCTCGAAGCCCCTGGTGGGCGACTTTGCCTGGCAGCTCCTTAGGCCGTATTTCCCAAACTTCTCCCCACCTGATTTTGAAAAAACCTTTTGATCTCCACAAGGTTCCCGAACCATGTCCGCTTGGATTCTGCTCAGCCCGCTTCATTTCAGCTGCCCTTCAGGCATGAGAATGACCAGCCTTTGCACGAGCCGATCCTTGCGTGCCCGTGTTGTTGCTCTTGCTGTTCTGGTTGCAGCTCCAGGTTCGGAAGTCAGCGGATGCTGATCAGCAACTCATGCAGAGGTGCGGCAGTGGCAGCGCTCACGGGAGCGGTTCCTTGGCCTTTGGGCTTTCTTGTCCCGCCATCTTGGAGCGGCCGCCTTTCTCGTGGCAATCAGATGGCCAAATGCAGATGGCGGCCTCCGCTGGCTCTTGCGTGCCTCTTCCGGCCTGGGATGTGCGTATGTAAGCGCTGGCACTGCAGGACCATCCAGAAATTTCCAGGAGCATGACTTCCCCCGAGTGGTGGGCTGGGAGCTCTTTTCCTGGCCCTGGAATTCCCCGGCACCCGGTCTTCTCGCTTCCTTGCCAGTGTTCCTTCACAGCGAAGGAGCAAACAGACGCCCTTTCCTGCTGGCTGTTTACCACCCTTGGAAACATCAGCTGCCTTGATCTTTCCACGGAGCCGGCATGTGCCGTGGCAGCTAGCAGCCAATAAAGGAAATGCGGCGAGGTCGCTTGCCCCTTCTCGGGCCGTCTGGTCCCCTCCAAGGGTTTCCTGACCCCGCAGCCAGCACTGAGCGTGGAAAAGGGCTCCCACCTCCCTTGCATTTCGCTCGTCCCTCACGAAACCCCGGGACAGATCCAGTCTCCGCCAGGCTTGTGGAGCTGCCCAAGGGCAGGGCGTGCTTGGCGTGGCGATTCCATCACTCTGGGCGTGTGGTGGGGCAGCCTGCTCGTGGGGTCGTCCCCGGCTTGGGTAGGCAGGGCACCTCTGGCCCAGGACTGGGGTCAGTCTGATGTGACCTTCTGGCCCCGGCAGCTTAACCTTTTCTTTCTCATTTATTTATTTAAGGCTTTTTAACATCGTCCACTGCCGAGGTCTCAGGGCGGTTTGACGGTAAACAGGATAGAGCAAAATAAAACAGCATCCTCATTAATATCCTAGCAATAGAAGCCATATTAAAATGACAATCAAACCTTAAAATGGGCAGCCACAAAGATGCCCCTTTTCTCCCAGATCCTCGAGACGGGGGCAGGGAGGGGCAAGAGCTCCTTGGTGGAGGTCAAGGCCAAGTTGCTCCTCAGATGTGCCAGACTGCACCTCCCATTATCCCCAGCCAGCAGAGGATGAATCGGCATGAGAACATGGACTGCAAACAGGACTGGTGCGGAAGACCAGCTCGACCCGTTTTCGGGGTGGCCGCGGGCCTTCTGGCTCCGGGTGGCCAGCATTCAGCGAGCCCTGTGGGAGCCCGTGGGCACGTCGAGACCCCACTACCCTCAGGGGCTTTTGCTCTGCCGGGACCCACCTGAGACTCTGCCACGCCCGTGGCCCGTGGCCCGGGTGCCCTGCCGGCCGGCCCTTTCCTCCCAGGCAGGCCGGAAAAGTGAGCGACTTGGATGCCGCCCTTCATTCTGCGTTCAAAGGAAATCGATGATATCGCTTTAATATTCTTCTCTTGCCACATACAGGAGATAAAATCCCCCATAAATCAGCAGCGAAGACCAAGCAAACGGCACTCAATTACCCGCCGCTAAATAAAGCGGCCATCATTCGACGTGCGCCGGAGCGGACCTTTGCTTCCCGACAAAAGAAACGCCACCGGTGCCGGGGAAGGCCGGGCTGCATTCTGGGGGCGCGAGTGGGCCGGCAGAGTGCCCTGGTGGTGGCGTGCAGCCCCCCAGGGGGCAGCGGTGGTGTGTGGGCTGCGATCCCCCCTTCTCCCCTGGAACCGGGGATCCCCCTGAACCGGGAGCCCGGTGGCCGCCAAATACAGCCCTAGGCCAGTCATGGGGCAGATGCGGAGCTCCAGTCGCACGGCGTGGTGCAGGTGGGGTCCGAAGCTGCCGCGAGGTGCCTTGTGGGGTGGCGGGAGGGAGGGGGACCTGTGTTCCCCATCCTTCAGTGCCCGCGGAGCCCCTCCAGGCGCACCCCCATCCAGGACTGGGAAGCACCTCCAGCATCATTGGTCCCAAGCGGGAACTGGAGCAGGACCTGCTCCAACCAGCACCTCCCCTCTCCAGCCCCCTCACTGCTCCACACCTTCCCCACGGGAAAAGATCCCTGCAGCGAGCTCTAGTCCATGGCCCCCAGGGCTCCCTCTGGCTTGGCTGATCGGGCCCACGGGCCGCGGGTTCCCCATCCATGCTCCAACTCAATGGTGGGCCAACTTGCAGGGCAGGAACAAGCCTTGCCTGTCAGCCTGACATACCGAGTCCAGGTTTGCGGAGTGTCATCGCATGCCAGAACACGCATTGTGGGACGGCGTTGTGCCGTCGCTTTTTATGCACAGTTGTAACCACCCCGAGAGCTTTGCCTGTTGGATGGTTCAGGGTGCCCTGGGCAAGCTTGCCTGCTCTATGGTGGGACGCACTGTACTTGTCTTCCAACTGTAGCAATTACTGTTCGTAAAGTTTTCTATGAGCTCTCTGGTTGCTGCTCTTGTGTTCCATCTGAGAGGGACGGTGCAAGTTGGTGTCCTGCCACAGCAGGGGGTTGGGCCGATGGCCTTCTGGTCCCTTCCAGCTCTGCTCTTCTAGGATTACACATCTCTGACGGCTACTCCATGAGGGCAAGCCCGCCAAGAGGCCCGGCCCGTGGCAGCCCCGCTCAGCCCTCCCCAGCTCAAGGCCGGGGCTTCCCTGACGGACCCAGCCCGCCTCATTTCCGGCCTTCCCTTTCGCCTGCTGCCTCGGCCTTTCCCGGACACGACGTCTCCTCCAGGGCGCCCAGCTTCTCGCGATGCGTCCGGCCCAGGGCAGCCTCAGCGCTGCCATTTCTGCCTCCAGAGCAGCTCTGCCTTGCTTGATCCGGGACCCCCTCGCCTGCCCTACTGTCCATCCAGGGGTTTTGCAAAGCTCTCCTCCAGCACCCCGTTTTGAACACATCCACCCTCCTCCTGTTGGCTTTCTTCCCTGTCCAACATTCACACCCACACATAGTGCTGGGGAATGCAAGCGTCCGGATGATCCGGGGCTTGGTCCCCAGTGAAACGTCCTTACGTTCGAGGAGCCTTCCCGTTCCTTCGTGGCTGCTCTTCCGAGTCTCAGCCCTCCTCTCATTGCTTGGCTTCAGCCTCCCTCTGACTTGGGGCCTGGGCCAAGCTATGCGCACGCTTCGTTGTGGACGGCCAGCTCCCGTGGCGACGCTCTTCGCTTTCACAGTACTCAGCCGCAGTCCTGCTTTTGTGCCTTCTTCTTTCACTTTTGTTGTTGTTGTTGTTGTTGTCAGTCGCGAAGTCACGTCTGACCCATCGCGACCCCATGGACAACATTCCTCCAGGCCTTCCTGTCCTCCACCATCCCCGGAGTCCACTCACACTCACACCCGCCACCCCAGTGACCCCATCCAGCCACCTCATCCTCTGCCGTCCCCTCCTTCTTTTGCCCTCAATCCTTCCCAGCACCAGGCTCTTCTCCGGGGAGTCCTTCCCTCTCATCAGGTGGCCAAAGGATTTGAGCTTCATCTTCACTATCTGGCCTTCTAAAGAGCAGCCAGGGTTGATCTCCTCTAGGACTGACCACTTTGATCACCTTGTGGTCCAAGGGACTCGCAGGAGTCTCCTCCAGCACCACAGTTCAAAGGCCTCAATCCTTCGGCGCTCAGCCTTCCTTATGGTCCAGCTTTCACAGCCATGCATTGCAGCTGGGAAAACCATCGCCTTGACTATCTGCACTTTTGTTGGCAGGCTCTCCTTTTTAGTCTGCTGCCTAGATTTGCCACAGCTCTCCTCCCCTTTTCTTTTTCATTTTTATCACGAGTCATTTCCGTCCATTGCTGCGTTTTGCCAGTAAAATGGTACCCTCTTCATATCTTAAATTACTGATGTGCTTCTGCCACTCGGATGCCTTTATGTTGGGTGGAGACTCGTCCGGGGTGACCTGACGCCTGTGGCGAGCTCAGTTCAAACTCGCGTCGCACTTTGGAGAAACCGGGCTTGGCTTGGCATCTTTCGCTGGGCAGCATTTTGTGTGTAAAAAGGACGCTTGGCGGTAAGCTCCCCCTCACTCGTCACACACCTGGGAACACAGCGGTACGTTGCGCCTTTGCTGTGCAAGCTGAGAAACGTCTTCAGAGAAAGGACAGTGGGAGGAATTGATTTCCCCGAGCGCTTTCCCTCCATCGGCTTGCTCTCTGCAGGAAGCGGCGCCTCAGCTTGGGAGCGTGAGGGGGGCAGGCGTCTTGTCGCGAGACCTCTCTGGTCTCGGGCGGTGTGGCCGGGTGTGCACGGCATTCTCGCCCGGCGTTGGCAGCCCCTGCGTGAGCATCAGGCTGGCCAGGAGGTGCGTCATCCCGCGATTGCGGGGCCCTCTGTGCCTCGTCTGCAGACGGAGGGGGAGGCGCACGGAGCAGCGTGCGGGATCACCTGCAGGCCCGTTGACGTGAGCGTGAGCGCCTTGAGCAGCGGGCGGGCGTTTGCCTCCCTGCGGGCAGGAGGCGAGCGGGATGGAAGCGGCCTCTCTGTGCCGGCGCCTCAGCAGTCCGTGGCCACGGGGCTTTCCAGCGGACCAAGCCCTGCGCCGGGTCCAGCATCCTCCCAGTCGTCCTCCGCCCCCGATTGTGCGCGCCCAAATAATCTACAGCCCTTTGCAGAGCGGGACTTGCCTCTCGTGCCCCAGTGGCGGGTGCTTGCGGGGCCCAGTGGCTGCGGCAAGGGGGCAGCCGAGAGCAGAGGCGGAGGCAGGGGCAGGCCGGGTTCTGACATTCCTGCAGCCTCGTCCTTCACGCGGCGCCTTCTCAGCCTGCCTTCTGGTTCTCCCGATTAGGAGGGGGGCTACCCAGAGCAGGGCCTTCTCTGTGGTGGCGCCCCGATGGTGGAATTTGCTCCCCAGAGAGGCTCGCCTGGCACCCTCACTGCATTCTTTCTGGCACAGGCCAAACCCTTTCTATTTTCCCAAAGTTTTAAGACCTGATTGTTTTAATTGGGGTTTTTGTTATTAGTTGAATTTTTAGGCTGCTGTATTTTATTTTACATTTTGTACTGTTAAACTGTCCTGAGATTTCGGTAATGGGACTGTCTGGACACGTTTTCAACCAACCAACCAACCCACCCCCATACTGGAGAATTGGCTGTCCTTGCACACGATCCCACAATCCCTTTGCTGTGTTACCGTGTCTAATGGAAGGACCGGCCGCGGGCTGGGGAGCCCGTCAGTGGGGCGTCAAGCTGGCCCGGCTGCTGACTGAGGGGCTGTGCAGCCGGAGCAGCAGGGACAGGGAGGCGGCCGGGTCGAAGGGGGATTCGCGTGGGCCTAGAAGAACTCCTGCGAGGCAGAGTTAGGCTGCCCCAGAAGCAGTTGTAATAAGAACGGCTATAATGGTTTAGGGCCTGGGTATCTGAAGGAAGTCTCCCTCCATATGCACTTGCCCAAACTCTGAGATGTTTTGCGGAGGGTCTTCTCTGAGAGCGCTCTTCAAAAGTCCCTAGATGAGTGACTACCTGCGGAAGGGCCTTCTCCGTGGTAGCACCTCAACGTTGGACCCTGCACCCCAGAGAGGTGCGCCCAGTGCTGATGTCCTCCTCGTTTTGGCACCAGTTCAAACCCTTTTTATTCACCCAGCGGTTCAATGGTGGAATGGTTTTTTTTACTATATATCGAACACTGTTTTATTCAAGCGTTACCATGGTTTTTCTCCTTTTGTAATCTGCCTAGAGTTCTGGTTTGGATATAGACAGGATAAAAATGCTTTAGATTAAGATTAAGAAAGAAAGATTAAGAGCCTCGCTTTTGCCTGCCGGCTCCCTGGGCGCATTGCCTTTTGACGTTCAGGCAGTGGGACCCGCCGGCGTCTGGTGTTCATCCCAGGCATGCTAGAACAGAGGAAACACTAATGCTTACAGAGACGACCCTGCTGACTTGGGGCAGTGGTGAACTGCTTTTCAGAAGCAGCCCCAGGGGACTGTCGTAACCGTAGCGGTTTATGGCTGCGGAGATCCAGAATGGCAGCGCATCAGCTCGGCTAGGCATCTGCCCATGTTTTGAGAGCAAAGCCAGGCCTTTCTGGGAAACGTTATTTGCTATTTCGGTCCCGTTCATAACATGAACGAATGGCTCTAAAAATCCTGCAGGGCTTTCTTGATCCTGAAAACCAAACAAGATATATGGAAAATGTCACACCACCAGTAAATCGCACGGACGGCAGTGGTATCGAGTCCCGCGCACGTGCTCCTCCAAGCCGTGGCACACGCCTGGTCTCTTGTCTGAACATGTAAACGCAGCGCCCTCAGGGCCTCTGGCGGGAGTTCGTGGCTGCCAAGCTTGGTTTGCGCTCGGTTGCTCTGTGGACGCTTTGCGGCGCTGGAGGTGAAGCGCGCCCCTCTCGTGGCGTCAGGTTGCCACACGGGCCACGGTCGCAGATGGGGAATACGTGGCTCAGCAGAGCTGAACAAGAGAAAGATCTCGGGGTAATTGTGGCTGATGGGCTAAACATGAGCCGACCGTGCGGTGCAGCCGCCGAAAGGGGAGGAAAGGGGGGGATCCCGAAGGGAGCCCAGCAGGAGCGAAGGAAACCCTTCGTGCCTTGTCGGGTCCTGGCTGTCTGCCCGAGACTCCAGAAAGGGTGTTTGTGTGAATGGGCGCGTGTCCCCGCCCCGAGCCCAGCGCGTGACCCGCGGCCACCCTGCCCAGAATGGGCAGCAGCCACTGACTCCTGGAGCGGACAAGCCTGCGATCAGCTCCCACTTCGGGTTGTTCAGCTTCTGCCTATTTAGAGGCCTCCCCAACCCACAATTAGCGACACCCACACTCTGGGCAATGAGCAGCAAGTTGTTTTGCTACGGCAACCAGACATTCCTGGTCAGCCCAAACACACAGCGATCCCCCTGGAGAGAAGGAAGCTGAGTAGGTCCTGGGGCAGGTAGCCCTGGCATTTGGCTGCAAGTTCCTTGCGATCCACCCGCCTTCCCCAAGCTGCCCCCCGGCGGTGCATGTGGGGGGGCAGCTTGGGGCAGGTTGCTCCTAATGCTCTGCTTTCCAACGAGGACAAATGGGTCGGAAAAGGCAGGGAGAGGAGCTTGCATCCCTCACTGGGTTTCACGTACGTTTTGGATCTCAGGAGAAATGTGGCTTCAGGGAGCTGTCCGAGCGCAAGGCCTGGGAAGGGGCACGAGAGCTTCGGGTCGTCCAGCACTTGTCCCGGCTGCTCTGGCAAGAGCTGGCGGAGCTGCCGGGGCAGCAGGAGCGTGGTTGGTGCGGTGAAATCCTGCTTGGCTCTGGGAGGGCTGGGGAGGAGCAGGGACCTGGTCTAAGCCCTGGGGTCGCTGTGGGACCTGCCTGGCCGGAATGCCACGGGGCAAGCCGGAGATTGTCCCCTCCGTATGAGGCCAAGCGCCCGGGATCGGTTGAAGATTAGAATAGGGCAGATGCTCGGAATAAAGCAGCTACAAAGACATTACTGGCCCAGTCCCCGACTCCCGGCCTCGCCTGCCTTACAGGGTTGCCGTGGGGCTGCAGTGGAGAGGAGGAAGCTGAAGCCATCGCAGGTTCCTTGCTAGGGGGAGGAAAGGTGACTAATAGTAAGAGAGAAGGTGGCCGGAGGCGGCGGCATCTTGCCCTGGCGGGGAATTGGCTGTCTTTTGGCCATCATGCAAGCCCAGAGGGACTCTGTGTTTCCCATCCCAGCCGCTCTTGGCGCCGCCTTGGCCTTTGATAGGAGAATTCCTGCTGCTTCCTCAGCATTCCAGCTGGGGAATGAATAGTTCACATTCCGGTTTCCTTGCCAGCCCAACTGCGCAAGCACAACCCAGTTGGGTGCCCTACACGCCGACACCGCTGATGGAGGGCTGGCCTCCTTGGCATGGGCCCCGGTGGTGCTCTGGGACTCCGGAGGCCTGGCTTCCAGGCCCCACTTGCCGTGGGGCTTCCTGGGCAGTTCGGGGCTGGTCACTGACTCCAGGCCTCAACCTCCTTGCAGGAGGAGGAAGACCGGGGAGGATGACAGGGGACAATCCTTCGATTCCGCCTCGGAGCACAGGCTGGGCAGGAAGAAGCGCCCCGCCATGGCACCATGGGAGTCGCGCTGGTGCCTCCGGAGCCCGCTCCGGATGGTTTTCCAGGCCTGAGCCACGGTGCGTAATCTTCCAAGATGGCATTATAGAATTTAGACGCGAGCGCAGCTGATCTGCGGAGATGCAATTATCTGTGGCTTACAGCCAGGGGAGCGACTTAATAGCATTATCAAGAAAGGAGCGGGAGAAGATCAAACGGCAAGGCTTTTGCAAGGCTTTTGCTGCCTCCCTTGTCAGAGGCCCAAATCCGGCCCGGAGGAACCGAAATGTTTCCAAGAGCCCCGCAGCGTGGTCCATGATGCACAGAGCATTTGGCTGTGAGCGAGCACCACCCACATGTGGGGAGGCAGGCACCCCGTGGCCGAGACGATGGCACCCCCGAGACGCGTGGAAATCCTTGGGGAAGGGATGCCACCTGTCCCCGGAAGTGCTGAGGTGGGGACGGAGGGACACGGGGCGGCTCGGAGCCGTGTCAGAGCCGGCCAAGCAGGAGGCGGGACGCCTGGAATTCCCTCTCCCCAGCAGCTTCCCTCTCCAGCAGTTTTTGCTCTCCGGGTCCAGGCTGCCTCAGCTCATGGCTCCGGCTGAAGACCGGTGCAGCGAAGGCGCTGCTGGCCGTCCTTAGCACTGCCCCGTGGTGGCTTCTTGATCTAAGGGGAATCCCGACGCTTGGGCCGGGCGGTGGAGCTAGCCGGAGGGCGCCATCCTGGGCACGTTGAGACGGAGAAAAGGCCCAGGTCCCAGCCTGCCCGTTGCGCCAGGCTTAAGGCTGTGCCTGGCCTCCTTTCAAGCGGAAGCCCCAGGTTCTCCTTCTCCAGCTGGGTGCCCTCCACGTGTGCTGGCTGACTGCTTCCACAGCCCTCTGCCAACAGAGCCACTGGGCATGCCGGCTGGGGAATATGGAAGCTGCAGTTCCAACACACTGGGTGGCGAGCGGGGAGAGCAGGATTTTCCTGCAGGTAGGAAAGAGGGCAAAAAGCGGGGAGCAGAGAGGAGAAGAGTGATTTGAGAAGAGATGGCCAAGATGCCCCCTAAAAAGTGAGCGAGCGAAGTGAGGCTGTCGCCGAGAGTGCTTCTGACGGGAAAGCGCGGTGGAAGCGATTCGAACAGGCGCTCGCTGCTCCCCGAAAGCAAACGCCTCGGAATGTGGCAAGGGCACTGTCAAGTAACTTTTGGAGAATTAGAGAAACAGCGCGAGTCAGAAGGGGCCTCTCGGGCCATCTAGTCTGACCCCCAGCCCCAGCCGGCTCCGCTCACGACATGCCCGCCATGTGCACGTCCAGCCTATCCCCAAACATCCTTAAATGTTAGTTCATCCAGTGTTTTTATTCTGCTGCTCATCCAAAAGGGCTCCCAGAGGAGCATGCCATCCCTGAAAAGAAGGTGGCCTCGGCCCATGGGTTTGCCTTCTGAAAAGCTCCAACACTCAAGGAAAAGGGGATGGGGAAGGAAGAGGGGAAATCGCTGTTCTTCAGCTTGCCTGATAGAGCAGGCCTGCCTCTCCTCTCCTCTCCTCTCCTCTCCTCTCCCTCTTCACAGTCCTGGTCGAAGATGTCTCTGTCCTCGCCCGTTCTAGACAGCCCCATGGCATTTCTGGCCACACCAGAGAGCCAGGTGGGTGCAGCCTGCCCGGCTCCGATTTCCCAGGCTCACGTGGGGCTGGTCTGCACCCCAGTGAGGATGCCGCAGCCGGGGCAGGTGACTTCAGCAGGTGACCCCCCTTGGTGTTGAGCCCCAGCGGCGGGGGGGGGGGCGGTCGGGTTCAGCACCACTGGAAGTTCCTTGGTGCCTCTGCAGGATGCTGGTCGCCAGCCAGCCAGACCCGGAGCTCGGCCGGCCCCGGCCGTCTTTCCTTTTGTCCAAGCCCCAGGCCCGTTCATGGTCAGGTGGCCCTGCCTGCTCCTCCTGGCTAAGCTTCCGACAATAAGTGGATTAAAAAGGTGAAAGCCAGTCTGGAGCAGAGCAGATGGAGCCTCCCGGCGGGAGGGGAGACTTGGAGGCGCCATGGGCTGCTCAGAAGCGCAGCTGCTGCTGCTGCTTTGGCCTCCCCTGGGAGGGGGCCGAGAAGCCTCGAAGCCCCCCGGCCCAGCCCGGCCCGATGGGCGAGCTCTGTGGGGCTAACAGGAAAGGCTGCGGCAAGCCAGTCCAAGCCGTCCCCGCGGGCCACACATGCGCTCCACGCATCCTCATGACCGCCAGACAATAGTCTGGAAGCCATCACCATGTGGTCTCGCTGAGCTAGTCTTTTGCAACCTCGGGCCCTCTGGATGGGCTGTACTACAGCTCCCAGCATCCCCAGCCATCGCCAGGGCTCCAGGTGGCTGCAGCAACTCGATCAAAACGCCAAGACAAGCGGCCTAATTTAGCGGCTGGTCTTTTGCTGCGAAATCCCAGGGGGAGAGGACATGGGTCAGCAGCTCGAACGAGGAGCATAGATGAAGAGGCCGAGCATCCGGGGCCCCAGCAACTGGAGAAGCGAGCTCCGGGATGAAGGAAGAGGGGTACTGGCTGCCAAGCAATGCTGCACTCGATGCAAGCAAGCCCCCCAGAGTGCACACCCAGGCACACGTGCCTGTGGGTAAGCGAATGCACGAGAGCAGAACGTGAGGAAGCTGCTTTTAAAGGAGGCGAAAGCGACAGGATCGTGGTCGGTTTCATCTGGTTCTCTTTCTTCCCCCCTCCCCTCTGAAGGGGGCAGCAGCGCAACTCTGTGGTGGTTTTGGTAGGAAGGGGGTGTAATTTATCGCTGCCTGGTAGAAACTCTAGTTTTGGGGGAGGGGTGATGGCCACCGCCCCTTTCGAAGCAGCTGGGAAGGGTGGGCGAGAGCTCAAGGGAAGGAGGCGGCCCGTGGCGATGCAGGTCTGTTACTGAAAGGGCAAGCTCCACGTTCGATACTCTGAGGAGAGGCGAGGAAGAGGAGGCTGCCAAGACCACACTCCCCTGAGAGCCTGTGACTGGCCCAGAGTCACCCAGTTGGCCCCATGGCTGAGCGGGGACTCGAACCCGGATCTGCTGAGTCCCAGTCCTGTGCTCTTCACCACGACGCCACCCTGGCTCTCAAAGTCGGGCTGTGAAAGGCGGACGGCAGAGAAAGCTGATAAGGGGCGGCTGCGCTTCGCTTAATGGTATTCTTAGAAGAGTAAATGCACAGGCTGCAGCTCCTCAGACAGCTGCAGGCGTGCAGAAGGGGGCACCTGGAGTGATCCGGGGGCTCCAGCGACTTCACCCGGTGGGGAGGGGTGGGGGGAGTCGTGGCCAGGTGCCTGGAGGGCTGCAAGGTCCCACCGCTGCTCTAAGGCGAGCCATCTCTCTCTCGCTCTCCGCCCTTCCCTGCACGGCTTGCTAGCCATCCCTGGCGCAAGGCGACTCGCACCACTGCTGAAAGCCGGAGAGCCTCGGGGGGGGGCCAAGACCCCCCACCCACCCGGTTGCGGGGCTCGCCTCTCAGGTGTTCCTGGGGCGCGCGGGAACCGGCTGAGAATGGCAGGTGGCCCTACCCAGCCTGGTGCCTCCCGGGCGTGCGCCACGCGACTCGCCCTGGTCCCCGCCGGGGCGGCCCGTGCGGTTTTGTGCCAGGTGCATCGCTGGTTGTCGCGGTGCGTGTCGAGAGGGCCTGCGGGACGGGAAGTTCGCCTGGCGTGGACTTGCGAGCGATGAACTTGGGAAATGGAGGACGCTCCCGTGACACATGCTGCGGGAAATGGAGCGCGTTGGCCAAATGGCCGCGCTCGTTCTCAGGGAGTGTATAATGCAGGCTTACTTCAAAATGGATTAGCCGGAAAGCAGATTAAACGGCTCCCGCTTGTCTCTGCCGCGCGCACACGGGCACACACGTGCGCAGGGCTCTGCGCATGGCAGGCAGGCAGGCGCTCCGCCGCATCCCCGTCTCGGCAGCTGCACTCGCGTGGGCTCAGCGGAGCGCCGGCATGGCGCTGCCGACGGAGGCGCCTGGAACGCACCGGCGATGCTGTTTTGCCAGCCGGCCAGGCCGCTCCTCCGCAGGGAAAACCCCGGTACTGATCTGATGGAGTTCAATACGCATCCGCCACCGGGTTCATGATGCCAGTGACCAGGCATGTTGGGGGGCAGTGGCTCCCGCCACCCACGCGGTGCCAGGAAGCCCTTTGTGCAGTGCAGGGCCATAAAGGAGGTGCGGCGCACTCTGAACATGCGTCTGCGCATGTGGATCCCTGACACATCCGCGTGTCTGGAGCAGCCAGAAGGAAAGCCGCTTGGGGTGCTGTGAGGAACTCCTGCGGTCCCCCAGGGTTCGTTCACGACTCTGCTGGCGTTCTCTGGAACGCATGCAAAGAGTCTCTGATCTGCGCATGTGCGCACGTGTGTACGGGACATGGTAGCACAGCCTTCTCACTCTGGAATCCTTCTCACTGGCTCTCCTGGCTGGGGATGATGGGAGTGGAGTTGCAATCAAACTGGGGGGAATGGTTGCAGGCCCTTCCAAATCATTTCTGCCCAATCCAGCCCTTGAGCGTGGAAGTGAGCAGGAGAAAACTCAGGGTGCAGGGATTCGTCCCATGGTGCCCTGAGACGCATGCCTTTCCTCATGCCCCCCCCCCCCGCTTTCTGTTGCGGTGGCGCCGATGACCAGCTGAGACATCTCTGAGTTTGTGCTTAGCAGCTGAGATTCTGACTGCTCCTCTGTCTTCTGCTTCCCAGCCGTACCATGACGGCACCCTCCAAATACAGGTACCGGTTTTTGTCACCCCACATCACAGACTATTGCATGCTCCGGGGAATGCCGCACCGAGTCCGTGTGGCTTCTGACTCGCACCACAGATGATGCACCGCTCACCTCTCTGGCAGCAGGGGGATGTTCTGCCCCACCAGGGCTGAGGGCAGCATCAACATGGGCAGAAAAGGGCGCATGATGCACCAACCAACATGAGGCTGCAGATCTGGCATCACCACGTGCCTGAGGCCAGCAGATAGAAACATAGAAACATAGAAACAGAGCGAGTCAGAAGGGGCCTCCCGGGCCATCTAGTCTGACCTCCGGCACCAGCCGGCTCCACTCACGACATGCCCACCATGTGCATGTCCAGCCTATCCTTGAACGTCCTCACGATGGGGTCTCAGCCACCCCCCGTGGAAGCCCACTCCACGCCCTCGGGGTCCTGACTGTCAGGAAGTGCTTCCTGGCATTCAAACTGAACCCTGGCTCCCTGAGCTTTGCTCCATTGGAGCGCGTCCTGCCTTCCTCTGCAGGGGAGAACAGGCCTCTCCCCATCTCCATGTGACACCCCCTCACATACTTGTATATTGCCAACATATCCCCTCTGAGTCTCCTCTTCTCCAAGCTGAAGAGACCCAGTTCCCTCAGTCTCGCCTCATACAGCATCCCCTGCAAACCGGCCGCCATCCTTGTGGCCCTACGCTGCACTGACTCCAACCTGGCTATATCCTTTCTGTAATGAGAGGCCCAAAACTGAACACGTCAGCTGTGGGCACACCAGAGTCGTGTAGCGTGGTAGTAATACCTCTCTTGATCTAGAAGCCACACTTCTGGCTATGCAACCAAGGGTGGCATTCGCCCTCTTGGCCACCGCATCACACGGCTGACTCACGTTCAGCCTGCAGTCGACCAGCACCCCGAGGCCCCTTTCACAAGTGCTGCTCTCCAGCCACTTGTCCCCTAACCTGTACTTATGACAGCTATTCTTATGCCCCATGTGCAAGACCTTGCACTTTTCCACATTGAACGCCATGGCCCAGGAGGCCCCTTCTGACTCGCTCTGTTTCTATGTTTCTATGTTTCTATGTCTCCTGCCCACTTCCATAGTCTGTCCAGATCCTTTTGGATCTGGTGTATCTGCTCCTCAGTTGCGGCCACTGCTCCAGTTTTAGTGTCGTCTGCGACCCTCTATAGCTTCTAGGAAGCGACGTGACCTGGCTGTCACCGCCGAGTGAGTCTCCCAAGTAATATCCGGGAGAGTGAAATCCCCATAATTACTGTGTCTCTCCCCCGAGATATCCTTAGAATCTGGCCTGTCAGGACATCATCCAGGGTCTCAAGGTGACCTGGAGGGCGATAACATACCCCCACTGTCAGGTCCCTTTCCCTGTCCAAACCCCTAAGTTTCACCCAGACTGCCTCTACAGAATCCCCATCTGTGCTGCATCCTATCTCACTGCATCCTATCCCTTCCCTGACGTATAAAGCCACACCCCCACCTCTCATGCGCCAGGCCAGGGGCTGTGGGGCTGGCGGTGGGTCTGCACTGGAGAGTTTGGATCGCTGCTCTGCTTTGCTTCTGCCCCGGAGATGCCCGTGTCTCTGGGGTCCCTCATCCATTGCAGCTCCTGTCCTGAGCTCTGTCAGGGCGACACCTGGTGCTCCATGATGGCGAAGCCCTTTGGGGGAGCCTTGCCGACACAAGAGTTGCCCCCTGCCCTGCCCCGGCTGCGGGAGTCCTGCCCGCTGCTCGCACCTGCCGTTGGGGCCCCTCACGCCTTCAGGTCACCTGCCGGGGTGGCCCAGGGCAGCAGCTCTCCAGGGGCTTGGGCAGAATTCCCTGCTGGCCCCAGGGACCCTCTGCTTGCCCAGGGAGCCTTGGGCCACTGGCAGGATGGGGCCACGATCCGTGCAGCTACGCAGCTGAGCGCCAAACCTGCCCTCCCCGCATGATAGCGCCAGGAAGACCCGGCACCCTGGCGCTCTTAGTCAGGTGTCGAGCAGGGGGTGCGGGTAGCCTCTGCAGGACTGCAGCAGGTATAAGCCAGGGGGGGCTCACCCCACCGCTTCTGGCCTCCCACAGGGGCTTGTCCTGCAACCCACCGCACTCCCACGCCGGACCAGGCAGGGAGGGAGGCGCTTCAAGCAGCCGAGTGCCAGCGCCCCACTCACGCCCTGGCCGGATCCCACCTCGCTTGTGCATGAGCGCATCGTGGGGGGGCGAGGGGGGCTCTCGGCTCATCTGCGTGGGGCCTCCGTGTTGCAAGATGCATCGCCCGCCGACCCTTTGCGGGGGGGTGCAGCGGCCGACGAGGGCAGGGGCTGAAGCCCTCTGCTCCTGCCCTACCTGACATTCCTCCGCTGTCAGCCTCTCTTTGATACGTCATTCACGGCCTCTTACCTGCCATAGGAACCGTGAGTCATGCAGGCCAGATGCAGCCCTCTGCCGGGCTGGGGAGGAGCAAGGCCTGGGGCTCCCGGGGGTGGGGGGGTCATAGGGTTCTCCTCTCTCCGGGGTCACCCCTTTCGCACATTCCTTTTCTTGCTGTTGACCGACTCTTTTGTCTCGCGGCTGTTAACCGTCGGGAGGCAGACCCCCTCAAGGGGCTGGCTAGAGGAATACCGGGGGGCAGCCCTGCCTTGCATCCCCCCCCGGCCACTTCCTCATCAGCCACGTGGGTGCCAAGGGTCCTGCTGAGGCGACTCATCCGCCCCGGGACGTCCTTTCGTGCCACCAGCCGCTTCCCCACATGCAAGGAGGTCTGGCCGAGAGTGGTGGGAACAGGTGTGAGCAGGTGGTTTCACCTGCTTGTTCCACGCAGTGCATCCAATGCAGCGCAGGACAGCCCCCCCCACCCCTGTGGTGGAGGGGCTGGTGGCGCAAGGCCCGGGCGTGGCTGGAGCAGGGCTGTGCCTGCAGGGGCTGGTCCTGGGGGTGGGAAGTCTTCCCAGGGAGGCTCTGATCTCCTCGCCTTGGGGGGGTGCGTGCTTGGGAGCCCCTGGCGCATTCCCTGGCCACAAGGGTGAGGGTTCGGACTTCCTCCCCTTCCATCGACCTCGGATGCCGCTGCTCTCCCAGCGTCTCAGCCGCCAGCGGGCCTCTGATCGCATCCGGGACCCGGTGGGGCTCAGTGTCGCTGGGAGAGCTGAGCTGACCAGCTGACGGAGCCCCTCTGGGGCTGCGCTGTTCCCGTGGGTGCAGCAGCCCCTTTCGTGGGGGGGGGGATCTGGCTTGCCCACTGCGGTGCATACCCTCCGGGCTGCTCGCCGTGCCTGCTTGCGGTGCGCTTCTGCCTCTGGCTGAGCTCCGGCCGGCTCCGATTGCGCATGATCCTTGCGCCTCATCAGCCCTGCGCTTGTCCCACCCCCCCTTGGTGCTCTCGTCGGACGGTGCACCGGGGCAAACCGCAGCCGCCCTCGGTCTCTGGCACCCGGCCCGTCCTCCTTCCCCCATGGCTGGTGGCTGGTGGGGCAGTTCTAACGCCGCGGCTTCCACGTTGTGCGAGCGGCAATGTGCCGCGGGGCCCGGAGCTGGATGCTCTGCCTTCAGTTGCCAGGCCGAGTGCCGGAGCTGAGCATCGGGGACGCGTCCAGATTCCTAGGTCCGGATGACACGGCAAGCTGCGCTCAGTGTAGAGGGCCGCCACACGCCCATCCGTGGCTGTCCAGGAGAAGCAGGGGCGTTCCTGCATGTGCGTGTTGCGCTCATCCAGGGCCAGCTCCTCCGCTTTGCTGTAGCGGCACCATAAAGTCTCCTGTGGCGAAATGCCTCTCTGCCCCTTTGCCGCGAGTCCGCAGGGCGGCCCAGGCACCTCTTGGGGCCAGCTGCAGACCCGGAGCGGCTTGTGGCCCCTGAGGGTCCCGGGCCTGTCTGTGACTGAGCCGCATAAATGCGAGGGGGCGTCAGGTTGCAGAAGGCCCAGCTGAGCTGGATGGGCCCGTGGTCTGCCCACCCCCAAAGCAACTCAGTGAGAGAGTCAGTCGGCTTTTGTGCACGGTGTGAAGCCGTGATTCATGTCGGCCACGGCTTGTTGCCTTCGGCACGATGGGCAAACACATCACGGCCGGTTTGGCCAATTGCGGTTTGTTTCTCCCCTGCCCGTTTTGCCGGATGCCGGCGCGGCTCTGCTTCCGGGCCGTCCCGGCTTTGCTTCAGGCCAGGGGGCAGCACAAGCAGGTGAAACGCCCCAGCGAGGCGGGACCCCGGAACACCCGCCGGAGGGGACAGGGAACAGGGCAGCCCTCCCGGAAGGGGCCCTGGGGGCAGCGCTCTTCCCCACGCTCTCAGTCGGCGGTGTGCCCGCAGCAGAGCGGTTCTCCTTGTGGCTTCCGGCTGGCGGAGCATGGTTGCCTGTGGGGGTGGGTCCGGAGGCAGCCCCACGCCGGAGGTCAGCCATCCTCCCCTTGGCTGGGCGTTCCACGTGGCCAGGCGGGGACGGGAGGGTGTGGATGAGCCCAGGAAGCTGGCATGCCGGTCCACCTCGCCGGTCTTGCCCGCTTTGCCTGGGGGGCCTCCCCCTCTTCCCTCCCCGCTCTCTGAGCCCGGGCGTCTGGGGGAGCCGCTGACCCAACCTGCGACTTCCGCAAGCAGAGCTGGCCAGAGGTCCGAGCAGTGCCTGCGGTCGGGAAGGTTAGAGCCTTCGGGGCTGGGAGACGGGTTCTGGGAAGGCTTGTCCGAGGGACTGGGGCTGAAAACGGGCTCCGAGAGAGCATTAATTTGCCTGCATGTTTTTAAAGAATGTGCACACGAAACAAACCCCAAACGTACAGAGATCAGCCTGTTTGCCAAAGCTCCGGGCTCTTAGCGCGGATGTAATGGATGCAGCTCTTCCTGCCCCTGTCAGATCTTGGGTCTCCCGACAAATGGCCACAGCGATGCCCTGCAAACAAGGCTTCTTGCCCCAATGCACACATTTTAATATTTAAGCTTTCGCTTTATTGGGGAGCCGGGATAAGATGGAACAATCGACTGGCGCGTCTCCAGCCGGAGCCCTCGGGACGGGCGGGTTGAGAAGTTCTAATGAATAAATGATCGGAAAGCATTAACTGAAGGCAGAGGTGCCTTTTCAGATAGGCTGCCATTTGATAAAGGAACGTTCCCAGTGGCCTTTAAAGCCACTTTAATCCCCCTGTTCTGGTAACCCGTCAGCAAAGTCCGAGTGCAGAGTTCGTGGGCCCAGGCACCATTGCCAGTTAAAAAGTCCCCTTCCCAATTAATCAGGTTAATTGGCTGCCGTGCAATTCTGGACATGTCCGCCAAAGCATAAGTAGGTTGCTGGGAGCTGAGCGCCTCTTTTCTGCCTAAACTTGCGGAGGCTGTCCCTTTACTCGAAGCTCTACCTTGAAATCTGGTTTAAAAAGCATGAATTGGCTCGCGTTAAAAAGGGAAACGGCTGCAAGGGAGTCCCGCAGCTGGCTTAAGTCTGTAAATATTCACAGCACAGACTTTCGGGGAAATCAGACTAGTCACAGAGGAGCTGCCTCCACAGCCCCAGGTCTTCGGCCGCGCTGAAGTTCTGTCTTATCAAAAACAGACGGAGGAGCAGCGCAGTCGGAGGGGCTCCGGTCGGCCTGGTAAACACGTCATTCCCGGCTGCGGCTGCGGCCTGAAACCTCCCAGCGAGTTTTGACTCATCCTGGACGGAGGCTGTGGGGCTGGAGCCGTGGGGTCAGCAGTAGCTCCTCCTGCGGCCAGCGCGAAACCCCCCCCCCCCCGACACACACGTCTGTGGTCTCACACGCAGCTGCTTTCCGGGTGCTTTGAATTCCCAGGGGGAGAGAAGCGCATCCGAGCCAGAAACAAGGGCCGGAGGCGCATCCCGCGGAGCGTCTGCCTTCCAGCCGACTGAGCACAGAACAGCTAACCGGCTTGGCCCACGGTCCGCAGCACCTTCTGGGCCGGGGAAGGGAAGGCACCCTGCAGAAGCCACATCCGGGTCTGGTGGTTTGGGGTAACTGCCACCCAGTGGCGAGTCTTCCGTTCCCAGGCAAGGGATCGGGGCACGTGGCAGCCCCCCAAACCCACGCAGGGCTGGATGATGCTGACTGTGGAGGTCCCCTCCAATCCAGCTCGTTGGCCTCGGTCACTGGGGTGTCGGCTCATGTTGGGGGCGGCTGAAGGCAGCCCTGCCGGCTCTTCAGGACGTCCCGGTGGCCTTGGGGACGACGGGCCATGCGTCCTTCTGGACCGTCTCTCCGGGCTGGGCTTGGGAAGCCGAGTGCCTGCGTGGCCCTCCTGGAGGGTCCGGTTCCAGAGCGTCGTGCCAGAGAAGGAACCCAAGAGGGCTCCGTCCTCCCCACAGCGGTGGCGTGAAGGAGGTCAGGCCAAGAGTGAGGGGCGACTCAGAGTCGCCCACGGAGCTTCATGACTGAGTGGGGACTAGAATCCAGATCTTGGAGTCCCAGTCCAACACTAACCACTGTAACACACTGCCTCTCTAGTGCAGTTGTTATCTGCCACGCTTTCTAAAGCCTGCCTGTGGCAAGGTCCACCCTCTCCTAAGTTAGGTCTAGTTTAGTGCAAGGATCGGGTCCAACTGAGTTCATGCGCACCACCACCCGGAGCTCCACCAGCCCGCCTGTCGAGGCAAATGGGCCATGGGGCATGAGGGAAGCGGCTCGCCAGGCCTGACCTTTGGGGGCACAGGGAGGCCCAGGGGCAGGGCCTTCTTGGTCATGGCCCCCTCTGTGGAATTCCCTTCTGGTTCATGTCCACCTTCCTCAGAACGAACCTTCAAGCGGGTCCAAAAAGTCTCCCGGTTCCCCCTGGTCTGTCGCTGAGTCGGACTCGCTTGTGTGCTGCTCGCTGCGGTGCTTAATTTTGCTGGTTTTTATCGTTTAGACTCAGACAGCCGACCTTTGGTAGCCACATGGAGCCTCCTTATCCAGGGACAGGCTACCTCTAAGCAGCAGCTACTAGAACAGGCGGCAGAGAAGGGCTCACGCTCCACCGCCACTCGGGGATATTCCAGGGGGCCTTTCCGGTGTCCCTGCAAGGGACGGGGCTGTTGTCTGGGCAGGGGGCTGCTGCTGGGCACCCCCTCCCCGCTGCTTCAGAGGGGCTTGCTTTCGCCCGGGAGGGCGGGTGGGTGGGAATGCGGTGGACATGCTTTTCCACTGTTGCTTTACGAGGCGCCCGGGACTCTGGGAGTGCCCCGGAGTGGGAGGGAAAGGCGGACCCCGCGCCAGGGGGCTCGGAACGGATGCGTGCGGTGGACGAGGGAGGAAGGCGAGCAAGTCCGAGCGCTCAGGCGCGCTCCGTGTTGTTTGCATAAGCGCCTGGAACGGCTCCAGGTCCGGCTTGTTTCCCTCGGCCTGCCAGTGCCGCTGCTGGGTGGCGCATGGACATCTGGATCCCGTTGCGGCGGGCGCTTCCTCCACTCACGTCCCCCCAGCCCCGCGCCTGCCAACTCCCTTGGCCCCGTGCCTGGTGTTTCTAGGAAGCCCGGCCCGAGCACGGTTTCCTGGCAGGCTGCCCTGCGGAGGCTCGCAGGCTCGGACCGTGAAGGACAAGCAGCCTGGGGGGCTTCAGGGCTTCGGCCCCAGGGTGGAAAAAACTGCAGCTAAAAAAAATTAAACATCAGATTTTCAACACCGAAATCTGACGTTTTGATTTAAACTGGATTTTTTGAAAATCAAAGGCTTTTGAGGAAAAAACTATCTAAAGATAGTTTTCTGTATAAGATACATGATAGTGCAAAGGTTATTCACCACAAAATAGGAATTCGTTTTTAATTATGTAATATGAGGCAATGTTTGCATTGTTTTGGGAAATGAATTCCATTAATCCATTCACAATGTCATTCTCTTCCAGAGGTTTCTGTAAGATTCTTTGCCAGTTTTTAAATCTAGGAAGTATTATCACAGATGTTTGGTTGTACAGTTGTCAGAACTGTGGATTTGTGTCTGCAGAGATCTCATGCCTCTTCTTCGCAGCAAAAATGTTACAAAACGAACATGCGGAGTTGAGGAAAAGACCTTAATCCCATTGTACCTTTGCAAATCCAGGTCCACAGAATCAACCCTTACACATTCAATGAATGCAAGAAGCTCGCTGGGAGTGGAATAGATCTGCAGGAGAAGCTAAGTGTGAGGAGCGAGGGGCAAGGAGTAAAAATGGGAGTGAGCCTTTCGAGCAGAGCACCGCACGAGCCTTGGCTCTTCTTGTGTATAAACTGAGGTTTATCATATTATTCTTTCCCTGGAGGAGAAACCGTATAACAGCAGCAGGCCATAACAGAGACCCAGTTTGGAAATATTTTAATGAAGTTCCTCTACCTACAGGTAAGGCAGGCATGTGTGCAAATTCTGTAGAAAACCATGATTTAAATCTAGTCTTAATGACTAGTGGTTTAAATATATCAATTTGATTTCAATCTAATCCACCCTCCTTGCTGCAAAGGCAAGAAAGAGGCTTGCCTTTGACACAGAAACATAGAAACAGAGCGAGTCAGAAGGGGTCTCCTGGGCCATCTAGTCTGACCCCTGGCTCCAGCGGCTCAGCTAATGACATGGCTCCCATGTCCAGGTCCAGCCTCTCTTTCAACACCCTCACCAATGGGACCTCAACCACCCCCCATGGAAGCCCATTCCACACCCTCGGGGTCCTGACTCAGGAAGTGCTTCCTGGCATCCAAATGGAGCCTTGGCTCCCTGAGCTTTGCTCCATTGGAGCGCGTCCTGCCTTCCTCTGCAGGGGAGAACAGGCCTCTCCCCACCTCCGTGTGACAGCCCCTCACATACCTGTATGTCGCCAACATATCCCCTCTGAGTCTCCTCTCCTCCAGGCTGAAGAGACCCAGTTCCCTCAGTCTCGCCTCATACGGCATCCCCTGCAAACCGGCCACCAACCTTGTGGCCCTACGCTGCACTGACTCCAACCTGGCTATATCCTTTCTGTAATGAGGGGCCCAAAACTGAGCACAATACTCCAGTTGTGGGCACACCAGAGTCGTATACAGTGGCAGTAGACTTGCAAGCAAGACGGCAGCAACTGTGCGACTGAATTTGGCTCTACTGTGAACAGGTGCGGGAAGGGTCTCTTTCCACCCCCTTGCCTGAGCAGTGGGGCAAAGAAGTTGCTATCTGGCAGTCTGTTGACTTGAACCATCCCGACAGACAGTGGAGCCCCCCTGATGCCCCTCCCGGGCGTCGTGTCCTCCAGCCCCTCTGCCTTCTCAGGGCATGCAGGCCTTCACAGCGCTAACAGAGATGAGGATCAGCTTGTTCTTCCAGGACAAGAGCAGCCAGTCCTGTATGCGGTGCCCCATCAACCCTGGCCAGAAGCTGTGGCCTTGCCATCACCCTAAGACAGGGGAGGCTCCAGCAGAGCTCCACGTCACCAGTCGTGTGGGGGTCTGGGACTACAAAATCAGATGAGGGCCCTTTTACAGCCGAACCTCAAGCTCGAGCAGCAAGCTCTGCACCCCACGGTCCATGGCTGTCTACACTGGGCCTTGGTTACCTGCTGAGACAACGTCCTCGGATAGTTCTTGCCCAGAGGATTGTGAGCCCACCCTTCTTGTTGCAGCCGACCTTTGCACAAGAGGGTTAGGCTTAGCTTGCTGTGCTCTCTGCCTTCCTGACCCAAATTTGGCCACCCTGGCTTGACCATTCTGCCTGGGCTGGTCTCTCCCAAGTCAGTCCCAAGCCTGCGAGATGCCATGGGCTTCCCAGGAGCCACTGCAGAACTGAGTCGAGGGCAGCTCTTCACAGATCAGAAGGCTGCTATCGTCAAAAAGGATTAGGAGACAAATTCATTCCCAAGTGTAGGCCTTCCTCCATGAGTTTCGCCAATGAATGCGATGCTGTGCATGGAGTGTGGGTGTGGCCGTACCAAATGCCAGCTCCCTGTCTGCTGTGACTGTACCGTGCCAGGTCTGGTTCCTCCATCCATGAGTGAACGAGGCCTGAGCACAGCAAGCAAGCAGAGACGTGGCTGAGACCAGTTTTTAAGAATGTGGGAACGGCTCGTCAAAAGCCGCGCGTTCCTTCTCCTCTGTGTTTGGCTTCCTCGGTGCTGGAGCGTGACCTTCCGCTGTGAGCCTTTCTCCCTTGTTCCGAATGTTAGATACCACAACATTTTGATGCTGTTCGTGTGTTCATTAACAGTTCGCCGTTGGACTCTGGGTTACGTATTTAGCCTCTGAATTGCATGTCTTGCTGCTGCGTCTTTTAAAAATCTGATTAAACCGGGAGTTCTTAATGAGCTTTTAGGGCTTGGAGCGTTTTGTATTGCTGCACAGAGCTGGTGGAGAATTTTGATGGCAATTCCTTCTTATTCAGGGCTGCCACTCCGGCTTGTGCCGGTGCAGAGAATCTTCGGGAACGGAGCATTGCTTAAGCTGTGCGACTCTCATTTTTGTCACAGACCACAGTTGTTATATTGTCGTAACAGTTTTGGGTCCAGTTTGAGTGCAGTAATTTTGGGGAAGGCGCTCTCTCTCTCTCTCTCTCTCTCTCTCTCACACACACACACACACACACAAAATCACACCCCGGAGGGCTTGATGGCTGAATGGGGGCTACAAGTGGGTCTCCCCAGTCAAAGCCCTGCAGTCTAACCACTGTGCTGCACTGCTGCTCAGGCTTTCCCAGGGTTTCCTTCTTGCCCTGCCTGCTCTTTGTGCTCAGGGGGACGCAGCCCTTGAGAGCAAGTGTGATCATTTGCGAAGTGTGATGCTCGTTCAGGAGTGCTATTCGTGTTCCTCAGAGGAGAGACCAGCCCTGCACACACGCGTGTGCTCGACAGACACACACCACAGTGCCGGAGTGGCGGAAGTTCGCACACTCTCTGGCAAACCGCCCCCGTGCCCGTGGCTGGAGGAGCCACCTGGTCGGCGGGCGCGTGACGTGGCCGCTTTGAGAGCTGGGCCGGCCCCACTGAGAGGCGGCTTGAAGCCCTCGCCCCGGGCGGCAGCTGCGGTGGGGGGGCGGCTTCAGCGGGTGGGGGGCCAGACCAGTGACTGGCAGCGGCAGTCCAGGGCGGAGACAGGGTCCCATCCTGCCCTCAGTGCCTCGGGCCACCCCGGCACCTGCAACGCGGCACCGGCTACTTCAAGCACAGAAACAAAAGAGGCCGAGCGTTTTTCCTCCTCCGCATGGTCACTTGGGAATCCCGCGCCCGAGCTTTTGAGCCCTCCCTGCTCTTTGGACAAAGGCACAGCCATTGTCCCGAGCCCTTTGATTTCGCCAAAGGAAGGACGGCCGTCTTTAATCTTCGGGGCGTGTCTGGAAATAGATGCCTCGCTTCTGCTGGCTTGGGGCTGAGGCTGCACCAGCTGCCTGCACGCTCTTTCGCGCCCTCTGCATAATGCCACCGTCAGGGTGAGAGTCCTCAAACGGGCATTGCCTTCGGGCACCATCCTGTGCATCTTTGGGCAGGAGAAAGGCCCCGCGACTCCCCGCTCTCCACGGCCAGACTTTCTTTCTGTCCAGACATAGAAACATAGAAACAGAGCAAGTCAGAAGGGGCCTCCCGGGCCATCTAGTCTGACCTCCGGCACCAGCCGGCTCCGCTCACGACATGCCCACCATGTGCATGTCCAGCCTGTCTTTGAACATGCACAGGATTGGGCCCTGAATCCATGCCTGACCCAGACTGGAGCCCTGGCGTGGGGGGTTCGGGTGGCTTTTAAAGGCAAGATTCCCCCGCCTTGCACCTGCTGTAGAGAAAAAAATGGGGTGGGGGACTCATATGGCCAAGATTCGGATCTAAAGTGCTATCTGGTTTAGTCCTTAGACTCGGATTAAAGAGACCAGGTTAGGGTCCTGACGCTCACCCCGGGCGGGTCTCTATCTCTTGGCCTAACTGGCTTTGCAGGGCGGGGGGAGGCATGCATGTTGCCCCAAGTGCAGTGGGGTGAAGCCGAAGTGCCAGCGCCGCCTGGAGCCAGCCCGGTGCAGAGGATGGGCTGGCCTAGCCGTGCTCAGGCTGCAGTTCCCAGCTGGCTGCAGCACCGTGCGCCCTGCCTTTGTTCACCTAATGCTGTTTCTATGCTAATACATTCCCCTGGAATGAGTGAAACAATTTCAGTCTCCAAATGGTGCATGAACGAAGCGAGGCTTTTCTTGGGGCTGGCGTCTCGCAATCATTTCGGGTGGCTGTGCATCTCCACCGTTGTCTTAACACCCAGTGTTTGCGGGGGGCGGGGGGGAGCGTGAGGAAGTGCAGCCGTTCCAGGTCTGTCATCAGCGAAACCTTCTGGGGAAGCAAAGAGGCCGGGGGGCTGGCACACAACCCCCGCTGTGTGTGGATGCCCCTGGCGGCTGCTCGCCCCTGCTTCCGATCCATCCGGCGTGCCTGGCTGGGCCCATCTCTGCCCCACCCCTCTCTTGCTCCGGCTGGGCTCAGACAATTTTCACAGAGCCAGGCAGATGTGCTACAGGTGCAGCTTTTGGCAACCGCTTTGCAACAGGGAAGAAAGGGGCCTTGTGTTGGAGCCGCATCTCTGACAGCCTTTGGTCCCTGCTATTTCCATAGCAACAGGCATCTCTGCCTCCTTTTGCAGGGAATTCATCTGCTTTGTGCAGGGGGCCAGGCTTGGTTTTTTATCTTTTGCCATGGGGGGGGCAGTGGTGGGGAGAGTAGGATGCCTGAGATGCGGGACGAGTCCTCTTCCGGCTGCTGTCCGGCTGATAAAGTCCTGCCGGGGCTGCCTGGCCTCGAGCGGTCCCTTCTCCGGGATGAATTCTGCCTGAAGCCTCCAGGGAGCTGCCCGCTCTTAAACGGATCGATGGTGAGCAGGATGAGCCGGCTGGCAGGCAGCCCTGGAGCCGGAGCCTCTTGGGCCTCCTCCCCGATCCGAGCGCTGCGGGGGCTCGCCCCCCCCGGCCTCCACCCACCCACGAGCTGTGGCTCTCCGCGTGGCAAGAGTGATGGAGGGAGGCTGGGAGAGCGTTGTGCTGGGAAAATCCAGATACATCCTGGCAGAAAAAGGTTGCTTATATGTGTTACAAAAAAGCCCTGCACCGCTTTCTCAGAAAGCGCCCGAATGCCAAGCCGGGTTACGGTTGAAGACGTGGGAACTCAGAGCTTGCCTGGAAGCTGCCAGGGCTGTTCTTTTCGCGGACCAGTGAGAGCCGGTAAGGCTGCCAGGTTAACAGCATCGCAGTCACCCTCATCTGCATGCCAAGGCCCACAATAATCCCCGTGCCTCAGTGATCCTTATGTTAATCTCCTGCAATCAATGCCATTGCTCTGAGCCCCCTCTGCAGACCCCTCCCCTTCAGAGGGGTGAGGGACAGAGAAAGTCCGAGGAGCTCCCGTGAGAAGGCACCGAGCAGGATGGCTTGGAAGGAGGACTGGGCGCCCTCGGAAGAGGAAGAGGAGGCGCTCTCCGTGGCTGCTGGCCCTGGCGGCGACGCATGCTGAGGACCCGGTGGCTGGGGAACATGGGCAGGGGTGCTCTTGCACTCCTTCCTGCTTGCCTGGGGCAGCTGGGTGGCCCTGTGTGAGCAGAACTCAGGCCCGGGTGGACCAGTGGCTCCTCGTGTTTTTCAAGAGGGGGCCTCACTCTTTTTCAGCCTCGCTTTCCCTCTGCATGCCTTTCTCCCCAACTGCACATCCAAGACCTCTTGACAAGGCAACCCAGCACCTTCCAGGCGATGTCGACTACAGCTCTCATCAGCCCCAGCCATCGCCCTTCGGGGCTGTATCGCCACTGCCGTCGCCACACTGATGCCCGGCCCCCCTCCCTCTCGCGAGAGCCGGATGCTGGCCGTGATCCTCCCGCATCCGGATCTCGCTCCCTCTCCCACACGCCCCCGCCCCCCCGCCCCCCCATCTCCTGCGTCTGCAAGTTCTGAGCGAGCGGAGCTGCGCTGGGACACTCTGGCGCCGAGCGGAGCAGCTGGAGCGTGGCCCTCGGCCGGCTGGGGGTGGCGGAGCTCCGGCGGCTTCCTCGGCGACTTCAAAGAAGGCGCAGGCATCGCGCTGCTGCTGCTGCTGCTGCCCCCCCGCCCCCCCCAGGGCTGCACTTCACTGCGCTGTGAAGAGGTCCTCTTGTCCATCCCTTCCCCTCCTCAGCTCCACGCCACCTGCAGTTCCTTTCCGCTTTAGACCGAGAGATTCATTTTGCATGAGGAAGGGGCGGTACGGAAAGGAGGAGGATGTGGAACGGTCCTTGTGGTACCCCGGGACCCCGACGGAGCAAAGCTTTCAGCGAGGGGCAGGTCCAGAGTCAGACGGACGCAAAGCGACCCGAGAGCTTGCCTGCTGGTTCAGAGCAAACCCCCCACCCTTTTTTTTGGAAAAAAGCAAGGTGCACCTTCCTGCTCGGTATTCTCTCTCCGGGGATGCTGAGGCCAGACTCTACTGGGGCACATGGAAGCGGGACGTGAAGGCACTGCCCCAGTGCTCCCAGTGCCCCCCATGCCCTCCCCAGCAGTCCTGCTGGTCTGGTGCCAAAGGCTCGTGATGGTAGGAGATGGCTGCCACTTGACTGTCTCAGCCACTTATGAAGTGGGGGAATTTGGTGATGGAGCATCACCCCCCCCCCCCCCCGTAGCTTCCTTATGTCCCTCTAGAAACACAGAAACAGAGCAAGCCAGAAGGGGTCTCCCAGGCCATCTAGTCTGACCCTGGCTCCACTCATGCAGCCCCCAACATGTGGTTGTCCAAGCTTTCTTTGATCACCCTCACTGATGGGGCCTGTACCACCTCCCCTGGAAGCCCATTCCATACCCTGCGGGTCCTAACCATCAGGAGGTTCCTTCTGGCATCCATTCTGGAGTGGAGACCAGCCATGAACGGGGTGCCTGACAGCAAGAAGCCAAGGGGAGCCCTGCCCCCTCCCTCTTCTGCTCCAAAGGTGCCTGCCTGCCACATTTTCTTGGGGCCGTGAGTTCCACAGGTCAACTACGCAGTGCATGCTGCCGTCCAGCCGCGGCCACTCAGCTGCGAGAGCTGTCTGGGGGGGCCAGAGTGTGGCGGTGAGGAGGCCTTACTGGTGGATAGCTATGAGCAGCAGGAGCTGCCAGAGAGACCCCTAGCTTTGGGAGGTGGGCTTCCTTCGCACGTGCTCTGTGGCGAAGTGGCCGCTGTGCAGAGGAACACATGATGCGTCCGTGTTTTTGGCGCCCTGGATTCCGTCTGTTCCAAAATGCAAGGCTAGGATGAAAGGCTGGGGGCCGCGGTGCATCCGGCCGGCATGCAGTTTCCGGCAAAGGACGCTCACGCGTGGAGCCTGACGGCAGTGGCTCGCCCCACGGATTGTCTCCAGCCTCCGAGGCCCAGAGACACGCCGCTTCTGCCTGGGCTGGTCCCACGGTCAGGCGAGTCAGAGCTGTTTGCACGAGCCACTGGCAGAGGCCCTTCACTGGGTGCTCACAGTGCGGCAGAGGCGGAAGCGGTGTCTGCGGAAAGCCCTTTCCGGGCACTCCGGCTGGTGCCGTTGCTGCATGCATCTGGATACCGGGCTAAGACTCCGTGGCCCAGCAGCCGCCTCATCTTCAGCCCCTTGCTCTGCGCTTTAGCCTTGCCGGCAGCTCGCGAGTCCTCAAAAGCACGTGTGCGGCTTTAATATTTCGACATTTTCATTGTACCGTTTATTGTTTTGGTGTGTTTTTATACTTTTAAACCCCTGTGGGGGCATCTGCCTGTTAGGCGCATACACTAAACGGCAAACAGAACCAGTGACTTATGCTCCACGAATTGGCTCGATCCTCTTTTAAAACCATCCCTGTATCATGTGGCAGTGAGTTCCACAGGTTAGGTTAACAAGCGTTGCGCAGGTGTTGCAAGATGCTCGGCTTCGGTCCATGTTCCCCAGTCTGGACAGGAAGGCTGCTGCTGCCTCAGTGGAGAAAGTGGGTCCTTTCGCAAACCTTTGGGGTAAGAGTAATACAAACGAAAGATCTAAAAGGAAAGGCAAGAAGGAGGGGAGCAGTGCGTAGGTGCCGGGAATGGTCCACCTGCCGTCCCCAGAGATGTCCGCAGCGGATCCGTTGTTGTCGCACGTGGCATTAAAATGAGGCAGGTTGTGGCTGGTGCTTTGTGGGGCTCCCCTTAAGGCAGGGAGCAGGCTGCAGATGTCTCGGCGGCTTGCAATGGAGCTCCCGCCCTCCCCCATCCTTGTGTGGCTTTCTTATCGCGCCCAGGACGGGAAGCGGCCGCGCGGTGGCTGAGCTCCAGCGGCTTTTTAAATTAGGGCTCTGCCAGGGCCTTATTGGGCAGGCTCGGGATGTCTGGAGAACGGCCGTCATCGGGTGAGAAAGGGGTGCCCGATGCTCTGTGGTTCCGAGCGCATCCACACTTCCGCCTCTCTGGCGAGGAGCTGCCAGCCAGCCGGCCCACAAGCTCATGAGCTGAGCCTGCGCCCTGCAGAGGAAGCCGCGGCAGCCTCTGGATGCTCCGGTTGCTACGGAAACCCAGAAGAAGGAGGGCGCCCAGGATGCGGAGGCAGAACGGCTGATGAGGCCCAAAGTCTTGGCTGCCGCAGACGTGGGGAAAGGAGGGCATCCGTGCTACGGCCGCTGAAGGGGCTCCGAGTGAGCTGGGGGCTGGCACGTCTCTTCGCAGCGGTCCCTCCGGCGAAACGTGGACGGTTTTTTGCTGGTGAATTCAGCAGGTGCCACGGAGAGTGCCTGCTCTTGTGGCCTCGGGTGTCAGTGCTGCACCAGGGGCTCTGGCGCTGGGCCGGGACCGGGTGCCGCTGCATGCACCCTGCGTGCACCGGGGCTTCCCTGAGACGGGCGACCAGGTCTCCCCAGTGCTCGAAAGGCGCGGGGGGCAGGCGCCAATTGAGACATGGCCCACACTGCACCACTCGTCCTCGTGGGCTTGCGGTTCTCCGCTGCGAGGTGGCCGGGAGGAGAAAGCCGCACCGTGACCGCCGTGCCTGTGGGGGGGAGTTCAGGCCTTCGCCCCAGCGTGGCCCTGCTCTTGCCCTCTCCGCCATCTCTTCTGAAGAGCAGTCCCTCCTCTGGGGCCTTCTCGGGGGTGGCCCCGCCTCTCCGTCATCGGCTTCCAGCGTGGGTTCAACCGGTCCCCCTTCAGGAAGCCCCCGAAGCCCTCTTGGGTTTGCGGACCTTCCTGGAATGCCCGGGCAGCTGTTTCGCTTGTGTGGTCTCCAGGTTCGCTTGTTTCTGCAGCTCGCTTGCTGAACGGGCTTTTGTCGGACACGTCCTTGCCACCCACAAAGGCAGCCTAGCAATTATCTTGAGTAAATACATTGCAGTTCGGGGCTGGTGGCGTCAGGAGCGCCGCCTCTCCTTTGGCTTTTGCGGGGGAGCCTGGCCTCTCGGCCGCACGCCCCCCCTGGGCTGGGTCGGGGTCCCCATGGGAGAAGAAGGGATTCCCTCCAGCAAAGCAGGGTCCCCTCCACCTGCAGGATCGATCTTCTCGTTTGGGGCAAGAACACGCCGCCAGGCCCGGCACTGTTACTGCCTGAACTGGGTCCGAAAGTCACCGTGGATGGAGGGCAGCCCCCCCCCACCCCCCAGACATCTCTAACCTGCAAGCTGGGATCTCTCTCGCTCCTGCTCTCACGCTAATTAATCTCCCTTGCTCCAGGAAATGAGCCAAACTTCTCGGCTTCTTGAATCAATAAAATAAAAAGGCTGCGGAAGAAAAATGGCTGATCGATAATGGATCGCACACACTCTGTTTCCGTCGCCCGGTTTTCCCTTTCTGTGTCAGCCCCCTTGAGCGGGGCTTGACGTAAGGCCAGGCTCGTTTGCCGTGCGAGAACGCGGCTCCGCAGCCAGGCCTGGTGGAATTTCCCCCTGCTCGTTTTGCAGCGCATTACGTTCCCTTTGACAACCAGGGAGGCGCAAGGAGCCCTTTGCAGCAAGGAAGCCCCCCGCGGCCCCTCGGGGTGCCAGCCACTCGCCAGACTGGCTTCCGGAAGTTCAGGATCTGTGGTTCCTACGCTTCCAAGTCTCTCTCTTCAGCCTGATGGGCCAGAAATGTGCTTTGTCCTTACTCAGAGCCGATTTCCCCGGATCCTGAGTGCTCCAGCCACCACCGCACCGATGTCCTTGTGCGACGGGGCCACAGAACTGGGGGACATTCATAGCCCTGTTGATTCTTCTACCAAAATTCAAAAGAGCCACCAAAATTCAGTCTGAAGGTAAAGTACCGAGTGGCATGGCCTGCTCTTCTGGAAATGGAGCAGTTTTGGAGGGGTGCCAGGAGACTTTTGATGGGAAGAGTGGAATTCCTGGCGACTTCTGGTTGAACTGTTTGGTTTTCCTCTTTTGAGGAAGAGCCGCCAAGGGAGCACTGTGCCAGGGGCTCTGCCTGCAAAGGGCGGCATGAAGAAGAGCACCCAGAGGGGATGCGGCAGGTGCCCGTCCAGCTTGTGCCTGGACAGCCAGTGGGACCAGCGGGAGGGTCCGGAGACCCTGCCCGAAGCCGCCGAGGCTGCAGCCAGAGCAAAGCAGCAGGGAAGCGTGAGGCCGCGGCCCGCTGCTCCCGCCTCCGACAGCCTCCCTCGCAGGCCCCGTGGAGATCTAATTAGCGCCACGAGTTCGGGCGTGCAAGATTTTTTGTCATTTGGTAATTGCATTAGCTTCCTCATTATTTCATTAAAACCAGATTCATGCCATTAGGTTTGCTTTTTAGGCTTTTTTCTTTTCCAAGCCTCGGTTTCGCCGCAGGCGATGAGCACTGAGTACAAGCGACGTGGGGAGACCAGCCCCGGGGGAGCCCCTCTGTCCCGCGGGGCCCTTGTTCCGGCCGCACAGAAACCGAACAAAATGGGGTCAGGCGATTCCAAATTGTTGCTGCTTCTGGAATGAACGCAGAGCGAGGGGGCCGCCCCCCCACCGCCCCCCACCTCTTGCGGGGTGGGCTCGTGCAGGGACGGGGAAGTCGCTCGCTCTCTCCAGACAGCTGGACTCTGTTCCTCGCTGGGACTGGTCCGCGTCCAGGGGGGCCTTGGGGTGGCCCTGCCGGGGAGTCAGCCGGGCCTCCCGTGCGTTGTCTCTGATGCCTGATGCGCCCCCTTGGGCAGCCAGTTCAGGCCCTGGGGAGGAAATTTGCATGGCCAGCCTGCACCCCACCCGTGCTCCTGCCAGCGGGACCTGCAGGCTGCTCTCCTGCAGTGGCCCCACCCCCCCCAAAGGGCCCCCATGGGGCTTGGGCAGCCTCCAGTCCCAGAAAGGAAAGGCAGCAGATGGGCGTCTTGGCCGGCAGGGCAAGGCAGGTTGGCCCGGCCTGCATCCTGCTTGCACGAAGCTTCTGCCTCTTACGTGAACCTGCGTTTATCCTCGTGCAGGTGACACCTGTACCAATGCCTTTTTTCAGGCCCCCACATTCAGAGACATCGAAACAGAGAGAGTCCCCTTGGTCATCTAGTCTGACCCCCGGCTGCAGACAATTCCATGCATGCAGCCCCCAACATGTGGACGTCCAGCCTGTCCTTGAACACCCTCACCGATGGGGCCTCAACCACCTCCATGGAAGCCCATTCCACGCCCTCGGGGTCCTGACTGTCAGGAAGTGCTTCCTGGCATCCAGCCTGAAGTCTGGTTCCTTGAGCTTTACCCCGCTGGACTGCATCCTGCCCTCCTCTGCAGGGAGGAACATGTCACAGCCCCCTACCTTGGGACATCCCTTCCCATACCTGCAAGTTGCTCTGAGATCCCCTCTGAGTTGCTTCTCCTCCAGGCTGAAAAGACCCAGCTCTCCCTATGCCCTCTCATACAGCATTCCCCACATCTTGGCGGCCCTGCAGCGATCTGATTGCAACGTTGCCACGTCCCTCTTGTAATGGGGAGCCCCGGACTGGACACGGCGCTCCCATTGTGGGCACACCAGAGTCTTAAAGAGCGACACTGACGACTCTCTTGATCATGCACAAGCTTCAGAATCCGTGGAGTTTGGCCATGACGGTGGCTGGGAACCGGGAAAATTGTCCCCCAGAATGCGGAGAAGCCAATTTCTCGTGCTCCCCTAAGAGAGAGACAGAGCTGTGCTCACCGACCTGAAGGAACATGCTGCGAGCCAGGTGCTGCTGTGCGACTTCGCCGTGTGTGCATCTTGGAGGCCTCGGCAGAGCTCGTTTACCTGTTCCCTCATGCCGGCTGCCGGCAGGCCTTCCCGGAGGGTCCTGACCCACCCTGGCCTGGCAGGCGTCCTCTCGGCCTTGAGTGCTGAGTCTTTCCTGCCATAACCCCTCTGTGCCAACGCAGTCCCGTAGTTCTTGCTTCCCTTTCCCCATTTCCTTGCGGGGGACTGGAATGCAACCCTTCCCTGGATGGTGATCAGTCGCCTTGATCTGTCCGCCTGCCTTTCCGTCTCCATGCACCCCCGCTGCGTCCCTGCCCCCCCCCCCCCAGCATTATGCAAATCCAACACTTCAAACAGAGCACTGGGTTTCTGGCTGTCAAAACCCTTTACATCTCAAGAGGGGTGGATGTGGGCAGATGCGGAAAGGGAGTGTGGAGAAAGCAAGACCTTTGAATGGGTGAGCGAGAGAATCGCAAACAGTTTTGTGGTGTGCAGCACAAGCATTCATACCCCCGAACAATTTTGTGAGATGCGTGAGACACACATACAGAACAAAACTTTTGAAATGCGGAGGCCAAAAGGCAAAGAAATGTGGGAAGTGACTTGAGGTCGGTCGGCTTTCTGCATCGAGCCAAATGTGTGTGGGAAAAGCCAGCCGAAAGGAGACCCCCAGGCACAAGAGGGGTCCCTGGGGAGCGTGTGCTCATCCTTGCCGAGCATTAAGTGAGCTTTCTGGGAAATGGAGTCGATCACAGAAGGCTGCTTGGACAAATCCTCCGTTTCCGTCTGTGCATGGGAAGGGCGGCCTCAGCAGCAGAACATGAAAGGAGATGTTTGGGGTTGGAAAAAGTGCACACGGGCCGACTCGGGAGTGGCGGGGCTGGAGCAGCTCCTCGCCGGGAGAGGCTGTGCTGCCTGGGGCGAGGCTGGCAAGGGGGGCGTGATGGGGGGCCGGAGGAGAGCCGGACTCCGGAGGGCCCCCAACTCATGTGGCTTCAAGGCTGGCTGGACGACTTCAGGGCGGAGAAGGCTCCCCACGGCGCCTGGTCCCGAAGGCCATCTGCCACGTGACCGGAGACCATATGCCTGCACATTCCAGTTGCTGGGTAACGGGAAGGAGGGACTGGGGGCAGTGGCTGGCTGCTTGTGAGCAGAATGCTGGACGGGATGGACCTTGCTCTGACCCGGCCGCAGGGCTCTTCCTAGGCGCTCGGCTGCCGCAAGAAGCTTGCAAGCCTTGCGGGGCGCGCTTCGCCCTGGGAGAGGCCTGGGGATGCCGGACCCTCCGCGGCTCCCCCGCTGCGCCCAGAGAGTGCTGGCCTCCATCAAGAGCTTCCCTGGGCCTCTTCCGTCGGAGAGCCAGCAACGGGAAGCCAGCGTTCCCGGCGCCACCATGGACCTTCTGCGGCCATTTCCACGGCAGCCTGGAGAGCCTGGAGCGGGTTCCCAGGCTTGCCCTTTGCAGGGCACCGTCATCCCTCCACCTGAAGGGCCATCCTGTCCTGTTCAGGTGCAGCAGCCTTGCCGCTGGAGTGGCCGCCAGCTCCACTCGCACCTGGGGAGCAGGCAGGGTGGGCGGCTCGCCTGGGGAAGACCCCCACTGGGCGCCTCTGTCGGCTTTCTGGTGGCTGGCTCAGCAGCGCATCGGCGACACCGCAACCCGTCCTCCTTGTGCCGTGTGGCCAGCGCAGCCCAGGCGCATTACGGCTTCCTCCCAGCCAGCCAAGCGGTGCACATGAAACATGCGCCACTGTCCCAGGGTCAGGAGGGGAGGCTTCCGTGGGATGCTGGACTTTGAGTGTGCGCGAAGGGGGTAGGGAGTGCCCCCCCAGGGCTTTGCTTCCCCACCTCCCTCCGCTCCCTCCTTCCTACTTTCTCTCACTCTGACTTGTAAATGCCCCCCCCCCAAAAAAAAGGCACAGGAAAGGGGCATTTTCCACCTTCCCGACTGTTTTCCCCCTTTGCCCACTTGCTCACGAAGCCGTAAGCTGCAGGGCCTTTCTTTCGCTGAAGGGCTCCCATGGCGAGGAAGGGCTTCTCGCTCACCCCAGAAGGCCGAACACGGAACGCAGGCACAAGTGCCAGGAGGCCACATTCTGGATCGATTTGCGGAAAACTGCCTGACAGTCTCCCAGACCCCCCTGTCCTCCACCGTCCCCCGGAGTCCACCCAAGCCCACACCCAGCGCCCCAGAGACCCCATCCAGCCACCTCATCCTCTGCCGCCCCCTCCTTCTTTTGCCCTCCATCGTCCCCAGCATCAGGCTCTTCTCCAGGGAGTCCCTCCTTCTCATTAGGTGGCCAAAGCATTTGACTTTCATCTTCAGCATCTGGCTTTCTAAAGAGCAGTCAGGGTTGATCTCCTTTAAGATTGACTCGTTAATGATTCTAAATTAATCAGATTATCTTCTATGGGCTTATTCAGACATGGGGTGCTGGGTGTGTTCGCATGTAACAAGAGCCATAGCAGAAGCCACTGTGTGTGGGTTTTCCTTATACATGAGCACAGACATTGACTTCAGAGACACTTGCTTGTGGAAAAACCATTCCTCTGCAAAGCCTCTTTATTCTCCAGAGTGCATCCAGGAACCACAGAATGAGTCTCTGAGCATGCACAGAGTGATTCTTTGAACCCAGCCTGCTTCTGAGAACCCTCCTTCCAAGTACCTCCAGGACGGCCCATTTGGAGGCGGGCAACCCTCTGCTCTGTCCAGAGCCCTCTGGGTGGCGAGCCCTCCTCTCCCGAGGCCGCGTCATGGGATCAAGAGTTGCGCCAGGCTTGGCTGGCTGCTGGAGCCCCTGCCGGTGGCCCTTCCTGGTAAGCCTTGACGGGCCCTTGCCATGCCCTCGCCCCCTTTCCTGCGGCTTCACCTGTGGCACAAGCTCACCTTTTCCGCTACGCTGCATTGCTTGACACGCAACTCCAACGGGGATAGATGCTTTGCATTAGGGGCCCTGGTCTTCCATCGTGGTCTTCCATGCAACAGTGAGCATCACTATCTATTCCTGTATAAACTGAAAGTACGTATTGCTCAGGATGCGCTTATACATGCAAATCCGCCTTGCAAATTTTATGCAAAATGCCAGCTTCCTTTGCGCTCAGCTTTGGTAATACGCTTCCTCATTCCTGGAGGGCATCCAGCTTGGGTCCCGTGCAGAGTGCCTCGGTGTTGCCGAAGATGCCCCAGTCTACACCGCTGCACTAGGGTTTCTCAACAGGAGAGATGACCTTTTGGTGGTTTGCTGAACTGCGCAAGATAACGGCACATTGAAGGTGACCTGAGCTGACTTTCAAGATGGAGCAACGGTGTCTTGTGCTTTCCCGTGCCTGTGGGAGCTTTCAGGGAGGGATGGGCAGCTCTCGGGCTGCACAGAACTCCTAGACAAGATGCAAGGCAGCTGACGCTCAAGTCTGCCAGGGGTGCGTGAGGAAGCTGATCTGCCAGAGCTTGGAAGCCCTTCCGCTTGATGACGGTCGGCCATTCACTCCCCGGCCCGATCGCAGCTGTCCTACGTGGAAAGATCCGCTCCTGCACCAGCGCTTCTGCTGGCTTCCTCCGTGTTTACTATTTTGCTGCTGCCAGTCATGGATGAGGCTGTTTACTGAAATGCAGACCGCTGGCCACCCTTCCAGTTTGAGAGGTGCCCCTGCAAGACGTCCCATGTTTATTTCTGGCTCAGCTTTGCAGCCCCAGCTGAAAATGCACATACACTGCTCCCGGGCACATGCTTAGAACCCGAACGCATTCAGCGTCGCAAGCAATGATAGCAACGATCCAGCAGTGGTGCTGTATGGATCCTACCAAAGCAGCACGCGAATTCGTGAGGACGCGAGGAGAGCCCTGCTAGTTCAGGGGCCAGGCCTGCCCGTCCCCTCACTGGCCACCCTTGTGCCTACGGGGAACCTAAAGCAGGAACCGCGTGCCCGGGCACCCTTGTGTTTGTGCTGCCCGGTGAATGCCGTTTCATGGAATTTGCAAGCCTCACCTGAATCATCCACGAAATGGTCCTTCCTGCGCAGCAAAGACGCCGAAGCTGCTCTAAAACGCGGCTTTGTTGCCAACGTCCGTTTTGAATGCCCACATATTTCGAATACAGACTTTACGACCTGCTTCAAACGGAACACCGAACGACGGTATATTTAAACCCTACCTAGCAGATGATCAAACTTGGTGCGATTGCTTTTCTCGACCCCTGGCTTGTTGGCTTCCCTTCTTCTTCGCCCTCTCCGTCCCCACATCCCAGTCAGTCATCTTTGTGGCATCCTAGCACTGGCACTTGGGGCTGGGGTTACTCTCCTCTACCTTGCTTCCTCTGTAGCCTGGAGAAAGAACAAGGAGCGACCTACAATTCTGGTTTAACAATCACAATCCATGGTTCACAACCAACAGGAAACCATGGGTCCTTTCCTTGGGTTGTTCCTGCTTAACAACCTGCAGTTTGAGGCTTGTCAGGAATGGTAATTCAATATACCGTTGAACCCTAGTTTGTCATTACATTCGAACTGGATCAAAGGTTTACAAATAGTGCTTTTTGGTTTTGTTTCTCTCAGCACAGCTGGGAGAAGAGGGAGGGAGGCAAAACAGCTGAGTGGCTTACGAACCCACCAGCTGCTGGGGCTGCAAGGGTTACACTCTGGAGGATGGCAAGGGTGGGACTGTGGTGGGGCTTGGACTGATTTTCACTCCAACTCCTGCACGCCTTCTTCTGCAACGATTGCGGTTCCTCGCTTGGGGGCCCCTCCGCGATCGCCACCGTCACGTGGATCGGCCCAAAGGCATGGCCGCATGCAGTGAGCGGAGGGAAGCTGATCGCTCGCTCCAAGGCACTCGGGGTCCCTTCCTCATGGACCGCGGCACTTCTCCCTCTGAGACTCTGCGGGCGTCTGAGTCAGGGACACCAGTAGCTGGGCCCCCAGGAAGACGGGGTGCAAGGCCGCATTCCTTCGGAGAGCTTTGGCGAGTCAGGCTGCCCCTCCCCGGGTGCCCCTCCTGCTGCTCCTGAATTCACTCCACACGCTGCCTTTGGACCTATCTGGGCCGCCTCCTCTGCCTCCCCTGTGCAATGCAGGGCAGGACCTGTGCGTAATTTTTCCAGAAGGGAAGATCACGCGCCGTGTAGCGACCGTGCCCCCTTTAACATGGCCCTGAGGGGGTCAGGCCCGGCCCTGGCGTAAGGGGGCGATCAAGTAGACCAACAGCGGGGTGTGCCGTGCTCTGTTGCTGGGGGCTTGGAGGGTCGGCTCGTGGCTGCATGGCAGGCGGCACGGGTCCCTTCCAGCTGGGGCTTCCCCCCGAGCGGCTGGACCGGGAAGCGGGTCCCCGGCAGGCCGGGAGACACAAACGGCTGGGAAGGAGACGCGGCAGTGCCTAGGGGAATCCCACGGGGTGGGATGCGGAAGGGAGAGAGTACGAGGAGGTGTGCTGGCCCCACCGCGGCGTCTGCCTAGCAAGGCACCTTTGGGGCATTCCTCCTGGATGCCTGTTGGCCCAGCCAAAGAGGGAGCGTCCCTGAGCCGGGCCGGGCTGTGCATGACGTGAGACGCATCTTCCCACGACGTGCACGTCCCTTTGGAATGGCAAGGCGACTGCGTTTGTTTGTTGAAAGCATTTCTGTCCCGCCCTTGGCCCGAGTCTCACAAAAAGGGCAGGGAGGACGCTGGTAAGTGGCAGTGGACGGAGAATCCTAGAACAGCAGAGTTGGGAGGGGCCATGGAGGCCATCTAGTCCACCCCCTGCTGCTGCAGGACACCACGTTACACCTCCCACTCAGGTGGCTGCCCAGTTTCTCTCTTTTTTTTTATAAGGTTTTTATTAAAATTTTAAACTAAAAATTAAAAACATCAGTCATCAAATACATCGGATAAGCTGGGTCAGCCCCCTAAAACATATCTTTTAACATTCTATGATCATATTCAAATTGATTTATAAAAGTTTAAAGACATCTTTAAATCTAAGCCAAGTCCTGTTTCTCTAGCCAGTCGTAAAAAAAGTCCCAAGTTTGATAAAAGTCAGTGTCTTCTTTCTCCTTCATTGATAAAGTCAGTCTGTCCATTTCTGCACAGTCCAGAATCTTTTTCAAAATCGGATCCTCCGTGGGTAGTTCCTCACTCTTCCAGTATTGAGCAAGCGTGATCCTCGCCGCCGTGATTAAATGTAGTATCAAATACATTTCTTGTGTGGCTGCCCAGTTTCGCCCTGAATGTCTCCAGTGTGGGAGAGCCCCCCACCTCTCCAGGCAACTGGTCCCACCGTCGTGTTGCTCTGACAGCGAGGAAGCGTCTCCTGATGCCCAGCCTGAATCGGGGTTGTCGCAACTTGACTTGATTCTTCCGTGTCCTGCACTGGCATCAGCAGGAAGAGATCTTGACCTTCCTCTCTGAGACAGCCTTGGAGGTCCTTCTAGAGGGATCCCATGTCCCCCCTCAGCCTCCTCTTCTCAAGGCTGGACATGCCCAGTTCCCCCAGTCCCTCCTCACAGGGCAGCGTTTCCAAACCCTGGATCATTTCTGTTGCCCTCCTCTGGACCCTTTCTCATTTACCTGCATCTTTCTGAAATCTTGGTGCCCAGACCTGGCCACAGTAGTCCAGGTGAGGCCTGAACCCGTTCCCACCTCGCTGTGTGCAGGAAGAGCAGCCCTGTTGTGTCAGATCGAAGGTGCCCGAAACAAGCCAGCCAGTGAAAGAGCGCCAAATAATTCGCTTGACCTTTATAATTAGGAAAGGGGAGTTGGAACGGCCGAAGTTGGCGCTTGCTTTGGCCAAGGCTACATCAGGACTTGGTTTTCAGAATCCGCTCCCGGGAACGTGGGATGCCGAGGAAGGGCAGAGCCACACAAAGCCTTCCTCTCGCTGGCCGGCCGGACGCTCCTCACAGCAGCAAAGCACATCCGGCTGGGAATGTGTGAGCATTTGGTTTCCCTTTTGTACCCAGTTTTTCCTGTGCAGTTAAAATGCTTATGATAACAAATGTGCATTTTCTTTTAAAAATTCACATTTTCGTGCTTCCATCCATGAGGGGGAAATGCACCTTTGGGAGCGCACCGAAAGAGAGCGCACACTTTTGCAGCCTGAACCAGCACAAAACGGAACACAGGAGCACTTTGATCCGAGTTTCGAGAGGGAGTTGGGAAAATGCTGGCAATTCAAGGAATATCAGCCTTTTCTCTGCCCTCCTGCCAGCTCATGGCACGCAGATGTGATTCCTGGCAAACCTCCGCCTCCGCCGCTCCCATTTAGGTGCCTCACAGTGGCTCCCACAGTGATGAATGGCCGGCACTTCTGTGCTGAGTGCCTCCGTAATGGCTCTGTGGAGCGATCCCTGGCGGGCAACGAGCTACTTAAGATGATGGCCACGCCTGCTTCTCTGCTGATGAATATTCATGAGGCTGAGCAAGGCAGGGAAGGGATCTAAGGATGGGGATCGTGCACGGAGCGTGGCCCCGTGGCTTGCAAGGACGAGCGGCTCTGAAGCCTCGCCGTGGCCAATGGACAGTGCGCGTGAGCCGATGGCTTTTCCGGCCCCTCAGGAAAGCGGCGTGGGAGCCGGGCCAGCAAGGCAGGAGTGGGGGCAAGGGAAATTGGGGAGGGAGCGGAGGACACCCCCCCAACTCTCTGTGGGGCAGGAATGCTGTTTCCGCGCCCGATCTGGGATTGGGGGTTCCGAGGGCGGGTGGCACAGGGTGGCATGCAGTCCCGTCGCCCCCTCCAGTCACCGATGGGAGAAACGAGGCAGCGAGATGCCGCGTCTGCCTGCTTCCAGCAGCACTGGCGGCCTCCGGGCCAGGAGGAGGGTGGGAAGCGGAGAGGCCCGCGACGCGGCACGACACAGGTCAAGCGTCAGCCGGGGTTGCTCCACTTCCATGAGGCATCCGGGGTGCCCCCATGGCCTCGGCCCCCTCCCTCAGGGCTGAGTCCGGTTTCAGCGCTTGACGGGGGCCCCGGTGGCTCCCTGCGTGGCTCGCTTGCCAGCTTCCTGCCTCCGGCATCTGGTCCGTTTGGGCGGATGGCACTCGGACGCTCAGGAGCTGCTTCTGACTCCCCTTGCCTTGGCCCGGCATCCCCTCGGGCAACGGGTTTGGGCCGAATCCTGCTGCAGCCGCCCGCCTTCGCTTCTGGCTGGCAGTGCGAAGAAGAGGGAGTCCGTCTCCCTTGGATGGGGTCCCACCCCCGGGAAAGCACAGGGCAATGCTTGGGGCTGCTCCTGGGCCCAGCTTTGGGCTATTCAGCAGAGACTCGGGGTGTCCTTGCCCAGCTGAGCCTGGGCACCCAAGGTACCAGTCCTCAGGAGCATCAGATCTAGCCCTGGAGACATGAGCCTAGGCCTCTGGTTTGGATAACTGTTCCATCTTAGGGGACTTAGGGGCAGAGATTAGAGTCACCCCCCTTGAAGTCGAGGGGCTCCTCAGGGCATTGGACATTACAAAGGCGCCAGGCCCTGACGGGTTACACCCGAGAGTACTTAGAGAGTTGGCAGGGGTTCTCTCACGCCCCTGGCCTCCGTTTTTGAGGCCTCGTGGAGAACGGGTGAAGTCCCAGAGGACGGGAGGGTGGCATCAGTGGTCCCAATTTTCAAAAAGGGTAGTAGGAAGGACATGGGGAATTATAGACCGGTCAGCCTTACGTCCATTGTAGGAAAAACAATGGAAAGGCTCATAATAGAGAGAGATCTAGTGATGCTAGATAGGGAAGGGAGGCTGACAGCCACACAACGCGGCTTCTGCAAAAACAGCTCCTGCCAGACAAACCTTGTGGGATTCTATGACAAGGTTTCAAGATGGCTGGATGGAGGGGCTGCAGTGGATGTGGTATACCTGGATTTCAGCAAGGCCTTCGACAAAGTGCCCCATGATATCCTGGTGGAGAAACTGAGGAGTTTTGGGATACACCAAAGCACTGTCCGGTGGATTAGGGCATGGTTGACTGACCGAAAGCAGAAGGTAACCATTAGCGGGGAATCATTGGGATGGTGGCCAGTGACAAGCGGGCCCCCCAGGGCTCTGTCCTGGGGCCGATCCTGTTCAATCTTTTCATTAACGACATGGAAGAAAGGTGAACAGTCTGCTGATCAAATTCGCAGACGACACTAAAACTGGAGCAGTGGCCACAACTGAGGAGCAGATACACCAGATCCAAAAGGATCTGGGCAGACTATGGAAGTGGGCAGGAGACAACAGGATGGCGTTCAATGCGGATAAGTGCAAGGTCTTGCACATGGGGCATAAGAATAGCTGTCATAAGTACAGGTTAGGGGACAAGTGGCTGGAGAGCAGCACTTGTGAAAGGGACCTCGGGGTGCTGGTCGAGTGCAGGCTGAACATGAGCCAGCAGTGCGATGCGGTGGCCAAGAGGGCGAATGCCACCCTTGGTTGCACAGCCAGAAGTGTGGCTTCTAGATCAAGAGAGGTATTACTTCCACTCTACACGACTCTGGTGCGCCCGCAACTGGAGTATTGTGTTCAGTTTTGGGCCCCTCATTACAGAAAGGATATAGCCAGGTTGGAGTCAGTGCAGCGTAGGGCCACAAGGATGGTGGCTGGTTTGCAGGGGATGCCATATGAGGCAAGACTGAGGGAACTGGGTCTCTTCAGCTTGGAGAAGAGGAGACTCTGAGGGGATATGCTGGTGACATGCAGGTATGTGAGGGGGTGTCACATGGAGATGGGGAGAGGCCTGTTCTCCCCTGCAGAGGAAAGCAGGACGCGCTCCAATGGAGCAAAGCTCAGGGAGCCAAGGCTCCATTTGGATGCCAGGAAGCTCTTCCTGATAGTCAGGACCCCGAGGGCGTGGAATGGGCTTCCACGGGAGGTCGTTGAGGCCCCATCGGTGAGGGTGTTCAAAGACAGGCTGGACATGCATGTGGTGGGCATGTCGTGAGCGGAGCCAGCTGGTGCCGGAGGTCAGACTAGATGGCCCGGGAGGCCCCTTCTGACTTGCTCTGTTTCTATGTTTCTATCTTCTCCATGGTGCTGCAACACCCTGGACCCTCAGCCAGGCGCCGCGTGGGGCAGGGGGACCAGGCATTCCCCAGAGGCTCTTGCTATTGTCGTGCACCATCAAGGCATCTCCCACGTGGGGTGAGGGTCCTCCAGCGGCCCCATCCATGAGACTCTCCCAGACGCAGGCCGTGGCTTCCCTGACGGAGGCCACCCAGCCTCTCCCTGGCCCATCAGCACCGTGCTTCTGGTGGCCCTGCGTGCGCATTTTGGGCATGGAGCGGGGCACAGAATTCAGCGCCCGCCTGCCCTTGGGAGGCTGGCCCAGGAGTGCCGCGGCCCAGTCTCCTGGCTGAGGCCCCCGCTTGCCTGCACAGTTCCTTAGGCCTCAGGCGGGGGGGGGGGGGCACGCTTGGCCATGCCCAGAGGGCCTCCGAGGCTGACTTTTGATTAGCATATTGGAGAGCTTCCCTTAATGAGCTCCTGGAGAGGGAAATTGGTTGTGGTTGTCATGACAGCGACATCCCGCCATGGCCCAGGATGCCTCTCGAGTGACCCCCCCCCCCACATGCTCTCCTCAGTGTCCCCTTTGAGCAGGTGCTGGGGGGCGGCTTGGAGGGCTGCCAGCTCTGATGGGAGCTCCATTTTATGAGTGTCTTTGATCGGCCGTGCTAATGAGTTTGTAAAGACATTGCAATATTTATCTGGACGGGCTGGGGCAGCGGAGGGGGCGATGCGGCAACGGAAATCTCACGCACCCGTCACTAACATGCGAGCGGCGGTTTCATTCCCCACGAGCCATCCGCAGACCTGCTGGGGGGTGAAAGAGGTGGACTGGGAGGAAAGGGGGCTCTTCATTGCACGTCTGGTACAGCGGGGGGGGGTCAAGTGCCCCCCCTCTCCATCTGGCCCTGCACTGCATATGGTCTCCGGTCACGTGGCAGATGGCTTCGGGACCAGGCGCAGTGGGGAGCCTTCTCCGCCCTGAAGTCGTCCAGCCAGCCTTGAAGCCACGCGAGTTGGGGGCCCTCCGGAGTCCGGCTCTCCTCCGGCCCCCCATCACGCCCCCCTTGCCAGCCTCGCCCCAGGCAGCACAGCCTCTCCCGGCGAGGAGCTGCTCCAGCCCCGCCACTCCCGAGTCGGCCCGTGTGCACTTTTTCCAACCCCAAACATCTCCTTTCATGTTCTGCTGCTGAGGCCGCCCTTCCCATGCACAGACGGAAACGGAGGATTTGTCCAAGCAGCCTTCTGTGACCGACTCCATTTCCCAGAAAGCTCACTTAATGCTCGGCAAGGACAAGCGCACGCTCCCCGGGGACCCCTCTTGTGCCTGGGGTCTCCTTTCGGTGGGAAGTTTCGTGGGGCGGCCACGCCTGACCTCGCCCGCTCCCCACAGCCACTTCGACCCCCTTTCCACCTGTCCTGCATGCTCTCCTTCAAGGGGGGGGGCAGTGGTGCCCTGAGGAGACCCCCTTTATCTCTGATCAGGGGTTGGAGTTCACACTGGGATGCTCCCCCAGGATCAAGGCCCACAGGTGCGCTCAAAGATGCAGGACACGGGAGCGCCGGTGAATTGGACCGGCTGGCCAGAGGGAAGCGCCAGCACGGGGGGCCCTGAGCTTGGCCGAACAGGCATGTCCGAAAAAACCCATTAAATGAAGCATATTTGCTTGCCAGCAGATGCCTGTTCGGAAAGCACATTTTAGGGGAAGTCGCTGGGCAAATGCCTTTGTGTGGGACCGGTTTTTTTATACGCATTGCAAACTGATGCGGAAACAGGAGGATGACCGCGTGGCAAGCGCAGATCAGCGCCTCTGCCTGCTGTCCCCTGGAAAGGCATCCACAGACGCCTTGGCTCGCAGCCCAAGTTCTAGCGTTGCCGCCCAAAGCCCCGAACGGCTTCAGGTCCAGGTGGCCAAAGCCTTGGGCCACCGGCCCGACCCATTCGGCCAAGCCGTTCCTGTCCGGGGAGGCTGCGGCCGGTGAGCCAGCTGGAGGGTGTTTCCGTGCAGGGGGGCACAGCTGCAGCTGCCCTCCAGGAGCTGGCCTGCAGGTGTCCCAATGGTGCCTCCTCTCCCACTGCCCCCGAATCATCCTGGACCCTGCAGCTCCCCCAGACATCTCCGCCCGCCCGGATGGCTCTTTGCTGCAGTGACTGAGCAGCGGCCGGTATCAGGGTCTCCAGGACGCACACACAGCCCCCCCCAGTCTGTGCCCCCACTTGAGTGGGTGCTTCTCCCTCCTTGATCCCTGCTTTGCTTTCTCGTTTATGACTCTCTGGCCCAGGAAGCCGGTCCCGCATCTTTCAAGTAAATAAATGAGTCGTGGGGGGGGGGGTAGACTAGGCTCAGGAGGCCCCCTCTGACTCGCTCTGCTTCTGTGAAACAAGGGATCCCTGGCTTGGTCAGGAGCCCTTTGGGGCTGGCCAGGCAGGGCTCGGGGGCACTGCTCACCCCAAGCCCCACCGGGAGGACGTGCCCTGCGCCCCACTGAGCCACGGGGCTTTCCCTGAGGGCCCCCGAGGGTGCTTTCCTGCCCAGGAGCCTCTGCTCCTCCAGGACTGGGGGCAGTTCCCAAAGTGGGATGCAAAGGGGCGCCGGAGCCGAGGGCGTCCTTGCTCTGCCTGCCGGTCCTCATTTAGGAGGCTCAGCCGCCGGTGCCGTGCCGGGGGCCCCTCTGCCAAGCCGCGGCGAGCGAGGGCTGGCGGGCCACGAGGCTGAGCTGGGGGGGCCACTTCCCGTGTCCATCACGCCTGGCACGAGCTCTGCGTTTACGCAGCACAGCCTGGCCCTGCCCCGCGGCCGAACGGTTCCCGGAGTGGCTCCCAAAGAGGGCCGAGCGATCGCCGGAGCCGCCCAGCTGCTCTCTGTGCTGTTGGCCGGGCTCCTCGGCTTGGCGAGGCCGACTCGCTGGGAACGGAGAGCAGGGTGGCCTCGGCGGTGGCCGGCCGGCGGAGACGGTGGAGGGCAGCTTCGGGAGATTGGGCTGGGATGGGGAAGAGACGCCCAGCGGCATGAAGAGGGGCCCGCGGGGAGACTTCGGGAGCGCGCCGGGAGAGGCCAGGAGCAGAGAGCAGTGCTGCGCAAGGTGAGGCGCTGCCGAGGCGCAGGGTCCCTCGGCCCGTGCTTGGCCGCGTTGGGTCATTTGTTTTCCCCTTGCTGGAAGCAGCTGGGCATCCTATAATAGCCGGATTTCCTCCGGGCTCTGCCTGAGGCTCAGGAAATCGCTTGGACGCCCAGGGCTCGCGGAGAGGCTGTGCGCTGGTGCCCCGCTCGCTCGGCGACCGCAGCGCTTCCCTGCAGATGTAGCGAGGACGGTGCCATGCCCAAGACGGAAAGCTCCATCTCGCGCTTTCCCCGGAGCCAGCAAGGTGCTCTGCAGGCGGCGGCCCCCTTGCCTTCTCGCGCTGGCGGCAGGCTGCTCGGTTGCCGCGGTGGGCCCAGATGAAGGGGACGCAGGGACCCCGGCCGGGTCAATCCCCCGCACGTCTCGCGGCCGCAAATGGATTCTCTGGGAGCAGGAGCACGGAGGACTTGCCAAAGCAGTAAGCGCTTGTGGGGCAGCCGCCGGAGCTGAGCCAAGGGTGACGGTTTCTCGCACCGGGAATGACAGTGCCGGCCGGCCGACGTGCTCGGAGATCAGCTTGGCCTCCCCCGCGTTGCAGTGAATGCCTGGTGTAGCTTTCCTGTTTCATGCCCCCCCCGTGAGCCCCCTTTTCTCTGAGGTTTAGAGCAATTCGGGGTGGGGGGCAGTCCCAGAACCTGCAGACCTTAAGATGCCCGGGCTGAACTTCAGGTGTGTCACCGCAGCCCCGTCGCGGGTGGGGCTTCCTGGACCCTCGTGGCAAGCGGCACCTGCTCACCCGGTTCGCAGGTGTCTTTTGGCAAAGGGGCTGGGAAAGGATGCGTAGCGGCAGCCACCTGGCTTTGGAGCAGAGGCGCCGTCCGAAGTGAGAGAGGGAGCTGCCCTCCTGTTTTCATTTCTTTTCCCTTTCTGCTTGCGTAGTTTTACCTGAGGGATGCCTGTGCTCCCATCAGGAAACCAGCAACGCTGCATCCTGCCCGAATTTGGTTTTTTTTTGGGGGGGGGGCAGCAGGCAAGAGGCCTCTTCTTCTGCCCTCTACTGGCTGGTGTGTTGTTTGGGGCAAAGATGCCAGTTACCTGTGTGCGACCCGGAGGTGTGCAGGCTCAGAAAAGCGGGAGAAATCCCAGGGGAGTGTGCCTAGTCCTCAGGACCCCTGCCGGAGGCCTGCCGCCCAGGTCAGGTGGGTGGCGATGGGGAGGGGGCTTCTCTGCGGTGCTGAGGGCCTTCTCCAGGCAGGCTCTCCTATGTGGAGACGGCTTTGTCCTGCCTGGCTTTGGCGTGCGGGGAGGCGAACCCGGCCAGCTGCCGCTCCATCCTCTTGGCTTTTTTGCTGGCATCAATCACGCCGTGTTGTCATCTTGTCGTTTCCCGCGGCTTAATTGGTCTGGGCTTTTAATGTTGACACGTCCTAAACGGGTTGACTCCGCGTCCTGCAGCTGGCCACCTCGGCGTGTCGGCACCTGCTCCTGCTGAAAGGCAGCCGAGCGCCCTGCTCTGGTGAGGCGAGGACCGTCCCTGGGAAGGGCAGCCTGCTCGCGGGGCGGAGGCCGGAGGGCGCCTGTGCTGGCCAGCCCTGCTCCTGTGGCTGCGTCAGGCTGCCGGGCCCCCCAGTCCAGCGGCCTGCTCAGGCAGCAGCAGGAACTGGACGAGAAACGGACCTCGGCGTGAGCGTGGACAACAGGCCAAACAGGAGCCAACCAAGTGCTGCAGCCGCCAGAGGGGCAAATGCTATTCTGGGATGCATTAACAGACGTGCTACTTCCAAGTCGTAGTTCCTCTATACTCCCCACTAGCCAGACCCCACCTGGACTACCGCATCCAGTTCTGGGAGCCAAGATTTAAGAAAGATGCAGGAAAATTAGAAAGGGTCCAGCGGAGGGCGGCAAAATGATCCAGGGTTTGGAAACACTGCCCTGTGGGGAGAGACCGGGGAAACTGGGCATGTTCAGCCTTGAGAAGAGGAGGCTGAGGGGGGACATGGTGTCCCTCTATTTATTTATTTTTATTTATTTAGCAGAGTTATATGCCGCCCCATTCGCCTCAGCCTCAGGGCGGCTTACAACATGAATAAATATCATCAATACAATAAAATACAGTTGGAGACATCCTGGCCAAAGTTGTGAAAATCAATAAATAAGATCAACAATTAAAATGATGTTTAAATAAAAAAAAGTCTATAAATCCCTCAAAGGCTGCCACAAAGAGGAAGGTCACGATCTTGTCTTGCTGATGCCAGAGTGTAGGACTCGGAGTAATCAAGTCAAGCTGCAGCAACCCAGATCCAGGCTGGGCATCAGGAAGAGCTTCCTCACTGTCAGAGCAAGACGGCAGTGGGACCAGCTGCCTGGAGAGGTGGGGGGCTCTCCCACACTAGAGACATCTGAAAGAAACTGGGCAGCCCTCTGAGTGGGATGGTGCGAACTGGTGTCCTGCCACAGCAGGGGGTTGGACTAGATGGCCTTCCTGGCCCTTCCAACTCTACTTTCTGTGCTTCTATGAGGTCGAGTGGCGAACTCAAGCAGGACGGGTGCCAGGCCTCCTCCTGCCCAGCTCCTTGGCATGCTGAATGCAGGCCGGCCACCCCTGGAGCAGAAGGGCTAGCAGCCGCGGGAGCCGCCTCCCTCACGAGTCTGTCCAGCCCCCTTTCGAGCCACCCAGGGTGGGGCCTTCAGGAGCGAGGGGGTCCATTCTGTAGCTGCGCACTGTCCGAGGAGGGGTGTCTTCTTGTCCATCCCGAATCTCCCGCCCCTCAGCTTCGTGGGGTGGCCTCGCTGGCTTCTTGCACTATGGGAAAGGGGGGGAAACGTCCCCCTCCCCAGGGTCAACACGCCATGAATGATCTGAGACCCTCTGCCCTGTTTCCACTCACTCAGCTTTTTCCTGTGCTCGACCACAGCAGTCGCCACGGTTGTGACCACCCTTCCAGGGCAGCTGCTCCAGCCCCTTCATTCTCCGCGTCGCCCTCCTAAGCACCTTTTCCAGCTCCACGGCGCCCCTTTTAGGTGCGGCAGGTGGAACGGTGCCCAGTCTTCTCAGGGGAGGCGAAGGGCCGCCATCCACAGCCGCCCGTCTCTGCCTCCCGCGTTCCTTTCTCGCGCTTGGAAGCCGAGCAGAAGGCGCTTCCGTGGCCCAAGCCCCGCAGAAACGCAGCCTGACCGCAAGCACCGCCTGAGGCGTCCCCGTCTCCTCGGGCGAAGAGCCCCCTTCCGAGATGAGCCGCGGCGGGGCCGCAGTCCTCGGGGCCCCGCAGGTCCGGGGCCGGGCTGCCAAGGGAGCAGCCCCGTGCTGCTCTCCGGGGCAGCGCACGCCCTGCCCAAGCGTGCGCATGTGTTCTGCTCCACGGCAGGGGCGCACGGAGAGGCACCCCCTTTCTTCTGGGATCTGCAAGAGTGCCCTCCAGAAGTGAAGCTTTGGATGGTCGCAGGGGCGGCAGTCTTAGCTATTTGCTTCTGTCCGTCTGCCCCTTCGTCCTTCCTTCCTTCCTTCTCTCTGGAAAGACGTGGAGGCTGCAGGTGGACGGGCCGCTCCGTTTCCCCCGCCCGCCACTTCGGCCCATGCTCTTTCGCGGCCCCTTCGGCTTCGTTTCTGCTTGAATCCGCAATTTTTTAAAAAAAGTCTGCGTGGAAGTTTGCATGTGAGCATAGATGGCGGTGTATATTCTTGCTTGCCTGGAAGTAGAGCCCACTGAGTTCCGTGGGGCTTTCTCAGCGGGACGTGGGCCTTTCCTATGAAAAGCGGCATTTTTAAAGCCCGTTATCTCCTTGCTCCATGTTTGTACGGCCCAGGAGCTCCACATGTGCTCACCTGGGGCAGGTGCAAGAAGTGGACCCTCCCGCTGCCACACGCCCCCTGTCTGGCCTGCTGGCAGGCCTCCTTTTAACCCTTTCCCATCCCTTCCAGGAAGCTGCTGTGGGCAGGGGGCTTGTGCCGCTTGCGGGGGTCCTGAGGGCAGCTGGCCGGGCACTGTGTGAGCAGGATGCTGGCCAGAGGCCCCCAGGGCCTGATCCGGCCTCAGGGCTCCCCGGGTGCTTTCATGGAGGGCAAGATTACTTCTCTGGGGATGCCGCAGGGAAGGGGATGTTTTGTGCAAGCAGCAAACCTGCGGACGGTTGCCTCCTGCCTAATTTGTAGTGCTGGGGGGCCCAGGTGGGGGGGCAATGTATTATTTACCAGAGGCTCTGTTCTGAGCCATGATGGCCCACAGCTCTGAAATTTGAGTCCCAGTGGAGAGTCAGGCAGTCTATGAAGTAACCTGTTCCTGAGTCCTTTGGGGCTTTGTGAAGAAGTTACAAAGCCCACATAGCTCTGTCCTATATTTATGTAGAATTTGGGACTAAACTGATTTATTTTCCTGTTTCTTGCCTTTTTTTCTTTTTTCTTTTGGCATGGTGTCTATTTTATAATTATATTTGGTGCCTCTGATTTCCATGATGTTTTACGGAGTACAAGAGGAAAGGTCTTTGCCCCAAGAGGCTTACAGTCTATAGTGTGACACAGGGGAGATAACCGAGGAAGAGGAGGAATGGCCGAGTAAGGCAGGGAGGGTGGAATTAGATGGCAAGCCATCCGATTATAGCAGTACGTGCGTCACACAGAAAGACAGTAAGCAAAGAATTGGCTTTGGAAACGGTTAAAGGGACGTGTGTTGAATGTTCCCCTGAACCTGCTGAGCTACAAGGCAGAACTGCAGATCAGCGGAATAGCAGGGGGTAACTGTACTCCCTTCAGGACCTGCTTGTGTCTCTCTTTCTCTGTGCCTTTCCTTAAACAGCCTGGCAACCTGAGGAATAAGAAATCCAGAGAGAGAGAGGAGAGAGAGATTTGAGGTTGCCATTGCTTTCTGTCGCAATAATGAGGACTAATTTAATTACCGCCCGGCTCATTTTTCTGCTGTTTGTGTGTGCTCACGGGGAGGAAATAGAAACCCCGTCGCCAGTTCGCATTACCACCGTGAAGCGGCTGTCGGAGGACTGGTGCGTCCCTTTGTGCCTTCCTCTCGCTTTGCCTCAGTTTCCTGAAATAAGCCTGTGCGTGTTCCAAGCATCCCCAGCCAGGGCACAGCGAGCACGTTTGAGCAGGAGGGAGAGTCAGAGCTGGCAGCTCCACCGGCGGCACTGTGACCCCATCCCACGTGGGCAGAGGCCAGGAGACCAGGCAGTCTGTGGGCACGGCTTCCTCGGGCAGAGCTGCCGTGGGGAGCACAGGCCGGGGCAGGTGACTGCCGGGCTGGGCTGCTCGCCGTGGGCACCGGCTGTTCGCCCGTGGCGAGCAGATTCAAAGCTGGTGGCCGCTTCGCTCCCGTCCGGGGCATTCTCAGCCTCACCTTGGCTTCTGAGTTTGCCCTCAGTGAGGATGGGCAAGAGCGGTGAGCAGACTCCGTCGTTCGCGCTGTGCTTTGAACTTGCCGAAATGCGCTTCCCAGATCCGAAGGCTAGCCGGAATACATAGTGGCCTTCCGGGCTTGCATTCTGCAGGTTTAGTGAAGTGTTTCTCCGGTCCAGCAATGCCTGTAAGGGGGACGGGGGCACATGCTGTGCTGAGAAATGTGTGCGTTAGGGGAAATGCCTGCAAATTTGCTGACTTCTGCGAAAAAATTGCAGAGTGTCCGAAATGTGGAGGACCGGATGACGCGCTGCCAAAATGAGAGTCTGGGGGAGAGTGTAGTCTGCCTGCCGCTGCCTGCGAGGGGCTGCTGGCTGGCTCCCCCCGCCTTGCCAGTCAGTCGAGGGAGGGACTTGCCCCAGAGGTGCGGAGGGTGCGCTTTGATGGGCTGGGGCCCCGTCGCTGAAACGGACGGACGGCGACGTTGCAAGAGCTCTGGGAAGCCTCTGCAGGCGCTCAGAGTCGCGAGGGCTCCGTCCTTAAGGGCTGCCGAGAAATAAATTTGGATGGGCGGAGAGACAGGCAGGTGTGTGCGTCTGTTGTACAACTGCTGAATCGGGGTGGGAGGCATCTCTCAGGTACTCACTTGCCTCTGCCCTTCCCCTCTTGTTTTGCAGGGTGTTCAAGAAGGCCAGTCCCAATGGGAAGGTAAGTCGATCTTCACGGCTGATGTTGGGGTTTCTTCGGTGTGAGCGAGCGGGAGGGAAGCGAAGACCTGCAGTGGCCGTGTATAAAATCATTTGTGGACTGTCCTTTGGCCCTCGATACGGCTCCCGGTGTGGCTTGCAACGCGACAACGGCAATTACGTTGGCAACAGCATTTACGGAAGCTAACAAAACAGGCCCTCAAGCCGGTGGGACTCAAAACAGGACAACCTGGGAGGAACCGGGGCGTCTCGACCACCACAAGAGCTGGGTGTGTGTGTGTTTCGAACGCTCTGGGGTGCCGGAGCATCGTCTTGCTGCCGGCATCGCATCCTGCCCAGCCCTTTGCGACTGGCCTGCCACGTCCCTTTCCTCGACTGGACCTTGGTGCCAGAGCAAAGGGTCGACGGTCCCGTACCTGGTATCTGGACCTCCAGGGTCCCAGGTAGAGGGGCTGGGAAGGTCACATGGTGCACCTCCGTCAGCCGGATGAGGCAGCCGATCCGGAGCCACAACCGCCGGCTTGGACAACGCCGGCCCCCGTGAGTCTCCCACCCAAGAGCACGTTTTGCAGCCCCGGGTCCCAGCGGGGGCCGTTCTCTTTCTCACGCACATCGACCCAAGGACTGTCTTCCGGCAGCGCAAGGACCTTCCTTCAGGGCTGGACGGGGTGGAGCATGGGTTGTCCTCATCTGCTATCCCGCCACGCCTAGTGAGCTGCAGGCGACTCCGGGTGTGTGAACGCCCGGTGTTGCACTTGGCTCGCTCGTGGCATGCAGGCTGTGTTGTGTGGACGTGGCCAGTGACGTTTTGGGTCAGAGGAGACGCAGCCTGGCTTCGTGGCGGAGGCCCTGCTGGGCATGCTGGACCCGGCGTTCCTAGTTGAAAGGGGTTGGGTCAAAGCTCAGGCGGCCCGTCTGGAGGCAGAACCGGGCTGGGTTGGCCTGCCCTCGCAGTCCCTCGCGGGCCGCTTCGGCGTTGTGCGGTGGTGAGTGTGTTGTGCTAGCACCCGGGCGATCCGGTTCTAGTCCTCCCCTGGCCGTGCAGCTCAGTGGGTGACTCTGGGCCAGCCCCTGAGTCTTCGTCTAGCCTACCTCCCAGGGTTGTTGTGTTGCATTGGAGAGATTCGTGTGTGCGGCCTTGCTCCTCAGAGGAATGATGGGCTATATGGGCAGCCGGGGGAGCAGGGCGGCTTTTCCTGGGAGTCACAACCCAACCTCGCCAGCCGTCAGTGGCCCCAGTGGTGTGGGGGGAGCCCTGCCCAGCCAGGGGCCACCTTTCCTGCCCAGGATGTCCCTCCTGCATGGGTGGGAATCGTGGCTGCTGGTTGCCACCCTCTCCAGCGCCCTCCCTCCTGAATGCCCTGCAATCCTGAGACTTCAGGGGCTTTCTGGGAAAACCTCCTGGTTATTCTGGGAAATCCAGGGGTGCCAGTGGAAAAGAACCAGGGCGCTTGGCTGTTTCATTGTGCAAACTCCGGGATGGAAGCTCAGACCCCAAACTCTCTGCAAGCAACATTCCTAGCTCAGCCTGGGGAGGGCGTCTCCAGTGGAAGCCCCCACCTCGATGGAGGGTCGGGGTCAGGGGTTGTGAGTGCCGCAGGGGTGAGAGCGGTGCCGCCCGGAGGCCAGGTTGTCCCCTGCAGGGTCGCCCAAGAGGACTGGTCAAGCTGAGGTGCACCACCCTCTTCAGAGAACCATCCGACGAGAGGGGGGCTCTCTAGCGAAGACGGGGGGAGAAACGCCCAGAGGGAGCAGCGGTGGCTGAAGGTGCCCCGGAGCCCCAGCTAACTCTGGCCAACGCCGTGCAGAAGGCAGCCGGGGCAGCCCGCTGCTGCACGTGGGTCCCTGGGAGCCCCACATGAAGCGCTGCGAGATGGAGCAGGAGGTCGCGCAGCCGATGGGACCTCCGAGCTGGAAGGCGCTCTTCCCCAGCTGCCAGGGAAGAGCAAAAGCAGTTGCTTCACTGGTGTTGCAGCTAGATCATCGCGGAAAGGAAGCAACAATGACAAAGCAGAGGCCGTCGTACTTTGCGCTTGTCACGAGGGCATGGCTCACTCCAGGGGACAGGCACGCTAGGGAAAGCCAAAGCCAAAGCAGGAGGGGACGATGGGATGCGAGAGGGACCCGCCCCCAAAGGAAGCCGCAGCCGGAGTCTGCAAGGGCGAGCAGGGCTGCCGAGGGGCGGCATGGCGGAGGGGCCGGGGAGGGCGCACTGCTACTCAGGGCCTCATCCGGAGCGCCTCGCGGGGCGTTCCGTCTCCATCAGCCGCTGGACCCCACGGCCGCCTCCCGCAGCCCGGAGAGCCCCAGATGTGCCGGGCGCACGTGCCTGCATGCCCCAGCATCCCCGAGGCGAGGCCCCTCCGTCCCGCAGCCGCAGCCGGGATCGGGATGGCAAGCAGGCCTGGCCGCCTTGATTTGCAAAGGGAAGCAAACCCCTCCCACATCAGCAGGGAAGGCGGGCAGAGGCTGGGGCAGAGGCTTCTGGCATCCAAGATGCCTCTTCTCTGCTGAGCCGCGTCTTCCGGCCTCTCCCAGCAACCAGTGGACAGGAATGCTCTTCCCGCCACCTTTCTCTGCCTGAGCCGCTCCGGCACCGCAGAGAACGTTCCGGTTGCTGCTGGACGAGGCTGCCCCCAAACGCCTCTGCAGGTGGCCGGGGCGGGCGGCCCGGGGAGAGGCGGTCGAGGGTGCGAGGACTTGCGTCGCAAACTCCGCACGGCCAGGAGAGGCTGCCTCTGGCGTTCTCACGCCTCGCTTTTGCAGCAGCAATAAAAGGCCCCCCTGGCTTGCCGGGACCGTGCGGCTTGTGCCATTTGCGGCGCTTGACCTGGGATGGCTGGGAAAATGCGAGGTGCTGGTGCTGGTGCTGGTGCGGTTGGCTGGGGGTTGGACGGAGTCCATGCAATTCGCTTTGAAATCAGAAAGGGTCGCTGCTCCACGGCCGAGGACTCCGCGGTCCAAGGGAGGTGGGTGGGGGGAGCCCCGCACTCCCGGCAACCCACGAGTGCAATCCGGAGAGCCAGTGCGGTGCAGAGGCAAGACTGCTGGACTGGGGGCCCAGGGGATCCCGGTTCGAGTCCCCACTCAGCCATGGATCTAACTGGGCGACTGTGGGCCATCCACAGACCCTCAGCTCAGCCTACCTCTCAGGGTTGTTGTGCGGAGGATAAAACGGAGCTATGAACGCTGCCGCGAGCTCCTCACCAGACTCGGAAAGGTGGACGCATCACCATCACCGAGTCACGCTTTCCCGGAATCTTCCTGCCGCTGATTCACTCCTTCTGACTCTTGAGCTGGTTCTCCTCCCTCCGGGCCGGGATCCTGGGACTTGGATGGCCGGCAAGCCCGAAGCGCAGCGGAGCCCCGTGGCCTCCCCACAGCCGTACCGTGATGGAGGAGCCCCAGCGGCCGAGCGGCTGTGAAGCCCAGCAGTGCGGGGAGGGAGCGGTGGACCCGGCCGGCTGGGGCGCCCAGGCAGAGTTCGGGGGAGCGAAGAAAACGAGGGGGTGAGGCCAGGTCGCGCCAGCACAAACGCTGCGGGAGAGACAGTGGCGGCACGGACCCTGACTACTCGGGCTCTGGCTTCCACTGGCCCAGAAGCCCACGGGTTCTGCAAGCCACACACGGGGGCTGCCCGGAGCCCCGGGGCCGCTCCGTCCCACCCTGCTGCAGCCCCCCTTCGCCTTGCTCTTGCTGTGCCCCGAAATGACAGCAAGAGGAGGAGGGGCAGCCGGGGTCCGCTTTCTCCCAGGCCTCTCTGCCCCGCAATCAAGCAGTTTGGAGGAGGAGGAGGAGGAGCAGTGCCTGGTGGCTGAGAGAGGTCTGGAACTTGGACGGGGGCAAAAAAGCACAGAGAGGCTCGGGGTGGGCTCAGCGTGTCACTTTTATTGCATCCACGCAGCTCCTTCCTGCGCGCTGCTCCTCCCCGCAGGGCCGCCCTCCGGGGCTAGAAGTAGGTGATGGGGTCGTCTCTGGTCTTGCCCAGCTGGTAGCTGGAGAGCTCGAGTTCCCCGCCGTTGACCGGCAGGGCCTGGAAGACCCGCAAGTGGACATAGTCTCTCTCGGCGTCGCCGTGCTGGACCTGTGAGGGGGACACCACGGAGAAGGCCGTCACGGGACAGAGCGGTGCTCGGCTGGATTCCAGGCGGGGCTCACTGGCCTGAGAGCAGCGGCCGAGCGGGCACCTGAATGGGCGGCCCGTGGCTCCGGGAGCTGCTCTCCCTCCGCTTCGTCTCTGCAGCACTCGCAGAAGAAACCTCAGGAGTACGGATGGCTTACGTTTACACATGGCCGGCTGCAAGGACATGGGAGCAGCGCTTTCCCTGTGAAGCATCTGCCCGTGCAAGGAGCTGGTCCAAGCCGGAGCATCCTTGGGGAAGGACGCTGCCTCCCGCTCAGGGCGTCTCCTGCTGGCTGAGGGCTGGACGGCAGGAACAGCGGCCCCTGCAGCTGGCCGGCCGCTTTGCTTGGCGTCTCCTTACAGGGCCAAGGGAGGCTTTCTCCATCGCCTCCCCACACCCCCCTGCTCCGACATGCCTCCCTCTTTTCCTGAGAAGGGCTGGCCCCCTCGCTCTGCCTGGGAGTCTTCATCGGTCTGCTTGCCCGTTTGGCCTCCTCCCAGAATCGGGTGAGCCCCTCCGAGCTCCCACCTCGATCGCATCCCGGGGCTGGAGGGAGCCGCTCCTGAGACCCGCCACCCGCTTGCCTGGCGCCCACCTGCCGGCCCATCCTGCAAGCCAGAGGGAAGCCCGCTGGCAAGTGGAGCCCCCGGAGGGAAGGGGCAGGACAGAGAGGAGGCGAGTCATCCCAGCCGGGCCGGGGAAGCCCTCGCTCTTGCCGGGAGACTCCCGAGGGCCTGAGCTTGCCAGGTGGGGCCCTGGGCCCTCCGTGGGCACAGGAGGAGGCGGCAGCGCGGTCCCAGGGTGCCCCCCCCACCGCCCTGCTTGACGGCTGGAACCCCCCGGCACTGACCTTGATGAAGTAGTTTGTCCCAGCAACCACCTGTGAGCGGTACAAAAGCGCCTGGAACATGGAGTAGCGGGCGTTCGTTTGCTCCTCCAGCTGGCCCTTCATCTGAGGCGGGAAGGAGGCTGGTCATTCCCCTGCACGGAGCAGGGCCGAGCCTGGTGGTCCAGGCCCCCGGAGGGGGAGGGGGAGGGGGAGGGGGAGCATCCTGCGGAGCCTCTCGGCACAAGGGGAGCGTGCCCGGGACCCGGCTGGACAAGCGCCCTCCAGTGCCCCTGGGGCCTGGGGAAAGCCCACACCCTTTGCCTGGCCTTCCTTCCAGCTTTTGGGAACCCTGAAGGAGAGCGGCGTCTCGCTGGCAGCCGGGCAGGCGAAGCAGCTGGGCGGGGGGGCCTCTCGACATGGGCCGAGAACCGCTCCCCACGGCTGTGGAGGGCTGGCCCGGGGGAGCGCTCACCTTGGTTGCGATTTCCTGAACCTCGGGGGTGGCCGGAACAGGGGCCGATAGTCCACCCGTCATCATTCCTGCCATGGCTGCAGCTGGTCTGGTCTGGTCTGGTCTGGTCGCGCACGGCCCCTTCTCCTTGGAATGTGGGGTGAAGCGCCAGGCAGGGCCGGTTTTATCCTGCAAGGAGCGTGTCATGTGAGGGAGAACTCGGGATTGGATTGCGCATTTCTGTTCTGTGAGAGCCACACCTGCAGATGTTGCAACAGCTGGGCTGGGCCAGGTGCTTCCCAGCTGTGCTGGAAATGACGCCCAGGAGGCTCCCGGCTCCTCCCGCACCCCTCAAAGCCGAGCGGCGGGACAGGGAAAGGGAATCGAAAGTGAAAAAAGCGGGTGGTTTTCGCCTGTACCCCTTTTCAGCACAGTGCATATATTTATTTTAAAGTTTATAGAGTTCTAAAGACGTCCCTTATTCAGCTTTGTCACGCAGCGCAGTGCTTTTCCTGGGAGGTTCTGACTCACCAGAGAGTTCCTTCCTCATTAAATCTTGCAGCTTGACTCTCCTGTCAAATGCGACGGTTGCGGCTGCTGGGAAATTTAGACCGCGTGTTTTGTTCGAAGCTGGACAGCTGCCACCGCTCCGAGACTTGCAAAGCGCCGCGCTGCACGGGAGCCGCCCTGAGCTTGGTGCGCGGCGCTGGGCTTTCCTCTCTTGCGTGTGGCCGCCTGAGCGTGGCCGGGTCAGCCACAGTTCAGAACACAAATTGGGACCCACACGGGGATCGGGGGCACTCCAGCTCCCCATCCTTTTCCTGCGTTAGCCCCAGGATGTCACAGGAGCATCCCCTCCAAAGCACGTGAAGGGCCAGCCCCCCTCTGCCCAGCACTGGCCAGGCCTCAGCCGGAGTCCCGTGTCCACTTCTGGGCTCCTAAGTTTTGGAAGGACGCAGGAAAGCCGGAACGGGTGCGGAGGAGGGCGGCGGGGATGATTCAGGGCCTGGAGGCGAAGCCCTGTGAAAGGCGGAGAGAACCGGGCATGCTCAGCCTCCGGAAGAGAAGGGTGGGGGGGGGGTAGGATAGCCCCCTACAAGCACCTGCAAGGCTGCTAGAGAGGAAGGGCAAGGACTCCTCTCGCCCCTTCCAGAGTGCCGGACACTGAACAATGGACTTAAGTTCAAAGAGACCAGATTTAGGCTGGACACGGGGAAGAATTTCCTCCCTGTCAGAGCAGTACCACAGTGGAACCCGTTGCATGGGGACGTTGGGGGCTCTCCCACACTAGAGGCAGTCAAAAAGGGACTGGGCAGCCCCCTGAGTGGGGTGGTGTAACTTGGTGTCCTGCAACTGCAGGGATTGGACTCGACGGCCTGCTGACCCCTTCCAGCTCCGCTGTTCTAGGATTCTGTGATATTCCTTCTCTGATGATACATAAACATGGATCCTGGGTTAATATGAGATATCAGCATCGGCAAGAATCTGCAACAATGGAGGAGAGTCTGAAGAGGTAAAGTCAACACGCAAAATGGTATTTAGTGCACGAATCAGAAAAGGGCACGGAATCGCTCCACCATCAACTGCTCCAAAGCGAGCATCTGTTTGCCCATCTGCCAGAAGACTTGTTTTCTTGCCAATCCAGATTCTGAAGTCTGGATTTTTCCAGAGGGCCAACTCAGCATGCAAGAGCGGATCCAACGGTCAGCGATGTGAGATGGTGACCACCTGTCTCTTCTAAACAGAATAGAGGAGTCTCTTCAGGTGCCGAAAGCCACCCCCTTGGACTGGGAATCCAGGTAAGAGGGTTTCAGAAGTGCCCGTGGCGGGAAATGCCAGCTGAGCGGTGAAGGCCAGCAGTGAGTCCAGGTTGGCAAGGAGGCCCAGAGACAGAGCGCAAGGCCTGAAAAGCCAAGACCACCTACCTTAATGGAAAAGATCATCCTTTCCAAATAAATTCAAGGTGGAAAAGAAATATCTTGGGACCGAAGAGATGATGTTCTGAAAATATTTGCCCAGTATATACAAAGGATCTTTGTATGTACAAAGGATATACAAAAGGATCTTTCGGGCTTGCACATTTCCTGGGAATAATGCTTGAATCGTTTTTTGAATCGTGACGGAAGTTCAGCAGGCCTGGGGGGGGTCCCTGGTCAGAATCCTGGCCGTGGAGGGGAAGTTGTGAGCGGAGTCCGGGAGTCATAATTTGGAGAGAGGAGGTAGTCTGTGCGTGGGATCGGTAGAAGAACTGCACCGGAAAAAATTATACTGCTCTGAGCAAGCTAGAGAAGGACAGCGGTCTTACAAAGCCCACGGAGGCCTTCGCTGCCCATGTGGAGCGATTGCTTGTTGCTGTTTTGGTAGAAAAGCAGGCTATGAATAGAAGGAAGGAAGGAAGAAGGAAGGAAGGAAGGGCTCAAGGCAGCTTTAGCTCAAGCTGTGCCTCAGCGTTTTCCCCTCGCCTTTTGCTTTTCCACAGCTCTGGCCAGCTAGACGGGGATCTGAATGCAGGCTCCTCGCATCCAAACACCCCCCCCCCTCGCACACACACATGCCTGCACTGGCTGAATGGAGGAGCAGGCATTTGCCCTTCTGCATCATCATCATCATCAAAACATAGGAACAGAGTAAGTCAGAAGGGGGCTCCCAGGCCATCTAGTCTGACCCTGGCTCCACTCATGACATGCCCACCATGTGCATGTCCAGCCCATGGCGGGGGGGAGGTGGCGGGGAGAGGACACCGGCAAGGGCAGGGCAGCTCCCCTGCCATCCCTGGCCCCTGCACCACCGCGCTCAAGGTTTGGAGCCACTCGATTCATGCCGGGAAGGGAAAGCTGCTCTCTTATGGGCTGCCAAGTTGTCTCTGACTCAGGCGACACGGGAAGCAGGACACCCGGACACAAAGAGGGATGCGTGGATCCGTGGTGGCGAAGGGAAATGGCACGTTTCTTCAGCCGGGAGCAAAAGCGAAAGCCAAAACCTGCAGCAAAGAGTCACGTGTCGGGGAAGGTCTGGGCAGCGGCTGCTGCTGCTCATTTTGGGAGCGCCCCTGGCCAAGTTGCTGGCACGCAGCCCAGAGGAGAAAAGCAACCGGAAGGGACATGGTTAAAGGGGCCGTTGGGGGCCGAAGGCCTGGGAATCAAGCGGATGATCTTCTCTGGCCCAGCCGGCGGCTGCTGGGGCCCCCAAGCGAAAGGGGCTGCCCGGCAGAGAGAGCAGAGGAGGTTTTGTCTGGACCGGAAGCAAAAGGCTTGGCAGAGAAATGGCACAAAGCGAGGGGAGAGCAGAGCGAAAGGCACACGCCGGGGCGGCACAAGGGGTTTCAAGGAATCCGGCAGGAGAGAGGTGGGCAGGTGGGGCAGGAAAAGCAGCACAGGTGGGGCGGTGAGCCTTGGGGACGGAGCAAAGCACAGCCTTGCCAGGAGGGGAGCACCTGGGGGGCAGGACGAGGAAGGGGGCGGCAGCCAGACGGTGGCCCTGGGTGAGGACCCCAGCTGAGGAAGTGTGTGTGTGTGTGTGTGTGCACGTGGGAAAGCAGGTATGGAGAGCAGGGCCCGTGGAACCAGCACGTGTGTAGGAATGTGCGTGCTCTTGAGGAGGAGGACAAAAACTTGGCTTGGCATGGCTTGGCTTGGCTGCTCTCTCCTCCCTTTTGGTTCAGAGTGGCAGCTTGGCCCAGTTCGCATCACCCCGCTATGGAGCTGAGCTTCCCAGTGGGACCAGACCAAAGAGCACCGTTGGGGGACAAACTGGTCGCCCCCCCGGATCCAGCCAGCTCATGCCCACCTGTCCTGCAGGCCCACGTTTTGCATCCTTGAAGCTGGGAAGAAGGCTTGGCCCGTGCGTGCTGGCCGTGTCTTCACAGAGAGCGTGACGCCGACCTTTGAAGTCCTCGGGCTTTGGTCCAGTCTACCTGAAGTCCCCGCTGCCCCATAAGACTCTCTGAGGCTCAGCTAGTCTCTGGAGGCCTTTCTCGGGAGCCACCCCCTCCCCTAAGGGTGCGATGGGTGCCTGCCCGGAAAAGACCGTCCATGGGGTGCCCCTCCCGGGGAGACCCTCCTCGCCTCATCATCCTCATCCTGCAGGAGCTTCAGGTCCAGGTGAAGACCTTCTCCTTTGGGAGCTGTTTACTCTTTGATAGGTAAATACTCCTAAAGCTGGATAGCCTTGATACTTCTATGGTGATACAAGGCGTGTCCAGAGAGTAATGAGAATGGTATTTTAAGAATTCTTTAATTGAAAAATTTTAGAATTTGAACATTTTCTCCTTCACAGTATGCACATTGCGAGTGCTCACAACGCTCTCAGCGATTTTTCCTTTCCTCACAGCATCCCTGGACGTCTCCCTGTGGGGCGGCGTTCGGAGCCTGCGTCGTGGCTCTTGGGACATTACCCACACGCCCAAAGCGGTGGGTGTCTTTTCAAACCATTCCTCATCTTTGGGGAGGTGAAAAAGCAGCAAGGAGCCAGGTCGTGGCTGTGCGGGGGGGGGGGGGATGGGGAAGCCCCGTGAGGTGTTTCTCGGCCAAAACTCTCCAGCAGCCAAAGCGCTGCGACTCGGTGCGCTGCTGTGATGAAGGATCCAAGCTGAGCCAAGCTCAACTTGTGCCGTCGGTGGACTTGTGCAGATGGCAGCGCAGCTTCTCCCTAAGCTCTCCTCTCTGTTTCTGGAGTTGCTGTGCACTTTTACCCCTTTTCACACAAAATTTTATTGCGTACCGCTGTTCCAAACTGGCTTGCGTTTGTCTTGATGCGAGCGCTTGAACAGGGTGTCATAAAAGAGAAGGTCTCAACTCTGGCGGGGCTGGTATGTTTCGGTTTGCTACTTTCACTTCTCCTGTTCCATTTATATGACTGCAAATGACCCCAAGGGCCTCTTCGAGTTGAGCCCCATGGAAGCTTGCCGCCCCCCCGCACCCCTGGATGCAGGAGCCGGGCCATGGGCTGCCACGAACTGCATCCCTGCCACTTGCACGGGCGCGACCAGATGCGCCCCAGAGCTGGTTCCTTCCGTGGGGCCGCCCTCTTTCGCTTCCAGGCAGTCTCCTTCTCCTTGCCCCAGGCCTCCTGGGAGCACCTCCTTCTGGCCGGCCGCCACCAAGAAATTAGGTCCGGCTGCTGCACGACGGGGGCTGGACAAAACCGCGGGTTTCCCCGGAGGCCCGCAAATCTTTCCTAAGCGCCCTTTTAAGATGGATGAGCCCCTGGAAGCCGGGGGGGGGGGCAGTGCAGGACCCTGTGGGATCATCTAAATCCCCCCCGCCCCATAAGCTGCTTGGCACCATCTGTCAGCAGCAAGTTTATCCAAAGATGGACTTAGCATTGGTCGGCCGTGCCTAGCTGCCCCCCTGCAGCAAAGTTTATTTTGGGGAGCGCCTGGGATCAGCTATCCGATGTTAGATGGCCTCCCACCCCCCCCCCCATAATAACCTCCTTGCAATTATGTAATTTGCCAGTCAAGCGCGGGGGATGGGAACATGCTTTGCATGCCAAACTCCCACCCAGGAAGGGTCCGGCAAGAGTCCCACCTCGATCCTTGACTCACCTGTTTTCCTTGCTTGCCTGAAGTCTGTTTCTTGTTTCAGTTCCATGGGGCGGTGGAGGGGGGACAGTTTGAGTGGGGAAAATGTGGATTTTTAAAAGAGTGCATTCAACATGCTTACAGGCTGAAATGGGGAAATGTAAACTTAGGGGACTGCACATTTTTAATCTGCCTATTTTAAAATCCAAATGCAGGTCTGGAAAACATGGCTCTCACGGGGCTGTGAATCGCAGGGGTTGGCACTGTTTTCAGCACAGGGGAAATTCTGCGGCGTGCTCAGCAGTTTGCAGAGCATGAATGACAACTTTATTGTGTAAAAGCAGAGGAAAAGTGGTGTTCCCATCATTCCTGAAAAGTAGCTTGGGCAGCTTTATGGTCAAATGAATACAGGACTGGATTCTGCTGCTGAGCATTAACTTTCCGAGGGTTTTGTTGCCAGAATTAAATGTTCTGCATTTCTAAGAACAGCTGACCGGTGTGACTGGTCAGGCCTGGTGTTTTGATGAGTGTTTTAACTTTGCTTTATGGTGCTTTAACTTTTGGGCCTTGTACCTTTAGGGTGAGCTTTGCAAGGGGAGAGTTGTCTGAATGAAATGTGTAGAGTTTAACAGGCTAAGCATGTATCTTATTAAATAGCGATGCACACAAGGAGTGGGCTGGCGGTGAGAGGCCGAGTTGAAACTGAGTAGAGGGCAAGCGTGTTTCCGGAGGGGGTGTTATCATGCAATTGCCCTGCCTCGTTTGTGGACTTTTGCTGGGTGCGCAAGAGTCCAGGCAACATGGCTTCCTCTTGCAGCCCTCCATGCGCATCAATGCTACCACCATCCCTTTTCTTTCCGCAAGTGCACCCGTGTGCTTGCACACACACATGCATCTCCTCTTATGCACACACACAAGCACACACCTGCTAAGGAGGAAAAGGCAGAGAAACTGTAGGAGCCCCTTTGCTCTGTGGTGCCCACTGGGAAGCCGGCATTGCCGTACGGAGACGCGGCCCACGGTTCCCTGCCATGAAGGGCTGTCAAGTCGTCTCCGACGCAGGGCGACCCTCTGAGCGAGAGCTCTCCCTTCCATCCCAGCCTGCTCTCGGCAGAGCAAGGTGGCAGCTCCCTTGTGGAGTTGATGGGCCTCGTAGTTGGTCCCCCTCCTCTGCTTCTGCCTCCGATTCCCCCTCTCCAGGGGGTCCTGCCATCTCACGATGCGGCTGGAGTTTGACAGCCTCAGCTCTGTCATTTTTGCATCCAGGGAAGCTTCTGGCTTCATTTGATCAAGGACTCGCTTGCTCGACTTTCTGCCAGTCCGGGGCATTCACAGACTCGAGTCTATCTAGCATCTTTGGACGGCAGTCCCAGCTGGGACTTCCCGTGCCTTTGGATGTGTGCATGCCGTGACCTTTCGATGCGCAGCAGGTGGTTTGATTCGGAAATGGTGCGGCAGGGCAGCTCCGCTGGGTGCAGGGCCCGGGCCTGGAATCCTGCTTGGAGGATGGACTACGGATGGAGAGAATAAGCAAACAGCTGATCAACCAGCCCAGTCTGTCTCCTGGTAGTCCTGCAGCCCGAAACGGCCCACCTTGTGCGCCTTGTGGCTAATGGAGCAGGCTAATAAATGAGGGAGGGAGGGGGCCTTCTTGGCAGTGGGCCCCCCAATTTTAGAATGTCCTCCTCAGGGAGGTCCCCCTGATGCCAGCAGTGCCAGGTTCAGACTTTCTCCTGCTTCAGGGAATGGTAACTGATGCCCATTTGTAGCATCTGCTCTTCCACTGACTTCCAGGGATCCGCCATACATCACTTGAGCTGTTTCAAATTGTCTTGCCTTTTTGTATGTTCACGTTTTTCTATTGTCTTTTATGGCTTCCAGTTTTGTGACCTGCCCAGAGGCTTTTGGCTACTGCACAGGACAGAAATGTCATAGATGGATGAGTTCGAGTAAAAACAAGCAAACCAAAAACCGCATCCTGTTAAACGGGCTTTTGATTAAACTCGGCGCCACCCTGTCTTTTTGTCTCCGCTCTGCAGCTCACCGTCTACCTCGGGAAGCGGGACTTCGTGGACCACATCGATGTGGTCGATCCAGTCGGTGAGTAGCTGCTGGGCGGCTTGGCCACATTTTAAAGAGCGAGGGCAGCCGTGTGGCCACAGCCAAGGGAATGCGCGCTGGCTTGCCCTGTTCTCCGGATCTCGGATCAGTTTGCCGTGAGGCACGGTCCTCCTCCGGAGTAAACGTGCTGCTCCAGAGTTCATTCTTGCAAGACCTCACCATTGCACACCCCTGCCACTGCTCATCTCGGAGTTCACCCAGGCTGAAGAGCTGAGCCCTCGCTAAGACCCCTCGTCTCCACCCCACTTGCGGCCCTTTCTCCTTCGCCGACCCAGAGATGGGGCACGCGATAGCTCGCTCCTTCCATTGCTCCTTGAGCTGAATCTCCCACCTGGGCTGGCTCCCAGCACCTCCATCACCCCTCCAGGGGAGGGACCCCTGCCTCTGGCAGACTGCTCAGCTCCTGGGGCGCACCCTGGCCGGACGTCGTCCCCCGCTGTCCGCCCTGGGGCAGATCGGGGCTTTCGCCCACCTCCTGCTGCTCTGCCTCCCCATTCCCCCCCTGCCTCGGGCATTTCCTGGCCTCGATCTGATACTGGCGTTCACTGCCGTCCGTGCTCCTTCTCCTTCGCCCTCTGAACTCCCATTCCCACCGAAGCGATAACCTGGCCATGCGCATCCCGGCACCTTTCCCTGCATGATACGCTGCCCTTGCCAGAACTCACCTAAGCCCAGGTGTGTGATGGCCTGGGGAGCCCATCCGAGCCACCTGGAGTTCCGGGATGGAGAAGAAGCAGGCGATGGAGGGGTGGAGGGTGCGAGGGACGTCTGAAGTCAAAACACGCCTGTTGGCTGGTCCGTACCTGCCTTCAGCCTTCCAGGACTTTTCACTCTGACCTGGACGTGGAGTCAGAGGACAGGGAAGGCCTGATCATCTCTCCAGGGGGTGATCTGCACGGGAGTGATGGGACTTGCAGGTGGGGATGGCAGTCTCCAAGCTGGGTAAGGGGAGCATGGGTTATATTAACACGGAAAACATTGTGTGCTGCTCAGAGAAACGCTTCGAGCGGGGCTCGATTCCTCCTGCACGCTCCTGCGTCAGGCCTGGACCAAAGGCAGGCATGATCCAGGCTCCGGGGGGGCGCCTGTGGTTGACAGGTGCTGGCATGGCTGTTGCAGGGACAAGATAGCAGAGGAGGGAAGGCCGTGGGCCCTGCGTCGGGTTCCCGCAAGACGCGGAAAAGCAGTCTAGATAGTATGTAGTAAGCAACTCGCTTGGAGAGGCTTCAGACTAGTATGGCAGAATGTAAGCTGAGATGATGACGACGATGATGATGATACAGCCAACCCTCCATCGCCTTGCTCCACCCAGTCCACCTGCCCACGGCCCTCCTCGGCCCCTTCCCTCCTACCCAAAGATCCCGCTCCCATGGACATCGCCACTCCCCCTTCCTTGCTCACTCTGCGACTGGAATCGCTTCCCGGAACACCAGCAAAGTACCCCCCTGTTCGCACCGTCTGCGGAGCCCACCTTGCCCCCGGGACCTGCGGCCGGCCGCTTCCTTCTCACCCCAACTGCGTCGAACGCAGCTGAGCGGCCCCACCTCCTGCCCTTCCCTTCCCTTCCACGCCCCCAGCCGCCTTTCGGCAGTACCACCTGCCAGCAGTGTTTGTGCAAATGAGCCCCCGTTCTGGCGTCTTTTATCCTGGCTGAACAGCCCAGCAGCCTCTGGGTTCCACCGCTTCGAGGCAGGATCACTCCGGCCTGCTTGCCTTCCCGTGGACCGGAGCTCACGTGTCGGCCGACCCAGTTCCTCCGAGCTCCAGGCTGTTCGGAAGCCGATCCTGACATGCCACCATGATGGGGCTGCCACACTGGCCCCTGCGGACGCTTCCCTGGGCGGACCGGTGCGCGGGGCCTCACCGCTGCCTCTGTTTCCCTTGCAGATGGTGTCGTCCTGGTTGATCCCGAATACCTAAAAGAAAGGAAAGGTAACTCCTTGCTCCGTTGCGCCACAAGTGCTGAAAAGGGGTAGTGAAAGAGACTGGGGCCGGAAGCCCGCCGGAGGACTACCGCTGGGCCGCCCGCGATGCGTTTCAGTCCTGCTTCTGTTGTGCTGTAGCTTTAGTGCTTGAGTGTTGGTTCATATTGTTCTGATATTGGCTTTATATGGTACTTTTGTGCATTTCTTATGTAAACCACTTGGAGATCTTATGAGATCAAGTAATTGAAGGACAGACAGACAGACAGACAGACAGACCGGGAACTATTACTAAGGGTGCAATTCCGTGCATGTTTGGAGAGAAAAACACCCTGCGACTCCCAGCCGGAACATGCTGGGAATTACAGGACTGTTTTCTCTCCAAACGTGTGTAGGATCCCACCCCCAGAATGTTCCTCAGGAGCAAGAGGGTGTGTTGCAGGGATGAAACCCGCAGAAATGTCAAGCGCTTTAAAAGGGCCAGAGAGACTTGCCTGCCGGTCCCTCTTCCCCCGTGCGACATGTCCTCTCGCCCGCCGTGCAGTGTTTGCGACCCTGACGTGCGCCTTCCGCTACGGCCGCGAGGACCTGGACGTCCTGGGGCTGACCTTCCGCAAGGACCTCTTCGTCGCCAACACCCAGGCCTTCCCGCCGGTCCCCGAGGAGAAGAAGCCCCTCACGCGGCTCCAGGAAAGGCTCATCAGGAAGCTCGGTGAGCAGGCGTACCCCTTTACCTTCGAGGTACGAGCCTTCTTCTCCCCCTTCCTCCTCGTGTCCCCGCCTGCCCACCCTCCCCTCCTCGGCCAGTCCGGCCTCCCAGGACAGTGTTTCGGCCTCGTGCAGCTGTGGTGAATGGGTTACCCAGATGGGGCATGTCCGGCGGCATCCGGCCGTTTGGCGCCCACGCTTGCAAAGTGGGGCTCCTCTGTCCCCCGCGGAGGAGCTGAGTCCCTCTCCGCCTGAAAGGGGCCCCTGGGGATACTGCCGAGGTACCAACACCTGAGGATGCAAGCGGGCCGCAGTTCGCCCTGTCAAAATGCACCCCCCCCCGGCTGTCTTTTTCTCGTGGGTAAATTGTGCCTATGCAGAGACGCTCGGCGTGTGCACAGACGCTCACACGCCTTGAATCTGGCGGCAAGCCGGGCCTTTACTGATTGATTGATTGATTGATTGAAACATTTATAGGCCGCTCCATCGCAACAAAGTCTCAGGGCAGCTAACAACATCAATTAAAATACAATAATAATAAAACAATTCTAATTTATCCCTCCCTCCCACGGTGCATCTCGGCAACTAAGAAAACCTGATTAAATAAACATAACTAAGTAAATTAAATAAATAACATCAACTAAAACAAACATACACAATAATCCAAATAAACAAACAACAAGCAACACAAATAAACTAAAAACAAAATCTACACTTAACAATTAAAATAAGACTTAAATAAAAAGGTCTTCGCCTGGCGCCGAAAAGCAAAAAACGACGGCGCCAGGCGAGCCTCTCCAGGGAGCGCATTCCATAGTTGGGGCGCCACCGCCGAAAAAGCCCTCCTCCGGGTACTCACCCACTTAACCTCCCTCACGGGGGGCTCCCGGAGGAGGGCCGCTGTTGCAGATCTTGGGGGGTGGGAGGGCATATAAGGGCGCAAGCGATCCATTAGGTATCCGGGTCCCAAGCCGTTTAGGGCTTTATAGGTCAACACCAGCACCTTGAATTGGGCCCGGACTTCAATGGGGAGCCAGTGGAGCTGACGGAGAACTGGGGTCATATGAGCACAACGCCCAGTCCCCGTCAGCAACCTGGCAGCTCTATTCCGCACCAATTGAAGTATCCGGACCGTCTTCAAGGGCAGCCCCACGTAGAGGGCGTTGCAGAAGTCTAACCGGGAAGTCACCAACGCGTGTGTCACTGTTGCCAGGCAGTCATGGTCTAGCCATGGGAAGGACTCACGTGCCGCTGTGCCACGCTGGGTCCGAAGGGACGGGAGGGGAGACTGAGGCCACCCACCTGTCTCCTGGCAAAGGTTTGCTTTGGCCCTGCGAGGAATCTCTGGCCAAAACACGTTGCCTGCTGCAGGCCTCAGCCTGGGCAGGAGAAACCGTGGCAGGAGGAGGCCCCGCTCCGTGTGGGAATTTATGCTTTGATGCAAGTACACTGCACCCACCACAGGGCTCCTTCCAAGCAGCCCTGCACTCCACCACCAGGAGGAGGTTGTTGTTGTTGTCGTTAGTCACGAAGTCACATCTGACCCATTGTGACCCCATGGACAACACTCCTCCAGGCCCTCCTGTCCTCCACCGTCCCCCAGAGTCCACCCAAGCTCACACCAACTGCCCCAGTGACCCCATCCAGCCACCTCATCCTCTGCCGTCCCCTCCTTCTTTTGCCATCTTTTGTTCCCAGCATCAGGCTCTTCTCCAGGGAGTCCTTCCTTCTCATTAGGTGGCCAAAGCATTTGAGTTTCATCTTCACTATCTGGCCTTCTGAAGAGCAGTCAGGGTTGATCTCCTCTAGGACTGACCGCTTTGATCGCCTTGCGGTCCAAGGGACTCGCAGGAGTCTCCTCCAGCACCACAATTCAAAGGCCTCAATCCTTTGGCGCTCAGCCTTGCTTATGGTCCAGCTTTCACAGCCATACATTGCAACTGGGAAGACCATAACCTTGACTATGTGCACTTTTGTCGGCAGGGTGATGTCTCTGCTTTTTAGTATGCTGTCTAGATTTGCCATAGCTTTCCTCCCCAGGAGCATCTTTTAATTCCTTGGCTGCAGTCCCCGTCTGCGGTGATCTTGAAGCCCAGGAAAATAAAATCTGTCACTACCTCCATTTCTTCCCCATCTATTTGCCAGGAAGAAAGAGGACCGGATGCCATGATCTTAGTTTTCTTAATGTCGAGTTTCAAGCCAACTTTTGTGCTCTCCTCCTTCACCCGCATCAAGAGGCTCTTTAGTTCCTCTTCACTTTCTGCCATGAGAGTGGTGTCATCTGCATGTCTGAGGTTGTTGGTATTTCTCAAGGCAATCATAATTCCAACCTGTGATTCATTATCGAGATTATCCTTTATCTTATTTCTCTTTTCCACGGTATTTGCTATTCCACCCAGCTTTACGTCATCTGCAAACGTAATTATATTTCCTTGTGCTTCCCCATGTAAATCATTGATACAGATATCGAAGAGGACGGAGCCCTGCAACACCCCACTTGCCAGCTCCCCGCAGTTTGAGCAGGTGCCGCCAATGAGCACCCTTTGGGTCTGATTTTGCAGCACCGGTGGATCCACCTCACCATTGCCCTGTCTTGCCTGCTTTTTGCTAGTTTGGTAATCAGGATGTTGTGGGGAACTTTGCCGAAGGTGTTGTCCTAAGCCCAGTGTGAAGGTTGTTGTTGCACGAGCCATCAGGTCATTTCTGATGCGTGGCAACCTCATCACTGATGCCTTCCGGAAAGCCCCGTCCTGGACAGCCCGGCTCAGCTCTTGCGAGTTCAAGGCCGCAGCCTCCTCGATGGAGTCAGCCCATCTCCCCCTTGATCCTCCTCTTCTGCCTTTACTTCCCCTAGCGTGAGTGTCTTCGCCATGAGTCCGTGCTGGTACCTTCTGCTTTTGTAGATGCTTTGTAGATTGATCCCATCAGCTAAGGGTGTGATCCTGTGGCCTCACAATGTTGCCTGGCGGGGGCGAGCATAGGATTTTTTGGAGCTGGGATGCTGAAGTCCTGCCCTCACCCCACCTCCTTGCGCTAGACATGGAAAGAACCGCACGGCTGCTTCTCCAAAGACACCACAGACCTCAGAGAGAACAAACAGGGGTGCGGCAACTGGGGAGGGGAGGGGATTGGGCCTATTGTCCTATGCGGGGCCCCCACCCCCCACCTCCATCCCTCCGGCCCACCAGCACTGCACCTAGACGGCCAAAAACAGCCCTCTGGAGCAAATCCAGCGGCAAGGTGGCAGCAAGGTGCATAGGATGCATGCGATCCAGGCCGCCTTGGATTGCACCCGGGGGGCGGGGGGTTCTGTCTCCCCAGAGTCAGCTGCATTTCTCTCGAGGGTCCTGAGCAGTGTCTGCACAGCCGGACATCTGTGCTCGTACAGCATTTTCGGTCCGTCCCCGCAGGACGCGTCCCACACGTCCTGGCGATGGCCTCCACCTGGTCTGGCACCATGTGCCGGCAGAGCGAGAACGAGCCACCCAAGCAATGCGGAGCAGGAGAGAGTGCGGAAGGACGGGCCGGGTACCACGTTCCCCCTTCAGGCTGCAGCAAAGGGCGGGTATTTTTAGAGGGGTGGGTGGCAGGCAGTGGGGCGCTCTGCTTTTCTCTTTGCATCTGCTAAGCCAAGGGCCGTGCTAGCTCGGGATGATGGGACCTGTAGTTCAGCCCACCTGGATGGCTGTGCTAAGCAGGTTTTGGAGGCTTTCATCCGGCTTCAAACCCACCAGAATTCCAGAGGGCGCTGCCCAAATTCCAGAGACAAAAGGCACGTCTGGGGAGGTTTGCTCCCCCGAGACTCTTCCGGCGCTGTGGAAGTCTCCTGTGCCTCTCCGGCCTGCAGACTGGTCTCCCCGGACTGCCGGCGGTCGAGTGCTGGTGCAGGGCTGATACCATCAAATCCGGAGGGGCCGATCCTCAGAGGCACAGATGAAAGTGAAAAATTTGGACGGCAGCTTAACATCAAGAAAACAAAGGTAATGATGCCTGCAGAGAACCAGAGTGCAGATCAACCACGAGAACACAGAAATAGTAAAAAGAATTCCGCGTCCTGGGCTCTGAAATCGACCCAAGTGGTGACTGCCGTCCTGCGATCAGAAGGTGCAGCGCACGTGGGAGAAACGCCGTGCCTGGAAGAGCAGCGGCTTCAGCCTCCCAACCAAATGCTGATTAGTCAACGCAGCCCCCGGGATACCCGTCCGTGGCTGCTGGGGGGCTGGGGTCCCACCCCCTCGAAGCCGGGCTGCCCGTGCGGGTGGACGGCTGCCCCACGCTTCCATCAGAGCACGGTCCCTGCGTCCTCGGACTGGGGCTTGCACCCGGGACCTTCTGTGTGCAATGCCCGCTCTCTGCCGCTGGGCCGGGCCCCTCCACGCGTTCTGTTCTTCCCAGCTTCTCCCGGCCGGAAGCCCAATGGCCGCTCACTCTGGAGTCACGCGTTCCGGGAACATCAGCCGCCCTTCCCACTCGCTGGATCTGCCCATGCTCCATTCCTTGGCCGGCTGCTGGCACCAGGGACGTGACCTCACACTACATCAGGCAGAGCGCCAGGGGACGTGAGCGGCCCCGTGTCGGATCCCGGCCAGGCCGCCTCCGGCGTGACATCCTGTTTCCCACGCTGGCCGGCCGGATGCTGTCGGAGGCCCAGGGGCAGCCCTCTCCCGCGCGGCGAGCCAGCCGGCCCCGGGGCCTCGAGGCAGCCCCAGCGGCCACGCTTTTGCCGAGCCCTTCGTAAGGCCACCCATGCCGGCCTTCCGCTTGGGCTAGCAGATTCCGTGGTTGGAGGCCGCACCCTTTGGAAGAAGGCTTCCCTTCACCTGCCTCCAGTGCCCCCACTCAGCTTTGCCGTTCCAGCAGGCGGAGGGAGGGCAAACCAGTCCCTTCCACAGCAGCCGTGGCGGGCGGTCGCCAAGGCCCCGGACTCACGCCTCCCTTGCAGCGCCGCGACCGCTGGCCCGCCTCCCTAGTTCTGGCCCAGGTGCCGGTGCCAGTCTCGGCACGTGCTCCCTGGATCTCGGCTCGCCAGGCAAGCAAGCGGGAGCCGTGGGGAGGAAGAGGAGGGAGAGCGGCTGGTGACGGGGGGGGCAAGGGGGGCTGCACGAGGCCTTCGGATCCTTGCAGTCAGCGCCAGTCTCCCTGTCTCTTTGCGTCACGCCCGGCACGACGAGGAGCCTCTCCGCCTGCCTGTTTGCAGCCCAAGGGCCAGCATGGGCCATCATGACGGCCAGGCAGCGCATCTCTGCAGAGCATCAAACCAGACGCGACATCAAAGAACAAGCGCCTGTCAAGCACCCCAGGCTGGACGGCAGGGATGCAAAGGCCGCGCATCAAGGAAACAGAATAAGCATGCACACAGAGAAACAGAGAAGCTAATTAAAAGCGGGCTCTAAAAATAAACGGTATCTTAGACGAAACACACGTCACAGGCAAGCGAGTCGGACAAGCTCAGGAGACTTTGTGCTGCAGTCACTGGGCCCCTTGGCAGAATCGGTCCCGGCGGGTTTCTGAGCCGCTGCCGCAGAAGCCGCACCGCCCTTGTCACACATGGCCTGCAGTCTGCCAGGAAATGACAGGGAGCCTCTGCAGGCGGCCTGCCAGCTCCCCTTCCCAAGCGGTCCTGGGTTCCTCCTGCGGGGGCACCGAGGAGAAGAAGGTGGTGCGTCACGCCAGCGAGTTCCCCAGAGCCACAGATGAAGAACTGCCCGTCCCACCGAAGGAGCGGCTGGCACCGCCTGGAAGCGCAGGCCTCCGAAAGCCTTCCGAGGGCCACAGAAGCTACATCCTGCACGCCTGATTTGAAATACTGGCATCTTGTGAACGAGCCGAGGCACGGCGGACCGGCCTTGGCTAGCAAGGATGCCTCCATGGCGGTCGGCTTTGGAAGTTCGGTCTCCAGTGCTCCTGATCCAAGTTAGCCCGGGAATGCGGACGCAATCCAGCTGGGCCTGAGGGAGCACGCGCCGGTGCTGAGCCCAGCCACCCTGATCAGCTTGCTCAAGAAAGCTTTCCTTTGCCGGATTCCCATCGTCAGAGCTCAGCAGCCTCTTGCCATAAAAACGGGCGTTTTATTCTTGCATCGACGGACTCAATTCCCACTCCCAGACGCAGCAGAAAAGAGGAGGAAGGAAGACTCTGGAGGAAGCCCCGGCAGCTCTCTCAGAAACCTCTTTTCAAGGGTCCCAGTTGCTGGAGCAAGACCCTGGCCCCATATCACTGCACCATGCCCAAGATGCATTTCCGGAGCTGGGCCCACCGGGAACCCGCATTGCGCCCGAAAAGACGGAATCGCCATGGCAGCTCTGCAGGCAGCAGGCTCGGCTGCCTCTCTGGGCTCTCCAGGGCCACGTAGCGCAGGCAGCCGCAGAAGTACTGCAAGCTGGAACCTTTGCTCAGGTGTGTGCCGACCTGGACGCCGCGTGTACTGGTGTTTCCTTTTAGGGAAATCCGTAATTCTGGTTTTGGAACAATTCGTAACCAGCTTCTGCTGTCTGCAGACTAAGCTATGTTCTTTCCAAGTCCCCCTAAGGCTTCCTCGTGGGCCTGAGCAAGGCCCATGTCATCTGCAAATAGCCACTTTTGTACCTTTCGGGGCCATAAAGAGGGGGGAAAATAACTCTGGGAACGTAAATCAGACACTGGGGCTCAGTATGCAACCCGGTCGAAGGCCTCTTCTGGTGCTGACTTTGCCAGCAAGCACTTCTGACAAACTGCAGACAGGTGCAGATGTCTAAGTCTGTACGAGAATTGGATTCTCTGCTTCAAAACCAGTAGCCACATATCCATGTTCACATACGATCAATTCCCCCCAGAACTGTCTCCATCCGTTAAATAAATGCAGAAGCAAAAGCCACGGAAGCTGCCCAGTTGTCCACTCCTGCTCAGACTTTTACGAATTGGCTGGGAGAGCACACAACTGTGCCAGACTGTTTACTCCTCACTTGTTCATCTGCAAAACTCCTTTTCTTCTGGCAGAGATTCCACTTTTTTTCAGAAAGAATCTTCCGGAAGCTTTTAAGACTGTGCCCAAAGAGGGTCTGCTCTCTCTGCCTTTTCATGCAGACCCCACACGGCAGGGATGGTCCCTTTAGATCAGTGCATGAAAACGGCTTTGCCAACTCTGTGTCTCACCTGGCAAGTTTCTATGTTTCTAAGTTCATGGGGAGCTGTCTTCCGCAGGTGCTTTGCTAGTTACCCACAATTGCTTACTCTCCAAAACTGGAACTGGTGGCCAATTAGGGAGAGTCGTAGAAATGTAATTAACCTCAACGAGGGCGAGTCCCTGGCAAATATTTCGCAAGCACTGCTGCTGTAGTGAACCGGGGTGACAGCCAAGAGTCTGAAAATCTCCTGCCCGGGTTCCCTGAATTTTCTTCTGCTGCAGCTCCGCTTGCTGCTTGCCCCTGGCTGCAGACGGCACTGGTGAGCAGCGAGAGGCCAGGGCCACGTTAACTTGGAGGCCACACCAAAGAAAGTAGATGCATTTGCATCTGAAGCTTCCCCTGAACATAAACAACTCTGTGTGGGTGATTGTACAAGTGCCACCACAGTCGCACCTGGAGTCGGCTTGGCACGGGGGGGAAGGGCGACTTCTCTTCCCAGAACGAATGGCAGCATTTGAGGAGGTCCCCGCGGAGCCCAGAAGGGCAGAGCCCGAGCCTGGAGGGCTTGCTCAGCCGTTGCCCTATCCCACGGATGACTCAGCTGGCACTTCCGCCTCCCGTCTGGAGCAGGGCAAGCGCGTGCCCTTCTGCGGCGCCACGAGCCTCCTTCGCGATTGTGATGTGGCAATTCCTCGGGACATGATCCTCTGACCTCCAGACAGATTACTAAGCTCTCCCAGGGAATCCAGGACGATGGGGTGGTGCCGGCCCACGCAGGCTGTTTGACAAAGGCGCTGCTCCGGTGAAGGAGGACGGCCCGCCTGTGGGTGCCGTGGAGGAAAGCTCCGTTTTAGGCCTCTCTTTGGACAGGTAACCCTCTCATTTGCAGGGTGTTGCACCCCCACACCCTCTGAGTGCCCTTGCTGAGGGGGGGCAGTTGTTGGACCCCCGGGCAGCCAAGACGGGCATCACAGGCTTGAAGTGCAGCTCGGAATCATGGCCGTGGCTCCCCAAGAGGAGGAATCCGGGAAAAAACAACTGTGCGTTGAGTGGAGCACACGTCTGCGAGAGGGGAAAGGGGTTGTTTTTGAATGCCCCTCAGCAGGGTTAGAGAACGGCCAGGTGCTGAAATGAGGGGCACGCGAGCCACGAGCAGAAGACAGGTGTGCCCTGCGCCAGGTGCACGCAAGAATCCAGTAGACCGACAAATCATAGAACTGGAGAGCTGGAAGGGGCCAAGAAGGCCCTTGCAGGACACCAGTTCACACCATCGCACTCAGGAGGTGGTCCAGTTTCTTTCTGAAGGCCCCCAGTGCGGGAGAGCCCCCACCTCTCCAGGCAGCTGGTCCCACCGTCGTGTTGCTCTGACAGCGAGGAAGCTCTTCCTGACGCCCAGCCTGAATCGGGGTCGTCGCAGCTTGACTTGATTCTTCCGTGTCCTGCACGCTGGCATCGGCCGGGAGAGATCTTGGCCTTCCTCTTTGCGGCAGCCTTGGAGGGGCGCATGGAGGGATCCCATGCCCCCCTCCCCCGTGGGTCTAGTCCTGTGGGCCTCGTCTCAAAACAAGAGCGTTCAGCTGCACGGGGACCACAGAGGTCAGCTTTATTTGATTTTAATGGGAAGCTACCTCGTTTCCTGAAATCTGGTTTTGCCCAAGGTTTGCTCAACCCCCAGCAATAAGGAGGTTTGTTTTGCAGGAAATGAGTCATTCTGGTCTTAAGGGCCTTCTTTCCCTGGGTAGAATGGAAGTCGAGAACCTCTTAAGTTCTAGAACTTTCTTCTCACTGGCAGAGACCACCTTTAACTTCCCTGGCATGATGCTTCTCCAGGGACCGTTGTCTTCTCATGATTTGTCTGAAGCAGGACAGGCTCAGTGTGTTCCTTGGAAACAGAGAAACAGAGCGAGGCAGAAGGGGCATCCCGGGCCATCTAGTCTGACCCCCGGCTCCAGCCAGCTCCGCTCACGACATGCCCCCCATGTGCATGTCCAGCCTGTCTTTGAACACCCTCACCGATGGGGCCTCAACGACCTCCCGTGGAAGCCCATTCCACGCCCTCGGGGTCCTGACTGTTAGGAAGTGCTTCCTGGCATCCAAATGGAGCCTTGGTTCCCTGAGCTTGGCTCCGTGGGAGCGTGTCCTACCCTTCCTCTGCAGGGGAGAACAGGCCTCTCCCCACCTCCGTGGGACACCCCCTCACATACCTGTAGGTCGCCAACAGATCCCCTCTGAGTCTCCTCTTCTCCAAGCTGAAGAGACCCAGTTCCCTCAGTCTCGCCTCATGCGGCTTCCCCTGCAAACCGCCACCAACCTTGTGGCCCTACGCTGCACTGACTCCAACCTGGCTATATCCTTTCTGTAACGAGGGACCCAAAACTGAACACAGTACTCCAGTTACGGGCGCACCAGAGTCGTTTAGAGTGGTAGTAATACCTCTCTCGATCTAGAAGCCACACTTCTGGCTATGCAACCAAGGGTGGCATTCGCCCTCTTGGCCACCGCATCGCACGGCTGACTCATGTTTAGCCTGCAGTCAACCAGCACCCCGAGGTCCCTTTCACAAGTGCTGCTCTCCAGCCACTTGTCCCCTAACCTGCACTCATGACAGCTATTCCTATGCCCCAAGTGCAGGACCTTGCCCTTCTCCACACTGAACGCCATCCTGTTGTCTCCTGCCCACTTCCACAGTCTGTCCTTCTTTGCTTCCAGGGAAAGCTCTGGCTCTGTTTGATCCAGGACCCACATATCCCTCTTTCTGTCCATCCTGGGTATCCGCACGTTGCAAGCCCGCGCTGGAGATGGACAGGATGCTGCTCCCTGGCTAATGTAGGCGTCGTGCTCACGCCATCCGGGCAGGCGCTTGGGAGACACTCCCCAGGTCATCTCCGAGGGAGAGGCGGAACATTCCTCTGCTCCCGGAGATTACCTCGAGCAGCGCGCCTAAATTAGGGTGGGTCTCGCCAGGAGACTGCAGAGGTAGCAAGCAGCACTATGCAAATCCTAAATGTCTCTGCTGGGTTGCAAGAAGCAGTCGCTTCCCCATTTTCAACCTGGGTGCGGTTTCCTATGAGCAAGTGCAGCTGAAGTTAAATATTATTTTCCAGAAGAAGAAGTCAATTTCCAGGGCTTGGTTGTCCTGGAATGAGACGCACTCCCCTCGAATTTATGCTCCTTCCAGGAACTGCTGAATTACCACCCAAAGGGAACGGCTGGGTTGGAGGCGTGGGAGGGAATGTTGGAGCGTTTGCTTGGAGGGCTGGCTGCCTTGGGAAACATATCCCCGCCTCCACCCTCCATGCTGCTCTGTTGGCATGGTTTTCATTTTTTGCATAACTTTGATTGGATTTCCACAATCCTTCAACAAAACCAAATAGCTGTGAAAAGCCTCTGAGAACATAAAACAAGAGTAGAACCGCAAACCCACGTACAGTGTGTTGTCCAAATGTTGGAATGACTGTATACGCTTCTATCACCAAGCGACAGGGATTGGGGTCCGCTTATCCCGTGCGCCATTTTGGCCCCATGCGAGCAGGAGGGGGTGTCCTTGCCTCGCTTCTCCCACGCAGGGGCAATTCCTCTTTTGGGTATCTGCTCCACGTTGTAATCTCACCCAGTTTCTTAAGTCTGCTGACCACGTGGCAGATGGGTTGAAAGCAGCCCTAAACGGAGTGATTCTGGATGGCACGGCATGGCCTGAGAGCGGACCAGGAGCTCCTCCTGCATGGGCAGGTGGAGGCCGTTTCCCGTTCCGAGCGGCCTAGCAAGGCATTCTCTCAGCGGCTGCCAGGTGCCCTCAAAGGGCCGCCACTGCCGTGGGTTGGCAGCGAGTCGTTTCTGTTCCACCAAAGCGTTTGTCGCTGCGTGCGCAAGACTCGTGGCTTTCTTTGGAAGCTGCCTTGGAAACTCCGAGTGCCAGTCCAACCATCCTCACGTTATTCTGGGAGGTGACTGAAATGCGCTGCTTGGACATGCGCAGCTGGAGCTTTTCGCTGATTCAGTCTCTGGCTGCATGAGCGCTTCTGCTCGGACGGGTTCTCAAGGCAGGTCGTGGCACATGGGTTCTGAGTGTTTCCTGGGTGGCACTTCGGAGGATGTATCCACCAGGTATTGCACACACCTCTCTTTTAAGTCTGAGTGTACTAATTTTTTGATTCTCCAAACGTGGTCCCTGCTGTAAAGTTTTCCGGGCTGAGAGTGGCCGTCTTCCTTGCAAGCTTGTCTCCCGACTGGCCGCTGAGCCGAGCCCCAAAAAGCAGGTGCCCCTGTGAAAAGGTCGCTGCTGGCTCGCACGGTCCAGGTTCGCAAGTTCAGAGATGCCTGACCTGTTGCTGTGGCCAATTTTGCTGGGACTGAGGACTCAGGTTCTCGGGGACCATTTGGTAGTCTTGGAGGGCAGTCAGCAAATTCTTAATTATTTAAATCCTTTCCCAGTACAATCATCTAAGCCGAAGCAGCTGTTCTGACAGGGAATGCAGGACAGGAAAAAGGACTTAGCAAGGATTACCCGTGGCTTTAAGCACTCTCGGTCGGAGGAGTGTGACAAGATTTTGATCATGACTCATTCACCAAGTCCCTAATGAAAAAGGAGATGGCTGGATCTGTTCGACGGCGGTGGATGGAGCCAGGTTTGGCAGCGGGACAGAAAGATAATGTCAAATGCCGGAATTTGATCCGTTCAGAGTAACTCTTTTCTGAGCTTAAATTAGAACCCCAATCCCTGGTTCCTTCTGGCGTTTCCGTCTTGCCTTTTTTGTAAGCTGAATGCCCCAAAATGTATCTGGGTGGGAAGGCAGCCAAGAGCCGCTATAGCCAAGCCAGCCGTTGGCTCTGCCCCCCGTCTTCCGTGGGTGCGTCTGGCCTCCTTTCAAAGCCCTCCAAGTCGGCGGCCGCCTTGTGGCAGCGACTCCCTACCTTTCATTCGGCATCGGATGGAAAAGAGGTGCTTTCTCTTCTCCGCCTTCAGTCCAATGTCCAGCAGTTCCATTGCCGGAGGAATGCTTGCGTGTGGGTGGGACAGGGGGACCAGTGCATGCCCACCCAGCGGCTCCACTCCAGGGCTGCTCTTTTGGACCTTATTGCAGCCCTTTCCCTCCTTCAGTTGGAGTGGCCTAGATCCATTCAATTGCTCATGTAGGGGTACACCAGTCCCCCAGTAATTCTCGTGACTTTTTCTGTACTGTAATTTCAGCCGTTCACACTGGATCTCCCCTCAGCCCCTGACTGGAGCGTGTCACCCTTGGGGACAGACCCCCAGACTGGAGCCTCAGAAGCATCCACGGCAGCTTTCCCCAGCCTGGTGCGCCCCCTCAATCTGTCGGAGGGCAGCCCCATTACCTCCAGCCAGCCTGGCACACGCCAAGGCTGCCCCGCTCTCTTTCTCCTTCCACCAAAGCTGTTCCAGCCAAAGCTCCGTTGTGGAAATGGGAGCCGGCAAGCGGGGCTTTCAGGTGCAAATTCAGCGTGTTGCAAAAACCAGTACCAAGGGAAGCAGCACCACAGGGTTCTGAGTGATCAAGCTACAGTCAAGCCTCCAGAGGTCCAAGTGGGACCTTGAAGCAAGGAGTTGATTCCCAACAAAGGCCTCTCCCAACCCCAGGTTGCCGACACCCCGGCTTTACCACAGGTCCTGGCATCGTGGGCTAATCACGCAGAGAGCCTGACGCACCTCTGCTGGCCACTCCCCCGGTCCTGGGATGAGTTTCAGCACTGTGCTTCCCTCCGCATGATCTGGGTCATGGACTTCCTGTGGAACCTGAAGCTCGTTGCTCCTTTGCTCCTTTGGCTTATCTTAGAGGCTCCTGGCTTGGGCTCTTCTGGTCGGAATCCCACTCCTTCCTCTCTGGCAGACTCAGAATCTGTTCCAGCATCTCTTGAAGGCTCTGCCACAGAGGTGACCCAGTCCTTGCGCAACTCACTTGCTTTTTGCTTTTAAGTTCTCCTCCTCCTCCTCTTCTGGTGCAATCATGCTAAGCCTTTTCCCATCGAGCAATATAGGACAATTGCAATGGAGTCATCTGCAACTTGTGGCAACCCTGTGAATGAAAGCCCCCAAATGCCCCATCCATGGCACCCCCGTTGAGCTGTTCTAAATGCAAGGCCGTGGCTTGCTTTCCGGGTTCATCCATCTCGTATTTGGGCCTCTCTTTGGTCCCAACCCAACTCTCAAGCAGCCGGAGCCACCCTCAGGGCCTTTTAGAAGGAGAGGCAAGCTGGGGATGCTTCGGTGTGGATTCAACTCATGTTATGGGCAGGCGCTTCTCCCGCATCTTGATGAGAGCAATACTTTAATTTATACTGCACTGTGACTGGTTAAGCTCTGCTGAAAGGATTAGAACTTCTAAGTTCTCGTCTAAGTGTGCTGGAGAGGAAAAGAGGGAGGAATAAACCTGCTCAAAGTAGTTTCCTGCTTTTATTTTGTGCTTGTTTTAGCATTTAAGTAAATTACTGCACCCATCTATTAACATTGGACCAAAATTTAGTGCTTTAAATCAAAATGCCAATTCGCTGTTATCAAAAGCCTTTTCTAAATCCAAACAGGGCAATAAATACTGTTCCCTTAATCCAGATGTAAAATCTACAGCAAGTAGGAATTTCCTCACATCGTCCCTCATTCATTTTGTCCAATTAAACCCTGTGTGGTCTTGATGTATATACTTATGTCGTACTTAATTTAAATGCTTTGCTAATATACTAATTATGATTTAATAATGTATATTTAAAAGATATATTTGTCTGTAAGAAATTACTCTTTTGGGAGCTTTGCCTTCTTTCTGGATCGCTACAGCTGTCCAAAATTTTGGCAATTTATTTTTCTCAGTAATTCATTTGTAATGTTTTTCATAGAATGACAATAACTTCAACAAAGGTTTTTTGAGAGCGGCTGAGAAATGATTAGATGCAACTAGGAAAGTCATAGTCTGCTAAGCTTCTCCTGCCCTTTATGGGATTAAAACTCAATATGCTGAATGTCAGATAACCTAAATATCAAGCAGTGCCACACTGAAGATGTCCCCTGAGCTTTGGATATGTTGTGAACAGTCCAAGAGATGTTATTTCTGCTCTTCTTAGGGCCTTATTAAAATGTGTGTGCAGATGAGACCTTGGTCTCCTTGGCCAGCCTGGCAGGGAGCTTCTTCACACCTCCTGCTTCCCGTTTCAGATCCCCCCCAACCTTCCCTGCTCTGTGACGCTGCAACCGGGACCTGAGGATACAGGAAAGGTAAAAAAGGCGTGTCGAGTGGATAGGAAGGAACTCCCGAAAGGGAAGGTGGGACCTGCCGAGGGTCTGGTGGACGATGTGCTGGCTTCCTAAGGCAGAGGGTAGCCAACCGAGTTAAAAGGAGACCCCTTGACAAAAAGGGAGATGCCAGATCTGTGTTGCCGGCTGCTGTGAAAAGGGGAGGCATCGCAGTCCTAAGAGGTGTGTGTGTTCGAGCTCCTGAGGAGCAAGGTGGGCACCTGGATCCACTCTGTCCTGCTGCCTCCTCTTTCCAGGCCTGTGGAGTTGATTACGAGGTCAAAGCTTTCTGCGCAGAGAATCCAGAGGAGAAGATTCACAAGAGGTGAGCAAGGCCGCAGTCCTGGTTCTGCAACAGCAGCTTTGGTTGGCATTATTTCTCTCGCGTTGTCAACTTACAATGTATTTTTGTATTTAAAATACGTATTCACCACTTTTTAGAGCAGGGACCTCCCAAGGCAGCATGCGACAATAACTTAATATACTAAAAACTGATCTGGGAATAGAAGAAGGGGCAAGAATGAAAAACCAGCAAATGCCAAGATAGTGCAGAATGAGCCGTTGCAGCTGAAACCCAGAACAGTCCAGTAAGGCAAAAACGGGGCAAGGCCAAGAGGTGGGAAATGAACCTTCCTATGATTCTTCAACGTATTCTTGGTATCAGCATGAAAAAGGAATAATAAATTGAAATAATTTTTATTTTTCAGTGTAATTCCCCATAACTTCAATACACTTATTACATCTAGAAATTAACTTTTCAATTCCCTGTAAAAAATACCCTTCCTCCTTGTCTCAAAAATGTGCATTAATTGCCGCCTTGAGCTCCATCATCGAAAAATCGCTTTCCACGAAGATCTTTTTTAAAATTCGGGAATAGGTAGTAGTCACGGGGGGCCAGGTCTGGGCGGTAGGGTGGGTGGTTTAGTTCTTCGAAACCACAGTCTCGCACAGCAGCCTTCGAAACACGCGCCGTGTGAACGGGCCCGTTGTCACAAAGAAGCAACACACCTGCGGTCAGTTTTCTCCGCCTTTTTTCTTTAATTGCTTCTCTTAAATTACGCAGAATGGTTGCGTAAGATGCTGCGTTTATTTAGGGTTTCACCTTTTTTCGTGTACTCGACCAATAAAATTCCCTTTGAGTCCCAAAACACTGGCCATGATTTTTCCGGCCGATGGAGAGACTTTGAATTTCTTCGGAGGGTCAGCACCTTTTTTATGCCGCCGCATGGACTCCTGCGTACTTTCAGGGTCACGGTGATGAACCCACGTTTCATCTCCAGGAACAATCCGGTCGAAAATACTCGCTGGATCTTCACCACAGAGCTCTAAAAACTCCCCACAGCACTCGGCTCGCACTTGTTTCGGAGGCACCATGAGCATTCGCGGCACCCGTCTTGCACAGGCCATGGAAAGATTAAGATGGTCATGAAAAATAGTAAATATGGTACCAACGGATAAGTCTGCCATCTCTGCTAACATTCTGGTTTTTATTCTGGCATCTTCCAATACAAGTTTCTCAATTTTTTTCACATTTTCTTTCGTAGTGGCAGTAACCGGCCTGCCCGAACGAGGGTCGTCTTCAGTGCTTTCTTTGCCCCTTTTAAATTCACTTGGCCACTTTTGAACAGTAGATAATGAAGGTGCAAAGTCCTGGTAAACGGCCACCATCTCTTCGTGAATGACTTTTTGGCTTTTTCCTTGTTTTGTAAGGAACTTAATCACAGTGCGGTGCTCGATTTCCTTCAACATCGTCGCGTCAGTCGTCATGGTCGTCTTTCACTGAGGATTGCTAGGGAACTAAGGATCACACTTATTTGAAATGCTCCATGTATACCCTCAGATAGTGCCATTAGCTAATGAAATAATTAAATTACCCACATGAATAGCAGATCAACCCGATACTGAGAATACATTGAACGCTCCTCGTAAAAGCCTGAAATGATGGGACCTGGAGGACCCCGGGGCAGCCCACTCCTGAGCGCCTGGGACCTTCGTGGAAGACCCTCCACCTGATCCGTGGGTGGGCTCTTCTTCTCGTCCGGGTTTGCTGGTTCCCCCCCGGAGAGCATGCAGCACGCACCGTCCCCAGGGTCCCTCGTAGGAACCGGGGCCAAGACCTGTCCCGTGGCCAAAGCCTAAGGCAGTCTTGCTAGCTGGGAATGATGGGAGAAGTGGTCCAACATGTCTGGAGGGGGTGAGCTTGGGGAAGCTTGGCCTGACCCGTTGGTGTCCCTTGTGCGTCCCAAGGAACTCGGTGCGCTTGGTGATCCGCAAAGTCCAGTACGCCCCCGAGCGCCCAGGACCGCAACCGATGGCCGAGACCACCAGGCAGTTCCTCATGTCTGACAAGCCGCTGCACTTGGAGGCCTCCCTGGACAAAGAGGTACCTTGTGCGGCCCTTCCGGAGCCTTCCAAGTGGCGCGGCACAGATCGGACACTCCAGTGCCCATCGCCCTCCGTGTCTGGGCAGGGGCCGGGGCTCCCCATTGTGGGATGCCCTCCGCTGCAGTGTCGGCCGGATCCTGCCGGCCCCAGAGCCAGCGGAGAGGCTGCACCACAAGGCCCCAAGGAGCGAGCAATCCTGGCCCGGGTGCCGCAGCATCGTGGCGGGGGGTGCGTGTGGGGCCTGAGCCTCGGGAAGCGGGCTTTGCGTGGGGGGGCCCTCGAGCAAGAACGCCGGCTGCTCCCCCCCCCCCCAGCGGTCCCTCCTCGGCTCAGCAGACGTGCCGCTGCTTTGCTCGCTCTAGATCTACTACCACGGCGAGCCCATCAACGTCAACGTCCACGCGACCAACAACACCAACAAGACCGTGAAGAAGGTCAAGATCTCAGGTGAGCGTGGACACGCCTCTCGCCGCTGCCCTGCTTGGCAGCGGCAGGGAAGGCCCCCGAGGGGAACGGCGGCCTGGCCCCCGTCCCCAGATGGGCCCCTGCCTGACTGGAGGCGGCGGTCCCCAGAGGAGACCCCCCTCTAAATGCCGTCCGCGGAAGACCACCCAAAGCGCTTGCAAAGGACAGCGTGGTCTCCGGGGGCGAGCGCCCCGGCTGTGGGACGCCCCCGCACAGCAAACGCAGCACCCGATTCCATTCAGTTCACTTCTTGCCCGAGCATTTTCGCTTTTTAGAGTGTTACAGCTTAAATTGCTTTTAAACTGAATGGATTGTTCTGAGGAATTTTTGGCTTTCTGGTAGAAGAGCGGCGATTGTAATGCCCCTTTTAATGTGTGATTCTACGGTTTTGTGTGTGTTGTTGTTGTTGTTGTTGAAATCTTGCACTGGGATCCCCCGGGAGTACAGGATGGTTCACAGAGGTTAGAAATCAGTCCACCAGCCACTCATCCGGTGTGCCAGGTGTGGGAGGCAGCGCTGCCGGTGTGGACGATGGTTCCTGCCCTCGTGTACATTCACGTCTTCTCTGCCACCTCTCTGTCCGCTTTGCTTCTAGTGCGCCAGTACGCAGACATCTGCCTGTTCAACACCGCCCAGTACAAGTGCCCAGTGGCCATGGAGGAATCCGAGTGAGTAGCGCTCCTGCCGCAGCATCCGTTTCCCAGGCCTGCCCAGCACAGGAGAAACAGACGGCCCCTGCCCTCTAGGAGCCTGCAAACCGGACCAGGGGCATGGCACGAGGGCCCTCCAGACGTTGCTTGACTGCAGGCCCCATCGGCCCTAGCCAGTGGTGTGGGGAGGGGACCTGCCGGCCAGCAGCAGCTGCGTGGTCCCCGCCTCCCCTCCGAGCCCAACAGCAGAGAGGAGCAGGGGGCGAGCGGTCCCCTCGGGAAGCCCAGCGGAGCGCCCGCCTTTCCCGGAGGAGCTGGCCGCCTGGTGCGCAGGGCTCGGCGCCGGGCCCGTCTGGGCAGAGAAGGGTTGGGAGCCGCACAGGCGTCTTTGGGGCGCATGTGCCAGCCATGCTGCCAGCGCCGGGCAGAGCCGTTCCCTGCCGCCCGGCCCCAGGCATTTCCGCCCGGTTGCGGGTTGCAGGCCTGCAGGAGACCCCGGAAGGCGCTGCCCGGCACAGGACGGCAGCGCCAGCTCCACGGAGCCCTGCCTGGCCTGGGGCGGGTCCTGCGGGGTCAAAGTGCCTCTTCCCAGTTCCACTTCCCAGTTCCACTTTGTTTTAAGCGGCAAAGTTGGTGGCGGGGGAGTTTTCAAAGATGGTGGTGATGCGAGACAGCTGAAGGTACAGGCAGTGAGCTCCCGGGAGTGATCCACAGCCGCGAAACAGAAAGCGGGGAGAGAGGAGAGGCAGGGGGGCTTGGGGGGGGGGCTTTGGGGACACTTTGTGCCCCTGCTTTGGCCAAATCTGCCTGTTTTAGTTTCTCTCAGATCCCCATATTTCCAGGCGTAGACTTGGGCCTTTCTGATTCTGCAGCAGCTTGCTTTTTAAAAACGTCCGTGTGAAGCTTTTTTCCAGTACTTGCACTTTTGGTACACAGCACTGACTAAGATAACATCTGCTTTGTGAGCGTTTCCCCCCGTACAGTGCATAGCATATGCATTTTCCAACTGGAGACGTGTACCTCAAAATTAAGAAAATTGTGAGGACGGAAGGATAACGGCAGTTTGGTTCACACACTGGTTCAGGAAACGCAAAGTAGGCCGCAAATTGATTTTTTCCCTTCTCCATCCATCACGATGGCCCTTTCCTCCAAATATTGAGCCAAAATATCTTTATAAAGATTGTCGCTCAGTCTTAGCTCTGAGGAAGCTTCTGATACACGTGACTCAAGAGGTCCAAGTTCAGCAGTTTGATGCAGCCGAAACACTGGATTTTCTTGCTTGTGTAAACTTGGTTTGTTTGCATGAGAAACCTAAATTTGTAGCTGTTTAAAAGATTCAAGCAAGCCTTCAGATGATAGAAACAGAGGAAGGCGAAAGGGGCCTCCTGGGTCATCTAGTCTGACCCCTGGCTCCAGCCAGCTCCACTCACAACATGCCCACCATGTGCATGTCTAGCCTGTCCTTGAACACTCGCACCGATGGGGCCTCAAAGTTTGGAGAGAGGCCATGGAATGCATGTATTCCATGGATTCTGCTGTGACCTGGGCTTGTCTGCGCTTACCCGATTTCCTCCATGTTCCACTCCAGCGGCTCAGAAGGGAGCTGAGCTGAGTTCTGTTTTGCAGACCTCTGTCTGCAAGATGGACCAAGATTTGCATATTAGTTTGAAGGCACCCGTGGAATTCCTGGAAACCGGCTCTGGGGAAACACAAGGTTTTAATGGGGCTTGGGCGACACGCGTCAGCCTCACGTGTTCCGTGTGCTGCTTTTGCATGAAATGGCTCTGGAAGAGCAGGTGAGGACCTGTGCAAGTCTCACCTCGCTTGTGCTTTCCAGGTGCTGTTTGATGCCAACGGGTCCATTTTGAATAAAACAGCATCCTCAGGGAAGCACGTGGGTTAGCTAGATTTGTGCAAATATCACGAACCCCCACCTGTTTTTCTGGTGCTGCTTTGGCAACGAAGGGGCCATTTTGCACAAAGCTGCACCAGAAGAGCTGAGGTTGGAGATATTTGTGCAAATTGTGCAAGCCCTGTTGGGATTAGGTTTTCCTTCTTCTGGTTTCTGCAAATCCCCTTGCTGGTTTTAAAAATATTGTCCATCTTGCGCATGGAAGTCTGTGAGCTTAAACGAGAGCAAGTCAGAACCGGGTTGTGGCCGCACACCAGATTCCGGGGGCAAAACCAACAGAGCCCAGGGGGTGTCCAAGCCCAGAAGGGTTCCCGCAGCATTGCCTGTGATGGCAAATGGGAGGAGGGATGGGCCCCTGGGGGTCGGGGTGCACGGGGCCCGGCTGCCTCCCTCTGAAGCCCTCCGTTCCCTGCAGTGACGTCGTGGCTCCGAGTTCCACCTTCTGCAAAGTGTACACCTTGACCCCGTTCCTTGCCAACAACCGGGAGAAGCGAGGGCTGGCCCTGGATGGGAAGCTGAAACATGAAGACACCAACCTGGCCTCCAGCACGCTGTGAGTCTTCTTTCCGTCCGCAGCTGGGACAGCAGTGGGCATCACCCCCAAAAGAAGGGGAGCCCCCTGGTGCACGGACCGGCCTGTCGGACACGCTGGGCAGGGCCAGCTCCTGAGGGACTTCCGTACAGTGACGGGGAGGAGTAGCAATGCCATCGGCAGAAACTCCGCAACCTGCGTTCCCACTCCGGGGGTTGGACCTCCAGGGTGGCCATCAGCTGTAACAGTATCAGGGGCCATTACAAGAGACAGCCGAGCGGGGCCATCCCCCAAGAGGCCAAACCTGAGAAGCCCCTTGCAAAAGGCCGTATCTCCACTTCCTCACACGGGTGGGCAGCTGCTGGCCCGCCAGGTGTTTCGCACCACAACTCCCATCAGCCCTAGCCAGCGTAGCCAATGGTGAGGCATCATGGGAGTTTGAGGCCAAAGCATAAACTGCCTGCCCCTCTCCTAACAGCATGCAGGCGGGGGGGGGGGGATTCAGGCTGACTTCTTGGCGCAAGAAATGCCAGATGTAGCGCACACGAATGTTCGAATGCGTGCACCGCTCGGACTCGCGGCCCCCTCCCATCGCGCACCTGCACCACACCGGCTTGGTGGCACACCTGGAGGCAGTGCAACGAGCCGGCCTGCTCTTCCTCCTTGTGCACCACCCACGAGCCTGGCCAGCCGCTGCCTTTTTGCTGTGTCTTTTCGCCGACGGGCCAGGGATGTGGGAACCCGTCGCGAGGCGGCTGACAGGCAGCACCCCACTTCTGCCTACACCTCTGGGTGGGCCTCCGGTTAAAATCGGGGCTTTGAGCAATGCAGGGGTGCTCAGTTGGCCAACATCTGCGTGAGGTTCAGCCCGTCCCGAGTCCCTCTGATCTGCTAGCGGTTCATGGGGTGGTGGGGCCGCACACGTGATGGCTGCGGGGCACGTCGTGGGCCGCTTCCCTTTCCTCCTGCCAAGTCGTGCGCCCGCAGAAGGGCAGGCCGCGTGGGATGGGGCGCAGAGCGCTTGGCGGGGCGGCCTCTTCCCCGTCCCAGGCCCCGCGGACATTCCAGGGATCCTTCACTAGGATCCGCTCCTCTTCCGAGGATGCCGCAGTGTCGGCGTTCAGAGCGGCTGGCGCCCCCTCAACTGCTGCGGAGGCGGCCTGTCTCTGTGCCCCAGCTGCTTGCAGTCCGAAATCCACAAGGGCGGCGACCACAGCGCAGGGGAGACTGCGGGGCAGCAACCCGTGCCAGTCGCCACTGCTGGCATTTCTTGAGCTGCCACACGGAAACAGCGAGGTGGAAGGGGGCTCCCAGGCCATCTAGTCTGACCCCTGGCTCCAGCCGGCTCCGCTCACGACATGCCCACCATGTGCATGCCCAGCCTGTCCTTGAACACCCTCACCGATGGGGCCTCAGCCACCTCCCAGGGAAGCCCATTCCACGCCCTCGGGGTCCTGTCTGTCAGGAGGTGCTTCCTGGCATCCATATTGAACCCTGAGCTTGGCTCCATCGTCTTTGTCAGCTTTCTTTCCGGTTCATTTCTCTTCTCTGGGTTTCCAGGTTGCGAGATGGAGCCAACAAGGAGGTTTTGGGCATCATCGTCTCCTACAAGGTGAAGGTGAAGCTGGTGGTCTCTCGTGGCGGGTGAGTCCCCTCCGACGCCACGGGCCGCCTCACCAGCCACGCACAGCCTGCCACGCGCCCCTCCCTCCCAGGCCAAGGACGGTGTGGCCACAGGCCGGCAGCTGCCACGGAGCCAAACTCACGCAGCCTCGGCACGCCATGCCCTCTTGTGCTCCGAGGCTCGAACGGCAGTCGTGAGCTACCTGACTCGGAACATGGGGCGGCGTGCCCACGAACACGCCGAGGCCTCTTGTGGGTCACTGAACCGATCCAGCAACTCTGTCTGGCGCTTGCGCCCGTCCCGGCTCTCATCCTGCCTGCCCCTGGGGTTCTTCCCAGCCCTGCCATGGGCTGCCTTTGGTTCGGGGGGTCGCATGCAGGGCAAGACCTGACTGGAGGTTGTGGACCCCCATGCCTGGCCACCCCCCCTCGGACCCACTGGCGGCACTGTGTGGTCACTGCACCCCTGTAACTCATTCTCTCGTCTCCTTTGAAAACACCAGCCTGCTGGGAGACCTTGCGTCCAGGTAACACACCCCGACTGCCTGCTGTGGCTGAACGTGGCACCCCTTGCATGCACACTCCACGGCCCCCCACGCCATTCCTCACCCCTCTGTTCCCATCACTCCCCCCGCCCCCACTCCATGTACCATTTCAGCCATTCCCAAAAGTGTTCATCTCGCACTCGCAGCGGGCTCACAAGGTGCACCTTCGCGGGGTCTCCGGGTGCCCCCTCCTCCCGCAGCAGCTCAGGCCTCCGTGCACCCCTCCCTCAGCACGAGGCCTCCCGGGAGGGGGCAGATCCAGCACCAGCCCCTGCCCCGAGGCGCCTGCAGCTGCCGTGCCGTCTCCGTCTCGTCTGCCTACCTCTCCCTGGCTCCATGGCGGAAATAGGAGTGTGGGGGGTGAATCTGCCGTGCAGCCGCTTCTTACGCTTTTGGAAAAACGGCCTGGCCTTGTTGGTTCCTGCCCTGCTGGGGCAAGAGCCAGGCCCCGTTGCCCCCTCCAAGTGCCCCCTTCAGCATGAGGCGCGATCCCAGAAAGGTCCAGAGTACACAGAGGAAGAGCTGCTGTCAGTTTGGGGGTCAGCAGCTCTGGAGACTGGAGCTTGCTGTGGGGCCCCCTCCAATCTGTAGGGCAGCCCCCGGATGGATTGCACCTCCCATCATTCCCAGCCAGCACGCAGCAACGCCGGCTAGACTGCCTGGCGTTGCTCTCCTGCAGCTGCCTGCTTGCAGAGCAGCTGGGCTCGATGCCGCCCCCTGCGGGCCCAGAGAGCCAGGGCACCCAGTTCAGCCCCCCTGCGAGTTTCCCATGCTCCCCAGAATGTGGGCGTGCAGTCGGTGTCACGCAAGCAGAAAGGAGCCTCGGCGTGTGCATGGCGTGGCGCATGCCAGGAGCAGAGCGCTGCATGCCGCGTGTCTCTGCGTTTTCTGGAAGACACAAATCTGTGGGGAGGGGAAGGGAGGGGAAGGGGCTGTTAGCTGGGCTCAGTAAACAGAGCGCTGCCCCTCAGATCCCCCCCACTGTGCCCCGGAGGTGCAGAGCCGCTGGGTCCAGGCCCTTTAGCCGCATGGCCATCCCAGAGCCCAGAGGGAGGGGGAGCTGCTCCGCGCAGGGGGAGGAAGAGGAGGAGAGCCTGGGCGGGGGCGGGGAGCAGGGGCCGGGCTCGCTCTGGCGCTGGCCGGCTGGCTCTCCCCATGAGGGGGGAGCCCGTTCATCGCTTTTCTAGCTGTGCCCCTCATTCTGCCCCTGGTTTTAATTGCGATGCAGGCGGTGGCGACCGAGCGAGAGGCCTGAGGTTGGGGGGCTGAAGCGGAGGGGAGGCACCCCCGGGAGCCGTGGTGCTCACGCTTGCAGGGCAGGGGTGAAGGGGAGCCTCCTCCTCTTCCTCAGCCCCCAGTAGCAGAGATGCTTGGCTGCCCCAGCCGCGGAAGGCCCCCCAGGAAGCCTCTGCAACCCTCTGGAGAGGGCCGTCCTGCGGAGGGGGCAGCCCTGGGCCCCTGCATGAGTGGCGGGGTGCAGCGGGGCCGGGCTCCCGGGCGGTGGGATGAGCAGGGCCTGCCACGTCCTGTGCCGCTCCGGGTCCTCAGGACCCCGAATGGGCCTGGCCGGTGCTTCCGAGCAGTTGCGGGTGGCCAGTAAATCCCAGAAGCTCTTCCCCTGGTGGAGGGGAGGGAGGACGGCTGGCAGTGCTCGGTCCGCCCGGGCCGCCGGTGATCCGGGGCTCTCTGGGGCGAGGCGAGGGTGGCCGTGCCGCCGAGTGCCCAGCCGGCCGGTGCCCTCACTGCGCCACGGAGCGGCACGTGGCGCCGGCGCTTCCCGCAGGGGCTCACGCTGTGCTTGCCTTCGCAGCGACGTGGCTGTGGAGCTGCCGTTCACCCTCATGCACCCGAAGCCGAAGGAGGAGCCGCCGCACCGGGACGGTGAGTCGGGTGCCCCCGGGGTGGCCGGAGGCGCCTTGGGAAGGGCCCGCTCTGGGAACGGGCGGCAGCCCGGTGGGTCTCGCGCTTCGGTGGCACCAGCCTCGGTGCGCAGTGCCGGTGCCGGACCCGGCACGACGCGCCTTCCTTGCACGGCCGTCTCAGCATCCCGGGAATCCTCGGGGGCGAAGCCAGGAGGCGATGCCGGCAGCGCTTGAACGCCCGGCTGCTCGTGCTTCGGCGAAGGGCCCCCTTTCGGACCCGGGGTGCGGCCGGCCTCGCCGCAGCGCTGCCTCTGGCCCCGTCGGCCTGAAGGTCTGTGGCGCCTGTGGAGGTCTGCCCTGGGCACCATTTTCCCGAGGGGGAACTGAGGACGCGGCGGTCCTGAGGGGCAGTCCTGGGCAAGCCCAGGCGGAAATGGACCCGCGGTGCCCCGTGTTCCGCAACCGGCCGGGGCCCTTCGGGGGCCGTTCGAGCACCGCGATGCTGGGCTGCAGAGCACGGAGAACACAGCGGAGGATGGGGTGTGGGGTACGCGAGCGCGGGGCGTGGAATGGAGGCCAGCTGCAGGCTCGGTGAGCAGTGCCACCTGGTGGCTTTGCTGCCGTCCTCGCCGTGTGGCAGCCAGAGGTTTTGGAGGACAAGTCCCGGCGTTGCTGCCCATCCGTCACGCTGCTGGGGCTGCTGGGAGCTGAAGTGCAAAGCCTCTCATGGTGCCCGCGTGGGGGAGGCTGCTGTCCTCCAGCCCCTCCTCCGGAACGGTGCCCGAGAATGGCCGGGCAGCCAGACCGTCTCCTGCAGGGACCCCCCGCCTTCCCCCTCCCGCGGGGGATGCCACCCGAGCAGCCTTGCCCCGTGCGGCGAGCCGCTCTGCACGCCGCCTCGTTCCCAGGGCCAATTCGCCCCCTCCCCAACCTTGCACGATCCTGTGGGGCTGCATTTCAAGGACTCTGCAGCCCCATGGGCAGGAGGCCCCCTGCCCCGAAGTGGGGACTGCAGCCTCAAGGCGGGGCGAGAGCTCAGGAGGAGGAAGAGCCGGGGGGGTGTGGCGTGCGGGTGGCCCCGGAGAACCGCCCCTGTCCAAGGAACTAACCGTTCTCCCGATTCCGTGTGTTCAGTTCCAGAAAACGAAGCTCCCCTTGACACAAACCTTATAGAGCTTGATGCAAAGTAAGCCAAACGCTCTGGGGGGAGGGCTGGGGGGCTCGGGAGGGGCCGGGGGCCTGCATGGGACTGCCGGATCCTGCGCACGGTTCGTTCTGCCGCCACCCCACCCCTTTTTGCATGTAACTCACTAACCCGCCAGCGCGTCCATCACCAGCCCCGCCGTGCCGCCTTCCATCACCGAGTCTGCGGTCTCGCCTCTTCACTCTTTTAACACGTGCGCCGCATGTTTCTTCTCTTTCCACGTCTGCTTTGCATGACCGCAACCTCCTCCTGCATGCGTGCTCCTCGAAGCAGGAAGAACACAGTAAGAGCCCCTGGTTCTCTGCGCTCGCTCGCTCCCCGGTTGCTTCTGCGTTCTGACGCGCCCTTCCCACACCCGCTGCTTTTGAGAGAGCGGAGAAGGGATGGGGAGAGGGGTGTCCCCTTCCCCAGTACAGCCTTGGTTTTCTTCTGCCCCACGTCACTCCTGGCGATACAGGTCCTGCAGGTTTTTGAAAGCAAAACCTGCGATACCATACCTGTTTGGCCAGGGGCTAGCACAATGACACCCCCCGCCCTGCCCCCGGTTGAACTTGGATGGCCAGAGCAGCAACTGCGTCACCAGAGGAGTCCGAGGCCTTTGCACACCAGGATCAATGAAACCGTGATCCTGGACTGAGCCGACACAAGCCACGGTGATACAGAGAAACCACGGAACAAACCTTTGTTTCTGGCCATGGTTCCTAAAGACCAAACTCGCCATGGTGAAATACCGATGGGCCCACCGTGGCTTTTCATTTTGTCTGAACCCGTCCTCTCTTTTTCTCGGGTTTGCATAGAGTAGAAAGCCATCTGGCCCATAGCCTACCCTCACCTGTGTGCCTGGCGGTGCCTCCCTGGGGCTTCTGGTGGCATGTGCTGGACATGCCCATAGCGGGCATGTCGTGAGCGGAGCCGGCTGGAGCCGGGGGTCAGACTAGATGCCCCGGGAGCCCCTTCTGGCTCGCTCTGCTTCTCTGCTTCTATGTGTCCTCGCTCCACCTTCCCAGAGAGGCCTGGGTCGAACCTTGGGCCTGCCCCATGCCCTGCCGCTCAGTCATGGCTGGGGGTGATGGGAGGCGCCGTCCCAGCCATGCGGAGGGCGCCGGGGGGGCACCGCTCCGAGCGTGCCGGGCAGCCCCGCGGGGCTTGGCCGGGGCTCGTGGGCGGCAGGGCGGCTCCTCCGTGACGCCGCTTTCCCCTTCCCGGCAGTGACGACGACATCGTCTTCGAGGACTTTGCGCGGCAGAGGCTGAAGGGCGTGAAGGACGAGAAGGAGGAGGACGAGGACGGGACGAGCTCCCCGCAGCTGAACGACAGATAAGCGGGGTGGCCGCTGCCGCCTGGCCGGGCTTCCGCGCTCGGCACGCGGGCACGGGGCTTCTTCTCTTTTGTATGAGTTGGGGGGGCTTTCTTTTTAAACATGGATGGGAGGCGGGGCAGGTCGGCGGGCCTGCCACCCCCTCCTCTTTCGGGCGACTCTGCGGCCGGAGGGGCTCTGGCGGGCTCCCCGGGGAGCCCCCGTGGCGTGTGAGCCCACCCGGGTGTGTGTGTGTGTGTGTGTGTGTGCACACGTGTGCGTCTTGTGTGTGCTGTTGTGTGCAGGGGCGGGGGGTTGCATGTCGGCCGTGCTGTGCTCTCCACTGGGGCCGCATGCCTCTTTCCAGACACAGCACGGCTCCCCCCGCGAAACTGGGCAGGCGATGGGTGGGCTGGGGGGGGGGGCGGCGAAGCCCTGCGGACACAAGCCGCTGCCACTGGCTTCGGGGGCTTAGGGATGTGACATTCGTGAAGGGGGGTCCAGGGCCACTTGGCCAGCAGTTGCCTGGAGCGCCCGGCTCCCCGCACCCCATTTTCTCGCCCTCCGCACTTTTTCGGTGTTCCCGATCAGTACCGCACCCCCCCTCCCCCCCCGGCTTTGTGGAAATGGATCGCACTCTTTTCTACTGCATTAACCTCCTAACCGCGCCGGATCCGCCGCTGGGGGCTGGAGAGGCCGCTGTCCGTGGCCCCAGTGGCCCCAGGAAGGGAAGGGGGGCTGCGGGTGCAACAGGCACACCCCGGGGCCAGCGGTCCTCCTGCCCCCTCCCCACGCTCCTGCCCGGGGGACCCGCGTCTTGCCTCCTGCCCAGCTGGAACCCCTTGGCCCGGACTGCCACCCAGGCTGGGCCAACCCCCCCCCCCAAGGGCTCTGTGGGGAGGCCTTGCGGCCCCCGTGCCCACAGGCCGTCGCAGCTCGATGGCGAGCCGGCTTTTTTGGGCGCGGGGCAGGGCTGAAGCCACGGAAATGAAGGGTGAGGCTTTTTCGAGCGGGGCTTCAAGGAGAGCCCCCCCCCCCCGAGAACAAGATTTTTGTCACCCGAAGAGCCCCCCGGCCTGAAGCAGCGCAAAAATCTCCCACCGGGAACATCTACTCCGGTCTGGCTGTCTTTTCAAATATCGTAGAGCGACATGTTCTCCGCATCTTAGATAAGAACAAGCAAGCCCCTCCGGCCCCAGCGGCACCCCTCGGCCCGAGAACGGGGGGGTGCGAGTTTTCTGATCGTGACAAGAGGGTCCTTCCCCTCCAGCCGCGCCCCAGAGAATTGCACCCCCCCCCCCGGCCTCCAGGCAAAGCAGCCGGGGCTGCCCCTGTGCCTGGCCAAGGGGCCCCGGGGGCAGGAACCTGCAGGCACAGCTGGAGCCATGCCTCGTCCCAGCCTGGTCCACTGAGTGCCCTTCCGGGCATCGTGCCACGGGCCACGCTGGGTGGGGAGGATGGGCACTGGAGTCCGGTGCCCGTGGATCCTGCCCGTTCAGGCCTGCAGGCCACCCGAGCCCCCGTGCCCAACCCTGTGCGTCAGGCCTCCAGAATGCTGCGGGGAGGCAGAACGGGCCTCGGCTGGCCCCGGGGGCAGCGAGCGCCGCACCATCGGCCTGGGGTGGCGGGTCGGGCCTTCCCTTCAGCCACGGCCGGGTCCGGGCGGGCGGCTCGGCGTGTCTGGCTGGGGCACCACTCGGGCTCCCGGGCCCGGAGAGCCCCAGGCTCGCTGGGCTCGAAGCCCTCCCGGCCCCTGCAAGCCCCTGGCTGATGACGAGCACGGCGGCGGCTGGGCTCATTTTGTAACGTGGCTCCTTTGTACGGTTCTTTGAAACACGTCGGCTTCCTCCACACTGTTCTCTGTGATGTTTTCTGTGTTTTTGTCAAAATAAATTATTCTAGTTTATTAATCTGAGCAAGCGAGCCTCCCCGAGGCGGGTGTCGTGGCCTCCTTTGTGTGCGTGTCCGTCTTTCCTCGACTGGCCCGAGGTTACCCGCGGACGGCCCCAGAGCGAAGCCTCGCAGAGAAAGGCGGGCGCCTGGAGCGGCTCCACCGCCGGCTTCTTGCAAGCACACGGTTCCGGGACACACGGCGCTCGTGCCGAAGCCGCCCTCCTGCATCGAGGCCTCGCGGGGGCCCTGCGCCGTCCCATCCTCTCCGGGGCGCGGCTGCTCCGAATGCTGCAGGTGGCCATTCTCTCGGAGGAGCTGCTCTGAGGGGGTGGCCATTTGGGGGCTCTCTCTCTCTCTCGCTCTCTAACCAAAAACACCATTCAGTGTGCAAAATTCAAGGCCTCCGGACCAAGAGGGAGGGGCACGGTTTTCTAGGAAGCAAGAAAAGCGGGGTGCAAGACACGCAATGAAGATCTAACGCCCCCAAGGTCTGTAAACTGTGCCTGTGCCAGTGGGTCCCCCGTTTTGGGCCCCCAACACACACAGCTGTCAGTAGCAGGCTTTGTTTCTAAGGGCTGGAGCCCGGGTACAAGTTGCCCTGTGCATGGAGCAGCTTGGAAAATACTAACAAGTCGGTCGCGCATGTGGGCTGCCTGAACGACGCGGGGATTTTCTTTTCAAAAAGCGCAGGCCTGCTGTCCACCCCGCACACCCAGAAGGAAGTTGCCGCTTGCAGAGTTCCTGCCCAGCCCCGCTGAAAGAGCATTAAAAACCTCTCGGGCACGAAAGTTTTGCGTGCTGCGTTTATTATCAGGCAAAATTCAGTCTGCATTTTGAGCAGTGTCTTCGAGTTTCCTGGATTCACAGATGGCGGATTTTGCTTTGGGCTTAATAACAAACACGAGACGGTAGTCAGACATCTGCCTTCAAGGCATGGCTGAGGGGGGCAGGGGGGGGGCAGCTGCAAGCATGGCTGGCCCTCACCTGCTTGACAAGTCTCGCCGTGCCCTCCCACACCCGTTAACTCAGCAAGAAGCCCCACTGCATTCCAGAGTTTACTCCCAGGGAGGATCGCAACCAGCATGGCGAGGGACCGCTCCACCATCAGAGGGCACACTGGTTGAGGCTTGCCACACAGGCCCGTCGGCAGCCCCACTGCTTGCTCTTCTCCCGAGGGGAAAAAGGGAGCCCCAGGCGGGAAGCACTGCTGTGATACCCCCCCCCCCATCCACCCTGAAAGTCAGGAAGGCTCCCAGGCATCTCTCGGGCCTTGGAGCAACTGGGAAAGTGGGGCAGGGAATTTGTTGCAGTGAAGGTCAGCTGGGGGGCAGCCCCCAAAGAGCTCAGAAGAGCCCCTTGCTTCCCTGTGCAAGGTCTGCCCCCCGGGATGGGAGCCACTGATCTGCAGCTGAGCTCACTTCCCCGACCCCGGCTCCCCTCTCGCCGAGGAACCCACGGAGTTGGAGGGGCCTGGCTGAGATGCCTGCGGTGGCGCAGCGGGCGGCTCCCGTGTCCGGCAATGCTTTCCTTGGCCGTTGTTCTGCACAGACGCAGCACCGGGGAAGCCCAGAGGCGCTTCTGCTGAGGACCAGGGCGCTAGCTGGCCCCGCGAGGGTCAGACCAGTCCCACACGTGCAGCGAGCCATCCGTCGCGGCCGACAGCACCGTGCGGGGCTTGCTGGGATGCCAGGCATGGGTGGTGACCCGGGGCGGGTGCCCGGCAGGGGCCGTGCTGCTGAAAAGGTGTCCTTTGTGCACGAACACTGGCTCGGCGGTCCGCCTGGAGGGGTCCCAGCTCTGCGTGTCGTAGACCTGGACAGTGGCGTCGAAACCTGGGAGAGGGGGAGAGCGTGGCGTGTTTCACGGAACAAGCACGGGAGGCACAACACTAACCGTCCAGAGGGCCGCACCTACACGGTGGGAGGGGAACTCCGGCCGTGGGGAGGGAAGAAAGGCTCTCATGATCTTGACCGGCAAGAGTGCCGGCCAACCTGGGGGAAGGGAATCTAGCAGGGACAAACGGTGGGTCCTGCACCCGGGAAAGGAAACTCAACACCCAGCTATGGGGCGGGGGGCGGTGCGGCTCAAGAATACTGCAAGCGAGAAGGAGCCTGGCATGGTGGCAGGCCACAAGCTGAAGAGCAGCCAGCGAGGTGACGTGGCTGCCAAAAGGGCAAACGTGCTCTCAGGCTGCACGAACAGAAGAATCGCACCCAGATCCCAGGAATCCCAGTTCCCCTCGACTGCAGTCCTGCGTCCAGTTCCGAGTTTGTGTAACGGCAGAGCTGGAAGGGGCAGAAGGCCACCGGGCCAAGCCATCCCACCCCCCTCGGGGCCGTCCAGGAGTGGGACGTGAGCAGCCGTGTGGCACCGGAAGCCGCCACAGGAGTGCAGGGTTCTGCCCGGCTCACCCTGGCCCCCACTCCGGGGGCTGCCGCCCGGCCAGCACAACCGTTACCGGGCCTTGCAGAGCCAACTCGCTCAGCCCCTGCCGAGCTTTTGCCCCTGGGGCAGCCCTGGGGACAGGCTGAGGCAGTGCAGCCCAACAGGCACCAGCTGTGCCCCCCCCCACACCCCACAGGGCTGAGCCCTCCCGAGACGTACCGGACACTGCCAGGCAGCTGCTGAGCAGCGGGGCGAAGGAGACGGCCTGGAACTCGCCCCCCTGCAGGCCCGCTGTGGGGACGGGGCACCGGGCGGCTTGGACGGGGCTCGCGGCGTTCCTGATGTCCGTCAGCACGATGTGACCCTCGGACGAGAGCCGGGCCACCAGAGGCTTGTCCGCGGCAGACCCCCGCGGGCTGCGGTTGACGCCTGCACACCAGCTGTGCCCACCCAGGGGGGCAGGGACGGGCGCCTCCGCGGCAGCTCCCAGGGGGGCCCGGGGCTGCCTGGTGTCCACGCAGAAGAGCTGACCCCGGGCACTGCAGGCCAGCCCGGTGGCCTCGTCCAGGAAGTCCAGCGTGGCGATCTCGTCGGGGCTCCCGGAGTCTGGCGGGGAAGAGCCACACGTGGGCAGGGCTGCTGCCAGGGCCGTCCGGCCTGCCTCCGGGGAATGCCGGCTGGGCCTGCGCTTGCAAGCCGGCCAGGTGGCCTTGGCATCCCACGCCAGCCCCCGCCTCCTCTGCCTGCCTCTCTCCACTGGGATGAATGCCACCCAACACCAAACCCAGTCCTCTTTCAAAGTCAACAGGGGGAGGTTTCTAGCCCTCATGGTGCAGGCACTCCTTCAAAAGGCCAGCCATGGCGCAATGAGCAGAACGCTGGGCTGGGGCGGTTTGGGTCCTAGAACTCCTTCGGATTCACCTACCCTACCTCGGAGGGTTGTTGTGAGGATAAAAGGGAGAGGAGGCAAGTCAACCTTTCCTTGCAAGAACCTTAAAAGTGGGACAGAAACAAGCCATACTAACACACGAGGCTCCACTGTTTGCCAAACAGGGACCTGCCTCCGCTCCAACCGCCGGGCCCCCTGCCCTGGAATGCACGCCTGGGCGAGGGCACCCCCACAATCAGGCAGCACCTCAGCCTGGCAGTGCCCAGCTGGCCACGCTTCTCCCGGAAGAGCATGGCGGAAGGGGCGCCACAGGTCCATCGCACTGTGTGGATGCGCGTGCCGTCCTGGCCAGCTGCATGGACTATACCGGGAGGGAGGCCCGTTGCAGAAGGATTCTTCGCAAGGCTGAGGCTGATGACGAGCTGAGACTTGCCAAGAATATCAGGAGCAACAAAAAGGGCTTCTGTCAGCATGTAAATAGGAAGAGGAAGGGGAGACAAGTGGTGGGACCACTAAATAAGGAGGAAGGAGATCCAGTGACTGACATGAGGGAACAGGCACAGATGCTGAATGACTATTTTGCCTCTGTGTTCTCCCCAAAGCAGGACGGGGGATATCCCTATAGGAGATTGGATGAGGCTGGGGACTTAGGGGCAGAGATTAGAGTCACCCCCCTTGAAGTCGAGGGGCTCCTCAGGGCATTGGACATCACAAAGGCGCCAGGCCTTGACGGGTTACACCCGAGAGTACTTAGAGAGTTGGCAGGGGTTCTCTCACGCCCGCTGGCCTCCATTTTTGAGGCCTCGTGGAGAACGGCTGAAGTTCCAGAGGACTGGAGGGTGGCATCGGTGGTCCCAGTTTTCAAAAAGGGTAGTAGGAAGGACATGGGGAATTATAGACCGGTTAGCCTTACGTCCATTGTAGGAAAAACAATGGAAAGGCTCATAATAGAGAGAGATCTAGTGATGCTAGATAGGGAAGGGAGGCTGACAGCCACACAACACGGCTTTTGCAAAAACAGGTCCTGCCAGACAAAACTTGTGGGATTCTATGACAAGGTTTTGAGGTGGCTAGATGGAGGGGATGCAGTGGATGTGGTATACCTGGATTTCAGCAAGGCCTTTGACAAAGTGCCCCATGATATCCTGGTGGAGAAACTGAGGAGTTGTGGGATACACCAAAGCACTGTCTGGTGGATTAGGGCATGGCTGACTGACCGAAAGCAGAAGGTAACCATTAGCGGGGAATCATTGGGATGGCGGCCAGTGACAAGCGGGGCCCCCCAGGGCTCTGTCCTGGGGCCGATCCTGTTTAATCTTTTCATCAATGACATGGAAGAAGGGGTGAACAGTCTGCTGATCAAATTCGCAGACGACACTAAAACTGGAGCAGTGGCCACAACTGAGACGCAGGTACTCCAGATCCAAAAGGATCTGGACAGACTATGGAAGTGGGCAGGAGACAACAGGATGGCGTTCAATGCGGATAAGTGCAAGGTCTTGCACTTGGGGCATAGGAATAGCTGTCATAAGTACAGGTTAGGTGACAAGTGGCTGGAGAGCAGCACTTGTGAAAGGGACCTTGGGGTGCTGGTTGACCGCAGGCTGAACATGAGTCGGCCATGTGATGCGGTGGTCAAGAGGGCGAATGCCACCCTTGGTTGCATAGCCAGAAGTGTGGCTTCTAAATCGAGAGGTGTTACTGCCACTCTATATGACTCTGGTGCGCCCGCAACTGGAGTATTGTGCTCAGTTTTGGGCCCCTCATTACAGAAAGGATATAGCCAGGTTGGAGTCAGTGCAGCGTAGGGCCACAAGGATGGTGGCTGGTTTGCAGGGGATGCCGTATGAGGCGAGACTGAGGGAACTGGGTCTCTTCAGCTTGGAGAAGAGGAGACTCAGAGGGGATATGTTGGCGACATACAGGTATGTGAGGGGGTGTCACATGGAGATGGGGAGAGGCCTGTTCTCCCCTGCAGAGGAAGGCCGGACGTGCTCCAACAGAGCCAAGCTCAGGGAGCCAAGGCTCCATTTGGATGCCAGGAAGCCCTTCCTGGGAGTCAGGACCCCGAGGGCGTGGAATGGGCTTCCACGGGAGGTCGTTGAGGCCCCATCGGTGAGGGTGTTCAAAGACAGGCTGGACATGCATGTGGTGGGCATGTCGTGAGCGGAGCCGGCTGGTGCCGGAGGTCAGACTAGATGGCCCGGGAGGCCCTTTCCACCCGCTCTGTTTCTATGGGCTCACGCGGGATGGGCCCAGGGCTGGCTCAGGTGCCATGTGGCAGGTGGGGCCCAGAGCAGAGCCCCTCCGGGCCAAGAATGGCGCCCCCGCCTGCTTGCCTGAACGCCACTGCCCCAGAAGGGGAAACGGCCTGTTCTGGAGGAAAACAAGCGGGCGCCAGGGCTGAGGCACTTGAGCAAGGCCCGGGCAAGGTGCCTTCTGCAAAACCGGCTCTCCCCTTGCTGGGGGAGCATGGCCCTCCCCGTGCCAGGGGGCTGGAGGCACAAGGGGCAGCCAGCGCCCCTCCAGCATGGTGGCGGCAGCAACTCGCTGGCTCGCATCCCGCAGACGCTGCCTCCCAGAGGAAGGAGGGATGGCCTCCCCTCTTACAACGTGAACTGCCGAGACCCTCGTCCTGCATGCCCCACGTACCCCCTGCAGCAAGGAAGGGGCGGGGCCGGCAGCCGCGTGTCCCCAGAGGCGCTTGTGCGACCGCACAGGGGCTCCATGACTGAGCGATGCCTCCGCTTGGGGCCAGCGGCACCCCAGACCGGCGTGAGCCTCTGCGCACCTGCTTTGAAGAGGCTGAGCTCTGCTGGGCTCTGGGGGGGGCACCATTCTCCTGGTGGTGCTGAGCTCATGCCGCACCCGCAGCCGACCCCGCAGAAGGATCCCTGGGGCAAAGGGCGCAAGGAGATGTGCAAAGGCCTGCCCTGTGGATGCAAGAGGAAGAAAACCGGGCGTGGGGGGCGCCGCAGGGCAGATCGTGGCCTCCGAGGGTCGCCTGGCACACGAGAGGCTTCTGGCCTGCACAACGAAGGGGTACCTGCCGCAAAGATGGTTCTTCCAGACTCGATCTCCGTCACCCGGACGTCGTCGACTCGCAGCCCGTGAAGGACCCGCGCCGGCTTGGCCGAGGCGGCGGCAACTTTCGCCCAGGAGTGCTCATCTCCGTGCGCGGTTCGGATGGTGCTGACGAGCTTAATAGCACCTGGGGTGGGAGGGAAACGCGAACAGAAAGCGAGGACGGCTGCCCCGAGGCCCCTGCGTGCTGCGCGGACGGCCCTTCCTCGGCCCCTCCAGTCTGGGATCCCGCCCTGCCTGGCAGACCCGCGGAGCACGGCTTCTGCTTCTGCAGCTCGGCCACCCAGATGCTTGAGGACTGGCGCCTTGCTTCCCCCAGTCTGTACCTTCCCAAGCAAACATGCCGTTCTGCAAAGGACTTGCCCAACGGCCCGGTTCCCAGTGTCGGGACACCTCTGTCTCACCCTTTCTAGGGTGAAAAATCAAACGCACGCTCACCAGGCGCTCGTAACACACCTGCGTGCCGCACACAGGTGCAGGGGGAGGGGGCGGAGGCTTCGCCTGCATCCCACCTTGGGCTCCTCGCAGGAGGAAGACGAGCAGGACACAGCTGCACTGCTGCTGTTCCATGAATGCCGCACGTGCGGGAGCCACCGCGGAAAAGGCCCCGCTCCAAGCAGCCTCCCTGGGAGCTCAGGCGCCGTGGTGCCCTCCGCAGGGCCTCGCTAGAGCAGCCCCCGCAGCAGGATCTGTCCCACCTGGGGGCTTCCCTCTGGGACGTGCCCCCCACTCACTTGTCTCCTCCTCCGCCATACGCCACACCTGCAGCAGGCCGTCCAGAGGGCCGCTGGTCACCAGCAAGCTATGGGCAGAAGCCAACAGGAAGGGCAGCCTTCGCAGGCAGAGCGCGTGCCGCCAGCCCCCTCCCCACCGCACACCGCCCCCCGCCCCGGGCACAGAGGCCAGCGCGCCAAGTTCCAAATCAAGGCCCAAGGGTGCAACCCCCCCCCCCCAGCCCGCTTCCATGCTTCTGGCGGCTCCGGCAGGAACCCCCTTCGTCCCAGCAGCGTGCTCGAGGAGGGGCCCTCCCTTGCTCTCCGCCCACGGCCCGCACTGGCCACGCGAGGCGCCGCTCGGCTTGCAGGGGCTTTGTCTCTCTCGCCTCCACTCCTCCAAGCCCTCCAGCCCAGCCTGGGAGGAGGGGTCCCCTTGCAGACTCCCCCTGCAGCCAGCCCTCCCCTCCTCTTCCCCCGCAAAAGCCGGAGCTGGGCCCTTGCAGCCCCTCAGCATAAGGTGGGGGGGGCTCTGGGCCTTGCCGACCACGTGTGCTCGGACACGGACACACCACTGCACCTGCCGCCGTCGGCCTGGCAGACAGAAAGAGTCCGGAAGGAACCGGGGAGACCTTTTTGCTGCCGAGCGTAAAGTGTCGGCCCCCAAATCGGCCGACTCCCCAGAACCTGCATCCCAACCCTGCATGTCCAGAGCGAGAGCAGGATACATGCCACCCCGACCAAAGGACCCGAGGGTTACGCCAGGCAGGGGAGCCGTGGCCAAGAGGCCCCTGCGCCAGCTCACGTGCCGCATGCAGACACGGTGCCAAACCACGGCTTGTTTTGACCGCCGGGCCTTATGCCAGCTCACAAATGATGGCTTGTGAGGGCTGCCAGACCAAGATCAACCAACCGTAGTGTTCAAACACACGGCTTGCGTTAACTCGAGGCTAAATTCACAGAGCATCGGCAAACCAAGCTATTGTTGCCACTGCACCACGGAGACCGGGACCCAGCAGATGGAGAATCGGAGCAGACACGCCGTTTCAAACCATGGTTGGAGCGCCGTGTGCTTGGAAGCTCAAACCATGGCAGAAAACCATGGTCTGACGCCATGTCAGAACCGCGTTGGTGTCAGAGACACACGCCGCTTGCTGGAGTGCGTGATCCTCGGTGCGTAAGCTCCCCATTCCTTCTGGGGCAGGGAGCCCTCCTCCCAACCCCAAAAGGAGCCGCCAAGCCCCTCCAACATCCCGTACCTGGTCTCTGGCACGTGCTTCAGCTGGTACACGGGGCGCTCAGAAAATCCGCCATGCTCGACCTTAAAGTCTCTCTCTGGACACAAGCCCTGCAGAGTTGCAAACGGGTGCCCATGAGGCCAGCTCCCGGAGCTGCGAGGGGCACCCCCACTGGAACCCGGGCACACCTGGGAGGAGGCTGAGCCACGCAGGCACCCGCCCTGCACACGGGGCTTTACCTGGCTCTCCCTCGCAGACAGCCTCGGAGGCAGGAGCAGCCGCAGCACTTCGTTCCGTCTTCCGTGCCCGTAGCCCGCGACGCAGATTCCTGGACGCAGAATCACAGCCGACCCGGGCATTCATGGCCTGGCCCGCGAGTCAGCGCCACGGCCCCGGGGCCGTTTTCCCACCCCTCTGCCTTGGCTGGTTCCACCCGGCCCTCGCGCGTCTCGCCAGCGTTACAGTTTTAGGCCGTTCCAGCCACACCGATGCTCCTCTCACGTTGTCCTGGCAGATCGGTGTCCGCACCGGGTCAACCAGGCTGCTCCTCTAGCCACCACCCCCTCGTGGATTTGAAGAGGACTAGCCCCTTCCGGGGAGAGCCCCAACAGGAGGACGAAGGGGTGGGTGCAGCCCGAATCAAGCCAGAACCTGCCCTGGATGCAGAGAGGGGGGAACCGAGGATGCAGCTGTGGGCACGGCACAAGAAGCCGCCAGGCCAGTGAGAGTCGAGGGCAGAAGACGGGAAGAGCACACGGGAGATGGGGGGCTCCAGCAAGGAAGCCCCAGCCTTGAGTGCAGCAGAGCTGAGCAGGGCTGTCAAGGGCAGGGCACTTGGGGGGCTCTCCTTCATGGGGTCACCATAGGTCAGAGGCAGCCCGATGGCCTGGAACACCAAAAGCCGCCTTCCGGGATGTCTGCGTCTGTGGCACTCAGGACAGGCCAGTCGTTGAGGCCCCATCGGTGAGGGTGTTCAAAGATAGGCTGGACATGCACATGGTGGGCATGTCATGAGCGGAGCCGGCTGGTGCCGGAGGTCAGACTAGATGGCCCAGGAGGCCCCTTCTGACTCGCTCTGTTTCTATGTTTCTATGTTTCTTGGCCCCGAATTTGGGAGGTGGCCCCTCCCTCATCCCCCGCTGGCTGCGAGTCAAGCAGCTGCCCCAGGGAGGAGCTCCCAAAGCGCCACATGATGGGGACTGTTGTAATAGTGCCACCCTGGCCCAGGAATCCTCTCTCATGGGAAGCTCACCTGGCACTCAAGTCCCCGCCCTTCCGGTGCCAGGCTAGGTCCAGCCTCTCCCCCCAGGCATTTTTGTAAAAATCCAAAGTCTCCTACGCCCCTTTTAAACAGTTTAGTACTGGTGTTCTGCCATCCTGGTCCCTACAGTCTTGGCTGCCGCACTCTGCAAAGCGACAGCGCACTTCATGGCGCATCAGCGCACTTGCCTGCTGCAAAGTGTTGCTTGGATGTCGCTTTCACATTGCTATAAAGCGCCCAGAGAAATTTATTTCCTCGGGCATTAGAAACAGATAAACGAATAAATAAACCTACAGAAGCAGCTCTATCAGACCCAGCTTGCCTGCACACCAGCCCTCCAGCCATGTTGGACTACAATTCCCACACTCCCCCGCAGCTCCCCAAACGGCCCTTGCACAAGGTGGCACGAAGAAAGCTGCAGCAGCAGCAGCACCGGGGAAAGCGCCTCCCCAGAGCCCCTGCAGCTGCCCCAGCCCCTCTGAGAAAGCCAAGCCCGCCCAGCCGCTCTGCCAGCGGAGCGGGACCCCAACCCTGCGTGGCGTCTGCTCGCAGGAGCCCCCAGAAGCAGCTGCCCGGAGCGAGCCCCGGGGAGGGGGGGACACGCCACTCACTTGTGTCCCCCGTCCACTCGATAACCCGGGTGGGGTCCTGGAGCTCGAAGAGGTGCAGGTCGTTGTACCTACGCAGCGCCAACAAGGCCAGGCTGGGTCAGTGGGGCGAGCGGTGGGGTCGCCCGGGAACGGTCCCAATCCCGGCACCCAGTGCGAAGGCACCCAGCGCCCGCTTCGCAGGGGGGGCTGACGGGCTCGGGGCCAAATTCCCCGAAGGACCCCCGCCGCCCGCACCGGCAGGCTCACCCGCAGAGCCCCTGCCGACGGGCCTCCTCGGGAGCTGCCGGGCGGGCCGGGGCCAAGCCGGGGCCTTCTCCGCAGCGGCCCCACGCGTCCGGGCTGCCCCTGGGGGGCCCCCATCCCAGCAGGCGGCGGCGGCGGCCTGTCCGGGGCGTCCGCTGACGCCCCCGCCGCTGGATCTGGCCCGGGCCTCAGGCTTCCCGGGGCTGGGGGGCGCGGCTCCGCGGGGATCGGGGCCCCCGGGAGACCCCCGCCCAGCGCGGCCAACGCGCCCGGGCCCCGCCGATCCCTCGCAAGGGCGGCCCGACCGCGCTTCGGCCCGCGCCCCCCTGGGCGTTGGGGGCTTTCGCGTGCCGGGGGTCCGCCGGCAGGACACGCGGCAGCCGCGGTCGCATCCGGGCACGCAGCGGGGGGGTCCCCGGGGGTCGCCGCCCCGCCCTGGCTTACAGCCTCAGCGACTCCAGCAGCCACTGCTCTTCCTCCTCCTCGTCCATCCCGCTTGCCGGGCGAGGGCGAGCGAGGGCGAGGGCGGGCCGACGGCGGGGCGGGCAGCGGCCGTCACGTGCGCGCCTTCCTCACGTGACGCGGGCGCCTCGCCGTGCCCGCGCCGCCCTCCGCGCAGGCAGGCAGGGCAGCAGGCGCGGGGGAGGGGCGCGCTTGCGGGGAGCGGGCCTGGGCGCCGCTCGGGGCGGGGGGCGCGGGGGCAGAAGCGGCGCAGCATCCCCGGCCGAAGGGGCGCCCGCCACGCGGGAGGCCCGCCGGTCGCTTCCTGCCTTCCTGCCTTCCTTCGAAGCGGCGCTGCCCGCCCCGCCCCGAGGCCCCCGGGCGGACGGCGCCCCGCTAAAGCTCTCGCAGTCCCGGCACGGCGGGCGGGCGGGCGGCACAGCGCGGGCTCTTCTCGCGGGTCGTGCGGGGCTGGCAAACCGCGCTTGGCTGCGGCGCCCCGGGACGGCACCCGCTCGGCCCGGCCGGCCAGGCCTGCGGGGGCCTGCGGTCCTCGGCCCCAGCGCGCTCGGCTCGGGCTCGGGCTCGGGCTCCTCCAACCGCGTGCGCGGTGCTTGCGGCTCGGACTCAGCGAACAGTCCGGCAGGAAGGGGCTGCAGGGCCGGAGCCGAGCCGAGCCGAGCCGTCCCTCCCAAGGGCAGCCAGAGGCTTTCTGAAGGTCTCCAGCGAGGGAGCGCCCCCAGCGGGACCGCTCTGACAGGGAGGCAATGCTTCCCCGTGTCCAGTCTAAATCTGGTCTCTGAACTTAAGTCTGCTGTTCAGTGTCCTGCACTCGGGAACGGACCAGAGGAGTGACAAGCGGGGGCCCCCAGGGCTCTGTCCTGGGGCCGATCCTGTTTACTCTTTTCAATAATGACATGGAAGAAGGGTGAACAGTCTGCCGATCAAATTCGCAGACGACACTAAAACTGGAGCAGTGGCCACAACTGAGGAGCAGATACACCAGATCCAAAAGGATCTGGACAGACTATGGAAGTGGGCAGGAGACAACAGGATGGTGTTCAATGTGGATAAGTGCAAGGTCTTGCACTTGGGACATAAGAATAGCTGTCATAAGTACAGGTTAGGGGACAAGTGGCTGGAGAGCAGCGCTTGTGAAAGGGACCTCGGGGTGCTGGTTGACCGCAGGCTAAACATGAGTCAGCCGTGTGATGCGGTGGTCAAGAGGGCGAATGCCACCCTTGGTTGCATAGCCAGAAGTGTGGCTTCTAGATCAAGAGAGGTATTACTACCACTCTACACGACTCTGGTGCGCCCGCAACTGGAGGATTGTGTTCAGTTTTGGGCCCCTCATTACAGAAAGGATATAGCCAGGTTGGAGTCAGTGCAGCGTAGGGCCACAAGGATGGTGGCTGGTTTGCAGGGGATGCTGTATGAGGCAAGACTGAGGGAACTGGGTCTCTTCAGCCTGGAGAAGAGGAGACGCAGAGGGGATATGTTGGCAACATACAGGTATGTGAGGGGGTGTCACACGGAGATGGGGAGAGGCCTGTTCTCCCCTGCAGAGGAAGGCAGGACGCGCTCCAATGGAGCAAAGCTCAGGGAACCAGGGCTCCATTTGGATGCCAGGAAGCACTTCCTGACAGTCAGGACCCCGAGGGCGTGGAATGGGCTTCCACGGGAGGTGGCTGAGGCCCCATCGGTGAGGGTGTTCAAAGACAGGCTGGACATGCACATGGTGGGCATGTCATGAGCAGAGCCGGCTGGTGCCGGAGGTCAGACTAGATGGCCCGGGAGGCCCCTTCTGACTCGCTCTTTTTCTATGTTTCTATGAGGTCTTGTCCTTCTCTTTGTGAGAGCCTATCCTACCCCCCGCAGCCTTCTCTTCCTGGGGCTGAGCATGCCCAGTTCTCTCCGTCTTTCTCGCAGGGCTTCACCTCCAGGCCCTGAACCATCCTCGCCGCCCTCCTCTGCACCCTTTCTGGTTCTCCTGCATCTTTCGAAAACGTAGATGGCAAGAACTGGACAATCCAGCTGAGGCCTGACCAGGTCCTTCATGTGCTTCGGAAATGATGCTTCGTTAATGCAGCACGAAATCGCGTTTGCCCTTTTGGCAGCTGCATCCCATTGCCGGCTCCTGTTTAGCTTGTGATCTACGGCCGCCCCGATATCCTTCGCCTTTGCAGTATTGCTGGGCCAAGTGTTCCCCATTTCCTGACAACGCGTTGGGTCTCGTGTTCCTCAGTGGAGGACTTGGCATTGTCCGTATTGAATTGCATCCTGCTGCTCTGTGCCGGCCCATGGAGATCACCCTGGATCTTAGCTCTATTCCAGGGTATGTGCTATTCCAGCCGGCGTTGTGCCTTCTGCCAATTTAATGATCTTTCCTTGTACTTCCTCATCTAAAGCATTAGTAAAAATGATGAAGAGCAGCAGTGCCGGGACGGACCCCTTCGGCATCCATTTGTCACCCTCCCTTGTTTAAGAATGTGCCCTCCATGAGCTCTCTTTGAATCCTGTTTTGCAACCAGCTGTGGATACACCTAAAGCTTGCACTGTTTCGCCTGCTTTTTGCTGGTCTGGCACTCAAGATGTCCGGGGGGACTTTGTCCCACATGTTGGCAAAGCCTAGCTTGATTATGTCCACAGCATCCCCACGGTCGGTCAGGGAGGCGGCCCAGTCGAACGACAAAGACAGGTTCATCCGGCAGGATTTGTTCCGGAAAATCCGTGTTGGCTTCTGGCAATTACTGCGTTCTCGTCCAGGCGCGTTGGCTTCTTCCCACGGCTTCACCTGCTCTGCCGAGCGCCATCCACTTCGGGCCCCCTCTCCTGTCTTCTCCTGGCACCCAGACTGAAAGATCCCCCCGGCCCGCCTGACAGCTGATGACGGGCTTTGATTACTGACGGGCCCCATGGGAAGGGCGACAACGGGCAGGATTGTCTCGGCTTGGTGCTGAGCGTGGGCTGCTCGGCCTGAGGGAGCACGGGGACGTCGCGGCGTCTCCTCCCTTTGACTCCCGAGGCTCGCTGGGCCCGGCCGCATCCGGAGCAGGCTGTGAGCATACGGCTCTCCGCCGTGACACGGATGCCACGAATCACCCACATGGGGCCGACTCGTGAGCTGGAAGGTCGGAAGCAGCCCGACGCCGCCCGTCCGTCTGGCTCCCCGCCGGGCCCACACCGCGAGGGGGCCCAGTTCCTGGCTCTGATGGGAGGTGCCATGGGAGAAGCGCCCTCCCTGCCCGCTTTCCCAGCAGCGCTGGCTGGTGGCGGACGCAGTGGGTGGCAGAACGTGTGGCGTAGGTGGGCTCTGCGGGGCAAGCGCGGCGCACGGAGGTGCAGCTCAGGGCAGGGGGCAAAGAGAGGGCCCTGAAGCAGCTCCACTCCCTGCAAATCCAGGCCGCCCATTTCTGGGTAAACTGAGGCGAGGGGTGCCGTGGAGGAGCGTGTGCTTGGTGGGCAGCCCCGGCATCTCCAGGCGGGGCCAGGTGAACGCCCTCCCTGGAGTCCCAAGAGCCATTCCTGGTGCTGCGGAAAGCAGCCAAACGCACCGAAATGCTCCACGTTCCACCTCCCAGCTTGTTCCAACTTGAGTCCAAATTGTGAGCTTTGTTTTTTCCTTTTTGCATGAAGATCTATAACTTCATGCATATTGTTCCATATGCAATTTTGTACATCTTTGAAACGTGCACATTCTCCTCCCACCGATTAAAGCTTCTTTTAAAATGTGTCAGAGGTGCGTTTTTCATGCACGTTTCAAAGGGACACTGTCCGACACACTGTCACATGGCCAGGGCTGCCTGGTCCAGGCTGCGAGCTCAGAAACATCCAGACGTCACCCACGGGTTGCACCTGGGCCTGCTTTTGGTCCAACAGGTGTGGCGCGGATGCGTCCTGGCCAGGACAAACGGAAACCAGTTCCTCCTCCCTAGCCCCTGCCAGCCTGTGTAGGCAGTGCTGGGCTCAGCGGACCAGCAGCCCGGCGGAGCTTCCTCTGTTCCTGCGAGCCCAGGTGCTGCAGGAGGAGGAAAACGTTGCACACAACAAGTCTGGGAATCGCAAATGTGGGTGATACGCGGTATATTTCCCTCTTGGCTGGCAGGGGCTGCTCCTGCCTGAGACACAGCAGTGACAAATGTATAGAGTTCGAAGGCCACCGATGAAACTCTCGGCTGCCTCCTCCTCCTGCTGCTGCTGAGGCTCTTCGGTGACCTCCCGCTACGCAAATAGCTGCCTGCAGAGCAGGCCGCCCCATTTCAGGGCAGGACAAGCTGCCGCCTGTGCTCGGCTAGCTCCTCACGGATCCCTGGAAGACAAGAAAGGAGCATCGCTGGCGGTGCCCCCGGGGGCACCCCCTGTCGCCCCAGCATCCCAGTGAAGAGGCTTGCTTCAGGCAGGGGCCTGCCAGAGGGCTGCGGGGCCGCTGCCCAGTGGGGAGAGCGGTGCAGTGTTGAGGGCGAGCCGCCAGGCGGGCTGGGAGGGGCTGCTTCCTCTGCCCACCCCCCCAGCATGTCTCTCTCTCTCTCATTCTCTCTCTCTCGGAGATGCGAGCCTCAGTTCAGCCCTTCCAGAAAAACAACCCGCTTGCCATATTTTCTGGGGAAGAAAGTGAATCCATCGGCTCCGGAGAAGAAAGCGTGTCCGTCGCTTCCGGAGAAGAAAGCGAATCCATCGGTTCCAGGGAGGCTTTTTCCTTGATCAGCCTTCCGAGCCAGTTCCTGCAGAGCAGAGGGGCCCGTGGCCTGGCGTCGGCAGTGGGGCAAGAGCGCTCGAGGGGTTTCCCATGTGGGGACCTCCGCCCACACGCCAGCCCCGTCTGGCGATGTGGGAAGCATTGCCTGGCTGCGGGGCACTTGCTGCCTTGGGAGACCACCGGGGACATGAGTGCGGCAGAGAGGCCGGCTGGCCGGCCCAGGGCGGTGGGGGGGGCGGCTGCTTACCACGTGTGGAGGTACTTCCTCAGCACGAGGCCCAGGGCCAGCAAGAGCAGGGCGACCCCGATGAAGGACCCCAACATCAGGGACCTTTTCGATTCTGGAAGCGGAGCGGGAGAAAGGGCGGCTCGCTCGGCATGCGTGCGTGGAACCCCACGCGGACCCCCGGTCTCCCACTTCCAGGGGAGGCGGCTCTGGATTCTCCTCAAAGGTGGGGGGGGGGCAGGCAGGCTGGAGAAGGCCCCTGTGTGCAGCCCGCAGGGTGGGCGCTTGCATCCCGCACGGCCAGGGCCGAGCTGGCAGGCCCGGCCGAAGCCCGCACTGCAGGGAGTGGTGCCGCTCGGTGGGCCCCGCCGCCTCGGTCGCAACCCAAGAGGAGCTGCCTCAGCCCCTGGGCTCTGCGGCTGGGCCCGCCGGCTCCGGGGGGGTGGGGGATTCTTCTGGGCCGGGCGCTCACAGAGCGAGCCAGAGCGAGCCAGCCCAAGAAGCCCGCAGCAGAGCGGCCCAGCGGTGAGAAACGACACGGGAGAGAAAGGAACCCCCAGGGGCACGCAGGGCACAACCACCGGGAGCAGGAGGCGGGGCGAACGGGGACACAGAGGGCGGGGCTGCCCCCGGCACTCACTCCTTTTCTCTGGAGGGGGGCCGCTGTCGATGCTTCCCCCGAATCCCCGGCCGGTGCAGGAGGGGGGGGCCCACCCATAGCGGCAGTGGCAGTTCCTCTTGCTGTTGCAGACCTGCAGTGGAGGGCGCGAGTGAGCGGCGCGGGGAGCCTGGACGCGCGCCTGGACGCCCTGCCTCTTAGTCCATCGCTCCTGCATCCCGCCTCCCGCCCACCCGGCTCCAGGACTCGACCCCCTTCCTTTCACGAAATCTGCCCAACGCGGGTCGGTGCAACTTCGCTTCGCGCTTGTGCCAAGACTCTGCCCCCCGCGGTGCTGGGCTAGCCAAAAGGCAGCAGGCTCCCCGCGCCCGAGCGCAGCAAGAGAACGGCTGCCGAATGCGCCAGAGCGCCCACTCTCCGGAACGCCGCACCTGGGGGGCACCGGGAGGATTCTTCCCCCATCCATGCATTTCGCCACCATTTAACGGGCAGTGGGTCCACTCCAGACTTTGTGGGGCTTTGTCGGTTTTAAACAACGCACATCAGCGGGGAAGGGCTGGACACTGGAAGAACTGGCTGCAGCCCCAGCCGCCTCCCCGCTCCCTGGGCTGCAGCACAGCCCCCCCCCGCCAACCCCCCCCCCCCCCCGGCTGCGACTTTGCAGCTGCTGCAGGTCTTCCCACAGCGCCCGTGCAGGGCCAGGCGGGGACTCGGCTTTCAGGGGCTGCAGATCTCGGGGCTGGACCTCCAGATATCCCGGGGCCTCCCCGGTGATGCAGGCCCCGTGGCGCGCTCCGAGCCGAGCATCCCCGGCCGGGTGGAAAATTGGGAAAAGACAGACGCGAGCAAGCCGCCCCTCCGCTGACCCCGCCTGGCCTGGCCTGCCCTGCTCTGCTCTGGGAAGGAGACCCCTTTGTGGCCTGCGCGACTCACCCCCTGGTGGTTGCATTTTGAGAAATCGCAATCCTGATTCAGAATTTTCAGGTGAACGCAGCTTCTGTTGACGCATATCTAGAAACAGGATGCACACGCGGGTTACGGCTCTGAACCGGGATCCGCCGCGTCCTCCGCGTTCTTCTGCCTTCGGTTTGTGATTTTTAGTGCATTCCCAAATCACGTGTTATTCGCATAATACGCGAGGGCAGGAGGAGGCTGTGAGCACCGAAAGAAGTCGAAGAGCGAGCCAGCCAGGCGCGCTCTCAAAAGCGCATGAACGCGGGAGGGTGCAGGCAATCTCGGGGCGTCTCAAGGAGGCCTTGGCGGAAGGCAGTCCAGACCGGAGTCTGCCCTGGAGTGATGGCTGGCGGGAAAGAGCGCAATGAGGAACGTGCCCGCTCAGCAGGGTTTGGGCCCAGGCAGGTCGAGCGCACGGAGGATCAGTGGGGCGATGCCTGTGCGACTACGGAAGTGAAGCAAAGCACCACCGGACGGGGGCGGGAGGAGACGTCTTCGGCGGCCCACCAGGAACAGCACGCCACCCCTCATGGGCCGTGCCCTCGGGCGGCGTTCCACAAGCGGGGAGAGGATGGGGCGGCCCCAGGCGGGGGAACGGCTGCCAGCGGAGGGCCGTGCTGGGAATGGCACTCGGGCTGAGGCCGCCCCCACGACCGCCCACCCAGCAGGGAGCGGCAGCGGCCTGGCTGAGCCGGGAAGCGCCCGGTGGGCCCGGCGGGTGGCCGATGGGGGGCTGCGGGCACCTGGCACCCTCCCCTCGAGGGGGCTCCCAGGGAGACCCTGGCTTTGCGAGGCACCTTGACGCAGCTCCAAAAGCTCCGCAGGGCTCTCCCGCAACGGGGCGCCCCGCTGCTTGTGTGGCAGGCGAGACCCCGAGGGCGGCCCCGGCACCCCGAGGCACCACCTTGTTCTCGCCGCATGGCGACCCGTCCCTCACGGCTCCGAGGTCGTGCAGGTCGCTCTTCCCCTGAACTTCGATGCCCCAGCAGACCTCGTTGCCCACGGGGGTCTGCAGGATGGCCTGTCCGGCTGCGATTCTCGGCAGCTTCTTGATGTCGATGCACTGGATCCTCCCGCAAAAGACGTCTCTGGGGAGACAGGCGAGGCAGGACAGAGCGACACGGCTCCTTCCTTGTGCCAGGCGAGCAGCAGCCACAGGCCTGTGCCGGGTGCCTCGGGGTTCCTCAGCTTCCCTGTGGCTCAGGCCAGGCACAGCAGTGGGGTCCGCGTGGGCCCTTCCCTGCCATGCCTTCCCCCCACCCTGGTGCCGCAGGGAAAGGCGGGGGCACTGGGTCAGCAGGAGATGGGGGAGGCATGGGGGGCCTGGGCTACTGTTTGCCCTCCAGGTGTTCAGCTGCCCCCCCCCCGGCATCCCTCGCCATCGGCTGTGCCGGCCGGAGCAGATGAAGGCTGCAGGCCAAAGCGTTTGGTGGGCCGTGAGTTCCCAGACCCTGCTGGATACGAGAGAACCCTTGAGCCCAGGAGGGAGTGGGGAGCAGAAGCAGAGAAAGGGAGTGCCCCCCACGCCATCGCTAGAATCTGCTGTGGGAGACGTCGGGCATGGCGTCATGCCCGTTTGGACAGAAGAAAGTCCCCTGTCGAAAGAGGCATCCCATCGCACCCTGGAGCCCGCCGGAGGCCGAGGGGCAGCGCGCTGGTGGGGAGCCCTGCGCTCCTCTCCCCGCACAGCCGGGGAGCTCCGTGGGCCGTGCCGGCTCAGACACGCCGATCGCTGACGGCTGCCCAAGGCCACTGCCCCGAGTGGCCGGACTTCCTCACTGGCCCCGAGTTAACATGAGAAGCGAACCGTGTGCCCAGCCCTGAGCTCTCTGGAAGGATAAAGGGTTCCAAATAGGATGCGGATAGCAAGCCCAAAAGGCAAACCGTGAGGCTCTGGGACGTGTGGAAGGTGGACGACCCCAGGGGAAATCGGGCCGGGCTGCCAGGAGGCTCCTGGCTTGGTAGCGAAGGACGTGGCCGTCACAGGTCCTTCTCAGATGCCTCCGTTCAAGCAGCGGGGCAAATGCTGGCCACGACCCAGGAAACCAGGCACCCTCCACGAGCGAGCGCACGTACTCCTCTTTGCATTTCTTGTATCCGGAATGATCCTTGCCGCAGTTGCCCGTCCGATCTCCACGGGTGTTCACTTCCCTGTAGCAGCTCAGAGGGGCCGGGTTGGCACCTGTGAAGGGAGGAGAGGGTGAGAGCAGCCGGGGGGGCGGTGGCCTCCGCCGGGACGAGGGAAGGCGCGCTTGCGAAAGGGCAGCAGGCACGGCCGGATTCGTCCACACGGCCCCCGCGCCTTTCCTTTCGTGGCCCAGAGGCGAAAGCACCAGAAGGGCAGGCCTGGCGGGGCAGCCGCGGTGGGGCCGTCCCGCCTCCGTCCCTGGTGCAGGAATTTGCCAGCCGCTCACCAGGCGCCGGGCTCTGCCCATCACAGACGATTTGGAGCAGCCCCGATCGAGCCTGCGAATGGCTCTCTCTAGGCAGTGTACGGGCTGGATTGGAAACGGATGCGGATTATGAGCTGAATGGTGGCGATTGCTGGAATGCCGGGGGGGGGGATCTTAGGAGCGGGGTTGGTGGTTGTTTAACCACGTCTGACGTCTCAGTAAATTGGGAGGCGGCAAATATTACCGGGACTTGGTCAATGGTTGCGTCCACCCAGTATGGACTGCACCATCAACCAAGACCTGAGGGGCAGGGAGGACGGGTGGCCAGAGGCCCTGAGGACTGCTCCCCCTTCCCAGATTCCTTCTCTTAGCCACTCTGAGCGTCTGCACCTGGTGATGGCCAGAGGGGTGGGACACGTGGCGGATGGTCCTGTCGCTTTCCCTGCCCAAACTGGTGGGGGCGAAGCAAAGGACCCCGTGGCTTTTGGTCCAGGGTGGCTTCCACATTCACACTGAAACAGCGTTCAGTGGAGCAAGCGGGAACGGCTGCCTGCCAGCGTCTGCTCCGGCCTGACGAACATGGCAGATCGCACGTTTGCATGCTTTCCCCTGGCGGAGGTGGAGACGTGGATCCGTGCGTGTGGGAGCCAGGTAAACCTCTGGTCCCCTGGGTGGATTTGGCCGAGGGCTTAAAGGGCTGCTGGGAGCCCAGTCGGAATGGCCCATGGCCAACGGCTATGGGCCCGGGAGGGCTGTGGGCCTCTCCAGGGGCTTGCTGGAGGTTTGGCTAGGAGTCCGATCGCGCCCCTGGCCGGCCTCTAGAATCAAGAGCTGACCGGGGCCGTGGCGACGGCAACTCTCAGGCGCCCTTAAGCGGGCTGCGGGGCTGCCGGAGCGGCTTGGCACGTTGGGGAGCCGCGCACGCTGAAGCAGCGGCATCCGTGTGTGGCGCGCAGAGGACGGAAGGCTCGAGAGGAACGCAGCCAAGCGCCCCAAGGGCTCTTTCCCCACCACCACGCGGTGTCAGCCACCCAGATGGGGGCCGCTGCTGGGACGGGGAAGGCAGGGCCTGCGCAGGGGTCCCTTCCACCCCGCGAGCCAAGCTGCCGGCCCAGGACCAGAAGGGCGTCCCGTTCCCCCCCAAAGCGCCACCGAGCGCTGCTGCTCGGATGCTGCCCCTTCGCAGAAGCGCTGCTCCGGGCACGCGGCCTCGCCTTTGCCGAAGAGGGCAGTGCAGTGCTGCTTGGAGTCCAGGCACACGCCCAGGTAGCAGGTGTTGCGGGCGCCGCAGGGCGTCCCGTCTTGCTTGTGCACGTTGGGCGGGCAGCTGCCGGATTCCCCGGTGCAGTATTCCGGGAGGTCGCATCCTGAGGCTGCTTCCCGGCACACCTTCCCCTCGTTTGCGATCTGTCCGAAAGAAGACCAGAACCCCCCGAGCCGTCAGACGAGCCAAGGGCAAACGAGCCCCCTCAGGGCGCCTATTCGCCCTGCGGCTGGATGTGGCATTGGACAAGCTGTACGAAGCGATCCAAAGATCAACAGAAGCTGCTCCGGCTCCTGAGGATGGACTGATCGTAAGACAGATCTTGGACTGCGCAGCAATGGATAGACTGACTTTATCGTTGAAGGAGAAAGAGGACACTGACTTCTATCGAACTTGGGACTCTTTCTATGATTGGCTGGAGAAACGGGACCTGGCGTAAATTTAGAGATGTTTACGATAAATTGATTTGGAATTTGACTTTAGAATGTTAAAAAATATGTAGTAGGAGGTTGACCCAGTAAATCCAATGTTTGCCATGTTTTGATGTTTTTTAGTGTTAGTTTAAAATGCTAATAAAATATATTAAAAAAGAAAAGAAAAGAAAAGAAAAGAAAAAAGAAGATGCTCCGGCTCCTGCAAGGAATGTAGACTCACCATTTCCGTCCCCCTCATGCTCCCATTTAACACCCCCCCCCCGCCAAATCTTTTTACGGGTTCCATTACGGCAGAACCCTTCTCTTCTGACTGCCCGACTGATACCACGCGGGCCTCCTGTCGTTCAGCCGGATTCTGATGGAAATACAAAGACAGCCTGGAATCCGTTCGCCCTATTCGGGCCTTGGACTCTCTTGCCATGATACTACAGGATCCGGGGCACAAAATAGTCCACTTGAAAATGCCTTCTAGTTTTGACCAATTGTTCTTAGTCTGCTTTTTCAGGTGCATGGCGGGTGGGGCGGGAGTAGCTATCCATTAATTATCAATAAACTAATTGGCCTGAAATGATTTCTCAGAGCGACCGCTGAGTGTAGGGAGGGGGGGTGGGGGAGTCAGCACGGCCAAAAGCCTCTTTCTGGACGTGCCCCTGAAGCCTCGGCTTGGCATGTGGGGGGTACGCAGAGAACCCACATAAAACCGGACCCTCTGGCCCGGGTCCCTTGCAAAGCTGAGCCTTTTATTTGCTTCTTTACAGACTCTTGGAGGGGGGGCCCATGGCTTTCCGTCGCCGGCCTGCTCTATTCCACTGCCAGTGTCAGCGGGCATCTTGGGGGGGGGGGAGTTCATTGGAGACCTTGCATCTTGTCTACACAGGCAGAGACTCCACAAAGAATTCCATCAGAGCGTTCCAACGACTCGGAGCCACTCTTCCATCCTGCCCAGCTTTAGTCGGAATTATAGAGCCTGGCTTTTGATTGTACTGCTCATCCATGTTATGCGATACAAGGCCAAATCACTCTGCGGCTTGGAGAATCCCTTTAAGGTCTGGTCCCTGTGTGATTGGTGCGCCTTCACACACAGATTCCCTCCGTCTGCCCCTCTCTCTTCAATACCTGTAGTAACTTATTATGATCATATTATTGTTGGTTATATGCTGTACTGAGCTTAAGTTACCGTATTTTTTGCTCTATAAGACTCCCTTTTTCCCCCCTCAAAAGTAAGGGGAAATGTCTGTGCGCCTTATAGAGCGAATACGTGTGTGCAGTAAGTCTGTCGGATGTGCAGCCCATGGGGAAGGGATGGGGAATGTGCCTGTGATCATGTGCCCATTTGGTTCAGAATATTTTTTTCTTGTTTTCCTCCTCTAAAAACTAGGTGCGTCTTATGGTCAGGCGCGTCTTATAGAGCGAAAAATACGGTAAGTGAAGACGGAAGAGTTTCTTATGTGATTTATATGCATAAAAAGGGAAAACATTCCAAGGCAAACCGTGGGCTTATTTGTGTGATCCGTCTTGCATCGAAATTTGACCCAAGGATATTCTCAGGAAAAGAACTTGTCTTAACCCAGGGACTACCTGTATCAGTTCCCACCTGTACAGGGACCAGTGATGTCCGATTTAGACAAAGATGCCCAGATGCGGACGCTGAAGGAGAATGCAACTCCAGTGTCTAACCCTGACCATCCAGGCTGAGATCGAAAGCGTCGTGGCGTTAAGAGCACTGTGTCCACGAGGCGTTGGCCTCGGTCTCACCAACGAGCGCCTTCCGACAGGCCAGGCCGGGGCTGCATGAGCTTCCGACGCAAAAGCATAGGCAGAGCCGCCCTCTCCGCGGTGCCCTTACCTTACAGTTTTCACAGCAGGGTCCAGAAAGACAGTCGGCGCCCTGCCTCCACTTGCAATCATCCTGGCAACAGCCGTTGCTCCGGCACTCCTGTGCGGGAAGATCCGAGTCCCGTGAACGGCTCTTGGGCCTGGGGCCAAAAGCGGCCAAGACGGGACCACGCGAAACCTGGGCCACTCCCGAATGACGTCGGGTCAGAGACCCCCAGTCATCCTTCGCTGAAGCCCCTCTGCTCCCGTGGAAGCACCAGAGCTAAATGGCCGCTTTCGCCCCCGGCGCATGGGGCCCGTGGAGCGCCGGCAGAGGACCAATGCCGAGGGGCTGCGTGCATTTCTGCCCTGGCTGGCCAGCAGCTGAAGTGCTCCGGGCAGCTGACAAGATGGAGATCTTTGAGGTGCAGCAGCACGCATGCCATCGAAACCGTTGGCGTAAAAACACATAAACAGACAGTGCACAGGCTGCGTGTCCAGAAGTCCGCATGCCTGCGATCCGGGGCAGCCACCCGTAAGGAAGAAGAGGACCTGCCGGTGCATCCCAGGCCACTGAGCCGAGCGCTTGCCAGCGGGGGGAGATCTCGGAGGACGTCGGGGCAGCCGGGAGCCCCCTCACCTGCCCCGGAGAGCCCCAGGCAGCTCGGCCTGCCCCCATTAGGTGCGCCAACTGAGGGGCCAGCCCCAAAATGAGGGGCCCTGTGTGCTGCTTAAGCCCATTGGATGTGTGTCGGCTCCCAAGACAAGCCTGGAGAGCGCTGCCAGGCAGGGGAGACAGCCAGGCCTGGGATGGTGGCGCTTGCTGCCCCCGCTGCTTGGGGAGACTTCCTGGGACTTGGCGTTTGGAAGGAGAAATAAACGGGAAGCAAGCCAGAGGCTTCTGAGGTTCGCATTGATGCATGCGGAACGGCCCTTTGTTTAGGGTTCGGGCGGAAATCCAGGGTAGGGAGAGGGTGCGGAAAGCGAGGGCGTCTCTGAGGTGGCCGGGACGCCATTGGAATGGCAAGATGCGGTGAGCTGGGCAGAAAAATCTCCGGAGGGTGAGGATTTGGGGAATGGGCATGGTGCGTGGGGAAGTGGCCCTAGTTTAGGGTCAGGGTTCGGAAAACGAAGGTGCTCGTCTGAGTGGCTGAGCAAACGGTGCCGGAGAGGAGCAAGCTGTGGGGGCCCTGCTCGTCCTGGGGCGGGCGGTGCGCGTGCGCTGACCTCGTTCCTGCCGCAGTCGCACTCCTCGTTGCCTTCCACCATGCCGTTGCCGCAGGCCTTCATCACGAACACGTCCTTGGGGAGGTTCAGGAAGCAGTTCCTCCCCTGCTGGGCCAGGAACCTGTAGTAGGCGTCGCGGCTGCAGTTGCTCAGCCGGTGGCACTGGCTGCAACGAGACAAGACGGGTGCAGGCGCCGTGATGGGGGGGGAGCGCCTGCCCAGGCCGGCCCGGCGGGCACCACGCAGCTGGGGACGGGCGTCGAACGGCACTTCCACGCCTGGCACGGCGGCCGGCAAGGGCCGCTCCCCGAGAGCAAGCCCCTTGCGGGCCCCCAGCCTGGGGCCGGGCCGCTTGCGGTGGCTCGCCTTCCGAGCGGGAGCGGCCTGTGCCACGCAGCCACGGGGTCGCCTGGCGAGAGCAGCAGGAAGCCCAGCCGGTCCGCTCGCCGCCTCCAGTCTCGCTCGCCAGGTGCCCGCCTGGGACTGTGCGAGGAGGAGCCTGGCACAGACGGAGCAGTGGAAGCTGCAGAATCCGGGCCAGCTTCCTCAGCGGTGGAATCCCTTTAAAATCTGCATCAGTTAAGCCAGGTGCCCCCCGCCTGCCCACCCCGCAAAAGTGCCAAAGGAGGTGAAAAGGGAAAAATGCCCCCCCCCACCTGCACGCGGCAGTTGGCCCCTTCAACCGGGTGAGACGGAGCTGGGCATTCCTCGTCTCTGGGTTTTTACTCTGATATTTTTGTACAATTAAGATTGTGTGCTTTTGAAAAGCTTTAGAAAAGTTAACAAGACGCCTGGCAGTCCCTGAAACCAACTGGATGAACTTCTACTTAGACCGGACGGAGGTTGAGCAGGGCAGTGGAAGCCAAGCAGATTGGCTCCCCGAGGACACCTGGGGGACGCCCCCCCCCGGGACCGCTCCGGCAGCTGCTGGATGATGGCCTGGAATGGTCCAGTGGGGAGGCCCAGGGCTAGAGGGTGGGCATGAGTAGCCACCGGATCTCGGGGATGGTGAAAGCAAGACCCCTCTTTACCGAGGAGCTCAGCCTCACTGGCACTGGAGTCTCAGCACAGCACTCGGCTCTGGGATATCCGCCCTGGGAAGCTAAGTGAAGCGAAGCGTCAGCACGCGAGGGGGCAAAGGCCCCAGGGAAGCCCGCCTGCCTCTGCCGGAGAGCCTCATCCTGGCCACGAAATGAGGACAGGACGGCACTTGCAGAAGCGCGCAAACACTTTCCTCCTTGCCCGGGAGAGGCAGCGCATGCCCATGCGCACAGGAGAGAAACGGGAGAGCACTTCGGGAAAGGAGGGGCGCGCTCGTGAGGGAGCCGGGGGCTCCGTCGCCGCAGGCCCTCCCTCGGGAGCCTCCTCGGGGGGGCGGGGGGCCCGCGGACGCCTCGCCAGGGTCCCCGAGTCCACCTTCCTGTGTTCCAGCAGGAGGCCGTCACAGGCATTAAAAGCCCACCCGACGTCTCCAGCGCGGCGACATGCAAGCCGAGCCACACCAGACCCGGAAGCTGCCCCGGAACATTTCGCCAGCCAGGAAATGGGACTTGCCCAGTAGGTCCCAGGTGGGCATACGGAGCTGGCCGAGGGTTTTGCTTTTCAACAGCTCTAGGGATTCTGCAGCCAAATCAGTTTTGCCGCCAATGCTCTCCCGGCTCCAGCGGCATGTTTAAAGAACCGGCACGGCAAAGCACGAGGCACGTTTGGCTGCCAGATGCTCTAAGCACCCTTCTCCCGAGGAACGTCCCGCGGAGACCCAGGGGCAAATTTTTCCATGTGCCAGTGCTGGCCAGAGCGGAACGCAGAGCCGCCCCCCGCATCGGCCTCTTCCTTCCCGAGCCGGAACAGCCTTGCTGGAGAGCGGCCATGCGCTACTCACGCTGCTGCCGAGAACATGATGCACCGGCCGGGCCTCGAGGTGCAGTTGCAGTCGCAGATGCCGCCATCATGCTGCTCCAGGGGGTCGTCGTGGGCGAAGCCGAGGACGTGGCCCAGCTGGTGCGCGGCAGCCAGGCCGTCATACATCACCGAGGATGTAACCTGCAAGGCCCGGGGGGCGGGGGGGGGGTCATGCGCGAGGGAAACGCAGCATTGCAAGAATGCCGCGGCGGCCGCGGGCGTGTAGGGCGAGGTGGCCGGGGAAGCACGAAGGCAGTTTGAGGGCCACGGCAGAGCCAGGCTCTGTTCGCCGGGGGGTTTGCCCCACCTCCCCATCTGCTCCATCCTGCTGCTCAGGCTCGGGGGTTTCCAGGGCTGAACGGCCCGACAGGACAAGAGCCCTGTGCCCGTCTTGCCCAGCGGGAATGCGCGGCTCAGGCCGCGGGCCAAACCGGTGGTTCCACGAAGCCGTGTGGGCGAGTGGCATCGCCAAGGGGCCTTTGCCCATCTGGACAGGCTCCGGGTGGGCTCATGCTCAGAATTAGTTGGGGAGGTGGTCTTTCCCGGGGGAGGGGCTGGCTGCATCGGAGCAAGCAGGCGGGGACGTCATCTGGACCGGGGGGGGGCGTGTTTGTGAGGGGGGGTCGCTCACAGCCAGGCAGTTCTGGCCCTGATGTTGCTCCAGGCTCGACAGGCCTGGGCAAAGGCCCCGGGGGTCCCGCCCAGCCCCGGCTGCCACCCATTCTGCAAGAATGCAATTAAAGCTGGATGCAATTAAAAAGCCGTGGTTGGGGTCCAGGCCACGCAGAGGTGCGTAAGGGTCTGGATCCAGGACTGGCGTGTGCTGACCGGTCCTGGATGGGGTTGCTCCCCCGCGAGGCTGTGCTCGCACTTCGGGGCGCTGCTCGACTTGGCCCTTCAGGGGTGGGCAGGGACAGAAGCCGTGCGCAGCTGCGCCCGCCCGCCATCGCCCTGGCTGGTTCGCCATCTGCATCCCTTCCAGAGGGAAGTGCCCGGGGACGGGGCCACATGGGTTGCCCGCCTCCGTCCACTGAGCCACCTGCCGCCCCTCCCGAAACGAGCACAAAGCACAGCAGGCAGGCAGGCGGGCTGGTCCCTGGGACGCGCGGGGGGACCACCTGCCGCCCCTCTTGAAGTCTGTGTCCCCCTCTTCCGGTCCTGCACAGGGGCCTCGCTGGGGCAGAACCTCTGGCGGAGCTGGCTTTTCGGTGCCTGGCACGTGGCTTGACGTGCGCCTACAAAACCTGGGCGCATTCGGGGGCCTCAGATGGTGCGGGCGCACTGGGGGGGGTTTCGGGGGCCGCACCACTTACTTTGACAGCAGAGACGGAGACGTAATTGTGGATGCAAAGGCTGCCCCGCAGCGACTGCGTGAAGGAGTTGTCCTCACCCACCACCCTGCGAGGCCGAAGGGGGCAGGCGTTAGGGGCGCATGGCTGTCCTTGACCCGCGGGGGGAGGGCCGCCCGCAGATCTCCGGGGCTGGCGCCAGTCTCCGGGTGCAAGGAAGGGCGATGCCCACCGCAGCGAGCTGGGACCATGGCCCACCTGCCCCGCAGCTCTGCAAAGCCCCATCAGGAGGGAAGCGACAGCCCTGGACACCCAGAATTCGCTGATGCCGGGGACCGAATGCTCAGCTGGGCAGGGCCCTTCCCACCGCCGTCCCACTGACCGAGGTGGTGCCGTGACTGCGGACCCCCAGCCCCTCCCCTCAGCTGCAGGAGAGCAGCCCCTCCCCGCAGCTCCCCAGCCACTGATGGCCAGCACAGGCGATGAACGAGGAGGGAGCTGATGCAGGGGCGGCCGCGTCAGGGAAAGCAGCACCGCCTGGGCTGCACGACGGGCGCGCGTCCTGCACGCCTCGCCCTGGGACCCCTTGCACAACTCCAGAGAGCAAGGCGAGGCTTGGGACGCAGCGAGGGGCCCATGGGGCCGGCGGGTGTTCTTGGCCCCCGCGTGGCCCAGGGAGTTCCACTCTGGATCCAGGTGCGGTGACCATGCAGGGCAGAGACCCGTTCCCGGGCCGTGGGCCCTGCTGGGAACGCGAACACCCCTCCACGCCCCACTCTCAGCCAGAAACTGCCCTGCGGCAGGGAGGGGGGGTGGCAGGCAGCCTCGCGCTGAAGTGGGGGAGCTGGCTCGTGGCCACGGCCCACCAGACCCGGGGTGGGCGTCCAGCTGCTGCCTCGTTCTGTCCCACCCACAACCCCGTTGCTGAAGCCGGAGAGGCTGCGCACGAAGCTGGTGGCGGCTTCCCAGCCCGACTCCAGGGGGGTGCTGGGCAGCGGAAGAAGCCGCAGGCAGGGGCCTGCCACCAAACCACGCTCAGGTGCCCCCCCCCCCGCCTCTTTCCTCATGATGGCTGCTGGGATTCCCACTTCCGCTCCCCAGGACTGACGCGTCCCTTCGCAAAGTCCCTTCCGACACGATGGGCACCTTTTTGGGCACCCGGAACACCCTGAGACCACACAGGGGAATGGCGGGGGGGCGCATTGACGCATGTTAGCGAGGGAGCCCGTTGGCCGTGGCGGAGGTGGGGGGACACGGAAGTGGCAACAAAAGGCAAGCAGGCCCACGTGAATAAACCCGCGTGGTTGAAGTGAGTCTTCCACCACAGCTCGGACGCGGCGTAGCTGTGAAGCGCCTCCAGGCTCTTGTCGAGCTCATCATCCACGATCAGCCGGTCCCGCTCCGTCCACAGCTCCATTCCCGTCAGAACCACGTGCAGCCCAATGTCGTCATATATCTGAAAGCAAAGCCGGCCCAGCGCTGAGGATCGTGCGGGGCAGAACGGCCCCATCCGAGTGGCGATGAAGCGCTGCCGGTGCGAAGCACCTCGCGCCCCTCGGAGGGCTGTGGTGGGGCCTCCGGACCCCAACGCCACTGGACCCGCCCGTGCGCCCAGAGGGCCTGCAGGGGCTTCGCCTTTGCTCCGTCCTTCCGGGGGCTCCGCGGATCACGTGTGGTCCAGCAGGCGCGCTCTTGCCCTGGGGGCCCAGCTCTGCCCGTCTGCACCCCGCGTCCCTGGGAGCGCCAGGCAGGCCGACATGCTCCATCCAGGGGCGGCTTTCTTACAAGAAGGGAGCTTTTTCGAGGATTGAGAGCAAAGCTCCTGGAAAGGGCAGCGCTTGGGGGGCACGGCCTGCGTGTGGGGTGGCTGGTGGCCAACAGGCGCCGGCCCGCCGTGCATTCAGGCCCGAACTATTGGTCTGAGCGAGCGGACGGGTCCGAGCGGATGGGGAGCCATGGACCCCACACAGAAGAGACTGCTGGCGGGGGGGGGGGGTCAGGGATGGGGACCCTCAAGCCTGTGGGTCGTATGCAGCTGGGGGGCGCCCTCAAGGCCCAACATTCCCCTTCCCAGTCCTGCAACACTAACCTGAAATCCTCCGCTGGGCTTGGGATTTTAGAAAGTTTGTTAAAAATCAGAAGTATGGGATTCCACCGCAGGTGAGCGCGTGCGCGCACACACGCACAGAGTGCAAGTGAGGCCTTTTGTGACCATGCAGGCTTTTAAAAGGCCAGTCCTGGCACAGAGCGCCGTGATGGGGAGGGGGGCTGCCCCTCCCAAAGTGAGCCTCCCTGCCCGCTCCGCACACACGCACACACTGCGGTTGGGATTTGCAAAAGCCCCCGCTTCATACGGACACCCAGCCCCATCCGGTCCAGCGCTCCATTCGGGGCAAGGCGGCTGCCCACAGGGTCCCTCCAGCAGGATGGGCGCGAGACCTCCCTCTGCCCAGCCCCTCAGCCCCTGGGGTGTGCAGGCACGGCAGCTCTGGAGAAGGAGGGGGCACACGGCCAGCAAGGCTAGTAGCCACCGATCTCCCCCCCCACACACAAATCTGCCCATTCCCCCTTAAAGACGCCTGGATTGGCACCTCCCGTGGCAGCGAATTCCACGGTTCAGCTGCGCGTAGATGTGGCATGAAGACGCGCCCCCTGTGATCGGCCCCAGACCTTCCCCGGTCAGCTCCACGGGATGGCCCCAGCGTCACGTGTTGTGGGAGCGGAAGAACATGCCTCCCCCGCCACGATCTCCACGCCGCGCATTGTTCAAGCTCCCCCGCCACGTCTCTCCCCTCCCTCTTTCTCTGCTAGGCAGCCCCCTTCTCACAGCTGCTCCTCGCGGGGAGCTGCCCCAACCCCTTTCAAGGGAAACGGACCAGAAGCCAAGCCAAGCCCCGGCAGCGCTGACGGGGAGACCGCTCTGCCCAGGCTGCGGCGGGACGCTTGCACGCCCCCCCAGAACATCGGGGGCTTCCTGGGCAGTGGAGCTCTGCCCCTCCTGCTGAGGGATCCCCGGGAAGCTGGCTTCCCACCGGAGGAGTGGGGCGCCGGCCGGATGGACCAGGGGCCGGGCCCAGTGTGGCTGTTCTTATGCTCTCATGCTGTGGAAGGAAGGACCACCTTGGCAGCCCACGCCGTACGATGGAGGAGGGTGGGCAGAGGCACCCCCTGCCCACCCTGGCTCAGAGCCCCGATCCCAGCTGCCGGAGCTCTGCAGAGCACCGGGCAGGCCCTTCTGGGGCGGATGGGCACCTGGAAGCTGCTGCGGGGGACGGCGGCCGAGACACCTCCAGGGGCCAGAGCCAAGCGCGCCATTCCCCACCCCTCGGTTGCAGGATCCTGGCCTATCTTCTTCTCTTCCCTTCTGAGAAACGCCGTGGGCCGGAGGGTCCCACGTGGTACTTACATTGTGAAGGACAGACATGATCTGGAGCACGGCCAGCACCACCCGGGTCACGTTGCGCCTCTCGCGCTGGAACTGGAGGAGGAGGAGGAGGAGGAGGAGGAGAGGGGCTCAGGGGCCGCCACGCGCATCTGCCCTTTGGACCAGACGGCACTGGCGCCATTCGGGCTGCGCGTGCCTCAGGCCGCTCTCGGGGCACCGGATGGGCTGCCCTTCGTACCAAGGGCGCACCAGAGTGGCTTCCCTGCCCCGGAGAGGAGGAAGGCCAGGTCCTCCCTCTTGCCGGATCAACACCCGAGGCCCTTCCTCAAGTGCCGCTTCTGAGGGGAGCTGGGAGGGCAGCAACCAGGGGAAGGCCTTCTAGGTGGTGGCCCCGCAAAAGGAACTTTTCCCCCCACCGAGGCGGCCCTCCTGCCTTTCCGGGCCGGGCCAAGTCTGCCCTTTCCGCAGGGGCATCCGGCACGATTCCATGGCAATGTGGGGAGGCTTTTTGTGCGTTTAGTTGTATTTGAAACATTGCTCAAGCTGCTTAAATGGTTTTCAGTTCTGCTTTAAATGTTGTATATTGGGGACTGTGTGATGCTTTTGTTATTGGTGTTTTCTTTTTTTTTCTTTTTTGTGGCGGGCCACAGATTTTATGAATTGCCATGAACTGCCTGAAGAGATTCAGGTACTGGGCAGTATAATAATAATAGTAGCCTAATATTAACACTACGGCGAGCCTTTAGTACAGAACGTGAACCCCTAAGCAGCTAAGCATCTCCCCAGATGCAGGCACGATCTTTGAAATGAACAGGACATTGAAACACAGAAGCAGAGAAACAGAGCGAGGCGGAAGGGGCCTCCCGGGGCATCTAGTCTGACCCCCGGCTCCAGCCGGCTCCACTCACGACATGCTCACCATGTGCATGTCCAGCCTATCTTTGAACACCCGCACCGATGGGGCCTCAGCCACCAGGACAGCTTGTCATAACTCACCATGGCGTTGTCGCAAACTGCAAAATACTCCAGATATCTCGAGAGTGCGTTTCTTCCAGGAAACTCTGGCTAAAATAAAACACAAGCCACTCAGGGCTTGAGAAAGGATCCCGAAGCGATGCTGATCTGCCTGGATACGGCGTGGGCAGGCGGGCGGACAGGAACAGAGGGTTCCCTCAGCAATTCGGGTGGATACGGCGGGATCCCTGCAGTCACATGCTCCAAGAAATCAGCCTGTTGGCTGGCCTGCGGTCCCGCCACTATGCGCCTCCATCACAGAACCGGGTGGACGCAACTTTTATCGGTCAGGGAAGGGATTAGTTTTCACGGCGGCGTGTACATCAGACCCTGGACGCGTCAGGAGAGCAAAGCGCAGGACGACCTTTCGGGCTTTGGGTTCCAGCAGGGGAGCGTGACTCGGTGGAGCTGCCCCTGCTTTTCACGCACAATCACCCCAGTTTAATCCGTGGCGCCCCCGGGAAGGAGCCGCTGTCTTAAGCCCTGCAGAACATGGATGGCTAGCAAGAAGGACCGGCCTCCCAGTTCCCGTGGCACTCCCTGGGCTCTGGGCTGGTACCTGCAGAGATCGGCATCCGATGCCCACGCCCACCTGCAGGGGCCGGTCCGCCTCGGAAGGCACGCATGTCCGTGCCCGCTGCACGCCCAAGAGCCGGGCCTGACCAGCACGGAGTCTCCGCGAGGGGAGCACGCCGGCGGGGGGTGCAGGCCAAGGGGCCGTGCTTCGGCCGGGGGGGGCTTCCTTGCTCAGGAACGGTGGGGCGCTCTCCAGACGCAGCAAGGGAAGCGAACTGAACAGCAAAAGAGGCACTTTTGGATTATAACCTGAAATTACGGCATCCAAAGCGGCAGCTCATTTCCAAAATCCATATCATGAAAAAGCCTTTATCGGGCCAACCAAAAGAACACAAAAGACCATGCAAGTCTGGGACTGTGTCCTGCAGAAAGCCGGTCTTGAGACGAGCAGCAGGGGCTGCTCTGCAGGGAGCGGCTCTGCCTTCGTCGCAGGTGGTGCTTTGCTTACGTCCTTCTCAGCGAATCGGCGCTGAGGGAGGCCTTGTCTCTCGTGTGTTAAAATTCTGTGTCAGGACAATACCTGTTGTAAACCGGCACGCTTTATTTGTGGGTATTTCTGACACACACGAGATGGGCTTGGATCTGCGGAGGGAGCCGCAGCCTTGATCCCGGGAGCGGTTGGGGGGCGGGGGGGGGGTTGCATTCACCTTCAGTTGGAGACAACTTGATGGCACAGAAGGACCCTTTCACACGCTCCCCGTTCACCTGAGCAGCCCCCTGCTGTGTTCCTGGCCTCCGAGGGCTTCCCCGTGCGGAGCGGGTGGGGCGCAGAGACTCACATTGCTCTCTGAGAACAGGATCCCATCATCCACAGCCGTGCTCCCGTCTGCCTCAGCGTGCACTCGCCTCGCCTGATCCTCAGGGATGCGCTTGCAGGGCACGTGCTCCTTCGGCTCCTTGCGATAAAGGAGGTGTTGGAACGTCGGGGAATTTTCCACCGGCTGGATTTCGTACTTGACGTTCCCGATCTGCACGTATCCCCTGAAAACGGAACAGCCCTTTCAGGAGCAGAGCTACGGAGCAGCGATGTTTCCTGCACAGAATCTGCTTGAGCAGGTTTCCTGAATAAACAAGGGCAGGATGTGATTCCGGGGGTGCGGTGGGGTGGGGGGCAGATGGCCCGCCCATTCAGCCATTGGCTTCCCCCCGAAGAGCCCCTGGGGATGCCCCTGGGCCATGCAGTGACTTTTTTTGGATTTTGGATTTATACCCTGCCTTTTTCCTACAAAGGGCTCAAGGCAGCTTACATCATTCTCCTCCTCCATCTTCTCCCCACAACAACAACCCTGTGAGGTAGGCTGGGCTGAGAGTCTGTGACTGGCCCAGAGTCACCCAGTTGGCTCCATGGCGGAGCGGGGACTCGAACCCGGATCCTCTGAGTCCCAGTCCCATGTGCTTAACCACCACACCACACTGGCTTCTGGGGTAGAGAATGGCCTGCGGGTGGAAGCAGCCAGGCACCCCCTCCCCAAAGCAGCAGCCAAACTTTTTGGGCTGGACTTACACAAAGAGAAGCCTGCAGCTGCTTCAACCTTAAAGGTAACACCCTGCCCCATTTTTAAATGCCCCTGTCCAGGAAAGGCGGAGGCACCCTAAGCCATGGCTCGGGAGGCCGAATGAGCCCCGCCAGGAATGCATGCAGCCGCCGCAGCCTGCGCTCTCCCCGTGGCAGCCTCCCCAGCCGCAGCGCGGGACGGGGGGCCGCGGGCTCGGCCTGCAGCGTTGCGGTGAGCGTTCCAGCTGGCAAACGCGGGTGAAGCACTCTGAGGGCCGACTCGGTGCTGAGCCGTGTCCGACCCTGGCCTGCCCCGGGGGGCGCCTGCTGGGCGAAGCGAGCGCAGCCCGGCGCGGCCCCCAGGAGGGAGGGCTGCCGGGGCAGTGGGGCCCGGCATCCTCTGCCCCCCAGGCCAGCAGCCGGCCTTCCAGCCCTCGGGCGCAGCTTACCGAAGGCCGGAGCAGGTGGAGATCACCGCGTCGGAGTCGGGCGCCCCTTCCACGTATCCACTGTAGTAGCAGTCCACCTGCCAGGTGCAAGCGCGCACGGCGGCCTCGTGAGAGCGGGACCGAGGGGCTCGGCGGGGAGAAGACCGAACTGGCCATGCGCAGGGCAAGCTGGGGAGGGTGGCCCCCCACACCAATGAGGCTCCTGGCCGGAGCGCTTGTGGGCACGCAAGGGACGCACGGGGCCGGCCAGGGCCTGTTCCGAAGGAGGCGCTTGGCACGGCTGCCGAGGGGCTCAGGGGCTCCGAGGGGCACTGCCGCCGCGCTCTCGGCCCGGGCCAGTGTCGGACCCACAAGAGCCCGTCTCCACCCCGGAACGGGCGAGGCCCCCACCGCTCCCTGCTGTGCCTGCTCTCCCGTAGACCCTTCAAGCGGGTCATCTGGGCACTGGCCGGCCTGGAACGCCCCCACAGAGCCTGGCAGTGCTCGGTGCGCAGGGCCCCTCCCCGCCTTGTGCATGCCCCGCCCCGCGCGCCGCGCCCTGTTGAACAGCCGGCTGAACGAAAGGGCCCGTGAGGCCACTCCGTGGTTTAGGCAGCACCAGTCACACCCAGCAAGGAGCAACGGGAATGAGTAGCAGTGCTCAGTGAGATGAACGGGCCCGTTTGGAAGGCGAGCCCCGATGCGCAGAACCTGTGCCTTGTTTCCCTGCGCGTACGACCCGGCCGAGCAGTGCTGGTCGCGGCACGTTAAACGAATTGCTTCTGAGGCACCTCTTGTGCGAAATTCAGCTAATGGGCTGCTGCGAAGGGCAACTGGAAGTCCGCTTACATGGATCAAACCCTCCCCGGATCCTCAACGTCTCTTGCTGAGCAGAGAAGTTGTTCCTTTAAAATGGTGCTGTGGCTCATTTTGTGCTGTTTTATGAGAACTTATCCGTCCACCAGGCTTCAAGCCGGCTTTATCTGTCCATCCAGTCACTATCCAGCTCCTCCTCAGTTTTTACAAATGCAAGTTTTATGCTTTGTATTCTTCTCAAGATACGATTAAAATTACCTTAATATAGGGATGATCCTCCTGCCGATTTCCCTTCAAATCAAAGGTGTAAATAGGCATATTCCGAAATATAAAGGATCTGCAAGTTAAAAAAGAGTCATTAGAAACCCGGAAGGTACTTTCTGAGCGCTCACTCATGGCTCAGCGACCGGTCACCAACCACGGTCCATGCGGGAAGCGTCCTCGTGAGATCCCGGAAGCCAAATTCAGGGTGCCAGGCAGACGGCTCAGATCCAGGACCCCCAAGCAACTTTTCCCAAGATGCTTTGGCTTCTGCGCACAGGCCCAGCTGGACAGGCGCATCTGAGGCGCCTCGATGCGAGGATGAGGAAGGAGGGTCTCGATTCGTCAGGCACCGGGGAACAGTGGAGCGGGACGTGGTGCTTGGCGTCTCTCTGCAAAGGCCAGACGCCTCAGGGCCACGTGGGGATTCTGGGGTGCCCAGTGACAACGGAGAGGCTGGATACGGCGAGCAAGACGGAGACCTGCAGGCGTGGAGAGGACCACCGTCCTCGGGGAGCAGGGACCACCATGCGGTTTCAGGCTTAACCGACCGTCAGGTGGGAGCCTGCGAAGAGGCCGGACCCAGTTGCCCACGACTTCAAAAGAGGAAACTTCCCAGAATGAGGGGACTGGCGAAGAAGAAGTTGAAGAGGGGGATCGAGAGGTTTAAACCCCCTTGGAGATCACTCAGAACCTCTATGGTGGAGGCACAGATAATGCGCACAGTGCAATGAGGAAAAGTGGCACAAAGTCCAGGAAATTCCCGGCATGGTTAATGCAGAGAGTCAAGGAAGCTCACGGGGAGAAGGAAGCTCCCTTCCAAAAACGGAGGTCTTGCCGAACGAAGACACATGCGGGCCCACAAGCTTGCAGGGGGAGATGCAAGCAGAGAGTCAGAAGGGGTCTCCCGGGCCATCTAGTCTGACCTCCGGCAGAAACAGGGCGCGGTCTGAGGAACACACAGTGAAGCGTACGGAGGCTGACCATAAAGAATCCCTTGAATGTATGAAAAGACAGGAAGTGGCTACGGAAGCAGCTGGATGCAAACGGGATTCAAGGAGCCATCAGGGTGGGGGACCAGGGCACTGCAGAGACGTCGGACCAGCTGATCCCTCGGTCTCCACAGCAGAGGACGCAGGGCAGATTCCTGTCCCCGAGTTTATGCATCCTGGAAGGAATCTGAGGGATTAAGGGCAGTGAGAAAAGATGAAAGTCTCGAGCTCACGGACAAGCCAAAGGTCAGCAAAGCCCCTGGGCCAGATGGGATCAATCAGAGGTGTGAGCCTCCCTGCAATCAGCCCTTGTACCAGAGGAGTGGCGAACGGCCCAGGCAGCACCGCTTTCAAAAAAGGGATCCGGCGGGAGCTGGGGAGTCACAGAGCGGTTCGCTCAACATCTGTCCTGGGTAAAATGTTTGAAAGCGCAGCAGGGCTTCTGAGAGGGACAACCCGCTGGGGAGTCAATTCGCAGGCTCACACAGACTTCCAAGAGGCTTTGGGCAAAGCACATCACTACGGCTCCTGAGCTGCCATGGGCTGAAAGGGGGTCCCTCGGCGGATCACTGGCCGGCCGAGGAAGAGAAGACCGAGGGCGGGGGCAAACGGCGGCCTCTCCCGGGGGAGAGCAGCCCCTGCTCCGTACTGGGACCAGTGCTTTTCAAGCTGCTCACAAGTGACCTGGAACCAGGAGTAAGTCGTGAAGTGGGCAGGTTTGCCGACGGCAGCAAACGCTTTAGGGTGGTTAAATCCATGAGGGATTGTGAGGAGCGCCAAAGGGATCTCACTGAATGGAGAACGGGCACCAAACGGGCAGACGCAGTGCGGCGTAAGCGAGCGTGGAGTGATGCACGTGGGGCAAAGCCTCCCAGCTCCAGGGGGGGCTGGTGGGGGCTGAGCTGGCAGGCAGTGAGCGAGGGGGGTCTCGGGGTGGGGGCGGAAATGCCCGCCCAGAGCGCCGCTGCGTGAAGGCCAAGGCCAGGCGAGGCAGGATCAGGAACCGGGTGCAAGACAGAGCTGCCAGGATCCTGCTCCCCTGTGAAGACGTGTGCGAGCGAAGGTGGAGCACGGGCCGGTTCGGGTCCCCTTGCCTGAAATGGACGGGCCTGAGCTGGAAAAAGCGCAGAGGGGGCATCCAGTGGGTCCGGGGGCTGGAGCGGCTCCCCCGAGGCGTGGCCACAGGGGTGAGGAAGGGGAGACACAGGAGGGGGGTTTAAAGCACCGCCTTGTGTAAGAGGGCGAGGTGTTCTGTCCTTTCTCACAGCCCTTGAACTCGGGGTCATCCCATGAAGCGGCTGGGTGGGAGGTCTAGGACAGATCAAAGGAAGGGCTTTGTCGCGCAGTCTATAGAAACACAGAAACAGAGCGAGTCAGAAGGGGTCTCCCAGGCCATCTAGTCTGACCTCTGGCACCAGCTGCTTTCTAAGGAGTTTGCTTAGCGTTTGCTGCCATGGGAAGTGGTGACGGCAGCCAATCTGGGCGACTTTAAAGGGGACTGGACAGATGCTTGAGGGAGGGGGCTCCCCGCGGATGCTGCCCATGTGCGCCCTCCTTCCCAGAGGAGGCTGCCTGCCTGTACCAGGTGCTGAGGAGCTGGGCAGACAGCGTCTTGCACCCATCCTGCCGGGGGGATCTGTGGCACCGGCTGATCCGGCAGGGCTTTTCTCGCGTTCTTAGGATCGCTTCAAATGCAGAATGGCTCGGGGGAACAAAAACAAGACTTACTCCTGATGAAGGTGAACCACTCTGTTAACTCCTTCAATTCTCAATAGATAAGCCACCTCTCTCTAGACAAGCGAAATGAAAAATATAGTTACTTAAACATGGACCAGTTCCTGCCTGTGGTTTCGCGGCAGGCAAGAGCACCTGAGCATCCATGCGCGCTCACGGGTCTTTCTGCTCTCTGGCGTTGCTTCTCTGTCCTCTTTTGTTTAAGTAAGAGAAGCCCAGACGTTCACGGCTCGTTGGGTGCTTGCGGTTTGCTTAAGCCAGGTAAGACCGCGATCCAATCCCCTCTAACCTGGGGCAGCTGAACTGACTGGGACTTGCGTATGTCTGAGTACAGTCACATAAGATTGCAAGTCTGGCCACCAGGCGACTGGTCCATGCGCCGGCGCCTGTCCAGGCCCATTTGCAGCTTACGTTTCAATCTGACCGTTGCAGAAGGAGAGGAGCGATTGCAAAATTAATCGTGTGAACAAAGCCGCACAGCGGCAACAGGATCGGGTGAAACGGAGCGCTTGCGCTCGCAAATGCACAGCACAAACCAGCAGAGTCGGCCTGCGTTGGAAGCCCTGTGGCCAGCTGGGAAGGGGCGTCCTTTGGCCACCCCACAGCCACGGAGGGCTCCCGCCGGAGCCGCCCCTCCTCTCGTCCGCCAGGCTGGGTCAGCGGTCCCGAGAGAGACTCTGCACTCGGCCTCCTGCAGAAAGACCGTGGCATTTCTGGTGGCCAAGCAGGCTGGAGCCACTAGGAAGTGCCCCCCCCACCACCCCAGGGCTCCCCCCATCTTGGGTCCCTCCGGATAGCTTGGACCGCAGCTCTCAGATGCCTCAGCCAGCTTGGTCAATGGCCAGGGGTCATGGGAGCTGTAGTCCAGCATCCCAGGAGGGCTCTGGACTGAGGAAGGCCGCTCAAGGGCCTAAGGGTTCCCCCAGGCCCCGATCCGATCCCACTCTGGCCAGGTGGGGCCGTTTGCTTGAGCAGAAGGCAGGCAGAACGCAAGCAAGCAAAATTACCTTCATCATGTAGCTGTCCTGAAGGCCGAAAACCTTGGGTACAATAACCTCATAGTAGAGATATTCGGAAGCTCCCGTAACGCCTAGAGAGAAGAGCAGTTTTTGAAATGTCAGGTGCACGCCCGGAGACGTGCAAGTCACTCGCGGCCTTTGGAGCCAGAAGGGCCCAGTGGTCGTCCGTCTGAGACGCCGGCATGCGCAGCTCGGTGCAGCCGGGGCCCCTGGGCTAGCGAGCCGCTCACGTGGCAATCAGCCTTGCCGGCTGCGGACTCCCGGGAGGGGCCCAGCGCTCCGCAAATCTGCTTGGGCTACGCTGGCCAGAGCTTCGTTCCAAGCAAGCGGGCACAAGAACCCAGCTGGGAGACCGCCCGGCCTTCCCGGGGCGCATGCGCCGGGCTCCGTGGGCATGCGGCGGCAGCCTGGCTCCCGTTCAGCAGCAGCGGCTCATCTCCTGCTCTGTGCAGCGGGGAAAGGAGCTCGGCTGCGGATTTGCAGTGCAACAAATGACAGAAGAGTGGGAGTCTCTGACAGGAAAAATGCAAATGTTGCGGTAGCGTCGAGACTTGCATTCGCAGGTTCCAGGCATATGATCCAGACAGCATGATGCCGACGGGCAGCTCTCAAGCAAATGTGATCAATAATGAAATGACGGTGCTCAGGCCGTCTGTGAGCCAGGCACTCTGCAGATGCTCAGGGGTATGTTTGCTGCAAGGCTGAGCACCAGCATTGAAAATGAGAAACGGCACCTCACCTTGCATGAGATTCTGCTTAAGTCTGGTAAATAAAACCAAGATAAATTCCCATTCAGGAACTGAGCAATACCCTCTCTTGGTTGTGGCAGGGCCCCCGTGGGTTTGGGGGTCTCTTCCTTTTTACACACCCAGGTGGAGGAGGGGCAGCAGCAGCAGCAGGACCCCCGAGCCCCCCATGCCCCGCCGGCCGCGAGGCCTCCATGCCGGTCGGCTGCCCCCGGCCATTTCCCGGCCGCGGCTCCAACTGCCGCTCGCTCCGAGTTCCACCAGCTCCGCCGCCACTCAAGCCAGAGGCCCGCCCGGAGTGGCTCCCTGCTGCCCCAAAGCCCGCCCCTTCGCAGGAGGTTCTCCCACCCCCTTCCACGGTCCGGGTGCCGCACCACTAGGCCACACAGCCCTAGCCGGGGTGCCCTGCGGGAAGTGCGTGTGTAGCAGCTGCTTTGGGGCTCGGCAGAAGACGCGACCCAGACCACCGGGAACGGCAGGCCTTCCTGTCCAGACGAGCCTGGGACTGTTGCTTCCTTTTCAAAATTTCAATGTTGCCTCGTGTTTATACCCCCGTTTTTTCCATTTAGGAAACTCAGGCCGGCTCACCTGCCCTTCCTCCTCCTCCTCCTCCTCCTCCTCCTCACAACAACAACCCTGCAAGGTTGCTTTGGCTGAGACCAGTGCCCACCCAGGTCCCTCAGGGAGGAGGGCTGCCGGGTGCTGTGAGACCTTTCGAGGCAGCAGCTTCCCGGCTGTCCTGGCTCAGGGCAGCCCCAGCTTCTGGGGGGCAGGCCGCCCCCAAGGGGCAACCCAGGGGCTCGCCACCCAGCGACATCCCGAGGGGCAGCCCCAAGAGGGGCGCCCCCCCTTCCAACCTCACCCTCCCCTCGCTGAGCGCAGCCCTGGGAGGAGTGGGAGGCCGTGGCCCAAGGGGGAGGTGGGGGTCCCACCAGCATCCTGATGGGCAGAGGGAGACGTGGTGCTGGCCAGGGAAACACAGCCCGGGGGGCAGGCGGCTGCGCCTTGCCCCAGTCCTCCCCCCATGGGTCAGGGGGCCCATGCCAGCCAGCCCTCGCGGCTCCAGAAGCTGTTTTTCCCGGCCATCAACCTTCCCTCGCCCACGATGGGGCCGCCCGTCTGGCATGTACAACCCAGATGTGGGGGGGGGGTGAGCAGGGCACAGCTGGCCTCCCCCACTTGCGCCACCGGGGCACTCAGCTCAGCACCGGGGCAGGCGGAAGGTGGGGAGGGGGCGTGCCGTGGGCTGTGGGGATTTCGCCCCCCTCCCCAGGGGCCCAGTCCATCCGCAACCGGCCAGGGACGGCTGCCCTTGCGCTGGGCCAGTGGGACAGATGGGGGTTCTGTGGGGACGGCGCCCCCCCCTGCAGCCCCCCGCCTCCTGCCTGAGCTGCCAGAGGGTCCTGGGGTCCCCCGGGCTGTTGGCTCACACAGGGGGCAGCTCAGGGGCGCATGGCCGGCGTGACAACCAGAGCATGCCCTCGGCCCGCGCATGTGGCGAGGCTCGGCCAGATGTGGGGATGGCGTGCTCAGCTGGCCCCGGCCCCTCTGAGGCCTAGACTCACAGCGGCTTTCCACCCCGGGGTGGGGCCCTTTCCGGTGGTCCGCCCCGGAGGCTGCGCTTTGGGGGATTTTCCGGCTGATGTGGCTGGCGCTCGTGTCGAAGGCCGGGTCGGATCGTGCCCGGTCCGGACAGCCCTCGAAGCACAGGCCCTGCAGACGTCCTCGGCGACCTGGAGGGACTTACTCAGGAGTCTTTTTACGGCACGATTTTCGCTCTTTTCAATTCATTTTAACTTTGTTTTTTATGGTCTTTGCTTAGCTTTGCTTTGCATATTGCAAACGGCCCACGGAGTTTTGGCTGTGGAGCATCATAGAAAGGAGATGAAGCCATTCAATGACCAATAAATACACAGTAAGCAAAACAAATCCATGAACTCCAAGTCTTTCCCTGCCCTCCACATCCGGCAGGACCCGGAGGGTCGGCCCTCGCATCTGGCCGGAGCCGCTGCGCCTTTTCCTGAGCCCCGAAAGGCTAGAATTTCCCCAAGAGCTTTTTGGGGCGATTCCCCCCCGCCCCCCTCCTTCCGGGGCTCAAACCCAGGGCTGTCTGTAGGCAAGACTGACTGCCTGCTTTGGCCTTTGCCTAGTGAAACACCTGAATGGGAAGGGGGTTATTCGAGGAAATCAAACATTTGTAGATTCCCGGCAGGGATGGAGATGGGAGCAGCAGGAATGCAAGCAGGGGCTTCACAGTTCAAATTCTCTCCCCCCCCCCCCCACCGTGGCTTGCCAATATCGTGGGAAATCCCGTGGGGCTTGTTCTGGCTCCCCACCCCTTAGAAGAATGCAGCCCAAGCCTGGGCCCTATTAGCCCTGCAATCAGCTGAGAGCAGCAACCGCGAGGCTGAAGAAACAGTTCTTGGAGACCATCATCCTGCGACTCATGCGCCTGAGGTGAATTGAGCTTATTCCGGCACAGGCCTAATCTCTTAGCAGTGGTAGTAGGCGTCAGCTGTAAGGCAGGCAGAACTTCAACAGGAGCAGCGCCTACCTCCGAGCCTGGGGGAACTCTACCTGTGGCACTTCTTCCTGTCCGCCAGTGCTGAAGTGGCCACTGCAAATCACGCGCATGGCAGCCCCTCTGGAGCTACCATCCCAACCCCACGAGGGGCTGCGGGTTCTGCCCCCCACTCAGCCCTGAAGCCCCCTGCGCGACCTTGGGCTGGGCCCTGACTCTCATCCACGCCTACCTCACAGGGCTGTTGTGCTGAGGAGAATGTGGACTGCGCAAGCAGTTTCCTCGGGCTCCTTGCAAGAGGGTGACACTGTAATGGGCTGCTGCTGCGCTTTATTTATTTATTTAATTATTTATTTAATTTACTTGGGTTTTGTTTGTATTTAAGTTGCCTGTATTTAAGTTGCCGAGATGCACCGAGGGCGGAGGGATAAATTAATATGTGTTATGATTTTATTGTATTTTAAAATTGTTGTGAGCCGCCCCGAGGCTTTGTCGCGATGGGGCGGCATATAAATGTTTTAATAAATAAAAATAAAATAAATAATCCACGAAACCTCATTTTCACACCCCGCCCCCGAGTGTTACATACCTCCCAGCATCTCTGCCCGCAAAGCGAGGGTGTTGCTCCAGCGCAGCTTGCAGGGCAGGAGCCACCGGGGCTGGGCTGGCTGTTCCTGCCCCCCCCCCGCGCCCGGGCGGCTGGGCCGGGAAACGGCCGGAGGGCCCCGATCCAGCACCACGCCGCCCCCCGCTCCCGATTCCCGACAGAGCGGGGCGCACAGAGCAGCGCCCGCGGCTGCTCGCTTGGTCCCGGCGCGCTTCCTGCTCCGGCTTCACGGGTCTGGGGGCGCTGGTCTCGGGGTTGCAAGCCCCACTTTGGGCGGGCCAGCAATGCCCGGCTTCTAGCCCCGCTCGGCCATGGGGAGCCCGCTGGGTGACTTTGGGCCGGTCGCAGAGGCCCAGCCTACCTCACAGGGTTGTTGTTGTGGGGACAAGACTAAGGAGGAAGAGGAGGAGAATGACGGAAGCTGCCTTGCGTTCCTTGGAAGGCTAAAAGGCGGATGGAGACGTCATGCACATCAGTGCTTGGAGGAAGGTCCCCGGTGTTGACTGCAGCGGGGCAGAAGCCTCGTCTCATGCCCGGACTTGAGGCGAAGGCGCCCCGGAGGCTGCCTTTCGCTAGCGCAGAACTGTGGCCCACCAGGCCCCGGTCTCGCCACCCCTGGCAGGCGGCGGTGGGAGACTGCCCGGCCCCTTCCTCGGCTTTTCTTGGAGGAGGTGCCGGGCAGGTGCGCGTCCACCGAGTCCCTCCCTCCCCGCCACTGACCTCGGCCGGCTGGAGCAGCTGTGCTCTGGGACCGGCTTCCCTCTCTTGGCCCTGTTTTCGCCAGCAGGGCCACCCACCCGTTAGCGGCCCCCGCCACTGTCCCCTTGCGGCTGCCTCACCTGCCCTCGTGAGCAAGGGACTCCGGCAAAGCGTCTCCCTCGGCCGAGCCCTCGTTCCGGGCACAGCGGCTGGAAAGGACGCTGGGCGGTTCCTCCCCGGCACCTGTGGCTCCGGCTGGGGTCCTCCTCCGTTAAACGCCTGGCCCTGGGAAATGCTCTGGAGGCACATGACGCGGGTCTGTGTCTAAGCTCAGGCCTGGCAGGTGCCGCTTGCACAGGGACCTGGAGGTCGCGGGGGCCTGGGCAGGGATCCGGGTCTCCGGGTCTGCTTCGGAGCGCTCCCGTGGCAGCTGCGGCCCAGGAACGCTTTGCCGTTCTTCCCAGCTGCAGCCCCTCCTCAGAGGGGGCGATCGGGCCAAGGGACACCCACCCGGCTGTGTCCCGTCCGGGTGCCTGCAGCCCGATGGGCACTGGCCAGCCCTCGGGAAGCGCTCCTCTGGATGCGCAGCATGCGCGGCTGGACCGCTCCCTGGGCGTGCTTTGCCCAGGGAGACTCACTGGCTTCCCGCTGGTCCCCAGGTTTGATTTAATAGTGTAAGGGAGACAAGCTGGAGGGGGTTCGGAGGAGGGCGAGGGGATGGCCCAGGGACTGGAAGCTGCTGGCATGTGACCTGAGCAGCCCCCCCCCCCGTGCCTTAGGACCAAGAGATCTGAGATGCTTTGTTGTGGGTATGTGCCCCCAGGTTGTCCTAAAGCCCGCCAACACTTCGCAGCCCTGCTCCGCTGAGATTTTAATTATGAAAATGAACGGGGGGGGGCACGGCAGAGGCGGCGTCTTGCTCCCCCCGCATCACAGGGCAGGACAGCCCGCTTGCCATGGGGGCCACGTAGCCCCTCGCCCACCCCCACCACTATTAAAAACCAAAGACCGCAGAGCTCTTCATATGAAATTTATTAGGAAAAGAAAACCCTCATTTTGTCCCTTTACAGCGATTCAAGGGAGGAAAAGAGGCACCAGGACCCGGAACCAGAAGGAATCACCTACCATAAGAAAAGACAGGAAAGGCTGCAAAGGTTTCCTCACGCACGCGGAGCGCGTATCCCTACTGAGCACACTCGCGCACACTCACTCACTCACTCACTCGCACGCACGCACGCACATACAAACACGCTGGCGAGAAAGAGAAAGGGTGACGAGAGGCACACCCACGTTAACATCAGTGAGGACATGGCCACAGCCGAGTTTCCTTTTCACACGTTAGCTACGCAGCGAGACTCGGCCGCTGGACAGACGGGCCGGCCACCCTTGGAAAGGGGCGAGGACGGCGAGGTGCGCTTCCTTGGACACGCAGCTTGTGTGAGGTCCTCGGGAGCCCTTGCTTGGTTGACTGAGTGAGAAAGCACTGATACCAAATAGACCCGTTTTCCTAAATATAGAAACTGGCAGTGATCGAGGGAAACCACCAAGGCGCCCTTAGCCCAGCGATGAAATCTCAGCAGATGTATTTCTGGGAGGGAGGCGATGGCTGCCCGTGGAGTGTGGAGACGGAGGGGAACTGGGAGTGGTGACAAAGTTGAATCTGAATCCAGGTGTGTGCCAGACCGTGCAAATGCAAAATTCAAGAGGTAAACCGAGCAGAACCACGTCTGGATTTCCTCGCTTCAGCAAGAAGACTGTGGTTCTCCAGAAAAAATTAATTCAGGTATTTCAAATTCTTTCTAGCCTGCCTTTAAGGGTGGAACCCTCCCATACTGAGCTCAGTCAGGATATAAATGGACAGAGCCCGGAGGAGGAGGAGGGGGGGGGGGCGAAATGAAAAACGTCCAGCATCTCAAACAGGTTGAAGTTGAAATGGACAATTTGGGAAAGGGGGAGGAGACCCCACTAGTTTATATGCAAAAGCGAGGACTGATCCTCAACACTCTCCCATTTCAGTATTTCTTTGAAAGTGGCTCATTTGGTATAATGAAATAAGCCATCTGGAAAGAGCAGCTATTCTTGTGCAGAAGTTGCTCAGAGCTGGGATCTACACTCGTCTCCCAGTTGGACGAGACCCACTGGAATCAAAAGGGCTTGTTAGCTGGGATCCTGTGCACAATCCTAAGAATTACCCCTCAGGTTGGATTTGGGTCTCCTCCACATCCGGGTGGACCTGGATCCAGCGCACGGCTCGGTGCCGCTCTTACTCCCTTTATTTCCCTGGCAGCTTCTTGTCTTCGCGCTGATTTGTCACCTTTTTCGCTCACAACACCGATTCAGCTTGTTGGCCAAGGGGTCCCAAAGGGTTGTGTGTGTTGCCGGACTGGATGCGGCATCACACCGTCAACAGCTAAAATTGTGCGGACCGTACAGTCAGTGGGCAGCAAATGAGAAGAACGGGAACGCCCCGGAGAAATACAGCATCTTAAAAAAAGATGAATACATTCACAGGAAATGCAATGCAATAAAAAGACAAAATAAAAGGAGAAAGTAATTGGAAAATATGAAGAAGTACTTTTCAATGCCTGCAAAAACTATCATGAAGCGAGGTAAGTTTCAGCTGAGCCCTAGTCAAAGCAGATGTTTAAAAAACACATGTATGTATATTTTGGGAAAGCGCACTTTGAGTGCATGTACACACCTGTGCACGCACGCACGCACACAACCAAATTAATTTTCAGGCACAACATCAGCACAGTTTAACATTCCCAACTATTAATTTTCTGTTCTTATGATTTGGTCCGGAAGTTGAGACCTGAGCAAGGAAGCAAACCGCCCTCCAGCACTTCGAGAGGGAGCGAGAAATGGAGCCTCTCTCTTGGCTTTGCTGTTCGACAGGATCTGTTTCTGCATCAGCTCTCCGTCCTTGGGCTTTCCGGGAGGTCTCCCGTGTGGCTTCCCAGATGCCACCGCACGAGACACCCGCATCGGCACCGGAAGAGCGCATCCTCAGCCTGGTGCCCTGATCAGACCCTCCAGTGGCTCATGAGGCCGAGAGTTGTGAAAAGGTTTTTGCACAAGCAAGGTTGCCCCAGGTACTCTGGCGCTGAGGGGTGTCCTCCTGGGATGGAGGCAGTTCCCGGGCCCCTCCCAGCAAGAGGGTTTGGTGGGCTGTTGCTCTCCAGCGATATCCCAGGGCCTTGCTCGTGGGTAAGCCCAGGTTTACAAAGAGCGTGAACCGCAGTCTTGGGCCATTATTCCGCAAAGGGTTGAGCACAATGCACGACTTGGAACTCTTTCTGGGGGCTCTGGCACTTCACGGGACCAGAAAGCTCACAAGCTTTTCCGGATGCAGCTGAGTTGCGACGAGCGGCGCGCAGGCGTCCTGGCTCACTGTTGGCTTCATTTCACCCTCATCCACGCCTTTTGCTCAGTTCCGGTCTCGCCGACATGTCTTTGAGGGATTTCAGAAAAAGCAAAGCTTGTCTCTCCGATGCCGGGTTGTCAGCAGCCAACGCTCTCTGGGCAAGGAGACACATAAGCTCATACAGAAGATCGCAGGCCAAGTGTCTTTCAGAAAGCAAACGAGAACGGTAAAACAGGCATACCGTGGCCACAAACGTGTCCGTCCGCCACAGCAAATGCATCAGACTTTAAGGTGCCACAATTAGTTGCTGCGTCTCTTTCAACTGAGCGATGCAGCCACTCCTCGGGAAACGCAGGCCGATCTCCAGAACCTCCCGTTTTGCCTGGCAGAGGTCCTGGATTGGCCGAGAACGGCAACCCAGCGATGAGCACAAACATGGGAATGGCTACAGGGCTCGATCTCCTAAGGGCGCAGGGCTAAACACCAGGAGAGCTGCTGCCCCGGTGCCCGAACCCACTCAGTTAAAAAGGAGCGAAGTCGGATTTAGGGGCCATCAGGTCCACCGACACCACATGCCACTCACTCCGACTCCTGAACATGCCAGAGGGTTCTCTGGGCAGACAGTGCAAAAGGCCTCTGAAAAGCAGGACCTCGGGCCGCCAGCCACCCCTGCTCCTCTTCTCAGCTTTCCTTCCGCAGTGCACTGCCCCGCTCCTCTTCCAAACTCCGTAAGGAAATGAATGGCGGGTCGAGATAGAGGAGGCACAGCGTCTGCACAGGGAACTCTAGAGCGTTCTAGCCGGACGTCCGGGAAAGCTTTCAGAATTTCAGCTGCCAGGGACGGGGGGCAGTGCAGCCACCTGTGACGAGCTCCCTGGACGAGCTCCCTCCTGCGCCGGCTCAGAGCCATCCGGACGCGCTCGTTCTCTGTGTCGAGAGTCTCATTCAGTTCTTCACAGCCTCAAAAGCAGGGTTTTGTCTTATCCAGGTCTGGGTGAGAGGACACCGTTTTCGCAATGCGCATGTGTTTGCGTCTGTGCAGAATTCCATGCTCACAATTTTCCAGCATGAGCCGCATCATGCCCAGGGGAAGGAAATCGGGTGCTTTTCCGTGGCACCCGTGGCTTCTAATGCGCACCTTTACAGCACAGCAATGGGAGAGCATCTCCCACCTTCTGTCCTTGCAAACTGAAAAGCAGTGTCTTTTAAAAATCCAGATTCTTTCCCAGGGGGCACCTTCTTACCTCTCAGACTATCACCTTCGGCCACTTGGCAGCACTATGGATCACCTCGCATCACCGCTAAGCCATAGAGCTGATTCACGGCGGACGTGTGACCGACTCCTACAGGGCATCGAGGCAGGTGGGTCGCCCTGCTGCTGCCGTTCTTTTGTACAGAGATTCCTGGTACCTGACTCGACACCCCCCACCACGCACACAGGTGCTGGAACAAGGTGTGGGACGCCCTTCATCTTGCCCAGGGCACGGAGCCCCCATGACTTGGGCTGGCAAATTGTCTTTCGATGGATGGCCCTAAGAAAATCCAGCTTCGGGCCTTAAGCAAGGAAAAGCCTGTGGGACGCGGCGGCAGCAGCATCAGGACTGGTCCGGGACGGCAGCCCGGACCGGGAGCCCGACAGGTGCCAGGTCTGTTTGCGAAGGATGCTCTTGGAAGGGGGGAGGAGCTGCCTTCCATGGGGGGACTCAGGTGGGAGGGCTGCTCCTGCCGTTCGCATTTGTGCCTCTGGATACACCATCTCCACCTTGCAGTCCAGCCTCCTGAAACCCTTGCCCATAAATGCTCGCTGTTGCCCGTGCCCCCGAACACTGGCGTTTGCCCTCCACAGGGCAGACCATCCAGCCTGCCGCAGCCTGCATCCCGTGCCGCAGCGCCACCTCCTCCGCCCAGGCCCCCGCTGTCCGGAGCTCGGGCGCTGCCCCTGCAGCAGCCCAAATCCCGAACATTCCTGAGTGTCCAGGGATGCGCGCGCCCCCAACAGTCGGAGAAATATGGATTGTCGAGCCCGGCTGCTTAGGAAGGCAGAGCAAAGCCCCACGGGGAGGCTCCCCCGGCATCCTCGCAGGTCCTCAGCTAGCCGTCCCAGACACCCTGCCCTCACCCAGGTGCCTCCAGGTGGGCTGGGCAGCGGCTTCCCGCACCTCCCAGCCAGCAGGTGGTCCAGGATATCTGGGGGGACTAGGGAAAGAGCCTCCCCTTCAGGTGCAGCCTGGGGGCGGGGGGAGGCCCTCTGGAGGGGAGGTCGGGGTGGGACCGGTGGTCCTGCGAGTCGGGGCAGGGCCGAGCTCTTCCATGCCCTGGGAGGCACCGCGAAAGCACAGGAAAAGCCACGGTGGCCCTCCGGTCTCGGTCGTTCTGCCATTTGGGCCTCATCCAATACAATGACCAGAGAAGCGCCCACTTCCTCCTTTTTCTTTGGGGGGGGGATTGTATGCCCAGGAACTGTGCATGAGTGAAAGGGGGGGGCGCCGAGTCGGCTGTGCCAGACGCCTCCCAGGTAGCCTACTCATGAGCAGGAGCAGCGCTGAGTGGAGCTGGTACAAAGCACCAACGCGGATCATGTTCGGAGGACGAGGAGGAGGCTGTCCATGGCTACTAGTCCTTATGGCTACAGGCCACCTTGTGCACTGGGCAGGCAGCCTACGTGCACCACTCACTCGCTGGGGAGCATGGGTGGGAGGGCGCTCTGGGGTCCAGGCCTGGGCTTCTCCCGAGGCGCCTGGCTGGCTGTGGAGGAAGCAGAAGGATGGACGGGAGGCGGCGCCTCTGATGCTCTCGGGGCGCGGCCAGCAGGGGCAAGCCCAGCGCCGGCCCCGAAGGCCCCCCCTGCTTTATCCCCATTCCACCCCGTCCCCCGTCCCCCGGCACGCGCCACCTGCGTCGTCAGGTGTCCAGCTGGCCTGCAGTGCCCAGGATGGTGACCACAAGTGCAAGTGCGGCAGCCGGCCTGGCCAAGCGCCCCTGCCCGGCCTCGTCAAGACGTGGTGAAGGGGCGACCCAGCGCTTGCCCACGGCCCTCTTCATCGCAGTGCACCGGGAAGGGGGGGGCAGCCTGCTTCAAGGCCAGGGAGAATCAGGCGCTTGGGGACGGGAGGGTCTGGAAGCAGGGCCCCCGGGTTCTGGCCGCCCCCTCCAGGGGCTCCGGTGGACCCACGATTGCTGGGAGGGGGCGTGGAGTGAGAGCAAGTGGGGAGCAGCCCCGGCCCGACCACTGGCGCAGCCCTGGGAGAGAAGGGAAGGGCCAGCCGGCCCCGAAGGCTGACCCATCCCGGGGGCCCTCCCAGAGGGCTGGAGCCCAGGGGTACTCAGAGGGAGCGTTCTTGGAGGTAGTTTCTAGTGTGGGTTCCACAAACTGCTCTGCGCATGCTCAGAGATGCTTTCTGGACGCATGTACGCTTTGCTGGACATACACTGGAGAAGAGCTTGTGCCAAAGGATGCCTGTTCTTCTGAAAGGGCGGAGGGGAAACCGACCCCCGACACGAGGGACGGTTTCCTCCGGGGCCCAGTCCTCTGGCCACCCCTCCCCACCAAGCTGCCCTGCTTGGCTCCCTCTGCCTTAGCAGAAATCTTGCCTTCCCCAGCCCCTGCTGAGGTTCCCTGCCACCACGGTGGACGAGGCCACCCGGACAGAGGTCCGTTCTGGCTGGGCTGGGCCGGGCCGGCCCCCTGCAGGGAGCTGCGGACCCTGGGGAATGCCAGGCAGCGGGGATGGCTCTGCAGGGGCCACCCGCTGGCCTTCCTCACCAGCCCCTTTTGAGGAGTGAGGCAGGCCCCGTGCCACATACCCTTCCGGGAATTGAGAATTTGCTCAGGAACGGAACAAGTCCAGATTCTTTCTGCAACGGACAAGGGCAGGGGAGAATTCTGCCCGCCAGCGACCGGCTGCTCCGGCCCTGTTTCGCCCAGCGGGAGGCGTCCGACCCTGGCGGGACCAGCAGCTCCCACCGGGGTGCAGAATGAGAGGCGCCCGTGGAGAGCGGCAGGAGCGGGACCCGGATGCCGAGAGCGGCGCTTTCTCTGCGCCCTCGTGCAGCAGGCAGCCAGCCAGCCAGCCGGCATCCACCGGGCCACGCCGGCTCGTGCAGGGCAATCGAGGCGGCGAGACGAGCCTTCCGTTCTGACCGCCTCCCGATCTCACGCAGGCGCCCTCCCCGGGCATCCCGGCAATCGGTGGCCTGTCTCCCGTCTCGGCACACGCGACCAGCGCCCCAGACGGCGTGCTGGCCACCGCGCCTGCTCCGGCTGTCGAGGTGCTGGCAGGCCAGGCCCTGGGCGGATGCTGTGGCTTGTGGTCCAAACCGTGGAGGGGGCCGCCCGCAGCAGGCCACGGGCCCACTCAAGCCCACGGCGCAAAGGAGCATCGGAGGCCGCAGCGGTGCAGCGTCGGGGGGCAAGGCCTGCCGGGGAAACGGGACGGGGGCGGCACGGGGAGCGGCGGAGTGGGGGGCTGCCAGGCGGAAGGAGCTGCTGCAGCAGAAAGGGGGCAGGGGACGCAGAAGAACCGTTCCCGGACCCCCTTCCCTGGAGGGAGAGGCTGGGGGCCGCCGGGGAGCGTCCGGTCCGTGCCGGGGCCTCATCCTCATTCCAGCGCTGCCTCCGTGGGCCCCTCCTCCGAGTCCAGGCACCCGTTCACCCTGACGCCGTTGTTGTCGCCCATCGTCTGCAGGTCGTACTCCTCGTCCAGGAAGTCCAGGGAGTTGTTACTGGGGAGGCCCCGGATGGTGAACTTGTGCGAGACTTTGGTCCAGCGCTCCCGGTTGTTGGCCACCCTCTCGTACAGCTCCGACGACTTGGGGAAGAGGTCCTGCAGCAACCTGGAGGGCGGGGACGAGGGGAGGGAGTGGAGGAGAGCCACCCTGCCGGCTTCTCACTGCCCCACGGCAGCTCCTTGGCTTCCCACCCGGCTTGGTGGTTTAACGGAGCCCCCAGTGTCACAGGCAGTCTACCCTCAGGACCTAAGAACCCTTCAGGCTGGTTGCCTGGGAGCAGCGAGGGGGGAGGGCCCCCCGTGCCCAGGCTGCAGCCCCCCACCCTGGGTGTCCACATCTGGCACGAGCGGCACTCTTACTTGTAGATGGGCATCGCGATGTGCTCCATGAAGCTGATCTGCAGCTCGGGGATGTAGGCCTTCTCCCGGTCCATCATCTCCATCGGCCGGTTGCCCATGGCTTTCTCCTGCAGAGGTGGGCAGCTGGGTCGCTCATTCAAGGCCGGAGGCGGGCAGCTCGGCACCCCACCCCCTTCTGGCGCTGGAAGCCGGGAACCGTGTTCGCCACCCCCTCCCCGAGCCGGCCTGTGGGGTGCAGGGTCTGCCACAGCGCCACAGCCAGCCGGGGCCTTCTCTGTGTTATGACGAGCCGGTGTGAATCCCGCACAAATAGCAGTGCGCGGAATGCAGAGCCGCATCCCAGCTGAGCCGGTGGCGGCTGAAGCGCACTGCACGCGCATGCTTGCCCGGGGGAAATCCCACCGAAGACGCGCATGGGGCTGCACCGCACGCCTCACTCAAGCCCCGTGCAGCACGGGCTTCCAGGGGACTCGGCCGCGACTCGCTTCGGCTGGGCTGGGCGCACTGCCTGCCTGCCTCGCAGACACCCCCACACACGCCCACCCGGAGTGACTCCCGGGGGGTTCAATGGGAGTTCCTCCCAGACACGTGGGTACAGGGATCGCAGCCTGAAATTCACCCGCTCCCTATAAAACAATACGGAGGGTAGCGCCCAAATCCAATTGAAGAGCCCCTGCGGCGCCCAGGTGAGAAAGGGCGTCTTGCCAGGCTCCGCAGAGGCAGGCAGAGGAGAGAAAATCTACCCCAGGAGAGCTGGGCCCCCACTAAATCGTTTTTAAATTTAATGCAGGAAACGTTTACCCGCTGTTCTCTAACCAAAGTTCTCGGAACGGTTTGCACAACCCTGAATTCTGAAAATAACTTCACAGAAGATACAGGAAGAATGAGCAGCTGGTGCCGTCGAAGGTTGGCCCAAGACAGCTTGCTTCTTCGAGCTGTTGTCACGCAAAGCCAGAAAGGTGTGCCCAGGTGGAGAAGTCACCTGCCTCACAATTCCCCGGTTTGGAATATGTATCTCAGGAATTCAACCAGCCCTTAGCTGGAGGCAAATGCTAGGACCAAGAAGCCTTCCTTGGGTCTCCTTGCAATCCTAGCCTCCTTCCTCCTTCCTCCTCCCTCCTCCCTCCCTCCCGCCCCCTCCCTCCCTCCCTCCATCCATCCATCCATCCATCCATCCATCCATCCATCCATCCATCCTTCTGTCCTCTGACCTGCCTGCCTGCCTGCCTGCCTGGCCAGTCCACCTGGTGCCCGTGGGAGCCAAGCTTTCCGGAGGCCCCCTCCTTGGAAGAGGGCTGGCCACATCCCAGACACTGCGAACTCTGGGATGTGCGGTTCACACAGATGCCCTTTGCCCATGAAGCGCTCGAGGAAGCCCCCAAGTCGGGGGGAGGTGCAGCAGGCCTGGGGGCTCAGGGGTGGGCGCCACTGGGCCACGGCTGCGGGGGGGGGGAGCTTCTCTGCCTCTTACGTACCAGGTCGCCCTGAGAGAAGAACTCCTTGTAGATCAGCTCCTGCAAAGCAAGGCGCACGGATCGGGCGGGCAGAAGGGCATCGCCTCTCTGGCCAGCAGCCGGAGGCCACTTCTGCGGCTCCTTGGGCAAGCCAGCATCGCGGCGCCCCCAAAATGAGCCTGGGGGTTCGCCTGCCTGACCCCCGAGGATCAGCGCCCGAGATGGGCAACGGGGGCCTCCAGCGACCTCAGACCAGAGGCCCCGCCGGCCGGCCAGCACTCGGGGGCTGCGGGATCCATGGTCCAAACAGTGAGGGAGGGCTCTGGCAGGGGCCCTTCCAGCTGCCCCCCCGCCCAGTTCCCTCTGGGGAGAGACGTCAGGCACTCATCCTGGCGCCTTCCTGCCTGCCCAGCAACTCTGTTTCGAGCCTCTGTGCCGTCTGGGCTGCTGCTTTGTTCCTCCTGGCTCCAGTTCCACAGGTAGAGCTTTTCCTGGCTTGGACAGCCAAGAAGGGGGAGCGCTTCACCCATAAGTCGACACACAAGCAGCTGTAAGGGGGACGGGCCTCAGGCCTCCCTCTTTCCAAAAGTGCGGGGCACTCCGGATCCAGGGCCGGCAGAAGGTCCCGGCCAGGGCGAGTGCCAAGCCCGGCCGGCCTTCCGCCCTGTGCCCGAGGGCGGGCAGGTGGGCAGGTGGGCAGGTGGGCAGGTGCAGTGCGAGGGAGCGCTTTGCCAGCACCTGCCCAGGTGGTGGCCAAGGGTGAGCCGGGGGGCCTCGTGACGGAGGATGCGCTCCCCCTAGGGAGGGGAACGGGCAGCCCTGTGAGCGTGTGGCCAAGGCGGAGGCCCCGGAGTGCCTGTGCCGGGAGCCGGGGGGCAGGAGCCGGGAGGGGACATGCTGAAGACCCCTCTGGAACAGACCCCGCACGAGCTCACAAGCCGCCCGGCTCGGTACTCACGGCGATCTTGCGGGTGGTCTTCCAGCCTTTGGTCTGGTCTGAGAGGTCGCAGGAGGTCATGAGGAGGCAGAGGAGGAGGCTGTGGTGCTGCTTGTTCTTGGGGTCATAGCCGACTGAAGAGGAAGAGGAAGGGCCAGAGAGGAGCGGAGGGTTGGCCCGGGGCAAAACTCTGAGTCTGGGGCAGCCGCAGGGCTCTGACGGGGCACGATTCCAGCAATGCGGAGGATGCCACCGGCCCGGCCGTCCACCAGGTGTGGGAAAGTGCAGCCAGCCCGCACCCCCGTTTCTGCTCAAGGTGCCTGTGCCCCCCCCCCCAGCGTCCCTTGCAGGCACCCAGAGCAATCGGTGCGTGGGTCGGAAAGGGGCTTTTCCCCTGTGAGTGGACAGACCGCTTTTGCACAACACGGCAACGCTCGTGCCCAGCGCCCCGTCACGCCTGGCCGTCCCACAAACGCCAGCCAGGGGGCGGGCAGGGAGGGGCCCCCGTTACCTTCCGACATCTTCTGGAGGTCTTTGAAGATTCTCAGATGGTGCGCAAGATCAGTGGCCAGGATGATGTCCCGCATCAGGTCCAGCATCCTTTGGTAATCCTACATGGGGCCGAGAGGAATCCGTCTGGCCCGGATGGGCGGCAGGACCCCCGCTCCGCCCAAAGACCACTGAGAGCAGCCTCCCCCGAAGACCAGCCGCGAGCACCGCACTGCGGCCCGAGTGCCCCGCTGCGGCCGGCTGGGGCCACCACTCGGTGGGATGCAAGAACCACGGGCGGCCCGGCTCACACGCACCTTCCGGGAGAAGTGGTCGAAGATGTTGCAGCCGTGGGTGTTGAGGATGGCGATGGCCTGAGCGAAGTGGTGCCGCTGCGCAAGGAGGAGAGCACATGGAGAGCATGCGCGCGTGCGCACCACGAGAAGCGGGGCGGGGCGGGCTCCCCTCCCTGGGCGCCCTGCGCAGGGGTCCCACTGGGGCGGCAGCTGGCGCCGGGGAACAGGGCCAGCTCCCCCTCCGTGTCCGTGAGTGGCTGGCCAGCGAGCAGAATGTGGTGGGGGGGGGCATTGCAGGGCACGGCCTGCGGGAGGGAGGGGGCGAGGAAAACGGAGGCTGCAGGTGCCCCCCCCCCGGCCTGTGTCCCAGGCAGCGGGGGACCTGTCTCCCTTCAGCCGTGGACCTCAGGGGCAGAGGGCCCGCCGCCTCCCGGGCAGCCAGCCGTCTCTGCCTCCCGCCATGACCAGGGGGGGCCCCTTGCAGCGGGGGGCGGCCGCGTCCTCCCTCTCCGTGTCTTGGCGGGGAGAGAAGGGGGGCAGCCCCCGGGGCGGGAGAGCCCCTTGGCCAGCTGGAGGCGCCACCCACTCAGCCTCCTTTTCCCAAGGCAGGACGTGCCGTGCGGCAATTCCAGAATCCCGGGCCTCCGCCTCCCGGCCCTGCGCCTTTGCTTCCTTGTCGCTAACGGAAGGACCCTGCACCTCGGAGGGCCGACTGCGCAAGGGGAACTGAGATTCTGCTGCGGCAAAACCTTCCCATCAATGGAGATTCAGCGCCTCCCTGCCAGGAGCCATGTCCCACCCGGCGCTCCCGTCCTCGCCTTTCCGTGCATTTCCAGCATTCCTAACCAGGCCGTGGACAAATGGGGCTCGTGCCGCTCTGCCACGGCTCTTCCCCGCCAGGCGCTGCTCGGGGTCCGAGGAGGCCGTGCCTGCCCCCGCCGAGTCCCGTCGCTCCGGCCCCGTTCCTCCCACCCCGAGCCAAGACCCAGCGAGCCGTCCGGGTCGCGGGGGGCCGGGGACTGCTTACCTCCATCACGGAGCCTTCGGAGCTGTACAGGGCGGCGAGAACCGATTTCTGAAAGAGAGTTCGGAGCGCTCATGGCACACAAAGGGCCGGGGAGCCCGGAGGGTGGGGTGCGGCGCGTCTGAGTGGTCCGGGGAGCTGGGGGAGGGGCTCTGGGGTGCAGCAAGGCTGGCCTGGCTAGCGGGGCCACGTGCCTCCATGCCTCCTCGGGGCCGCACCCCTTCTGCACCCCCTCGGCAAGGGCATCCCGATGCTCGCGATCTGCACAGTGCCCGGCCCCCTCGCCTTGGAAGGCCCCGCCACCCCTTCATCCTGGACGGGCACGACGGGCTGGGTCCTGCGCCACCCCGGTGTGGCCTCATGGCCCACGGGGGGCACCGGCTGTTGTGGGGCAATGAGTGGCACTGCTCAAGGGAGAAACCCCATCCGAATGGGGGGTGGGCTTCCTCAGACACAGAACGGCTCTGGGCGACAGAAGCAGCCGCAAGTCTTGCTCGGGGAAGGCAGGAATCAACTCTCATCATGCTCCCCGCCTTTAAAAAAAACCCTCCCTAACTAGTACGTTTAAAAACGCCTCTTGTGCTTTTCTCCAACCTGAAACCCTTCAGAGGTGCTGGAGTTCAACTCCCATAATCCCTCTCAGCATGGCTATTAACCAGGGCTAATGGGAATAGTAGTCCTACACATCTGGAGGGCGCCGGGATGGCAAAGCTGCGTTAGAAGATCCTCCGCCTTGGGGATCCTCGCTCAGGCCTTTGCTTCCTTCTTCCACGGCTCTGCCGCAGCTTGCAAAGCAGGTAAGTGGCACGGGGGGGGGGGGGGACAGATTTCAGGCTCTCAGCTGCAAAGGGAGACCAGCCTTCCCTCCCCCCCCAATTTCCCGGGGAAGGGTCCTTCGATCCATACCGAAGCCACCTGGAAAGAGTTGTTGGTGCCCCGGTGGTCCAGGTCGTGACACATGCAGGAGACGAAGAGGGCAAAGATTTCGATGTCTCTGTCGGAGAGAGCCGCACACCGGCCCAGGATGAGCGCAAAGGCACCTGCTGCCCCAGATGTCCCCAGGTGGGCCACGGAGTCCTCATCCGGGAGGGGAGGGGAGGGGAGGGCCGGCCGGCCGGCGGGAGGAGCCGGCGGCAAGAGGAATGGGCCGGGTGGCCTTCTCTCCCTTGCCGTCCTCTACAGGTTGGCCCCAGGGCTCTCCGCGGGGGACCCCCACCGGAAATCAGGGCCGGGGGGTGCTCAGGTCTGCCTCCCGGGTATGCTCCCTCACTCGGCACATGGTGCTCCTTCCGCCGCCGCCGCCGCCTTGCAGGGAGCCCGGGGTGGTGCCCCCCGCCCTCGCGGCTGGGCCAGGCGCGCCGCCCCCCATCAAACCGGGGGAGCTGCCAGGCGGGTCTGCCCTGCAGTGGCGCTGCCCCCGCCCACGGCGCTTTCGCAGGGTGTGGGGATGGCGCCACCTCCTCCTCCCAGCCCTCCCGTTTCCCCATGGCGCCTGACTTTTCTCCCAACACAGAAAACCCACTGAGGAAGAAGAGCAGAAAAGGGGCGCACGGGACCCCCTGGAGGAGCTCTCCCTGGAGGCGTCCACACCGGAGATCTGCCCTCCTGGGGGGGGGGGGGCGGAAGAACTTCCCTTGCCCACTGCCCGCCCCCCAAGCACCGCAAAGATGCCGCCCGAGCCCTGCCCCGCGTGCCCCGGGCTGATCCCACAGGCCGGCCAGGCAACGTCCACCTACTCCAGGTAGTTGACCAGCTCCAAGTTTTTGTAGAGCAGGTAGCAGAAGTGGGAGACGGAGAAGGCGTGCATCCAGTTGTGGTAGGGGGGGTCCCTGTACCCCTTCTTCACCATCAGGCAGAACCTGGAAGGGAAGGAGCGCACGTGGGTGTCCTGTTTCGGCTGGCGGGACCGGCTGCACCCCGAGCCTGCGGGGGCGAGGGCCCGAAGCCTCCGCACTGACTCGGCCGCTTCAGCCTCACAGGACTTCCGTGCTCCGAACACCTGGCGCCGTGTGCGCTTGAGCCTTGTGTCCATTTGTGTGTGGATAGACGCTGCGAGTCGCTTGCCTTTCGACTCTAAACTGCACCAGGGACCTTGGCCAGTGGGGCAGGAGGCAAGTCCTGCAGCAGGGAAGTGCATGTCGACTGGCTCCCTCCACGCCCCCAAGCTGGTGCCTAGCAAGCATTTGTCCATTTATTTATCTAAAATATTTAGATGAGGCTTTATGGCCAAGCAGGGACCGGACCCTGGATCCCCACGTCGCGCTGGCAAGCGGGTGGTGGCGGGACAACTCCAAGCTCTCTTGGATGAGACTGATTATCTGGACCCATTTCAGTTTGGCTTCAGACCCGGCTTTGGCACTGAATCTGCCTTGGTCGCCCTGTACGATGACCTGGGCAGGGAGAGGGACAGGGGGAGTGCGTCCCTGTTGGTTCTCCTGGACCTCTCGGCGGCTTTCGATACCATCGACCATGGTATCCTTCTGGATAGGCTGGGCAGGTTAGGAGTTGGGGGCACTGCTTGGCAGTGGTTTCTCTCCTATCTCAATGGCCGACTCCAGAAGGTGGTGCTGGGGGACTATGGCTCTGCGCCATGGCAGCTACACCATGGAGTACTGCAGGGGTCCATTTTGTCCCCCTTGCTATTCAACATCTACATGAAACTGCTGGGAGAGGTCATCCAGAGGTTTGGGCTGCGGAGTCACCAGTACGCTGATGACAGCCAGCTCTACCTCTCGTTCTCCACCGATCCAGGTGAGACGGCGGCTGTGCTGAACCGGTGCCTGGCTGAGGTGATGGGCTGGATGAGGGCCAATAAACTGAAGCTCAATCCAGGCAAGACGGAGGTCCTGTTGGTGGGTGGGTCAGGCTTCGGGGTGGGGGACCTGGGCCTTGTCCTAAATGGGGTTGCACTCCCTCTGAGGGACAGGGTCCGCAGCTTGGGAGTGCTCCTCGACCCTGAGCTGTCTTTGGAAGCTCAGGTGACTGTGGTGGCGAGGAGCGCTTTCCATCAGCTTCGGCTGATCCATCAGCTGCGTCCCTTCCTGGAGGACAACTGCCTAGCGACAGTGACACATGCATTGGTTACTTCCCAGTTGGATTTCTGCAATGCGCTCTATGTGGGGCTGCCCTTGAAGACAGTCCGGATACTTCAGATGGTGCAAAATCGAGCGGCCAGGCTGCTGACGGGGACTGGGCGTTGTGCTCATATGACCCCAGTTCTCCGCCAGCTTCACTGGCTCCCCATTGAAGTCCGGGCCCAATTCAAGGTGTTGGTTATGACCTATAAAGCCCTGAACAGCTTGGGCCCTGTTTACCTGAAGGAGTGCTTACGTCCGTACTTGCCCGCTCGCCCCTTGAGATCAGTGGGAGAGGCCCTTCTCCAGGAACCCTCCATGAAGGAAATTAGGAGGGTGAGTACCCGGAGGAGGGCCTTCTCTGCGGTGGCGCCCAATCTATGGGATACGCTCCCCAGAGAGGTCCGCCTGGCGCTGTCGTTATTTGCGCCAGGCCAAGACCTTTTTATTCAAATGCTATTTTAATTGTTAATATTTTTTATTAGTTTTAATTTTTGGCCAGGACGACTCAGATTATTTTTATATGTATTAATATTGAATTATTTATTGTTAATTTTGAATTATTATTATTTTTATGTATGTGAGCCGCCCCGAGGCTTCGGCGATGGGGAGGCATAGAAATGTGCTAAATTAATTAATTAATTAATTAAATAAAGCTTAGTGTGCCAAGCAGCTGTTGTGCCCCGGCATCCTCCAGTCAGCATGGCCAGCAGTCAGGGACGTCCAGCAACATCTGGAGGGGCTCAGGATGCCCTGCCCCAGGCCAACGCTCTAACCACTGCCCCAGACTGCCCAATCCAATGTGGCAGACAAGTTAATCCAAGCACAATCTCCCGCTTCAGGAACTGCCAGGGAACGCAGGGTTCTGCCACCTCTGGCCCCCAGTTCGGTTTGCCTCTGGAGGACTCTAAGCCTGGAGCTCGCCTGCGAGAGGACGGCCCGACCCACACTTCGGGGGTGCCTCTGGAAGGGCCCCTTTGCCCCCTACCTGACCAGTGTTTGGCGGTCAATTTTGTAGCTGCTGATGAAGTTCATGTCCTGCAGCATGCTCAGGATGGCCTGTGGGAAGAGGTGGGGAGGCCATCAGGGGCTGATGCGCGGCGACATGGACCAGTCCCTGCCCGCTCGGCGCCACCGGGGGCCTTCCGAGAGGCGCTTCTCTGGCTGCTGAGGGAGGCAGGATGCCGGGCCTCAGCGCCTCTGTTCTCATCCTGGCAGTGGACACAGGCCACAAGCCGGGGGGCGGGGGGTCCGCCGGGGCCCCCCACGGCTTCACAGGCCGGGCAGCCTCCCTGCGAGACACGCCGGAGCAGAGGGGGCGCAGGCAGCCCGGCCACGTGCTGCAGGGGGGAGCAGGCAGGGGGACGCTCACCATGGACGTATCGTCCTCCGGGAGGGAGCGCGGCGTGTACGTGAATCTGGCGAAATTCGGGTCGATGGCCGCGACCGGCAGGATCCCTTCGTTGAGCAGCTTCGTGTACTCGTCGTCAGATACCTGGAAGAGGGAGCGGTGCCACGCTGAGGGGAGCAGGCACAGCGCAGTGGCGCCCGTCGGTCAAGCCGGCCTGTCATTTGGGGGCAGGGAAGGCCAGCCCCCAGAGGGACCCGCAGCAAGCCTTCTCACCCTCTAAAATGGGGGGCCGCCGCTGCCTGGGCCACCCCAGCGGGCCCCTCGCCTGCAGGAGCGCTCACCAGCACCCCCGGCACTGGATCTCCCCGCCCTCCCACGCCCAGAGCCGGAGCGTGGCCCGCCAGGAGGGGCGAGGGGGGCCCCGGCGAGCGCCCGCCTCTGGACCTGCCGCGGCGCTCCTTACCTGCATATGGTACATCATCATCTCGTTGGCCAGGTGGCTGCGGTACTGGGCCTCGCGGACTTTCTTGTAGAGCAGGGACTAGGGCAAGCAGAGAGCAGAGTAGCCACCCTCCTCCATGGGTTCAGAGCCGGACTCCGCTGGCGCCCGCAAGCGGCAGGGCCAGCCTCAGGCAAACACGCAGGGGCGCCCCGGGAAGGCTCGGGAGAAGCCTCCGGGCCCTGCTGCTGGAGCTGGCTGCGAGTCCTGCAGCTTGCCCAAGAGGCCTTCCCGAAATTGGGGGGACGCCACGGCAGAGCCGGGATGAGGAGGAAGAGGAGGGCCCGGGACAGAGGCCCGGAGGAGGGAGAGGAGCAGCACAGGGCGGGATGCGGGGCCCAGCGGCGGAGGGCCCCCGGAAGGCAGGGCTGGCGAAGGCGCCTGGCTCAGGGGGACGCCGAGCGGGATCGGGACATGGAGCGAGACCAGGCGCCTCGCCCCCTTCGCGTCCCCAGAGCCGACGGAACGGTGACCCAGTGGGAGAGCCGGCTGCTCGGCCCCGGGGTCCCGATGCAGCTCACGGCCCCCGGAAGCCAGCAGGCCCGCCCAAGCCAGAGGCAGCAGCCGGGGAGGGACGGGGGGGGCGCCTACATGGGCAATGCTGATGCCGCAGTAGATGGAGAAGGCGGTGGCCAGGTCCTCGTCGAACTTGCTGAACCAGGGGCCGTTGATTTTGTTGACCAGCTCCGCCACGCCGATGACCTCTGGAAGAAGCAGAGAAGGGCGATGGCGGCGGCCGTGCCGTGCGAGCTCGGGGAAGAAGGCGCGCGCGAGCTCAGCTGCCGCCACGGCCGGCTCGGTCGCGCCTTCCACAGCGGGCAGGAAGCTGGGCCTGGGCGATCCACCGGATCTCTCCCGGCTCCCGGGGATAATGGGTCTCGTCCAACATCAAATGCAGGCTCTGCATGAGCTGCCCCGGAAATCAGCCGGACCCGGTCGACCGGTGGGCTGAGCCTCCTGGGCAGCTGTGGTGCACCCCGAAAACCGAGTGGGGACACTGGCAGGCATGGCTCAAGGGCAGGAGGCGTGGGGGTCACGCCCCCCCCGTGCCTTTCCCACAGACAATCGCCCTCTGTGGGGGTGCCTTGCTTGGGAGGGCAGGGAGGGCTGAAAGGGGCTGTGGGGGTGCCCTCCCTTCAGCTCTGCCTCCCCTGCACAGCTCCTCCACCCCGCCCCCCCGCCTGCCCATCTCCAGGGGGTGGTCTGGGTGGTCCCCCCCTGTGGGGGCCTCGGGTCCTCGAGGGCTACGGGCAGCTGCTCTGGGCCACGGTGTCTCCAGCTTCCCCGCGGAGACCCCTCCAGCCTCCGCCTGCGCCCACCTGCGCGGCTTGGGCCCCCTGGACAAGAGGCTTCCTGTCCTAGCACACGGCCCCCCAGAGTCCCGGGTCTCCAGCACCCTGGGCTCTTCTTCGGCCCCGAGCCCAGCTCGCCCCGAGTCCTGCCCTGGGTGGGCCTTGCGTGCAGCCCCAGCGATCTGCTCCTGACAAGCAGCTGGCCCCCTGGCTAACGACTCACTTCAATGCGCTGCCTGTGGCCACGATCTGGGTCCATGCCAGGAGAAGGGGACGAGCAAGAAGGGGTCGGGACGGGGGATGGTCGGGGGGTCAGGCAGAGGCAGCAGCAACGCCACCCGCCTGCCAAGCTGGCCTGGGAGGACCGGAGGACCAGCACCACGGCTGGAGACTCTCCACGCCAGGAGTGGCGCATCAAGGGTGCGCGCGCCCCGCTCGGGCGCATGGATGCCAGCGGAAACAGTCGTGGCGCGGACCGGGCGGGTGGCAGCATCTCCTGAGCTTCTTCTGGAGGACGTGCGGCAGTGCCTGGCGCGAGCGGCACGGGGGCAGCCAAGCCCCCTCACTCCTTGGGAAGCCACCGCGACCGCCCAGGACGACACCCGGCGCCCCCCGCCCCGCCTCACCATGGTTCTCGTCCTTGATGGGGAAGCACAGGATGTTCCTGGTGCGGAAGCCGGTGCTGTCGTCCACGCCGCGGTAGAAGAGCGGGTGGGAGTACGCATCCTTGATGTTGAGGATCTTCCCCGTGGTCGCCACGTGCCCAGCTATGCCCTGGTCGGCCGGAATCCGGATTTCGTAGCTCTGCGTCCAGGAAAGGAGGACCCATGAGAACGGTGGCCGCTCCCCCATCCGCAGGGACGGCCGCTCGCTTCCCGGCAGCTCGGCTTCCTAGCTCTCCCATTCCATGCTTGGTCCATCCCTGACCGTGGCCTCAGGCATGCGCGCGATGCATGCATCCATTACACTCGTATGTGGCTTGATGAAGCAGAATTCTAAGCACATTACATGTTAAACCACCTTAATCAGGACTAAAATAGTCTAGAGCTACAAAGACAGCGGAAACGAGGAACCCCAAAGAACGGGCGCACTTTATCAGTCACCAGCCAGGGAGAGACGCATAAAAGATACTTTTTAAAGTCTGCATTAAAAGTCCCCGTTTCTATGCATATTCCTCCCAATGCACACATGTCTCTTCATATTTTTGCCCACATTTCTCAACGCTGGTTTCACACATGCACGCATTTTGGAGTGCCCTGGCCCCCGTGGGCGCATGCTGCGATGGAAGGACCGGCCTGCAAGTCACACATTCCGACCTCCGATTTCAAGTTTCAGCTCTGTAACTGCACATCCTAGACTCTGAAACTCGAAATAGGGATGTCACATCCGTAATTCTCGCACCAGGCAGCAGATCGTGGGATTTCGATCGCGATCCCACTCACGATCCCATAATAATGCAGTCTGCTCCAGAGGGACGTCGAATGCGCATGGAGAACAGCCACCCTCCTCCAGCCACGCCGGTCCCTGCCCAGGGCTGCCCATGCCGGGGGCCGGTCTCCAGAGCCTTGTTTGCCCACCCCCGGCTGGCCCCCCGTGTCCTCCTGAGAGAGGCCAGGAACGGAGGCGCTGCTGGCCCACGGCACCCCCTGCAAGAGGGGAAGGCGGAGGCCCCGCCGACACGCTCACCTCGTCGTCCACGACGCCCCCGTCGAACACCTTGGCCACCAGCTCGTGGCTGCTCCGATCCAGGAGGAACACGGAGCATCTGCAAGAGAAAGGCGAGGGAGGCACGTCTTCCGCCGGCCGAGGCAGGAGCCGCGAAGGCCCACACGCTTTCCCACCGTGGGAGCATTGCCCCCCCCCACAGGCGAGGCTCCGCTCCGGTCCAGTCTGCCCCTCAGGCCCAGCTGCTGAGGGGCAGGTGCAGAAGCGCAGGCTGGGCTCCTCGGGAGCAAAGGGACTGCGCGCTGCACAGCCTCAGGCACTTAAACTCAGCCTTGCCATCCTACGGTGGGCTTTTTGGGAATGAGGGGGGGCCGGGGGGCCACCTGAGCTTCCAGGCCTGGATGCACCAGGTGCACGGGGGGCGCCCCATCTCCCACTGCTGGCCTTCCCTTCGGGGGGGCGCTGGCCCACCTGCAGCCTTTCCCATTCATCTCGGGCCTCCGCCAACCCCCCTGGCCCATGGGGTTAAGGGCAGGAGGGGCTGGAGGGCAGCCCCCCCCTAGCAGGGGCTGCTCTCAGGCATCAGCAGTGCCCACTCGGGCTGAGCGGGGAAGGCCTCCCCAACCTGCTGCCCTCCAGAAGTGCTGGAATACACCTCCCAGCATCCCCTGCCAGGCCTCAATGGAGAAACGTGGCCTAGGGGCAGAGAACCAAGGAGGTCTTGGCCCGTCTTGGCCAGAACAGCCCACACGGGCCGGCAGCAGCTGCTCCCCGAGGCTTCCGGTGGGAGCCTCCCCCAGTCCCCGGGGGCCCTTCTGCCCACGAAGTGAGGCTCTGCGCCTGCCCAGGGGCCCGTGCCCCGGACGCCGCCCCTGCAAGGAGGCCCCTGGCGGAGTCTGGCAGACCCAGGAGGCCTCGGCCCCAGATCCCGGGCGTGCCGTGCGCCAGAGCCCGGGCTGCAGGAACCAGCCCCACTGGCTGGCGTCAGTGCGAGGGGGACGAGGCACCTCAGCCGCTGAGCGGGGAAGCCCCCCCCCCAGGGATGCTCTCAGGAAGGACTCCCCCACAGCTCATGGAGGGTGTCTAACCAATGCAATTAATGCTCCTTATTAGAAAGGCCCCTCATAAGCGGCTGATAAACAAATCTGTATCGGAGAGGCATGGGATAAGCGAGTGCAGCTTCCGCGGAGCTCGACTGAAAACGTCTCACAGCCCTGCTGACCGAGGCACGGGGGGGGGCGGGGGGCGTAGGGCTGGTCTCTGCCTGGATATACACAGATCGCCCCCTCCCTCCTCCGCTTCCGGGCCTCAGCTGTCCCTGGGCTCTGAAGTCGGAGGAAAGCGGCAGCGATCTGTGCGCACGGGCGCCCGGCGAGGCCCGAGGGTGACCAGGGGTGCTGTGGGGCTTTCTGCAGATCTCGGGGTGCCGGGGCTGGAGAGGAGCATCGCTCCTGCCCCGGACTCCACCTCAGCACCTGCCCTTCATTTTTCGTCTTTTCCCTTGGCGCCTCCTGGTTTGCGTTCCGCAACTTGGCTCTTCTCCCGGAGACCAAGGGATGAGAGCTCTGCTTTTCCATGCTCCTTCTCGCAGCGATTTGGCCTGGGCTCGCTTTCTCAACGCCGACTTTTCCGCAGAGGCTTTGCAGCGCTCCGCTTAGGCTCCATTCACTCTCCAGGGAGATCTGGCTTTGCCCTCATCAGAGCGCACTTCCCCTGGGCTGGATGTTTGCACAGCTCTGAGCGGATCAAAACCTCTCCTCTTTTTCATCCCCTCCCTTCTATTTTCTTCCTGAGGGGGCAGCTCAGATGTGATCGCTTTCATCGTTAAACCTTTGCATTTTTCACCTGGAGTAATTTTCTAGGATCCCACCTTGGATCGCGTGAGCATGTCCCCAGGTGCTTTTCTGTGGGAGAGGAGGAGGTCTTTGCTCCTTTCTCTTCCTTCATCTTTGAGCTACCTGGCTGGGAACGCGGCAAAGCCTCGTGGCTGAGCAGGCGGACTTGAGATAAACAAGAGTTCAATTACTGTAGTTTTGCGCACTGCTGTTCCTGTGGGCCAGAACGCCTTCACCTTTTGCTTTAATATGGTTCGCATCATCTCATTTTCCCCAGCAGAGCTCAGGAGGCGTTGGATGGGCATTAATTTGGCACGTTGTAATCCCTGCGTGCAGCCGTGTAGCCCCACCTTCCGGAGTACGTTCACCTCCCGTTTCTCTCATAATTACAGCCTGCTCCGACGATGCATGCAAGGTCTCCTTCCAGTTCTCCCTTCTCCAAAATCCACTGACTGAAAATATGTTTTATTTTTCCTTGGGCATACCTTCCGCACCCCCACCTTCATCTCGCCTAGGCTGGAATGCATTGACTGCTTTTCCGCTGTCCGCTCGATTTCTTTTTGAGGAAGCTGATCCGCCCTGGTCCTTCCAAGTCCTCCTACCTCCTGCTCCCTGGGGCCTTTAAAGAGCCATTCAGGGCAGGACTGGCTTTTCCTCCGGCCACTGCTCTGTGGTAGCCACGAGACAACATGTGCCTGCTAAAATCCCAAGCCACACAGTGTTCCAGATGGTAGGAACCCCAGCTGGGCCTCCTCCTATCCATCCAGGCACTGCTCTGATGCTTCCTGAGCGGCAAAATGTGGTGCATTTTTGGAAGTGCAAATTTGCGCAACCAGTGGGGGAGCACTGAAAGGTGCCTGCCGATCTGCGCAGCACGGGTGGGATGGATGCGGCCGTGCCGGCTTGTGCTCTTCACCCCGCCTGACCCAAAGCCTACCCCCCAAGGCACTGCCCTGCCCCCTCGCAGGCCCCATGCTGGGTGCGGGCTGCCAGACCCCCACGTCCTGTCTCTCGGCCATCCTTCCCAGCCCTCCTCCAAACCCACCCTTCTGGCAACCCTTTGGCCCCATACGCTGCGGCAGCCTTCCCCAAAGCAGTGCCCTCCAGATGTGCTGGACTACAGCACTCACCACCCCCCGGCCCAGTCAAGGCTGCCCTGCCTTCACCTACTCAGCACGTGCAAGCAACGGACACAAGTCCACCTCGCTGCAGCGGGCCTGAGTCCCCCCCGCCCCGTCTCCTGTTCTGTGTCAGCTTTCAGACTGCAAGCTCCTTGGGGCAGGTCCTTGCCTTGGGAGCTCTGGTCCCACCATCCTAATCATCATATTAACTGGGTCTCTTCAGCCTGGAGAAGAGGAGACTCGGAGGGGATCTGTTGGCGACATGCAGGCATGTGAGGGGGTGTCACACGGAGGTGGGGAGAGAGGGCAGGGTGCGTTCCAGTGGAGCCAAGCTCAGGGAGCCAAGGTTCAATTTGGAAGCACTTCCTGACAGTCAGGACCCCGAGGGCGTGGAATGGGTTTCCGCAAGAGGTCGTTGAGGCCCCATCGGTGCGGGTGTTCAAGGACAGGCTGGACGTGCACATGGTGGGCATGTCGTGAGTGGAGCCAGCTGGAGCCGGGGTCAGACTAGATGGTCTGGGAGACCCCTTCTGACTCGCTCTGTTTCTCTGTTTCTGTATTCCAAGCTGATGTGCCAGGGAATTCTCTGGGACAGACCTGGGGCCTCCAGCTCTTGGCCTGCTCAAAGGGGACAGGAGGGCCGGGAACCCAGGCCTGGAATGCAGTGCCCAAACCAGCGGTGCCCTCAAATCAAAGAGAAGAGGCTGCGGGGCGGGGATGCCCTGGAGCCCCAACTCAGCCCAAACGGGTCCATCGAGAGCAAGGGGCATCCTCACTGCTGCCCCCAGCCCTGCGGCTCCTTTCGTGGCTCTAAATATGCCAGCCCCTCAAACGACCCACCAGAATGAATTCTCTGGCCAGAGGGTCCACTCCCCCACAGCGGCTGGTCCCCAGACCTCCCCCACCCAAGCGAGCCTGCCGTGGGGGGAGCTGGCAGGCCCTGAGGCACGTGCCCCCCCCCCCCGGCGCTGCATGCGACTCACATTTCGGCGTTGCTGAGGTTCCGCGCCTCGGTGATGATCTCCTGCAGCAGCACCGACACGTCGTCTGCGAGGGGAGGAGGGGCGGGTTAGGCGGCCCGAGCTGCGGGGCAGCCTCCTTTGCACGCAGACTGATCCCAGGAGGGATTCCGGGGGCGGGGGGGGCCAGACGAGGCCCCCCCTCGGCAGCCAAAGAGCCCAGCAAGCGGAGAGGTGCAGAGCTACTTCAGCGAGGGGAAGACGAACGAGTGGGACGAGCCAGCAGAGGGTGTGCGGCAGGCCTGGGCCGGCAAAACCGTCTGTGCTTGGTGCTGCCAACAGGCGCGTGGCGGGCATGTCATGGGTGGAGCCGCTGGAGGCGAGGGTCAGACTAGATGGCCCGGGAGGCCCCTTCCGCCTCGCTCTGCTTCTGCGTTTCTAAGGCTCAGCCCAGGATGACCCTCCTGCTAAAAATTCGCCCAAGTGTTGCACAGCAACACAAGCAACACAATTTCAGTAAACGCCAAGAACCTGAAAGCAGCAACATGCGGAACTATAAAGCGACCTGATTTAAAGGGCCAGACTAAAAGAGGCGACTTCGCCCCCCTTCGAAGTGCGGAACGAAAGGGGGCAGGCCATGTTGCAGAGCCGTGTGAGGAAGCCCCTTCGGGGGCATCCTGTGGACAGGCCCCCAAGCATGGAGCCCGCAAGCCGGCCCCTTCGGCGGATAATGTGTGGGGCTTGGCCGGATCCCCAGACAGCGAAGGACTGGCACGCTTCCCCTGTGCGCCCCGGGGCCTGACATGGCCGGGGAGGTTCCTGCCCAGGGACCCTCATCTGCCGATTATTCCTGCTTCAGAGGTGGGGCTTGAGCCCGGGGGCACCCCCACTCGGGGGGTTCGGCCCAGCCTTCTCCCTGCCCAGTCCCAGCAGCTCTCTGGGGTGGGGGGGCTGGAGCAGCGGAACCCTGTGCCCACCCGCCTTCGCAAGAAGGCCGCCGCAGCCCCTGCCCTGAGACGGCGCGGGCGCAAGCGGGACCCTCACCCAGATGCGTGAAGAGATTCTTGGCCACTTGCAGAAGAGCCTAGAGGAGGGCAAGCAGAGGGAGACGAATTAGGGTTGGAGCTAATTAGTTACTTAATTTACTAAGTTATCACTGAATCTGATGAAGGAAGGGGCGCCCATGCCCGCGGGTTCCTGTTGCAGGCCGGTCGTGTTCTGGTGCACGTGACCCGACCCCAGGCAGGCACGGCCAAGGTTTCTGGCCGCCCACATCTGGCCGCCTGGGAGACCCAGCAGGGCTTCTAACCGTCCCACGCGGGAGGCCACTGCAGCGACGGGCCCGGCTGGCTGCCCTCCCAGGCCCCTCCGAGCCGTGACTCCGCCCCGGGGGAGCGCACGGCCCCAGAGGCCGGGCCGCTCCGAGGGCAGCGCGGGGCCGAGCGAGGCCCCTCCGAGCAGCCGGGGAAGCGGCCGCCCCCTCGCGCCCCCGCCCCGCGCCGCCGCCTGGCCAGCCGCCCGCACCTGCTCGCGGGGCCACGAGGGGGCGCCCGCGCTCGAGGCTGCCGCTGCGCCAGCGACCCAGCGATCCAGAGACCCCGTTTGGGGGGGTGGGGGTCGATCCCAGATCGCCGGGGGGGTCGATCCCACATCTGCCCGCCCGCAGTCCCGAGGCGCACGCGAGGGAGAGGCGCGCGCCCCCGACACGGCGCCCGCTTGCCATGGCGCCCCTCCGACGGCGCCAGAGCGGCTGCCTGCGCGGCGGGCGGGTGGGCTCTGCCTGCGCCCCCCCCGCCGTGGGGCCGTCCCGGAGGGGCGAGGCCCGAGGGGCTGCAGGCGTGTGCCTGGCCCACCCCCCCCCCGGCCCGCGCCTCTCCCTCCCCCGCCGCCGGGCTGCCCCCGCGCGCCCCCCGGCGCCCCCCCCCCCGCTCACCTGGCACTCGCACTTGAGCTTCTGCTCCTTCTGGAAGGCCAGCGTGCTGCTCAGCACCGTGGACGTGTAGCAGAAGCAGTGCCGGATGGCGTGCTCGTCCGCCGCCGTGTAGCTGGGCGAGAGAGCGGCCCGGCCGGCCGGCCAGTCGGTCGGTCGCGGGCTGCGGGCGCCCTGCCACGGGGGCCGCTCCGCCGCCCCCCCAGACCCCCGGGCCCGCTTGGGCTCCCTTCTGAGCCCCTGGCCCTCTTCCGCCCGGGACCGGCCCTCTGCCAGGCGCGCCGCCTCGCCCCGCGTGGGTTCTGCCCGCCGCCAGGCCGGGCCACTGATCGGGCTCGGCCGAAATGCCGCATTTCCTGCGGGTCACCCCCAGAAGCGCAGCGCTGCGGCTCCTGCGTCGCTTTGGATAGGGAGATGGGCATCCGAGACCAGCAAACGCAGGCGCATCCACACATTACTCGTGTGCAGGCCACTCCTGCAGCGGATCAGCCCCCTGCCGCCGCCTCCCGCCCCGCATCAGCCCCCGCTCCCCATGCTGCCTGCTGAGCGGGCGGCTGCTGCCAGGCGCTGCAGGTGGCCACCCTCAGCAGCTGGGTCACATCCTGCCCGCTTGGTGGCGGATTCCCAGTGGGTGCAGCTTTTCCCCCAGCCCGAAAGGCCGGTGCCTCTCCCAGCTGGCGCATGCAGCCGGAATGCACGCACAGGTTGGCCTTCTTTGCCTTCGGTCCCGCTGATGCGCGCAGCTCGTGCTGATGCTGAAATCGGGGAAGGTGCGCAGGCTGAAAGAAGCCGGGGCCCCCAGGGCAGAGCCCCGCAGGATGGGGACGCTCCTGCTGTGGCACGTCCGTGCGCGGGCCTCCCCTGCCCACACTGCTGCTCGAGGCGGCATGCGGCTTGCAGGCCTCGGCGAGGCGTCTCCTGTCCTCACCGTTCCAGGAGAGCATGCAAAACCCCGGCCAGGAGAACACCGGAGAGCGCTGGGGGCAGCGGGGGCGATCCGAGCCGGCGGGCGCCACTCACCTCTCTCCCCCGAGCTTGTTAAAGGCGCAGGCCAGGGCCACCACCTGCGAGGTGGCCCTGCTGATGACAGGGACACAGAGCATGGTCAGCACCTCGAAGCCCAGCATGCTGTTCAGCTGCTTGAGTTCCTCCTGGCGGGGGAAGCAGAGCGCGTTGAGGGGGAGCGGCTCTTGCCAGAAAGCCCACGGGCTGCGCGTGAGGGGGCTCCTCCAGGGATCCTCACACACTGCGCTGCGAGCATTCCTTGCATGCAGAAATCTAGCCTGTCAGGCAAAGGGTCCCTGGGCAGCTGCCTCCCTGACACCCTGCTTTGCCATGTTCGGGGATTTATTTCTTCCTCCTGGCAGAGAAGGCACTTTATATCTTCATTAAATAAATTTCTGCTGCAGCCCTTCAGTGCTCTTGTGGAAGCTACCATGAAGCTTTTAACAATATGCATTTTAAAAAATACATTAAAATATGCGTTAAAACAGAAAAAGCAGCCGGGTGAAACAAAGGGAGCGGCAGGTGACAAAAATACAAAACCCCCCAAAATGCCTTTTTTAAAGCATTACAAAAAAACTTGATATCCTAAATTGGCTAAATAGCTTACATAAGAAATATAGACATGCCAATAGGAAAGCAATGTAAAAAGTGCATTTGTTGATGCCTTCAAAAGCTGGGGAACCAAAGGGGTATTTTTTGTGCCCCAAAGATAACCAGGTGGGCAGGTGCTCCCTGGAGAAGTATCGCAAAGGGGCCCAGCCAGGAAGGCCCCGCTGGGAGGCCCCACCTGCTCGGAAGGCAGATTAGGAGATTAGATGAGGCTGGGGACTTAGGGGCAGAGATTAGAGTCACCCCCCTTGAAGTCGAGGGGCTCCTCAGGGCATTGGACATTACAAAGGCGCCAGGCCCTGACGGGTTACACCCGAGAGTACTTAGAGAGTTGGCAGGGGTTCTCTCACGCCCCTGGCCTCCATTTTTGAGGCCTCGTGGAGAACGGGTGACTCCCAGAGGACTGGAGGGTGGCATCGGTGGTCCCAATTTTCAAAAAGGGTAGTAGGAAGGACATGGGGAATTATAGACCGGTTAGTCTTACGTCCATTGTAGGAAAAACAATGGAAAGGCTCATAATAGAGAGAGATCTAGTGATGCTAGATAGGGAAGGGAGGCTGACAGCCACACAACACGGCTTCCGCAGAAACAGGTCCTGCCAGACAAACCTTGTGGAATTCTATGACAAGGTTTCGAAGATGGAGGGGATGCAGTGGATGTGGTATACCTGGATTTCAGCAAGGCCTTTGACAAAGTGCCCCATGATATCCTGGTGGAGAAACTGAGGAGTTTTGGGATAGACCAAAGCAATGTCCGGTGGATTAGGGCATGGTTGACTGACCGAAGGCAGAAGGTAACCATTAGCGGGGAATCGTCGGGATGGCAGCCAGTGACAAGCGGGGTCCCCCAGGGCTCTGTCCTGGGGCCGATCCTGTTTAATCTTTTCATTAACGACATGGAAGAAAGGTGAACAGTCTGCTGATCAAATTCGCAGACGACACTAAAACTGGAGCAGTGGCCACAACTGAGGAGCAGATACACCAGATCCAAAAGGATCTGGACAGACTATGGAAGTGGGCAGGAGACAACAGGATGGCGTTCAATGTGGAGAAGTGCAAGGTCTTGCACTTGGGGCATAAGAATAGCTGTCATAAGTGCAGGTTAGGGGACAAATGGCTGGAGAGCAGCACTTGCGAAAGGGACCTCGGGGTGTTGGTTGACCGCAGGCTAAACATGAGTCAGCCGTGTGATGCGGTGGTCAAGAGGGCGAATGCCACCCTTGGTTGCAGAGCCAGAAGTGTGGCTTCTAGATCAAGAGAGGTATTACTACCACTCTACACGACTCTGGTGCGCCCGCAACTGGAGTATTGTGTTCAGTTTTGGGCCCCTCATTACAGAAAGGATATAGCCAGGTTGGAGTCAGTGCAGCGTAGGGCCACAAGGATGGTGGCCGGTTTGCAGGGGATGGGGGATGAGGCGAGACTGAGGGAACTGGGTCTCTTCAGCCTGGAGAAGAGGAGACTCAGAGGGGATATGTTGGCAACATACAGGTATGTGAGGGGGTGTCACATGGAGATGGGGAGAGGCCTGTTCTCCCCTGCAGAGGAAGGCAGGATGCGCTCCAACAGAGCAAAGCTCAGGGAGCCAAGCTCCAATTTGGGTGCCAGGAAGCACTTCCTGACAGTGAGGACCCCAAGGGTGTGGAATGGGCTTCCACGGGAGGTCGTTGAGGCCCCATCAGTGTGGGTGTTCAAGGACAGGCTGGACATGCACATGGTGGGCATGTCATGAGCGGAGCCGGCTGGTGCCGGAGGTCAGACTAGATGGCCCGAGAGGCCCCTTCTGACTCGCTCTGTTTCTATGTTTCTAAGGCACCTGGCGGAAGAGGCCGTCCTTCGGGTCTTATGCTGTGCAGGAGTCTGAGGTTAAAGGATTTCTCCAGAGTGGGGGAATGGGCGTCGGACTGGCAGGTGCGCAGGCAAGGGCAAAGTGGCGCACGCCGGGCCACAGACCCCACTCTGAGCGCCAGCTGATGGGGCCCAAGCGAGCCGTGGCCAGGAAGAAGATGCCACGGAGGCAGTTGGATGGGAGCGCCAACCCAGCCGGCGTGCGGCGGCGGCAGTGGACGGGGCATGCTGTGTGCGCAACACATTTAGGGATGGGACGGGGCGTTCAAAGGCTCAGGTCACGTGTAAGGGCCCTGAACGGGGGTACCACGCCACTCCCCCCGAGCCACGGCCGGCAGCACGATTCATCCAGGTCTGCCCAGCAGCCAGGCTTTCAGAAAGGAGCCCAGTTTCCTGCCTCCACCACCGCCGTCCACGGCAGAGGGGCCCCCACCACATCAAGGCGCTTGCCACCCCTGCGGGGGGGCCCAGTTCTTGGCCAGCAAGAAACAGCCTGGGGGTCCCTCTCTGTCCTCCCTGACAGCCCCCTCTGAGTCTGAGCCCGGGGAGGGGGGGTTGCACAAGGGCCCGCTAAGTGCCGCCTGAGGCTGTTGGGTTTCTGGTGGGCCGGCCCTGCCCTAGCGCCCCCCCCCATGCTCTTTGCCAGTGGCACCACCTCCGGCCCCACGAGCCTCAGCTTTGTGAAATGGAAAAGCAAGCAAGCCGGGATGCCTGGAGGACCGTGAGCCCCACTTGTCCATGCAAAACGGGGGGAGGGTCATGCGGTGTGTGGGGGTCTCATCAACCCCCAGGCTGTGAAGGGACCAATGCCAAACCGCCCTGCTGGTTCTCCGTGGCCGGAGCATGGCCACCCTTCTGATTCGGGGGCTGGTGGGCACGGCGAGGCCCCGCTCGGCCCTGGGATACTGGCTGTTCCCCCGCCTGCCCTTCCTATCCCGTGAAGCCACAGCCGGCGCGAGGCTGTTCCCCCTCCCCAGGGCAGTAATGCGCGTCTCGTCTCGCTGGTTGGGACGCCGCCTTCAGCCTCCGGCTCCATCCTTCCGCACGGACTTCGCTTCCAAACGCCCCTCCGGGGTGCCTGCCGGAAGGATCCCGGAGAGCTCTGCCCCTCTGCAGTCGAGGGAGCCGGCATGGAAGGGCCCGTTCGGAGCGGCCGCCAAGCGCAGGCCGAAGGGTCTCGCAGGCATCTCCGTGGCGCCCGCTCCACCCCAGAGGAGGCCTAATGGGTGGGGATCATGGGGGCGCGTGGCCAGTTCCCCGGAGGTGCGCACACACGGTGGCAAAGGGCGTCGGGCGCCAGGGACCTACCGAGCTGATGTCCTGCAGCCTGAGCGATTTCTTCTCCTCCACCACCTTTCCCAGGCGCCCGACCGTCAACTGTGCGAAGACCAGAGAGAGCCGTGAGTTAGGACGGCCACCAGACGAGGCGGAGGAGCATTGGTGTTCGGGCATGAGCCCCGCTGACACGGGCCATGCGCCGGCTGCGTGAGGGCGCGATCCTCAGCAGCCGAGCCGACACTCCCCGGCCAGGTACTTGCGGCCAGAGAAACTGGCCAGGACCACAGGGCGGGGGGGGGAGGCCCCCTTTGTGAACGCGCTGATGGTGTCAATGGGCCGGTGGCTAGGGGAAGCCAAGGGGCCGCTGGTCCCCTTGCTTTAACTCCAGGCCCTGCTGCGTGGAGGTGCAGAGGCCCCGCAGCCCTGTGCCGGTGGGGCAGGGGGGTCTCTGAGGGACCCACGCCAGCACTGTTCTCAGCAGAGGGGCTGATGTCGGGGGCCAGTGTGGGGGTCAGAGCAGGGGACCGGGAGAGGTGGCATCTAGCGCCACCAGCCACGGAGCCGACTGGGTGCACTGGACCAGTCGCTCACTCTCAGCCCGACCTACCTTGCAGGGCGGTTGTTGGGAGGGCAAGCCACCTTGGTCCCCTGGCAAGGGAGAGCAGGCAGGCGCTAATGCACGCGTTAATAGCAATAACCACCCCACGCAGGATTCCCTCTCCTTTCTGAGCTCAGGTGCACTCAGTGGTAGCCCCAGTGTTGAGATCACGTGATCCGCAATGCGCAGGAGAGACTCGTCCGTGGGGCAAAAGACCGGAAACTGATCTGGGCGGGCAAAGGGGCCTGGATTTCTGGGCCCTCTTTGGGGATGGAGCGGCAAGGGCTGCCCCGACGTTCCCGGCATCCCACGCTTCCGCCACGCCACTGATCGCAACATGGGTAGGTTCTGGTCGCTGGTCTGAGGAAGGACCAGCCGTGTGGCCGCCGTGTCCCGTGGCCGCCACGCATGTGGAGGACCAGCCCACGTGGCCTGCGGTGCTCCGGCAGGTGTCGCGCTTAATAACGTTCTGGAAGAGCAGCCGGTCACCGCTGCGCTGCGCTGGGAAATCGTGGCGGCGGCTGCCACGTTTCCTTTCCTTTCCGGGGGGGCCCTCGGTGTAGTGGGGACCGAACTTCAGCCGAGCCGCCCATCAAGGACTCGCCATTTCGGTTAGCGGCTCGGCAAAGGGCCGTGCTAAAGAAACCGGCGGCGTTCCGCTCCAGCGCGGCTGTAATTGGCATTCGGCGGCACTAGGCATCGTCCTTATCGTCGCGCCGTGTAGAGCGCGCCGCTGCCTTCCGAGCACCGCTAAATATTCCAGCCCGACGCGATAATGCGGCAGCACCCATCAATCAGGGGAACAGACGCTGGGTGCTCGTGCACAAGCATCATCGCTTAACCTTCCCGCCAGCCCCGATTCACGGCTCATTATCTGCCTGAGGGATCGGCCAGCGTGAATTGATCGCACTCTCCATTAAGCCAGCCAAGTGGCGCATCTGCTGGGAGGGGACGGGGACGGCCCCGCCGTGTGCTCCTTGCAGTACCCATTCAGTTCGGTGGGACCTGTGTGGGCAGGCTTCCTGCCGGACGGTGCCCTGAGGACCTTTTGGCCCTTCCCCGGCCCTTCCCAGAAGACCGTCCGCTCTGGAGCACCCCTCCTGGGGGACCAGCCCGGAGGGAGGTCCCGGGTGTTTAGTCCCGGTCATCACATCCACAGGCTTCCTGTGGGGCGGGGTGGGGGGCTCCGCTTCCCTGGGCAAGCCGAATGTCTGCCCCTTCTCCAAAGAGAGGAGCAGGGAGTGGGGTCTGGAGCTGGCTGGGTGCGGAGAAAGACAAGCAGGGGCTTTGTCTCCAGATCTAAATGCACTCCGAGCTGGAGGAGGGTTTTGTGTGTGCACGGGTGTCTTGCAACTTTTCAGAGTGCTGTTAGATGAACTGCAACGTCTACACGTTCCATCTACCAAACAGACGTGTTTAGGCTGGATATTTCTGGAGCGCTCCTCCTCTCCGTGCAGGAGGTGGTTCTTAAGGGCCAGAGGGCAGGATCGGGTGCAGTGGCGACCCAGAAAGCAGGACCGCAGCGTACCCAGCAGGGCCACAAGCCGGGCAACCTCCGCGAGCCGGCGTGCCGCATTCCTCAGCAAAAGCTCGCCGGGAGAGAAGCCTCTGGACTGGCCACCGAAGGGGTCAGGCCAGCGTGGAGGAGGCCGAGCCGGCCTCCCCGGAGAAGGCGGCCCACACCCAGGCAC